>OX123187.2:96167869-97484676 GCA_944739405.2 Euclidia mi | reverse complement strand
AGTCGTAACATAATTCTGCTTGCTAGTTAGACATTTTATTTTCATATTGAGTTTTCAAATTAAACTTTCGACTTTACGAGATCTCTTGCAATATGCTGTACTTATAAACTTCTTGTTTTATTTCTACATCTCATAAATTTGTCTGATATAAGTTTATTTAGAGTCAACACGAAATATGTTTTCGAAAACTTTTAAAATGTGTGGGATATTTCACAAACTAATTTTATTTATCAAAATATAAAGTTTTGATATAATTATATGCAATGAACGTTTGAGCGGTGTAAACGGCGAAGAAAAACATCGTGAAGGAACCTGCATGTCTGAGAGTTCTCCATAATGTTCTCGAAAGACATGTGAAGTCTGCCAACCCGCACCTGGCCAGCGTGGTGGACCATGGCCTTACCCTTCTCATAGTGAGAAGAAGCCCGTGGCCAGCAGTGGGAAAATTATATACAGGGCCGATGATGATGAACGTATGAGATGTTGTATTAGAAAAAGTCACTTCGAATTTTTTTTGTAATAAAAAAAAATGCTTTTGGTAACGAAGTTCTATGCCTACTTAAGATTAAATACCGTTTAATATATGGATCTATTAAATTCGTGCTTTCGAAAATCTCTGTATTTGAAAACTATGGTTACTTTTTATGATTTACTGAGCTCATCATGGTTGTTGCAATTTTGCTAAGGTTATACAAGCGCTATATTTGACAGGGCAAACATCACCCGACCTCATAATCATTTTGTTAAAGGTAGAGATATTTTATGTTGAATATTAAATCATTTATTCATCCTGGTACCAGAATAAAGCATTATGCATTATGTAAATGGTAATGGGTATAGATTATGTATATAAACTGCAAACTTCACTAAATATTTCTTTTATTTGATTTGGGTTCTAAACCTAGAATATTCTATCAGTAAAAAGTATTTTTCAAAAATCCTCGATCGAAACAAATCTAAATGACAATCCCTTTCAATAACAATGCAATAAATAAACAAACACAAAACTCTAAATCTGGGGGCACGGCAGTGCCCCCACCAAGTCGAGCAAAAAAGCGGCACCGGCCGTACCATACCATCCTTTTCTCGAAGCAATACAGGCCATTTTCGAACACCTGTAACTTCGTTGTGGATAAAACTAGAAGCCTGATTTAGTAAGTATACAAACATTATATAAACATGGTGTATTTCAAATTTCATTCAATTTGAACTAGTAGTTTAAGAATTATAACGAGTCAAAATTCTTAATTTTGACACTCACTGACCGATCATCAAAAGTCTAAGGCACTTCTAGCAGACATAGAAGCTTCAAATTTAGAATACGATTAGTATTTAGTATATGCATTAAGGAAAAATTAAAATATTTTTCAATTTCTGTCTAGTTTTCGAGATATATTAACTGCATAAATAGCTTTGTAATCCCATATAAATATAAAGGATTACAAAGTTACATTTGCAGTTAGAGCTTTAATTAAGAAAATTCGTTGTTGGTGTACAAGAAGCAGAAGGTACCGGAGAGGACAAAAGTAGACTATCTACAAAAAAGAAATGAGATCCCATAAAAACAATACTTGTCAAAAATACCAAGTCTCGCGACCAGAAAAAGTTGTGAGATCCATGAAATACCAAGTCGGTTAATTAAAAATCTTTAATGTTTTAAATAAATGTATTGACTTGGCAATCGCATTAAACAATCTAATTTATATAATATGTATTACTTATGAGATATATTGTGTTTTCAGGCAGGACAATTGTGAGAGTTGATGAATGAGGCAAGTAAATAAAAGCAAATGAACCCGAAGAAGCTGAGCATATAGATTTTAATAATTGTGTTTTATTATATACAGAAAAATTAGAGCCGTGATTTTAATGTTCAACTTTTTTACAATGAGAATCTTAATTGGTTTATTGAAAATACCAAGCGACTACGTTCTACGAAAAACTTGTTAAATTCTGTTAGCTGCTTATTATAATAAATTTGTAAATAAGTACTAGCGATTGCCTGCAAATTTGCTCTTATTTTTTTATAGATTTGACATTGGGTAGCCAGCGTGCTTAGCGGTTAAGTCGTCTGCTTCGACATTTACATTATTATTTGAGATTACCAGAAAATACATTCTCAAATTATCTCTATGAAGTCCTTTGCCCACCCAGGTCGGCAAAGTTGACTACTCTGGTGTTGCAGGTCTCCATATACGGCGGTAATAGCTTACCATCATGGGATCCGGATGCTGGTTTGTCTCCGATTTACAAAGATGGAGCTTTGTTGACTGAATGCTGAGATTAAATTAAATTATAGCTGTATTCAAAACCTTGAGTCCAGCACATTTCAGTGTACACACAAAGGTTAAGTGTTCACATAAACTGACCACACATTTTCTTAAAAAAATAGAAAGGCAGCAAAAATAAATCCTGTATTGTGGGGGACTTCTCAAATATGTAATCAGAATAACCAGGCTTGAAACAACAAGTCGTAGATTAAATCTTAATATATAAAATCCTTGCGTTACTTACTGACTGACAGACACGCTACAGCCGAAAGTATTAGGCGCAGGAAGCTGGGCATGTAGGTATGTTCCTTGGGGATCGTTGGGGTGCACTAAGAAGGGATTTACAGAAATTGCCACGGGATCGGCCAAAGCGGGTAATTTAAAAAAAAAATGCAGGCTTACCTGCTGGTGTCCTCTAGTATAATATATTCCGCGTAGGATAAACGGTCAGGCGGCCGCTAAAACCACTACACTACCGCCGTTGATCAAACGTTTCAGCAATATATTTCACAAGATGATACGTGTTACATCAGTCCAGTAAACAAATGTAGGAGGCTATCCGATAATCGATGAACTAGCCGTCTGTTCATGAGTCCCGATAGATAGACAGGGACGAGCTACTGGCACCATTTGTAAACCTGTGGATACAGTCATATTGCTTTTTGTTGACAAGCTTTTCCGCCTTTGATTTTCAGTTCAGTGTTGGATGGCGGTATATCTCATATGTCTGTAAATTGAGAGCAAATAAAACCGTGATTGGAATGAAATGAGTGTAGGAATTGTTTTGTATTTTGATTTAGTAATTTAAAAAGCAAAGCCACGTGAATCAAACAATGGACACACCAGCTCATTATACATATATGAAATTGTAACGTAGTTATTAAGTTGTTTAAATTGTATAGAACAAGATGATGAAAAGAGTGGCCCAGAGTTTCTTGCCTAATTCCTCTCATGAGGCATGACCTTATGAAGATGCATTTCTTTCGATGCTTAGTTATGAAAATATGCATTTAAAGTAACTTTTTTTTAATATTATGATGTTTAAGATTATGGCTTTATGACGTGTTTGTAGAAATTATTTTTATGGAAATAATATGTTTATTTCCATAAAAAGTTTGAGTTTAAAACATCAATTTCAGCATGTCACCATCTGGTTTTTGGAGACCGATAGCAAAAAGTTATTCTGTACTCGAATAAAGTGTAAAGATTTAGTAACAAAGAATATTTAAGAACTGTGATAGCTTTCGCTTAATTTGTTTAAAATATGACAAGGCAAAACCTAAAGATTAAACTCAGACCTTTTGCTTACATTATACTGCAGTAAAAGAGGAATACTCGTAGTTGTGAAAAACTTGTTAATTTTTTTTATACTGTTTATTCATCACAATGCACTACGTCACAGAGATTTGACTGCACGTCTGGTGTAGCTGCGTCGAATCTTATGCGTTGGTTTCTTATAAGAGACCGCTTTCTGTGATCTACAAATTATTTATTGTACTTGAGTCCGTTGATTGAATATTTGCAAAGTCGACCGCAGTCATAAATCAAAATGGCGGCGTTATCTTCTTAATATATAAAATCCTTGCGTTACTGACTGACTGACAGACACGCTACAGTCGAAACTATTGGGTGCAGGACGCTGAAATTTGGCATGTATGTTCCTTGTGGACCGTAGGGGTGCACTATGAAGGGATTTCCCAAAATTCCCACGAGATCGTCCAAAACGGGTAAATTTTAAAAAAATGCAGGCGTTGCTGCTGACGTCCTCTAGTTAAAAATAAGCCGTTGCCACGTCACTTCTCATGGATAGCTATCATATATTGTTAGTATGCAAATGTTGGGAGCATTCATCAATCCTCTGAGCGAAAAGTTTTCATAGCACCTCATGGGAAATTATGAAGAAAATTTGTATGAAATATTACTCATTTATATGTATATTAACGTAGTGGATAAATTCCCAAAAACATCCTAAAAACAGGACAGGTTAGAAGCACCCTGAACAGAAGAGCATGCATGAGGAATCTGATGGGAGTGAATGAAGCAAGAGAGATATGTCAAGATCGTTGCAAATGGCGCTCCGTTGTCTCTGCCTACCCCTCCGGGAAACAGGCGTGAGTCTATGTATGTATGTATGGATAAATTAACATGGTTATTAAAAAGTGAGAGAAGATTTTAATTGTTTGGTGATTTATGTATTACATTGAATGGAGCAAGTTTATTTATTAATTTTTGCTTGCTACACAAATATATACTTACTGTAGTTTGTTTTTCTTTTCATAAGTATAATATGGACACATATACACAACTATACAGGTACTATGATAGTTGTGGAAAATAATGATCTGCTACTAGTGGATGGCCCTCAGCTACGCCCGCACCATTAAATTGACTGAAAAACGTAAGTTAATTAAATACTCCTTTGTCCTTATCTAGGTGAACGCAATTCTATTAACTTTTGTGTGCAGTCAGTGATATAAAGCCATGTATTCACTAGGGGACAAAGTCGCTCGACTTATCGCGAACAGTCGCAGGACATTTACGTGCGACTGTCCCGCGACAATGTCGACCGACATTTCGCTCGTCCACATACCGGCATTGTGATCAAGATGTCGCCTAAGTGTTAACACAGTTTCGTTGGTAGTATGGACCAACGAAGTGTATAAATTCGCGGGTAGTCGCAGAACAAATAGCAACACACGTCCTCACAAGTCAAATGCCGTCGGAAACTGTCGAGGGACACGAAGTCGCGCAAGGTCGACGCTATCAGAGCGTCGACAAGCGACTTGTTCCCCGACACGTAGATGTCGCCTGCAATGTCGGGCGATGTCCCCCGCGACGTCGCTCAACACGTAGAATTCGTGTCGGGCGACAAGGTCGCGGGACAAATTTCCCCTAATGAATACGAGGCTTAACAAGTGCAGTAGAGATCTCAGTTCCTTCAGTCCTACTGCAAGGGACATACTATTGTACTAATGTACGTCGTACGTTTTTATACTACAAATTTATTACATGAGATAAATCGTAGTATCCGAAAATTTCTTACATAAATTCAAACAAGGAGCACAAAGAACACCAAGTCTCCAAGACGGATTAAATCATAAGAAGATTTTTACTGGATATTGTCACAAGAAGCATTAAATCCACAACACTCACTGCAAGGTCATGGGCACGACTGCCTACCGGTTGTAAGGACACTATGTTCATAAAGAAGTCTCTCAACCCAGTCTACTGCAGAAGCACAACACAAGCTTATTTAGTTCACCATCCTCCTAGCGTTATCCCAGTTTCAACCTGAGGTCCGCTTACTAGTCTAACCGAATTTGGCTGAATATTAGCTTTTTCACAGAGCGACTGCCTGTCTGACCTCTGCAGCCTGAAGCGACAGCGATATTCCATGAGTTAGACTAGTGTCAGTTTATTTAGAAGTACTGACAGTATAACGACTGTCAAAGATCTTTATGACAGCCGGGAGTCGGTCCCTAAACTGACACTAGTCTAACTCATGGAATATCGCTGTCCCTTCGGCTTCGGCTTAACGTGATCTCCGAGGGAGGGGACAAGCGATAATTACCAATTCAATACGCACATAACTCCGAAAAGTCATTGGTGCGCGCCGTGGATTCGAACCCAATACCCCCTACATGGCAGTCTGTTGGTATATCCACTAGGCTATCGCTGCCGCTAACATAAACTTATTTAGTTCCAACACTTTTAATGAGCGAGATACTTCTTATCTTCATTCTAGTATTCAAAGGACACCATTGAAACTAACTATTTAATCTAACCATACATAAAACAAACGACCCTAAAACAAGCAAAATTATAACCCACTCGGTGTTTTACAACTGCGTAATATGTAGCTAATTTAGGGTAACAGACCAACGTGACACCCGTCACGAGACTTGATGAATGCGCGCATTTGCATAATAATATACTTTACAATACGGACAGATAGTTCTAATATACGTATAGTAAATGATTTTGAGCTCTATGGGACGTGAAAGTGGGGAGAACATGGATGATCTTGTTATGGTAAAGATTGTGGTGACAAGTTTGATGAAATTTGTTTATTAAACAAACAACGTCAGTAGAAGAAATGCTAGTAGCTAATAGTAATATTCTAATATCCTTCAATGTATTATTATTATAAGCAATATGAGCAAACTTATGCAAGGTCACCGGATTCCAAAGTAAACGGAGGCCTTATTTTTGCAACTTGACATTCAGATGTTAACGTATTTATAAACTTTTAATAAACAAATCCATAAATTACAGAAATATAAATCGCACCCATCACACAAATATGAGTGAAACAGGAAATAATGTTTTATATTCAAGCAGTGTGTCAAAAAACATTAAACCGTAATATGTGAACATAAATTGCTAAAATTACGCAAAACCGAAAAAGAAGAAAATAATCATTAACTCACAAATCTATTGTGTACCTTTGGTCCATTGCTGTACCTGCTGTGCCATGGCTGGCTTTGTATCAGAATTATAAATTCATTATAAAAATACACACAGATCTTTGCCTAGTGGAGAAAGCAGAAGGGACAGGGAACATAAAGAGAAAAATATTCATAATATATACTACCATAATTTAATATCTAGCGGCGAAAGCATTGGTCGAGAGCATGTGAGAAAATTGAAAGTAACCAATGGAATTATTCAGGGAACGTGGAATTTGTATCATAATTACAACCGCCTACATAATACTAAGCAAATTTCAACCACTAACGCGATTAAATTGAATAAATATGTCGAATAAATTTAACATAACATAAATAAAACATAACTTTGGTCTGCGTTTAACAATAATTAGCATTAATTCAACCCTGACCATGTAAACAAAATTTCCCAATCGAAATAAAACTCGCACCACAGTCGTCAAAAAATAGCCTGAATTGGATTACCGCCTTTGAGAATCCCAATTAAGTTGCAACCCAAATTTCGCTTGTTGCAATATTCAGCGTGCGAATTCAGAAGAGAACCGATAATCCTATAGATTCAAAGTCAACGATCGTGACGAACTATCTGATCAGTGACACCGTGTGAATATTAAGTGAGGCGTCGATTATATCTGTAATGATATCGTTTGTGTCACGCTAAGCAAGTTTATTGGCGTGACATGACTGAAGAACTTCTTCGTGGGTGTGATGGCATTGATTGGCCGACTACTGAACTTTACCGAAACTAGATCGTCAGTGGAGTGGTACTGCTGCGAAACTTGACTATGATTGTTTATTTACATACATACATACATAGACTCACGCCTGTTTCCCGGAGGGGTAGGCAGAGACTACGGAACGCCATTTGCAACGATCCTGACATACCTCACTTGCTTCACTCACTCCCATCAAGTTTCTCATGCATGCTCTTCTGTTAAGGGTACTTCTGACTTGTCCTTTTTTCAGGATGTCTCCAATCTGGCCAGATAACGTCCGCCTAGGTCTTCCCCTTTGTCCTGTTCCATTCACACTTGCCTTATATATCTTCTTTGTCAGTCTATCGTCATCCATCCTCTCCATGTGCCCAAACCATCTTAACATGCCTTTCTCGATGCTTGTCACTACATCTTCTTTTACCCCACACCACTCTCGTATCACACAATTCTTTACTCTGTCGTTCAAAGACACACCACACATACTTCTCAGTGCTCTCATTTCTACAGCATTTATTTTACTTTCAAATCTCTTCTGCCATACCCAACTTTCACTACCATACATAAGGGTAGGCACTAACACACCTCTATGTACAGCCAAACGTGCCTTTTTGGACACGTTTTGACAGTTCATAAACGCTTTCCGAGCTCCATTCACTCTATTACCTGCATTAACTCTCCTTTCAATATCTTCTTCATTCTTACCATCTCTTGTAAACAACGTACCTAAGTAAACAAACTCATTCACTTGTTCCACTCGCTGTCCATCGATCAAAACATTACAAGCCGTAACGCATCCCTCCTTCTCAAAAATCATAACTTTCGTTTTACTTACATTCACTTTCATTCCTTTCCTCTCTAATGCACCATGCATGATTGTTACCATCTCCTGCAACTCCTCCGTTGTAGATGCAAGTATTACCTGATCATCAGCATAAAGGAGGCATTTGACGAGTAACCCATTCATCCTTAAGCCGCAGTCACTATGTTTTAAATCTTGCAAACAGCTGTCCATGAAGAGGTTAAACAATCACGGCGACGCTACACATCCCTGTCTAACACCTTTCTCGATGGTAAACCAGTCAGTGTATGCCCCGTTTATCCTCACACAAGCTCTAGAATCCTCATAAAGGGATTTCAGAGCTCGAATGAGGCTGCTGTCCACCCCATTCATTGACAGCACCGACCACATTTCATTCCTCACCACTTTATCGTAAGCCTTTTCCAAATCCACGAATGCGCAATAGACCTTTTGACCTTTGGCCAAAAACTTTTCGGCTATGCTTCGCAAGGAAAAAACCTGATCCGTGCATCCCATACCTTTTCGGAATCCCGCTTGTACATCCCATATTTTCTTGTCGGTTACTTCCATAACTCTTTCAATAAGTACCTTTGCATACAATTTGCCAACAATGCTGAGAAGGCTAATGCCTCTATAGTTTTTGCAATCTTGTTGCGAGCCTTTTCCTTTATAAAGAGGCACAACTACAGCTGTGGCCCAGTCATAAGGTACTCGGCCGGTGCTCCAGCACAAGTTATATAACCGCTGCAACTGACCAACTATGATGCCCTGTCCAGCCTTCAGCATTTCGACTGTAATCCTATCACATCCTGCAGCCTTACCTACTTTCATACTTCCAGTGCCTTCACGATCTCATCCACGCCAATAACGCTTTCATCATTGCTATCGTTACCATTCATTTCAGCTATTGTTGTCTCTATCGCCGATCTTTCAAATAAACTTTCAAAATACTCTTTCCATCTCTTCAGCACGCAAGATTCATCATTTACTATCTTTCCATTCTCGTCTCTGATGGATGTGTGTTCTGAGGATTGAGTTCTTCCTCGAACTGCACGAACGGATTTCCATAAAAACTTAATGTTCCTCTGGAAATCGTCAGATAATCTGCTATCAAACTCATCTTTCTTTTCCTCTTTTTTTCCTTTTAACCATTTCTTTCACTATTCTTTTTGACCTAACAAACTCCTTTTTTGCTTCATCTATGTCTACACTCGTTGCTTTTCCCATTCTTTCATTTCTTCTGGCAGCCAACCTATCTGACCAAGCTTTCCTCTTCTTTGACACTGCTGATTGTACATCCTTGTCCCACCATGTATTCTTAACCTTTCGTATTTTCCTTGTCTTGATCACACCACATACTTCAGACGCTACACATACTACCTCTTCTTTAAAGGCCTGCCATAATTCTTCCATATCATTTATGCAATCGAACCTCTCAAATTTTGCTATCAATCTTCGTTTATACTCATCTTTCGCATCTTTCTCTTGTAGATTTTCTACCTTAATTCTTTCCAAGACCCTATTTTCATTACGCTCTCGGTGTCGCCATCCTTTAAAGAGCCCACTTATCCGGCTCAACACCAAGAAATGGTCTGTGTGGATGCCGATCTCTCGATATGCTCTTGTATCCAACACATTCTTTCTCAATCGTTCATCTACTATCACAAAATCAATCATACTTCTTCTAACATTTTTCGCCTCTCGCGTATACATATGCATCTTTTTATGATCAAACATGGTGTTTGTCACACAAAGGCTCCACTCCAAACAAATCTCAAGCAGTAGTTTTCCATTTTCGTTCACACTCTCATCACCAAATGCACCTAACACCCTTTCAAATCCATCTCGCTTTACTCCCACCCATCCATTGAAATCCCCTAACAAGATCAATCTTTCATTATCCTTGCAGTTCCTCAAAATCTCTCTTAAACTCTCCCAAAACTCCTGCCTTTTGTCTTGCTCATGTTGTGACATACCCGTAACTATATTGACCGGGGCGTACACCCCCACAATAAAGAGACGAGTAAGTCCTACTTTCATTCTCATCCACAGTAGCCTAGCATTTACACATTCAAACTCTTTTACACACTCATTCATTCGCGCAGACAGTATTACACCAACTCCCTTACAGGCGCTGGTGGTACTATCTACCCCAGACCAATACGCCGTATATGCGCCATGCTTGATGGTTTCACAACCTTTTCTTTTTGTTTCATTCACACAAAGAACACCAATCTTTCTATCATCCATTATCTGACATACTTCATCCAATTTGCCGTTCATTCCTCCTCCAACATTCAATGTTGCAAACCTGCTCTCCGTAGGCCGCTTTTCGCCCTCGCGGGAAACGAGACGTGATGGGTTGCGAACCGCGTCGCCGCCGTGTGAGGAAATATTATTAATTGTTCCCATTGCGTTCCCACGAGATTTAGGGATTTTAAATGTCCATCCCCATAGAGCCCTTTACGGGGGTAAGGCGGAATATCACGTGTGCCCTGTGACCACCAACACAGGCACTCTCCGTTTGCGACCAGCTTACCCTCTGGCCACGAATCTCTCGGCAGGGGTCAGTTTACACCTTAGATCGGGGTTTTGTGTCGGGTATACTCCCTGAAAGTTGGTTTAATTTCGGAGGTTTCCTTCTCTAGACAGGTTGCCAACCAAGGCTAACGAGGCCCATCTCCCCGAACGTTTGGTTTAATTCGGAGTTTTCCTTCTCCTATTGTTTATTTAAAAATAGTAAAAGGTATTTTCGACCAAAACTTGGTAGAATTCAATAATCTCTCAAATAAAATAATAGTAATGTTATTCTCGGTAAAATTATTTTCGGTAATGTCACACTTTAGTAGTCAAGCTCTCGTTATAGCAACATCATTAATGGTGGTGATGTGAGTCTGTCAATTTTCTCTTCCACAATTTCTTTATTGCCCAGGGCTATGTGAATGTGTGTGTAGCGTGAACTGATCAGTTGGACTTCTGATTTTATTTTCTTATCTTATCGCATGAGTATATACCCCGGATCACAAAACACCTTATTAATAATATAATATTCTACCACATTCACACAACACCATCTAGTCCCAAACTAAGCAGAAGCTTGTACTATGGGTACTAGATAATGGATAAACATACATATATACTTTTTTTTTGTAAATACATACATATTATACATAGAAACACCCAGATCAAGACAAACACCCATGTTCATGCACACAAATGTTTGACTTGAGCGGGAATCGAACCCGCGACCTTCGGCGTAGCAGTCGCTTACACTCCCGCTGCGCCAACCGGTCGTCAAACTTATTATTATTAACTTATTATTTCGTTTCGAAAGATGACCGAAGAAAAATAGCGGTAAAAAATATTGGTCTGAATATTACATAAGATCTGCCAATTTGCTATTCCATTTCATTAAAAGAAAATTTCTAATATTTTAACTGAAATGGTTGCGGGCACTTTATGATTACAAGTTTCAAAGCAGTCGGACCAAACAAAACTAAAACTCTTAAATCGTACTCAGTACTATAACATCATATTGCTGTTTGAATTTAACTCTACTACCCAGTCTAGACATTTCACACCGATCCACATTCTCGATTTATGCATCGCATGATATAAGGCGAGGTCAACGACTCCAATTTAAAGTCGATCTGAATCAGCGGAGCGGAGTCAACAGAAAATCCATTTCACCGTCATATCAGATGCCGGTCGATGGTAACGATTATCTATTGCCAACCTTCATCATTCACCCACAGACAAACTAATCAAATAACAGGACAAAATTCAGAACCAATACGTTATTGAACAATGGGACAAAATCGTCTACACGAACGAATCGTCGGAATTTGCATACGCTAATCATGGCTTAGCATACACATCGAAATTCGACGGACAGACGGACAAATTTAGTTTAATTATCTGTAATCTTGATATAATTTATGATCAGGTGAGGGCGAGGTTGATTTGGTTTATGTAGGTAGCATTGCGGTTAAACCATGCAGGCGTAGATAGGGAGGGATCAGACGTCCTCATTAAGTTGTTAATGTTTGACATGGTGTGATCATGCGTAGAATCTGATTGCATATAACTGGATGTTAGACTGATAGTGCGGTGGCAATTACATTTTGTTTGTGTAGCTGTATGTATACGACTGCGAATGAGGCTGAGAAGTGGTTTTAGTGATCATCCTGCTGTTTAGATCTATGCCGAGTAATATGCCAGATGCCCAAATGAGGCAACACTTTTTCTATTATTCGAGTTGTTTATTTTAGATTTGGATGTATTCGCGTTGATTGAATCCCATCAAAATCACCAGCAAGAACCCAAACACAAACTAATTTTGTAGATAGCAACCGCAAGAAGCCGCAGTGTCACTATTCACAATTTTATCGCAACGGTGTGGTATGGTACGTGAGAATCAAGCCTTATTCCAGAGCCATTTACCTAAATCCCTCACAAAACCCACTACCCAATCGATACCGCTTGCGTTGTTATTTAAAACTGTTCAATCGAATCGAATTAACGTAACTACCTAAATCTGAAATAAATGTCTAAACGATTAGCTTTAGGTCCAGATTAACAGTGATCTAGGATTTAAATCTTAGTGCAATGGACATGATAAGAGCAAATGTTTTAACAAATATTGAGCAAAAAGTGCTGAATCGTTTCTATTCAGTGCATGTACCAAATTGTACCAACACGTTTATATAATGTTTGAAAGTTATAAAGGTCCAATTGAAAATCTGTGGTGCTTTTCATTCGTATATTGAAATTCCAACGCAAGCATAGTTGCCGATCGGCGTTTTGGGTGATTTGATCGGTCCAGATAGTTTTATAGTTGGTGTTATATTCTACCGTTTATTTAATTTTGGTCGTAATTATTAAATATTTCTATATTAAAATCGTTTGAAAATAAAAGGTCTGTGAGTAATTTCATGTTTACGGTTTGTGGAATGCATAGCGAAATGAAAGCTAATATTACGTAAGTATTATATTAATCTGTGCTAATATTAAGTATTTGAACTGTATTGTTAGGCAACTGAGATGGTATAAATATTTTTTCTATTCGTGACTACGTGATTCAGACACATTGACCGTGTCATTGCTCGATGGCATCTTAACGCCTCACACTACTCTCTCCATCAACAGGAGATAGGTAAGTGGTAAAAAATAATGTCATCAGATTTCAATAGTCTGTTCACAACATTCGATATAATAATATTACGATCTGCTAAGGTATGCGAGAAACTATTAGAACTGGGTGAGTCGAAAACATTTGGGACGAAACCTTAGTAGGTATAGGCATATGTACAGCAATAGACGTTTTTCTGTGGAAACAACTATCAAGCTAAGAAGCTAGTTATTAAATAATGCCAGACACACTATCTTATAGTTTAATTTTAATTTATATTATAATTAATTGACTCTATCCTATCAATAACTTTAAGCAAATATCTAAAGCCAGACAATTAGCGTCGCACACTTACCCACACACTCCCAAATACCTCGTACACTAATGAAACTACGACTACGTTCGAACAAAGCCAATTTTGTCATCAACTAAAAGCGTCGATGCTACTTGTATGGGCAATAAAAGAAAATTACACAACACATACATTCCGTGACTACCAACAGTTTGGCGTTCACAAAAAAGAAATGCTTGGATTTTATTAGATTCAGACATTCGTGTTTTGCTATTGACGGTATAACTACGTTTGTGAATTATATGGTACTATAACAGATAGATAGGTGATGTAATGTATTCTTAGATAACAAAATACCACACCTAAATACAATGAACCCATTTATTTATCTCTACGGGGAGGTGCACACGTAAATGTTTAGTCCAAAGGGTGTTACTTAGATATAATTTAAAATCGACTAAAATCGGTTTTGTTGCTGTCAAAGTTACAAAATAACTGTTTCTACTGCACAATTTACAAATTCTTCTTTGATTTGAAAAGATTCCCAACCATGTGAAGATCATTCTGTTGACCTCTGAGTTTGATAAATAAATGTGTCTATCTTCCCTTCAAACAACGTGGTCCATTTAATTTAGTCACTTAAGTATCGTATTTGCAAGATATTGAAAATTTTACTGCTAACCAACATTACAAAACTGTTTAGAAATGTCTGCTAGCTTCGTTGAATGAAGATAAACGTGTTTATAAACAATTAGAAACAAAATCTGGTTGAGTGATTTGTCAGCAAAATAGGCAGCTGTTCTTATAATTGAGCTTTAGCGCTCCGAACTGTTCAATTGCATTTAAATAGCTCTAATGTGTATTATGCACATTCATCACTGTTTGCAGTTAGCGTTTGACATAATAGTTAGTGGCTAATTATACTAGACCATTATTATAGTATTGCTGGTCAATTAGACAAACATCTATTGAAATCAATTAATCGATCAAAACTAAGATCATAATTATGATGTCTGAATTTTGAGGTCTATTTACGAAATTTTCGTACAATCTTATACTAATATATAAAGCTGAAGTTGTTTGTTTGTTTGTTTTTTTGGTTGAACGCGCTAATCTCAGGAACTACCGCTCCGATTTGAAAAATTATTTCAGTGTTAGATAGGTCATTTAACGAGGAAGGCTAAAGGCTATATAACATCACGCTATGAGCCACGGGAGCAGAGCAGTAGCCTTAAATAACTTGGGTGTAACCGCAGGCATCGTCTAGTCATACATACATAGACTCACGCCTGTCTCCCGGAGGGGTAGGCAGACACTACGGAACGCCATTTGCAACGATCCTGACAATCATGAGCGCTGAGATTTGATTCTCTTTAAATTTGATTATATTAAATGTTGGAAGAAGGAAACACAAAGAGGCCGTATTCTTAACAATGCTAACTGACATATATAGAATACAAATACTTTTAGATAAGATATTGTGCAGAACAAAATTAATATTAGATTTTGAAAAGTGACTATCAGAAAACAGCACTCTTGGACACATAGAACATGTATTTTAGTCACAAAATTAAAATATTATATTAGATATACTTACACACTAATTCTGTCCATAATTACGTATTTCTTTCCCAAGCTTCATTTAAATGTTATCTTTGCAGCAAACAAGCAGCTTTGCTAGGTATACCTATTTGATACGGAGAATCTTTATTAAAATCAATACATAATAGACAGCAAAAATAAGCATAAACTACTGGCAATAATTTGTTAGAACGCATGATTCAAGCCGTAAAATTGAGACAAAAGAAACCGTGGTTAAATTTAATCAGTAAAACGCCCAAAACTACGTATCTACGGTTTAATTAAAATATGAGTGTGTCATGAAGCTTAGAGGATAATGTCATAGAGTTAGAACTTCATTCGAGCATAATGGCAACATTCTGTGCACATGGTGCGGTGTACGTAGATGCTATGACTCGGGCGCAATCTTTGTGAAAATGTACTTATTGTTGCAGCGAATGTGTAGAAGTCATAACAAGGACGATGTATTGCCTTAGACTGTCCTGAAGGATAGTGCGATTAACGGTCGGTTTCATTATCCGTTCTTCCATGGATTTGATCACTAGAGATTCACATTATTTTACATAAACTCCATATGAAATATGTCAAATGTGTTTTTCTTGTAACCAAATGCATGGATAGATTGTATAATAAAACCAGCTGTTAATAATATACTTAGTAGATAGATAGGCGGAGTGGACAGTTGCACACTGTAATAATAATTGGCCATGTACTCGGTTTCATATTATTGAATGACTTTTCGGAGTTATGTGCGTATTGAATGGTTAATTATCGCCTGTCCCGTGCCTCGGAGAGCACGTTAAGCCGTCGGTCCCGGTTGTCATGACGATCTTTGACAATCGTTATAGGGCGTCAGTACCTTCTTAATAAACTGACACTAGTCTTAACCATGGAATATCGCTATCCCTTCGGGTTGCGGAGGTCAGACAGGCAGTCGCTCTGCGGAAAAGCTAATATTCAGCCAAATCCGGTTAGACTAGAAAGCGGACCCCAGACTGAAACTGGGATAACGCTAAGAGAATGATGACTCGGTTTCATATTATTACTAAGAAAACAATCGCTTTTGAAAAGGTAGAAAACGTGATTAGCTTATAGTTAGTGTATGGTTAATTTCATTCTTCTCACTGGATATTGGTATCTGTTTTAACAAAGGATTATTTATATCTAAACTCAGAACGTCAGCTGTTCTGGCTATTTCAGGATGAATTCTATTGCGTGTATTTAAACTAATCAGTAAAATTGCAATTTACTCAAAAATTAAAAAACCCTTATAACTCTTAAATCAAGATCTCAAAATATTATGCAGCTTTTAGTTGCATAGACATTTGTAGATGAAAATAAAGGGGTAATTAATAAAAAAACAAAGAAAAGGTAAGGCAGACCTTTGTATAAGCTGTGAATAAATTTTTTTTGATAGACTCACGACTGTATCTCCGAAGGGTAAGGCAGAAGTGTAATATTACACCCACATTTTGCCATAAATTTTTAGGTCCCCCGTAATAGGAGGCGAGCCTATTACCGTTACCGAGCACATCACCAGACTCCGTGCTGCTACTGAGAATTCGGAAAACCCAGTAACACTTTGCCCGACCCGGGAATCGAACCCGGGATCTCCGATCAGCAGTCGCATGCGCTATCCACTGGACCACGGAGGCAGTAGATAGAAATATCCTTTCGCAATCTAATTCAAGCACCATTAAATTTGGTTTTTGCAAGTTGTTTTTGTTTTTTGAGTCGGTTTTGGGATGAAGTAATTCAAATATACCAAATTTCCCAATTAAACACTCAACATTAAATAAGTTGGTATAAATAAAGTTATATAGATTTATAAACTAGTTATGTTTACATCTTATCAGTTGAATCTATTCTAAAAGACTTTCCAGCATTGGAATAAATTTCCAAAGAATTGTGAGTAAGCAAACGGTGAGGTTGTTTTTGAGCCTAATCCTATTGTTACGGTAAATTAAAAGCTTTGTACTAGCAATGCTTTAAATCGAATAACTTTTATTCGATTTAAAGCATTGCTTTTATTTGTGGGTTTCATTTGTTTTGTTTGAGGGCACGAACAAATTGATTGAAATGATTGTTAGATTAGAAAGACTTTTTCTATTTGAGTAAAACCGACGATGCTCCTTTTCTTGGAATTAGCGTCGCTTAATCCTTTAAAACTGGTTCCACGATTTTGCAGTAGTTTATGTGTCCGATTCGTTTGAATATTGCAGTTATAAAACAGAATCGTGAGGAGCAATATGTGTAAAATTTTTGTAAACATTTATAAGGCTTATCCAGTACTGTTTTGGTAGTATATATACACTTAAGCAAATTAATTGTACATGAGTAGCAATCGCTAATGTCCCTGTGGTTTTTTACCTATGATGATGTAAGTCATAAAACTTTTACGTCTTAGGTAACAGGACTCCAGGCAGCTAGAGGGATTTTATTTAATAATTTCAATAATTGCACCGACAATCTGTGCTATTCAAAAACGGGTACGATACGTGAAACCGAAAATGTAACTCCGTATACCACGTCGCCGTAATCTCACTACCACGAAGTACTTGACAACGAATGCACGTTACATCGAATTACGTAGCAACGAATGCTCGTTACTTTGAATTACGTAGCAACGAATGCATGTTATAGTGAATATCGTGATGCCGTAGACATGCCACCTCGAATAACCAAAACTCGAATTCACCAATTCGAATCACGTAACAACGAATGCTCGTTACCAAGAAACACTTATGACCGAAGCCACGCGACCACGGATAGCCAAATCTGTAAAGAAACACAGATCAATCAATAATTTTAGAGGCCGCTTAATAATAAAAATCCGTTTTTCAACAAAAAGTCTTTATTCATTTTATCTTCTGTATATATAAAATCCTTGCGTTACTGACTAACTGACAGACAAGCTACAGCCAAAACTATTGGGCGCAGGATGCTAAAATTTGGCATGTATGTATGTTCTAAAATGGACCGTAGGGGTGCACTTAGAAGCAATTTCCCGAAATTCCCACGGGAACGGGCAAAACGGGCAAATTAAAAAAAGTGCGGACGTAGCCGCTGGCATCCTCTAGTTAATTATAAAATGAATAAAAAACGATTCTAGATGGAACGGGGCGCTCGAAGTTCCAGCGTTCTAACAAACACATTGGCGCGCGTTCCAAAATGGTACCAATTTCGCGCAGCCGGAACGCGCGCCAATGTTCGTCCTTCTGGAGCGCGAAGTCGATACGCGGCCTCAGAATACGGAGTGTCACCGCTCCATATCATCCCATGGGTGTCGTAAGAGCCGACAGAGGGAGCATATTATGCAGAGAACAGCACTGTAAGAGAAGGAAAACTTGATACAAACCCTATACCAACCCGTTTGGCCACAGCGTGGTATAGTAGGCCAATTCCTCCTTTCAAATAAGAGGCCTTGTCCAGCAGTGGACTGTTAAAGGCTAATGATGATGAGGACTCATAGAATAAGTAAGGTAATTATTTAATTTTTCACCTTGTTAATTAAGGCTTAAGGACACAAAGTGTCCCTTACCCTGGGTCCCATACGAACTAGGAAAATACATGAAGCAAATGGTATTCCTGGGACGAGACGAATTTTTTTACATTCAACCCTTACCTAGACCTACCCAACTAGCCAGAGTGGTATAGTACCTAATTTGAATCCTTTTTGTTTCACAATTTTTTCTCTTCCACAATTGTCTCACAATGCCATTGTGACGTAAGTACAATGGGACATGTCCAGCAGTGGACTGCGAAGGGCTGAACAATGATGATAAATGTTAAGTTTGTTTTCTCTTTTTCGTAAACCCCTGATTATAAAATGAATAAAGACTTTTTGTTGAAAAACGGATTCTTAATTTTAAGCGGCCTCTAAAATTATTGATTGATCTGTGTTTCTATACAGATTTGGTTATCCGTGGTCGCGTGGCTTCGGTCATAAGTGTTTCTTGGTAACGAGCATTCGTTGTTACGTAATTCGAATTGGTGAATTCGAGTTTTGGTTTTTCGAGGTGGCATGTCTACGGCATCACGATATTTACTATAACATGCATTCGTTGCTAGCTAATTCAAAGTAACGAGCATTCGTTGCTACGTAATTCGATGTAACGTGCATTCGTTGTCAAGTACTTCGTGGTAGTGAGATTACGGCGATGTGGTATACGGAGTTACATTTTCGGTTTCACGTATCGCACCCTTCAAAAACACAGCGGGATTAGGCTTGACCTTGACAGACAAATTTGAACAACTTAAATTTCAAGTAAAGAAAACGAATTCAAAGAGGCTATCAATATTGCCTAACAAGATTGTAATAAATGTTAAAGTGTTTTTTTTATTTGCATTATAAAATGATGTAGAAATATGATTTTAAGATATTCTTTTCGGCGGCGTATTCTTTTATAAGCAATGTTTGCGTTATTATTTCTTCAAATTACCTACACTTTTGTCCTTCAACAATGTAATCAGGTGATGCTTTAAGAATCCAATCTCATAACAAAAATGGTGTTCACTGAAAATTTTCGACACTTTCGTTTATAACGCAATTTTGGGAGTCAACATTTTTATTACCTGCGAAACAATTTTCCGCACTCCATAAAATTAATTTTACAGTTTTTGAATGCAGAAAATTGCCTGCGCATATTGATAGAGCGAAACAGCTATTAATAACTTTTGTGCAAATATAATGGTGTATTGTGGGCTCTGGACGTTTTATTGTCGCCTGTCCTGTGACGAGGGCTTTCCGCAAATTTGGAGATGTAATTCTGTATGTACTTACCCTGGTCTTATTTGCAGTTCGGTGTTGGTGAGTCACAAAGGCAAGACGAATAACAATAACGGCAGCGGTAAAATTGTAATTGTTGGTCGTGGAGTACCTTTTATTTGGAACTGTTTTACTACAGTTTATATATATTATGTAAGGCTTACAAAGTGTGTGAGCGGATAAACTCTGTCCAGAATCGTATTTGTGACAACTGTTAATAAAACTCTGTCAAAATAAATCTTCCTTTTAATACGAGTATTTATCTAGGTTCTAATCCTGCTTTTCATAATCATTGTCTTAGCGTTTTGTTCTCATTGTCTTATACAGGTAATATTCAAGACTGTCTTTACCTTCTACTCTAACCAGATTTACCAAAATATAAAGCTTTTTTAATCCAGCTCTGATCGTTATGTCACATAAAGTGGCATACCGTCAGTGGATTGCCCAGTGGCGTAGGAAGGAGGAGGGGGCGGGGGCGGTCCGCCCCGGGTGCCACCCTTTTTGGGGTGCCATTCATCCCAAAATAGAGGTGACACCCAAAACTCAAACTAAGAACAATGTACAAAAACATAGGCACTAGCTCAGCACTATAAGAGTTAGCACGGAATTGTTAGGTGTGTCGACTAAAAAAAAAAGAAAAGATCATCCGCCAACTACCGCCCCGTGTGCCACCCAAGCTAGCTACGCCACTGGGATTGCCGTCTAATGTATAGCATAATTTTATAAACCATTGTAAAATATTTGTCAAACACTGGTAGGTACTTCTACCAGTTTACTACAAATATTTTACAATTTTGATATTTTGATATTTTACAAAATATTTGTAGCAATATTGTAATGACATGACTATACCCCAGTATCAGCGTCCTCCTTGCAAAGCCTCGGTTACCATTAGAGACGTATGTAGCCTATAGTCTATTTTGAAACTGTATCCACTTTGCATAACGTTATGATCATAGACGCTCCTGGTAGTTAGTTAATTGGCACGCATATTATCTGTAGCGATATCAGGCTTCTGACAACAGACATGATGCTTAGTCAGTCATTAGTAAGCAAGAAAATTCAAGACAGTGTGGAAATTAAAAAAATTAAATCGAGTTTAAGGTCAGGTAGATTGCTGGCTGATTGCAATACTGGTATCACATCATTACGAGCGCTGGCATACTAAATTGCTCAAATAATAGTGCAACTAAAAATGTTATCTGCAGAGATTCTAGGCCTACTCCGATTTTCGAAGCAGACTTACGTATTGGAACATAACAATAAACGTTCATCTTCATTGACTATATATTATGTTGCTACTCTACATTTTAGTCAAAGAACTCCTTGGCACTCAACTGATAGCCAGTTCACTGGGTCTTAATCACTGGTGTGTAACGAACGTGCATTTATAAGGAGATAGCTCCTTATAAATGCACGTTCGTTGCACACCAGTCGACCGTCCACACTACAAATTACAAGCAGCCGTGTTAACAGCACTTTGATGAGGTAATTACAGTCCAATTACTCAGTAAATGGTAATTAAGATGACGGTGCGGTATCAATATTGCTATAGTTAGCTTGAGATCATTTTAAGACAGGCTTGAACACAGCAGCAATGGCTTAATTTAATTTGTAAGCTGATTAAATATAACGGAAGGAGTTTTAAAGAGGCACTGCGTTGTTCAAGCAGCTAGTTGAGAGGAAATGGTGTTCTTGCTTAAATTTGTTTTATTTATATTTATCAGAATTAAAAATATTTCATCAGGGTTGAAGTCTGGTGGTTTCGTTGTCAGAAACAAGTTGCGTAGTTTTTTCACTATCATTGAATCTAATCATAATATTCTTGGTATTTATTTACACTTCACGCAAACAAGTATCAAGATTTAAGGTGGTATTTCTTCTAACCTATATATTCTTTACGAAAATAATTCTTATTTTTATAATACAAAACTGTTATATTTGCATAAAAATAAAAAGAGTGGTCTTGTGTTTTATTGCCCGTAATCGTATAATCATTCGGTAACTGTAAAATCATTAAGTAATTAATTTCTAATTAACGTTAAAATTCTAGCGTCGCATTGGGAGACATCAAATATTAATTCGGAATGGAAGGATTATTTTATTGCATAATTATGCATTAATATTAAAACCTCAATTCCTTATTAATCTTCAAAAAGCATAATTATGAACTAGAATAGAAAATTTTAAACTTCTTATCATATTATACTTCTTATATATATGGGGTTCCTGACTTGTTTGTTGCAAGAAAAATCTTATACGTAGTACTTGTTAGAATTCAAACCAACCCAGCGGCTAAGAGTCTCAGGTTATATTTCAATTTAGTAAGCTGTCAGCAGTCTCTAAGTGACCACTTCGGGAAATAGGCGAAGTAGCTCAACACTGAAATAGAAATAAACCGTGTCAAACATATATATGAAACCTTTTATAAAAGTTATTTTTATACAGTATTTTAATATTAACGCTCTTTGGGATGGAATATTATAATATCCTTCCCAGTGGCCTTCGTCTTACGATTTTAGTTTCAGTATTTTAGGCTATGCAATATTATGGCATTCAAGACTCAGTGTTATTAAACATAATTTTATTATGGTATACTATTGGTATAGTATACCATAACCTCACCAGGACAATATTGTGCTCACGTATTCAAACGTTGTTCTACCGGATTTTCCTATGTTTAAATATTCCAAATGGGGTAACACCATGGCACTCTTATACTTTCTTCATTAAGGTAATAGGGATTGATCCTATTTCCAACCTACACCTAACTTACCACGTTAATCTACGGACAAACGAACTAATTTCGAAGTAATAAAACCTTTAATGAATCTCCATCACCCTGTGTCCCCAAAATCAATTTAATGTGACGTCACTCATTGTCAAAGCCATGGCGTGCCACTTCATAAACGCGCCATGTGGCCACATTAACTTTGATTACTCCCCGACCTTGAGAAAGATTGATGATTTATATGAACAATAAATTACGGATGTAATTCGAAGGTCTCTCCTGTGTGACGATTTAGTGCCTGCGAGAATCGATAGCACTTAAAACGAGAAAAATGCTCAGGATTTTTTTTGGAATTTATGGTAATAAATTTATCATGATTTGTGGAGCCTTTAGGGAGAATATGTAAATGTAATACTATGTCTATAACAAAGGCTTTGTCTGACTGAATGTCTAACTATTTTTTTTGCCTTCAATGTATAGTATTATGTATTACCGATACTTTTCACCTATTGGCAAGTTAATACATTGTATTTATTACTACAGTCCAAGTTTGAATGCATGAATGACGTAATAGTTCAAATCGATACTACGAAACGGTATAGCGCCGAACGCGTCGTTAGAACAAATTAATAATATTTGATCTAAAATAACTTTAAACATGAAAATTAAGCATTGATTATAAAACAAAGTATCTCTTTACTATCATTTGAAGCAACATGAACCATACAACTTTTATAAAAACTTTTAAATATTTTTGATTTATGCACATAATAATGACAAAATGTATGTATGTATATTATAATTATGCAATGTCATAACGCGACAACCCATGTCAAAAGTCGGGTAAATAATATATATTTTTGAATAACATCATAAATTAAATCTTTTACATAATTCTAATAACTAACTCTCATCATTTATTCTTACTAAGAATTTATAAAATGTTTGCACAGATACCGTTGTGCTTTATGCAGCTGTCCCGTTGATTAAATCTGTGCTAAGTGCCGTGGGTTCGATCCATACAAGAGGCAACACTTTGTGTGAACCACAAATAGTAAAGTCCCCCACAAGATATCTAATGCAGGATTTACTATAAAAATAAACATTTAACTTTACCCTGTTATTTGCAATTCAGAAGGTATTTAACTTTTTTTTAGTTAAAAGATAAATAAAATCCGTTTGTCAAATACATTTATGAAAAGGGTTTGTAGAATTCATTAAGCTGTAAGCTTTATGTTAATCTATGTGTGTCTATCAGACTTTGGACGATTTCCAGGGAATAAACTTCAAGGAAAGAAACTGAACGTGAAAGTTTGGTCAATGTGACGTGCTAAAATTATATTTAGTATATGTACGCAAAGGAGTAATCCATGTTCATTTAACATCGGAAAATCTTTGAGTTACTTTAGGTATCACCCGAAGTAACTCAGAGATTTTTTTGTTTTCATAGGATAGTAGTATAGTACATAGTATATAATACATAGTAGGTATAAACATTCCTACACAATATTACTCAGATAACGTATTAGTTTCAATTTAATTTATATTCGTAGTTGTAATTGTTACAGTACTAACTTATATAATTCCGCACTTCATTATCTACAACATTAAAGCTAAAAAGTTCCTAAAATTTTTGCAATCGTAAGTAAACTTATAAAACAAAATGAGCAATGACAAAACCGTGTATTCTAATATTGTTTTGATTTCTTTTGTTGATTACGTTAGGATCAGAGTTTTACTTTGAAAACTGAAGCACGTTTACTTGTAAATAAAGTTGGCTTTTCCGTTTGGCGTCTGACTTTCGCAAACCAAGGATCCTGATAACCACATTTAGCATACTGTCAGAATATTTAAACTTCAGGTAACGAATGTCAAAAACAATTATGACTGCTACAACAGACTCTTTATGGCTCAAAGGAATACGACATTTTGCGACTGTAGACCAAACAATACAAACAGTAATAAAATCCTTAAACATGCGATTATACGAATTGTCACATACAATATTTCATTCTCTCGGCATACTTCTAAATAAAAATAGGAACTATTTGATGTATTTAAACTTAAGAATCTTATCAGAAGCAATTTTGACATTCGCAGTGACGGTAATCTAACAAGAGATAAAAAATCAATATCTTCTTCTATTTCCTCTCAAATCCAACTAGAAACCTATCTCAAACACTAAGGCAATAATTTAGGAACAACAAACGACGAGCATTCCGGACGTGTAAGTAAAATATCCCTTCCTGACCCGAACGAAAGTTACAAGGTAAACAATGACTCCTTAGAGTCTTGAGCTTAAACGCTTCTACGTACTGAGAATACAGAGAAGAATAATATTTGTTGGGTACTAAGAGATTTGTAGTTTGTGTTGTGTTTGAGTGTAATGTTTGTTAACTTAACCTGTCGAGTAAGTACGTGTGATAGGATGGTTACACAGTTTATTGGAATTTACGGATGTAAAATTAAAGATTTTTTTTTTCAATTTATGGATGAAAATTTAAGAAGAAAATAAATGTGCATTGATTTTTCTGCAAGAAAATTTCAGTTACATACCTTAACGAATAAAATTTTCTGCTGTTTTTGTGATGCTTTAATTTAATCAAATAAATTAGTTGAAGAAATCTTTGACGCTTCTGGTAACTTCAATAATAAAATTGTAGTTAATGAAATTGACAACACTGAATTTAAATTTCAAATGTCCACGCGATGTTAAATTAGTATTTTGGACAATCCTCAGCGGCAACACACAAAATTCGTCAGATGATTGCCAATATTTACTTTTTACTGTTCCTACGGGATATATACCACGTACCTTTGTTTTGAGTAACCGATATTTCGGCACTGTTGCAAGCGCCATGTTCACGGATGTACATTACATACGAGTCGAAATATCGGTTACTCAAAACAAAGTTACGTAGTATATATCCCGTAGGAACAGTAAAAAGTAATTATAGTGACCACGAAAGTTTAAATTCCTAGATTTTATACTTCCTAATACCTAAGACGCGTCTCTGAATCATGTCTTGGAAATTCATATAAAATTAATGAACATCAAAAATCTCATAATGAAAATCACATATACGCAGGCAAAAGAATAGCTACTATGTAGTATGTACTCAAGTATTTATAAAAAAATGATGAACTTCTCACCCCTGCACAAGATTTTGCGCAAACACGCCATAAAACACATAACGTCATAATCCTACCACATTGACATGAGCACCTGAGGTAGATATTCAACACACATATACATCGCTGGTTATACTCGATATACTATAATACGCCATATCAGTAACGCGTCGATGCACGTTACTCCATTGTCTATTAGCTACGAGACAGTAAGTAATGAATATTGAAACTGCATTAACTGAGCTCAGGGGGAATTAGCGAAATCAATTCGTAAATGCTCGTAATTGATTCCATGTTGGAATTAATAAACTTGAATTTGAACAACATTGGAACAGATGGCGGTGTACTAAAAGCATTGCTGAACTTGAGAATAGTTTTAAGGAAGAGATTGAATTTTGAATTATAATGCTGCATGGATGGTGTAGTAGTTTAAATACCCGCCTCGCGGCCTCGTTGCTTAACACTGCGTAGTGTGTTGTACTGTCGATCTCCGATATCGGCCAAAATGATGTGATTTATAAACTGAGTCGTACCGAGTCTTTGTATCTAAGTTTGTCTGTTTGAATGATAAGAAAGTTCTCGCGGTGCAGTCTTTATTTCGAGTGCAGATATTTTGAACAGCTTTGTAAACAAAATAACAACAATAATTAAAATTAAAACCTAGTGAAACAAGGCCTTTATCATCGCAAATTGCGATTACTTAAAATTTACATGGACGGGAATTCATTGTTATCACTGCAGTCATGTTTACCATTTTAATAATACATAAATATTACATTTAACTTATCACAAGAACGCTTTTAAAATTATTGATCGCTACTGTGACCTACGACTTGTGAGATACGATGCTTTTAAGTCATTGTTTTTAAAAGAATAATCACGTCATATAAAACATGTTTTTTTACTGTGGACAATTTAAATGGTAACGTTAAAATATTAATTTTATTCGCATAGAGGTTTGGGTATTAATTATAAATACGAATATATTCGTGATGTCTCCAAGTATATTTGATGATAAATTGATTTATTATCATATTCATTTATTATATAGGTATTGTACTCGATTCCTCAAACGAAAAAACTGAAAAAAGTAATTTTAATTAGGAAACATGAAATTTTGCAGTTTGATCTCATACTAAAGCTAGAAATCGTTTACCAAGAACACCAGATTTATTTTTTATCTTTTACTCCAGCGCGTTTAGCACGAGAGCGGATAGTTTTATTGCGACGGACACAAGAGCCAATAAAAATGGCGGTCTAGACCACTCCTTTGACAAAGGAAATAATATAACGTGCGATTGACGTGAGGTTGACATCTGTCGCCTCATTTCCGGATGATAACAGGACAATCCCATCTCTCACTCCCTATGGGTAAAAATGTGAATTTGATTTGCTACTGATTTGAGTAAAAGTAAATAACTTCTATACTTATTAGAAATGTTAGGCAAGGTTATTTGTTAGTTGGTGTACATTTCAGTCGTTTTCCCGAATAGACTTGTGCGGCAGGGTAGCATTTGTCTAGTGATGCTCCCTATGGCCTACCATCAATAAATACAGATTTACATAGAAGCGCAGTTCTTAAGGATTTCGTGTGCCGATTCCAAGTGGGGACTGTCTCCAGTTTAGTTCGTAGTTAGGCTGGCGCTGGCGTTGTTCTCCGTCTCTCTCGCTCTCGTAGTTAAGATACACTGGAGGACTGGAGGACACTGCCGCCAAGCGGCAATTTGAGTCGCAGAAATTTTGTCTTCAAAGCGCCCATATGAAATGCGCATCTATGTAAATATCTGAGCTCTTTGCTACCGTGCAGGTGAGGTCAACCACGGTGAAGCTAAGCGAGATCCCGGGAGTGGACGCACGGACGGACTTAATGATTATGAATGGGAAACATTCAAAACATTCAAAAGTGAAATACTTAATATTAAATATAATTGTAGTATAAAATTCCTAGACAGAAACATGTATGTACAGTCCAGTCCAGTCAGTTTTAGATACATTAAGGTTAACTCAAGAGATATTGTAAAAATAATTAACACATTATCAAACGATAAATTACCGGGGATGGACGGAATTAGAGCTTAAGATATCAAATACATAAAGAAAACTTTAAGCCCTATTATAGCTAATTTTGTAAATATGTGTATTTGTCAATCTATTTACCCGGATCAACTGAAAGAAGCAATAATACGACCAATATATAAATCAGGATGTCATTTAGAATTAGTTAATTACAGACCTATTGCAATACTCTTCACTATAGATAAAATAACTGAAAAGGTTATTGTGGGCCAGATAAGTAGGTTTTTAGAGTTTCACAACACACTATCTGATGCGCAACATGGTTTTAGAAAGGGGCGAAGTACGGTTACGGCACTGACTCGGCTTGCAGACGGCTTGCACGAACACCTGGTTCAAAAACTACCTCACCAACAGAAAAATACGCACGAAAGTCAATGGAGTCATGGGAGAAGAGGCTCTTGTTGATCTTGGTGTGCCGACCGGCTCGGTGTTTGGCCCCGTAGGATATATATTGCATGTAAATAGTGTTGCTAACATTGTAAATAGTTGCCAAGTATTCATGTATGCCGATGACATGTGTCTCCTGTGCGCCTCTAAAGATCTGAGCCGTACGATTGCTGTTGAATGCGGGCCATCAGTGGGCCGAGTCAGTCAAAAGCGTCAGATAATTTCCTGCATTGTACTTGCATACTAAACCCCTTTTTTTGTCTGGGCTTTAAAAAAAGAAGAAAAGACTAAAGAAATTGAAGTGACAAAAAAAACAATGACTCTGAGTTTGTTTCAGCCTTTCTTCTCAAGAAGTCATTTAGCTAGGAAAAGCCGGCATCATCTAGAATAGGGTTTTGACATGTATAAGTTTTTTAAACAACCAAAATGCAGAAATAAATATGTCTTTATGTATATCACAGGCTCAATTGAATATACAGAGCAATTTTGAGAATATCACACAGTGGGAACACGACAACGGAATTATTTTAAACCTAAATAAAACTAAGTACATGCATATATACTCACCTTATAATCACAAAGCCAGAGTCATGAGTAAGGATTAGTTAAAAATAGTGGGACACACATATGATTGTTTACACATTAACAAAACAAACTGTAAGTGCTCAGAAATAAAATCTGTAAAAATGTATACATACCTAGGATTAAAAATTAATGAAAACTTCAACTGGAAACCTCATATTAATAACGTAGGCAATAGATTAAGATCTGTAGTGAGTACATTTTACCAGCTTAAACCAGTCATCAATAAACAAACGTTATTAATAATTTACTATGCCCTTGCTGATTATTTACTAAGCTACGGTCTAAGTATATATGGACGCATGTTTCCATCATATGTAAAGGAGATTAAAAATATACAAACAAGATTGCTTAAGTATTTAGTAAGTAAGAAAGTTAAAGATATGTGCAATATAGAGTATGAACAATTGTATACTGTATGTAAGATATTACCTATAGATTTAAAAGTTAACTTTTTAATATCCCTAGGGAACTATTATAATGATAAATTTAAAAATAGAATAGAAAACTGTTACAATACTAGAAGTGCAAGGGAAAGTAAATTGGTGAAACCAAAGCCTAACAACTATTACGGAGAGAGAATGACTGAATATCTAGTCCCAAAAATATTTAATGGAATAAATATATTAAGAGAAGAACCCAAATATAGCAAGTATGTGTTAAAAAATAAGCTTAGGTATTTATTGCTCGGTGAAGGTGACCCCGCAATTGCTGAGGCCCACCAAAACCATCGAGCAGTCAATTTCTAAGCTCCATATTCATATCTTTAAGTTAGAATTTATGTTTTTTTGTTTCATTTCTTTGTTTTCTTTTTTTTACTATAATATTATGTTACATGTTATGTGGTATTCGTATTTATAAGTAGATAATAAGAGCGTATCTCGCCAACAAGCGAATGAACTTGGCGAGTAAAATTAATATTGTTAAATATGTACAATACCATTTATATATAAATAAAAAAAAGAAAAAAAAAGATATGGCTTAACACTATTCTTAACTTAAAACAACAACCAAGACTGTCAGCTTAAATACGAGTATAACTATGCTTGCAGCATGGTAGCGCTGTGATTGAAATAGCTTAGTACCTCGATCACCCATCAAAAAATTGAGCGCTATAAGCATAGTTTCATTGACTTTTATCAAGAACGGCAAGCTAATTCTGTCAGCTCTTTGTCTTTAAGAAAGTTAATGTATATGGTGTCTCTATACACACTGTATATAAAGTTAGCTTTACGTAGTGGTCGTTTTATTGAACATTAAATCGTATATAGTTGATAAGCACCCTTAAATGGCGTGTGAATATTTATTAGTGATGGCGATAAAGCTCTTAAGTACCTAATTTGATGAATGAATGATATTTCCTCCGAGCTTTAAGCTTTTTGTTTTCTAAGCGGTTTGTGAAAAATATTTCAATGAATTGAAACCGTTGATAAAGCCTATAACCAACTTGACAATCACATAATTTATTATAAAAAAAAACATAAATAAATGCTGTAGATTGTGGACCATATCATTGCTTAAAATAAGGTGAGATGGACGATGTAAGTCTGCCAGTTGGCTTATATTTCCAAATAATTCTCTTAGACTGCCTCCGTGGTCCAGTGGATAGCGTATGCGACTGCTGATCGGAGGTTCCGGGTCGGGCAAAAGTGTTACTGGGGTTTTCTGAATACTCAGTAGCAGCCCGAAGTCTGGTGATGTGCCCGATAACGGCAATAGGCTCGCCCCCTATTACGTGGGACCTAAAAATTCATGGCGAAATGTGGGTGTCATATTACACTTCTGCCTACCCTTTTGGGAATATACAGGCGTGAGTAAATAAAAAAAATCTCTTAGACTTCCTAAGACACGTAGATACCAGATTTGAACTTTTTACGCCCAGTAATTTCCGCTAATAGTAGAGTTTAATATAATTATATTGATGAGTGATAACGGGCATGGAAGAACGACTTGGAAGAAATATTTGGGACAGTAACCTAATGGAAGGAATTTCCTTCCATTAGGTTACAATGCAGTTCCGCCAAGTAACACCTGATTCAATCCACTATTTTTGGGACAGTAACAAGATCTTGTCACGCTTGGAATTTAATGTACAACACGTAGCATCGTAATAAATCGAGAGGTGACCGCTTAAACCATTGCACCATCTGAATCCCTAAAATTAACAATGCCCTTCCATTCTTCAAGACAGATGGTAAAGATATTCCACTGCAACCAAGAGAGTAAAAATAATTTTGTCAATAGCCATATGCGTATGGCATAGCTTTATAGAATTACGTCAATAACTATGTTTATTTATACATTAAGTTACTTTCTTAGTAAAACACCCTTTCGTATATATCATCGAAATCTGTGGTATGGTTATTACAGACTTATTTTTACATTTATAATATCAGTAAACGTTCGGCTGCTCCATATTATCCTAATAACAATATAAACAATATATTTATTATGAATCTGTTGTGCAGATCAAAACAACGCCATAACTAATCTCCTACTAATAATGCGGCGAAAATTATACAGTCCAAATAAACCGTGGGAGAGCCATGCTACCCGTGGGAGAGCCATGCTTCGGCACGAATGGGTCAGGCTCGACCGGAGTGATACCACGGCCTCACAGAAAACCAGCGTGAAACAACGCTTGCGTTGTGTTTCGCCGAGTGAGTGAGGATACCGGAGGCCCAATCCCCCAACCCCCCCTATGATGGTGCAGTTGAAAAACTTTTTGCTGCCCCAGGAGGGTACCAACTGCGCTAGCGTTGGAGAATCCGTCTCTGGACGTCCGCGTTCAGGACACAACGCATCTAAGCGTGGATGCCCAGGCCACCCCTCGTACCCCTGGGGGGGGCAAAACTGCGCTCGAAAATTCCCTTAAAAGGAGCAAAAATATCCTGGCACCCCCTGCCACATTGGCCGTGGACTTCTGCAATATCAGAGGATTACACACCAACCTTAATGCTGTCCACCACCACCTCGAGACAACAAAGCCGGCCTTGCTCTTCTTGACTGAGACGCAGATATCGCCTCCAGCAGACACTTCCTACCTTACTTACCCTGGGTATGGACTTGAACACTCCTTTCTGTCCAAGGCCGGAGTGTGCGTGTATGTTAGAGGCGATATCAGTTCTCGTCGCCTTAGGAATCTTGAAGGTAGGGACCTCTCCACCTTATGGCTACGTATAGATAGCGACGACCACCCCCGCGTCTATGCTTGCCTTTATAGATCCCATAGCGGTGATACCGAAACTGACTGACTTATTGAGCACATCCAAATGGCTTCAGACCTTGTGCAGCAGCAGATCCCGTCAGCAGAGATCATCTTGCTTGGTGATTTTAACGCCCATCACGCCGACTGGCTCAGTTCCAGTAAAACAAATCATGCGGGGAAATCTGTTCACGACTTCGCCCTGGCTTATGGCCTGACACAACTGGTTACCACGCCCACGCGAATCCCAGATGTTGTAAGCCAGAATCCTTCACTGCTGGACCTTCTGCTGACCTCTCATCCGGACGGCTACAAGGTATCCGTAAGCGCCCCACTTGGCTCCTCAGACCATTGCCTTGTACGGAGTGTGGTGCCTCTGACGTGCTCGCTGCGATCGCGGGCTGCACGAAGTCGTCGTGTGTGGCACTACAAGTCAGCAGATTGGGATGGGATGCGGAACTTCCTTGCGTCCTATCCTTGGGGACAAGTATGCTTCTCGCCGGATGATCCCAGCGTCGCCGCTGGTTCTGTTGCTGATGTGGTGCTACAGGGCATGGAACTTTTCATTCCATCCTCTGTGGTCCCCATTGGTGGCAAATTTCGGCCTTGGTTTGGTTCATCTTCCAAAAAGGCTTCTCGCAGGAAGCAGGAAGCTTACCAAGCCTGGGCTGATGCGGTGGCGGCAGGGGATGAATCCTCCCTCTTCTCGAAGATAATGGAGTTCATTATTAACTGCCAGCTCCTTCGGTTTCTAGAGGATAATCAGCTGCTTAGTGACCAGCAATACGGCTTTCGTAAGGGTCGGTCGGCTGGTGATCTTCTAGTATACCTGACACATCGTTGGGCATAGGCGATCGAGACAAAGGGGGAGGCTTTGGCGGTCAGTTTGGACATAGCGAAGGCCTTCGATCGGGTCTGGCACAAAGCGCTTCTTTCGAAGCTCCCTTCCTATGGGCTGCCCGAGAAATTATGCGAATGGGTCACCAGCTTTCTTACAGACAGAAGCATAAAGGTCGTAGTTGACGGTGAATGCTCTGACGCCTTGTCTGTAAATGCTGGTGTCCCTCAAGGCTGCGTGCTATCGCCTACTCTGTTCCTCCTGCATATCAATGATATGTTGCTAGACAGTAGCATTCATTGTTATGCAGATGACAGCACGGGCGATGCTTTATATACCGGCCGAGCCAACATTTCTCAGGAAAAAGTCATCGAGAGCCGCAATAAACTTGTGTCTGAAATTGAGACCTCCTTGGAGATGGTCTCAGATTGGGGAAGACTTAATTTGGTCCAATTTAACCCCACAAAGACACAAGTCTGCGTGTTCACCGCAAAAAAAATGCCGTTGGTCGTATATCCTCGTTTTGAGAGCACTCCCTTAATTGCCTCCGCCAGTATTGGAATACTTGGTATCGACATATCGAGCGAAGTCCAGTTCCGCGGTCACTTAGAGGCTAAGGCTAAGTTAGCCTCGTAGAAGCTTGGCGTGCTCAATAGATCGAGACGGTATTTCACTCCGGCCCACCGCTTGCTCCTTTATAAGGCGCAGGTCCGGCCACATATGGAATACTGTTCTCACCTTTGGGCAGGGGCACCCCAGTACCAGCTTCTCCCTCTGGACCGCATCCAACGGAGAGCCGCTCGAATTGTCGATTGCCAAAATATTTTTAAGAACCGGTTAGACCCCTTGGCGCTGCGTAGAGATGTAGCCTCGCTATGCATCTTCTGGCTACTACTATGGGGAGTGCTCCGAAGAGTTGTTCGGATTAATCCCTGCTGCCTCTTTCCGCCATCGTTCTACGCGACAGAATTTCCATCCCCATCATTTAGATGGCTGGCAAGCCACAACGGTGCGTTTTTCTAGAAACTTTCTGCCTCGCACCTGTAAACTGTGGAATGATCTGTCGCCTGCGGTTTTTCCGAACCAATACGACCTTCAAACCTTCAAAAAAAGAGCGTATTCCTTTTTAAAAGGCCGGCAACGCACTTGTGACTCCTCTGGTATTGCAGGTGTCCATGGGCGGCGGTAATCGCTTAACATCAGGCGATCCGTCTGGTCGTTTGCCCCCTATTCCATAAAAAAACCCCCAACGTCACAAGAATAACAACCATTTTTTTATCAATAAAAGAATGTCAAATGCCAAGGTTATGCCCGTGATAACTCTCGCTCCATTTAGTTTAAAGCATAAGCTGTGTTACTTTACTTCTGCGAACTTGCCATTGGAAACGAAATCTTATGAATATACACATAAGATTGATAATTAGGATCGTTACGTTGGATGAATATTTATTCTGTTCCGAGGATATACATTTTTCATGACGTTTTTATAATCTTGCCAATTTTACGACGCTGCTGAAGGTGGAGTAGGTTATCGGAGTCTGTTGACGATTCTGCCGTTGGATATGTATAAAACATTTTCATGGGGATAAGGTTGGAACAACGAAAATGATTAGTGTTGATTCAATATTAAAACTACTTCCTGTTCTCTTTCTTTTTTATCGTGTAAGTGTGTGGCTAACTCTGGTGTCGAAGCTTTCAGACAACAACAGGGCTGACAACTCAAAGTGCCTAAATAAACATGGTAACGATCCGATGTAAATGCCTCACGCGATCACCCATCCAAGTGATGGCCTATGCAAGCGTTGCTTGCTTAAATCTTCCGACCTTTTACGAACGGCAAGCTAAGTCTATATGGAAAGATCTTTGGAGGAAATGATGACACAAGAATAAAAGATAAGATTCTTGTTATGACATTTAAATTACGGGGTGTACCATCTTAAATTCTCATAAGAAAAAGCAACATAACCAAGAAATTATGAATTTGCTGATATGTTTAAAAAATAATAATTGATTAGGGCACAGAAGCATAAGGTCTGCCTAATTTTAAATTAGATAACCGTTTATGATATACTAATAGTATATTAAATTCATATTTATTAATTCAAATTAAAATATTTCGGTTCAAAACATGATTCAAATCAACTACCAATGTTTCTTTCTTTTAAATATTGCTAACCTGTAAAATCAGTTGAGACCGGCAGAAACTCTAAGAAAACAATCTGGCTGTTGTAACCAATCGACTAATCTTACACGAAAAGTACTTGTTCGACTCGGTGCGGTCAACCTCTGTCTGCCGTAATATTTTACGGCGAATCCTTCCTTGAGAAAGGTCTACCGAACGACTTATATAATAATGTAAACAGCCCAGCAACCAATACCCAATATTTTATCTATGGGCCAAGACGCCACGTTATCGGAAAAGCCTCCATCAAGCACATTGTTTGCACCTTGAGTCATCTTAACCTGTTCACACATCCTCAAAACACATTTTGTCTGTAAGCAAACACTTACTCGAATATATTTGTTGTATACACTCACACATCCCTAAATCAGCTAAAACTTTGGTACTAAACGTAAAGATGATCACACACATACTGAAGATAATACTAAAATATTTTCAAATATTGATTTTGGTTTAAAATTTCGATGTAAATTCATTTCTAAGTTGCTTAAGTTAACCACGCCCGGACAAGTGCGGATTGACAGATCTCACATGTCTTTCAAGTTTATTATGGAGAACTTTCAGATATTCTGGAAAGCGATTATAACAATTAAAACGTACTTTATTTCGAAAAGTCGGGTTGAACCTGCTGTTCCAATTTGAAGCTGAAACACTGTGTAATAGTTTGTTCTCCACAAAGCAATTGCAAATTTTATTCAGTATAATAAAATGAATTTGCAACACCAACGTACGTAGGAAAAAATATTATAGCTTTTAGTGGACTATGAGGCCTCAAGCCACTTGGATAGTTATTGGCTATTAGCAAGTTTATGTCTGATACCTGAAGGCTAATCTGATGTTTGATCGTTCGTCACTGAGACCAATGTTAAGTGCTAAGGAGTTTCTCGATTTTGCTAGATTGAGAATTTTTTTTGTGATTTTTTTTTCATAGCATTTTTGCTATTGTCAACATTGATTTTTATATAAGTGGCTCTATTTTGTTAATATACATATATTTTATAACTTGATTTGGTTTTTTGTTTTTGGTGTCTTGTGAGTTTCAGATTTGGTTAAGTCAATTGCGACTGACCATGATATAAGTATAACTGCCCACGTTGGTAAGTTCTAAGTTATTTGTCGACTGTCCCGTTGCCCCTGGTGATGAGTGGCCGTAGTTGCTATGCGGTTCTGAGCTATGTGTTCTTTTTTGTATGATAAACATGGCATGTTCTTTTGTCTCTGAGTGTAATTTGTATACATATACCTTTGATTATACACATTGATAATCAACGATAGTTACGTATTTAATAATAAAACAATTATAATAAACGCTCTGCCTAGTTTTGGCTCAAATACCGTTTTCCTCAGAATTATGTTTTCTTTGTTCACATGAACAACAATAACATTTATCTCTTAACCATATAGTGTTAGCCATTTCGTGTAATTAACATAACTACACTTTGAACTATTTAAAAATCTAGTAATCATAATATCGCGTAGTGAAAGAAGTATAATTATGACTTTAAGCATTGTATGTACCATGTACGCTATGTCACTATGATATAAAACATCCATATATACTATTAGTAGGTACCAAAATCATAATAATACTCAACCGTCTACGTAAATGCTACGTGCGTCTACATAAATGCTACGAGCGTCTACGCACTGTAATTAACAATGAGTAATCGTCATACTGAGTCACTACGCCAGCACCTTATCACGCGTACGTAAGCTCGGTTTTGCTTACCTGCCGCGAGTGACCAAATAGCCTTGTTCAGCTACATTAGCCGACATATCTAGGGTTGTCACCAAATACTAACTATAGTCCGTGCCACGAGAACATAGACTTTTTGTAAACAAAGAATTTTTACTAAGTGACTTAGCGATAGTTCTGACAAAAACAAATAATGTCAAATCCAATGAGCGCAACGGTACATAGATACGTGTCATTGGAAACTAATATGTCAATGGATCGGGTTTTTATCGATATTATGCGCTGTCAACAGGATCTTTTAATGTTTTGAGGTACTGACCCCTAGAATGTCAACACTTGGCGTTAGTTCATAGAAATGTTACATTCTTGGGCTTAACATGCATTTATCAGAGGACAATTTTTTTTTTAAGTTATCAAGATGGGGTAAATGTAAAGTTAAATATAAGTTTATAGGATCTCAACGCTCTTTCCGCTGCCGGCATCTCGAAAAAGCGGGTGCAGAATAGCAGATGGCAAACTATTAGTCGCGCATAAAAATATTTATACCTAAAAAAAAAATTGAGTTTTCAGACTACCGTAACTTTTAATGGATTTTGTTTAAGTTCATTCTGACGATTTTATTCACAGGCAACGAAAAATATCCATGCCTAGATTTTTTTATGCAACTAGCTAGTAGTTATCTGTAATATTATTCATTGTTGGTCAATAATATACCTCATATTTAAAAAAATCATGTCAATAATAGAGTAACATGTATGTACTCTATCATTAACATACATGGTACTCCATTTTTCCTTAATTTACAGAATAAATTACGGGTAAAACGACAAAAAATTCGGAAAATTTATGAACATTTGACCATTCAAACACAAAATCATATATTTTCATTTCCGTAAAATTTAACAATATAAATTTAAAAACATAGTGGCATAATTAGGCATTGAAAAAAAATACCGTTCAAAAAGTATAAAATCTATACACAACTGTTTGAAAAAGGTTGTGAAGCCCTGAATGTTTGTTTACAAAAAGTCTATTTCTCGTGGCACCAACTATAGATATTTGCCTAACTAGATTAAAATAAACTACTAAACTACATTGTATTTACAAGTATAACATATACTTTTGACGTAATGAAATGGATGTAGTTTTAAGGATTTTTTTTTATTATTTCATATCGCCTCACTCTGCTGTTGTGGCGGACATTAGTAGAGGCTTATCACCAGCAGTGTGCTAGAGTTCATAGAGTTTTCGTTCAGATTTGCAGCTCTTCGCCAAACAATAAATATGATGTATGTTGTTCCTAATTACTATTTACAAGTAATTTATTACAATGTGGAACAGTTGCAGCTCCTTACAAAAACAAAATATGTACTATAAAACTGGCGATTAAAAAGCGTGGCCACGAGTTTTATTGTCCGTTCTTTCTCGTGGTCCCGTGGTACCTATTGCTTTGCGAACGAGGCAGTAAATGTAAATGTAGAAGCATTAAGTAATTTACTTTAAAATTTGACGTTCATAAGCGTCACATTGTGACCTAGATGAATAAATGATTTCGACTTTGACAAGACAGTATTCAAATATGAGGACAGTCCTGGATGTCCAGATTGTAAGCAGAGTCTATAAATATATTTTGATGTAAATAATCCCTTTAACATTTAGTGGAACTGATATTCCTGGTATGTCTTAATTAGTAATACCGGTTAACAATCATTTATTGAATAGAAATTAAGTCTGAAAGTTAAAATTTCGACAAATCAAATTAAAGCCTACCTACCGTAATCCCCTGATGAAATGTGCCCAATTCCAATTAATCATGTTAAGTTTGAAGGTTAGTTCTAGTGTTGCCTGTGTAAAAGATAAATATACAAACACTTGTACAATTAATAGCAACTTCTACCTTCACTAACAACTCAGATTTTTTTTGCAAAATATTCATATGGAAAATTCCTTTTTATTTCTTTAAAAGGTTTGTTTTGCTTTGCACAAAAGTTTGATAATTCAATGTTCCAGGAACAGAGAGACGATGTTTTGTGATGTTTGAGACGAGTTCAGAAAATGACACGCACAAGCTCATTCAGCTTTAAGTAATACTAGCATAGAAACAAACAAAAAACTACTCATTGCAGCCCTAATGCTGTTATTGCAAACGTGGGGCGTTGTTGTTTGAAGCGAGGGTCAGTTGGTTAGTCGAGCAAATAGGTTTAGACGGTCACCGGCGGTTACTATGTAGCGAAAGATAACGGCGAAACTACGATTTGATGAGTGGAGTTTTCGGTGTGCGCATGGCTTGCATTTTTCTAAAGAGAGTTTAGAAACTGCGCTTGTTCTGAAAGGTGAGCAATTTATAGGGGTCATATTATTGGTATATGTGTAAATTTAAATAGCTTGTTATAGACACTGACGTATTACATTGCGGGGTCTAAATGTGGAATTATTATTTATTTTAAACACACTTAAATTTTTAAGTAGTTGAGTTTATATACAAGGTATCAAGGTCAATCAAGGTTGAGCCGTACGATGGCTGTTGAATGCGGGCCATCAGTGCGCCGAGTCAGTCAAAAGCGTCAGATGATTTCCTGCATTGTACTTGCATACTAAACCCTTTTTTTTGTCTGGACTTTAAAAGATGAAGAAAAGACTAAAGAAATTGAAGTGACAAAAAAAAACAATGACTCTGAGTTTGTTTCGGCCTTTCTTCTCAAGAAGTCATTTAGCTAGGAAAAGCCGGCATCTAGAATAGGGTTTTTACATGTGTAAGTGTTGTAAACAACCAAAATGCAGAAAAAATATATGTCTTTATACATAACGGATTTTCCTTTCTTTTCAGGCATTGATCAATCTGTGACAAAAGTAGTTGGTAGTTTTTATAATTCTATACTTTTCTCTTAAGGAATGGATTCTTCTGTGACCAATATAGTTCGTAGTTATTCTAATTTCAGTTTTCTACAGCTTGTTGCAGCCTACTGCTGGACCTAAGCCTCTTCTAATTTACTTCATAGTGTGCTAATGTAAGTTACTAGGAGGGTTTGGCCTAGTATATCACGCTTGCACAACTGCCGATAGCCGAGTGGATATACCAACAGCCTGCCATGCAGAGGGTATTAGGTTCGAATCCACGGCGCGCACCAATGACTTTGCGGAGTCATGTGCGTATTGAATTGTTAATTATCCCGTGTCTCGGAGAGCACGTTAAGCTGTCGGTCCCGGTTGTCATGAAGATCTTTCACAGTCGTTATAGGGCGTCAGTACCTTCTACATAAACTGACACTAGTCCTAGCCATGGAATATAGCTAAAGGTTGCGGAGGTCAGACACGCAGTCGCTGTGAGAAAAGCTAATATTCAGCCAAAGCCGGTTAGACTAGAAAGCGAACTCCTGATTGAAGCTGGAATAACGCTAAGAGGATGATGATGATGATCACGCTTGCTAAAATTTGATGTTGAGTTTTCCTGCTGTGACAATCATTGTAGTACATAAATAAAATATTAAAAAACATACAACATTTGACAAAACATTGCGGGGCGACGTTGCCGCTCTTATACATATGCAATGGCTCCTAAACCATAACAAAATACTCGTCACACATACATGGCAGATACATTTTACGACCATTAAACGCGATGGAGCCCTTTTGTAACGTAATACTAATACGTCATGATCATTAGCCGAATGACGTCACAACGACGGTGTCACCCATAAAAACAGATATCAAACGAGTTTGTACAAACAACTCCTAATTGACATCCAGGGTTGTACTTGGAGAATGGATGACTTGAACGATAGTAAAACTGATTTCATTTTTATAGGTCACCTAAATATCATGTTATATAATATGTCATGGTCATACATCTACAGTATAAGCGACTGCGGATAATGACAGGTTTAGTTCGATTCTCAGTTTGAGCAAAAAGATAACTTTTTGCTCAAACTGAGAATCGAACTACTTATATAGTGTTTTTTAGATAATATAATAACTACCTCGTTGGTCTCACGGCATAAATGTGCGCGTGGGATTGGGATGTCTCGGGTTCAATCCCCGGATCGGGCAAAGTGTTATTAGGTTTTTCCGTTAGAAAATTCTATGTAGCAGCACGGAGTACACTGGTAATGTGCCCAGCACGGCAATAGCCCGCCCCCTGTTACGTGGGACTAAAAATAAATCTGGCGAAAAGTGGGTGTACTGATATACCTCTGCCTACCTCTTCGGGGATATAGGCGTGAGACTTCTTATGTAATATATACATATATCATGTTTAATAAGGTTTTATTACTGGTAGATCCAAAACATACATATACATAGTTATAATTAAATATTAAAGATAAAAGCTAAACCTAAAACTAATCTATAATTAAGAAAAATAAAGATTACAAAAGAGAGAACGCGATGCGTGAGACTATGTATGTATGTATGTTAATAAATAATTAAAAAAAAACTAGGTGTCGCCAAAATACATACCAACGCAATGGTTTTTGTAGTAGGCAAATAAGGTATATGAAAGTACCTGACTAAATTCAGAGGGGATTCATTCATATTTTGTTGAATTAAAAAATATGTTAAGCTGCCGTGAATTTAAGAAACTTGATTCAGTCAATCAGTACGTGAAACCAAAATTGGCGAAAAGGAGGATGAAAGATATCCTACTAATAATAAACAGGTGTGAATATCCGTAAATTAACTATCAAAACAAAAGAAATAAAACAAAGGTTCAAACAAACTAAACTAATTTAATGAACTAAACGACAACAGTGAACTAAATCCAGCCTCATAACGAGCGGCTTCATTACCTAATGGTCTATCCCATCTTATTTATGTAATTAGAAATGCAACTAATTGTCCGATCTGAATTGGAAGGTCTACATGTAAAATATTTCCCTATCGATACTCGTCAAAGGTATCTGATACAGGTACGGATTTATTTTTAAATCAAATAGCTATTTTCTGAACGAAGGTGTGTATTTCGAGTAAATGGGCCAGTAGTTCAGGGTAGTACCGTCCTCTTACTACCTACGTAAATGTAGCAGTATTATGCTATGCTTTTAGGTAAGTAACAGAAGGGGATGATTTAACCTACTTTAACATTTTCTCTCCTATAAGGGAAAGAGAGAGATAAAAAAGAAAACAGGTCAGTCACAAAGCTAAGGACTCAACCTGCTCTGCAATTTTCTCTTCTGTATTGGAGACGAAGATTGAAAATTAGCTTTGTCAAACCTTAGGTTTCTCAGAGTTGATCATAGATAATTTGGCCGTCTCTTTTTGGGTTAAAAAGGAATCAGTGATTATTGATTTATATCGCTATCTTCTAGGAAGCTACCGTCATGTAGCCCGTAGCTTATTTTCATATTTTATATGCAAGCTTTTAGATGCAATTCTATCCAAACTTCTATGAATCAAAGAAAACATTTTTGAAAAGTACATCAATAAAAATAAAATATTGTGTGACACAGTTCAAACAAAGTCTCGGTACAAAATGTGTACGCGTAAACAGTTTTGATAGTACACAGAACAAAGAATGTTAACAGAACAGCGTCTGTATTAAACTGCTACGGTTAAAAACGTAAACAGCAGCGCAAGATTGCGCCGGTATGAAGTTACGCAACTTAAGCACGATAGAGTTGAAACTGCAGTTGAAACAAAGGATAAGGCTTATTAAAATATAGACTTAGGATATTTGAAGCATTCGTTCTGAGGAAAAGCTAATGTTTATTCCAATTTTGGTGAAACAGTTACAGGAGGTAGTAAACTCTGTAGCGCAAGTTATTTTTGATTCCGGCAATTTGTTATGAACAAAAACAAAACAATTATGAACCCTTTCATACTATCGTATGAAAGGGTTCATAATATCGTAATATTAGATCAGCAACGTGACCTGACTAATAAAATGTCGGTATGTTTGCGTAGATACTAATACAACACTCATCCTGGTCGAAGCCAAACCATCATAACAACAGTTATAGAAGCAGGTAATTATACCACAGTAATAATCAATAACGAAAATAAATGATACACACTAACTCATTGATACATAGATCCGCTATCAAAAGAACACAGTTTCCGGCTTATGTTACTTGTCAGTAATGACAACGGATCTCATTACCATGCCAATAATCCGGCAATATTACCCAAGTCCGAAGTTTATGTAGTCGTTCCTGTTATAGCTGTACTGAAGGAAGTTTCGAAGAAAAATAACAAAAAAGTTACATATCTTGGAGGGGTTAATTTATTTTAGATCTCCCCCGTATTGGGTTATTCCACGATACACTGTTTGTGCGCGATTAATGGGTGCTTTTTTTAAACATGAAGTTGGCTAAAGGATTTCTTGTGTTCAACGATTAATGTTTTTGTTTGAATGTTTTTAGGAAGTACGATGAGTTTATTTATCTTTTAGGGGAAGTCATTTTATGCTATGATAATATATTGAAAACGTTGCAAACAGGAAGTCTGTCACCAACTGAATTTTAACATACCATTTTTTATTAGTTTTTGGATGAATACCCATTCACTATTAAAATATCCGCTTAAGCATTAGGATACTACAGATGATGTTCATTTCTTCTTAATCGTCGATGCCATATTACTCACAGACTCTGAGATGCTATTGTTTCTGTCATCCATTCCAGGATACCCGAATCTATTTTATAACGTATTACTATTAAAATTGCTTATAATACAACATACAGATAAACGTTGCCTATCAATTGAGAGATCCAGATGACACAACATTATACAGTTCAGATAACTGTCACCGATACCGTCACTCAGCTGTGCGCACCACGACCTACTGCCAATCAATTGCAAACTACGCTCAACAAATTTCTGATACAGTTAAAATTGAGAGTTGTGTCGATTGGATGCAAGCCCTATTTAATTCATTTAATGTAAGGATTGGGTTTTCGATTACAGTTACGGATGCTACGCCATAGTACACTAGATGCCAGATACGCTTCGAGTGCTACGACAGACCATAATGTCGTCTACGTGATTCTATCTGGAAAAGTTACGAGGTATTCTTTTATTGAGTCGTAGATTTTAATCCACATTTTTGCGATTTAAAAATGTACAAGTTTGTATGTTTGTCCAGTATTTTCATTTTTTTTTTACATATTCTTTATACTTCCGCCAAACTGCACAGCAGTTTGTTGGCAGACGTAGCTCCCATATTATAAAATTAATTATATTAAATACATAATTATTACACCCTTTCATAATTATTGTTATAACAAAAAAAAGATGATTAACTTCATTTTTCTTTCATGTAAGTAAAAAAGAAAAGCAATCTAGATAGAGTATGATAAATTAATAAAATTAAATAATAAATAAATAATATAATAAATTTATAAAATTAATCATCCATAAATACAAAGATCAGACTATATCATTAATAATTATTATTAATCGAATACATTACAAAATATATTACTGTAAGTACTTTAGGTATCTAACATATTATCACTGATTATATTTAGAAGAAATTTTGTTATTTTACCTTTAAATAATAATAAATAATAATAATAATAACTTTATTCAATAAAATAAACGTCACATGTTACATAGGAAAAATATTACAGTAAAAATAATTAAATTAAATTTTATAATTCAGTATAATGTATGCGATAAGTGCCTTTGTTAAATTGTGGTACATTGATGCGTAGTTACTTTATTTATTACGGTAATACCTTATATTTGGTATATAATTATAGCTATTTTAATGTTTACCTGAACTAGGCTTTAACACCTGTGTTTCAGGAAAAAAAACTTAAATAATAATAATAAAGGGCTATATTTTAACATAGTAATAATCATGAACTGCCAATATGTAATAGAAAGTAGACATAATATTATGATTTGTTGTAACTTAGCGTAGGTACACTCTACACACTATTTTATTACACACTATTTTATTACAGTAAGCAAATTCTCTGTATCAGAGTAGGTCATTGTCATTAGGTGTTTTGTAACAACGAGATGACATTGCTTATATTATAACTTATGCTATATAAATCTAAGGTTTTATTTAATTTATTATATAGGAAAGGTCCGAGGAAAGCAAAGAGTCTATTTACATAAACATGTTTACCTATAGGTTTAGTGCAGACTAGATCTTTCCGTTGAAATTTAACTACAGTTTACGTATTTTATCGCGATGTATTGGTTTCACTGAGTTATTACATTTGAAACTAATGACCTAGAAACTACATTTTTAATTTATTACTAGCCGACGTTTCGAATTCTTTACAGGATTCATGTTCACGGCAGACTGAGGTGATATTTGTCTTTGTCTTGAATTTCAAAGTCATCTCAAAGTACCCGAACATTTTTCAACTATTGGTGTTACTATCTACGCAGAATGTGCTCACTGTGTCTTGATGTCTTCTGGTGACTTTGTCCTTCTTGGGTTTCATTAGCCTGATAACAGGGTCCCAAGCTGGATGAACATTCCAACCATCTTCCCTATTGAAATTAGGATGTTAACATCCTAATTTTATTACAGTAACCATCTTCCCTATTTAAGCCATCTAAAGATGGTAAGCAGAACGCCCGCTTAGACAGCCAACATTCGGTTAGAACAATTACGTCACAGTTTATATTAATGGTATGTAGGAGTAATTCTAGGGCTTCTATATTCTTATAAATACTTCGGATGTTCTGTGTCATTATAACTAAGTTTTTATCAGACGCGGGTAATAGACTTTTGCATTCCTCTATTTTACAAGTCATACTATTTGATACACAGTAATTATCTAGATCAATAAGTACTTGATTGTCCATAGTTATAATAAAATACCTTATAAATAAGTAAGAAAATATAAACTAGTTTTTAGCGCCTATTAATAAACTTTAACAGTGACGCTCTTAGGCGCCCTCATAGTCTATGCTATTAATATAATTGTCCTCTGCTTATTTACTTGCCGGGCAACCTATTTCTCCCGTTTGGTGATCACATTTCCTCTTGAAGCGTTTACAAGTAGCACACTTAGGAGGTGAAGTTTTGCTGTTACTTTCCTTAAAAGAGTGGCCAAGCTCTCCACAAGGATGACATGTGGGACTAGTTTCACGGCAATATTTGCTGCGTGACCAAACTGTTGGCAATTAAAGCACCTAGTCACAAAGGTGAAGTCTTTAACCGGGCATGACGTCCAATTAATATAAATACGACCTTGGTTAATGAGACATTTTCTGATGTTAGCGGCTACTTATAGGACATAGGTACACGTGGGCAAATTTTTCTTACCGGCTTTGTGGCTCAATTTCACAGCTTTCATAAAGGACTCACGTGTAGAGTTCGGGAACTTGTCGGCTATGTTTTGCTCGTAAATGCACTCAAATACTTCTTTTTCAGTTAGAGTATCGGGAACTCCAACTACAGCTATTCTAGGGCGGCGTTTAGTAGGTTCTTCGATGGTCAAGTCAGACGAGACAAGTTTCTCTGACTTCCTGAGCTTGTCGATGTCTCCTTTTGACTCCGTGCTAATTATAACGCCCCCATTCCTCACTTTTCTCACAGCACGAACATGTAATTTCAGCTCTTCAGGAGATATAATTTTTTGGACAAGGGACTTCGTTTCGTCACTACTTTTGTTCTTGTCGTTAGGGTAGATGGCAAGAGAGCTCAAATTGTTTGGGCGGACAAAATTGTTTGTGCTTTTTTTCACCATGTCAGCAAAGGAGTGGTGTTCGGCTGGTTTCAGCTTTTCTTCTACAGCCTCTTTGAACTGCTGCAAAGAACTCGTCAGGTCTTGCTTTTCCTGTAGGTGGCGAATAGTTGCGTGAGCTAGAATAGTTTTCTGCTTGAGTGTTTGGTACAGGGTAGACATTTGTGCCGATACTGATGTTATTTTACGACACTCGTGAGCTACACGCAGCTTCTGGTCAGAGTTCATTTTGCTCTCTGAGGTGATGGAGCCAATTTCATTCAAATATGACTCCATTATGCTCATCCATCTTTGGATCTCTGAAGTTGGTATAACTTCAGCGGGTACGTCATAATACTCAGGTGCAGGTGGATTCGGATCAAGAGTTTGGGATGCTTGACTTGGTGTTGGTGGAGGACTTCGCGTAGTTTTTCGGCTTTTGCCAAAAGGGCTAAAGTCAGGCACAGACATCACTGTTAATCAGTAATTTCGAAGAAAATGATTAAGATGCCTTGTTCTATCTCTGCATCACCCCAAGGTAGACTGGCAGAGAATGCCTCAGGCATTAAGTCCGCCTATACATGTTCTGTGTATGAAGTTATAAATAAATAAATAAAATGTTTCAAAATATTTGTCATGGTATGAGTGGCCTATTGTACAATGAACCATACACAAAAGAAGGTCACACTCCTGATTGCAAGTGGTCGTGTAATGAAACAGCGCTGACGAAGCGAAACCTTTTGTGGCGACACGTATTAACTAACATCTAGCGATGCGACAGATTGTTTATTTTACCGAAAAATAAAAATGACTAAACAAAATATAAAGAAAGAAAAATAATTATGGAGAATGCGGCAAAAGAAATCCTGGTTGGATGTAAGTCATCCTTACTTTGAGCTCGGGGTTCAATTTTTAGGTTACCTAACCACATTTAATGAAATATGTTTAATCTTTCTACAATCCCATCGAAATTTACAGTTTAGATCAGAGCCGATTCGTATTCGAAGGATTGATTTCGCTTACTGTCTTCCACAGATCTCCATGATAGATCCGACAGTTTTAAATAATTCTCTAAAGCACGGAGAAGGGAATATTTTTATGACTGGTCCAGCGATCACCTATGTATAAACTAGACGGTGACAAGTTCTCAAAGGTGGGAATTGAACCTATTTCCGACCACTAACCACATCTTAATTAAACCAACAAGTTTGTCTTTATTAATTATAATTAATTTTGTACCCAAAAAACCTTCAGCCATACATACAAATAAGTTTGTTAATTATTGTTTACGGTTTATACATTACTATAGAAATACACATCATTACTTTTAATACAAATTGTATTAATTTAACTTCGAGTGAAAATCCAATCACGTATATTACTTTTCTCTTGGTACAGTAATTACATTAGCGGCGAGTGGAATACGCCCAGTCACCAAGGTATTATCTTAAATTAAAATGTATATTTTTTGTATCTTGAATTATTATCATGATGAATTGTAAAATAAAAGTATTTTTTTTAAATTTTACAGACTGTCATGCGTCATGACAGTTGGGTTACCACTGGGGATGAGGGAGGGGTCTTTGGGGGCTGGTGTAAGTAATTAAACGATTGAAACGTAACCACACCAATAAATATCAAGAAAATTTTAATATATAATTATAATATATCAAATATACTCCTAAGTACTTCAAATCAATATTTTATCAGCCGGTGGACTTTTCAAAGACATGTGTGTTTTAAATTGCTTGTTATAATTAAATAATATCGCTTGCTAAACGGAGAAGCAAAACATCGTGAAAAAACTTGCATGTTTACGATTTCTCCTTCATGTTCTTAAGAACATTATTGTGAAGGTAAAGTAAACTGCACTTGATCAGCGTGGTAAACTATGACCTTATCTCATAGTGAGTCAGTGACTCAGTGCCTAGCATTGAAACAATTGGAACAATTAATATACAGGGCTGATGATAGTAAAAGAACACATTCCATAATATTTATCTTGCAGCCACATAAAATACTAATATCTTTACTCTCAACACCAATATAAAGAGTTTGAGCGTTTTTGTTTTAAGTCCGAGCCTGCGGGACCCGAGACGAGAAACATCTGGACGCTGGCTGCAAGACAGATAATAAGCCTCACGTTTAAATCTGCTAGATAAGAATGAAGAGAATAATGCTAGTGTTATACCTTTTTTGTCCCGAATGGCAAAGGCTTTAAGCATTTTTTAGTTGACTGCCCGAAAAAGGGGTGCCATAGTTTCATAATCATGTACGTAATAATTATGTTATCATCATCCTAGCGTTTATTACCGACTGCGCCCAAGACTAGCGCCTTGAACCCCGGGGTCTGCTTACTAGACTTACCAGATATGATATCAGCTTTTCTTCAGAGCGACTGCCCTCTCACCACCATAACCAAAAGATATAGCGTTATTCCATGGCATAGACCAGTATCAGCATATTTGAGGGTACTGACTCTCCGTAACATTGGTGAATGATTTTCATTACAGCTGCTTTATCGTGCTCTCCGGGACACGGGGCCAGCGATAAATAACATCGTGTTACGCACATAACGAATACTTCGAAGAGTCAGTAGTACGCATCGTGGATTGGAACTCGTTACCTTCTGCATGGCGGTCGTTGGTGTCTCCACTAGGCTATCGAAGCGTTAATTATGTATGTTCCTTAGTGCACCATAACTTCAACTTGTAGCTGAAATATGTATGTATAATCACAAATTTTTGATAGCAGCCACATAACCGCCTGCCTGCCTCCGTGGTCCAGTGGATAGCGTATGCGACTGCTGATCGGAGGTACCGGTATGGCGAAATGTGTATGTAATATTTACACCTCTGCCTACCTCTTCGGGGATGCAGGCGTGAGACTAAATAAAATAAAAGTCACATAACATTTTGTCAAGATTGGGAATCGAACCCGATCGAATCGAAGGCGATCATTTAGGGCACTTTGCCGTATAGGGAATGCTAGTAATTTATTCCATGTCCACCATTCACAACTCCTCGGCCATCAAAGTTAATTCGTAACCTGCCTCTTTGCTTTTTACTTATGCGTGTTTTGTAGGTTGTGTTAGTTTTTGTGACCTGCACCTATGTAAATGTATTGACGGACGAATGGCGAGCAAATAACTCATTTATGTAACACTAACTCTTGCCCGCGGTTTAGGTTGTCGACAAAAAGTAAGCTATTTTCTACGATACGATGCATATTCATAAATTATTAAACCGTGAAAACCTTGGAAACAAACAAATTCACATTTTCATTTTTATCAACCTAGTTATACCCCGTGATTTCACTTGTCTATACTTATTTTAATTTAATAAATTAAAATGTTTTTTGTAAGAAGGAGAAGCTACAAACTTTCATCTTTTCATCTAACCTCACAAGCTTTATAATATTTATAGGAGACTAGCAGAACCGGCAAACTTCGTACTGCCATATTTTTTTTAATATTCGCAATTTTTTAATCGAAACTATTCTCAAGTTCCCTTGAACACACAAAAAGATTCATCAAAATCGGTCCAGTCGCTTAGGAAGAGTTCAGTGACATACACACGCACACAAGAAATATATATATAAAGATTACTATAAACAATACTGTACTATAGCTGCTACTATATATTATACTATATTCAGACATGGATTTTCAAACATGTATACATATAACTAGAGTTTTCATACATAAATAACTATAGGTTGAGAACTAATTTATGTAGACGGACCAAACAAACAAACTTACTTTGGCATTGGCTTTGGCTTAGAATAATATTGTGTGTGATATCTAAATGTATTGTTTGGCTAATAATGGAGCCACAGTTAAACTTGTGTGTGAAAAGGCGACTATAACATAATTATTTGGAGTGATGGCTGTTCTAATTGGAGGTTCTGGTTGTGATGTATTTTGTAAGATTGTAATGGCAAGATCTTAATCCTTCAAGGCGGTCTATTTTATAAAAAAATACATTATGTACGAGTAGTTCTTGTTGACTGGTCAACAAGAACTACTCGTACATAATGTATTTTTCAGCAATCAGGTCATCGTCGCCCTAGCGTTTATTCCAGTGGCTTCCAAGCCTAACGCCTTGAACTCCGGAGTCCCTTTACTAGTCTAACCAATCTAAGATAGAATATCAATATTGCCACAGAACAAGTGTCGTCTGACCTCAGCAACATAAACGGATAGCGATATTCCATGGCTGAGACCAGTATTAGTTTATTTGAAGGGACTGACTCTCGGGATCATCAGTTTAAGTTATTCTCCAAGGCACGGGGCAGTCGGTTTGTCACAATCAGGTAAGGCTTTCATTGTCTAGAAGTATACAATCCGATTTTTTGATATCCGATCCGACTTTTATTTAATTGACATGTGACCTCAACTCTATAATAGTTCAGCAGTAGTTTAAATGATTGCAGATAATGAGGTCTCGAGTTCGATTTCAGGGTCGAGCAAAAACTGATATTGAATTTTCTGTTATACAAAATAAATATGGAGTCAGGGATTGGCAGCATAACATCCCGTGCCTAGGAAAACACGTTACGCCATTGGTCTTGCCAGTTCTGCACAATTTAATAATTTTAAATCGTAGAAGTTATCGGTCATTATGGACGTGGAGCAAAAGTGAAAAGATGGCAGCGTGGCTTATAATGCTCACACAAAAAGCTTAGACGTTTCAAATATTATAATGTATTATGTATATTTATGTGTACGGTGGGTCTCATTTTGAGTCAATGATATCGGATTATTCGTCTAGACGAATATTTCAAGGGTAATGTGAAAATGATACATAAAAGATAAACTAAGGTTTGTGGTCTCAAAGCCAAGGTCTTCGTGTCAGCTGACTTAACACACTTACCTACTAGTAAACACCGTTTTAGTTATAAAACCCAGCTCTACTACTTTTCAAAATCTACAGGTCAAGTAATTCATAAAAAATATGTTGAACATGTTTATTACAGTGAAAAAGCGTATGCGTCTGGTGATCGTGAGGGCCCGGGTCCGATTCCCAGGTCGGACAAAGCTGTTACTGAGTTTTTCGAATTCTGAGTCACGGAGAGCACGGAGTCTGACAACGTGCCCAGTAACGGCAATAGACTATCGCCCCTTATAACATGGCAATTGATAACATGGTGAAAAGTGGATGTAGTATTACACCTTTGCTTACCTCTTGGTAGATATAGGCGTGAGTCTATAGGTATATATTTATTTTATTGCTTTATTTAATTTTCTTAGAAAAACTAACAGCTGTATAAACAACATAGGTGGTGAGTAATGACAACAAAGAACCACTTTCTAGTTTTTGCCTAATCCCGTGTGGTTCAGGAAATCCCATCTTAATGCACCCTTGCGGTCCCCAAAGAACATACATGCCAAATTTCAGCTTGCTGCACCGTATAGTTTTGACGGTAGGTCATCTTAAATCAGTTAGTAACACTAGGATTTTATATATGCAGATATATACTCCATGTACAATGTACACCTAACATGCTACAACCAACATAAGCCGATCAATGAACCCGCGATCTGTAACACATACATGACAATATTATTATTACATAGAACACCGCGCAAGATCAATACGTGCCGCATTAATTACTACAAATGAATATTAATAGACGGAAATATGTGTTGAGCAATTATTCTTCGTTACTCAGACGTGAGAGAGATGAACGAGAATTGATTAAGATAATTCGCTCTGAATACATAACTTACGCGATGCACATCTATCTGAGATAAGATTTACTGTTAACTGCACCAAAGTATCATCATCTCTTCTCAAGACAGTTTCCGCACTAGTTTCAACGCTAGAGTCGAGGGAGTTTTTATATACATTCCACAAAAAACAGATTTGAATAAACCACCTGTGTATCATGCAACGTATTGTTTAAAACCATTTCACGGATGGTGTAGTGGTTTACGCAGTCACCTCACTGCTTTGTACCACACCGCATGTAGTGAGTTCGGTCCATCGGTTCCACAAATTTTTGTTTCGATTCTGGGTGTCCGTTGAATGAATTTGTAAGGCCGGGACTCCACCAAAGCAGAGATGTATGCGGTGTGCTGTGTGCTGTGCGAGAAGAGATGTTTTTCAGCTCGGGAGACTCCACCAAAGCGTGGATGTGTGCGGTGTGCTGTGAGAGAACAGAAGGCCAATTCTCGTATTTAACAGAGACTGACACTGAATTTTGACTGAACTGCGATTTAATTTTGAATTGACTCACAATTGGTATTCTGCTCCACTTAATCTCCTTATAGTATAATTTCGATATAATCAATTTATAATCTCTTGTTGATCTTAGAGGTAATGACAAAAACTCAAAAAGAAAAACATGAATTTTGCCATTGTATTGGAAAATACATTAATTGGAATGGTTATTGGATGCCAATACGTTTACATACCAAATTAAAATTAATATACAACTAAGTAAAAAAATTTCGGTAAGTAAATATATTGGTTCCTTGGATCGTGTGAATTATTTTCAATAGGTATTCAATAATTAAAAAAATTAATATTCAATAATAGAAATAATTCAGACATTATAAAGATTTTAACGATGGTAACGTACAATTGGGTTTTTTAATTCGTTTTTCCCTCCTGATAATTTTATCTCATTTGTTGAATTTCTCGAGCAAAAGTTTAGCGAATATTTCGATCTTGAAATAAATATTGTCAATGCTGGCAACGAAATACTTAACATGTTTGCATGTTGTCCACCAGGATCTCCTAGCCAGATCCCCCAGAGGATCCTCGTGAACTCATTAGTTGTGAAATTGTATAAAAGCAATTAACGTTTACAAAACCAGTGACTATCAGAAAGTTATCAGCCATCGATAGGGATTACAAAAATCAGGTGCATGCGATTTTCGACCTTATTGACGTAACTCAGAATTTATAATTTTAATAACTTATCAATGTCAGAAAGCAAGAAAATACCAAAAAGAAGTTTATCATGAATTGTCAATAAGGTCGAAAATCGCATGCACCTGTTTTTTGTAAGCCCTATCGATGGTTGATCATTTTATAGTTATTTGTTTTGTAGACATGAATTTGTCTTACACAATTTCTTTTTAAACTTATTTTAGATACCTATCCCCGTGGTAAAACTAGTGGCACATAATAGCTAAAGGCGATTCCTATGTTTATTAGCAAAATAGATCATAAATATTACCAGAAAAATATTCAACACTATTAGTGGTATCGTTGGGAATGTCAAATAAATCACGTCATCACGTCGTGTCCTTGGTAACAAATGTATATTAAAACTAGAAATACCTTACCTGCTCTACTAATAATTAGCAGAATACCGTTCACACTAGTTCACACTTGGTTCAACTTTCGATGTAGTCCCGATCTCATTCAAGTGTCAGTTAAGTTACGAGAATACCATTTATGACGCCGAGACTAGATCGATATTGGAATTTGAACAAATATAATTACCAGAATTGGCCCTCAGATGTTTTTGGCTAGCAAAATGGCGCGTGGGACTCTGCGGGTTGCTGGCGGGCGAGAGGGGGGAGGGTGACATCGCTCACTGCATGCCGCTCACATCTCTCGTCTCCACTGCGCGTCGACCGCGCACGACTCACATCTCCGCTTCCATCGCGTCATACAAATATTACACATCTCCGCACAGCGATCTCCACTGAAGCTTAGCGGAGATGGGATGTGTCAATAACACAATTCTATTGGTTGTATTTAAAACATCTCCTCTCCGCTCGTCTCGTCTCCGCTTTGGTGGAGTCCCAGCCTAAATGTCTCCGTAACAGAGGATGGATTCCTGGTGTAGGAGTTGTATTGTTGAAAAAAGGAAAGAATATACATAAAGCACTGGCAGTGCAATTTAATAACCTAAACACGGTAATAATATCTAACAGTATTCTAACTCCATACAAACGCACGAAACTCGAGTTATACCTACGCGTCTCGAGCACAGTACACATTAAACTGTGCCTAAAGTACGCACAGCCGCGATCGTGCCGCAGCGCAGCTAGCAGTGACGCACAGACGGTGACGATTTTTGTACCAGTGTTTTTTTATTCAAATAGTTATTATGGAGAAGAGGTATAGATTATATTGTGCTGTTTTTGGTTGTTTAAATTCTTCGATAACTCACTCAACTATAAGATTTTTTAAATTACCTGTAAACTCCGTAAGGTAAGACTATTTATAAAATGTTTTTTTGTTACAAATTACGAAGGTTCCAGTTAGTTCTAGTATTATAATATTACCTTATTTTAAATGATAACTACGCTTTTCACACCTAGCTTCTGACACGGTAATTAACTATAGCGTGATAAAGTCGTAATTTGATTAGCTTTATCTATTATTATGTTGATATTTTTAAAAACAATTAGTATGATTGTTGTAGTAATGTATGATAGCAGAACACTTTTATCTGCGTTGGGGAATGTATTATTTCATTGAAGTCTACGATTAGTAGTACCTTAAGAGTAATTTTCAAAATGGAAGCGGATATGAATCTGCTTTGTGTAGGTAGCTGCTTAGTCTACTTATTGTAACCAATAGGTCATTTCCTAGGGTGCTTATATACCTACATGATTTTTATTTGTTTGAATAAATAAAAAGTAATATTTACAATCACAAAACCAAAAAATACTTAGAGTAGGTAGATGTAGTTAAAGTACTTGAGGCGAGCAGCTCTATCGCTTTTTTGCGCCCGGCGCGTCTATAGGCATATAACGCGGGGAGACGGCTGAGTTACATTTTTTTTTGTTTTTTTATCTTATAGGAAGACAAACGAACAAGCGGGTCACCTGATGGTAAGTAATCACCGTCGCCCATAGAAACCTGCAATGCCCGAAGGATCACAAGTGCGTTGCCTACCTTTTAAAAAGGAATATGCTCACTTCTTGAAGATTCCAATGTCGAACTAGTTTGGAAATACCGCTGTAGGTAGCTGGTTCCACAGTTTGGTCGTACGAGGCAGGAAATAGCGTGTGAATCGTACGGTAGAAGAACGCCACTCATCAAGGTGGTGAGGGTGGAATTTTAATTTGTGGCGAGTTGTACGGTGGTGAAATTCTGCAGCGGGTATCAGACCAAACAACTCCTCAGAACACTCCCCATGAAACATACGATAGAAAACGCAGAGAGACACAACATCTCTACGCAGGTCAAGATGGTCGAGCCGGTTTGTAAGGACCGCGTCATCGATGACTCGAGCCGCTCGACGTTGGACGCGGTCAAGTGGAAGCAGTTGGTATTGTGATGCCCCGGTCCAAAGATGGCAGCAGTACTCCATGTGGGGTCTAACTCGAACTTTCTAAAGCAAGAGACGCTACACTGATGTGAAGCATCTTCTTGCTTTATTGAGGACACGCAGTTTTTTGGAGGCTAGTTTAGCCTTATCTTCCAGATGATCGCGAAATTGGACGCCTCGCGTGATCTCGACTCCGAGAATCCCTATGACCGGCTTAATAATTATCAAGGGAAGTGCTCTGAAATATTGACTATTAATACTGTTAGATTATATTACTGTGACCTAAATCACCACGTTGTAGGTGCTCTCGGTGGTCACTCATAAAAAAAAAACTTTAGTAAAATTTTATTAATGTATCCTGGCGTGCCAGTGAAAAGCGATAATCTATTAATGAAGAAGGCCGCAAACCTGTGATCGAGAGTGTGATCCTTATTTAGCCACTGGCTTAAAGTTTGAGAGTATTGAACGAATATTATGAGCAAGTTCAGAAAACAATGATTTACAGTTTGTTGCAAGCAGAAAGATTTAGACTTCATAACACTGCTAATTTTAATGTTGAGTGTTTGGTTTTGAGGCAATTAAGGAAAATACGCCAAGCAAACAGTATCTTACAGAGGAGACGAAAATCTAGACATGGTATTACTATACCAAAGGCTTATATGGCTTCAAAAAAATATTGTGATGTAAATTTAGAAAAAAGACTGATCCAGCAGTGAACTAAATAAAGCCGTATGATGATGAATTATAATTTGAAAGCTGCAAGAAGTTCTACTGTAAACTTACCCACTTGTCACCTCCAACCAAACTGACACTAACACGTTGACATTTCACAGGTAACTTACGTCACAAATTCAAACTTTACTTAGGAACTACGTAAAATCAAACCGCGTGTATGGTGAGAATATATAATATTTTGATGCGTTATCCGAAATCCGAGCTGTAAAGCCGTGGCTTCAAACAACTAAACATTTAGAAACGTGATACGTTTTCGTCGAGTTTCTGCGCCGCTTACGTTGTTTGCTGTTCTTGTTCTTGATATTTTATAATAATTTTTTGGGTTATTTGTGTTTAAAAGCTGTAGAGTATTTTATAGACGAAGTAATAAAATAACTCTGGAATTTTGAGAGAAGATTATAAGACAAACTTGGTAGTTTATATTTTGCGAAATAGAAGTTAGACGATGGAAAGAAGAAAACATCTGTCTCTAACAAATATGGAACTCGAAATGAACTGGAACCTTTATCAAAACTCGGCGCACCTCTATTTCAAACTAAGAGGCGCAACTAGGGTTATTTTTCAAGGTTGTCTTAGGTCTTCATAAAACAATGGTGATGTTTGATAGGTATCCCACCTAGAATTAAGAATCGGTAACCAAAATTCTAAGGTCGGTCCTAGACCATATTGGGGTGGGCTCGGCCCACCCAGCCTCCCTGCTATATACGCCTATATGTCTCAAAAACTTATCCAGATAATTCCTTTTGTACTTCAATTTATATTCCAACATCCATACGTCCCATACTGCAAGCATGTTAGAGCAAATATTTGCTACAGGAAGTACGTACGTAATCCTCTTTGGCTGCAAGTTCCCCAGTCTTTAAATTACCTATAATATCGCTTGTGTGATATCGAGGGCTTTCGGAACGCGTGAAGTTTCGATTCTTGTTCAGCCTCTAATAATGTGGGTGGCACGGTATTATGAGACAGAGAAATCATACTGTTTCGTTTTTTGGAAATTGGAGCCCAATTTCTAAAAAATGGAAATACAGAGACTTGCAATGGAATAGTCTTATTATATTATTATGTTGAAAAATTACCAGTAGCTTAATATAGAATCTTAATATATATATTTCTTGTGTGCGTGTGTATGTAATTGAACTCCTCCTAAACGACTGGACCGATCTTGATGAAATTTTTTGTATGTGTTCAAGGGGACTTGAGAATGGTTTAGATTCACAATTTAGTCCACTGGAAAATGTTTATTGTATTTAATTTTTAATTTGTAAGTAGTTGTGGATGTTGGAATGTTTCACATTAGAAACGACGGACTGCGTTGCTATCGCAGTGTCAAATCTTATAATAATTATTTCGTCAAGGAGTACATCGAAACCTTACCTGAATAATAAAACATAAAAAATAAAGATTTCGAGTCGACAACATATATCCGCAAAATTCGGATTGTTGAGTATTTTGTTAAATTCTAATGGTTGTGACAGACAAATCACATTCGCTATATTGGCCACTCTAGCAAAACGCGGAAAACGCCACAGATACCGGATACCATTATGAGTACTACTAAGTCTTAGTATTAAGTAGTTTGTATGTGTAAATACTTTTTGCAGTTATATTTCTTAAACAGTTAAAACGAGAACTATGGAAGTATCCGCCCAATAAAGGAGATTTGTATCAAATATAAAAAAAAAAAAAATGTCTTTACTGATATAATAAAGCGAAAGAGTTTGTTTGTGTTTTTGTTTGTTTGTTTGTTTGTTTGAACGCGCTAATCTCAGAAACTACCGGTCGGATCTAAATAAATATTTTTGTATACGATAGCCCAGTTATTCCGAAAGGCTATAGGCTATATAACATAACGCTTCGACCCTTTGGGGCCGGGCAAAAGGCTAAAAAGGCTAAAAGATAATGTCGGCTAATCTCAGGAACTAGCAGTCGGATTTTAAAAATTATTATTGCCTATGATAGCCCAATTATTCCGAAAGGCTATAGGCTATATAAAATTACGCCACAACTTTTAGGGGCCAGACAAAAATAATAAAATGGTCAAACGAGAAGGGGGAGGGTTGGGTCAAAGGCAAAAAAAGGCTAAACGAATAGGATACAATCTTTATGGGTATCGTTTTCGAGATTTTCGGAACGCTGATTTATAATATGAAATTTATTTAGTGATCCAAGATGGCGGACGGGAAATAAAAGATGGCGGATGAGAAAATTAAAAAAATCAATGTGGGTATCACCTTCGATATTTTAAGGAATGGGGAATTCAAAAACACCATCTATTTCGTGATCAAATATGGCGGATGGGGAATTAAAAAAAAATCAATATGGGTATCGTCTCCGATGTTTAAAGGGGTGGGGAATCCAAATACAACATCTATTTCGTGATTCAAGATGGTGGATGGGAAATCAAAGATGGCGGATGGAAAAATTTTAAAAATCAATATGGGTATCGTCTCTGATGATTTAAGGGATGATGAATCCAAATACAACATCTATTTCGTGATCAAAGATGGCGGATAGGAAATCAAAGATGGCGGACGGGTTTCTTTTTTAAAGTCGATAAGGATATCGTCTCCGATATTTTAAGGAATGGGGAATTCAATATTATATATAAAAAATCTATGTTTGTTTGTTCAGCATTTATAGACTCTGACATGATAAGAGATTAAGCGCTAAATCAATGGTAACTTTTGAAAAGGGGCTTGGAAAAAAGGGAATTAAATAAAATCTCTTAAAAAGGCGAAACGGAGTTCGCTGGGTTAGCTAGTGTTATTATAAAACTGGAATAACGCTAGGAGAAAGATCTCCTAGCGTTATCCCAGTTTCAACCGCTTACTAGTCTAACCGGATTTGGCTGAATACTAGCTTTTTCATAGACCGACTGCCTGTCTAACCTCCGCAACCCGAAGGGATAGCTATATTCCATGGTTTAGACTTGTGTCAGTTTATTTAGAAGATACTGACAACCCACAACGACTGTCAAATATCTTCATGCCAACTGGGACCAACTGCTTAACGTGCTCTTCAAGGGACGAGGAAAGTGATAATAAAATTAACATTTCAATACGCTCAAAACTCTGAAATGTCAGTGGTGCGTGCCGCGGATTCGAACCGTAGGTATACCCTCTGCATGGCAGTCTGTTGGTATCTCCACTAGGCTGCTTTATATATGAGGCTTTTAATATATTTGGCAGACACTGCTAAAGAAAATATGCATAGAAGTATACAAACTACTATTATATCACGAGGTAAACAATTCATTAGCAATTAATTTCTGATTCAGGTTAAAAATTGTTTAAACCATCGGGTATTAACTATACATATTTTAAATTTATTTGTCAAATTACTTCTTTAGAGTATATTTACGCTTTTCTTCATAAAATTATGTTTAAGTGTTTTTTAAAGTTGCTGCATAAAAATACTATAGCAAGTTCTGACCTACATACCTAATCAAGAATTTAAGGCACTCAGTTTTTGTATGTTTATAGACAAAATAAACTTTTCCCAACATTTACATAAATACCGTGAAACCAATTCTTTCTTAAGCATTTAATTATGTTATTGCCGCTCACAAGATCATAAAAATAAAATAATTATTTGAAAAGAAAGGGTTTCTCAGGGTAAAGTAAATAAACCTCATGCACCTTTCGCAAGAATTATATTTCCCTTTATGAACGAACTCTTGCCACATTTCAAATCTTTTTAATTTCAACCACCAATACTTTACATTACACAGAGAATTTTTTCAATCAGCTAAAACATCGGAGGCCCTAGCCAAACGGCATTCGCTCTGATATCTACTTTCGATAACGCTGGGTTACCATGGCAACATAAGGAATTTCTTCTTCGTTGACCACGTGATATAACGAAAGCTTATGTCAGTTCCATACATTTTTGCACTTAGCGACTAGCGATATCGTTAATCGAATGCCATTTGGCTAAGGGGGCTGGGTCATAAGGAAATAGTAAATTCTTTCTCTAATTAGGTACCCTTTATCAACCACCACAGAGGTTGAACCGACGAGCAATGATCCTGCTTTATGTATGAGTTATGGAGCCAAAATGTAATTTTAATGATGAAATTCTTCTTGATCAATTTCGTTTTGCACTAGTAAACCGAAAAATAATTCGTTTCAGTATGTATTGGAACCGAAAATAATTGATTTCAACAAGAAAGGCAGTATAAATCCTTTTTTACCATATTTTTTATACTGATTATTTCTTGAGCACTTCTCATGGCCTAAGGACATAATTATCTGCAAAAGAAAACGTCATGTCAGGATTATAAATTTTACCATTGTAGTTAGTAGTAGTTTAGTGATTTAGTATATTAGTCACATTACTGAATTAAAGTCGAGTTTTTATTGATTTTGTGACAACATTCGACGAATTTATTATGCGTCTGTTGAATAAGAAATCATGAAAATAATCATTTGTGTTTCTTATACATTCCTCGTTTTGTCTGTTTCACTGTATTACAGCACAATTTAAATCAACATAACCCGCAGAGATTGAGATGTACAACATTTACCAAAATAAACAAGAATTATTCAAGTTTATGTGTTGCATGCAGACACAGCGTGCAGCCAAGTGGCTTATAAAAGCTGGTTACACTGCACAATGTAAACAATATAAGCGCCCAATAACATGTGCGCATAAAACAATTATGGCATTTGGTAAGAACTATATAGTTTTTACCAAATGCCATATAGCGTCACAATAAAAATTCAAAACATATTTCAGGGTTGTAGCCATCAGTTTTATGTTCATGGTGCTGCACGTCGATTATGTAAAATTCAAACAACAACTCGCATTTCACGTCGCTTTTCGCTCTCACTTCGCAAAAGGTTCAAAATTACCTTGATTTGAGTGCGAAGTGAGCGTCGAACTAACGGGGGAATTACCTTATAGAATGCCACTTTTTACGTCATCTCATACTTTGTCGGTCAAAATTTCGAAGTCAATTTATTTCAACTCGCAAACACGCTCGCAAGAGTAGCGCTAGTGTAGATTCGAATTATCAACCGAGTTTTTAGAATGCCAATCAAGAAACTCACAGCAGATTCCGATTCGAAGTTTACAATGAAGTCTTACAGAATCACACTGCTGTTTGGTATTTCTTCATCGCATCAGAAAGACGAAGATCCGAGTAATTATAAAGTCATAATTTTATAATCTTCCACCGATCATGACAGTAAATAAGTTTAACAGCCCTCGGCAGAATTAGGCACGGCTTTTATTAAGACCCCTTAACGCCTCAACTGCAATAATAACCTCATAGGTTAATAAGAGAAAACGCTCCAACTGCAATAATAACCTCATAAGTTAATAACGAGTCTGGTATCATTGGTACTTTATATTTAACGGTTTTTGCACTTGTAACACGATTTTGTTATATCATTCGATTTATCGATTTCCGCTTGACCAATTTTAATACTTTTATAAACTGGAAACGAGCAAGAATGAACTAAAATTAATTAAACAAAATACGTATACCATTGAACTTTGCGACGACGCGATATTGGCCATTTTGATATTGAAATAAGTGTGCACGAGAAAAGTAAAAATGTTTGTAATGAGAAAACATTGGGTAATCTTATAAGTATTATATACAGAACTACTGGAAAATAAGTGTAGATTTCACATTGAGTTATAGTTTATCGGAAAGTGATAAATATTGCAGTGAAAAAGTAACGAAACTTTTGTAATGCACTTATTACGTTCCCAAAGAATGGCGGCCGTTATTTTTCATCGCGTAAACAAAAACGTTTTATGGTGAAATTATTATTCTAAAGTAAAATGAGTTGAGTTATCTTTGCACATTGTATATTGTTTTAACGTAAATAAAGTGCTCGTTTGGTGATTGTGTGGATATTCGAGAAATTGTGATAAAGTTTACAATTTATACCAATAAAATTTCTCAAAATCAAAATATATTACATCGCTGCGAGAACAGGTCAGTTTTATTTACATATTGAAATATATAACTAGTTAGATAAAATCGTAACGAAGCCAGGAAGGTAAATTCATGCCATTTTATTATATTTTTGTAGACGATTTTTTCGTTTTTCTGCAAGTCTACGTAAAAATTATAAAGTGTTTGAAATGACGTTGCATTTCATGCGTTGGGCAAAGCGAGCCTTGCGCAGGGTAGGGGTTAATTACATCAACACTCGAGTTGCGAGCGGTACTTTAAATTATTCTTATAAAAAATCACCGTAATTCTTCCTTCCATCTTCTTCAATCGTGCCAAAAATATTTTTATTGTATATTTGCAGAAGTTTGGATATCAAAGTAATCTGAGAGTTAGGCTGCTTGTCGCCGCTTGTCGCGTGCCTACAGTTGTGATAAGCCTTCACCAAATCATAATGTGTGTAAGTGATGATTTATGCCGTATTAACAACAAGTAAAATAATAGCTGCTAACTTGTCATTGGTTTGCAAGAACATGTCAATGCCCAAAAACTCAACTTTCGAACCTTTTTAGGGTTCCGTACCTCACAAGGTAAAGGAACCCTTATAAGATCACTTTCTTGTCCGTCTGTCTGTCTGTCTGTCCGTGTGTCACCACCGATTTTCTCAGGAATGGGTGGACCTAACAAATTAAACTTTATACCAGACACTGAGGTCTATGGTTCCTATTAGGTGTATAAAAATCAGGATCCTGAGTCAACCCGATAAAAAGATATCGTCAAAATTAGATTTTTGCGAAAACTTGTAAGTACCAAAATTTACCTTAAATTTCAACCTTTTTTAATTTTCGGAATTTTTCCTTTACTTGTACTGTAAGACCTTGGTTTTAACCAAAATTGACAATTCTAGGTCAACCGTAAGTACCCTATAGGTTTTGGGTCGAAAACCTATATGGTAGTTACCGTTGAACTATAATCACGAAATTTGGCCAAAAGCACCCTGCTATTTTTGTGCTTACAGCACAAATAAAGGAAAAATTACAAAAAAATTAAAGAAGTAGAAAATTTAATGGTGGATCCCCATACATATATAGTAGACTCCATTTAAGATCCCCGAGTCCTCTAAGTTGTATGGGCGCTCATACAGATTTAGAGGACTAGCGTAATTAGCACCAACCTCAAATAAGGTAAAATGCGTATGGAACCCTCGGTGCGCGGGTCAGACTCGCACTTGCCCGAATTTTTCAAATAGACATGCTTATTATCCATATTATAATAGTGCTATCCCATGCATAAATATTCCTTGCAACCCGGGACCCACACGCTGGCATCACAAGAAAATTGTTCTCCGCGTAACTGTAATTCATGGCTGGACCAACTAAGGTGACACTCTTGCAATTTATCAAGCACTGCATAAATCCCTCGAGCGCATGCCATATTTCACTGCCATATCAGCGGGCAGGTATAATAATAGAATCATAGACACGTTCCTCTAGCTCAACCGGCGGTTTGGAGTCACAATCGTCACCACTCACCTTACAACAAATTAGCCCAGGCCACTGACATACGAGTCTTGACGTCGCAACAGATCTTACCACGCGCGTGAAGTTACCTACCATCCTAATTACTTGATCTGGTTCACTTGGTCTTGTCCTCGTATATGTGTCAACATGATGTGTATTATAAAGTGTCAGTTCAATGGATGCATTTTCTATACATAGATATCCTTAATTGCTATACGATTTTAATATAACCTTCATATCTTCCCTTAATTTAAAAAATCTGGTAACTTTTAATTGACGCTAAACAGTTATCCTTCCGTGATACTTTTGGTAGCTATCAGATTCTCAATTTTCTTAGAAGTATGTATAAGAATTTAGGCTTTCGTGGTTTGTAACGTTAGTTTTATATTATCTTTTAAGATATGTACCGGACACTAGAAACAAAGGTACGTGGTATAGATATGTACCGAAATACTTACTTACTTACTTACTTATCGTCACGCCTTTTATCCCCGAAGGGGTAGGCAGAGGTGTATTTCTACACCCACTTTTCGCCAGATATACTTTAGTCCCACGTAATAAGGGGCGAGCCTATTGCCGTACCGGGCACATTTCCAGACTCCGTGCTGCTACTGAGAATTTCGTGACAGAAAAACCCAATAACACTGCCCGACCCAGGAATCGAACCCGGGACCTCCCGATCCCACGCACACATTTATGCCGCGAGACCTACGAGGCAGTCGTATAGGGTTTGATGTCGAGTTTTCCATCTCTACGCAAAGATGGTAATTGCATCGTGTCATCCCTTAGTCGCCTCTTACGACACCCACGGGAAGATAGGAGGTGGTGACACTTGTATTCTATGCCGTCAACCACACGGCACCGAAATACAATATAAAAAGTTATGTTATGTATTAACTTAAAATGAGATTGGTATCTTATTTTAAGTTAATACATAACATAACTTCACGGCTTTATTCCCGAAGGGGTCGGCAGGAGTGTATTACACTTAATCCAAACTGCTTGCCAGTTATGTTTCTGTAATGTAATAGGGGGCGAGCCTATTGCCACTTACCGAGCACATTATTAAGCGAGTTATAATTGTTATTTTTAATACACTCATAACTGATGTTATGTGTATATTAAAAACACCAAGAAAAGTGAGTTGTGTGCCTGGGGTTCCTGGAAATCGGTACCATCGTCACGGCAATCCGTTACGTACACCACTGGGCTATCACCGCATTTTTAGTTATATAAATGTCAAAAGTTAATTTAATGGCACTAAATGTAGTGTCAGAACTAAACTTACCAAAGTTAGTAAACTAAAGTTTACAATGAGTGTGCTGGCGCTATTCATGAGCTTGTTTTACGCAGATGTTCTTGAGAAGGCTTCCGGCAAGCTGTTGTTTGTGTTCCGTTACGTAAAGGTTGTTGTGGCGTGCTTGTAGAGGATGGCTGGCCATTGCGCCTACAGACGTAGGCCGCCGGGTATTTATAGTTGGTAAATTACTAAAAATAAAGCTTACAAAGCTTTTATTGTGGGCATTTGTAGCTAGAATACTCATAATATAATATAAATTAAATAAATTTAAATAAAGCTCATTTAACATGCGAAGTGGCCGGGGTAGCCAAAGGTGGAAGCTAATGATTATGTGTTTAACTAGCTTTCTTTCTCGGTTTGGTCTGCATTACTATCTATTTTTCAACAACACTGCCATCTAGGTACTCTATATCATACTTAAAATTTCATTAACCAGGACTAGGCGCACATCATTTATCTTGTTTCTGTCTATATGAAAAGTTGTTAAAACAAACTAAACATTTGATAACAAGTATACACACGAAAGCTTCCGTGTTTCTGTTTCCCTATTTTCTATCTATTGCAATTTTAGACAACATAGATACGTTTTAAACTCTCTTCTCGGCTTTTATCAACATTTCTAATTTTATTAACATTAACGCCTATGATAAAAACTTGTAAATAAACCGCAAAAGTTAAAAATAAAATATATACTCCGTAAAACTTAACTGTGTTAAACTTTGTAATTTAACCAATTCCGTCCATCAGCGACATCGGATAAATCAAAATACCGCTCATCAATACACGTAAAATAAACTCAAGTGGCTTCGTCATTCCGATAGTTTTAAACGGCTCTTTTTTAACGCAAATGAAATTCTCCAATGAAATCCAGTCAATCATTCGCAAAACAGAAGCGGTCATCAATGGGATATAATGACTGATAGAAGTTCTAAAGTGGGGTGCAATTTTATAGTCTGTGCATTTCCTTATTCAAAGACCTTATCTGATAAAGAAAACAACCAGATAAGTAAATTAAATCTATTATTATATTATAATAGTACATATCGTCATAATGACAAAATTTTATTCTTTGACACCAATACTTTTATTAAAAGTAATTTTATTTTAACAAACGATACTATGTATCTTTCTCGCTCTTTTAAACGACAACTTGCTAAATTCTTAGCACTAAATTTATACAGTGAGTACTGTTAGAGTACATTTTATTGAACCTGACATAATATATGACAATTCCATTATTGATATTCATAATAATAATAATAATTTAAATTAAATTCTGAGACAATAGAGAACACCTCTAGCTATAATAAGATTACTCGTAACTCATTGACTAATACACTTAAACATAATAACAAAATTTTGGTTAAATTAGTAGATCAGAATATTAGAAGTATGATTAATAAAGATTTAGAAATGGAATTGTTTATGAACTGTAATGCTGTTGATATATTTTGCATCACTGAACATTGGCTAAAAAGCAACCAGTTCATGTTCAATTTCAGTAATCATATAGTAGGAAGCTCGTTTAGCCGGCAGCAAGCAGTACATGGTGGCTCGATGATTTTAATTAATAAGCAACTTAAATTTAAGGAGCGTCATGATATTGTAAGTCTGTCTGTTGAGCGAACTATTGAGGTAGCCTGTGTGGAACTGAGGAGATTTATTGTAATAAGTGTGTACAGGCCTCCTTCAGCATTGTATGATAGCTTCGAGCGTATTATGGATGAGATATTAAACGAAGTTGCAAAATTAAATAAAAATGTTGTTGTGTGCGGTGACTTTAATGTAAATTTATTGGAGGACTAGCTGACCCAGCGAACTCCGTATCGCCTTTTTAAGAGTTTTTGTTTAATTCCCTTTTTCCAAGCCCCTTTTCCAAAGTTACCATTGACTTAGCGCTTAATCTCTTATCATTTCAGAGTCTATAAATGATGAACAAACAAACATAGATTTTAATATAATATTGAATTCCCCATTCCTTAAAATATCGGAGACGATACCCATATTGATTTTTTAAATTTTTCTCATCAGCCATCTTAATAAACAGCGAGACTGGGAAAGTTAAAAGTAAAAGTTCAAAATTTAGTTTGAACATTGATAACGACACTATTACATCAGACTCAAAAGTTGCATCGGCGTTTGAAAGTTTTTTTACTGATATCCCCGTTATTACTACTACATCTTTGGACTCGTCAACCAATGCAGCGGAATCTCTTTTAAAAGAAAACATGAGTACAACTAATAGTAATTTCTCATTTCAGCATATAAATTCAAATGATGTTACAAAAGCTTGTAATACTATAAATTTAAAAAAGACTGCAGACTTGTGGGGAAATTCCGTTACTATAACCAAGTCCATTATTGTTTTAGCTGCTAACAGATTAGCTTTAATATTTAACAAGTGTATTGACTGTGGTGTATTTCCTGATCTTATGAAAGATAGCAAGGTAATACCTTTGTACAAAGCAGGTAGCACATCAGACCCCACAAACTATAGGCCAATTTCTGTGCTGCCCACATTTAGCAAAATTTTCGGGAAATTGATACTAGACAAACTGCAAAGTTATTTTAATAACAACGAGCTTCTACACTCTAAACAATTTGGTTTTACAAAGGGGCGCTCCACCACCAATGCCGGTGTTGAACTTGTAAAACATATCTTTGATGCCTGGGAGGATTCACATGATGCTTTAGGTGTCTTCTGTGATTTGTCCAAGGCCTTTGATTGTGTAGAACATGATACATTGATCAGGAAATTACATCACTATGGTTTAAGTAGTTCTGCTCTGCATGTTCTTACTTCATATTTGAGTAATAGAATTCAGAAAATTGATGTCAACGGGACGCGTTCGCATGGGTTTGTAGTCAAAATGGGCGTCCCACAGGGTTCAATCCTGGGTCCTTTTTTATTTTTAGTTTATATTAATGACTTACCACACCTCGTTAATGACAAGCACGGGATAGTACTGTTTGCTGATGATACCTCACTTTTATTTAAATTAAAACGACAGCAAATTGATATGGACGATATAAACATTGCTATCTCAAAGGTGGTTCGCTGGTTTGAGGTTAACAATCTGCTTTGAAATAGACTTAAAACTAAATGTATTCGATTTTTGATGCCTAACGTCAAATAAGTGAACACCTCAGTAAAGGTTAAGGATGATGTGTTGGATCTTGTGGATAACACCAAATTTGTAGGCTTTACACTAGATTCTAAGCTGCAATGGAGACCACATATTAGTAAATTGTCGAATAGACTCAGCTCTGCAGCATACGCAGTCAGAAAAATTCCCCAGTTAACTGACATTGACACTGGCAGGCTTGTATATCATAGCTATTTTCATAGTATAATGTCATACGGTATTCTCCTGTGGGGAAATGCTGCCGACATTCAGACCATCTTTGTTCTGCAGAAAAGAGCTATTCGAGCAATTTATAATTTGGATTATGGGGCTTCGTTAAGGAATAAATTCAAGGAAATAAACATTTTAACAGTTGCAAGCCAGTACATTTATTCCAACCTAATATATTTATTCCAAAACAAGGCCTCATACTCAAAGAAAAGTGATATCCACAATTTGAATACTAGAAATAAGAGTAAGCTAGTAGTGCCGGCTACCCGGCTAGAGAAAATAAAAAAAAAATTTCAAGGCCAATGTGTGCGCTTTTACAATAAAGTGCCAAGCAATATTCAAAATTTAAGTTATAATAAATTCAAAAAGATTATAAAACGTAAACTTTGTCAAAAAGGGTACTATTCAGTGCTAGATTAAATTGAAGATAAAAATGCTTGGGATTAAGTTGCTCGGTCCCACAGGCTACTTATGTTTGATTAGTGTTAAGTTTCATGTGAGTGTGAGTTATTGTGTCTATATTATGCTAGTTTAGTACTTTTATATTAAAAGCCTTATTAATTGACAACAACATTATAGACACACCAGCTCATATACCTATGAAAAATTCAATGTAGTTACTAAGTTTTTAAATTGTATAGAATCAAGACGTAAAAAAGAGTGGCCCGGGGTTTCTTGCCTGATTCTTCTCACGAGGCTCTACTTTCTGAACAGGCATTTTTTTCAATGCTCAACTATGTTAATATGCATTTAAAGTTACTTTTTTATTTGTATGACTTTCTGACGTGCCCAAAAAATTAAAACATTTTTATGGAAATAAACAAGTTTGACTTTGAGTGAGTTTGAATACGGCCACTCCATTCGTACCTCAAGTCATTTAATTATAATATAAGAATAAATTATATCAAATTAATATTCCGCGGTCCGATAGTTCAGTTCATAAATCATTTTAACTGAATTAAATTTTGGTTCGGACATGATCCCATCATCAGAATAAATAATAAATAAACAAGGGGGATCCACGGATTTTATGGGCGTCTGTTTTGCGATGATCGGTCTTATGAGTTACTTAGAATGTGTATTGCCTTCGGGATTTGTTAGGGCTGGCTACTGAGTAAAGGTTATGTCAGTGCAATATAACAGGGTATATGGCAAGCGTGAATAAATAAAATACTTGCTATTGTGTTATTTTTCTGCTGATTAAAATGTCGTAATACGGGATCTAGACAAAGCTATGTAGGCCCTTATTACATCTCTTAAAGAAAACGATTTTATGCGGAGTATAGATCTGTAAGAATTTATTCATAAACACGTTGTGAAATATTACATTTTACAATTAATATACCCAGTACTACAGGCTCAAGTATAATTATAGCAGGAGCTACTATCGCAAAATATGGTCCGTTTTTTAGTCAGGCTCACTTTGGTTTGGCTTCGAATTACTACGCAGTTTAATCAAAAGTTCTATAACAAATCTATATGGATAAAATGTTCAGGACTTTTAAATTAAAACGAAGAAGTATCGAAGGCTAATGACCATTAAGATCAAACTTAAGATGGCTAAAACGTTTTATAAATAAAAAAATACCTAATTCGTGGAGGCGAGTTCGTAATGAAGACGTCGATTATTTTGCATAATGAGACCTGTACACGATTAGGTTTTAACGATGATGACTCGCTTCTTTGCCAAACTATTAACAAACAAAAACTAACTTCCATATTTGGGACAAAGGGTTCAGATTTGTTTGCAGTAGTATCGTAAGATTTCGCCTTCTAATTTGTATGCTAGGTTCGTCTTGTAGCGTCATGGTTGGTAGACATAATAATGTATTCCGTGTAGATCGCGTTTCGTAGATAAAAAAAAGAGCCTATAGTCTCGCGGTCGATTGGATCGAACAAGTTTATCAATTCGCTGTGTGTGCTTACTTGGCTACTCGCTGATAAAGCAAAACAGAATAAGATTTGTGGAGCTTTTGCGCATGGCTGACATTTATTTGCCCATCAAATTGATGGCGTGTAGAGTTCGACATAATTTGTTAGTTCGTTTTAGTTACTGTATCAGGACATCAGAAAGATCTTGAAGAACTATTGCGTGTGTTATGCATTGACAACAAAATATTCTGCACGGTTGGCGTAGTGGTTTAAGCGGCCACTTCGCCGCTTGACACTGCGTCGAATGTCGTTGGTTCGATTCCCACACGAGACAACACTATGACTGTGTGATCCATAAATTGTTGTTTCGAGTCCGGGTGTTCATTGTGTCCGTTGGTTGTATGTTTGTAAAATCCCCCGCGACACAGGATTTATTCCTAGAGCGGGAGTTGTCCTTTTCAAAGAAAAAAAATAGAAAATAAATATGATAGGAGTGGGTTTACGTAAAAATGAAAGGCCAAGTTAAGTAACAGATTTTTCTAGTGCAATAAGTTAAATAAATATTTAGTAGTTAAATAAAATGGTAAGGGAAAATAGCGATCAACGAATACTTTTACAACACTACCAGAGCATTGCTTTCAATTGCTAATAATTTTACATTATTAAATATTTGTCCGTGTGGTGACGGATTAAGAATACGGAATGTCACCACCCCATATCATCCCATGGGTGTCGTAAGAGCCGACAGAGGGAGAATATTATGCAGAGAACAGCACTGTAAGAGAAGGAAAACTTGATACAAACCCTATACCAACCCGTTTGGCCAGCGTGGTATAGTAGGCCAATTCCTCTTTTCAAAGGAGAGGCCTAGTCCAGCAGTGGACTGTTATGGGCTGATGATGATGATGAAATATTTAAAATTTTGATGATGAAAAACTGTAAGTTCTGTTTCCTGTCTTTTCTCATGGCTATATTAAATTAAGAATCTGTACATAACTAGTTGGAAAAGACGTGTTAATAAGTACTGTCATCATAATTATACTAAGTGAATGTTCTAAATTTTTTATTTATAATCTGATACTGATTGTCACTTACAACCGGTCCTAATATACGATCTATCAATGAGTTTGGAGATAAGTGGTACACATTTGATATATTTTGTACGTAGCTTATGTCATCATCATCCTCCTAGCGTTATCCCAGTTTCAATCTGGGGTCCGCTTACTAGTCTAACCGGATTCGGCTGAATATTAGCTTTTCCACAGAGCGACTGCCTGTCTGACCTCCGCAACCCGAAGGGACAGCAATATTCCATGGTTTAGACTAGTGTCAGTTTATTTAGAAGGTACTGACACCCTATAACAATTGTCAAAGATCTTCATGACAACCGGGACCGACGGCTTATCGTGCTCACCGTGGCACGGGACAAGCGATAATTGACAATTTAATACGCACATAACTCCGAAAAGTCATTGTTGCGCGCCGTGGATTCGAACCCGATACCCTCTGCATGGCAGTCTGTTGGCATCTCCACTAGGCTATCGCTGCCTATGTTGTACGTAGCTTATGTCAAATTGTATCTTAATCACAAATCCATTCTAAGAAAAGAATCAACGATATTGATTCAACGGTTAGAGATGTATGCACACAGTCACTGTCTGTTAGACACTAATGACCGGTTCGTATTTTGATATCAGTAAAGTTTTTATTATTTGATTTTATTTTATAATTTTCGGAAAACTTACAGCTAATTGGTACAGTGAACAGATTTATAGCAAAATATGGCCAATTACAAGTTTTCACAGAGAGGTAACATTATTAGGTAGTTTTGTAACATAACTAACTTAACTTCTAATAAACTTACAAATAAAAAATAACAATAATAACTTTCACATTTAAACAAAGTTAAGTAAACGGGAACCATTTTTGTATTTTTAACCGACTTCAAAAAAAAGGAGGTTCTCAGTTTGACCTGTATGTATGTATGTATGTATGTTTGTCCGCGAATATCTCGCATTTGGCTGAACCGATTTTGATGCGGTTTTCAGAAAAGTATTTGTTACACTTAGAATAAGGTTTTAGGCCCTTAACCGACTTCAAAAAAAGAAGGTTCTGAGTTTGACCCGTATATATGTAAGTTTGCCTACGATTAACTCGAGTTTGGCTGAAAAGTATTTGTTACACTTAGGAGAAAGTTTTATTATTTTAACCGACTTAAAAAAATGAAGGTTCTCAGTTTGACCCGTATACATAGGTATATTGGTTCTTAGTATGTTTGTATGTATTATGTGTGTGTGTTTGTACGTGTGTACGTGTGTGCGCGCGCGCGCGAGTTTGTGTATTTGTATGTGTACGTGTGTGTGTGTGTATGTGTGTACAAGTGTGTGTGTGTGTGTGTGTGTTTACGTGTCTATGTCTCTGCGATTAAAAACAAAGAAAGTCGGTGAAAGAATTAAGGCTCTGTTGTCGTGGGGATGGTTGAGTAATTTGTTCTAGACAATATCACTTAAAGCCATACCTTTTAGGGATTTACCCGACTCAAGGCAATATAGCATTGGCCTTTAGCAAAGATTTTAGGCCCTAGGTCGATTACCGCGGCACTGAGTGTACATCCTTGCAACTTGTATACCGTCACAACCCAACTCAATATGACTGGCAACATTCACCTCTCGATATCACCATAACCGCGATTGCCTTGATAGGTCGCTGTCACTGGAGCTATGGAAATGTATCCATCATCATCTTTAACACGCAATGCTATTGATGGATCATCAAATAATATCAAAATGGCATCAGGCAGTTCACCGGAATACCCATAGCCCCATTCGCTAAGCCATCCGTTATTGACATATTTCTCCGGAGCATAATACGAGAGCTCACAGCCAATTCAATAGTATGTACAAGTCCGCCGCATTTGCTTGGATCAGCCGGAGCAGCATTTGCGGAGGACGTCCTTCCGTATGTGGCTGATTCCCTAGACTCACCTCTCTCATGCAGCATCAAGCCTAAGCCCATAGGCACACAGAATAAAAGTAGGTACCAATGTCAAAGTCATGATTACAGACTGATACCAGCAGAAAACTTATAACTAAAATAATTGAAGAATCTATCTATAAACAAACTATTAAGTAGCCCAAAACTTAAAGTAAATGGAGTACCTATCACTAAAAAGAATGAAATAAATTAAAGAGTAAATAACACAAAACCTGAAGTAAACGAACGAAGTACCTAACACTAAAAAGTATGAAATAAAAATAAAAAGAAAAAAAAATAAAACGAAAATGAAAACTTAAAAATCGCAACAAAAATGTTAACTAAGTATGTATTTAGTTTTTTTTTTTAAAAAGAAAACCGCCTTCAAAAAATCGACCCACAGAAAAGTGCGAAATAATTTTTACATACGCTACCCCTAATCCTCTCAAATTTCCTTTCGAATTTCTCCCAAAAACTAATTACTAAATTAAACTAAATACTTAGTTTTTTAAGTCGGTGCCAAACCAACAAAAACAAAAAGAACACTGGCAAACAGAGAAAATAATACGACGAATGTATCAAATCAATAAAGCCTCAAAAAATGCGCTGGTTTGGAAAGGATGACGCCAAACAATAGGATTTTATAGGGATTTGGTTTGGCATTTTGGTTTCGATTTGTTGCGATTTTTAAGTTTTCATTTTCGTTTTTTTTTTTTTTCTTTTTTGTAAGTTGGTAACAACACAAGGATACAATAACACTATTCTAGCTAAGTGTTTGTAGTGGATCCAGTCAGCAATAATTGTACCGCAATCAGGCCTCTTCTTATTGTTGCTAACGAGGTACCGCGTGATTTCAGATTGTATACAAGAACTTAGCTATTAAAAAATTTTCAGTATCAGCAATGGTTTCGTGGTTATGTCGTGGTACCTCTGATTGTTTGGCTGTAAATGTATTCACAGTACTCATCACCACACATCGTTTTACAGATGTGTGTAAAGTGTTTTTGAATTTAGACAAAACCTTTTGCATCTAATCGTAGAGTAGGTACCAACTTCATAAAATACAATCGTTGATTTCAAATTACAGCAATTTCATTGCCTAGCCCTTTTTCATAGCGCCAGAATTAAAACTTCCAATCAGAAAACAAAAAAAAAATACATTAACAGCGTTACGAAAAACACTTCTAGTCTTAAAATTAGCATTCTCTTTGTCGCACGGGTGATTAGTTTGTAGGTGGTGAGCCAGACTCAATCACTCGCCGATCAAAAAAAGGAAGAAAATCAGGTTTTACTTACAAATGAAAACACTTTTAGAATAGTACACGTCACGATATAATTGCCTATTTATATAGGTAGATACAATGCAGCTACTTTAAAACTAAGATTTACTAATTGAGAACATGAGTAAATTCAGGGCGTGGTCCGACAAGTATAGCTGGTGTTCACTGGTGTTCCGAAGGCCAGGGTCTTGATAGGAAGAAGACTTAGCTGATGGCCGTGAGCTGGAGCAGAGGGCCGATTGAACAGCGTCGCACGCTTATATATGGCGTGCGGGGGCGCGCGGGCAGAGGCGTTCCCACTTTCGTTCGACGTCACAGTTCAGACGGAGGGGCACGACGTCACACACCCCCCTCTTTAGGGCAGAATTTTCCCTAGGGAAAATTCCCTTGGCTAGCAGCTCGTTGAGGATTACCTGTAATCAAGTAGTGGAAGTGGTGTCAGTATTTTAAGTAAACAACCAAACTTACATAACTACATTAGCTATAAATATAATATATTACCCACAATACGCACGCAAAAACTGCCCTATGATAAACTAACACACCCGTCATCCATAAAGCCGCCACACACTACATAAGTGCTTAGGCCATAACATAACAACAAAATATGAGAGACAACCATTAAAGGCGTGAAGCGCTTAGGGTAATACACGAGATAAAAGGGACGTCATTAAGAATGAGTTACAGGTAAGAGAAGTTACGTCTAGCCCTACGAATTATTATTCTTGGGTTCGGCACCTTGACCACTAGATAAACAAAATACTAAGTCATAGTTAGGTATAACAAACAGAATTTATACAAAAGTTAAACAAAAATAAATTCAAGTTGCAGACTACAAACTGACTACTGAATTACAAAAGAACAACAAAAAACATAATTATTTTGCTCAATTTAATTACAAAGACCACGATTGTCCAAGATGAATGAACACACTATTAAAGTAAACAATGATGAATCATAAGTTCGGTATCTATCTACCAGCGCGTCACTGAGTGAGCGCGTGTGCATCGCAATAACAAACTAGATATATTTTAATTAGATAAGTACTATTTGACTGTTCCGAGTTCGCAACGCCCGGTCAATCACACACAATAATGCTTTATAAAAGTACCTATAATAACAGTTCGATTATAAGATCGATACAAAATTATGAACAACAACAATTAAAAAAAAACTTCAGAACAAAGCACAGCGAAAAAAATAATACGCCAACAAAGTAGACATTAAAATAAATAAACCTCCAGAAAAGACTACAAGCGAGAATCGAACTTGTATACTCGGCTGACAGTGACCTATTAACCACTGATCCACAGGGTAAAAAAAAAAACAATATAATTATTTAGTTTATGGTAAGATTTTTTAAAACAATGTTCAACACAACATTTGGGTACATAACTGCGCAGCAATTTAAAAAAATAGTGTATTTTACGAGAAAAAAAATTTTAGCTACCCACAACAAGAAATATTAATTTATAGTAGACACTACTACAAACGGTAACATAAATTAGAGAACATTCGTTTGGAAAAATAAACAATGTATAGTTATAAGTATTCTTTTTTTATTTTATGTACTTAATTTTATGTATCTTTAGATCTTTTATATGCCATTCGTCAAGTGGTTTAACATTCATATATAATTTAGTTCTGAAGAATTCTACCGGTTTACGGCGAAGATTATAAAATAAACCATTCCGTTGATGAGCATCAGAGCTGAGTGTACCTTCTCGAGAATAGAAGATAAATAGTTCAAAGATTCGGCATAAACTTCACATGGCTCATGCACCATATTGGAATTGAATTCCATGTCAATATACTGAGAACCAAAATATCGATAATTATGTATTGAGTTTATGCACAATGTGAGGCGTAGGTAGTTAGGTACCAATACAATGGCGTATAATTTACATTTAGAACATTTTATTTCAACATTAGATTTTAAAACCAGTGCCAAGAAATATAAACACTGTTTATTATAAAAATGATTGTGGATGTAGTAACATGCACAAAAACAACACATTTTATTTTATCACTTTGTTATTAAAGTTTATGTAGGTATTTATGTATGTTCAACAAACATTTTAAAACAACAAATAGGCTAGGTATATTGTGAAGGTATTTATGAGCGATAACTCATTGCACGAGTTTATGTAGGTATTTTACAACGAATGCTCGCCACCTGGCAATTAGTGATTACGCGCAGGCAACGCGTTAGAATAATATAACACAAAGAGTTGACCAACAGTGGGCAAAAGATACTGGGATCTCCAGTAGTGACCCAAAAATAAAAAATATACATTTACATATATTATATTATTATATACACTAAGGTCAGACAGAATGACCATCATACGCTAAAATTATTTTGTAAGTGTGGGTTAAAATCTTATATAAAACGACTTAACCCACTTTTTTTTTTAAACACACATTTTTTTTTGTTTATTAAATGACACAATTTATTGTTATTACCTGATAGACAACAACATAAGTAGGGTTACCTAGGAACCCTTTTAAACACCAAAAACCTTTAGTCGGAACTTGATAGTTTAAAATGAAATGCCAAGAATCGTTAGTAGAACTTGAACATTTTAAGAACGAGTCTTCACCACGTTAGTATTGTAGTGAACACAGGTATAGAACAACAAAAATATCAGGTAAAAACACTAAAAGACAACAAAAATCATCGATAAATCGACGCAACCTCGCAGTCTAGCCACCGCGGTAATTCAAGGTTAAAACTCCAACGTTTTAAAGAGGCGTTGTCGGTATAAACAACAGACTCCATAACACTTTTAGCCCGACAATGCCCGTTCTTCACAGCAAGAAGAACAGAGAAATATAGCATTCATCTCTTGTTTAGCAAGAGCAAAAGTACCATTAGAAAATCGCAAAACAGAGCACATACATCATCAGAATCAGGTAGCAAACAGCACCCAATCTTCTCCCATTTAGTAAGAGAAGGAGACCATTATATAAACGGCAAAACAGAGCACCATCGGAATCTGACAGCAAAAAGCATCCATGCGCATTTAGCAGCATCCATACGCATTTAGTAGCATCCGTACAGATTTCACATAGCAAATAGGGTCAACACACGGCTAGTAGACGCCGCGTGGACTACAAAGCACTCCGAATTATCTGGTCAAAACAGCAGAAAAAAAAACAGCCGACCAAAGGCTAGCCGAGGCTAGAATAGAATAGCCTTTCCCAAAGCTACCAACTCAGCAAACCAACAGCAATAGAAAGAAAAAGAAAATTAACTTTAGAGGTTAACTTATTGATTAATTACTTTTACAGGTAAATTATTTAGTTATTTATTATTTATGTACCCTCATTAATGATATAAAGATGCGAGATTTTGAGCAAAGTTATTTGTATATAGCATTTATTTAAGAAAGAGTTTAGTAAAGACTTTAAAAACTTCTTTAAAGCTATTTTATAGTTTAATTTACACAATCGCATGAGACAAAATATAACAGAGAAACGAACCCATGAAGAATAATGGCAAAAAAAATTATAATAAATTACACTGCATGTTCACTAAAATTACACACATACCTACTAGTGAAAGAAAATAAAGTGCGTAATTGCGTATTGTAGGAAGAGAATGTAGTAAAATGTAAAATGCGTCCAAGAGAAATTGAAATTGTAGGTAGATAAAACACGTGGCTTCGTTGAGCCGGCGCGGCGCGGCGTCGCTCGTACGCCAAGCGGCCGAGAATAAAATAGGTAATTACGTTTGATAACATTGCGCGATGCAATTTATCTAGCAGATAGTTCAATTAAACATATAATTAGTAAGAAAATACAATTAAGCAGCTTATGGCTGACAAGAAAAAAATATAGGTTACTCCTGGATGTATTTAACACATAAAAATATATAAAAATACACAAAAATATATAAAAATACAGAAAAAAATACCACTCACCTTCGGAACACCAATTTAGCTTTAAAAAGAAATCCTATTGGGCGCCAATGTCGCACGGGTGATTAGTTTGTAGGTGGTGAGCCAGACTCAATCACTCGCCGATCAAAAAAAGGAAGAAAATCAGGTTTTACTTACAAATGAAAACACTTTTAGAATAGTACACTTCACGATATAATTGCCTATTTATATAGGTAGATACAATGCAGCTACTTTAAAACTAAGATTTACTAATTGAGAACATGAGTAAATTCAGGGCGTGGTCCGACAAGTATAGCTGGTGTTCACTGGTGTTCCGAAGGCCAGGGTCTTGATAGGAAGAAGACTTAGCTGATGGCCGTGAGCTGGAGCAGAGGGCCGATTGAACAGCGTCGCACGCTTATATATGGCGTGCGGGGGCGCGCGGGCAGAGGCGTTCCCACTTTCGTTCGACGTCACAGTTCAGACGGAGGGGCACGACGTCACATCTTGAACATTTTAATTTTCTTTCACTCTCGGGGGTAAAGTTATTGCGCTTTCTCTTGTCCCGAAGGTTTTGACTTGCTTAGATTTTTTTTTCGCATCTAAAAATCGTCTTTACTATGGTAATCGGAGCGTGGAGAGACCCTTTGTAATCAAGACGTGATTTTGGATTCATTATTTCAGGTGCTTTAAGGTCGTGAAGGAAAGTGATAAGAAAAATTGGATTCCGAAATATTTGATGAAGATTTGCATGATTTGCACATTTAATTACTACTCTCTTTTTTAACATCAATTATTCATATACAAAATAAAGATACTATCACATTATCGCCACCAAAAGCATACGCTATATTTTATTCCACCGGGCAGCCTTTCCAAGATATGAACACCTAACAAAATTTATTTCTCATTCCCGCCTTTCAAAATCCTTACTCCCGTGTTTTCCTTCGAATCTTTCGCCATAACTATTGATCATATTCCCATAAACGTACCGCCCGAAATCAGCTGATTCATAACACCATAGTTCTATAGCGTAGCTCCACCATTAAGTTGATTTTATCTCCCCTTTGTGGTGGCCAGTGTCAGAGGGGCTATCTGACATTCCCATCTTAACTAACTTTCGGGCTATAAACATTTTAGCATATAACAAAGGTTAACAATAGGATAAGTGATAAAGTAGGCATGTTATTTGTAATTAAGTGGACCCAATGACATCAATGTGCTGTTATCTTTGAATTTATTGCTAATTAGCCGATTTTCTTGTACCTAAATTAAGTAGTTTAGCCTCAAGTTATGTTAATAGGGAACGAACGGGTCTTGAAGTCGGTCGTTCGCCTGAATTTCGCAGGGCTGTATATAATATATACTCGTTTATTAGTTTACCATCGGAAGACACAAGGGAAAATGGTTCACATCTTACAACTTTACAGGTTGTTGTTTTCCAAATCATGACCAAGTAGGTGGCTTGATTAGTATTAAGCATAAGAGGCATACAGGCTGAAATGAAATGTATCCATAATTTTGTTAAAATTGATAAAGATGATTTCAGAAGTCTTCATTTCGGTGTAGGTACCTGTCCTGCGCAGTAGACCTCTAATATAGTCTGTAACATACTTAAGTTTCACCTAAACTTAAGTTTCAAAATTAAAAGTGGCCTTAGGCCTAGTTAAAATAAAGTCGGCATTAAGTCAAATAATATCTTTCAGTCGCTTTTACAATTATTCGTTTACTGTTATATTGTAACTTTTTCAAGCAAATTCTATATAATATATTGAGGCAAAAATGTTGTTTAATTTTAAGGCATAAAATATTTTCAAAGTTAGATAAAGTCACAAATTAAGTAGCCAGTAGTTAACTTTAAAAAACCTTTTCTACATTTTTATTAAGTGTTAAATTTTAAAACTCATTTTGGGTCTGAAACAGTTTCATATTTCAGAAGTGCACAATTTTATACTTAACTTTGGATATAACGCAACTAGGAAACACTGGATTAAGATTCACGTTCCGAAGCATAAAAAATATGGTAGGGGAATGAAAGTGTTTGAAACTTGTCGCGAGAAATCTCTTTTTATTTATGTCATAAAATTAAAATGTATTAGAATAGAAGTATATACAGATTGGAATAAAGTATCAAAATACCACCTCCGCGTACATTCTATGTTCAAACATCTTAGAACTTCAATATCTCTTTCAAAATTACTTAAATTACTAATGATAATATGATATTGAGAAAACCTCGATTCAAACATTCGTTAAGCTATTAATTAACGGTTGATCTACCGTCTGTTCAAATTGAAATTTACTTAATTACTTATCGAAACTTCGTACCATTCCTCACCGCATAAATGGAACTTACCTCAGAAACAGCTCTTATTACTCGGTAGCGGATTGTACTCGTGTATTTTCATACAGAAATATTTTACTAGGGTATAAAAACTACGAGTCACTTACTCATAAAACATCTCGGCAGGCCACGAAAGTAACCGCAAAAAAATTTTCATTGATGTGCTCCAACACCCACTAAAGTACGTAGGTTTTTTTCGAAAGTCCCGTAATTCAGGTGTTGGGTCAGTCTGATAAATCTTACCGTTCGAAGTTGTAGGCATCATAAAATGTAGTGTACGCAGTATCAAAATTGCTTTTATCGAATATTGCCTGCGAATGTTTATTTATTTATTTCATTTTATTAAAGGTGCATGAGCTTGAATATATATTTTTCGACGTAAAATTGTGTTTTTTACTATATTATTTATTGATAGAGAAGGCATAATTGCTCTTGCATAAGGTCGCGTTTGCAATTTTTTGTGCAAATAGTAAATTTTTGCTCTCAGGTTTAAATTTCCATACGAATCTGTATCATTCATCTGGATCATTTTATTGATGGAGTACTTTTTTACATACGTTTATTTGTTGTAAAGAAAAAACGGAGTGGCAGCTTATCTCACGTGTTCAGTAACCGTTAAAACGAATGTTATTATCAATTGCCCAAAGTTTGTATTCCAGTACTTATTATATTTGAATATAGTAGATACTCTTGTGTCTCAATGTATGTGCTGTTTTTACTCTATTCACTTATAACATACATACATACATAGAATCACGCCTGTGTCCCGGAGGGGTAGGCAGAGACTACGGAACGCCATTTGCAACGATACTGACATTTCTCTCTTGCTTCATTCACTCCCATCAGATTCCTCATGCATGCTCTTCTGTTCAGGGTACTTCTAACCTGCCCTGTTTTAGGATTTCTCCAATCTGGTCAGAGAACGTCCGCCTAGGTCTTACCCTTCGTCCTGTCCCATCCACACTTGCCTTATATATCTGCTTGGTCAGTCTTTTGTCATCCATCCTCTCCACGTGCCCAAACCACCTTAGCATACCTTTCTCGATGCTTGTCACTACATCATCTTTTACCCCACAACTCTCTCTTATCACACAATTCTTTACTCTGTCAGTCAAAGACACACCACACATACTTCTCAGTCCTCTCATTTCTACAGCATTTATTCTACTTTTATGACTCTTCTGCTATACCCAACTTTCACTACCATACATAAGTGTAGGTACCAACACCCCTCTGTGCATAGCCAAACGTGCCTTTTTGGATACATGACTGTTCATAAAAGCCTTCAAAGCTCCATTCACCCTATTACCTGCATTAACTCTTCTTTCAATATCTTCTTTATTCTTACCATTCCTAGTAAACAGCATACCTAAATACACAAAATCATTCACTTGTTCCACTCGTTGTCGATCGATTATAACATTACAAGCCGTAACACGTTCCTCCTTTTCAAAAACCATAACTTTCGTCTTGCTCACATTCACTTTCATTCCTTTCCTCCCTAAAGCACCATGCATGATTGCTACCATCTCCTGCAACTCCTCCGCTGAAGACGCAAGTGATCATCAGCTCACTTATAACAATAAAACAATATTATAGAGTAACATAATTAGCGTGTGCCGACCTTTAAAAACTTGTCTCTGACCTATCAGAGCAGTTGTCAATTGGTAGTTCGATTATTGCTTGCCAATTACTATCAGGAGAAAACCTGGTAGTTACTATTATTGAGCCTGGCTCATATACACGTTTCTAATTGAGAAGAGCAGACATTCACCAACTCTAAATCTTCAGATTTTTAAAGTCGAAAAGACAAATAAGATTAGACGTATCACTCACTGTACGAAATGCAACTGTAAAGTCCATATTAAGCCAACTCATTTATACCAAAACGTAAGCTTACTTGAAAGACAGTACTTTAAATAAACTTAAGAAAGTTAAAAACAATACCAATAACATTAAGTAACGCGTACAAATAAACAAAAATATTATTCATTCCGTCATCTTGAAGAATGTAGCGACATACAAATAACTCAGAGAACAATCAAATCAGGAGAAGTTGAAATGTATTTTTAATTTATACATTTAAAGGAAAGTTAAAAGGAGGGGCCACTCCAAAACTTCTGAACGACGCGAAGCGATTTTATATGGTCTAAGTTGAAAAAAATGCGAATGGAAGAAGGAATGATAAATTATTATTATTCATTGTTAAAATTTAAAAATTGTATTTCAATAAATATTCACAGCAAGATAATTATATAAGTAATATTTTGAGACCATCAACCCAAACTAGGCATCCTTTAGTATGATGGTAACCAGATTACATATAAAAGAACTTAATTATACACATACATTTTTATTTAAGATTAATTACTATTACAGCCAGGCACAGAATAAATAAAGTGTACTCATCATATAGAGATTTCTTTTAAGTGGGAATTGAACCCGTCACCTCCGGCTTAGCAATCGTAGTCACTTAAATTATCTGGTCAATTGTCATCACTGTATTTACCATTTACTGGCTACGCGATTTGTCAAACAGTTTGCGGCTCAACATAACGTTCTCAATACGGGTTGTTATTAGGTTTTTCTGTTACGAAAATTTCCAAACCAATATGCTGTTTAGAAAGTATCTGGTTCGTCTTCTAATATGGGACACTTTATAAACAGCTGTCAAAGAATACGCTTTGGCTATCCCTTCGTAATTTTCAAGGGCGAGATTAGGCATCTATGTAAATCATTATTATCGTAATAGCGTCGTAGTGGCTATCACCTTGAATCATGAGGTTCGTTTTGTAATTATACGTATTATGCTATAAAAAAGTGACTGTGAGTTTTATTGCCCGTTCTTTCTCATGGTTCTACGCCCTTGCTTTGCGAACGTGATAGTAAATGTAAATGTAGAATCTTTAAGTAATTATTTTAAAATTATTATTTTGACGTTCATAAGCGTCACATTGTGAACCAAATGAATAAAGGATTTTGACTTTGACTTTAATGATATAAAAAAATATCACATTCGACATTTTCTTCAACAAAATATTTCTTTTGACTAATCAAGTAATCGCAATACCTAGACATAGTTCAACGTCCATTGTAGTCCCATCAACTCAACATAGTACCAAAACCTTATATTATAGCCTTTCACTACCATCAACGTTCCAAAACATAAATATGCAAATTTTAAGTTTATCCGTTCCATCGCCAAACATTCAATTTACGAAGATCGCTCTCAACTTACACCACGCTCTAAACTTGTTTTCAATTCATCAAAGGACGACGGTCACAGTTCAAGAGAGTGCTCCGATATTTCATTCAAGGATTGTTAAGTTGCTTCAAATCGTCCGTTTCATGACTTTTTGCACTGTACTCTACGTTTTATGGTGCAGACGTGTTATGGGAGAAACTGAGTTTGTTTCTGTTTTGTTTACTCGTCTTAGGACATGGTTTTAGTCAAGTGACGTTCGGTTTGTTACCGCGATTTGTTGGATGCGTGTACTGCTTGATAAGTACGGTATGTGTGCGAATAGAGCGAGGAACGGGTTTACTACTTTATAGTTATTTTACAGCCATGTACGAAAGTCACAAAAACAATGGCAGTCATATATATTAGTAGGTTATTTTATGTCACGCATCTCAATTTATGTAAATTTCTACTTTCTGCTTGTGTTCTTTATTAGGACAAAAGGTAGTCCATGTGCTTTTCAGATATATTAACTGTACCACTGTACAGTTTCATCATAATTGTAAAAGAGTTACAAACATCCATGCAGCCTTCCATTCCCCTCAAAATATTTCACGTTTCAAATTACATACATACATAGACTCACGCCTGTTTCCCCGAAGGGGTAGGCAGAGGCATATTAAACGCCCACTTTTTGCCAGTGTTTTGATCCCACGTAATAGGTAGCGAGCCTATTGCCGCTTATCGGGATATTTTGTTTGCCAGAGCCTCGTTCGTTGATCGGCAGGTGCACCACTTGCAGGTGAGGTTGGCTTGGGACCCTAAGATCTTGGTGGGAACCCTATGCACCTTTTCAAATTATAGTTAGATATTTTCACACATTTTAAACTTTATCTACCATAACACATTTAATATTAGCGTAATAGTTCAAGCAATCATATGAGATAGATTTCGACTAAATAAAACTACATTTAAAGCCACTATATCTGGAAAAGCCTCTTTTGAACTATTCACAATACAGGAATGCACCAAAAAATTTTGATGAATTTTACTGGCACAAAATGTCTACGTTATTTTATAAGTAGTATGACACTTTTAAAAGTTCTGACACCATGAGTATTCTTTATAGAACCTTAACCCCTCCCGCGCGGGTCGTAAAAAATAAAAAATGGCCGGTAGTGCAGGCTGCTTTACCTCTTGATCGAGCAACAGCTGACCGGCGTCATTATTTTACCTATATCTCAGTTAGTTTTCAACGTATCACAAAAATAATGACGGTTTTTGCATCCTTGAAATATGCTTAGAAAACTTATTATAGATATACTAGAGGACGCCAGCAGCTACGCCTGCATTTTTTTTCTATTTACCCGTTTTAGCCGATCCCGTGGGAATTTCGGGAAATCCCTTCTTAGTGCACCCCTACGGTCCTCAAGGAACATACATGCCAAATTTGAGCTTCCTGCGCCCAATAGTTTCGGCTGTAGTGTGTCTGTCAGTCAGTCAGTAACGCAAGGATTTTATATATTAAGAAGATGATGTATAACCCTTTGTTGATGCTGATGATGAAGGTTTCTTTGTAATGTTTCTTGCCATTTGACCTGTACACTTATATCTAAATTGTAGAAACTGCCTTGTCCTCCAAATGAAGGTTGAGGGCTTAAAATTTAAAATTATGATAACAAATATTGAAATTAGATATTTACACTAGAAGAAACCACTTGTCAAAGAGTATACTACCAACCGTTATGAGTCAGTATTTGGGACACAATTAATAGATAAAACTATGGCTGAATTGAAAAAGGGGCATACAAAATAGAAACTTCTTTTAGACAATAAGACAGTCAATTATAATTTACGATAATGGGAAAACCGTCAGACTTCAGCAATCACGCCGTTGCGTGCGCGCAGTAGAGCGTACACTTGCGTGACTTGACTATTTCTTTTCAAGTGTAAATAAAGTTCAGCGGTTGTACAAACTTTAAATAAGTTTATTACTTGCTTTGAGAATATTAACTTGCTCAAGAAGTTTGGCATTTGAGTTCCTGAATTATATTTTTTTAATCAATATTTGAAGTTTCACATGTATTGCTCTCCCAAGGTTCTCTACGCAGAACGATTTTAAGCCGCCCGCATCCAAATATTATAGAAGATTGTTTTTACAAAGTAGTTATTTATACGTAAATTGAATACACTACAAGACCAGCTAGTAAAATGCAATATTTTCTAAACTTGCAACCAAATTGAGTCAGGTGGCAGCTGATCAATCATTACGGCAAAGAAACTAAGTTGGTAATAATAAGTGATCAATTGTTCTCAAACGATAGTGCGTCCAGTATAAATATCATCATCATCAGCCCTTAACAGTCCACTGCTGGACTAGGCTTCTCCTTTGAAAGGAGGAATTGGCCTTCTATACCACGCTGGCCAAACGGGTTGGTATAGGGTTTGTATCAAGTTTTCCTTCTCTTACAGTGCTGTTCTCTGCATAATATACTCCCTCTGTCGGCTCTTACGACACCCATGGGATGATATGGGGTGGTGACATTCCGTATTCTTAATCCGTCACCACACGGAAGAAATATTTTAATATAGGTAGAAATATACGTAATAGGTATTATCTTCAATCTTCTAGTAGCTTTTAAAAACATCTGCTGCCCTAGGTATTTACGATCACACAACTTTTTAGGGTTACGTAGTAACCTACAGGGAATCCTTTCACCATGCCAATCTGTCCGTCTCTATTTCTTTCTATCTGAACCTGTCGGCCAGTAAATTATGTCATATAAATAATACTAATTATATCGTATTGTGAGAAACCCATGCCATAATTTCGAGACAAATATAAGGAATTTACTTTAACATTTTCATCATCATCATCAACCTGCCATAGTCCATAGCTGGATATAGGCCTCTCCAATGGTACGCCACTGAGCCCGATTTGATTTTTTACCTCTTAACTACAAACAATTACGCGATATAGACTGGTTACATAAATTTTACTATAAAGCATGCTGAGCGTACTACACTCTCATTTTTCCTTTGAAAAATAAGAAAATATATATTTGCATCATATCATCCTCTGAGCGTTATCCCAGTTTCAATCTGGGGTCCGCTTTCTAGTCTAACCGGATTTGGCTGAATATTAGCTTTTTCATGGAGCAACTGCCTGTCTGACCTCCTCAACCCGAAGCGATAGCGATATTCCATGGTTTAGACTAGTGTCAGTTTATTTAGAAGGTACTGACGCCCTGTAACGACTGTCAAAGATCTTCATGACAACCGGGATCGACGGCGTGCACTCCGAGGCACGGGACAAGCGATAATTACCCATTCAATACGCACATAACTCCGAAAAGTCATTGGTGCGCGCCGTGGATTCAAACCCGATACCCTCTGCATGGCAGTCTATAGTTATATCCACTCGGCTATCGCCGCCTCCAAGAAAATATATATTTGCGTTTCACAAAATTTTTCGTAATTTTAATTGCCACGTCGAGACGTGTCATCTAAAATGCTCTTCAATCACTGTCGAAATTTAGCTTGACGTCTCTAAAACATCGCCTTGTTTTTTTTATACTGTGTGTCCATAAAATACAGCATTAATTCTTTTTCTCTTAGTGAGTTTAACAAGAGAATTGGTGCCATTCCCCATCTATAAACGAAACAGTTTTCTCCACACCAAATATTTTAACAAGGTAAAACATAAACCCCGTTCAATCACCATCACCGTTAGACAACGTTGTTTAATAACATAACTTGAATTCCAAATTAAACTGTGTAATACGGCCATCGAAATTACAATTTAAATCACAAATAATATTAAAATAGAAGTTCAGGCTTCAATTTTGGCTTCAAAATGGTGGATATAATAGGCAGAGTTGATTTAATTACAAGCGTTCATTCTTCAACAATTGTATTACGTTTCTAAAGTCGCAATTTCAATTTGTTCTGGACTTGGTAGCTTAAGACATTTGAAACGTTCCAGCTGATTCGATTTCAGGGAAGTATAGGAACTACTGATTTCTGAGAGACTGAATAAGAATCACAATAATTTTTAATAAAAATCTGCTTATTTTTAACCACACCTCGGTTAAAAACAAGAGCCGAAGGCGGTTTGCGTATAAATTTTCTGTTTGTTAACCTAGAAAACCGATGATAACCACCGCCCGACCAAACATAGAAAAATAGAAGCTTGTAATCATTATTTCCTTTTCAGGCATACATGGACATTATTTCAAGTGGCTGTGTGACTATAATTTAGATATTTTCGCAGTTCAGACAAAGTAGACGTGTCTAAGTTGCAATATTTATATTTACATGTTTAAATACATTTATTAAATACGTGACCTAGTACCGATATAACTTTAAGTGAAGTGTGCAAAAAAACTATGATTCACAAGTGAGCGACATCAAATATGGCTAACCTTGAAAATAGCCCTTTCAACCAAAGCACAAAGACGTGTCGCAGTCCTCCAAGCACTCCTCAGCCACAAGAACATGCCGCCGAGGATAAATTACAGGTCCTCACCTCCAACGACATCAAATTTTGGATGTCGGCAATCGAAGTAGCCCTAAATGAAGTGTGCCAGATTGCCGCTGACGGTAAGCTGAACACAGAGCAAAAATTAAACATCAATGCTCTGGCGCGAAAAGTTGGAAAGGGTGTTTTCCAGATGGCTGTGCACTACCAGTCACTAAAAGAAAGGGCCATCATGATTAAAACATATCTAGATGCTAGAAAAGAGAGAGAAGACCTTGCCGTTCGTCTTGATGACTTTAAAAAGTCGATAACGGAGACAATACAAGAATCTTGCTCAAAACCTGCAGCCCAAAATATTACCTTTGCCGATGTTGTTAAGACCAATAAACTTGCAACCTTCAAATCTAAGTTCGATTGCAATTTATCCTAATGACAAGGAGAAATCTAGCGACGACACCAAAACACTCGTCCAAAAGATAATATGTCCGGAGCAAATGAAACTGCACGTGAGGGGATTGCGGAAAATCAGGAACGGAGGCATTATTATCAGCACCGAGTCAAAGGATGACATCGAAAAACTCCGGCGTTCAACTCAACTGAGTAGTTCGGGATTAAAGGTAGAAGACCCCCACAAAAGAAGACCTAGGATAGTAGTTGTTGGTGTTCCGACGGCCCTTGGTGACCAAGATGTCTATGACTGCATTTTTGAACAGAACTTGACCGATAAAATACCTAATTTGTCACGTGAGTCCTTCTTATCTAGCATTAAGTTGAGCCACGAATCAGGTAAAAGAGACGCATCGACATGTAACTTTGTTATAGAAGTAGCTGCCAACATTAGAAAAGTCCTCATAAACCAGGCTAGAGTCTTTATCAACTGGACGTCCTGCCCCGTTCGCGACTTTACCCTTGTGACCAGGTGCTTCAAATGCCAACAATATGGACATGCGGCGAAGACTTGCCGCGAGACCAATCAGACGTGTGGACATTGCAGTGAAGTAGGACATGAGACCAAGGATTGCAACAAGAAAGACGAGACGCCTAAATGTGCGACATGCTTGCGTTTTAAAAACCAAGTAACCACAAAACTGGTGACCTCGAATGCCCAGCGAAGAAAATTGCAGAATCGAGGTATATCAATTCCATAGATTATAATGAGGGCGACTAAGAGCGTCGCCTATTACCATATTAGTCTTGAGCTAGATTGTAAGAGTCTATAAGTTTTAATTCATATTTACTTTTATTATAACATATGGCTTATCAATTAATTAAAGATATAGATGACAGTTTAGTTTTCACGTCTAAAATATGCGATACTGAAAATTGCAGACATTATCTTGCCGATTTCAACAACCCACTAACCATACTAACTCAAAATATCCGCAGTATATATAAAAACATAGATAGTCTAGGCGTTTTCTTGCAAAGGCTTAATACCGAGTGTGATATAATAATCCTCACGGAAAGCTGGCTTTCAAACAGAAATAAGAACATACCAACATTACCAGGCTATAATGCTTACGACACAAAATTATCTTTAAACCAGAACGATGGCATAGTGGTATACACAAAAAAAGGTTTGCACCTTACTGTCGAAGAGCCACCTATCCAAGAATGCAATTGCCTTATTATTAAAATCGGTTCGGAGATCGCAATAATAGCTATTTACAGGTCTCCTTCCTTTAGAAATTTAGAAGTATTTAATAACGCATTAGATAATATTTTACAGAGCCTACCTTCCATTCCTAATATTATTATAATTGGCGACTTAAATATTAATATTAAATCTGAAAATTGTGATGCTGGAACCCAAGATTATCTGAATCTTTGTGCATATCATGGGATTTTGCCTACTCACACATTTCCAACACATCAAAGTGGGTCATGTTTAGATCACGTCATGCTCAAAACTAGGCTTCCGTGTTACTAACTCAACTTGTTACTAACAACAATAACAGACCATTGCGCGATTTTGTTTACGCTTGAATTAATGCATTGTAAGCATCATTCGCGTCCGCGACAAAGGTCAAAACTTAATATGACTAACCTAGAACGTGATTTATGCAATATTGACTTTGGCCCAGTTTACAATTCTGCTGATGCTACCACTTCTATGTCTTATGTTATTAGCAACATACAAACAGCTATTTTAAGAAATACAAATTTTATTAATTTGAGTAACAAAAATTATAATATTAAACCGTGGATAACACCAAGCCTTATTAAGTGCATCCGGCACCGTGATAAACTACATAAAAGAGCTAAGCAAAACATAAATAATTTAACGCTACAAACAATCTATAAACGATATAGAAACTTTTGCAATAGTATCCTAAGAAGAACAAAAATCGAGTATGACAAATCTCAAATATCAGAAGCCGGAAATAACACTAAGCGACTGTGGAAGTACGTTAAGTCTGTTAAATATATGTCGAAGCAAAATAAGTGCGATACAAGTTTATTATATACAGATCGTACCCCACTATCTTCCGCTGATAAAGTCAATAGCTTTTTTGCTAACATTGGTGTAAATTTGGCTGAACAAATTCAAAGCACATCTAACAATAATCCAAAAAATGCAACTTCTATCGTTCCGACATATAATAGTAGTGGTAAGTCGTTTGTTTTACTAGAACCGGATGAATGTGAAGTAGAACAAATTATCCCATCACTAAGACATAGCTCAGCAGCAGGGTGGGACGGACTTTTTCGGATTAGCACTGCAATACTGAAAACCTATAGGCACATACTGATACCTCCATTAACTCACATTTTTCGAATTTGCCTGTCCGAAGGAATTTTCCCCAAATGCCTCAAAAAGGCAGTAGTAATTCCCATACACAAATCAGGGCAAAAGGATCTGGTAACTAATTACAGACCAATCTCACTACTATCTTCGATATCTAAAGTACTCGAGAAAATTATAAACAATAGATTAGTTTCATATCTTGAAAATAACTCCCTCTTCTCCCACAAGCAATTCGGCTTCAGATCAAAGTTATCCGCAGCAGATGCAGTACACACCTTGACTAATTATATTTCCGAGGAAATTGGGCAAAGTCAACAGGTGATTGGCATCTTTCTAGACCTGGCAAAAGCATTTGACACTGTATCAATCCCACTGCTTCTTAACAAATTGGAGGCCTTAGGAATAAGAGGCACACAGTTAAAACTGTTTAAAGACTACTTACGGGATAGGTATCAATGTGTCAAAATAGACAACGTCATCAGTTCCGAATTACTATTACCCCAATTCGACATTCCTCAAGGAAGTGTGCTCGGAGGAACACTCTTTCTAGTGTATATAAATGATCTCTGTAACCTAAACCTACATCATGGCACTATTGTTACGTATGCTGACGACACTGCGCTTATTTTCTCAGCAAACACTATTACGGAAGCTCAGAAGTATGCACATCAAGGGTTTAACGTAGAACATAATTGGCTTAAACATAATCTACTAACCTTTAATACTGATAAGACTAAATTCGTTCAATTTTGTATGCGTAACCCCCAAGCACATAGTAATTCTTTTCACTTATATGCACATAACTGTTATATTAACTCAAACAACATTTGCACCTGTCCAGAAATTAATAGCAGTACTAATATTAAGTATTTAGGGGTTATATTGGACGAAACCCTTTCCTATAAACAACATATCACCGCTTTAACGTCTAGGCTACGAAAACTGTTTATTTGTATTTAAAAAACTTCGCTTTATTTTAGACCATAACCTCATTATACAGATGTACAAGGCATTGCGTCAGTCCATAATCCAATACTGCATTACCTCGTGGGGAGGTTTAGGAAGATCTTTAATGCTCTCTATAGAGCGAGCGCAAAGAGCCCTTCTTAAAGTGGCCACCCGCCGACCTTACCGATTTTCTACAAGCCTTCTGTATGAATCATGCAAAGTGCTAACGATTCGTCAACTGTTTATATTGTACACTGTACTAAAACAACACACTGCGCTTACGTACAACGCCAACCTTACTAACACCAAGAGACGGAAAGATATTGTCTGTAGTTCAAGCTCTGAATCAAAGTTTGTCTTTATTCATAGATTTTTCACATTTCTGGGTCCCTATCTTTATAACAAAATAAACAAAGAAACATCTATTTATGACCTAAGTTATGTAAGATCGAAACAATGCGTCTATCAGTATTTACAAACATTGAAATATGATCAGACCAAAGAACTGCTGACTGTGGTCAAATAATTATAGGTTTCATATTAGTTTTAAAATAATTCTAAGTAGGTATATTTTTATTTAGAGACATTACGTTTAATATGTTTATGATAAATATTGTGATGACTTCATAACTCAGATCAAAATCACTTACTGTAAGTGCCTTTAACGCCTGTGGTACAGGTTTACCCTAGTACAGGCACCTCATTATTTTACCTTAATTACTTTTTAAGAACTGTATGTATATTTTTTTGTGATGTATGAGAATTAATAAATTTTTATTATTTTTATTATTATTAATTGATGGTAAGCTCAGCGATTTCGCAGCTGCGTTGCAAGACCTTGTCTTGGAGCCGGAAGTCCTCTTTCCTACACTATCTCCTCCACTACACATGGTCATGGGCATCCTACGGGGCACCTAGTGGTGAGTTATTGGCATATAAGCATGCCAATAACTCACCACTAGGTGAGTTATTGGCATGCTTATCATCTGCCATGACATCAAATCATTTATTTCGCCCATGTTTGACGGGCCCTGATGGAGGCGGCATAGGAAGTCATTCGTTGTCTGCGTAACATGATGATTCGTTGACAGACGTGGCCGTACCAGAGTCGGGGTTATCTTGCAGTTTATCTGTTATGTCATGGGCACGAAGACTCATCTCTCTAACACGAAGACACTGCTCAAGGACAGGCCACGTCCCGCTTAAATAGATGCTAGATAGCTGCTTACAAAATACAAACGAGAGAAAAATAAACGATGGCGATCGCTTTTATTTTAATTTAGTAATCAATTTACTGGCATTTTCAGAACCAATTCCAGTGTATTCATAATATCGTAATAGCTCAGTTATTGATACGAAAAGAGTTTATTTTAGATTATTGCACGTTTATTCAATTTTTTTAAATTATTTTAGATTTTTTGGGTAGAAAAAAAAGCGGCGATAGCCCAGTGGTGTACGTAACGGAATGCCGAGACGATGGTCTCGGGTTCGATCCCTAGGTACCCCGGGCACACACCTCTGACTTTTCGAAGTTATGTGTGTATTAAAAACGTTAATTATCGCTCGCTTAATAATGTGCCCGGTAGATGGCAATAGGCTCGCCCCCTATTACATTGGGACCTAAACATAACTGGCGAAAAGTGGGTGTAATACACCTCTGCCTACCCCTTCGGGGAAAAAAGGCGTGAAGTTATGTTATGTTATGTTATGTTATTTTTTGGTAGTTAATTACGTGACGGTTTGCATTTTTATACAAACAATGGCCAAATCTATTAGGAATTTGTAAAAGATGTTATTCAAATAAAAGTAGAACATCAAGATGCTTATCAAAAGACTCTTTTATCAAATACTGATACAAGATATGTGGACACATATGAACACACATACCCTCCAAACTGGATAAAATATAATATCGTGAGTATTGACACATCAAAGTAATGTGACTTTGCGTCCACTTTGTAAAATCAGTTGTAATACAATTTTCCTCAACAAACTTATACACCAATAAAAAACCAAACACCCAGCATATTTTATTCCAAAAGACATATATATCAAGCTTTGTAATAGAATTGATTTCTTAGAAAACATTCTACGAAGTTTGTAACTCGCTAAGAAGTTGAACTAACGAAATTTCAACTCAAATATCTTCAATATTGGACAAATAAACGGAAAAACTGACATTAAATATGGAAAATGAATCGTACGAGAAGTTTTACACAATGTAGTGGTTGTAAAAGAGAGTAAAAAAATCTTGTAACTAGTTAAGTTAGGTTTGTTGTCACATATTTGATGGTTGACGTGCCAACGGCCTATTTATGTAGTGTGGAATTATTTGACTTAAATAGAATAAATATGAGACTGGTTGGCCTATTGATATTGAACTAATGCATTACCAGCCTCTGTCCTCAGCAACTGGCACCAAAGGGTCGGTTATCGGGACCAAAGCTGTATTACTGCAAAGCTAAATTAAATTCCATTCAGTAGTACTTACGTTAAAGGTTAACAAAATGACACATTCATCTACCTTCAGAAGCTTTCACTTACACATTTACATAACATAATTATATCCGGTTCAATATCTAGATTTTAAAGTCTTTGCCTATTTTAACTTACTAAAGTAAAATATACTCTTTCTAATCTCAATTCATATACAGTGCTAAAAAAGGTACGATTTTATTTTAGCGCTTTTGAACTAAATTCGTTCTGATTTGACAATGTTTTCTACGCATTCTATGTCGATACTAAGTGTGCATAATAAATTACAGTTATATACAGGGTGTCACAAGACCCATCACCAAACCGAACCGCACCGTCTTCATACAATCGAAACTAAATTCATCCCGATCTTGCTTTCTGACAAGCAAAATCCTCCAACTGACGGCTAATCACCAAAATCTTTATGGAGCATAAAATTGTATCTCTAACACGGAGTAAACAGTCTAAATACTGTAAGAACAAGCGGCGTATAATATAGCAGAAACGAATTTAAGAAGATAAAATTGTAGAAGTTGTATAGATAAAGAGGGTTCGGGAAAATTTTACCAGTTCGCTTATCTTCACTGATAAATAAGTAAGGATACCGTGACCTATTTTTAGGAATAGCGGGCCCTGATTGGGATAGCGGAAAAAATGTTCGCGATAGTGATTAGTTTAGGAAAACTCGTTTTGGAGGTGCGATGGAAGTTTTGGGGTAAATTGTGTTAACATTTTTTACGATAATGTTAACATTACCGTAAAAACTGTTTACACTGTTTAAATATCACTAAAATATAGCTGCTATCTTGTTTTTGTACGCTGTTTATAGTGTCAAAGATATACAACTATATCCATTTTGAATGCAATTATGTTATCTCTGTTTCACTCTATAGTAGAGTTAGATAAAGTCAATAAGTTCCATCCAACTTATAAAAATCAATCACCAATACCAATTATACATCTCGCGTACAAAATGTTTGACGTTGAAAAAACTTGATTCAAAATGTAACGTAAAGTACAAACAAAATATAAATAAACTAACATATTCCGAAGGATCAATGTTGAATGCAACATTACACCTCGAATAAGGTCTATTCATAAAAAGTTATCGGAGTTGAAAACACATCATGATCACATCCACTGCATAAAATCAGAAGATTTTCTACAAAAATTGAGTGAAAATCTTTTAAAGCGATCGCTTGTGGAATTTAACCTTATATTTAGCTAACGTTTCGCTGAACAGCGCTTAAGCTAGTAAGCACTCGAGAAACATCATCTGACCCCCGTTATCTTCTCGAGTTGTAGTTTATCAAATTTAAATTAATCGTTCATTGCGGTTTACTTAATCTTTTACTCCTTACTGCTACTACAGAGGTAATAGTAGGAAATTTTTTAAGAAACTTTTAAGTTAAAAATTGTATTGTGAATTCATACCAATTTTACCCATTTGTTATTCAAACTATATTGCTCATATTTGCCCATTTTTGTTCACCACCAGCCGTGTGTTTTCATAAAACAAATAATCTTCTCCATAAAAGTAATCTTCTTTAAACCATGAGAAAGTACCTATTTGGCAAACGTGCTGTTGTAAAACATACCTTATGCAGACGACTTAAAAGTGTTAGGCATCAGCTTAAACGTGCCAAAGTGAAAATCTTTAGAGTGTTACAGATATTAGATCCATCGATGGAAAAGTTTGTAGAATAATAAAAACGTCATTCAGATTTATTTTCGCTGTGTTGAAAACGCAAATGACAGTGGTAAAAATATATACAAATGTTTGAATGCTTTTCAATTATGATGGACGGCCATATACAGGTTTAAGATAAATAAATTGCGTACGACACTAATATAGTAAAAGAATAAATGACAAACAAGCTGTCTTACATGCATGTGAAGCATATTCCCAGGGATATGCATTGGGAAATTATAATCATCAGCTCTTAACTTGCTACATGTTCTAAACTTGTTTTCAATTCATCAAAGGACTACGGTCACATCTCAAGCGAGTGCTCCGATATTTAAGGGATTGTGAAGTTGCTCCAAATCGTCCGTCTTATGACTTTTTGCACTGTACTCTACGTTTTATGGTGCAGACGTGTTATGGGAGAAACTGATTTTGTTTCTGTTTTGTTTACTCGTCTTAGGACATGGTTTTATTCAAGTGACGTTCGGTTTGTTACCGCGATTTGATGAGTGCGTGTACTGCTTGATAAGTACGGTATGTGTGCGAATAGAGCGAGAAAAGGGTTTACTATTTTATGGGTATTTTACAGCCTTGTACGAAAGTCACAAAAACAATGGCAGTTGCGAATAGGTTATTATATGTCACGCATCTAAATTTATGTAAATTTCTAGCTTCTGCTTGTGTTTATTTACTTAGACAAAAGTTAGCGCATGTGCTATACAGTTACAAACATCTATGTACATCCTTGCATCCTCCTCAAGAAAAAATCACGTTTCAAATTATAGTTAGATATCACGTTAGATATTTTAAACTTTATCTGCCATAACGTATTTAGTATTAGCGTAATACTTGCTCTAGCAAAAATAAGAGAGATTCTCACCAAACAACGTTCCATTTCAAGCCACGATATCTGAAAAAACCTCTTTTAAACCATTCACAGTACAGGAACGCACCACAACCGGCACAACATTTCTACGTAGTTTTAAAACTAGTATAGCACCATTAAAAGGTCTCGCGCCATGAGTATTCTCTATAGACCCTTTACAGTGACGTGTTAATTAAAACCACGCAGAAACCCATTGAATTAAAAAATCAACGAAGAAAATTCTTCGAGGGAAGTGAATAGATTTGAAATTTAGTTTGTTGATGCAAAGATTAACTACGGAATTCAATATTCGATCTATGGATAGATCTGTAGATTTTAGATTCGTTTTTGACATACGGTCCATACAAAATATGTCAAACACGAATCTTGAATCTCAAAATCCATGTATGGATCGAATACTGAAAATGGCCGTTAGTGTTTGCGAAATGTTCTTGAGTATACAAAAATTTATAATGTTGGTTATGGTTTTTAAAAAAATGTTTTGTTTCTTCTTGATTACAGCTTTTTCATGTATGTTAAGGGAATCAACGAAACACAGCGAAAATAAATCTGAATGACGTCACTGATTTGTGCCCAAAACATTGTAAATCTAACGCATAGGCACACGCGAGTGAGCCATTTATATGTAGTAGCAAAACTGTTACTTTTAACATCACTGTGTACGACAACCAATACTCATGACGAAAAGTAGGAAGCAAAATTATCACTTATACATTTCTTATTGTGAAGAAATAGAAGAAATGTTTTGATGAACTTACAGTAATACACGTAAAGAAAGTTTAATAAATACTAACATATAAGTAATTGGATATAAATATTTGGAATTTGTGTTAACATTCCCAGTGGAGAAGCGGAGAAATGAGAATTGTATAGGGAATATTTTATATAGACTCACGCCTGTATCCTCGCCATGTTATAAATTTTAGGTCCCACGTAATAGGGGGCGAGCCTATTGCCGTTACCGGTCACATGTAATATTTTAATTTATTTTAAATCTTATAAAGCCCGCTCATTTCTTTTTGGCGGTTCTAGTCAGTAGACACATAATTATTCGAAGTAAATCTGGTCAGTTTGAAGTGGAGGGAGAATGATTTAGTAGCGCTTAGAAAACTGAAGGCATTAAGTCACAAAGCACTAATCTGACAAGGAAAGTGGACAAAGTCAGTGATTAACTGACTACGAAGAATTAGACACGTAATCCAGCTTCGCTTTTGCCAACTCCATTCCATATTTTTTTGTTGAAAAGGCACGCATTTTTACCAGTCTTTTTTTTAAAACGCACCTATGCAATAGTTCTTCAAAATTTAAATTTGTAGATGCATTGTGTCTTTAGTTGCTTGTTGTTCCCTTTGTTCAGAAACAGGTGTGATCTTATATATATATATGTTTACTTTATAAAGAAACTTCAGAGTTATGAGTTGCCTAAGTCGTTACAACTGTCTTCTACAAACTTTTCCATCGATGGATCTAATATCTGTAACACTCTAAAGATTTTCACTTTGGCACGTTTAAGCTGATGCCTAACACTTTTAAGTCGTCTGTATAAGGTATGTTTTACAATAGCACGATTGCCAAATAGGTACTTTCTCATGGTTCAAAGAAGATTACTTTTATGGAGAAGATTATTTGTTTTATGAAAACACACGGCTGGTGGTGAACAAAAATGGGCAAATATGAGCAATATAGTTTGAATAACAAATGGGTAAAATTGGTATGAATTCACAATACAATTTTTAACTTAAAAGTTTCTTAAAAATTTTCCTACTATAACCTCTGTAGTAGCAGTAAGGAGTAAAAGAATAAGTAAACCGCAATGAACGATTAATTTAAATTTAATAAACTACAACTCGAGAAGATAACGGGGGTCAGATGATGTTTCTCGAGTGCTCCCGACCCGGGAATCGAATCCGAGACCTCCCAGTCCCATGCGCACATTGCGACCTAGGTCGGTAACAAATATACTATTTATTAACTATATTATTGTTAAATTTTCGCAAATAGACTGCCTCCTTGGTCTCGCGGCATAAATGTGCGCATGGGACTGGGAGGTCTCGGATTCGATTCCCGGGTCGGGAAAAGTGTTATTGGGTTTTTCCATTAGGCAATTCTCAGTATCAGCACGGAGTCTGGTAATGTGCCCGGTACGGCAATAGTCTCGCCCCCTATTACGTGGGACCTAAATATTCATGGCGAAATGTGGGTGTAATATTACACCTCTGCCTACCCCTTCGGGGATACAGGCGGAAGTCTATAAATAAATAAAATAAAATGATTGTTATCGTTTCAAGGTTTCTTTGTGAGGTTACTTGCCATTTGACCTCAATACCTATATCTAAATTGTAGAAACTTCTTTGTCCTGTAGATGATGCTTGAGGGCTTAAAATTGTAAATTATAATAGGTAATATTGAAATTAGATATTTAATATAATTTAGAAATAAGAGTATACTACCAACCATTATGAGCCAAAATTTGGAACACAATTAATAGATACAACTATGGCTGAATCGAGAAAGAGAACACACAAAAGAGTAATGAGTTCTTGCTGATGCATACAACATAGAAACTTCTTTTAGATAATAAGCCAGTCAATTATAATTTACGATAATAGGAAAACCGTCAGACTGCAGCAATTACGCTGTTGCTTAAATTTTCATTATTCATCGCTCTCTTGATAGTAAAACACAAAAGTTGTAGCTCAAGATAAAGTTTAGAAATACTTCAGAGAGAAACAGTTGCTTCGATGTATTGAGTTAGCCAGTTGTTAATTTTAATACAAAAGATCATTAAGTGGCTGTATTTCCCATTGTATTAATCATAATCAAAGTGTGAAATCTGAAATAATATTTTACCTTTCTGCGACTGCATTTTTATTATTCTGAGGTAATGAATAAAATTATAATTAACGTATAATTAATAATTTACGCATATTGCGTTGAATTTTCATCAGAGTCTAAAGATTTTTAAAATGTGTAAACTCTTAACAGATGCAGATCTGTAGTTAAATATACTTAATGAGAGTCTTTATAAAAAAATTATGTACCCTAACCCAATATTTTTAAATGTTGAATTTTTTCCACATTCCCCATACATAGAAAATCTAATATTATGGTTCAGACACAAGTCAATTCGTTACAGAAACTGCCGAAGACATATGTATCGGAGCAGAAAGTTCAGATTTTTGCTGCCACACCCCGAAAATATGTTTACGGCGAAAACTTTTGGGTCGGTAAACAATTTGGTCATTGAAAATGACAAGCAACTAGAATAAGATATGGCATACTCTTGCATGACTTGACTATTTCTGTTCATATGTAAATAAAGTTCAGCGGTTTTACAATCTTTAAATGAGTTTATTACTTGCTTTGAGAATAATAACTTGCTTCAGAAGTTTGACATTTGAGTTTCTGAATTATATTTTTTTAATCAAAATTTGAAGTTTCACATTTATTCCTTGCCCAAGGTTCTCCACACAGAACGATCTTAAGCCGATTATATAGATTATAGAGGACTGTTTTTATAAAGTAGTTATTTATACGTAAATTTAATGCACTACAAGACCAGCTAGTAAAAAGCAATATTTTCTAAACTTGTAATCAAATTGAGTCAGGGGGCAGCTAATCAATCATTACGGCATAGAAACTAAGTTGGTTATAATAAGTGATCGATTGTTCTCAAACGATAGTGCGTCCAGCAGTATAAATATACGTAATAGGTATTCTCTTCAATCTTCTAGTAGCTTTTGAAACATCTGCTGCCCTAGGTATTTACGATCACACAACTTTTTAGGGTTACGTGTTAACCTACAGGGAATCATTTCACTATGCCAATCTGTCCGTCGCTATTTTCTAAACCTGTCAGCCAGTAAATTATGTCATATAAATAATACTAATTATATAATATTGTGAGTAACCCATGCCAAAACGTCAAGACAAATATAAGGTATTTATTTTAACCTTTTCATCATCATCATCAGCCTGCCATGATAGTCCACTGCTGGATATAGGCCTCTCCAATGGCACGCCATGGCCCGCATATGAGCCCGATTTGATTTTTTACCTTTTAACTACAAACAATTACGCGATATAGACCGGTTACATAAATATTACTATAAATCAGGTATAGTGTACCTGCGTTTATTCCTTTAAAAATAAGAAATTAAATATTTCTGTTTCACAAAACTTTTACGTAATTTTAATAGCCACGTCGAGACGTGTCAACCAAAATGCTCTTCAATCACTGTCGAAATTTAACTTGTCGTTTCTTAAATATCACCTTGTTTTCTTTTTAATATAATATCACTTGTTCGATATCAATCTTAGGGAAAAGGATTAATATAAATTAATTAATTCGTTGCTACTTTCAGCAAAACAACGGCATAGAACCAATAATAAGAACGGGTAAGATACTAATGGCTACTTTTAATCACCAATGATTACATTTTGTTATACTTATTTATTTTAACTGTGACATCTCTAAGATACTACTCTGTCAAGAAAGTACCGGGCAAATATCAATAATACACAAAATGTTTATTACAGGGAAATAGGTATAGCAATATACTCATGCAAACACACGTGCGTGCATAATAAAGGAGATCACCCAGCCTTAGGCTAATTCTAAAAGTGCCGGCCAACTAAAATAAACTTAAAATTATTATAGAATATTACGAAATAAACACTTTTTATTAATACACTAAGGTTTTAAGTGCAGTTTCCAACCCTTGTGACACTTGTGACTCCTGTGGTGTTGCTTGTGTCCATGGGCGGCGGTAATTGCTTACCATCAGGCAATTCGTCCGCTCGTTTGCCGCCTATTATCATAAAAAAAAGTCTGTGAGATCATATTCGAGCTCAAAGAATCTATTCTGTTCCTGAAATAAATCCTAAGTAATTATTGTTATTTCTTGCCTAAAATAATATGCAAGTTGCAATTTAAATTAAATGGCATCAACTTTCGCTCTGTGGCAACACTAAGGCTAACAGCTGATCCGACCTTGTCCCGTATTTTTTACAAGTAAAAATATAAAATAATCGAATAACCGCTTGACCGCTTGGTAATAGTGTGGAAATCAATTATATTATTGGTGCAAATAGTCAATAGAAGTTTTTATACAGATAGGTAGATTTATGAATTTCCGTATAAGAAATTCATAAATCTACCTATCTATATCAAAACTTTTTTTTGTTTTTGATCGCGCTAGTGTTAGAAACTAGCAGGCCAATTTCTAAGATTGTTTTGCCTCTCTAGTCCATTTGTTGAGGAAGGTCAACAAATAACATCACGCTACTACCCACGAGGGTGGTGCAGTAACCATAAACACCACTATGCAGGTAGCTGCGAATATCTGTATTTATTTAGGTAGGTAGATACCTATAAAATTCGCTTGTATAGCTTTTAGGCACATCTCATATTTTTATTTCCGTATAGGCACACAGAATAAAAGTGTGTATATTAGGTAGGTACCCAATACAACAATAATGCTATAAATCATCCACAATACACAAAAATTCAATAATTTTCTAAAGTACTGGTACCTAACTATGCTGTTGTTATTGTAGCGACATTATACATATTGTTAACGTAAGCAAATTAGGTACGACTGACCCGCGTTCCCCCCCGACACGAGCAGTCGCCTCTGTAACTCTGTCACACCAAGTTGTGCGAAATAAAAGACATTTGTGTGTTTCGTAAAGTATGTTTTATTTGATACGGAGTTGGTGCTGAAGACCTATACACACAGGAATACTCACCTTACATGAACATACTCATACATATACTTACCCCACCAATCACCTCCGTACAGTGGTGACCCGACAAAAGTGAACATTTCTGAAAAAGAAAAGTGATTAATTCGCGATGTCAAACCCAGTACCACAAGTTGCAGCACCGTCAGCCATGACGCCAGTAGAACAAAAACCGGATGGGATGGAAGAGAAACCAGATTTGCTAGCAATCTCGCTACAATCCAAGATACCGGATTTTTGGACAGACCAGCCACGGGTATGGTTCCTCCGCACCGAGGCCATACTTGCGCCGCAGAAAATGGGAGACGAAACCAAGTTCAACATGGTTTTGTCTAAGCTGGGCAAAGAAGCAATTCAACAGGTAACTGATGTACTGACAAACCCACCGGCTCATAACAAATTTGAAGCATTGCGTAGCAGATTACTGTCAGTTTATGAAGAATCTGAGAATAGACAAATCCAGAAACTCATCTCGGAAATGGAGCTAGGCGATCAAAAGCCATCTCAGCTCCTCCGCCGAATGAAGTATTTAGCTCGAGGCAAAATTCCCGACGATACCTTACGCATACTGTGGCAAGGATATCTACCTTCATCAGCACGTGCTATATTAGCGGTAACGGAAATTCTACTTAGAGAATTTGGCATTATGTGCTGCCAAAATTACAGAGACGACTCGGCCTTGCGTTACTGAAATTGCGCAGGTCTCAACTCCGGATATAAACAGCATTATGGCAGAGATAGCCAAGATAACCACAAGGTTGGATGAATTAGATAGATCAAGGTCAAGGCCAAGACACAATGACTATAACAATCGGCGTTCAGTATCGCGTGGGCACAGTACTTCTCAGGCTCGATCGAAACGAAACCCAGAATGGTTATGTTTCTACCACTTCAAATTTCGCGACCAAGCGAAAAAGTGCGTCAAGCCATCTAACTGGAAAGCACAGGAAAACTAGAACATGTACAGGCAAGGGTGGATGACTGTACATTATTATCCTCCCACCGTTTATGTATAGCCGATAGAAATAGTGGACTGAAGTTTCTCATAGACACAGGCGCGTGTGTATCAGTTATCCCAGTGAATAATAAACGGGTTAGTGATAACAAGTGCAGTGACTATACATTGTACGCAGCGAACGGTTCACCGATAAGAACCTACGGTACTCAAACTTTGCTCTTAGACTTTAAATTACGACGACCATACCGTTGGACATTTATAATCGCGGACGTTAAACAACCGATAATTGGTGCAGACTTTTTAAATAAACATAAGTTACTAGTGGACTTAAGTGGACGTAAACTCGTGGATACAGCGACCGAGATCAGTGTTATCGCGTCTTTAGTGGAACAATTCGAACCACCGATACAAACCGTGGACAGTAATCACCCGTATTACGAACTCTTACTCAAGTACCCTGACATTACGAAACCAGTGTTATCGTTTCGGGAACCGTCACGGCATGGAGTGTACCATCACATTGAAACCTCTGGACCACCAGTATATGCGCGGGCCAGGCCGCTGCCACCAGCCCGATACAACAAGGTGAAAGAAGAGCTCCGTGTGATGCTTGAGATGGGTATCTGTAGACCATCTAAGTCACCATGGGCCAGCCCTCTGCATGTGGTGCCGAAAAGCAATGGAGAACTTAGACCGTGTGGGGATTACCGCAGATTGAACGCGATTACAAAGCCAGATCGCTACCCGATACCACGGTTGCGGGATTTTACATACTTGCTGGCAGGTAAGCAAGTATATACTTAACTAGATATACGCAAAGCGTACCACTGTATCGAAGTCGCCCCCGAAGACGTAGAGAAAACAGCCATAATCACACCGTTCGGATTGTTTGAATTCCCACGCATGAGTTTTGGTTTGAGAAACGCTGCTCAAACATTCATACGTTTCATGAACACAGTTGTGTTACAAGGACTGGACTTCTTATTCTGTTATCTCGATGACGTAATCATCGCAAGTGACGTCACACATCACAAAGAATGCTTGGAACAAGTATTTAAACGATTCAATAGATATGGCATTTCGATTAACATCGCTAAGTGTTGTTTTGGTCAAACTAAAATTGAATTCCTAGGGTATGAAGTATGCACAGAAGGGATACATTATCAAGTCCGTTATCTTGTCCAATAATCAAAACGATATTTTCAAAACTATACTAATTATATACTTACACTCTTATTACTTACTAAAAATTTACAATACCTATTTTCAAACTAAACCTAGATATAATATAATTATCAATAAGTGATGATGACATTCGTAACTGACGATAAAATAATTCGTAATCCTGCGGTGCGCTCTGCAAACTAGCGATACGTCCTCTCTCCATTACATCCCGCTCGGGACTGAATGACGCCGGAGAGAGCGCGTCGGCAGTAGAAAATTACATATTTTCGGTATTATATTTTTCTATATATTAAAATTCATAATGTGATGCCCGAGAAACATCCGCTTTTACATGACTTTTCTTTGGTATACTTTTGAAAATTCTAATCCTAATACAACTCAAATGAAACGTGAAAAGGTGTTTAAACAGACCTATATTCGCGATTATTATCTTAATATATAAAATCCTTGCGTTACTGACTGACTGATAGACACGCTACAGCCGAAACTATTGGGCGCAGGAAGCTGAAATTTGGCATGTATGTTTCTTGGGGACCGTAAGTGTGCACTAAGAAGGGATTTCCCGAAATTCCCACGGGATCGGCCAAAACGGGTAAATTAAAAAAAAATGCAGGCGTAGCTGCTGGCGTCCTCTAGTCTATCGTATAAAATATCAGTAATCGTGTTTTGAATGGCCGACAAATATAGATCTAATGCTGTAGAACACGCTAGATAACACTATATTTTGGGAAATCCTCGCCTTAAATTTAATTAATTATTATCAATATGTTTGTTACCTTTACTGCTTCGTTCTATTCAATCTTATTTTTATTGTGAATACGCAATATATATAGTATATCATCTTTAGATTAGCAAGCCAGTCATTTCTTAGGCCTATCCTGTTATTGGAGCCCGACGAAGGCGGCGTGTTTCCCACTCAATACGATGGTTGCCGCAAGACATGGTCGCACCAGCATAAGCAACTGTTCTTTTGTTTATCTGCTATATCGCGGACACGAAGGCTCCATAACACGCAGACTCTGCTTGTATCACTCAAGCACAAACTAAAGCTAACAAAAAATAAACCAGAGAAATAGAAACGGTGGTGATCGCTTCTATTTTACTATAGGTAGTTATCAAGTTAATGGCCTTTTCAGTACCGACTCCAATGTCGTTGCTCATCATATCATAATAGCTTAGTTATTGAGAGGAAAAGTGTTTATTTCTCACCTCTCAATTTCACGTACGTTTATTTTACTGTTTTATTTTTGGTTAAAATATATTTATTTTATGATTTTTTGGTATTTAGTTTGATTGCCTGATGTCGCAGATTTTTAAACAAACAAGGGGCAATATTATGTGTTCCTATTGAGAAATTGTAAAAGATTTAGTCAAAAAACTAGAAAAACAAGACGCTCATAAAGTACCTCATGTATCAAATATTGATAAGAAGTTCAGAATATATGTGAACATACATGAACACACATAGCCTCCATATTGCATAAAATACAACATCACTATCGTGACTCTTGACACATCAAAGAAATGTGACTTTGCGTCCACTTTGTAAAATCAGCTGTAATACGATTTTCCTCAACTAACTTACGCCAATAAAACGCAAAACACACCGCATATTTTATTCGAAAAGACATATATATCAAGCTTTGTAATAGAATTGATTTCATAGAAAAAAATCTACGAAGTTTGTAACTCGCTAAGAAGTTGAGCTAACGAAATTTCAACTCAAATATCTTCAATATTGGACAAACAAACGGAAAACTGACATAAAATATGGAAAACGAATCGTACGAGAAGTTTTACACAATGTAGTGGTTGTAAAAGGGAATAAAAAAATCGTGTAACTTTGTTGTCACGTATTAGATGGCCTATGCGGCGGAGCTATTTACTGTAGGTTATTATGAATTATAAAGGAAAAATATGACGGATATATTGACTTTGATCTTAGATATAATTAGTTTCTGCCCGCGGCCTCGCCCGCGTGGGGGTCCATTATGAGAACAATAACTATTTAACTGCAAAACTTCAACAAAATCCGTTCAGTAGTTTTTACGCGAACAGTAAAAAAATTGCCATACATTCATCTAATCTCACAAACTTGCACTCACACAGTCATCATAGTCCTAGCGGTATCCCGGTCCCATCCAAGACTACACCTCTTGAAGTCCGGGGTCCGCTTACTGGTCTGACCAGATATGACAGAAAATCAGCTTTTCTACAAAGCGACTGCCGTCTGACCTGGGCATCCCGAAGGGATAGCGGTATTCCATGGTTTAAACCAGTATCAGTTTATTTAAGGGTACCGACTCCCCGTAACGACTGTCAAAAATCTTCATGACAGCCGGAACCGACGGTTTAACGTGTTCTCCGATGCACGGAGCGAGCGATAATTAACAATTTAATACGCACACGACTTCGAAAAGTCAGTGCTGCGTGCCGTGGATTCGAACCCGATATCCTCTGCATTGCAGTCCATTGATGTCTCCACTATGCTATCACTGCCTTCATCTTAACTTACACTTAACACTTGCACTTACACAGTAATAGAACATATACCCGATTCAATTTCTAGATTTAGAGATCTTTGTCTAGTTGAACTCACTAAGCTAAAATATACTATTTCTGTTCTCTATACATATACAGCGTTAGAAAAGGTACAGTTTATTTAAGCGTAGTTGTACTAAATTCGTGCTGGTGTGAGAGTGTTTTATACGCGTTCTTTGTCGATACGATAGGCGTAATAAGTTATAGTTATATATACTACTGGTGATATTAGACTACTGCCTTAGATTTCGTAGCGTCGATTCCAACTCGTGACAACACTGTGCGTGGTGTACACATTGTTGGTTGGATTCTAGGTATATAAATATTTGTGAAGTATTCCGCGATACAAAATATTCATGTCTAGTGCAGGCTCCGTCATATAGTTTACCAATATTTTACATTAATTATACTGCATTTCTGAATTAGCACATACAATTATGCTTATTTTTCAACTTAGAAAACATTTCTGTTTTTTTTTGCATCGATTTTCATACAACCAAATCTTCATTTGTAATATAAGTAATAAACTAAATTCATCCGAATCTTGTCATCTAACAATCAAAATCCTCCAGGTGACGACTTATCACCAACATCTTTATGGAGCATTAACTTGTATCTCTACAACGCAACGGCGTAAATAGTCTAAATACTGTGTAAGAAGCGGCGTATAATATAGCAGAAACGAATTTAACAAGATAAAATTGTAGAAGTTGTATAGAAAAAGAGGGTTCGGGAAAATTTTACCAGTTCGCTTATCTTCGCTGATAGATAAGTGAGGGCACTTGTGACCTATTTTTAGTAATGGGGGGCCCTGATTGGGAAAGTGAAACAGAGATACATAATTCTTCTGACTGTAGTCGTATTACTTTGACACTATAAACACCGTACAAAAAGAAGATAGCAGCTACTTTTCAGTTATATTTAAATTGTGTCAACAATTTTTACGGTAATATTAACACTATCGTAAAAATTGTTAACACAATTTAAATATAACTGAAAAGTAGCTGCTATCTTCTTTTTGTACGGTGTTTATAGTGTCAAAGTAATACGACTACAGTCAGAAGAATTATGTATCTCTGTTTCACTTTATTGGAAAATTAGATCAAGTCAATAAGTTCCATCCAATTTATAAATAGCAATCACCAAAACCAATCACATATCTCCTGTATTAAAACATGGGACATTCAAATGTTACCATACTGAAAAATGTAACGTAAAGTTACAAACAAAATATAAAAAACTAACATATTCCGAAGAATCAGTGTTGAATGCAACATTACACCTCGAATAAGGCCTATTCATAAAATGTTATCGCAGTTGAAAACACATAATCACATCCGCTGCATACAATTAGAGAATATTCTACAAAAATAGAGTGAAAATCTTTCAAAGCGATCGCTTGTGGAATACTGAATACTAATAACCTGATATTTAGTTAACGTTTCGCTGAAAAGCGCTTAAGCTAGTAAGCACTCGAGTAACTGAGTTCTTCAGAACCCCCTGTCATCTTTCCGATTCATAGTTTATTAAATGTTAATGAAACGTTCATTGCGGTTTGCTTAATCTCTTACTCGTTACTGCTACTATAAAGGTAATTAGAGGAAAATTTTAAAGAAACTTTTAAGTTTAAAATGGTACTATGAGTTCATACCAATTTTATCCATTTGTTATTCAAATTAAGCTTATTATTGCTCATATTTTCCCATTTTATTAACCACCAGCAGCGCGTGTTTTTCCCTTGCGTTTTCTTTCTATCGTTTAAATAACACATCAGGTTTTCCATAAAAGTAATCTTGTGACGTAGCTATTAAGTTAGTATAAGTTATGTATCAATAGTATTGAGGAACCAGTAATAAACCTATATTCAATCGAACAACATCTCTCTTTTATTTCACTTAGTCCCGTCCTTACATGGCGACCCTGCCATTTAAGGATTGGTTTCGGGTTTCTTAGTGTAATAGACATTGTTTCGATGATGGCATTCGCGATCCGTCTATCTTGTTCGCAATCCAAAGACGTGTGTGTTCTATACTTCGGTTCGAAAAATGGGAAAGCAACAAAGTAAGGAGGAAATTGTGATTGCCCAAAATGCTGCTGGTGGCGTAAACGCAGCCGATATTGAAAAATTGCACACAAATCAGTCCACGACAAATATAATATTGGGTGTAATAGCACTCATTTTGATTTTGGGCGCTAAATATGCGGTGTACAAGTTGTACAAACGGTGCCACGTAAATTGGATGAGGCAGGAGATGGCCAGGAGCGCTTTCAGACGCTCGGCCCCTCGACGTGACCCAAAGACTACTAAGGAGGCCGGTGATGTTTAACGTTGAGTAAAAGTCGGTTAAACAACAGCGAAAAACGAAGATTAGTGCCTACGTAAGTGTGAGTCTGTGTGCGGTTAATATCGGTAAAATTAGTGCGGAATAAAATAGGTGAAAAGTGATGTGTTGATAGTGATGTGCTGACAAAGGTATTGACGTAGAGACTATAGATTTCTTCTCTCTTTTCTCCTTTCGTATTTCTTTTTTTTATTAATTCTTATGCATATTGTTCTATTTTAGATGTCTGATATATTAGACATTCATGAAAAAATTAAACTTATTAAAATAAATTTAGTTAAGCTAAGTAAACCTAAAAGAACTAGAAAATTATTAGAACAGAAATATACAGAAGCAAAGAAATTGTATGATTTGTATATTTAACAGCGTAAAAATTTAGATATCAATATTTCTAAAGGGTATATTAAACAGGAGGACACAGAGTATACAGTAGTTATTAGTGAGGAAATAGAATCGTATTTCCAAGATATTGAAAAATTTTGTTTAGTAAGTAACAAAGATAGTGACACCATGACTTCCAAGACTGAGTTTGACATGAAAACTGCTACTTCTCTTCTACCTGTAATGACGGGTGAGGAGGAAGTAACGAAAAAAATAATAGATTGCATAGAGTTTTATAGCCAAAATATTGCAAAAGAACAGGAACATTTACTGATATCTTTTGTTCTTAAAACGCGCCTAACGCGAAGTGCCAAATTGCGGTTGGCCTCTAACTATCTATCTTCTGCAGATCTCATTACAGATATGAAAAATATCCTGCTGACCAAGCAATCAGCCACGGCACTGCAACTAGAGTTATTGAAGACCAGGCAACGATCGCAAAGTATTAAAGAATTTGGTAAGAAACTTGAGGATCTATTTGTCGAAATGACTATTTCCCAATCGGATGGCAATAACGATGCGTACAAAATGTTTAGACCTGTTAATAAAAAGTTAACCATACAAAGATTTACAGAAGGTTTGAAAAATAGTCGCTTAAGTACCATTTTAGCGGCCAGGAATTACTCGGAGTTGAAGGACGTTGTAAGAGCTGCCAAAGATGAAGAACGTGCTCACCTAGGGCCGAGCACGTCATCAGATACGACCTTCACAGGTCAGCGCCAGGGTAAGTACTTCCATTCTTATAGGGGTCAAGGCAGAGGTAGATTTACTAGAAATGTTTACGTGCCAAGTCGCGGGTTTAGACCAGTACGTTCTACAACTTCTAGGCCTGTTTTTCGAGGAAACAATACTAGAGGCATAACAACCTATTCGCGAGGACGTGGACGTAATACCGAACATGGAGTGACTAGAGGTAATTTTAGACAGAATGCGTATATATTAAACCAATCCGAAAATGAGGTACAAAGTAACTCTAGTACTCAAAATAATTCGGTAAACAATCAAACTTTGGACTTAGAGTTTTTTCGATCGTAACTTTATTTTAGCATGTCATTATAATAATTTCTTAGAACTAGCAATATTCGGTACCAAATATAGAATGTTAGTCGACACGGGTGCATCTTTGTCAGTGGTGAAATATGAGACAGTTAGAGACTGGAATATTTCACTGCATCCAGAACACACAACCATTAGTAGTATTGGTGGCTAATCGTACACCGAAGGCTTTGTTTACATACCATTCTCTTTAAGTGGAAAAGAATTCAAACACAAGTTTTATGTTTTAAAAAACCTACCTTGTATCCAAGATGGCATAATCGGGCAGGAATTTTTAATGAAATATAACTGTATTTTAAATTATGAGAATAATACTATGACACTTAATAACTTAGATGATTCATTGACATTACCTTTAGGATTAGGAAAATTAGGTAAAACATCTTTTATTACGGTACCACCGAGATGTGAAAAGCTTTTCCAAATAGATTCATGCTTAAAAGACCATTGTGTTATATTGCCGAAAGAGTTGTGTGAAGGTGTATTTATTGCTGGAAGTATCTGTCAACCAAGAAATGGAAAGATTTTAATACAAATTTTAAATACACGAGAAACTGTAGTTGAACTTAGTTATTTTAGACCGGACATTGATAGTTTATCTTGCTATAATATTTGTTCGTTTGAGAAACAGGCATTAGATGGAGAAAGAGTTCGTAAATTATTATCGCTGATAAAATTAGGCCACTTGAACAAGGAAGAAAGTATCAGTATACAAAATATTTGCACAAAATTCGCCGACGTATTCTTTCTACCCGGAGATAAGTTAGGTACATGCAATCTTTACGAACAAAATATTCAGTTAAAGCCAAATTCGGATCCCATTTATATTAAGCAATATCGTTTACCGTTTTCACAGCGTAATGAAATTGAAAATCAAGTTAAAGAAATGCTTTCCAATAACATTATCGAACCCGCCAATAGTGAGTGGTCTAGCCCAGTACTACTAGTACCAAAAAGGAATGAAAATAATACCAAAAGCTGGCGTTTAGTCATCGATTTCCGAAAATTAAATGATCGCATATTAGACGATAAATTTCCACTTCCCAATATAACCGACATATTAGATTCACTTTCTGGTGCAATTTATTTTTCACAACTAGATTTAACTCAGGCTTACTTTCAGTCGAAATTAGATTCCGATAGTAGGAAATATACTGCATTTACAACTCCATCCGGTCAGTATCAAATGACCCGTATGCCGATGGGCTTAAAGACGAGTCCAAGTTCATTTGCACGATTAATGACAGTCGCAATGTCGGGACTTAATTATGACAAATGTTTTATATACTTAGATAATTTGATTTGTTTTGGTAGAAATTTAGACAGTCACAATAAAAATTTATTAGATATTTTGGCAAGATTAAGAAAAGTAAACTTAAAATTAAATCCCGGTAAGTGCGATTTTCTCCGAAAAGAAATATTATACTTAGGTCATGTGGTATCTGCGGACGGTATTAAGCCCGATCCAGAAAAAATACGTGCATTTGTTAACTATCCGGTTCCAAAAAATGCTGATGAGACGAAACGGTTCGTAGCTTTCTCAAACTATTATAGAAAATTTATTCCAAATTTTGCTGAAATCTGCATACCATTAAATAATTTAAGTCGTTAAAATGTAGTATTTAATTGGGATAAAGACTGTCAAAAGTCATTTTATGTTTTGAAAAATTCGCTTATAAATCCTCCAGTACTGCAATATCCCTTATTTGATGATAATAACAAATTTATTTTGAAAACAGATGCCTCGGGTTATGCTATAGGTTCCGTATTATGTAATGCTGACCGTAGGCCTGTCGCGTATGCTAGCCGTAGTTTAAACAAGGCCGAACGCAGATATCCAACGATTGAAAAGGAGCTGTTAGCAATAGTTTGGTCGGTAAAATATTTTCGCCCTTATCTCTATGGAAGAAAGTTTATCATAGAAACAGATCACAAGCCGTTAGTATTTTTGTATAATTTGACAGATTCTTTCAGTAGACTATTAAAATTTCGGTTGTTACTTGAGGAATATGATTAAAATGTAGTTTATGTGAAAGGGCGCGACAATGTAGCTGCAGATGCATTGTCTCGCATAGAAATAAGCAGTGAAGAATTAAAGGTGATGAATGAACATGTCTTGTCTGTACTTACGAGAGCGCAAAGAAGAAAACTTAACGATAATTCTGGTAATCATACTTCAGTGACTAACATTCCTAAAAACGATTGGACTGATCACCCAGTTGGTTATAGTTGTGGAAGTGAGTTGTAGAAATGTTAAAATCACCGAAGGATTACACGGAATTAATGTTTGTAAATGAGAGTGAATGGGCCAAGGTTAAAAATCACGTATCGTTAGAATGCGGTGATTATGCATATTCGTCGTCAAATCGTACTATATACGTTAAACTGTTTACCCAATCACAGCGTACACGAGCTGTCTCTGTGAGGGAAATGGAATCATTTTGTACAAATTTAAAAGTAGATACTATATATATTAATAAAAATGAAAGTAATTTTAAAATAATTAAAGAGCTAGCTCAGTTTATAAATAAATTACCTAAGTGGTCCGGACCCCGCTTATGCGTAATAAAAGGCATTACAAAGATTATAGATGACGACACAAAGAGAGTAATATAAACGATTATCATATTTTACCAACGAGTGGACATGCAGGAATGAGACAAATGTTAAATAACATACGTAAAAAATATTTCTGGACAGGATTAGAACGCGATGTTATCAATTATGTTAGAAAATGTACGAAATGTCAACGCTACAAATATCTAAAGCCTGTAAAGGAGCCCATGGTGATAACCGATTGCGGCAATTCAGCTTTCTTTTAATATTAATTTACTGGAAGATTCCCTGAATTGCCACAAAATTAAGAATTTGTTCAAGTCATATAATCTTGCATGCTTATTTTTGGAACCCACCAGGATAACTTCCACGACATCTACTTGTATAGACAATATATTTACAGATATTGTACCAGTTAGAAAGCAAATAATTAACAAATTAACATCAGATCATTGTGGACAATCTATAACATTTGCTATGCAGTCTAAAAAAGTAGGTAGAAAGGAATTGAGTGTGGTGCCAAAAACTTTGCGTCGTCTGGAGGGACTTAAGGATAAACTCACAAGTACATTACCATACTTATGCTATAATAACGATCCTAATAAGTTGTACAATTCTTTCTTTGACATGTACTGTACTATATTCAATTCTATCTTTGTCCCTAAGAGGATCTCAGTTGCTGGTACTACATCCTTCAGTGAATGGGCAACCACTGGAATTTATAAAAGTAGAAATAAGCTTTACGAATTATATGAACAGAAAGTAATTAATAAAAATGATGAACAATTTTGTCAATATGTAAGAAATTATTCCAAGTTATTTAAAAAGATTTGTCGTGAAGCTAAGACACTTTATTTAAAATCAAAAATTAAAAACAGTGACAATAAAATAAAAGCAACGTGGGATATTATAAACAATGAGACTGGAAGGGTCAAAATTAAAAGTAACGATTACACTCTTCAATTAAATAAAAAGATATTAAAGTCAGATTTTGAGGTTGCCACAGCATTTGAAAATTTCTTCACAGACATTCCAGTCTCAACCACTAAATCCCTCAACTCGTCCCCTAATGACGCCGAATCTCTATTGAAACAAAATGTCAATAGGTGTAACATTGAATTTAGTTTTAGTTATGTCACTGACAGAGATATTGTAAAAACTTTTAATACCCTTAATTTGAAGAAGACTAGTGATCTTTGGGGCAATTCTGTTGTGATTACGAAATCTATAATCAACACAATAGCACCGGAACTGGCAATGATTTTCAATAGATGCATTGACTGTGGTGTGTTTCCTGATCAAATGAAAAGTAGTAAAGTAATTCCTTTATTTAAATCAGGTAGCACATCTGACCCCACAAATTATAGGCCAATATCTGTGCTACCCACGTTTAGTAAAATTTTTGAAAAATTAATTCTAGGTCAGCTTCAAATTCATTTTGATAACAATAAGCTGTTACATGAAAAACAATTTGGTTTTACTAGGGGTCGCTCAACTACCGATGCTGGAGTTGAGTTTTTAGATAGTATTTTTGATGCCTGGGAGGAGTCGCATGATGCTCTGGGAGTCTTTTGTGACTTATCTAAGGCTTTTGATTGCGTGTTTCATGAAACATTGATCAGGAAATTACATTACTATGGAGTTAAGAACACTGCTTTGGATCTCCTAACATCATATTTGAGTAATAGGATACAGAGAGTTGAGGTAAATGGAAAAGTTTCTATGGGTTCAGTGGTCACAATGGGAGTGCCGCAAGGTTCAATTCTTGGTCCATTCCTTTTCCTTGTATATATTAATGATTTGCCATACATTATGCGAAATAATGAAGAGATAGTGTTATTTGCTGATGATACATCAATTATTTTTACACTAAGACGACAACAATCAAATAATGACGATGTAAATAACGCTCTCTCTAAAGTAGTTCAATGGTTTACAGCTAATAATTTACTGTTAAATGAAAGAAAAACAAAATGTATACGATTTTCAAGACCGAATGTAAAACAAGTTAAACCTAACATATGTTTGAATGGAGAAGAGTTGGATCTTATAGATAACACCGTATTCTTAGGCATAACCTTAGATTCTAAGCTACAGTGGGGCCCACATATAGGTCAGTTGTCGAATAGACTTAGCTCTGCAGCATACGCGGTTTACAAAATTCGTCAGTTAACTGATATAGATACGGCCAGATTAGTATATTTTAGTTATTTCCACAGCATAATGTCATATGGCATTTTATTATGGGGCAATGCAGCTGACATTCAAACTGTGTTTGTACTGCAGAAGCGGGCTATTCGTGCAATCTACAGTCTTGGTTCAAGGCATTCACTGAGGGAAAAATTTAAAGAAATTAAGATAATGACTGTCGCATCTCAATACATTTATGAGAACTTGTTATATGTCAGGAAAAATATAAATATGTTTTCTAAATTCAGCGACATTCATAATTTAAATACACGAAATAAAAACAAACTCGTTCTACCTTCAACTAGACTACAAAAAATAAGTAACTCATACAAGTGTCAAAGCATACGTTTTTACAACAAAATTCCAAGCAATATTCAGGAACTAAGTATTAATAAATTCAAAGTATTTATTAAACAGAGCTTGTGTTCAAAAGCTTATTACACAGTTAAAGATTATTTAGCAGACAAAAATGCCTGGAATTGAGTTTAAAAATTATGAATTTTGACATTTTGAAATTAGTGACATGATATTTTTATTTACATTTGTAATACTTATATTTTTACATTTTGACATTTTTAATTTGACATTTGTAATTTTATTTATTTTGTTTTGACATTGTTTGATTTGACATTGTTATTTTATTTATTTTCTTTTGACATTTAAAATTACTTAAGTAATATATTATTATTCATAAATTGACATTCAATAATATTTTCTGACATTTAATAATATTTTCTGACATTTTAAATATATGACATTTTATTGTTTAAATTTTTATTATTTTTACTTATTGTTTGCAACATGTATTATACTGTGTATTAGCATGTAAAGTTGTGAGTACGATGTGGGCATTATTAAACATATAAACAAATAGTTGTGGCAACCTGTTTGATGGCTTAGGCTGACATGCTTATGCATACACCTTCTTATGGCGTGGAGGCATAGTGATACAGATCGTGCTGGCTCCCTCAATTAAGGTTGAGCCGTACGATTGCTGTTGAATGCGGGCCATCAGTGGGCCGAGTCAGTCAAAAGCGGCAGATAATTTCCTGCATTGTACTTGCATACTAAACCCTTTTTGTCTGGACTTTAAAAGATGAAGAAAAGACTAAAGAAATTGAAGTGACAAAAAAAACAATGACTCTGAGTTTGTTTCGGCCTTTCTTCTCAAGAAGTCATTTAGCTAGGAAAAGCCGGCATCATCTAGAATAGGGTTTTGACATGTATAAGTGTTGTAAATAACCAAAATGCAGAAATAAATATGTCTTTATGTCTTTATGTCTTTTATGTCTTTTCGATAAGGTTTATTTAGACTTGGTAGGCCCTTTAATACGAGATAATAACTTCAACTATATTTTAACGCTTCAGTGCGATCTCACTAAATATGTCGAAGCATATCCGATACTCAGTAAGGATGCACGCACAGTAGCTGAAACGTTGGTAAGTAATTTTATACTTAGGTATGGCATTCCAAGGCAGATTGTTACGGATCAAGGCACAGAATTCATCAACTCAACTATGCAAGAGGTTTGTTAAATTTTAAACATAAGTCATTTACAGTCGACAGCTTTCCATCACCAAACATTAGGCTCATTAGAAAATAGTCATAAATATTTATCTTTTTATTTGAGAATGCAAGTTAACAGTCAAACCCGGGACTGGAGTTCATGGGTGCCTTATTGGTGTTTCTCTTATAACACTTCAGTACATTCTAGTACAAAATTTACACCTTTCGAGTTAGTATTTGGTAAACCATGCAACATACCTAGTAATCTCACAACAACAGTAGATCCTATTTATAATTTTGACAACTATGCTATGGAGTTGAAATATCGTATTCAAAAATCGCAAATTGATGCTAAAAATAATCTTGTGAGTAGTAAAATACTTAGAAAATCTAAGTACGACAATAGTATACATCCAATCATATATAAGTCAAGAGATTTATGACTAGTTCGTAATGAAAATTGTAATAAACTTGATCCACTGTATTTAGGTCCATTTTTGGTTGTCAAGGATGTATCACCTAATGTTGTAATTTTAGTTTAGTAAGGAAAAAACTGTGCATAAAATAGGACTTTATAATTAATAATATTGATATGTAACACTATTGAGCGTGACTGTACGGTATCAAATGTATGTTATTGTAACTCGTGTATTGTTTATACTTTGTGTGATAATAAATTGAAGTAGGCACTAACCATTAAGATTATTATATATTAAATGTGTATCATTATAATTATAACAAACTTATATTCTTTATATGTAACCATTTATTTTTCAAATGTCGTATAGTTAAATATAATTTTATGTTAACTATAAAAAAAATGTAGACTTATGTAATCCATTTTTTTTCCTTTTGGTAGGGCGTGTGACGTAGCTATTAAGTTAGTATAAGTTATGTATCAATAGTATTGAGGCACCAGTAATAAACCTATATTCAATCGAACAACATCTCTCTTTTATTTCACTTAGTCCCGTCCTTACAATCTTCTTTAAACCAAGAGAAAGCACCCATATTTGGAAATCGTGCTATTGTAAAACATACCTTATGCAGACGACTTAAAAGTGTTAGGCATCAGTTTAAATGTTCCGAAGTGAAAACCTTTAGAGTTTTATAGATATTAGATCCATCGATGGAAAATTTTGTAGAAGACAGTTGTAACGACTTTGGCAACTCATAACTTTGAAGTTTTCTTTTGAAAGTAAACATATATTATATAACATCAAGCCTGTATCTAATCGAAGGATAAGGCAGAAACTCATGCAACCCAACACACAATGCATCTATGGATTTCAATTTAGAAGAACACGTGTTTTTAATAAAGATGCTGGTCAAAATGTGTGTCTTTTATTCGCATATATTATGGAATGTAGTTGACACAAAGCGAAGCTGGATTATGTGCCTCTATTCTCTCATTCTTGGTAGTCAGTTAATTTCACAGACTTTGTCCACTTTCCTTGTTGGAGTGGCGCATTGTGACTTAATGCCCTCAGTATTCTTTGCACTACTAAATCATTCTCCCTCCACTCCACTTCAACCGAGTTACTTTGGATAATTATGTATTTACCGATTAAAACCGCGTAAAAAGTATGAGTGGATTTAAAAAAAATTAATTAATTGGAATAGCCCATGAGCAGTTATTCAATTTACTTCTCCCGTTTTTCCACTGGCAATGTAGGCACAGATTCTACATATTTATTTACAACCTATCATCTATCTTCTATTAGGATAGACAAAGACAATGTAACGCCAAATGTTCAGATTCTAACAGACCACTTTCATCTGTTATGGGCACTTTTATTTGGTCCTTTTTCAATATGTCACCTATTTGGTCGAACTGCTTTTTTAATGTACCTAATCAAGTGATATTTTTACTCCCTGCTATTCACCATGACTACTGGTTGTCATACACAGTGATATTTCAAAGCAACAGTTTTGCTACCACATATAAATGGCTCACTCGCGTGTGCCTATGCGTTAGATTTACAATGTTTCGGATCAGTGACGTCATTCAGATGTATTGTCGCCGTGTTGAAAACTCCAATGACAGTGGTAAAAATATCGCTATGAGATACAAATGTTTGAATGCTATTCAGTTATGATGGACGGCCCTATAGAGGTTTAAAATAAATAAATTGCGTGCAAAAAAGCAAAAGAATAAATGACAAACAAAGTGTCTTACACGCATGTGAAGCATGGTCGAAGAGATATGCATTGGGAAATAATAATTATCTGATTATAATTTCCCAATGCATTTCCCGAAGAAAATACATATTTTCTAAACTTAATACTTCTTCTTAATAAAGTCAGTACAAAAATCCAGAGGTCGAAATAAATATCATGCAAAGTGGCTCAGAGTACAAAGTTACAATCCAAATCTTTTCCAACAGTCCTGAAATGAAATAAAGATTGCAAACGACGCGTAAGGTACCTGAAACTTGGAACAAATCCCTTATAGGACGCGGAGATACTACGGGTTTGGGGACAGTTAACTTCTGCAGTTACGTTATTAACTAGGTAATATACAAGTTATTAAATTATTTTGTCTATTTTGCCATAGAATACAGTATATAAATATTTTATAACTAGTTTTTTATCCACTACGCGTAATTAAACTGAATAAATCATGGGCAACGCTTGCTATCCTATCAAATCTCAAATCTAGCAATCAATCCCAAAACTAATTAGGCAATTGCAAATTCAATCAGAGTATATCAAATTTTTGCATTACTGCCTGACTGACATAGATACAGCCAGGCGAAGAAGCTGAAAGTTGGCATGTATGTTCCTTGGGTATCGCGAGAGTGAACTAATGCCTGAAATTCTCACGACATTGGGAAAAAAGGGTTAATATAAAAAAAACATCTGCGGGCTTAGCTGTGTACATTCGGGTAATGAAGCAGAACTGTCCATAGCAAGCTTTGGCATCACTTCTTTTTGTATTAGTAACAGCCTTCTTCTTCTTTATTTCGAAAGACAGAACATATTAAGTTGCGTATTACAATAAGAACAATAAGGACTCTCCAACAGGTGAAGCATTGTCTAAATACGAGCATCTCAATCGGACTGAATCTGAGTAGGTACGCTAGCCTTTAGACATCCATCACCTAACCTGTCAACTATTGTCAGTACAGTTTAAATCTCAATGCCATGGTACGTTCTCAGATCTCAGCGTATACATCAGTTGGGATCCAAAATGTCATATATTTCACTTTATCTGATATATATTTTTCATTTCAAGGGTCTCGGGGCGAGAAGCGTCGTAAAAACTATTTTATCGCCTCACGACAAAGAACAATGGCAGAATTAGGTCTGGGTTTGTTGTGGCGAGCTTAAACTTCATATGAACAAAACAAATTGTTTATTTTTTCTAATATTTTTTATATTTTCACTTTGTCTCGATAAAGCCGGATTATTTTATGATGATAAAAAGCATTCCAATTGATTACGAACTAGGTGCTTACTTTATTATTTGATTGTTGCCATAGACAATGGTGTGACAGGAATAGACGTTTGACATTGATGCGTATCGATTATTAAATAAGTAATCGATATGATCGACCTTTATAGGGCTGGTTTGGTTTAAAATATAATAATTAAAATGCAGTTAATTAATTGTTAATCAACATTATATCAATAAGCTAATTCTTTTGTAGCAAAACAACTTTTAAATCAAATAAAATCGATTTAAAATGTGCAGCTCTGCTTTTATCTTTGGCTGTGACAGGTAGATGCTACAGAATAGTTCTGCGTTTAGATGTCAATCTGACATAATGCCTTTGATAATTCAAACGTACCCACATTGTTCATTCTTAACTAAACATTAAACACGGATATCTTCTTTTTCCGGCTTTCCCGAGTGAAAATATAATAATTTATAGACTCTGTTACTTACGCCGAATTTTTTGATATATTTTTTATTACTGAGCGCTTCAATTTAATTTCAGACATTTTGATGTATGGAGATCTGCCATTGTCCTTTGATTATTTTAGTGCCGCGGACGCTGCGCAGCATAAAAGTTTTGTTTGGACTTTTATTAGCCGTCGTCTGAGCTATTCAATCATGCTGTTGTCTTGAAAATTAGGTATAAAATGTTACATCTGATATTAAAGTAGTTCTACTAGTTTTCAATTCATGGTGAAATGTGGGTGTAGTCGTAATTACGCCTCTGCCTACCCCTTCGGGAATACAGGCGTGAGTCTATAAATGAAAAAAAAAATACTAGTCTTCGTTCGCGGCTTTGCACGCGTGGGCTTATTTAACGCCCATAACATGGAAATTTTTAAATATCCTCTATTAGTGCTCCTACACAACCCCTTATGAACACACATCACGTCAAATGTTAGCTTCATGCGCCGGGTAGTGTCAGCTGTGCGTTGTCCGTCAGTCAATAAATGACACAATGTTTTTATATTAATTATATTGCATAATCAGCGCCATAATGTATGCGTATCTTCCTATATCCAGCTTTTAGGGCCGGCACATACCTGACGGAAGATCCGTCGCGTTTTATCGGTCGCGTAACGCCAATACATACAAATGTATAGAAAAACGTTCAACCATTCACACCTGACCGAAGATCCGTTAGTACGTCGAGCGTACTGACGGATTATCCGTCGACGTCGCGCGCACCACGCACCACGTGAATTTTGACCATTGAGTAAGGAATATACATGGAGAGGGCAAATAGTAGGTACATATAGAAAAATTACATTATACACATATAATCATATATTTTTTATTTTTATAGACTCACGCCTGTATCCCCGGAGGGGTAGGCAGAGGTGTAATATTACACCCACATTTCACCATGATTTTTTTTATACACATATATACGAAATCGACTTAAAGCCACCTAACATAGTGTTGTCTCGTTTTGTCTTAGGGATATCTCTGTCAGAAGAAAGGAGATAGCCCTAGTTTACTGATTTTATTAGAAATGTCATTCGTGCCACTGTCGCCATATTTTTTGCCAAGGTTTGTGGTACGTCTGCTGTGAAATCTAATAATAATTTTGTTTTTGTGCATAAATATGTCTAAAAACCAGATAAATCAGTGCTTCAGGCTGTGTGTTTCATTACCGTATGTATGGTGCCATTCATGTCCGGTACTTTCTCAGCGACACAGTATTGATATTGACTCTCAGAGAATATTTTGTTACATGTTTGATACAAGGGTCGTTCTTCACTTTGCCATGTTCGCCCACATTTGCATTATGAAATAAACTAATCTGGCAAAAGATTTAAACTAACTAAAGTAACTTACTACAAAAATGTCTAGGTTTCCTCTGACCGGTTCCATATCGATATCGATTATATTCTGGAGTACAACCTAAATCGCAGCCATTTTAAATTGCCCAACATTTCGTAGGTATGCACGCTAATTTCGTAGGTAGGCACGCTAAATTCGTAGATATTGGACATGCCATATCCATGTCATTCCCAGATCGGTGATTTTGAGTGACGCGTAGTAGAGTAAGATTCCAGGGCCGCCAGACCATACTTATTTTTTTAGAAACGAAATGTGTAGAATAATGTAGTGTTAGTATGTGCTACCAGTGTACGCATACTTGCTAGCCTGGATCGTGGGCCAATTTTTAGGTATGAGGTTCTAAAGGTCTACGGGAATTACTGCCGTCGTAATGAGTCTGGTAGAATTATTTATGATTTTAATAACATTTTCTAAAAAATACCTAAAAACCAGCACTGAGAATTTGTCTGAGTCTGAGTGTTCATTGTCCGTTAGTTGTATGTTTGTAAAGTCCCCCGCGACACAGGATTTATTCCTAGTGCGGGAGTTGTCTTATTATTAAACAAAAAAAAATATAGAATATAAAACATGAAGAACACGATTTGTAACCAAAATCCTCTTTTACCAAAGATTCTACATTTACAGTTAATGCGACGTAGAGGCGTAGAAGTTAGAACCATAAGAAAGAACAAGCAATAAATCTCACGGCTACGCCTTTTAATTTCCAAACTTTATATATTAAAATACCTACATAGAAAACATTTTGTGTCATGCGCTGCAACTGTAACCCCTTCTATATCATTTGTATAAATTTTCTTAAAAACCGTAACCAAATCGTATCATCGTCTTTTAATTTTGAACCTTCATACCTATATAGGAAATATATTCAAATAACGCTTGTTGGCTACTATAAAAATCTCTTAAGTCCGACATATTTTTAATAGTCAAACTCGAATTACAATATAAATAACTACCGGTCTTCAGTGACTACATAACATCAGGGAACACGAAAAATGATTAGGTAAAAGAATATGACAGTAAAATATTGAGCTGCCCTGAGTACGGCCCTGCACGAACAAACTTGTATGTGTGCATAATAGCCACGCTTTTAGCAAATGTGTGCAGATACGCTCGGCGCATTTTCCGTCAGGTGTGTACCGACTCATTTGACGGAATATACGCGACCGAAGATACGTTCGACGGATCTTCCGTCAGATATGTTCCGCCCCTTAATGTGACGCTTATGGTAACTGACCCGCTTTATTGCGTTGCATAAATGCGAGAGATCTGTTAAATTTCATTCATGTTTTTTATAACCTTACGATATTATACCAACCTAGTTTTTTTTGTTTACATGTTCACATGCACGGGCTTCTTGTTACTTTGAAATGTGTAAGGCCATAGATCATCACGTTGACCAAATTATGTTGAACGCTCAAACAAGCAAGTTTCCTCACAATGTTTTCTTTCACCGTTGAGCAAGCTATAATTCGTATTTAGTATTAAGGCTACATTTTATCAACAAATTGCCAAAAACATAACGCTAGCCTTAACACAAACAGTATAGAAACTATTAAGACGCGACTTTCCTGTATTCTGCCAAAAATCTACCCTGCTGCACTCTAGTGCCACAACTTTGCAGTAATCTTACGTACCCAAACTAGTTTCCTTGGAAAAATCTTACCATCATTAGTAAAAACTTCCGTCGACAAGCTTTTCCCAAACTACCTAAGTTCAACTTAATAAGCACAGTAAACAATGGAATCCTTCCCTTATTACTAAGAAGGGTGAACGCCGCAATAATGGGACGTCGTTGACTTGTAATTGTTATCACTGGAAAACTTGGATACCCTACCCAAGCTATTCTATTTTGAATAAAAACGATGTGTATATGTGTTTACTGAATATATTCTTTTATTTAGCAATGCGTATTTTACTTCCTTGAAATGTCTCTGTTGGGTAACACGAATGTGAGAGTATTGGGCTCAATTCTAACACTAGTTAGCGTTTACCACATATTGGCTGCGTCTGCGCAGCATTCATTCTTAAAACTCATAAAGTAAATATACATAGCTTGCAACATACATCCAGATTGTATTTGGAAGTAATTATATTTTCTACACAAATAACATCAGAAGAAGACTAGTGTGTGCTTAGTAGCGCCTTCCTGAAGTGCGAAATTCAGCAACTAGAATACTTTTCATAGTGCATTTCACACTGTCAGAAATGTTATATTACCTTAACACACAGTTTCCTTAACACTGTTTTTAAATACTGTGTTTGTAAGATGTATAAAAGTGGTTGAATTATCAGTGTAATGGTAGAAGCCATTGTTTTAGTGAACCTAACATAAATAGATAAATAAATAAGTAACACATATTAGAACACTTGTCTAAATTGCTCACAAAACACTCGTCGTTGGCGATACAGTAGGTATAAGCATCTAAGCTAGACATGACTTAAGGGGTTTCAAAAAGCCCGGAACATGTTTTACTAAACAGTATCGAAACAAAAGCAACTCAAGTGCAAATAGTACCAGCTTAGTGATAAACCGAGCATAACGTATGTTTCACAGAACATGCTTTTCAACACGAATTTTGTGTAAGCAGATATCAAAGAACCTTTCAACAGAGATTGCTGGATATGTCTTGAGCTAAACCACTGTTCCATGGAATTGCCAGCTAGTGCTTCTGCGAGTGATAACAGTGAAAAACACACCACACATTTCCGCCATTTCTCTTGAATGGTTTCTGTGTTACCATTACTGCAAAACAGCTTCATTTCAATAGAATTTTTGGATTAAGTGACGTTATATCTATGTCTTGCACTTCTGTTTCTCTCTTTTATATTTCATTATTCCACCTAAAATTTATTATTTTATTACCTTCACCTATGTATATTCAGTCTTATTTATATAAAAATCGGACTGGATATACATAAAAGTTGGATTAAGGGCCACATTAAATCCATCTCTTTCATCGTAATCTTGAAGCTGTTCCCGTTCTGCCTAGTCTCTTCTTTACCGTCGTGAACATTTTACCCACAATTTCAATTTAATTATGAACATATTTCCCAGATACCTACAGACTTCAGATAGACACCTACCCAAAGAAGTTGTCGCAACTTCATCAAATTCTTGGCGGCTCTCGGGGCGAGATTTTTTAACTAACCAGAGACGCCACAAGTAACAAATTAAGTTTTTAGAGACCTTAAAGTTCGTGCCATCTCAAACGACTGCCCTTCGTATTGAATGAGGCAAACAAGACATTTTACTTCCAGCATTAATTAGAGAAGTAGTTATTTTTAGGTACTCGTTGTTACGACACCGATATTATATTTGAACCAAAAAAGTGAGTGAATACTTTTCGGTAAAATAATAACTTAAAATACACTGCACAGTTTGAATATTTTTTGTGCGTATGTATTACCCGCAAAAAATATTCAAACCGTGTATTTTTAGTTATTATTTTACCGAAAAGTATTCACTCACTTTTTTGTTTCAAATATAATATCAGTGTCGTAATTAACATTTTAGAGCTGAGCACTGCAGTGTATATTACCAACAAATTAGATCAATCGTCGTACACGTCACGTTGACACATTTTCGGGAAAATACTGATTCAAAATACAATCAATAAGAATCAAATGGCTCCTCTGGTCAAAATATTATATGTATGTAAAATAATTTGGACGGATTCTGATTAAATTTGCTGCTTGCTTTCTTAATATATAAAATCCTTGCGTTACTGACTGACTGACAGACACGCTACAGCCGAAACTATTGGGCGCAGAAAGCTGAAATTTGGCATGTATGTTCCTTGGGGACCGTAGGGGTGGACTAAGAAGGGATTTCCCGAAATTCCCAAGGGATCGGACAAAACGGGTAAATTAAAAAAAAATGTAGGCGTAGCTGCTGGCGTCCTCTAGTATTACATAAGAATGGCACATGTTTTACCTTATGTCACGATAATCGGCCTCAGGCGTGAACACGTGATTGTGATAAAATACTGACAATTTCTTTAAAGATAAGAACAGTGATAGTACATAAGCATACATATATACATACGTAGTCTCACGCCTATATCCCCGAAGAGGTAGGCAGAGGTATATTGCTACAACTACTTTTCGCCAGATTTATTTTAGTCCCACGTAATAGGAGGCGAGCCTATTGCCGTACCGGACACATTACCAGACTCCGAGCTGCTACAGAGAATTTCCCAACGGAAAAACCCAATAACACTTTGCCTGACCCGGTTATCGAACCCGAGACCTCTCAATTCCACGCGCAAATTTATGCCGCGAGACCAACGTGGCAATACTATAATATTAACTACATGCTACTCCGAACGCCGTAGCATTGGCCCAATACTACAGCGGATCAGTTTGACGGAAATTATTTTTTAGGAACTATTGACACGATATGATATTAATTATCATTTCACCACTACTCCTTCAATTTGTCATCTAACCCGGGATCGGACGGTCGAATACGTGGCAAATTTACACCAGGTTAACATAGATCCATTTCAGTTTTCTCCAGTTGCACCAGATGAGATCAAGAAGATTATCCTGTCCATCAAAACAAAGGCTGTGGGATACGATGGCATTGGTCGACAAATGGTCATGCCAATTTTAGACCAACTCCTACCTGTAGTATCCCACATTATTAACTTTTCCTTAAATTCTTGTGTCTTTCCCTCCTTATGGCGTAAAGCCTTTATCCGACCCTTACCTAAGATTCCCAATCCGTCATTACCTAGCCACTTCCTTCCCATTTCCATACTTCCATACCTCTCCAAAGTGCTGGAAGCCTGTGTCCACAAACAATTATCTCACTTTGTACATGTCAACATTTTTTTAAGTCCTCTTCAGTGAGGGTTTAGGCCAGGACACAGCACTACCTCTGCCCTGTTAAAACTGACTGGCGATATTAGGGCGGGCGTTGAGGATTCCAAGGTTACTGTGTTAGTCTTGGTTGACTTTTCGAACGCCTTTAATACCGTCAGTCACGATATTCTCCTATCCATCCTCTCCCATCTTATGGTCTCATCTGATGCACTAGATTGGTTTTCCTCTTATCTTCGGGAGCGTCAGCAGGCGGTTCGCATTGATGAATCATTATCATCTTGGCGAGTTCTCGACTCTGGCGTTCCACAGGGCGGTATTTTATCTCCTCTTCTTTTTGCTCTTTTCATTAATCTCCTGACCCATGACCATCGGTGTACGTATAATTTGTATGCTGATGACTTGCAGTTATACTCTCAGGCCACGGTAGATAATCTAACTGCTGCCATTGACGCTGTGAACAATGATTTGACCGCTATTAAACATTGGTCCGATAGCTTTGGACTTCATGTCAACCCTTCTAAATGCCAGGCTATTATTATAGGAAGTAATCGTATAATGAGCAGAGTTAAGGCACTATCTCTTCCATCGATTTTATTTGATGGAACTGTAGTAAAGGTAACTTCAAGTGTCAAAAACCTAGGATTGCATATCGACGAATCTCTTAGTTGGCAAGCTCAAGTCACGAATGTGAGTAAGCGAATTACTGGGTCCCTGCGAACTCTCTATCGTTTAAGACATTTTCTTCCCGTCAAGACAAAGGTAACGCTGGTGCAAACTTTACTCTTCCCGGTTATGGTGATGTTTGTTATCTCGACCTGAATGCAGACCTTCTCGATAAACTTGACCGTCTTCTCAATAACTGCATTCGATTTATTTTTAATCTTCGCAAGTATGACCATGTGTCTGCTTTTCGTTCCAAACTTCGCTGGTTGCCCATTCGTCAGCGCCGAAGGTTGCGCACTCTCACGACTCTTTTTTCTCTTCTTCATTCTCCAAGTCCTCCCGTATACTTAATGTCTAATATTCAATTCTTAAGCTCGATTCATTCAAAAGATCTTCGCTCTTCTAACAATCTCTTACTTTCATGCCCTTCTCACACGTCTGGCCTTGTCCACTCTTCTTTCACTGTGCAATCAGTTCATTTTTGGAATTCCCTGCCTCTGGAGATCAGGATGGCTGCTAATCGTTGGACGTTCAAGGTTAAGGCACGCGAGCATATTCGCAAAGACTTATTGGCACAATCATCATAATTTTTCACATCAACAAAACTGTATATGTATATACAACATGTAACAAATTTAAATGCACTTCCTGAAAGTAGTTTGTTCAGAATCGGCTACTGAATCCATTACTATCATTTTTAATATTGTTTATTTTTTGTTCTAAAATAATAAAAATAACGTAAATTATAGTCACTCATTTATTTCAAAAGTTGAAATATACGAAAAGAAACCTTAAGTCAAAGCAGAACGCCTTCTTTTAAAATGCATTTGTATAATGGTTCGACGTCCGGTCACACGAACGCACATATTAGTACAACACAATAGCGGCAAAAGACAATACACACAATTTACCACGAAAATATCTATCATCTATCTTTCGCTTTCGTAATAATCAACAGGCAAGAGCGAGACGTAATGTGTCGCCCGCGCTGGCCAATGACAAGTGCTGGCGATGCGTTTTGACAAGTTATGACAAGTATCTAGTCATCCATCGGGAATCTGTCAGCGAGAGTTGCGAAAAAATATTTTAATTGTGTGAATAAAATTGTAATTATCAACATGACGGTGCTGGTGTGGAACGTTCTGCATCATCTTGATGTTAACTTGTCGCCCCCGGGCTTTTTCACTGTGGGGAAATGTTAAATCACTAGTTTATTGTGAGGAGACAACAAGTGCCTAGGAGTTAAGTTGATACATATTAGCTGCTCTTGAAACAGTGAAAAGATGTGATGCGTGAGGGAACAGTGAAAGTGGACTAAAATAATGTGATTTTACCCTGTAAGTTATTTGATTATTCTATTAATGTAACTATTAATTTACAACTTTAAACACGTCGATCTTGATTTATTCTCTCATTGATATTCTTTTACTTTATCTATCAATAATGCTAGATAACTAAATAGTCATTTACAATATTGTGAAACAATGGATCGTGTGCATGTTATTAACAAACAATAAATACTTTTATACAAAGTCGACTGTCCACTCCAAAGCCGAAAAGTGTGATGGAAAGAAATAGGTAGTCATATCTTTGGCAATATCAACAGTAGCTGACAAATTACTCAAACATCATTCTTGTAAACCCCACTCTATGAGAGTGTTGTATAAAGACTAAATTTGAAACATTTTGTTTATATGCTGTCGTCTGTTTACCATAGCAACTGTTTCGTGTGTTTGTGTGCGTGCGCAAATTTATAGTGACCACGCTTTTTACTTTTAATTGAGTTTATACTTTCTTCAAAAAACAATATTTACGCAAATAAAAAATAATAACAAAATTCAATGCATGTATTGTGTTTGAGGATGTGCGTTATTTCATTTACACGTTGTATATATTATGTATATTTATATATATAGGTGATTATATATATGATTTAAATATATATTTATCTTGAATGTATATATGTAGCCATATTGTATAAAATATGTATGTAATAATAATAATAATTAATTCTTTATTGTACACCAGGCAATAACATGAGTGCATTACAAAGAGTTTCTTATAAACTAGTGTTACAAGGGCGGTCTTATCGCATAATGCGATTTCTGCCAGACAACCGTGTACGGACATAATTAAATAAAAGGACAGGTAGTATGCGGGTGCACTATAAAGGGTCAAACAAATTACAATAACTCTAACTAAGTATATACTTAAAACTAAAATGAGATAAGAAAAACATATACATCCATAATCCATATACATAAATAAATATGATAATAATATCAAATAAATCACAGTTATATAAATAAATAAATACAAACATATATACATATATACATATATATATATATATATATATATATATATATATATATATATATATATATATATATTATGTAATATATATTATATTAAACTATTATATAGAAGATATCATTGGAATGTTACTTATCATAGTGACAAGTAATGTTTCTTTAGATGATTTTTAAATATTGGCAATGATTTTGAACGTCTTATCGTTTCCGGCGTTTCCGGTAGTGCATTCCACAATCTGACAGCTAAGACAGTAAAAGATTTATCTAAGAACTTAGTATAATGCACAGGACTTTTTAGCTTAAGATTTTCCGATGATCTCAAGCACTTAGAATGTGTGTCATGCAGATAGACGAATCTATTCTTGAGATATAAGGGATATGAAGGATTGAATAGAATATTATACAAGAGACAAAGAATATGAGTATTCCGGCGAAGGCGGATGGGTAGCCATTTGAGCTTGTTTCGAAATTCGGAAACGTGGTCATATTTGCGTAAACCAAATATGAACCGTATACAAAAGTTTTGGAGTCGCTCAAGCTTGTCTAGCTGGTCCTCATTAAGATCTAGATAGCTGGCATCGGCATAGTCAAGAATAGGAAGAAGGATAGACTGCACAAGCGCAATTTTGGTGGCAATTGGAAGAAAATTTCGCAATCTTCTTAGCGATGCGGCAGCTGCGAAGAGTTTCCGACTAGTACTTTGCAGTTGAAAGCTCCAAGAGAGTGTTTGGTCAATGTATATCCCCAAGTTCTTTACTTTGTCACTGAAAGGAATTGGAATACCGTCAAAAGATACAAGGGGAACCATTGACCAGTCGATCTTAGAGATTAGTCTGGAACTACCAACCAAAATAACCTGTGTCTTCGTACGATTAACCCTGAGTCCAAACCTTTTTGTCCAGTCACAAATTTGATCCAGATCATTATTTATTATTGTAATACCTTGAGACAGGCTTTCAGGCTTGATTTGACAATAAATCTGCATATCATCTGCATATAGGTGGTAGGAAGAAGAAATATGGTTGGAGATATTATTTATAAAAATTGAGAAGAGCAATGGAGATAGAAAGCCGCCCTGTGGTACGCCGGCAGAGTTGTCACACCAAGTAGAATAGGTGTCATCTAGCCGGATTCGTTGTCGGCGACCAAACAGGTAACTACGAAACCAGTCGATCACCGATTGAGATATGTTAAGAGAGCCTAATCGGGCAAGGAGAACATCAAAGTCTACGGTGTTGAAAGCATTACTGAAGTCTAATAAACAGAGCACCGTGAGTTTGCCATCTTCCATGCCCGATCTGATATCATCCGTAATATTGACAAGGGTGGTAGTGGTACTATGACCAGGACGGAAGCCGGATTGGTAGGGATTAAGGATATTATTTTTAGAAAGGAATGTGTTGAGTTGGTTGTGGATAAGGCGTTCAAGAACTTTTGAAAGGAAAGGTAATATGGATATGGGACGATATTCTGCAAAGGATTCAGGATTGGGTTTCTTAGGTAAAGGGATGACTTGAGGATTTTTCCAAGCAGTTGGGAAAATGCCACTGGATATGGAGAAATTAAGGATGTGGGTAATGATAGGTAGGATTTCATCAAGGATTGGAAGGATCATATTACGGGTGATACCATCACTGCCAACTGCGTTGGACGTTATGGATAAGATACTCTTCTTAACACCACATTCAGTAAATTGACTAAAGACAAATGGACTATAATCAGGAGTTGGAAGCGATGAAAGATAATTTAGGGTGTTTATTTTTGTTGTCCTATCATAATCAGACGAAGCAGAGAAGTGCTGGTTAAGCATGTTAATATCAATTGTATTAGGAGCAGTATTTTGCCGTTGCTTACCAACCCCAAGTGATTTAAGAAATTTCCATACTTTCGATGGATCACCGTTTTGTACGGAGCTGTGAATGTGCTGGCGTTGTGCATCCCTACACACCCTATTGCAGTGATTTCGAGCTTTAATATATTTTTCTTTATTAGACTAAGTTGGTTTTGACTTAAATTTTGATTTCGCCGCTGCTTTCCTTTGAATAAGTGTCCTTATTTCACTAGTAAGCCAGGGCGAAGGACGATGTTTCAGCTTAATTGCACGTATAGGAGCATGTACATTATAAAGTTCAGTAATTTGCCTCTCAAATATTTCGACTTTACCATCAACTGTTGCAGCGGAAAACAGTGGCATCCAGTCAATTGCCCCTGCGTCACCACGAAGACGTTCAGTATCCATACCAGCAAAATTGCGCTGTAAAAGTATTCTTGGCTTTGCCTTAGGAGGACGAATTTTGTAAGAGAGAAAAATAAGGTTGTGATAGGAAAATTCGTCGGCACAGCATTGGCCGTGTTTCGCGACGTGATTTAGTGAAGAAACGAAAATGAGATCTAACAGTGAGGGTGTAGAATTAGGAAAGTGATGAGTGGCATTCAGAGGTAGAATATGAAGATTGCACGAGACTGAAATAGAATAAAGAGAGGAAGAACGCGAATCTTTCTTAAGAAGACAAGTGTTGAAGTCACCCATAATGATAGTTTGATAGTTAGAAGAGGAAAAGAAGTCAATACGCAAGGAAGGACAGTAGTAAACACCGAGAAGGATTTTAGTGTGATGTAGCACGACTTCCAGAAACAGATGCTCACCAGCGTTGGAGGGAGGCGGTTGTGAAGACACGCTTATCACTGTATAAGCTATATAGGATCGAAGATAGATGGCGACACCACCGCCACCACCCCCAGTCCGGTCGTTTCTGATAAGCTGGAAGCCGGGCAAAGAATAAGAAGTGGAAGGAAGGCATGGCTTAAGCCATGATTCAGAGACAAGAATAGCGTGTATGTTCTTACAGTCTAAATTTGCCAGCATATCTGGGAAATGAGCGGGAATACTCTGTGCATTGATATGCACTACATTAAAGTTTCTTGGAACATCGGAAAATACAGATCGGATGTTATCTGCCAATGAAGGAACACTAACAAAACTGTCATCATCACTATCTGCAGAAAAATAATCATCGCTGTCACTGTTCGAATCCATAATATTATGTATAATAAATAAAATATAATAGATAATTAATATATAAATATAACGTAAATAAATATATAATTTATCTGTATAAAATAAAAAATAAAAACAAATATCCTGACTTTACACAATCAAACTGTGTAACGTATTCAATACTCCACCTGCCAGTTAGTTATCAATATAAAAATATATCATAAAAATACAAAAAAACAACACACTTGTAAAAACAATAAAAATTTCTAAGATCCCAGGTAGGATGGCTTCTAACTTAACTTATATTACTATAAATTCTTAAAAATAAACTACGGTATTATTTTAGCCCTAACAATAAATTAATATTCTAATCCGTACGTATAAAATTCGATACAATTTCAAAAGTGTATAAATGCGTGTAACAATAGCCCAAGTAACAGCAATAACGAAACGTGAATACACATCGTGACGTGAAGCATAGACTAAACGTGAAGTATCAAAAGTAATTTTACTCTATGATCAAAAGTGACAACTCATTCAAAGTCAAAAAAAAAAAATCTATCAATAACAAATGAACAAGTAAAATTTTTAAATTCCAGCAAATAATTAATAGCACCGTCATTATTAATTATTAGATACCATCGTTTTGCAATCTTACAAACGTACCGTCAAAACAGATTGTAAACAAACACGAGTGAACAAGTATAAAATTAAACCACCCACCTGAGGATACAACAAAGAGGAAATATGAACAATTTAAGATTATTTCCGAATAGCTGCAGCTCTTCTGGCTTTCACCGTCTCATCGGTTTTCTTTGCAGCAGGGGGCTGCTTGGACTGGTCAGCAACGACGAATTGGGATAGATTTTGTAAATCCACAGAAGAATTTATCCGATGACGCTCGCCGTTTATCCCGAGGACGTGTACTACTCCTTCCTTAGTCCAGCATTTTGAGACGCCGAACTTCTCGCGAGCTGCCATAAAGAGGTCATGGCGGGCTTTTGTTAAAAACTCTGACGCTGTGATACCAGAGCCCTTAAGTTTAGTTTTGGCAAACCAAACTTTATCTCGGACTGACACATGTTGCAGTTTTACGAGGATTGGCCGGTGCTTGTGTGGTGAAGAAGCTGCAGGTCTTCCCATACGATGGCAACGCTTGATGTGGTCAGGAGTAAAGTCCTCAAGTTTCAAGTGTGTTTTTACTACACTCACTATAGTTTGAACCGGGTCCTCTTTCGTATCTTCTGGAACGCCATGGAAGAGAAGAAACTTGCGTCGGCCTTGCATCTCCATATGATCGACACTGCGCGCTAGTAGTTGGAGTTGTTGCTGCAAACCCTTCAGAGCTTCAGTTACAAATTCGCGAAAGGTGGCAAATTCAGCAGCCAGGCCGGCAATGTTGGAAGGAAGGCTGGTACTACTCTGTAGTTTATCTTCAAATTGTGTCATTTTCTGGTGGAACATTTTGTTTAGATTTTCTACTGTGTTGTGGATGGATTCCATACTGTAGTTAATAGTGAGTTTTCCAAGGAGATAACACGTATATTATCATATTTATGTTACTTGTCGTATACAAATATTAAGCTCCTTAAACTAATTTGTACACCTACCACAATTATCTCTGTATCACCTTATGGTTGACTGGGAGAAAATGCCTCGATGGCATTAAGTCCGCCATTGTACTTACTTTGTGTATTGTACATAAAGTTTAAATAAATAAATAAATAAATAAATAAATAAATAAATAAATAAATAAAAGAAGAAGAACTACATAAGCAATTATCTATAATACTGCTGTTGACTAATATATAATGATTACATTTAATTTTCAGTTATCCAATTAGAAATAGAGTACAAATATATCTTCAATATATATCAGTGTCTAAGTAAGTCTCCAAACAAACTTTTAGATACGCCAGAAAACATTTTATGAAAACATTATAAAATTTTATTTTTCTTCAAGAATGTAATACTCACTGTTCATTCTGATGTTTACTTTTAAAAGTGACATTAACGTAAGAAAGATCCAAGTAAATAATTCCTTTGCCATTTTCACGCGCTTGGAGTTGTTTAAAGTAACTTTATTCTTTGCTCAATAAATTCTCAGAAATGAAACAAAGAGGACAATTAAACAAGCTTACCTGTACCTTATCTCTGGTAAAAAGAGTTTGAATAATTAAATTCATTCGATTACGGTGGTTCCTATTAATTCGATGCGCGCTCTAAGTTTATAACAGGCTTACGTTTTTGGACACACGGAAGAAAATGTTGTGCGTAGACGTTTGAGTTGTTGGCGTTTCCGTTGGTGTTATGTAAAGTTTGAATTGCGCCTATTAGTGACAAGTGTTTGCATCCAGCTGACAAGGTAGTAAGGGCAACTACGGACCGGGACCGATGGAGTCTAGACAGATCGAAAACTGGTGATAACGAGCCCCAGAAATGAGGGAATGATTGAAGAAGAAGACGACAAATTTTTCAATAAAATGCAATTATTTTAGAAAATGATGAATACTTTCTTCTTAAAAATATTTTAATCAAGTCAAATAAAAAGAAAAACATTTCTATCAAGAATCTTAGGAGTAATAAAAAGACAACATTTTTCCATATTTGTTACGAGATGCTTTTTTATCTACGGAACAATGAAATTTAAGTATTAATGTTGATTAGTCTTTGAGAATATTAGTTTCAGGTTATCCAAATTATAATATAAAGGCATACTTACCATGTAGCATTATGCAGCTTTAGAACTTCACAAATTGGATACGGATAAATTTGAAAAATGGCAATATAAAATTCAGTAGCTATTCAGATAAAGATATTTCATCTTTTATATCTAAAGTTCTCTCGCATGTTTGAAAACCGTATCTCGCCCGAACACCATAATCCCCCATATTCATTCAAAAAGTCCTAAACATAATTAAGAAGAATCATTAACATATAATTATTCAAAGTACTCCTTGTAACTTAAAACGGGCTCTCGTGTGATGTGAGATAATAAATAAATATCTTATTTGTACCCAACCTTGTGAATGAGTATAATGATTTTAATTTGAGGACATTGCTTGAAGAATTTAAATTTTAAAGTAAGTTGACGAATCCAAGCGTTTTCTCACCTGCCTACGCTAATATAGGCCAACTAGAGGAGTCCTGCGGCGCACATTTTTTTTTATAACCCGTTTCAGCTCGATCTTGCTGAATGATGAATGATCATTCAAGAAATGCCCAAATTAGTGCACCGTTATGGCGCTGATACACTTGAGCATTCACTTGTAATGAGAATTCGTCTGAATGTTACAAAAAAGAAAAACAAACGAATGTATTTTAGCGAGCATTCTTACGAATATTCTGGCGAGCCTAAGAATATAGAAAATACATAGAAACCGCTCTACAATGGCAGTTATGAGTTCTTTCTAGAGTAACAGATACATAAAAGTCATAAACAAACAAGGCGTAAGGCGTATTGACCTTGGCAGCGAGGCAATACGTAGCATACTCCGAGGTAGCTGAAAGACACGGGACCGGCGGTGGCACTCTACGGTACGGTGCACGCGTCGAAGCGGCTAATCACACTTGAAAGCGAGGATGGATTCAGTTTGGATCTGTAGATTCACTCAGTGTTTGATAGTGCACCCTGTCGTCCCTCATCAGGGCTCGGCATAGTAAAGATCACTGGCAGGATGGACGAAACGTATTTGCTTCTTCGCACGACCAGCTCTCTGTATAAGCGGCTTCATCATCATCATCATCATCAGCCTTTACCAGTCCACTGCTGGACTAGGCCTCTCCTTTGAAAGGAGGAATTGGCCTACTATACCACGCTGGCCAAACGGGTTGGTATAGGGTTTGTATCAAGTTTTCCTTCTCTTACAGTGCTGTTCTCTGCATAATATGCTCCCTCTGTCGGCTCTAACAACACCCATGGGATGATATGGGGTGGTGACATTCCGTATTCTTAATCCGTCACCACACGGACAAAGAAGCGGCTTAAGAAGAGCAAAATATGTTTAACGGTATTGGTGTAATTATCGTGTTCTAAATATAACCCTAGAATACTAATCATCGCCTGAGAGGCCGCGTTCGGTTGATTTTTTAAGAATATTTTTAAATTACGTCTATGTATTGCAGGGTGCGTTCGCGCCAATACAGTGCACCCCGTGACGCAGTGGAGAGTGGCCACGGGCTCAGCGTGGAATACGCAGGTATCGAGTTATTGACCTGACGTTCGCCTGGGAGGCGATCATTAGTATTAAAGGTAAGTTTTTTACTAATCCCGTTTCTTATTCTTTTGCAATTATCTCTTTATTTATTTGTGAGATTTAATTGAGAATTGGTTATTTTGTTTCATAGATGAATCTCGATGAGAACGAGATAAAAAAATATTTGGAAACGAAGAATCGGACAGTGAAACTGAAGATTACGTTGAGGATTACGATTCAGAAGACAGTGTGACTGATCCTTCGTGCCAGCTTGAAAAATATCTTCAATATATTGCTCCGAACAATCTGGATTTACCTCCTCGAACATCTCAAATACAAGCAAGCACAAGCGCCGAGTTAGAAGCCGCTCTACAAACTGTATACAAACTGCTGTAATTTTGATAGAAAAATATAGTCTGATTTTAATTTACTGTCAAGCCAAATATCTTATAATTACAATGGTAATTTTACTTTTATGTGATATAACATTTTAAAAATACTTAATTTAAATACTAAATTAGAAGCTATATGTGACTTTTTATTTTTTATTATTATTATTCTAAAGACTGTTCAAACAAGGGTTACGTTAGACTTAAGGTTGATTTTAAGAATGAAATTATAATTTTAAAGAAAATGTGCATTATAATTTTAAAGAAAATTTAAAACAATTTTTAATAGAAAAGTCTTTCTAAAATCTTGTATCATTTATGAAGTAGCCTCCCGAGCGATTATTAGTATTAGGCAGTAAAAAACAAAGATTAGTACTCTAGGGTTAAGTAAATTAGTAGTTCTAAAATAAATTTACATAGCTTATTGTTATAAGCGTTACAACATTATTGAGTCGCTAAGTGCTTCTGTTAAGTTAGCATTTTCTGAACTAGCGCTCCGATAACTTGATGCGTAGCTACAATTGTTTACGATAACGTGATCCGGGCGCTAGTATGTACTTATTATTTTATGTTTAAACCATTCTTTGTTGATTTGTGCTAATACTATTAAGTGACGTTATTTTAAATATATTATTAGACTCGTTCTTTTTTTCTTCTTTAAAAAGGGGAAATTTTGCAGCGGCTGCTGACGCTACAAACTATATACAACGCGCGCTATTGTGTCAGCGCGGCGCAGTAGTCGCCTCCCTTCACCTGTACAGTTAGGTCGTACCTTAGCAGTATATTTATAATTATCACTGGTACCAGTAAAGCGTATATATTTCCGTATTTTTGATTCTTTATTTATCTCTACAACACTCATCTTCACATACCCGTACATTGGGTAAAACTGCTGTTGTGGTGTGGTTTCTATATTTTTTCTTTATTCTAAGGATTAGAGTGTTCGCTAGAAATATCGTGAAAATATTCATAGCAATGCTCGGCTCTGTTTGTTGTTCGGTTCGAGAAAACAAAAAACAGCGAATGCTTGCTGTTCTGTTACAAGCGAATGCTCAAGTGTATCAGCGCCATTACGGTGTCCAAAGAATATACATGCCAAATTTCAGCTTCTTGTGTCCAATAGTTTTTGCTGTGGATTGTCTATCATTCAGTCAGTAACGCAAGGATTTTATATATACAGATCATTTGCATATTTAAAAGTTTCGACGTGATCAGACCAATAGTTTGAACTTGTTCTGAAAACCTATTATTTATACATCCCAGATTTGAAATAACACATTTGTTCATTTTTCATGTACCACATCGTCTCTTTGCTCTTCTTAGTACATGAATAATAATTATAATAAAGGCATATGATATATACATCATTACTGTGGATGACAATAACTGGCAACTTGTAACCCAAACTATTAATAAATTGTGAACAGAAAATCTTACCAACATTCGTCACTTTCCAGAAATAGCAAAAATAACATTCATGTTATTCGTTCGACTTCTTCACCTTTAAAAAAGATTAGTCAACTTCACACTTACTACTAATAAGGGGTTACTTTGACGGACGATCTGAAGCCTTCCTCCCGGCAAGGTTTTTACAAGTTTAACTCAAAAGGGATAAAAGAAAGACAAAGTTTCAAGGTTTTTTATAAAAAAATGACAGAAAATTCCTTAGAACGAGTTAAAGGTTTGTGAATAAAAAAATATGAAGTAAAAGGTTAAGAAAGCTAACTTCTTGAACGTGTCAAGGAAAGCAGTGAATAAACACGTACGTGGCTGGTACGTTTGCTGAACGCCCAATTGAAAGATTTATTCATATTTAAGGATACGGCACTTCCTATTTAAAAAACGTCTAATATTTATGAGATTATTTAATACTACACTTGCCCGCGACTTCGACTGTGCCGATAAAACAACATACATTTTTGGTAATAGGTATAATATTTGAGACACATGATTAAAATGAGTTCCTAAGGCTTAAAAATAAATTTGTTTGAAAATCAGTTCTGTTTTGAAAACGACTAGTATGAAAAAACAATGCTTAAACAAGTTGCCATGGATAAAAAATCTAAATTTGTCGCAAAATCCTATGAAAAACGGTAAATGAAATAGGCAGGACAAATTTTAAAACTGCATTCAGGGTCGACAAATCTAATATTATATCAAATCAGGTTAGAAAAAAAGGTTACGAATTTTGATAGCTATTAAAAGCTTTTGATTGAATACGTTTATAAATAAAAGATCAGTCTTTATTTATAAACGCTAGCTTATCTAGCTAGTCGAAAGCAAAGTTTCGCATTTTCGACACTGACACACTGACTCACTGATCATCAAAATAGAACTGGTAGTTCCCATTGACCTAGAGCGCTGAAATTTGATACAGAGGTAGAGTTTAACGCCCATATAGAGGAAAAGCTACCAAAACTAGGATAAGGGAACATTCAAGATTTTCAAAAAACTACTTCTGAAAGGGAAAAGTTGTGTTTAATAATAAAATCTAATAAGTCTATCAGCCCAAGTCTTTTAAGCTTTCTGCAAAAAGAAGTCAAATCCCATCAAAAACATTCTGTAAAAAACAGCCAAGTCTCGATGGAGCTAATTGTTTAAGTTCCTTACTGCAATTTCTTTATTATTATATTTAATGTTATGTGACTTGGCCGTTGCTTTGTACCCACTAACATGTAAAAAATGTTTAACGGTTGAAATTTTTTTCACTGTCTAGATATTGAAAAAAATGCGATCAACGGTTAATTATTTTTTACATGTGAGTGAGTGGCCCCGTGCTTTCAAGAGCACATAAAGTTTTGTGTCAATATCGGTATTTCCATTTTGGTTTACGTATCTTTTGATACAATAAAAAACAGTACTGATAGATGTCTTAAACCCCAAAGAAAAAATTATCCAAATTAGAAAGCTAAGACTTTCTAATCGGCCGGAACACAAAACCCGTCACAACAAAAACGAAGCAATTAAAAATAAGCAGCGTTATGCCTACAAACATATCAACATTGACAATAACACAAATGTATAGACAAATAACAAAATAAACATCAACATAATAAATAGTACAGATTCACTGGAATGAAACGCTGCCGTCACTTGCCGTTGTTCCGTGTTTGCACCAGGGGGGCGCTTTGTCCCTCTGTATTCTATCTCATCCCCTAAATGGAAATGCCGAGGGTTTTTCTGCCGATTGAATTTCGCTAATAGTTTCCTTCGCTAAGACTTTGCATCACTTGAAAATGTGTTCAAAATCAATATCACGTAAATAGGGTGCGACAGGACAGTCTGTTAAAAGACTTTTCTTCAAACTGGTATCGATATTTTTATTTACCTTTTATGTCGTACCTATGGACGCTTTAGGCCCTTCTCTCATGAAGCTATTCAAATGCTACGGGACTGAGATGCAAACCATGATCGAATACTGGTATGCTACTCGTAACCGCACACGATGCTATGCTAATGAGACTATATTTTATCATTTTAAGAACAAATTCGTACGACGATGTCTAGTGACTCTAGTGATGAAGACAATTTTCTTCTGTATTTATATTACAAGAATAAACGAAAATATAAAAGATTCTGGGTGCATCCGTACATCGAAAAAATATCAATTGTAGGGCATTTGTCGAGGGAGGAGTCGTAATTTTTATAGAATGTCAAAAGAATAATTATTATTTGAATCTTAATCTGAGAAATTATCTTGCCAACTATCTAATAACCCCACATGCTTGGCTTCCTTGGCAATATAATTATTATTGTGTATAAATTCAATGTTTACCTACCTATAAATGACCTGTTATATTTTATTTCTAAATTTTAATCCACGCCTTTTATGTAAAATCTTTTCTTACGTACTCTGGCAGCTTATAATCACACAAACATGGATAATTTTCTACCGCCTGCACAAAAATAATATTAAATGTTTGTTCCGCCGCCATTTTTTAATGCTACGCGTATACGACTCGGGTAGCGTGCGACCAGCAAGACGGTAGCGTGCGACTTATGTCAAATTCGTCGTAGATGCGTCTCGTCGTGTGCGAAACTAGCTAAATAAGTATGGCGGCTACTGACAAGCGCCGCGTATCATACGGGTATAAAACACAAATAGCTTGAGAGTCGCTTCGTGAGAGAAGGGCCTTAGTGTCACAAATGGGAAGTGATACCTATTCTAATTTCGAACACTAAACTAACATTTTGGACTCTAACCTCAACCTCGCTTATGATTCTTCTATGTTCTCAGGCCGAACGGGCCACCTAAATAACACAGGTATGAGGAACGTGTTTAATAACTTAGAGAAGCTTATGACTGAAATAGAGATCGAAAATAAACAATATATTATCCAAGATGACCACAGTAAAGAAGACCAAAACATAGATAATTTTTTTCTTTAGCCAAATGACTATATTACATCAGAATATTGCGGGACTAATTAATAAATCTGACTTATTGACCCTACACCTTCATGAACTTTCTAATAACAATGTAAACGTAGATATAATTTGCTTAACCGAGCACTTTATTGTAAACGGTCAAGAAGAAATTTTAGCATTACCCAATTTCAAATTAGCAGCATGTTATTCGAGAAACGTGAGAAGAGGAGGGTCATGTATACTCACAAAATTAGAAATTCAATATAAAGAAATTTTAGATGTTAAAAAATGCTCTATCCAAGGCATTGTTGAATTCTGTGCAATCGAATTACTGAACCATAATGTTATTATTGTATGTGTGTATAGAGTTCCTAGGCATAATTTGGAAATATTTTATAAGCAATTTAATATGGGTTTACAAGCTATATGTTATAAACCACGGAAACAAGTAATCATATGTGGCGATTTTAATATTAACATTTTAAAAAAAGACACAGCCTCTCTTGAATTCCATAACTTTTTATTGAACTATAACCTTAAGTTGGAAATTGATCAGCCCACCAGATTGTCAAGCAACACTTGTATTGATAATTTTGCTCATAATATTTTAGGGAAATGTCATAACTCTGTTTTGGATTTGAATATGTCTGATCATACAGCTCAAATTTTTAGATTTCCTGTTAAAAAAGCCTGTATATTACATTGCTGGTGTATAAAATATCGTGATTTTAGTAAAGAAAACCTTAATAAATTTAAAGAATGTCTGTCCTCAATTTCATTTAATGAGGTATTCATGACAGATGATACAAATATAGCATATAACAGTTTTCTGGAAACCTTTACACTATATTATAATTTATGCTTTCCCTGGTTAAACAAATCCATAACTAACATAAAAAGACCATCATGGATAACACCGGGCATAAAATGTTGTAGTAAAAGGAAACGACTATTATTATGGATGCATAGATTAAAGCCAAGTAGAAGTAGTCATACTAGACTAAGACAATATTCAACTAGACTTAGCAAAATTATCAACTTCACTCAATATGCAAAAAATAATCATAGAATTTCATCATCTAAAAATAAATGTCAAACAACATGGGCGATTATTAATGAAAACATACATAACAGACATCTTGAAAATATTTTAGAGATAGAACATAATGGTACTATAATTAGCAGTCCTAAAAATATAGCTAATGCTTTCAATAATTATTTTATTAGCCAAGCAGAAAATCTTACAAGACCTGCCACTCAAAAGTCTAAATACTCGATGCAAAATATATGCACCCATTCAATTTTTATGCCACCAACGATACCTGATCAAATAAGACATGTAATTAATAACTTAAAAAATAAATCTAGTATTGGTTACGATAGTATATCAACCAAACCTATCAAATATGTATCAGATATTATATCAAGGCCAATTAGTTATATTATTAATCTAAGTATTTGTGCAGGAGTGTACCCAGAGAAATTAAAAGTTAGTATAGTAAAGCCATTGTACAAAAAGGAAAATAAAAAAGATATGAAAAACTACCGACCGATTGCTCTTATACCAGTTTTTTCGAAAATATTTGAGAGGATACTGTATGATTCTATATATTCTTATCTAGAAAAATATAATATTTTGGTAAATGAACAAAAGGGCTTTAGAAAAAACAGAACTATTAATATGGCAATTTACGATTTTCTGGATAGAATTATGACAAATATTGATAAAAGATCTTTGACATGTACCATATTTATGGATATAACAAGGGCCTTTGATCTTGTGGATCATAAATTACTACTGTTGAAACTGAATGCCTACGGCATTCGTGGTAATGTTTTGGCTGTCTTAGAATCATACCTAACTAATAGAAAACAATATGTAGAAATAAGAAATATATGTACCACGACTAAAAGAGAATTAAAATATGCCTCGAATGAACGTACTATTACATACGGCGTGCCACAGGGAAGTGTCTTAGGACCTTTACTCTTTTTGATATACATAAACGACTTTCCAAAAAATGTAGCCTTTCCTATGGTTTTGTTTGCTGACGACAGCACGGTAATGATTGAACACGAACCAAATAAAAAGCTCGATATAAATGTCAAAACTGCTTTAAATCAGTCAGTCAAATGGTTAGAACAGAACAATCTGTTAATAAATCTTAACAAAACAAAGATAATGTACTTTTATCAACGCCTAGCCCCTTTAAAAACTCCTATAGAATTTCATAACAAAATAATTGAAGAAGTTACCTACACAAAATTTTTAGGCCTAATCATTGACAGCAAATTAACTTGGAAAGAGCATATAGAAACACTGAGTAAAAAGCTAAGTAAATTCGCGTTCGCATTATATTCACTTCGCAAAAAAGTTAACCGTGAAGCAGTGGTAACTGCTTACCATGGTTACGTCGGTGCCTTATTACGTTACGGAGTGATATTCTGGGGCAACTCTACCAATAAGGAGATAATTTTTAAGGCACAGAAACGATGCATCAGAGCCATATGTCGACTTCAAATAACAGATAGTTGCAAACAACATTTCACCGACTTAAAAATATTAACAGTTCCATCCATATACATTTACGAGGTAGCTATATTTGTCAGACAAAACATAAATTTATTCAAAAAAGTATCGGAGTACCAATCGAGATCGACCAGACACATCTATAAACATAAATTATGCTTAAGAGAATCAAAAACATCCTTGATGCACAAAAGCGTCTTTTGCATGGGGCCAAAAATATATAATAAAATACCAGATTACATCAAGGATTTAAATAATTCTCAATTTAACTATAACCTAAAAAATAATCTAATAGACAAAAGTTATTACACAATAGACAGTTTCTTAAATGACAAATTATAAAATACATTAAATTTTAATTCTCTTTTGCACATATTGAATATCCATTTATTTTTGACATGTTATGATTTTGTTTATTACGCTTGACATTTTATTTGTATTATTAATCTTGACATTTTATGATTTGTATTATTAATCTTGACACTTTATTATTTGTATTATTATTCTTGACATTTTATTATTTGTATAATTAATCTTGATATTTTATTCATTGTATTATTAATCTTGTCATTTAATTATTCTCATTATTAATTCTAAAATTTGAATATGTTACTAATTGTTTGACATTTTAATATATGCATCTCGTTTTATTCAGTTATTGATACCTTAATTAATTCATTGTTAAAAGAAATGCCTGTATGTATTGTAATGAAATTGTGTAAGCCGCCAGGCAGATATTGGAGATCCGCTGTATTAATTTTAAGACCTATACTGTACCCAATTTCACACAAATAAAAATTTGAATTTGAATTTGAACATTGTCAAAAGAGATGCTTTTTTTGTAGAGGTTTTCTTAAGGAGGCTGTATTTTTCGCGGAGACAATATTTCTTTCTGTTATCTGATCTTGGCTTTTGGAGAGCTGGAGTATTTTTTATTCTAGTGTATGACAATTAACATACTGGGCCGAGACATGAGCAGATTTTTGTCAGCTTTCCTATTTTCTGGTTAATGGAACACCTTTTTGCCGAAAAGAACTTACGAACAAGCAATATGTATTATTATTTTTATGACGATGAGTACATACATTGTACTAAATCTATAATTTTAAATTTCTTGAGCTGTTTAACTGCTAGAATGCAATAGGTACAACATAGCTATGTTCATGTAGATCATATACATCAGCTGGTTTTAATCTGTTACATAATTCTGATACCCTACTATAAGCTACTTCGCAATCAGGGCCACCATCTACTAAAAAAACATACCAATAATACCTTGCATGACCTTAAACCAACCCGTAACTCTACAGCTAACAGACTAGCCACATAAACATACCTAAAGCAAAGCTAAGTACCCAACTTCATGCATATCGCAACAACCATGTTTATCCATTGTATACATTTCCACATACTTCGCTTGCAATTTTAAAAATATTCCGAGTTATTCTGAAGTTTCGCAAACTTGCTAAAGTGTAATGAGGCGACTATTTTTACTCTGTGCTTCTGTCGGGGTAAATTGGCGTGTTTTTTGGCAAATGATAAGTTTAAGATATTTTTTTCCTTTTCACGCAAACTTCCGCTAATGAGACGCCGACGGGTCACTGAGTTAAGATGTAACTTGCGATGTTTATAATTCTAGTTTTCGACCGTGGCTTCACCCGCATTATTTGCAGCCAATTTTGGCAAAATGAAACGACGGTTGATATAAATTGTATCATAACCCGCTGAGATGGTCACTTTTTCGTTAAATCGTCACACGAGGAAAAAATATGTGAACCACACGACTTAGGTTTATTTTCCAAGTGTGTGTGATATAATAATGAATAAATTAAATAATTGTCTTGGTAATTGCACTGTCTCTTAATTAATTCAACTTACGAGACCATGCAATTACCAAACATTTTTTATGGATATACCTCAGACAGTCAGTTACGGATCGGCATTATCACAGCCGGTTTGCAAACCACTTCTGAGCAATTTCTTCAAACATATTCCAACTTCGACGACACACATTCAAAAGTAAACCACCTCAACCACTATGTAAAAACTTTCAGCGACCACTAAGAATCTACGTTTGTTCGGTAAGCATAAGTACGCAATAATAGTTGCGGCACCGTATTACATTTTAAGATTGTACTTTATGGTAATAAAAGTGTGCATTCGGTGGAAATAATAGCAGTTTCCTCCAGTTTTCAATGCAATGTGGTTTCACAGTATGAATATGCATGGCATTGTAGTTTTCTTGTAATGCTTTTTAGATATTGAGGAAGCAGATTTTCATTCTCTGCCGTTTTAAATATGGTATTTTTAGGTGTGTGTCAATTTTCGACACTTAGTGGACGTAATTTGACAATAATTCAGCTACCTTCAATTTACTATTATGATTTTATATGATTGTTTTAAAATCATTTAAAATTATAATTTTTAGTTGGGTATGGCAGAAGAGACTTGAAAGTAGAATAAATGCTGTAGAAATGAGAGCACTGAGAAGTATGTGCGGTGTGTCTTTGACCGACAGAGTAAAGAATTGTGTGATACGAGAGTGGTGTGGGGTAAAAGAAGATGTAGTGACAAGCATCGAGAAAGGCATGTTAAGATGGTTTGGGCACATGGAGAGGATGGATGACGAAAGACTGACAAAGAAGATATATAAGGCAAGTATGAATGGGACAGGACGAAGGGGAAGACCTAGGCGGACGTTCTCTGACCAGATTGGAGACATCCTAATAAAAAAAGGACAGGTCAGAAGTACCCTAAACAGAAGAGCATGCATGAGAAACTTGATGGGAGTGGATGAAGCAAGAGAGGTATGTCAGGATCGTGGCAAATGGCGTTCCGTAGTCTCTGCCTACCCCTCCGGGAAACAGGCGTGAGTCTATGTATGTATGAATGTATGTATGTACGTTTTAATAGTGTTAAGCAGTGAAATAGTATAAATATAGGGCTGATAATAATACATTACGTTTAAACAAAAAACACAATTTGTACATATTAAAGAAACAAATTGTTATTTAATAACGTAAAAAATAGTTAGCAGCCCCCATTTTATCTTAATTCACTACTCAACCTTACACCACGAACAAACAAAAACATTTGGTTTCAATTAAAATCGATTTCCTAAAATAACATCCAGCACTCGACCGTGAAATATTTCATTAGACAGTGTCGAAAAGTTGCGGAATTTAAATTATATAGCGTCGACGCGGCTGCCGGTGAAATGAAAACAACGGCATTATTCTGCTCCTGGTGAATAGTTGACCGACGGGGTTTGGAAGTTGACAGCTTTTATTACTCATTTTTGTGGTCTTTACTATATATTTACTTTTTATCACGATATTTATGAACCGTTCAAAGCCACGGAACATCGTTATTATTTTGGATTGCAGCCGCACTGTGGCAAAGTTAATATTCTGCCCAATTTGTTTAGACTGAAGGCGCAAGCAAGGGATGACAGTTGGAATTGGTCACCCTTCTCTGACTGTTGACCTGATAGTTACCATACTATCTGATTAGACTAGGCAGAAGGATCTGGTCTCCAAAATGAACGTCTTGGATACAAGGCATATAGCTACAAAAAGTCCCTAGTGCCTTAGGATTAAACCCGATATCCACTGAGTCGCAGTTTGTAGGTATCTTCACTAAGTTAGTCTTGCCATCTCTTATACATATAAAGTAAGAATTTAATTTACGCCAGTATACATCGGTGAATATTGCATATTCTTAACAAACAAGGCAACTACAAACAATGCATCGTATTGAAACGTCCAAAACAATGGCATGGGCTGTCAATATGTAATAAGGAATCTTACGCTAAGCTCGACGCAGAGAGGGCAACAACTATGCGCAGTAAAAGAACCAATAAGATGTCTAAACACTGACGAAATCTTTTCAAATAGATTACGATGCTAATGCAAATACATAAGCAACTGCTGCAATGTGTGTTCTTTCAAATACCATTTCATTAACTTTTTCATTGTCTACCGTCGCCCATTGCTTTTAGGCCTCTTCTTTCTTTCTTTAGAATAAAAGAAAATTTTCTTCGATTGCACGCCACTCAGCTCGTCTTTTGGCTCTCCGTGTCTAACTGCTAAGTCTCGGTTACCGTTCCAAAACACGACTACTCCAGCGGTAGTCGGTGCTACGACAAATGTGAGCAGTCAAATGCCAATTCAGCTTGCTATTTTTCTACTCAGCCATCTGGGTACTCTGTCAAAACTTTTCAACAATCAGTTAAAGCACTAGTGATTTTCCCTAGCGAGGTAACAGAACATAGCAATTAATCGTTCCAATAAATTTGCAAAATTTGTAGCCAATATCCCAGACTACTCGAATACCTACTCTAATACCACGATACTCATACTAGCATACTGGTACTTATTATTTGCATACTACATAATACACGGCGTCTTGTTCCCTTGTTAAACGGTTACACTAAACTTCATTGCATCGAGTTTGAGTTTCAATAGCGTAGGAAATCTCAGACACTGTTTATCTTTTACGTTATATAACACGTGGCGTACATGAAGCTATAAAATATATTTCCGTTGTTTTATTATCAGTTTTAATATAATTTTAATTGATTATTTAACATATAAGTTAGTATATATTGATAAATAGTGACAAGAAGTTATTGTTAAAATTGTGTTTGTAAAAAGTATAATAACTACACGGCCAAAGTTCGAGCGAACAGAACGGAGACTTGGTGTCAACGGACGGGTTTGAATTTACATCTGCTACGGCTTAAACCCGGGGAGTATAATACTTATTAAAACTTATCCAACACTCCACAACACCGAATTACTCGGCTCACCCCCGTGTGAGCTACGTCCAACACACATCTGGCTCAGTTCTGTCTCCTTTTGCTTGACTACATGTGGAAGCAAAATCGAGGACTAAACAACAGCCCCAGACAAACACAATCTACAGATACACTTCACAATTACTACACTGTTTATTCTTGTCTGTACTTCATATATTTGTGTACTTTTTTGTATTAGCTATTATTGGTTTAATCCTGTAACTTGTATACCTACTTACATTTTATTAATAAGTTGATTAAGTTCATCAGCTGAGATATTTCAATAGAAACCTTGTAAAAGTATTAGATAATTACTCTAAAGTATTCAAATTACCTAAATTGTTCTCAATTTCTTAGTTTCTACAATTAATTAATTTAATTTATTTTTTATTCATATACCCCCCTTTTCTTTTGTAACTTTTCTTATTTATTCTGTCTATACAATAATACTCAAGCCCAATCACATCTCTTCTCTTCTTTGACTTTGCTCAGCTGTTTTCTTATTTTTTAGGTAATTTGTAATCCTTGGCAATGTCTCCCCATATGATGACTCGGAAGGCAACGGCCAAGGAGGCAGAAAATAAATTAAGAATAACTCTGTTCGAGTTAAAGAAGTACAAGGATGACAACAGTCAACTATTAAGGGAACGCGTTGACTGTGAAGAAGAAATTAAAATTGTGAATGACCGTATATCTGAGCTGAAGACACAACTCACAGAGCTGCATATAGAGCATATGGATGTCTTGGATCAACGGGACAGACTACGAGAAGAAGTTAGGTGTTTCAGCAGCTGCGATGAAATTTACTCCAGACAACTTAGCCGCAATGCGGAGTTAGAAGCAAGTCTCAATGAGGCTTATAGCAGAATTTTAACTCTAGAAGACACAATTGCGGCCTTTAACAGTACTGCTAGACACAACTTATTCTCTGAGCTCCTGGGTGACAAAATTAATGTGCTAAAAGCTCTTAAATGTAACTGTTTCAAAAAATGTATTAGTAAGAATAAATTTAGAAAATTGTTTAAGTTAAATAAATTAATTAAGAAACTTAGATCTGGTCCTAAGTGGTCTACCAAATTGAGTCTGTATGCACAAGATAACTGTAAATTAAATAAAGAGTGTGAGTCTCTTTTATTAAAGCTTGAGGAAATAAATGAAAAATTAGTTTCTGGTAGGTTGTTATATGAACAACACACAAGTGAGTTGCAAGCACAAATATCAAATCTACAAGCTCAACTCACTAGAGCTATAATGGAACACCAGAATGAGACTCATGAATACATCTTAAAATATGAAGAAATTTCAAGGGTTGGTTGAGAAAATTTAAAACAACTTATCTCATTATCCAACGCTAATAATTACTGTTTCAGTTGTACAACTAAGTGTGCGACTACACCTGCTAAATCAATAGAATTGAATGCACATGGATGTCAGTATAATACACAAAACAAACTGCATCCAGTAAAGACTGACAGTAAGAATGTAATAATTTTTTCAGACCAACTGGGAGTGGGTTTAGGGAGCTTAATTGATCATTACACTGAGCAACCAGTACAGAACTTTTGTTCACCTGGAGCTCAGTCTTGTACCCTAGTTGATAAGATTAAGAATGCCGACTTGAATGCACAAACTACTGTCATCATAGTGTATGGCGACAGCTCATTAGTCTCCAAAAACAGTCTCATAGAATTAACAGACTTAATGATAGATGTTAGCACAAAAATAGGATGTAGCTTTATTATTTGTGCATTGCCTTATTCATATGCTCTTACAGATGACCAAAACAGGCAGATAGGCAAATTAAATTTATTATTGTACAATAGGACATGTCATAGTGACAGTATTTTATTTTTTGACACTAATATTTTTATTAGTAATTTCTTTTTAACAAAAGATACTATGTATCTTTCTTATGTACATAGGCGACAACTTGCTAAATTATTAGCATTTAATTTATATACTGACAGGAGTACTACTAGAGTACTATAAGGGAGGTAATTGGTAGATAATAGTTATATCAATAGTAGTATTGACACATCGTTTAGTTTAAACTATTAGATGAGACAACAGATAGGCATTCATGTGTTTTAAACTTAGTTCATCAAAACATACAAGGCCTATCTGGCAAAGAATTAGAAATAGATTTATTTTTAAATAAACATAAGATTGATATCTTATGTATTACAGAACATTGGTTGCGAGGTGACCAATTAATATTTAACAATCAACATTACTCAGTTATAAGTGCATTCGTAAGAAAGAAGGCTATTCGTGGTGGCTCTCTAATATATGTATGCAATAGTTTGAAATGTAAAGAACGTAAGAATATAGCTAAACTTTCTATCGAGCGCACTGCTGAGATTTCTTGTGTTGAGCTTGAACAACATATAATAGTGTGTGTCTATCGACCACCACAAAGCGACTTCACTCAGTTTGAAAGCATTATAGAGGATGTTTTAAAACACATAATTTCTAGTAGGAAGTCTATAATCGTATGTGGCGATTTTAATGTCAATTTGTTAGAAAAATCACCAATTTGTACTAGGTTAGTTAGCTTATTTAGGTCATTTAATTTAAATGTTTTGTTCTCTGAACCAACCAGAATAACCTTACATTCGTCTATATGCTTAGATAATATTTTTTGCAATTGTCTTTATTTAAGTAAGGCTGTTTTAACTGACTTGACATCGGATCACTGCGGGCAAAAGGTTGTTATTCCAACTAATACAACCCCTAAAGTACAAGAAATTACATGTAGGCCAATGACCTCTGCTCGCCTCAAACACTTTAGTAATGATGTTGCTGCCAAGATCGCCAGTATTGACTTAATCGTTGATGATCCTGATGAACTATATAAATGCTTATTTAAAATTGTTAATGATGAGTACAATAAAAATTTTTAACTGAAGACGTTTGCAAGGAGCATTAAAGTAAATTTTTGTGATTGGGCAACAGTAGGTATATACAAAAGTAGAGCTAGGTTGTATGATCTACATGGTATGAAGAAATATAATTTTAAATTTATTCAATATGTTAGAAATTATTCAAAGGTTTTTAAGAGGACATGTGCTTTAGCCAAATCCTTATATTTAAGCAATAAAATCAAAGAATCCAAGAACAAAATTAAAACTACTTGGAGCATTATTAACAATGAGACTGGTCGAGCTAAATTGGTAGATACCAATTATGAACTAAAATTTAATGGTGAAATTATTACTCGGAAAACTGATGTTTCTCAGACATTTAACAATTTCTTCATAAATATACCAGTGAACACAACCAGCTGCCTAGATTCATGTCCAAGCAAAGCAGAAATGTTGGTTAGGGGCAATGTGAATGAGTGTGATGTGCTTTTTAATCTTAATATATAAAATCCTTGCGTTACTGACTGACTGACAGACACGCTACAGCCGAAACTATTGGGCGCAGGAAGCTGAAATTTGGCATGTATATTTCTTGGGGACCGTAGGGGTGCACTAAGAAGGGATTTCTAGAAATTCCCGCGGGATCGGCCAAAACGGGTAAATTAAAAAAAATGCAGGCGTAGCTGCTGGCGTCCTCTAGTTTTAAATATATTGGCAACAATGACATACTGAAGGTATTCAAGACGCTCAATAATAAAAAATCTTTTGACTTATAGGGCATTTCTGTTAAACTTGTGCGACAAATTATTTCTAGCTTAGCTCCATATTTAGCTGCAATATTCAACAGATGCGTAGATACAGGAGTATTTCCTGATTTAATGAAACACAGTAAAGTAATACCATTATTCAAAAAGGGATCAAAGAGCGACCCTAGTAATTTTCGGCCAATTTCTATCTTGCCTGTTATTAGTAAAATTTTTAAAAGATTATTTTGCATCAACTAGAGAGCCACTTTCACACAAATAATTTATTTCACAGTGAACAGTATGGCTTTACTAAGGGTCGCTCCACCGTTGATGCCGGTGTAACTTTGTTAAAGCATATTTTTAATGCTTGGGAAAACTCGAAGGATGCCATTGGTGTTTTTTGTGACCAATCAAATGCCTTTGACTGTGTGGAACATAATACACTTTTACTTAAATTGAAACTTTATGGTATTAGAGATACCGCACTCAATCTTGTTGCCAGCTACCTTAGTGATCGAATTCAGTATGTAGATGTTAATGGGAGTAGGTCTCTAGGTTTGCCAGTAGGAATGGGCGTTCCACAGGGCTCTATTCTCGGTCCATTTCTTTTTTTAATATATATTAATGATTTGCCGTTCTTTGTACAAAATTTATGTGATATTGTTTTGTTTGCCGACGATACGTCACTAATTTTTAAAGTTGATCGTAATTTAAGTAGCTTTGATACCGTCAATAACACTATTGCACAAGTATTAGATTGGTTTTCGACAAATAATTTGGTACTCAACTCAAGCAAAACCAAATGTGTTAAATTCTCTTTGCCTAATGTCAAAAGTGTTCCTACTAATATAATTTTAAATAAGGAAACAATTCAACTAGTCGAATCAACCGTATTCTTAGGTGTAACTTTAGATTGTAAGCTTCAGTGGGGCGCCCAAATATCCTGTCTCACAGTAAAACTTAGTTCTGCAGCGTTTGCAGTTAGAAAAGATAGGGAATTCACAGACATAGATACTGCTAGACTAGTTTACTTTAGTTATTTTCACAGCGTAATGTCTTACGGAATAATGTTATGGGGTACAGCTGCTGATATACAGACTATTTTTGTCATTCAAAAAAGGGCCATACGTGCAATTTATAAGTTAGGTGCTAGAGATTCTTTACGTGATAAATTTAAAGAAGAAGATATATTGACAGTTGCATCGCAATGTATATATATATGCTAAATTAATGTACATTAAGAAAAACTTAATTCTATACCGCAAAAATAGTGATTTGCACAAAGTGAACACTAGGAATAAGCATAAACTGGTGGGAACTAACTACCGTCTACATAAAGTTCAAAACTCATTTGCGGGGATTGGTATACGATTTTTCAACAAATTGCCTCTTGAAATAATGAATTTACCCATGCACAAATACAAACGGACAATTAGGAACTTTCTTTTACAAAGGGGTTATTACACTATTAAGGAATTTTTAAATGATAAGACACCGTGGGGATAGCCTTAGGCTTGTTTAACTCACGATTATTTTATTTACATGTTAAGTGGAGGTGCCTCGTGAACACATGATTTTTGCAGGATTTGGATATTTTTATGATTTGTTGAATGTAGTTTAACATTATTTATCCCTGATCATATCATTGTTCACTTGTCACCTTTACAAAATTCTTTCTACATTTGCATTCCTTCACGCGTTCCACTAACTTATGTTAATAATAACGATCTGGAAAATGGAGGTAATTGGCGGTCATGGTCAGTATACCAATAGATTGTTTCTTACTGCTGGTTCGTATACCGTTGTCGTCATGCTCATTAAAATGTCATTTCTTGTGGTGGCGTCGTGTGTCGGGTCATCCCTGTCCCTCTAATATGGCGAGAGGGATGATGGCTGGCACATGCGTCATACTCGTGAACGGGTGCTACTTGCGATGACTGTTCGATGAGGGTCTTGCGGGCTGGTATTAGATTTTAATATTTAACTGCATCATTTCCATCATGGTTCTGATCACTTTCGCGGATTGCCTGCATTATTAGGTATATATAATGTAAGTGGATGCTCCTGTTTCACCATGTCTATTCTGAGGAGGCTAACCAAAACTATTATGCTTGAGTATTATTATGTACAGTAAATATATACAAGTGATATAGAAGGTGTAACAGTTGCAGCACCTTACAAAATGTAAATTGTGTACTATGCAAAACCTGGCGATGAAAAAGGGTGACCGTGAGTTTTATTGCCCGTTCTTTCTCATGGTTCTACCTATTGCTTTGCGAACGTGGCAGTAAATGTTAATGTAGAAGCATACAGTAATAATGTTTTAAATTTGAGTATAAGTAATTATTTTATAAATTTATTATTTTGACGTTCATAAGCGTCACATTGTGACCCAAATGAATAAAGGATTTTGAATTTTAATTTATTAATATATAATACAGGGTGTCACAAGACCCATCACCAAGCTGAAGTCTACTCGTTGTGGACATCATGCCAAGTCATACTAACCAAATATAATACCTGGGAAACGATTTTTTTTTAAGTTTTCACATTTTTTAAACAGCTATTATAAAAGCGCGCGTGCAATGATCGAAATACCTACTTCTCCATGGGGCCATAGGGCATCTAAAGAATATATAGGCGGGTTAAATGCATCGATTTTGTACCTTATTAGAAAAAATCCATACTTACTTTGAGCCTCAATATCTCCTGAACCAGTAATTTCCCAGGTATGGTGCCGAAGTAAAAAAATTTCGTAGTGATTGGTACAACATGGGATTTCAGTTTTCGTTAAGGGTCTTTTTACACCCTGTATATATAAACAAGATTACTGAGGAAAAACGTCAAGCTCTGCAAGATCAAGAGAAGTTTAAACTTTCAGGCTGCTTGAGAAAGTAGAATTCAATAAGCAAACTAAACTTAACTTACCGTAATGAGTCCTTTTGACAATATTTTTTTTTTGTTTAATAATAATTAATGTGCAATGATTTCATTTTTATCAGCAAACTCACATAACTGGCATCACGGGTGTTCGTAGAGACAGTGTGTCGTAAAATAAATGCAGCATGAAATTAGGCAGCTTCTATATCATGGGCTGCATACATACATTTCGGGAAAACACTGACTTGAAATACACTGTGTATTTGTATTAGAATAACATATAGGCTACTTTTTGCTGCGGTAACCGTCACCAAAGTGGTAAGAATACCCGGGGTCTGCATCGGGGTATTTATAAAGTACTCGTAGTATATTGTAATATAGCACAAATATATTATATGTTGATGTGTGACTTCCTTAATAGTCAGTGTGGCTTGACCGATGATATAAGCTTGTTAGAAACTTTAAGTGGCTTTCAAGTTCTGTGTTGTTAGTTTATTCTGTTTGATTAAGGATGCATTGTAGTGTGGTTCCTAATGTGATTTCGCTTGTTATTGAATTATCGCTTAAGCGTAAACGATCTAGATAAGATTCTATCGATAAAAAAGAAAGTTGATTATGCAGAACAACATAAAAGAAACTACTATTTAGGATTTTTGCCGTTTATTTTGGATACAGATTTTAAACCAATATTAGCACTCATGGCGTATCTTAACTTGCTGTTCGTAGACGATCGATAAAGTAAAGCAACGTTGGCAGAGGTCACTACTTAGATGGGTGACTGTCGTTTGAAGCATTTATAGCGTAAGCATAAGCGTTCGATTCCCGCTCAAGTCAAACATTTGTGTGCGTGAACATGGTTGTTTGTCTTGGTCTGGGTGTTTCTATGTATAATATTATGTATATAGTTCACAAAAAATAAGTTTATACTTATGTATGTTTATCCATTGTCTAGTACCCATAGTACAAGCTATGCTTAGCTTGGGACTAGATGGTGTTGTGTGGTTAAAACAAAAATCAATCGTGATCATGTGTGTAATGTATACAAATCACGAAAATTTAAAATCATTTATTTTGTCACTTCAACTATTCAACCATCACCATTTTTCGTTAAAGTACATTTATAAGTGCATGATTGTAGTGTATGACACGCCTTCCATATATATTTGTATGTAACCTGTATGTTGATGCAAATAATTGACATCTTTCATTTCGCCTCCCAAAGTCCCGACACACAATATTGCATGGCGACCCTGCCAGGATTACTCATGAAATGTCTAAGTTGATCAAATGAATTTTGAATCCATGATATACAGACACTATTTTCATAAGAAGAGAATCATAATAGAAGTAACAATAGAAGAATAGAATTTATTCTCAAACGTGTCTAAGGCAAACAAATGATTTATTCTGGCGACAAAATATATATGACTCTCTGGCATAGTGCCACAATCCAATAGCCAGTTTTAGGTTTTGTGTTATTATAATAATATATATGCATGTCTTTTATTTTTGTAATGCCTTTGTTTGCACTCTACCTACAAAAACATCGTGAGAAAACCTGAAAGCTCTCCATAATGTTCGCAAAAGGAAGTCATACATAGGAAGTCTGCCAATCCGCAGTTACCCAACTCTGCCAACACGCACTTTCAGCATACCTGCATATATTTTTGATCCTATTTACTTCATGTGTATTAAAAATGTTAATTATCGCTCGCTTAATAATGTAACCGGTAGATGGCAATAGGCTCACTCCCTATTACATTGCGACCGAAACATAACGGGCGAAGTGTGCGTGTGTAAAACACCTCTGCCAACCTTTCGGGGATAAAGGCGGGAAGTTATGTTATGATGTGTTATTTACTTCAGTGACACTGTTATCAGGATTGCTAAAAGCGAAATTTCGGGGCAAGTATAAATAAAGCTTTGGCTAACTACAACAATGACAATTTACCAAATTCAAACAGAATCCACAAACCCTCACCAATGTTTGAACAGCAGTTATTTATTTCCGTATCCTACATTTGAATATAACACAAATGTTATAGAATTACAGGCTAGAATAGGTAATGCCGTGACTAGAAAGCTTTTATAGATTCTGCGTCTCTATCAATCCAATATTGTTAGTACCAATGTAAAACCAAATTTCGGGGCCTCGATATATCGAATACGATAACTTGATAACTATAGTATTGACAATACTATATTAAAGAAGCGGTCTTCTACGATAGCGTCTATTTATCTTGGCTTAAACGTAACACAAACTTATAAAAATGTACAGTTTTGTCGTACAGTGATTGTGTCAGTATATAATATAAATGTTAAATCCAAGTAACTAAGTAATAAGTGAACAAATATTTTGCTTTAAGTGTACGTTAATATTCTACACTTTGTCAAAGCATATTATCGCTATTTAATGTAAAAGTTAATGCCTTAACACTGTTTATATTAACTCTCGCTACGAAATCCAGTAAGAATAATAATTTTAAAAGCAAATTTACTGTGACCAACGCAACGCACATTTAAACAATGAACGTGCAATGATTCGAAAATGTAATAAACCGTGAAACATATCACTTAATTTATTTGTCATATGGTGGTGCACATTTATTGTCATATGATTTTGTCTGAAATAGAAATAGTTTTTGTGACAAGTTAAATCGATTATATCAGTTTAGTTGCGTGTTACTTTGTCTATTGAAAATTTCTGACTAAAGGCACACTATGAACTGTCAAATCATTCACTTTTCTTTCTTTGTCGTGTCCGGTAAAAAATTGTCTGGTCCCACGCCGTATCTTGTAATTTCGCGTTTTGGAATTGAATTATATTAATTAACAACCTCGCAACCGTCGCTATATGAAATTGTTCGACGAGGTTGTGAGCGATTGACAAAGTTAAGATTGTTCTCGAAATTTCTCTTTGAAGACACGTTGATTTTTTGCGAGTCCACGCTTTTTGCCTTCTCACGTGCCTTTGTCATAATTTAAGTAAATTTAAAACCCTTGTGAATTGCCGCTAATTGATCTGCCGGCATCGGTTTTTTCGTGATAGAATTGTGATAACCCTTGTAAAATTTGTGTGTCGTCATCTACCTGCAACGTGTCCAGAAGAAGGATGGCGAGCTGGACCTTCTAGTAGTAACTATAACGATTTGCTTGTTATTTTGGCCAAAATTATGAGTGTAATCTTATAGGTCTACTCCGGAACATCAGTGAAGATTTGGTAAGTAAATTTGCATGTAATTGTAATTCACTGTGCAACACAGTATATAGTTTAGACCTTTTGCCTTGTCGTGGTCAGGTGGATGTAATACAAACTTCCACTGCGCACTCTGAATAATTTCCTACCTGCCTACAGCAACTCTAAACAAAGTTGGTAGCAGAGCGTATTTGTATCTAGCCGTTGATTGTATCTAAACTCAGATTGGTATTGTATAAGCTTGTATCTGAGCTATATATCTCATTTTTTGACAGTCTTGTAGTGTTTGTCAGGTCAGTTTTGCCTCTAATACATAATATTTATTGTATTAGTTGACCTGCTTAATTGAAACACATTGTCATACATAACCTCAAATCAGTAGTTATTTGACTTGTATTGTTGAAATCTAACTTGAATCAGTTGTTGTTAGCATTGGTAAGTCGGTTTGATTGGATACATAACAGTTGTATGTGTCAATTAATTTAGTTAATAGCATAATTATATTGAGTTTGAAACATTATAACAACCAAACTTGACCTTGCATAGATAAACCTTTGTTTGTTAAAATCTTAATATCGATGCTTTACGCCCAAAAGAGGCTAACCGCCACTTAACAAACTTTACAGGAGAGTAGTTTTAAGTTCAAAATAAGTGAACAAAATCATAGAAATTTTTCTGTACGTTCCAAAAGATTCAAAATTTAACCATATAGTTTTTGATTAGGTCTCTACAAAATGACATTGTTAATTAAAACAAATCATACTCCTAACACTATTTACTGTCGCTTACCCTCAAATGGTCCTAATTATACTAACAGGAAAAAACGTTGTAAATGAAAACAATGAGTTCCAACCCAAATGATTTAACTGCACCATTTATTTTATTTATGTTGAAGAAAAACAGCATACCTGTGCTTTTTCTGTTCGTCAAGTGGAGTCAATATGACATAACCGGCTATTGGTTAATGGCAGAAGAACAAGGAAATTGTTATAAGTTAATTATCTATAAAAATACTATAAGCTCTTTTATACAACGCGAAAGCACATTGTAATTAATTCTTATAAAATTATACATACATACTTACATACATACATTAGACTTTTATAAGTTTTTAAACTGGCTAACCGACTAAGGTATGAATTAAAAAAAAGAGGAATTGTGCTCAATCAGTCTTTATTTTAGAAAATTAAACAAAAAAATTCTTACTCATTGTAAGTTAGTCTTGCATTATATAGTCATGGTGACATTCTAGGTATGACAAAAAATATAAACTTAAAATTTCGTACCTAAGGACCACTTTTAGGTATGACCGTATGCGTTTGGTCCTCGTCGTCCGCGTGTCCGCGTCTGCAGTTGCCGTCAATCGCCTCGCGACGTCCGTTGCCGGGGGAGTCCTCCACAGCAAAGAAACTACCCGAAACAACCGTTTCCGATGAAGACATGCGTCAGGCGGAAGGTGAGGACACGGTGGCGGCCTTCAGCCGCTCCAAAAAGAGGGTTCTTACTATCGCTTTTGCCGTGTATCCATTCATTCGCACTCACCCATCCATTCACTCAATCGATAAAACAATGATGATGACACATGTTAAATCAGTCACGGTGACAAATCTTGAGGCAGAATAACAATTTGCAAAAGAGAGACCTACTAACTCTAATATATGTGCAAAACAAACGTGCAGTTTTTATTCTCTCACTCTCATAGTCCTATAGGCAATTCGACACAACAGAGTCATATCAGTCGCAGAATAAACTCTTGACTGTTACTGAGAATTCATCAAAAAATCCAATAATTCCTTGCTGGCCCAACCTGGGATTCGAACCCTTGATTATGATCCTAAGCCAGGCCAGCCAACAAAAACTCTGTAGGTACTTATTTAACCATTCAGTATTATCTGAACAAGATAGCAAAAGAATGACTTCTTACCTATAAAACTTAAAATAACTAATTAGAATACACAATTATAGATGAATATAAAAGTCTATTAAAATAATCTTACCGTCTTATTTCCTTTGAAAAACTTCGCGCCAAACGAACTCGCAAGAACGGAGGTGCTTATGCCCGCGGTGAATGTTCGCTGTGCAACGCTAACGACATTAACGACGAACGAAAGAGTGAGATAACCGACGCTGTTTGTTATTATTCTGTAAGCTAACCGCCAAACCTTTGATTTACCTTGTTATCTAACCACCATACCAGATATTTTTTTTGGGAGGGAAAAAAAAGGGTAAGCGACAATGTAAGGCGACATTCGTTTGGATGAATTATCCTAAGCGCCTTCGATGATTGATTTGGTGACTAGGGAAAATAAAAATAAACGCCAAATAAAGTCACGGAAATTTGACCTAAATGTAATAAATTACATATATTTTATCCGAAGGAACTGCCCTAATATCCTAACCGAAAGTTTGGTACACAAAGATTCAAGTAAAATTTGACTAATGTATTTTTTACAAAAAAGTATTTACAGCCCAAACTACTTAACGTTCAAGTAAAGAAAAAAATATTCAGAGCCAAAATTGCTTATCTCAAAGTTTTGAATATTATTTTTATCCAACCACCATAATACAAAAGACACCAAAAATAACTTTCGTTTATGACGAAAAACTTAGTATTAGAACCTCAATTCCTTTACCGCCTAAGCGACAAAAAGTTTGTCCTACAGCCACGAAACTTAGACCATTAGACGCAGAAAAAAAAGCCGATTCTAACCATATATATAAGTCGATTTCGCAAAAAATGCCGCTTACCCCCTTTTGGCCGGAAGGCATCGATATATAAAATCCTTGCGTTACTGACTGACTGACGGACACGCTACAGCCGAAATTATTGGGCGCAGGAAGCTTAAATTTGGCATGTATGTTCCTTGGAGACCGTAGGGGTGCACTTAGAAGGGATTTCCCGAAATTCCCACGGGATCGTCCCAAACGGGTAAATTTAAAAAAAATTGCTGGCGTAGCTGCTGGCATCCCCTAGTATATTGATAATATTGTAAGGTAACACAAACTGGTGTCTACAGTTGTAATATATAACACACTTAGTCTGTCTGTTGCAGTAATTAATTAATTAATTTGAAGTTTCAACTTTGATAACTTGGTTTTGTGTCAATATAATTGAAAATATTAATTTCGTTGGGCAGTTAACACCTGCCACTTGCTTGCACCAGCGGTAAACAGGCTTATACTTTGTTGGTTTCAAGAATTAACAAATATTAAGTTTTAATTGATAGCATTATTTAACGCTTGTCCGAGCTCTTTTGTAAACTTAATATGTCAGCTATCAAGGACTTGCGTGCGGCTGCTGGTGCCATTGCATCAGATTTGCGCTGGTTTGCCTCAGCCAGTGCCTTGGTGTACTACAAAGATATGAGCGGATCGATGATCGCCTGGCAAGTGTGGAACAGCAATTTCGTACTTTCAGCGCTTGCTTTCTCGAAGTGTCAGTTAATGACTTCACCGCTGACCAGCGAAATAGAGTCAGCGAGGATTATGCCCAGGTTTTAGACCTGTATGATGCTGTCTCCAACTGTGCAAGACAGTTAATTGCCGAAAGGAACGGGCAACCCGCCTTGAAGCAGGAGCTTCCTAGGACAGCACCGGGTCTGGTGAGTAGGCTTCCCACTTTAGACCTCATGCATTTTGATGGCTGCCTAGGAAGCTACCTGGGCTTCGTTAATTTATTTGACAGCCTGGTCGATGATAGGGCTGACCTTCGGCCGGCTCAAAAATTGGCCTATTTGATGTCGGTTCTGGATGGGGAGGCCAAAGGCCTCATCCAGCATCTGCCCGTGTCTGACGAGGCTTACCAGACGGCTCGGGACTTAATTATCCGTAGGTACCACAACAAGCGTGGCGTCGCAGACACCCACATCGAGCAGATTTTGAGTTTGCCCACGCTCACCCGGGTCTTTGGGTTGCGCACCCAACTTTTGAACCCGCTTTTGGTGGCAATCAACGCCCTTAAGTGCTTGGACCTGCCCGTGGACCAGTGGTTCTACCTATTGGTGCACATTGTGCTCAAAAAGCTGCCTGCCGACCTGAGGTCGCGATTTTAACAGCGCTTTGGTGGGGATAGTGCGACCCATCTGCCCCCCTGCAGACTTGGGGAAGTTTCTCGAGGATGAGTGCCGGGTCTGAGATAACTCTGGTGGTGACACGCCGGCTAAGTCGCAGCCGCCCAAGGTCAAGGAGCAGGCTCGCGTTCACACCCGAGCCAATGTTGATCGGCGCCCCCCTCGCTTTGCAGTCACACAGAGCCCAGCGGAGCGGGCACAAAACGGCCAGTTGTAGAGGCATTCTTGGACCTCCATGGCGCCTCCATCGCCACTCACCCCGTTTGGAGAACCGTAGCGTGCGCACGCCTCCTCTCTCTCACGCACCTGAATGTGCGACCGCTCAACGTCAACAGCAACATGACTGCTGCCCCAGGTATTCCTCTCCTTTGGCGGAGCGTCCCCGCCTTGACTCGCGGCCCACCTCGTTTTGGGCGGGTGCGTCATTATGATCCCCCACAGATGGCGCGCGGATCGAGTCATCGCGCTTTTGAGGACTTCAAGCCGCACCCTCATTTTGATTTGCCTGGTCCTGGCCAACGGTCACCGCCCAGGCAACAATAGGTCATTGACCCCTGCCCTATAACGCCAACCTCCCCCATTGAGACCGTTATCCTGCCAACGGTTGCTGTTAGGGTCTGGGGACCCACGGGGACCTCTGTTGTTGTCCGTGCTATATTGGACACAGGTTCACAAGAATGCATTCATCATCATCAGCCTTTAACAGTCCACTGCTGGACTAGGCCTCTTCTTTGAAAGGAGGAATTGGCCTACTATACCACGCTGGCCAAACGGATTGGTATAAGGTTTGTATCAAGCTTTCCTTCTCTTACAATGCTGTTCTCTGCATAATATGCTCCCTCTTTCGGCTCTTACGACACGCATGGGATGATATGGGGTGGTGACATTCCGTATTCTTAATCCGTCACCACACGGACACACAAGAATGCATTGTTTCCACTTATTTGGTAGGGCAGGTTAAATTAAATATGGGCTCTTTTCCTAATTGTATACGGGGCATAGGTGACGTAGCCTCTAATGTTGAAGGGCAAGTTAAGGTTTTGTTTGGCCCTGTTGAATCTTCACACCCGAGGATTAAAACCTCGGCTATTGTGCTGAAGAATATTTTGGGTATGCATCCACAGAAGCAGCTACCTGCTGCTGTGGTGAATTCGACATCGGGATTGGATCTGGCAGACCCCAAATTTGACACACCAGGACAAATCGACTTGTTGAGTGGCTCTGATGTCCTCGGTGGAATTTTGATTGGTGGGAAACGGGTCTTGGTGCCAAATGGTTTGACTGCCATCCCGACCATATTTGGATTTGCTTTGATGGGACCTGTACCTAGGGACCCCCTCCACCTGAACTTGATAATTTGTTGGCTGTAGGCTCCGCTCTCTCTGATGCAGTTCAGAGGTTTTGGGAGGTAGAGGAGCCCCGTCAAGCTGCTCGTTTGAATCCAGAACATGAGGAGTGCTAGCTATTCTTCCAGAACAATACTGGTCGACTCTGTTCTGGTCGGATTATTACGAAGCTACCCTTTCTGTCTGTTCGGCCTCCGCTTGGTGAGTCACGACCTTTAGCCGACAAGAGGTTGTTGGCTATGGAGCGTCGCATGGGTCGTGATCCAGAGCTCAGGCAGAAGTATATTGATTTCATGAGAGAATTTGAACAATTGGGACACATGTCTGTGTTAAATTTGGATTGGCGTTCGGTGGAGCATTACTTTTTCCCGCATCATGCGGTATTGAAGCCATCAACTGGCAAGCTGCGCACAGTGATTGATAGTTCTGCGCAGACTTCAACAGGCGTATCCTTGAACCAGTGCTTGCATTCTGGTCCCAAGTTGGTCAAGGACCTTTGTGACGTCATCACCAGCTTCCGACGACATCAGGTTGTCTTTGTGGCCGATATAAAAATGATGTTTAGGCAGACGATTATCCTCCCTGATGACCGTCGCTTCCAGTTGGTCCTTTGGAGAGAGGATCCTCGCGATCCCATGGTCGTCTACGAGCACAATACTAATGCGTACGGGTTAAGGTCAAGCTCCTACTTGGCAATACGTTCTCTTTGGGAGCTCGCAGAACGCGAAGGCTTACGTTTCCCACGAGCCTCCGCCATCTTGAAGAAAGATATTTACGTGGATGACATTTGTTCAGGCGCCTCCACAGCGGACGAGGCGATCCTCCTGCGGGACGAATTGATAGGTATTTTGGCCTCCGCTGGTTATGAGTTGCGCAAATGGATTTCCAACTCACCAGCGCTTTTGGAGGGCTTACCCGAGGATCATCAGCAGGATCCACATTTGTTTGAGATTGTTGACAGCCCCGCCATGATGGCTGTTCTCGGCGTTCAGTACAGACCAGTCCAAGACCTCTTTACGTATAAAGTAAACTTGAAATTGCCTTGTTCTTGGACTAAACGTCTCGTGTTGTCTACTGTCGCCAAAATCTTTGATCCAAACGGTTGGATTTGTCCTGTTATATTTTGGGCAAAATGCTTCTTGCAGAAGCTTAGGACAGCAGGATTGACCTGGGACGAACCTCTACGCGGTACTCTTGTTGAGGAATGGACCTCTTTTGTATCCTCACGTCCTGCCGTCAATGAGATCTCCTTGCCTCGTCCCATCCTTCCTCCCGGGAAGTACAAGGCAACCCTTCACAGGTTTTGTGATCCTTCGGAATGTGGTCAAGCGGCCGTGGTGTACTTGCGCACAGTTAGTGCCTCAGGTCAGGTGAGGGTTTCCCTGATTATGGTGAAGAGCAAGGTTGCAACCCTTCGGGCATCTCTGGCCATCCCGAAATTGGAGCTCTCGGGAGCAGCCCTACTTGTACGCTTATTGAACCACGTGTCTACTTTGGGTAAAACCATTTGTATTAATATGACCTACGCCTGGACAGACAGCCAAATTGTTCTTTGTTGGGCTTTTGTCCACACTTTGGAGGTATTTGTTGCTAATCACGTTTCTTAAATACAAAAATCTGAAATCAAGCTTATTTGGAGACACATGCCAGGTGAGCTCAACCCCGCTGATTGTGCTTCGCGCGGATGCTTGACGCCTAGTTTGATAGGTCATTCGCTGTGGTGGGGTCCGGAATGGTTGAGTCGACCAGAAATTGATTGGCCTCGAACGCCAGTTTTGAATACTTCCAATTTGCCGTGTCTACGAACACTCGCTCTTGAGAAGGTGGAATGCGCCTTCGATCCCAATTTTTTGTTAAATCGCTACAGCTCCCTTGATAAGTTGTTAGGCTTGGATAAAGCGTTTTGTTTTTAATTTTAGGCACCCACAGCAGAAACGACTGACACCATTTCTCTCACCACAGGAACGACAGGAGTCTCTCTCCTTTTGGATTCGTTCTGTGCAATTGGCACACTTTGAGAAGGAGATTGCTATCCTTAAGTCAGGGAAATTGAAATTATCGGGCGCTGTATCTAAATTGAACCCCTTTTTGGACAATACGGGTCTCTTGCGCGTTGGACGCCTCAAGAACGCCAACCTCCCTTACGGGGCACGTCACCCCCTTTTGTTACTCAAGGACGGTCATTTGGTACGCTTGTTGGTAACTGACCGTCATCTTAAAAATTCGCATGCTGGTTGTAATGCGCTGTTGGCCATTTTGCAACGCGAGCTTTGGATTTTGTCTGCCCGAAGAATTATTCGAAGTTTAGTCTTTCGCTGCATCCCTTGCTATAAGCTCAAGGCTTCTACCATGCAGCCCTTGATGGGAGACTTACCGGCAGATCACGTTACTGAGAGCAGAACGTTTGACGGTGTTGGCACAGACTTCGCTGGTCCCTTTTTGGTGAAAACGTCGACACTTTGAAACAGCAAACTGTTAAGGGCTACTTGTGCGTTTTTGTTTGTCTCTCCACAAAGGTCGTACATTTAGAACTGGTCTCCTCGCTTACGGCGGAGGCGTTTGTAGCCACATTTGACAGATTTGTATCCCGCAGAGGGCTGCCTTCCTTGATCCGTTCTGATTGCGGCACTAATTTCAAGGGCACTTATAATTATTTGAATGACGTTGTTAAATTTGTTTTCGATAAGAAATATAAAATCCAACTGTACGAGGATCTACACGAGGGAGCGGTTGGCCACAACGAGCTCACGATCTTCACAGATGGGTCTAAGACGGATACAGGTACGGGTTCAGGAGTATTCTCCGAGGACCTTAACATCAACATCGCAGCACCGCTGGGAGCCTACAACACGGTCTACCAGGCCGAATGTTTTGGTATAATACTAGCTGCCACAGCAATCATGGCACGTGAGGTAAGGGAACGATCCATTAGGATCCTCTCAGATAGTGAGGCTGTCCTCTCAGCCCTCAAAAGCCATACTATCACCTCGGCGCTCACGCTTGAATGCCACCAGAAACTAACAGAAGTAGGTAAACAAAACAAATTAACACTGCAATGGATCAAGGGCCACAGTGGCTCAAGAGGGAATGACGCAGCCGACGTACTTGCCAGACGAGGGGCCACTTTAGAGGTGGTGGGACCCGAGCCCATTATTCCCCTCCCTTCTGGTTTTTATCGCAACCTGGTAAGGAATAGGACCAGGACCCAACACAACCAGTCCTGGATTGGTATTGAAACATGTAGGCAGGCCAAGGAGGCTCTTCCCGCAGTAGACGGTAAGATAGCCAAACAAATCCTCCGGCTGTCCAAACAACAACTGCGGACAGTCACGGCCGCCTACACAGGACACGGATTCTTTAATAAACACCTATTTACTATAGGTATCACCGACAGCCCGCTGTGCAGGGCCTGTATGGCAGCAGACGAGACGGCAGCCCACCTGCTCCTCGACTGCCCTGAGGTCGCACAGTACAGGCAGCAGTACCTGACGAGATACAGCACCCTGAGGGAGGCAGTGGGCCACATCAAGAGTCTGCTGGCCTTCCTCGAAGAGCTGGGGTGGCTCGAATGAAGTCACCATTCCCACCTGCACGCAAAATACACGCCAAGACGTGGAGTTGCGGAAACAGCCCGTGCCATCAAGTATCAAGTATCAAGTATGACGTTGTTAATTTCCTTGAAACCAATAAGGCTGATATAGGCACTTGGCTTGCCCGACATGGGATAAATTGGTTGTTTTCCCCACCAAATTGTCCACACTGGGGTGGTATATTTGAGGCCGCTGTAAAATTGGCCAAAACACACTTGCGCTGGACAATCGGTGAATCAGTCCTTACATTTGAGGAGCTCGCAATTGTGTTTTGTAAGATTGAGGCTTTTTGAGAGCGTTTTGAACTCTAGGCCATTGTGCCCGATCTCCTCAGATCCGAATGATTTGGAAGCCCTTACGCCGGGCCATTTTTTGATTGGTCGCCCACTTGTCGCCTTGCCTGAGGGGTACTATAATGATACGAGACCTAATCGTCTCTCGCGTTTTGAATTGGTACGCCAGATTACTCAGAGCTTTCGGAAACGCGATAATTTGGAATATTTGCACATACTCCAGCAACGCGTTAAGTGGACAAACAAGACCGATCCACCCAAGATTGGAGAACTCGTATTGATCAAGGAAACTTTCCGCCACTCAGATGGCGCAGGGGGCGCATTCTTCATTTGGTAACTGGGACTGATGGAGTTCCCCGATTTGCTGAGGTCTTGGTGGACGGTTCGATTCTGAGGAGAGCGGTTGCAACATTGTCACGTCTACCAACCGATTAGCGGACCGGTAGGCCGGTCCGGGGCGGGTGGATGTTTGAAATAGAAATAGTTTTTGTGACAAGTTAAATCGATAATATCAGTTTAGTTGCGTGTTACTTTGTCTATTGAAAATTTCTGACTATGGTCACACTATGAACTGTCAAATCATTCACTTTTCCTTCTTTGTCGTGTCCGGTAAAAAATTGTCTGGTCCCACGCCGTATCTTGTAATTTTGCGTTTTGGAATTGAATTATATTAATTAACAACCTCACAACCGTCGCTATATGAAATTGTCCGACGAGGTTGTGAGCGATTGACAAAGTTAAGTTTGTTCTCGAAATTTCTCTTTGAAGACACGTTGATTTTTTGCGAGTCCACGCTTTTTGCCTTCTCGCGTGCCTTTGTGATAATTTAAGTAAATTTAAAACCCTTGTGAATTGCCGCTAATTGATCTGCCGGCATCGGTTTTTTCGTGATAGAATTGTGAAAACCCTTGTAAAATTTGTGTGTCGTCATCTACCTGCAACGTGTCCAGAAGAAGGATGGCGAGCTGGACCTTCTAGTAGTAACTATAACGATTTGCTTGTTATTTTGGCCAAAATTATGAGTGTAATCTTATAGGTCTACTCCGGAACATCAGTGAAGATTTGGTAAGTAAATTTGCATGTAATTGTAATTCACTGTGCAACACAGTATATAGTTTAGACCTTTTGCCTTGTCGTGGTCAGGTGGATGTAATACAAACTTCCACTGCGCACTCTGAATAATTTCCTACCTGCCTACAGCAACTCTAAACAGATTTATTATTATAATATTAATAAAATGTAGGTATACAAGCCTCATTGGTGTGCTTAGCTATGACACCTTAGGTGTAGAAACACACCTGCCAATCAGAATTTTGCAATGTACATGAATTTGTATGGTTTATATTAAAAACCAATGTTTCAACTCTTGAAATTTCTGAGTGGCCTGAATCATCATTTCTCCATTGCATGACCCAAGAGTCATCAAGTCAAACTTGGTACAACAGTGACTACTATCGAACAGGAGATGAATGATTGGTTTATTAATGTACATAAATAAGTATTAATTCAGCAAAAAACTGATAGCTAAACGTACTTCAAAATTTAAGCAGGCTTTTTTATTGCTGGGTCGTTTTGAAGCGAATCTTTTCACGGACCTACCTTGTTTCACTTTGGTTCAACTTTAAGGCAAAGGCATAGGTATTAAACTCTCCTCTTTTAGCCTATTCTGGTCTCATATTGTCCCACACACTGATGTCCGTCTGGTTCTCATAGTGCATCTCCTATCTTTTTACAGCAGTTTTGATACTTTGCCATGATTCCACCCAAAGGCAACAGACTAAATCTCTCATATCCTCATTCAATATTAGCTGATTGCAAAACAGATGTTATGACATCTTTTTCTACGCTACTGGCTACTGGGTGAAAAATTGCACTTCCAAAGGTGAAAAAAAGATCTGCAATTCCGTGTTGTAGGTACATTTTTTTTAAAACGATACTAGATTGAGGACTGACTACAGAATATACTCTTTTAATCACTCTGCCTTAAGGATTCCACCCATTACAACCGGTCTAGAATCAACATAAAAGGGCGATTAACACTTCTGTAAACACTTTTATTTTTCTTTACCTTTGTATAAAAATGCAAATAACACCGGTTAGTTTTAATTCAGAAACACGTTTAACACTTAAATGACATTAGCATAACGGTCTGCGTTTAATTTATTTTTCAATTTCCGTTTAAACAATTCGGATTTATCTTTAAAACTTGCAATGTCTTACGCATAATTTAATTTAAATGTAACTTCCAAAGTTCTGTATTTTATAAAATTTTAACAATATATTCATTTTTATTTTTGAAAGTTGAAAGGAGACAGATTGAATGTTCAGTGGCTTGAATTAAGAATTTACAGTTACAAATTGATTTTATAGCCTTCAAAGCTCGCCAATACTTTTAGCGATAACCATTTGTTAAGCATGTGTTTGGAACTTGTTTCAAATGGGTATACATTAGTTTTGCTAGAAATACACACTTAGTCCGACACTGTAAAAATCGACAATTGAAGTGGATTGTGATTTTTTATCAGCCATGTGTTTATTTAATGGAAACCTTTGAATCCGTAAAATTTTCACTGTAATATTTTGGATCACCCATGGTCAACGTAATACGAATTTTAAGTGAATGGGATGTGCGCCATCTACAAGCACTGGCTGGCGATATTGTTTTAATACAGTAGTACACTATTAATCTAATATGAAACGATTGGGTAAAGCGCTACAAAGAATCGTGAAGCACTAATGCTAATGGGCGAAAGCATCAATTTGTGTTGTCAATCGCCTTACGAGCCAACACGACGCTAATAAATAGTACTGAAGGAGTTTGAATAAACTTATAGTGCGCATAATATTGCACTTTAAAAAATGTGATAAATCTGTGTGTTTTACAACGTGTTCAGTGCACGATAGCGCTCTACCGGCCCGTATAGTGTCTAAGCTGTGTAACGGCCTAAAACGTTGCAACACACCGACATATAAATGTTACTATCATAGTAGGTTTTCGCGGCTACGCCCGCATAGGTGTCGAATATTGCAACAAAGCATTGCCTATATATGTTATTCTGCAAAATTTTATCTTTGATCGAAATCCATTCAGTAGTATACTGTAAAAAAAAGAACAAACCAACAAACACACTTCCACATTTATGATATTAGTAAAGAAGTTTGCATCTCGAAAGAGCAAGTTTAAATATTAACAATCCTTCTACAAAATACAACAAACATGCATTCTACAAAAAAAAATAAGTATGTATTGCATTATTTAAAACTCCGACAAACGGTTCACTGGGTGACCGTATTCATTGAATTACAAGATGCGAGACAGAAATTTAATCAAAAACAAACTTGAGACCGTGTGTTTATTATCAACAGAACAAATTATTTCTCCCTTGTGTTCTCACGATATTTTTGTTCGTAATTTGTTTATGTGTATGACATGAACAAATTACGTGTAAAAATGTCGTATTCTGAATGAATTATGATTGGTTTTGATATGTCAGTGCCGTGTAAGCTTTTAAAATTAATTCTGGTGTAGCCAACTTACTACTTAGTTGGTTATCTTGACCTGAAGTTTTGATGTCAAAATTTATATGCGCTTTGGAAGTTATACAGACAAAAAACATCAGAAAATAACGTGACATGATAATTCGATTGTAGAGATATGTTTCATTGTAAATGAAATAAATATCAACATTAGTTTTTATTTCAGCGTTGTTCCTGTTGTAATCCAAGCCCTTCTTTTTGGAGCCCGGAGTCACCTGAATTTTGTTGAAAAATATTCTTTGCAATAAGGTCTATAATACTACTAGGAGCAATAAAGAAACGTGACTAAGTTAGGTCTTTCAAGATGAAATTAACGGTTTTCATTTTTATTTTTTTATGAAGAGAATAGGTACACACCCTGATCACTTCAAATTGAATTGCTTACAGCCCGAAGCGCGTTGGAAAAATAAAGTAAGGAATTGGTTCACAATGTTTTTGCTTCAATTAACCTGGCAGGACAAACCGCCAAAATTTAGCGATATTACATTTCTGGCTACACCTTCTAGAATAAATACAAGTACTATTTCCTTGTTTTTATTGTTAAAATGAGTAACGGCAATTTTAAACCTTCGTATTCCGATACGTGGATGGAAAGACAAATTCAAAAAATTGCTTTGCACGGATACATTTGTTTTGATTGTTTTTCATGAAGGGAGTTCGCTTTTATGATTTTTCCCCCTATTAGCCTTTCAATCATACCAATTTTGATGGCAAATGTACTTTATTTGTGTATATTTCTCGATGCTTCTTTTTGTTCCATTAGCCATGAGAAATTCCTTTCGTCAGATTTCCATTTTTTCACTTCGCTGTAAAAATTTTAAGCTTCACACCGTTGTCGTTTTCATCTTACCTAGTGCATGCAGCAGTTGCTTGTACTGTATTGCATGTTATAAACTTAGAGAGACAAAACACAATGACTTAATTGGCGTGGTAACACCTTTACCATCCAATACTTTCGTTTTTTACAGGCCAAAATCATTTTAGATTTAGATCATCTGAACGGCTTGAAATGTCAAGCCGTTCGCTGGACCACGGAGGCAGTCAGGATACTTGATGAGTCAAGTTAATGAACTTGACTCATCAAGTATCCTGACTGCCTCCGTGGTCCAGTGGATAGCGTATGCGACTGCTGATCGGAGGTCCCGGGTTCGATTCCCGGGTCGGGCAAAAGTGGGTTACTGGGTTTTTCCAAATACTCAGTAGCAGCCCGAAGTCTGGTGATGTGCCCGGTAACGGCAATAGGCTCGCCCCCTATCACGTGGGACCTAAAAATTCATGGCGAAATGTGGTTGTAATATTTACACCTCTGCCTACCCCTTCGGGGATACAGGCGTGAGATTATAAGACAATACTACAATATATACTAGACAATATAACTAAACTTTACAATCATACAGTCAAATAACAAAGAACATCCAATCATGAAACAACATTTAGACCAGATCAAATCACATCAAACTCACAACACTTAGCAAAGTGCTAAAAGGAAAAACGAGGCAGTCGCTTAAAACCACTATGACATCCGTATAGCCAAACCTTCATTGTATACGAACATACGTTTTTATACACAATACAAACGTTTGCCACATTTCTCAAATGCATATATTCCACCATTAAATAATTGCACGTACATCAAAACGTTAGTGTCAAATAAGCGTGAAATGCATCGCGCGTTCCCAACCGCGCCAACTTTTCCAATATACTGAGGTACGTCAATGTAATGCAATATCGCCCAAACTATTACCGGCTCCGGCCCCAAGAGAAGCGGAATATGTTCAACGTAGAACCGACTCAATCGCTGTCGGCTTTAAGTTGCGTATACACTGGAAATGGGCGAAGTAGCTAAACGGGACATAACAATCAACTACATTCAGCAAGGCTTTGAAAATAAAGTGATATAACTCTAATGATGTGGTGATTTAAGCAGTTGCTTTGCCGTTTAGATAAGTAGAGTGTTGGGGTTTCGATCTTACATAGAACAATGTTTTGATTTTTCCAAGACAACGCCTGTACGCAGTTTGAATCATGTATCGCGGGGATTTTACAAATAAAGGACACAACGAGGACTAGGTGGCGCTAGTTGCCATGTAAACGTCAGCTCCCTGATATATTAAGTTTTAAAAATATTAAATAGTGATAATAGTAACATTTTGCGATTGATAAACACTTATACTGGCCTAAAGTTCATCAATCATCGTTTGTGAAAGCGTTCCTACAGTTATACTAAAATAACTGTGTAACGTAATACTACACGTATTGCATTATAATATCTCGCAGGCGCTTAACGCCAGCTTAGCCAGACATCGTTCGCAATATTACCAAATATGGTAATATTCACTAGCCAAAGGCAGTTGTGAGTCATAGATTTATGCCTATATAAGATGGGTGCGCGTTGTAGAATGGTCACTTTCCCTAGACTTTATCTACTGTCCCGCTGGGGTTCACCCTACGAGCTCACTGCACCTGACGTTCACCCTACGGGCTACGTTCTTCCTACGGGCTACAAGCCACGAGCTGCTGGCGCCGTGACGCTACTAGCCAGCTGCCACCCAAGCCTCCGTTCCTGCCTACGAGCTCCTACAGCCAGGCCACGGACGCCTGAGCCTGACCGCTCGACCCACATCGGCTGCACCGCCTGAGACACCGCCTGAGCTCATCGGCGACCCTTCGAGCAGCTACCCTGCGAGCGTCGGAGAGCAGCAGGAGTCTACACTCCAGCCAGCTCAGGCCAGTGCTTACCTAGTTCGGTCATACTGTATGTAAGCGGTAGTGAGACATAATAAAGAACCTGTTCAGCCTAGCAGTGTTTCTCTCGAACCCCGACATCCTACCTGAGATCCTCCGTCTCAACTGCATAATTCTTCCTTGATACAAAAACAGTGAATTGTAACTAAAAATGCATTTAAAAGTCAGGACATCCTAGAAATAACTGTTCAACTGTGATAGTGAAACAAATGAATAATATTAACTGTGTAAAACAACATAAAATTTGTGAAAACAAGTATGTGAAAAGTACTGTTCGTTAATTTTATTTGAATTGTGTGACGATCAAGTGACGATAAAGTGTTGACCAATCAAGACACTTTATAGACATTCTATTCGGGAAACATACGTCATTAGCTATAGATGCGAAATTTCAAAACTAATTAATAACCTGTCACAGCGTTGTGGTTTACGCGGCTGAACCTACTTCAAGAGACTCACGATCGATCCCCAGTTCTGTTGTAGCTGCTTTTTGAGATTCATTCAAATATTTTCAGAATGAATTTCTTCGATAACATTTCCGAAAGGCACGTACTCAATCTATGACAGAGACTACATGCGACGATAGTAGCTCCAACAGCTCCATACTAGATGGCTCTACTAGTAGTCTCCCTATTATCTCAAATGATGAAAACACTCAGATTAAAGACCTACAAAAACAAATGGAACAACTAAGGATGCAACTCAATTCGGCACACGAAGAAATTAACATTTTATCCATGGAAAACCAAGAATTAAGAGAAAATGTACAGTCACTAACATCTAAATATGATATACTAAAAAAGGCTACAAAAAACTTATCATTAGATATAACTGATAAAGGTGTAAAAATGTCTACACCTAAAATCATCAAGTCAAATATGAACACCAAAGGGCAAGAAAACATACTTCTGCTCATCAATTATTAGTCCAGCTCAAACATCTACTCAGAAACAAGCCATCGATCGCTCAGCTGTTAAACAAAAATCTACGTTAGAAAAATGTATAGGGGATGTAGTACTCAAGCAGGATATGAAACAGAGATTTCCAAGTACCTCAACTCAACAACAGATGGCACCATGTCAAATTATGCTCCACATCTAAATAATAATTGTTGTTATCCTAAATTAAACAACCAAATATTACAAAATAAATTGCGCATACTTAGTGATAATAATACTAATAATATTCTAAGTCATGCTGAACGCTTCTTTCCCTACACAAAAATATGTCATTATTGTATGCCTAATGCGGGTATATTACAAATGATCGATACATTAGATAAAAAAGTAATGAACTTCACTAAACATGATTATTGTATTATATTTATGAGTGAAAGTGATTTCTTGGTGTCAAAAAATTATGAAATTCTAGTAAAACACATTAAAGGCAAGCTTAATGATATCACACACACTAATGTAATTCTGTGTTCACCCAATTTTAAGCTTAATTATCGCGCTAATTTCTTTAATAATAGAATAGAAGCTTTCAACAGACTGTTATATTTAAGCAATAAGAAATATGAATACTCTTACTTATTTGACACTAATAAACATCTAAGCTATTCATATGACATGTTCTCACAATATACTGGCAAAATAAACAATATAGCCATGGCAAATATATTTCATTACTTACAAAAATACATAGCTTTTTTGAAAAGTTCTTTTGACCATACGATTCATAATAAAAGCTTTAAAAAATGTAACACAATTACATTAATACTGATAAGTGTAAACCTGGCACTATACCTTATTACTTTAAAAAGTTATCAAATAATGTGTCCGTTCAAACAAAAAATATAAGTGTACTAGCTGACCCAGCGAACTCCGTATCGCCTTTTTAAGAGTTTTTATTTAATTCCCTTTTTTCCAAGCCCCTTTTCCAAAGTTACCATATTTGACTTAGCGCTTAATCTCTTATCATTTTAGAGTCTATAAATGATGAACAAACAAACATAGATTTTTATATACTTAATATTGAATTCCCCATTCCTTAAAATATCGGAGACGATACCCATATCGACTTTAAAAAAAATCCCGTCCGCCATCTTCGATTTCCTATCCGCCATCTTTGATCACGAAATAGATGTTGTATTTGGATTCACCATCCCTTAAATCATCAGAGACGATACCCATATTGATTTTTAAAAATTTTCCCATCCGCCATCTTTGATTTCCCATCCGCCATCTTTGATTTCCCATCCGCCATCTTGAATCACGAAATAGGAGTTGTATTTGGATTCCCCATCCCTTTAAACATCGGAGACGATACCCATATTGATTAAAAAAAAAATCCCATCCGCCATCTTTGATCACGAAATAGATGGTGTTTTTGAATTCCCCATTCCTTAAAATATCGGAGACGATACCCATATCGACTTAAAAAAATCGCGTCCACCATCTGTGATTTCCAATCCGCCATCTTTGATCACGAAATATATGTTGTATTTGGATTCTCCATCCCTTAAATCATCAGAGATGATACCCATATTGATTTTAAAATTTTTCCCATCCGCCATCTGTGATTTCCCATCCAACATTTTGAATAACGAAACAGATGTTGTATTTGGATTCCCCATCCTTTTTAACATCGCAGACGATACCAATATTGATTTTTTTAATTTTCCCATGCGCCATCTTTGATTTCCCATCCACCATCTTTGATCACGAAATAGATGTAGTATTTCGATTACCCACCCCTTAAAATATCGAAGGCGATACCCATATTGATTTTAAACATTTTCTCATCCGCCATCTTTGATTTCCCGTCCCGCCATTTTGGATCACTAAATAAATTTCATATTATTAATCAGCGTCCCGAAATTTTGTATCCTATTCGTTTAGCCTTTTTTTGCCTTTGACCCAACCTTCCCCCTTCTCGTTTGACCAGTTTATTATTTTTGTCTGGCCCCTAAAAGTTGTGGCGTAATTTTATATAGCCTATAGCCTTTCGGAATAATTGGGCTATCATAGGCAATAACAATTTTTAAAATCCAACTGCTAGTTCCTGAGATTAGCTGACATTATCTTTTAGCCCTTTTAGCCTTTTGCTCGGCCCCAAAGTGTCGAAGCGTTATGTTATATAGCCTATAGCCTTCCGGAATAACTGGGCTATCGTATACAAAAATATTTTTTCAGATCCGACCGGTAGTTCCTGAGATTAGTGCGTTCAAACAAACAAACAAACTCTTCCGCTTTATATTAAGTATAGAAAATAGGGATATGAAATAATAAAAACTCTTTTGTTGAGTTTCGTTTTCTTTTTTTTCGTTTATCCTCTAACGATGTATTTTGTGCTCAAACGCACGCTGTTTTGATAGATATGATTGAATTTGAACTTCGTACAGCGGTAATAAAGCTCAAATTGACTCTACGTTTTAGTTAGAAAACGTTTGTATGGGAAAAAGAAAAGGGCTGTTTTTAGAGTTTTTCCGGCAATTATTAGAATTTTTCTCGCCGTAAAAACCATCTTTGAACTTCAACGAACATTTAAAAAAAAGAATAAAAACTCTTTTGTTGAGTTTCGTTTTCTTTTTTTTCGTTTATCCTCTAACGATGTATTTTGTGCTCAAACGCACGCTGTTTTGATAGATATGATTGAATTTGAACTTCGTAAAGCGGTAATAAAGCTCAAATTGACTCTACGTTTTAGTTAGAAAACGTTTGTATGGGAAAAAGAAAAGGGCTGTTTTTAGAGTTTTTCCGGCAATTATTAGAATTTTTCTCGCCGTAAAAACTATCTTTGAACTTCAACGAACATTTAAAAAAAAGAATTGGCCCAATTGGTCCAGGCGTTGTTGAGTTATGCGCTTACCAACACATTTTGCGATTCATTTTTATATTATAGATGTATTGATAGTTCTGTTAAAACACCTGTACAGTCTTGTGATGAGAATGTAGACTTTTTTCGTCATAATAAATATTTTTATTTACTCCATCAGAACATTGCCGGACTTTTGAACAAAGTCGATATGCTTTTTATTTATTTAGATGAGTTGTCAGAAAAATACCAAATAGTTGATGTTTTATGTATCACTGAACATTTTATAATGTCCGGTCATGAAAAGCATTTATATGTACCAAACTACACTTTAGCAGCGTACTTTAGTAGGAAAAATTGTAAAAGAGGTGGTTCTTGCATATTAGTACGAAATGGACACCACTGGAAACAGCTGCCTGATGCTTCAATGATCTCAGTAGTTAAAGATTTTGAATGTTGTGCAATTGAGCTGATTAAATACAAAATGATTATTATTTGTGTATACAGAGTACCAGGGGGAAATTTGAATATATTTTTTTGTAGATTAGAGCAATTATTAATAAAAATAAGTAAGATGAACATATAATTTTAGCAGGCGACTTAAATATAAATGTATTAAAAAACAATAATAGTACTCTTGAACTAAAATGTCTATTGCAAGCCTTTAATTTAATACTATCCATAGAGCAGCCAACAAGATTAAAAAGCCAAACTTGTTTGGACAACATTGCTCATAATTTTCCAAGAGGACATTGTAAGTCAAATGTTATCGAACTTGCCCTGTCGGATCATACTGCACACATAATTAAATGTCCTTTGGTTCAAAGAATTATGACTCCTCAATGGTTCTCCCTACAGAGAGATTATTCTAATGCAAACATAAAAAAATTGAAATATTGCATCAGTAAATTAACCTTTTCTGAAGTTTACGAATGTGATAACCCAAACAAAGCTCTCAACTGGTGCTACGTGTATGCCGCCACCCCCTGCCGCTGGCGGGCCCCGAGCGCGTGGTCCCCCGCGAGGGGGGACTGAACCGTTCTTTTGTTGATTACTCGGTGATCTTTATGAATTTCTGCTAACACACACACACACACATATATATATATATATATATATATATATATATATATATATATATATGATGTGATCAATTTGTGTAACATTTACATATATTTTCAAAATTTAAACAATAAGAATGAGTTTTTGTTTAATCTCACAGCTACATATTATATTTACACAATATTATTATTATTTCACATGTTTTCATACATATTTTTTACACCACGGCTATTAAAAATCACGGCGTGAATTATCACACGCTCGTGTACTCACAAAAAAACAGAAATTTCAAGTGGTTTTGAAGAGTGTCGGGCTATTAAAACGACTTGATTTATGTGTTACAGTGTAGCTCGGTTCAAGGGCACTTTATAAAATACACATCAGATGTATAACTTTGTTTATTAAAACGTATGATACAAATAAAACAACCCATATGAGATTGAATCTTAAATTACTACCTTCACAATCATACCTTTATGAAGAGGTAAGTATGCAAATTTATCAATATCTCTCATTTTACAAATAGTACATAATATTCTGTTTAACATAAATAAAAACAGTAAATACTTTCCTAACTAAAACAATTAGAAAAACGCTTACAAACATATGTAATTTCGTATATTTATTCGCCATTTTATCTTATCTCGAACGACTGCGCATGCGCGACAGCCAGATGGCGCGCATGCGCGCGGCCGATTGCGGAACGGCTATAATAGTATGGATAAGGCTTTTTTACATTCTGATTATTTTTGTGTGAAATTAATATTTATCTGTTAACTTTCAACTTTGTTATTAATATCGCCATTGATGTATTCATTTTGGGTTTTATACATAAATATAAAAAAAATTATATAAAAATATTTATACTTATATTTTTTAAATATTTTTATGTAATAAAAATGTAATAAAATTTTAACTGAATATACATGCGGGATGTCTATCGATAGGTCTTTTAAAATTACATTCATGTTACAAAAACAATTTTGGCGCAAATTCAATCGTTTGAAAGATAAACGCTTCCAAACTGATAAAATGAGTGACCCTCAAAACTTTTAAAGTAATAGAGTGAAAAATCTAAAAATCATATATCCTATAGATCGTAATGAAAACTTCCAAGGAAAATTAGTTTGAACGATATGTAGTCAGCAGTTTTTGAGATATATCACATGTTCATAAACCGCAAATATAACTTTGTTGTCTATACGAATACTATTGGATAGTCTATATTGGATAGTAATAAAATTAGAGAATTAATAATAAATATAGACTTTGACGACATTATGTCATTGGAATGTCCTAAAAATATATATAATGAATTAAGTCAGCGTTTTAATATGATATATAATGAGTGTTTCACATATAAAAGAGTAGTAAATAATACCAATAGAAATAAGACATGGATTAATAGTAATTTAAAAAGAATGATAAAAGAAAGAGATAGGTTGTTCGAAGTATGGAGTAATGAACCAAAGAATATGCTAAAGCGTCTTAATCATACTAAGTATCGAAATAAGTGTCAGAAAGCAATAAATAAAATTATACATAAATATGATAAGGATAGCATACTAGAATGTAAAAATAACATAAAAAAGTTATGGGAAAAGATTAATAATATGCTGGGAAATACTAAACAGTCTTTAGACTCTGTAATATACACTAACATGGGGGGTCAACAAAATATTAAAGATATATGTGATAAATTTGCTAATTCCTTTACGACAGAAGTCACTAATATAAAACATATATGTCATGAAAAATTCTTAAATAGGGATTCTTATGTCAAATTAGCAGATATGAGTATGAGATGGCAACCGGTTACTAGTGCTGAAATAAAAAATATTATTAAAAAAATGGACTCTAAAAAATCACCTGGCAGCAATCTCATACGCATGTCTGACATAAAACTATTAGCAGATGTAATAAGTCCAATTTTGGCTAAACTTGTTAATTTGTCCGTTAAACACTTTATTTTTCCTAACCAACTAAAAGAAGCAATAATTCGTCCGATTTAGAAAAAAGGAGACCATAAAAATGTAACAAACTATAGACCAATAGCAATACTGTCAAGTGTTGATAAAATTATGGAAAAATGTATCGTTAGTCAATTAAGCAAATACTTACAAGTGCACAAAATTTAAGATAATTGTCAACATGGTTTTCTAAAAGGGAGAAGTACCAACACATTATTGTCCAAATTTGCAGATGAAATTAACACCTACCTAGAAGAAAAGAAATTCATTATTTTAATATTTTTCGATAATAAAAAAGCATTTGATACATTAGAGTTTAACACCCTTCTTAATGCGATGAGGGAATGTGGTGTGGGAAAACCATTGAACCAGTGGTTCAGTGATTACCTCACAGCGCGTTCCTACCGCGTAAAGGTGAGTGACACACTCAGAGACAAGATAGAGGTGCGATGCGGAGTACCGCAGGGCTCTGGATGTGCACCTGTAAGCTACCTTATGCACGTTAATAGCGTGTGCAATGTGCTGCAGCACTGCTCCGCACACATGTACGCAGATGATCTGTGTGTGTTGCTAGCCGGCACCGACATGCTTGACGCTTGTCGTCGAGTACAACAGGACATAGATACTGTCGTAAAATGGTCCCACGACAATGGTATCGTATTTAACACTGACAAAACTAAATTACTTATAGTACACTCTCCCTACTTACCACCTCCTGTTAATTCCTCGCCCCTGTATACTCACACATTTGAATGTATTCACAACAAATCGTTAAATTGTAATTGTAACCCCATAGAAAAAGTAAATAGTGTAACTTACCTAGGCATGAAAATAGACGAAAAATTTTCATGGCTCCATCATGTAGAACACTTATGTGATAAACTTAGAATACTATTGTGTAAATTTTATTATTTAAGTTATAAAGTTCCTATTAGTACATTGAGATGTTTATATTTGTCGTTAGTAGATTCCATCCTCGATTACGCTTTGAATTGCTATGGTCTTACCTTTAAAACATATATTGACAAAAAAGAAGCAATTCAAAGCCGATTTATAAAACTACTAGTTAGTAATAAAACTAAAGAAAAATATACAAATGATTATGCAAAACTGTACAAAATCAGTAAAATCTTACCAGTTAAATTAAAGCATAAATATCTTCTTTTAGTTAACAACGATAGCAATCCGGAGATTAACTTGGAGGAGGTCACAAATAACTACAATACTCGATCGATGTCCTCCGGCAGATTTACAGTGCCAAGAGTATATAACTATTATGGAGATAGAACTTTAAAAAAAACGCCTGCCATACCTGTTAAACAGTCTGCCTGAGGACATCCGTCAGGAAAAAGATAAAATTTTATTTAAGAAAAAACTTAAAAAGTATTATTTAGATTGTATTCAGTTTAAGTTCCTACCTTTATATAATTGCTTTGTAATATTTAATTTAATTTCATAACATTGTACCTGCAGAAACTATTGTTAATCAGTACGGAGACTGGATGCCACAGTCAAACCTGTTACAAGGTTTTGTGGGGCATAATGTAACTAAATATAAGAAAAATGTTTAATAAAAATTCATAATAATAAATAATATGGAATACAAAGTTATTTGTGCTGGCGGAAAAGTGATAGTGGTACTTTGTTAGGTGAAGATAATGGGTATGTTAAGTGGATACCTCTAGTACAGAATTCTAAATGGGCGAGTCCGACTCACACCTGATTTTATGTTTCGTTCTTCGCTCAAATGCGCACGTTTTTATCTTAATGTCTTGGATCCCCAAATAAGTGTCATTTACGGTATCAGAATGCATGATGACCCCGAAAATAATACTCATATTAATGTTATTAAAAATGTCCCGTCCGCCATCTTGGATTTCCAAATAGATGTCATTTTCGTGACCAGAATCCATAAAAACCACGAAAATGATACCAATATCATTTTTACTAAAAATGTCCCGTCCGCCATCTTAGATTCCCAAATAGATGTCATTTTCGTGACCAGACTCCATAAAAACCCCGAAAACGATACCCATATTAATTTTATTAAAAATGTCCCGTCCGCCATCTTGGATTCACAAATAGATGTCATTTTCTATAAGAGAGAAAGAGAGACAGATAGAGAAACATGCGCACGCCACACGGTTTACAACAGCTTACTATAGCAAAAAGTTGCCGTTACAACTTTTTTTTTTTAATTTTATCCGTCTTTTCCCCTTTCGCAACGCGCGATAAGGAACTTCGTTCCAAAAATAAAAACTCTAAATATTACGTCCACAATCCATAAAATAACATCATCAAATCATGAATTCAAATTAAACAAAAAACTTATGATCCACAAAATTATATAAAAATTTGATAATATTATCGAAGCCGTATCCATACTATTCCCTGAATAGTTAGCTAGCAGCAATCGGCCCGATGACGTCACACGGAATTCCACGAAGTCGCCCGAACAAAAGCCGATGTGAATGGCTCGGATTTCATTTTGGGACAGCGATACTAACATTGCGTATTTACTAGAATTATTGAATTTATGCACCAATTCCGCGTATTTGACTATTGTACAAGCATAAATTATGATATATTCTCACTAAACAAACAAATAAATAGATAGATTGCTTTTACGTTTTGACTAAAATCATGCACGAATGTTTTGATTTTGGCAGCCGCGAGCATTCAATTTTACTGATGATGATATATCTTCTATATATTAAAAGAATTTGTGTTTTATAATACGAGTTGGCCAGCCCGTTCTACCCAACCGATTCGCATGTTTTTTTTTTTTAATGAAAGCTCTTGCTGCATAGATTTGTCATCAAGCATTAGAAATTACCTAACTTGCACATTCATCAAGTTATATGCAAAAACAGTTTTCTCCCATACATTTGTTACGTTTTCGTAGCCGTAGTCAATGTCTTTCCGCTTCTATATATCTGGTTCTCATTGAGGTAGGCGTTTCGTTATAGGCCTAAAACACGCGCTGAAAAGAGCTCTTTCACTTGATGGTATGTTCATTTAAATTGGGTAAGTTTGAAGGAAGTTAGGTGTGGACATTGAACTTATTTTTCAATATTTTCCTATAAATTTCTTAACATTCCATTGCTTTCTCGCTACATGGACGGTTCTAAATTCAAAAATATTTTTATGGCATCTAATAAGTTCCTTGCGGTAACTGCCAGGAAAAAACATTATGCCTCCTTATGGTGACCTTGCCTTACTTTCATACGGGTGTGAGTGTGGTGGTGTGTAAAATTATACCCGATGTTGGTCAAATTATCACTATTGTGAATTATCTCTGATGGCAGGTAATATTCCTCGAATGTTACCAGGTAACCCTTAATGTTGGGTGAACTGATCTCTGATGTTGAGGAATTTTCCCCCTTTTTAGGATTCCGTACCTAAAAGGTAAAAAACGGGACCCTATTCCTAAGCCTTCGCTGCTGTCTGTCTGTCCATCTGTCTGTCTGTCACCAGGCTGTATCTCATAAACCGTGAAAGCTAGAAAGCTGAAATTTTCAAAAATTATGTACCTATTTCGCTTGCCGCTATAACAATTAAGGTCTTATGTATTTTTTGCTCGATGTTCGGGGGCATACCCACTAAAACACCGCGGTGTTCCTCTATCGACCCTTATGACGGGGTCGCGGTAACAACGTCAGTATACCCGCGACCTTTGGAAGTTCGCCTTTTGGAATTTCCGCTTAATCTTGGGAAAATTAGGGTAATTTACCCGTATATAGGGTTATAGACGGGTAAATTACGTTCTAAGTTAGGAAATTTTTTGTGTTTTTAAATTACAGACTTTCTGCGGGCATCTTATTTTTTTTATGTGGCACATATTACTATTGTCATATAACATATATATGCAATATTACAAGTAGTAGTTATGGTAAAAATTGTAGCTTTGGTAAGAGTAGTAGTTTTGAGAGAAAAGGTACTTTTGACAGCACTGGCGGTTTTGGTACAATGGGAGTTTTAAAAAAATGGTAGAAATAATAGTGTTAGTACGAATAGTAGTTTTGATAGGAATTGTATTTTCGATAGGTATTGATAGGAATTGTATTTTCGATAGGAATAGTAGTTTTGGTATAAATGGTATGTTTTGGTATATGTGGTAGTTTTGGTAGTAATGTTACTAACAATTGCTACCAAAGCTACAATTCCTACCAAAACTGCCATATATATATCAACGGTACAATTTCTACCAAAACTACCCTGTCTACCAAAACTACCATTTCTACCAACACTGTAACTGATGAAATCATAAACGTAATTATTACATTTCTAAATTATGATGGATTAATCACACCCATACACAAAACAAAATAAATCTTGCTGCTCACAGAAATATTTAGCTGGATAACAGAAATAAAACCTATTTTCTTACTTATAAAAAAAATTTGTTTATCTATATTTTTAATTTTGATAGTAAAATATTGACAAATAAAATTAAAAAGTTAAGTTAGCGTAACTTAGTTACTTATGTTTCTGATTTAATAACGTATTTTTTGTGAGAAGTTGTGTTTTCAATTATAATTATGGTTATTGGAAGGAAATTGAAAAATGCTCAGAGAAAGTTTGAACAAAGAATCTTGGTGAATGACGGCCCTGTTGGAGATTTGGTACCGGATGATCATCCTACTGCTAAAAAAATACGGGTGGAAACGGGTTCAGATTTGATGAACAATTTTCAAGTGATTTCCATTCTTGGTGACGGTAATTGCTTATTCCGCGCAATTTCTCATTGTTTGTATGGCAGTGAGAGTAAACACTATGAAATTCGTTTGGCCACTGTTGATAACATTGTCAATAAGTGGGATGTATATAGTAACTTCATTGTTGGGGACGAAGCATATGGCCAGACCATTACAAATGCAACATATTACAAACGTGTGATGGGTGCCAATGGACAGTACGCAGGGCATGCTGAACTTCAGAGTGTAAGTGAGCTATATCCTGAGTGTCAATTCAGAGTTCACCTGGAAAACAGTAATACGATTACTGACTATGGTACTGGCGAAATTGTGCACAACTTGCTATTTTCTGGGCACCTGGACGAAGGATATTACAGTGTCCTAATGGAAAGAATGGTAGGACAGCACAGTCATATTGAAGAACTTTCTTTCTTCAATGACGCTGATCATCAAAACTTATTGTCATATATTTCTTCACCTTCTGGTATGAATTCTGTTGTTGTTGCCCCTAGAGTTGAAAGGGCTAAACGCAAAGCCACTTTGACAGGACGTCGTGAAGCAAATATTAATGCGAAAAGACAGCAAGATTACAAATTATGTAGTAATAAGTTTTAAGTTGATCTAAGGTGTGCAGTTTCAAGTGTTATTCCAAATGTGGATTATTTCTCTGTAGGTGGTCTTCAAGAGGTTTGTCAGTATTGCATTGCATTGTATTTCAAACCAGAGAAGAATACAACAGGACGCTTCACTCTCTGTTGTTACAATGGAAAAGTCAAACTGCCACCTATAACGGTTCTTAAAGAAATGAAAGAGTTGTTTACTGGCAGCACTGAAAGATCCAAAAATTTCAGCGAGAATATTCGCCAGTACAATAATGCTATGTCATTTGTATCATTTGGTGCAAAAGTTGATTTACCAAAAAACTATGGACCTTATAGTTTTAGAATTCATGGCATGGTTCATCACAAAATATCTTCATTGTATCCTAACGATTCGCAAAATACTTCATACGGGCAGTTATATATTCTGGATTTTGCCAAAGCGAATGAAATAAGAATGTCACATGATGCTAACGTTGGTTTGGTCAGAAAAACGCTTACAGATTTAAGTGATCTACTTAGTAAGTTCAATCCTTATGTGCGTTCATACAAAACCATGCATGAGAAGCTTGCGGAGGAAAAAGTTCTTGCACTTCAAGAGAATCGTTCACCACTGAATTTTGTTATGAGGTTCTACCATGAATCTCCTTCAGATCAGAGGCGTTATAATGATCCTACTACTTCGGAAATTGCTGCAGTTTTTGAAACAACTGATGGTGCTCCACCGTCTCATAGATATATAACTGTATATGAAAAAAGGGGTGGCTTACAAAAAAATTATTATGACAGTATGCACTGTGACCCTATGTGCTATACTTTGATTTGGCCATGCGGTGAAACTGGCTGGTACATAGATATGCCAATTGATGGTGTTCGTCAAACTAAAATACGAAAGACTGTCACTATGCGAGAGTACATTTTATATAGAATTGCAGTGAGGAAAAATTTTTTTGCGGGAACGTTCAATCCAATAATAAATGCTGGCAAACTGACTCAACAACTTTTTGTGGATTACAATTGTCGTATTGAAGGGGACAGACTTAAATATATTCGGCGAGAACAAACAAAGCTGCGTGTAGAGACATATGTAGGATTATCAGATGCGCTACGCGTAAGGGCTGAACAGGAAAATTTAAGATTAGGCCGGATTGTAGTCCTATCTTCCACTTTCATTGGTAGTCCCAGGAATATGATGCAGAACTACCAAGACGCTATGGCATTAGTGAGGAAGTTTGGCAAACCAGACCTTTTTATCACATTGACTTGCAATCCGGCATGGCCTGAAATAGTGGATAGTATTCATATATGGGAGACACCAAATAATAGACCAGATATTGTGGTACGCGTTTTCCATGCCAAGGTGCAAGAATTGATACGTCTAATTTGTAAAGTGCAGATCTTTGGACCGATAATAACATTTATATACACTGTGGAATTTCAAAAGCGTGGGCTGCCCCATATTCATTTGCTTTTAACATTAAACGATCATTCTAAGTTAAGAAATCCCGAAGACATTGATAAAGTCGTATCAGCCGAAATTCCCGATCCTTCAAACAAAGACCTCTATGAATTGGTAAAAGCTCATATGGTACATGGACCATGTGGTCATCTTAATCCTTCCTGTGTATGTATGCAAGATGGAAAATGTAAAAAAGATTATCCTAAATCATTCATTGAGGAGACAAAAGAAAATGAGAATGGTTATCCACTTTACAGGCGAAAAGATAACGGCAGCGTGATAACTAAACGTATTAGTGGAGTAAATGTGGATGTCACTAATCATTTCATTGTTCCACACAATCCTTTCCTTTTACTTTATTTTCGAGCTCACATTAATGTGGAGATATGTTCAAGTGTTCGATCCATCAAATACATTCATAAGTACGTTTATAAAGGCCATGATTGCTGCAATATAGAGATAACTGCTGAAAATAATACCCTTGAGCATGACGAAATAAATGTCTTTTTGAACGCTCGATACGTTGGACCAGCTGAAGCAGCATGGAGGATATTTGCATATTACATGCATGATCAATCTCATACAGTAGTAAGGTTACCAGTTCATTTGCCTGGCTCTCAAAATGTTTACTTTAAAGATGATGCTCCTGAGGAAGCATTAATCCAAGCAGAGTTACGTACTACGCAATTGGTAGCGTGGTTTAAGTTAAACAGCAATCCTACTACAAGAAGTCCTTATATTTATTCCGAAACGCCAGTCCACTATGTATGGAATAAAAATGAGTGGCATAAACGTAAAAAATATTTTAAAATAATAGGCCGTATGTACAATGTTTCACCCTCTGATTCGGAGCGATATCATCTACGTTTATTACTGCTTCGTGTTGTGGGTGCCAAAAGTTTTGAAGATTTAAGGACTTATGAGAATGTTACATATCCCAGTTTTAAGGTAGCTGCCATAGCGCGAGGATTAATATTGGACGATATGGAATGGCAGCGAGCCCTAGAAGAGGCTTCTACATTTCAAATGCCGTACCAGCTTCGGCAATTATTTGCTTACATATGCATATTTCAATGTCCATCAAATGCTTCAAATTTATGTCGCACGAGTGATTGATTTCCACGGGGTAGCCGGGATCGATCACTCGACGAGCAATTAAAGAGAGATAATTAGGTTGACTTACGGGAAATAAATAAAAAATATCACCAGGAAAGTTTAAACTCGCGTTATAATTCCAGTTACACGATGGCCTTAATTATACAAAAAAAAGAACTGACGATTAAGATTGACAGAAGAGACAATTATCCAGGGCGTGGGCGACGTTGGCACTTCACAGGTCTTCGTATGGCCTTGTACTCAACTGGCGGTGCTGGCCGAAGGAAAGGGGCGAAGCCTCGTGACCGCTGTATTTATAGGGCCGGCGTGGAGGGGCGCGAGGGAGCGGCCCATTGCTGTGCGTCACTCGTAGCGAGGTTCGCGGCGCAGGAGCGCGATGTGACGTCACACACCCCCCCCTGTTAGGCCGGGATTTTCCCTAAGGAAAATTCCCTAGCCCAACGGGCGTAGCAGCCCTGAAGATACTCCCTGAAATTAGAGAAAACAAGGGCATGAGTACCTTGAACAAGTGACAACCCTATACGCTAATTAGGATACCTAAATAATAATGACCCACGCTTGCATTCTTCACGCGTACAACGGCAGTCTGAATTTGAACATAAACATTTATCATTCATAATTCATCACACATACCTACATGTAAATGCCGAGGCCAGTGTAATAGCCTAATATTAAAGATAACAATCTATGGAGAAGTGCTTCGGGTAATTATTAGGTAATAATGATTTGTAGATATAAGAAACTTGATCTAGCCCTACGACTTATAAATCTTGGGTTCGGCCTTTGCCACTAGATAAGTAAACTTTTTGAATATAGTTAGGTATAACAACAGATTTTTCTTAAAGATGAACAAAAATAATACAAGCCGCAGACACGACCGGACCGCTCAATGTCAAAGGAAAGAAATTAATAAATATTTTGCTCTAATTAATAACTAGAACACGACCAGTAACCACCTTTTGAATGTAAACAATGGTGAGTCATTAGTTAGGCATTTATTTATCGGCGCGTCGCTGAGTGAACGCGCGTGCGTCATAACGACAACTAGGTACAATCTAAATGGTAGGTACTATTCGACTGTTCCGAGCTCGCGACGCACGGTTAATCACCATGATCGTTTATAAAGTACCTATAATAACAATTTGATTATGGAATTTATACAGAATTAAGAATAACAACAGAACTTCAGAACAAGGCACGGCGAAAAATAATACGCCAATCAAGATGCATTTCAACAAATAGATTTGCGGAAAGAAAATACACATGCGAGAATCGAACTTGTATGCTCAGCTAATAGCGACCTTTTAACCACTGATCAACAGGGTAAAAAAACAATATATTTAGTTTATGGTTAGTATTTTTTAAAACAATGTTCAACATAACATTTGAGTACACAATTGCGCAGCAATTTGAAAAATAGTATTGTTTACGAGAAAAAAACATTTGCTACCCACCACAGAAAATATCAATTTATAGTAGGCACTACTAAAAACGGTAATATAAATTAGAAACGTTCGTTTGAAAAAATTAAGCAATGAATAGGTAGAAGGTATTCTTATTGTTGTTTTTATACTTTTATTATTCTTTGTAATTAATCAACTTTAAATCCTTGATGTGCCAATCGCCTAAAGGTTTTCCAGCCATGTCGTTAAGTTTGTATACTAGAGGTGATTTTTTTGAGGCAATCTTACATTTAATAAATTTAGGCGCCAATTTCTTGCTAAAGTATTTATCCTTATCACTAAGAAGAAACGTTCTGCGCCAAACTATATCACCGACATTGAATTCTGCCTGTTTACGGCGAAGATTATAAGATGAACAATTTCGTTGGTGGACCGACAACAGAGCTGAATGTACCTTCTCGAAAATAGAAGATAAATAGCCTAAAGTTTCGGCATAGCCGTCCCGTGGTTCAAGCACCATATCGGAATTAAATTCCTTATAAATATACTGAGAACCACATGTTATGACCTCCCTACCAAAAACAAGGAAATTAGGAGAATAACCAGTAACCTCACTAACTGCGCAGTTAAGGGCGAATTGAACTTTAGTGATTAGAGTGTCCCAGATTCGATGATCAGATTCTATGAAAGTTGAAATAGCTGTCATAATGGTTTTGTTGTAACGTTCAACTGAGTTAACGTGGGGAGTATACAACGGTGTAAAATGCAAATTTGGGATTTTATATTTTGACAACATACTTTTAAAGGTTGCGCTAATAAATTGTTTACCGTTATCCAAAACAATAGTAGATGGAATTCCATGCACCAAAAATACATTTTCCTCAAGAATTTTTGTTATCACTTCTGCAGTTGCCCGTTTAATGGGGAAAAGTAAACAATATTTAGAGAAACAACAACTGACCACAAATATAAAAGTGTTTTGTTTCCTGCTGGGAGGCAATGGACCAATCAAATCAATACTAATCATCTGAAAGGGTTTTGACATGATTTGGGTTTTCCCATTAGACCTAAATTTGGGTGATTTTGGTGTTTATAGGTGATACAAGGTTCACATGAACTGACGAACTTGACAACATCAGTGTACATACCAGGCCAAAAGTAATTAAGTGCAAGACGTTTGTATGTCTTAAAAATACCCAGATGTCCAGCAGTGGGCGAAGAATGATTCTCCCTTAGAATGTCATTTCTTTGGTCAGACGGAATAACCTCTTTCCATTGAAATTCTCTAGTGAGAGGGTTTAATGTTTTTTTAAAACAATACAATTTATTGTTTATTACTTGATAGTTAACAAAGGAAGTCGGAGAACTTAAACAGCCTTTATAGATATTTAAACACCAAGGATCATTAGTAGAAACTGGTAAATTCTGATTAGAATTAATATCTATATTTATATCGTTAGCAATAGCAGAAACGGGTAAAGAGCGAGACAGAAAATCAGGTAAAACGTTATCGGTACCCCGACGATGACGTATTTCGAAATTATAGGAAGATAAGCGAACTCCCCATCTGGCTAACCGGCCAGTCGGGTTATTTAAGGTCAAGAACCATTTCAAAGCAGCGTGATCTGTGTAAACAATAAACTTTTTACCATTTTCAACATAACAACGCCAGTGTTCTATAGCAGATAGAACAGCCAGGGCTTCGCGCTCTGTGGCACTGTAATTTTTTTCTTGCTTAGTGAGTGATTTGCTATAGTACGCTATGACTCTTTCCTCACCATTTAACCTTTGACAGAGGATCGCGCCAAGTCCAAAATCGCTAGCATCTGAGTGTATTTCAAAAGGTTGCGAGTAGTCAGGACAAGCCAACACCGAGGAGGAAATCAAACAATTCTTTAGGTTATTAAACGCTTCATTAGCCTCTGTCGTCCAACAGAATGGAGATGCGTTTTTACTTTGAGATGTAAACTTATTTAAGGGTGCAGCAATAGAGCTAAAATTCGGTATAAAACGCCTGTACCACGAGGCTGCGCCTAAAAAACGACGTACTTCTTTTCTATTAGAAGGAGTGGGATAATTTTTCATTGAATTTACTTTATCCGGATCGGGATGCAATCCACTAGAGTCGACAACATAGCCTAAATATTTTAGTTTATCTCTAAAAAATTGACATTTTTCGAGATTAATTGTTAAATTAGCGCTTTTTAGTTTATCAAGAATGCGTAATAAAAGGGTAATATGCTCGTTGAAACTGGAAGTGATACAGATTATGTCATCGATAAAACAGAAAACCTTATTTTCAAATTCTGGACCATAAAATAAAATATCAACTAATCGTTGTTGAGTAGCTGGCGCATTCGTAAGACCGAAGGGCATTCTTTTGAATTGAAATGTGCCACGCGTAGGAATATAAAAGGCTGTTTTGCAACGGTCCTCTTCTTTAATTAATGTTTGCCAAAAAGATTTAGACAAATCTAAACTAGACAAGTATTTAGCGTCTCTCAAATTATCTAAAATTTCCGAAATATAAGGCAAGCTATAAGCATCTTTTTTTGTAACGGAATTTAATTTACGACTGTCCAAACAGAAACGCAGTTCACCATTCTTCTTACGGGTCAAAATGACAGGGTTTGACCACGGGCTTTCAGATCGTTCAACAACATCCTCTGAGAGCATGTCGTCAAGATGCTTTATTAAAATTCTTTGTTTATCGGGAGACATGCGATAAAATCTTTGCCGAATAGGGGGGCAATCACCTGTATCAATTGAATGAGAAATAATATATGTGCAACCGAGACCCCGCTTCTCGTATGAAATATCGGTAAATTTAGAAATAATGTTGTCAGCGGTAGCTCTCTGGTCGACTGTAAGATGATCATAAGAAACAAGATGTGTAGGGGGAACTGCCTGCAACTCCATTACTTGAGCGTCAGACTTGTTCACAATCAAAACAGACTCTAATTTGTTAGGAAATAGGCCAAAGCTTCGCCAAAAATCCATGCCAAGGATAAGGGAATTTTGAATCCCAGGTACAACATGAACTTCTAAGTTAATCAATTTATCCTGAAACTCAAAGGGTAGAAACACCGATCCCAAGGACTCAAATCGTTCGCCGCCAGCTGTTATTAACCTTAAAGGTTTCGATTTATCCGAAACATCGTCTTTCAAAAATAAGTTATGCAAATTATTACCTAAAATTGTAACGCAAGATGCAGAATCTAAAAGACCAGTGGTAGGTATTCCGTTTAATTTTAGTGTAACGTAAGGTAAATATTCTACTTTAGAATTACGGATTGAGGATATATGATAGCTACTAAAGAATTTTTTTTAAAAGTCCAACCAATTATTCCACTCTGTTTTATTACAATTAGTTGTATAATTTGATTTTCCACAATCCTTGTTAACTAGTTTTTTGAAACTGTAGGGGTCGACTTAGATTTACAATTAGGGCAGTCTGACACCTTGAAACCCTTTGTACCGCACTTAAAACAGATTAGGTAGTGTGGTTGCCAGCAATTACGTAATGAGTGCGAATTGCATCGCAAAAAATTTTATTTATATTAGAAGTACTCGATACGGCGTTAACTTGTGGTACAGACTTGTATCTCGATGTATCAGCGACAGAGTTATATTTATTGAAGTGATTATGATTGTAAACATTTTTGTTTGAAGAAAAATTAGAAAACGGATAATTATACGCTAGATCAGGTGCTATAGTATTCTTTGAAACTTTAGGGGGTTCAGAAAATTGCTTACTGCGACTGGTAATTTTCGAAAAGACGACAAACTTCGACCAGACTATCAACATCAACAACCTTTGCAGTGAGCAGACAATTAGTGTAACAAGGTCTAATATTATTTAGCAAAATTTCTAGTTTCTCCGAATCAGCGATAGGAGAACTAAGTCGCGAAAACAGACCGTGCATTTTTGCCACGTAAATAGTTATTGATTCGTTTTCGCCCTGTGAGCGCTGACGAATCTCCGTCATAAGCCGATAATCGTAGTTATGCGGACTAAAATCTCGTTTCAAAAGTTCGCAAAGTTCTAACCAAGTCTTTACATTATTTTTAACAGAACGATACCAAACTAATGCGTCACCCGAAAATATTTCAAAAGCGAAAGACAACATCTTGTCGTGAGGAATAGATCTACAGGACATAAATTCATCAATTTTTTCAATAAAGGATCTTACACATGATTTACCGTTAAATTTGAATTTACCTAATTCCGAAAAAAACTTACGGTCGTAATTATAGGAAGTGTTTCCCTCTGCCACTGAGCAATCCGACCGCGAATTACGTCTCGTGATTAACTGTAATTTCGCATATAAGTCCTCTGGAACGCAGGCGGGACATACGTATGTCCCAGGAAAATTTGTTCCGTCCAGCGCTTGCGGGAAACACGTATGTCCCGCAACGACAGCGCCATGTTTCACTACTTGAAATGACGTTAAAATAATTCCACCAATAAAATTATGTTCCACTATTGCAAAGTAAAAGTAAAAGAGAGGGCGCCACAGTGCCACGGTTCACAACGTACTCGTATCAATAAATGTTTTAAAATATAAATAAGTGGTTAAATAGTGTAAACAGTGAAAGAAAAGTATAAACAGTGCTTAAAATCACAAGGATCATATAAAATACTGAGTGAAACAACTGTATAACGGCGTGAAAAATGTAAAAATACGCTACAACTATAATGACTTTGTAATCCGTTAAATACAATTATTTGGACTCATCCTAGTGCATAATACGAGTGTTGAGAGTGATTACTATAAAAAGACTACTACGAAAAATGCGAATAAGTGCCCATATAAGAAACAACAATAAACCATAACCTCAAAAGTGCAAATAAAAATAGTGACTTGCGATCTGATTACCTACCTACTTTAAGTATTATACTTGATCCCATTAGAAAATTACCGGCAGCGCCATCTATGATTACTTGTTGTAACTTCTAACACACTAAAGCACCTAGCAAGGCTAGCGCCGGCGCCGCGCAGCGCGCGACCTTTTGTCATCCGGGACTGAGAATACTTCTGTAATACGTTCCCATTCTCATAGAGGTCGCTGGACATCACTTATTATTGTTGTCACCATGGATGAAATAAAACAAATCTTATTAAAAATGCAACAAGATGCGGCACAACAAAAACAAGATATGCTAGATATGAAGGAGGATATAAAAAACACAATAAATACTAACATAAACGAGAAATTCAACATTCTAGATCAAAAATATGCTATTTTGGAAAATAAAATAGAGGAACAAAGCACAAAAATAAGCAAACTAGAAAGACAAATTAGATGCAAAAACCTGGTCATGTTTGGGGTGGAAGAAGGTGAAAAATCCTACCACGAATTGGAAGATATACTGATTGATATACTAAACAAATACTTCAAACTCACATATGATAGATCTCACTTCGAAGCAATCAGAAGACTAGGGAAAAAAGGCGAAAAGATCAGACCAATTATAATAACATTTGCTACAATGGGCTTCAAACTTAAGGTTCTGAAAAACAAGTCATGCCTACAGAATACATCATACTATATAAAAGAAGACTATCCTATAGAAGTCCTGAACAAGCGCAAGAAATTACAAGCTCAACTACAAAAGGAAAAAGAAGCCGGCAATATTGCTTTTATAAAGTACGATAAACTTATAGTATTGCCTAATAATGACAGCAATTATCGTCAGCCGACAAGTAAGAGGAACCTGTCTGAATCCCCGGAGAGAATATCACCGCACTCCGCTAGCCAAAAAGCTCAACACAACAACAAACAACCACTGAAGAAAAATAAAGCTTCCAATATAAGAGATTATATACTTCAAAAACCGAAACTTACCTACAATGAAACCGATACCCCGAAAAAACAAATACATACATCACAGACCAATTTAGCATAGCAACGACAGATGGCCCCCCTACTCTCCACACACCTCCCAGCACGGCTGGTCACCGCGGGAGCGTTAGACCAAAACCCCCCAAAGAATATCCGTTCAAGAAAGAAGATTTCAATAAATATTTGTACCCTCAACGTCAGATCATTATCAACACCTGAAAAACTACTAGAACTGAAGACAGCTCTCAGTAACATAAAACACGATATACTGGGCCTGTGCGAGGTGCGCCGGCTAGGTGAAAATATAATAGAAGACGAAAACTATATTATGTATTACATAGGACAAACAAAGGGCTTATATGGCGTAGGTTTCCTAATCAAAAGAGAATACAAAGAAAATATCATAAAATTTTCTGGGATATCTGAAAGAGTTTGCATGTTAGAAATGCACCTGGAGAGTTTACACCTCGCAATTATACAGGCATACGCACCAACAGAAGGCTCAACACAAGAATACTTAGATAAATTCTACACAGACCTAGAAGAGGCTCATGATTCGATCTCTACACAGTTTATAATAGTCATGGGCGATTTTAATGCACAGATTGGCAAACCAAAGTATTTTGAGACCAAAATTGCGGGCATTCACGGCTTTGGAAACAGAAGCAAAAGGGGAGAACGACTGGTTCAGTACGCATACGAACATAATCTGAAAATAATCAATACAATGTACAAATTAAAAGCTGGCCAACGGTGGACCTGGATTTCGCCCGACAAAAATACTAAAAAAGAAATTGATTATATAACAACAACGAAACCTAAATTGTTCACAAAATTTGAAGTGCTGAATTCTCTCTCCTTTGGCACAGATCATAGACTCCTGAGAGCAACATTAAGCTTAAGTAGGGTAAAACGAAGCAGAAGAAACTACACCAGTCCCAGAAACCCTTTAAAGACTGAAGCTGAGGTGGACGACTATTTAAAAAGCTTAAGCGAATTTATACCTGAATTAATAGAAAACCAGGAAGGATACACAGTCACGGAATATTACAAGAAAATAGAAAACTCTGTATTAACAAGCCTAAAAAATAAAAATAAAAAACAATCAAGAAAAACAAAAATTCTATCAAATGAAGCAATTCAATTAATGGAGAAAAGAAGCACACTACAAAATAAAAGAAAACTCACTAAGAAGGATAAGGAAGAATTAAAAGAGCTATATAAGGAAACAAATAAAGAAATTAGAAAATGTTACGAAAAACACAGATTTCACATACTGGAAAAATGTATAGAAAGCACAAGATCAGCTAGAAAGGCATACAAAGAACTAGATAAGTCAAAAAAATGGATCCCGTCCCTTCAGCGGGGTGCTAAAATTAGCAATTCTAGAAATGACATCATTAACATAGCTACAAAGTTCTATACAAGCCTTTATAGTTCTACACCAGGCTTAGTAGAAAATACAGAACAAGATCAATTAAAGAATACATCTACTGTACAAAATTTCACTGAATCTGAAATCCTAAAACAAATAAATAATTTAAAACCAGATAAGAGCCCGGGACCGGACAGTTTGAGCAATGAGTGCATAAAGATCGGTAGAACACTTTTATTAACACCCCTTACATTACTCTTCAATAAAATACTAGAAGAAGAAATCGTGCCAGGGCAATGGACAGAATCAGAAATTATATTACTATATAAGAAGGGCGACCCTAAAGATATAGGAAACTACCGTCCGATAAGCTTTATGTCTTGCTTGTACAAACTCTTTGCATCCTGCTTACTACACAGAATATCCTCACAAATAGACTCATACCAACCCATGGAACAAGCGGGATTCAGAAGTGGCTTTAGCACAACAGACCATATTCACACCGTAGACCAGGTCATCGAAAAGTACGTAGAATATAGAAAACCGCTATACATAGCTTTTGTCGATTATAAGAAAGCTTTCGACTCTATCTCTCATAATAGCATCTGGGAAGCACTTAACAAACAAAATATAAACGCCAAGTACATAAATATTACCAAAAACATATATGTTAATTGTACTAGTAGAGTCAGGCTAGATAGAGTGGGCACCAAGATCAGCATTAATCGAGGAGTCAGACAAGGAGACCCTATATCACCGAAGCTATTTATAGCTGTCTTACAAAATGTAATGGAAGATTTACCGTGGTCAAAGCAAGGAGTTAATGTGAACGGGAAATATCTAAGCCACCTACGCTTTGCAGACGATGTCGTCGTGTTCTCTGAAAGTCCATATAAGCTTAACACAATGATTAACGAACTTCAGACAGCTAGTGTTCAAGTTGGCCTGGAAATGAATCTAGAAAAAACAAAAATCATGACGAACAGCGAGATGACGCTAGTACTGGTTAACCAAGAGCCACTTGAGTACCTAGAGAGCTACATTTACCTCGGAAAACAAATTTCATTTAGAAATGACCGAAACATAGAGGAAATAGACAGGAGAGTAGCTATTACATGGAGAAAGTACTGGGCACAAAAGGAAATTTTCAAATCGCAATTACCGATTAAATTAAAAAGAATAATTTTAGACACATCAATTTTACCCTGTCTTACCTATGGGTGCCAAACGTGGATATATGACCACAAGGCAAGACACAAAATACAAACAACTCAGAGGGCAATGGAAAGGAGCTGTTTAAATATAAAACTGCGAGATAGAGTAAGACACATAAAAATTCGTAAAATAACCAAGGTAAAGGATGCTCTACACTTCTCTCAAAGTCTCAAATGGAGATGGGCTGGCCATGTTGGGAGATACGTTGACAATAGATGGACAATTAACATCACAAAATGAAAAGGACCGCATGGCGTAAAGAGAAGAGGTCGCTCGGACGCCCGGTGGCAGGACGAGATTGTATCCGTTGCAGGAAAAGACTGGATAAACACTGCGAAAGATAGGGATAAATGGAATTCTTTGGGGGAGGCTTTTACCCTGAGGGGGTCCACATGAAATTGCATGAGTAGATATAAAATTATTAATTATTAATTATCAAAATAGAACTAAAATTAAAATTAAATTATATTAAATTAAATTATATTCAATTATATTAAATTAAATTATATCAAATTAAATTATATTAAATTAAATTATATTAAATTAAATTAATTAACTAATCGAATCTAATGTGGAATTTTTATAAATAAAGCTTTATTATTATTATTATTATTATTGCAAAGTATGAATATTCTTTTTAATTCTGCATTGTAATTGGTTGTCATTTTAATAGACTTTTTTTGCAATAATAACGACTGAAAATTGTTTGCCACAAGTTCGATTTCGCGCGCGTTAGAGTGACGACAGCTCTGCTTTGAAAAACGTGTAGCGTCGCAATCTCGTAATTTCACTATATGTATTATATGTCATTATACTCGGAAATTAATCTTGTTTGCTATAAAATATAGTTAAGATATAATCATTGTACAAATTATAACGAAAAACGATTTTCAAAATATCATTATCAAAAATGGCGGCAAGTTGTAAATACACCCGTCCGCATTTCAGTTTTGTAAGATTAGGTAGTTAAAAGTCGGTACTATTACTCATAACCTTTCTTATTTATCACAAACTAATGAGTAAATAATAACAAAATAATAAACTTATGGTTTTGATATTTACGAAAGTGTATCTAAGTCGGCACAGTTTCGCGCGCGATTATGGCGGCCGTTTCGTATTCCGAACTTTTGTTGATTTATAAAAATATAAGTGAAGTTGATATTAACTGTTGATTAAATTCAATAATTCATTAAGTTAGGTATATAAAGTGATGTGAATAATTGCTAAAATGCTAAATATTTGTGAGATAGTGTGTGTTAAAAGTTTTATTGAAGAGGATTTTTGCATGTTTTCGAGTTTTATTTCAACGAACTGCAGAGACAAGGTAATTATACATCATATATCTATAATAAGTTTTCTAAGCATATTTCAAGGATGCAAAAACCGTCATTATTTTTGTGATACGTTGAAAACTAACTGAGATATAGGTAAAATAATGACGCCGGTCAGCTGTTGCTCGATCAAGAGGTAAAGCAGCCTGCACTACCGGCCATTTTTTATTTTTTACGTCCCGCGTGGGAGGGGTTAAATTTATTCCACATAGACTCAATTTTTTAATATCAAGACTGCCGGTATCCACCCTATTCAGTCGATGAAAACAATGGTGCAGCACGGTTTCGACCTTCTGTTGAAGCTCGGAAGTATAGTTTGCTTCCAACATAGATAAGTGTTTAGTTGATCTTAATAGCGACTTTTCCACTTCTGCCACATCCTCCTCTGGTGGGAAGGGTGAAGATAATATATCCTATGAGGGAGTTTTAACTGAAAGTTTTGCGATTTGTTTGCGGGGATCGTCAGGCTTTGAGACGCCGCGTATTGTGGTCTCATATTCTAATTCCGCTTTAGTTAATAATGAGAAATTTATAATGTAAGCCATTATTACAAAACAATAATAAAAGATCTAAGTATTTACGCCGGCACTAGAAAAAAAAATTAAATATCGCCAGAAAATCGAATACCGTGCTAAAAAAAACTGAAATACACTAAATTATACAATGGTGTGATGATTGGTCAAGGAAGAAAAAATTTCTTAAAGGTCACTCAAAGGTTGAATCACAATATTTTTTCCCGAACACGTGGCTCGTTAGTTCAACGGCTAAGCGGTTAGAACCGGTTGGCGGCTCAACACGCTGCCCGCGGTGGAAACGTGATTTTAGACAGACGTTAATTAAATCACCGTTATGTTATTTACACAGTTAAATTGCTTATGGCCAACAAAAATAGATAGAAACTGTACCTGTACGCAATTCACCACACCAGAATATATGTACACACAGGAGAAAAATATACAAGAGAAAAAGAAATTATTTCACTCACCTGTAAAGTGCCAACTTACGTTTTAAAAATTATATATATAATATAATTAAACATTCAATTGGGCGCCAATGTCGCACGAGTGATTGATTTCCACGGGGTAGCCGGGATCGATCACTCGACGAGCAATTAAAGAGAGATAATTAGGTTGACTTACGGGAAATAAAAAAAAATATCACCAGGAAAGTTTAAACTCGCGTTATAATTCCAGTTACACGATGGCTTTAATTATACAAAAAAAAGAACTGACGATTAAGATTGACAGAAGAGACAATTATCCAGGGCGTGGGCGACGTTGGCACTTCACAGGTCTTCGTATGGTCTTGTACTCAACTGGCGGTGCTGGCCGAAGGAAAGGGGCGAAGCCTCGTGACCGCTGTATTTATAGGGCCGGCGCGGAGGGGCGCGAGGGAGCGGCCCATTGCTGTGCGTCACTCGTAGCGAGGTTCGCGGCGCAGGAGCGCGATGTGACGTCACATTTATGGAATCGCTTCAAAGAAACAATGTCAGAAGATTACATAAAATCACATGCGACTGAAATAGCTCATCAATTAGCGCTACACAATATTTCAGAATCGCTTATTTTGCACTGTTTCTCTTTATCATCTTTTGATCTACCTACAGTTACTACTGGCAATATACCGACTATTGAAGATGAAACTAGAGCGGTAGTTCAAGTTGGCGGATTAACGCATATGATGTCTATGGCAAATAAAGAACAGCGTATTATCATTGAAGAAATTCTCAATTTACTCCGGAGTAATGATGAATCAACAGATGTTTGCAGAGCATACTTCATAGATGGGCCAGGTGGTACAGGAAAAACATTTGTGTATAAATGTTTGATTGATAGTTGCAATAAGTTAGGGTTGCAAGTTATATCCATAGCACTCACTGGGATTGCTGCCATGTTGCTTCCCCATGGCCGTACGGGTCACAGCCGATTTAAATTGCCGTTAAATTTGCATGAGGATTCGGTATCAGGCTTGAGAGCTAATAGTAAAGAAGCGTCCATAATTCGTGCGACGAAGATAATAATTTGGGATAAAGCACCTATGGCCAACAAGCACTCTTTAATGTGTATCAATCGAGCATTGAAAGACATAATGTGTAACAATGTGCCTTTTGGTGGCAAAATCATCATTTTAGGAGGAGATTTCAGGCAAGTTTTGCCCATTGTACCTCATGCATCTAGGGCTGCTACAGTGCAAAACTCTATAAAATTTTCAACTTTGTGGCCACTTTTTAAAGTTTTTAAACTCACCGAAAATATGAGAGCAGGTGCCGATGAACGTGATTTGCAAACTTTCTACTCAAAATTGGCGATGGTCAATATGCTACTGATAATGATGGTTTGGTGGTGCTACCTTCCTCACTTATTTCGGATTCCGATAATGTCACTGAAATATATGGTCAAAATACCTCAAGTTTATACCTCTCAAAGCGTGCAATTCTTGCGCCTAAAAATGAGCATTGTGACAAAATTAATAAGAGGGTTTTAGATCTCCTGCCAGGCTTATCTAGAACTTACACGAGTGTAAATACACTGGTAACAGAAAATGAAACTGAGCAACTGCTATTCCCAACGGAATATTTGAATAGCCTTGAGATGACTGGTTTACCATCGCATGAGCTAACATTGAAGAAAAACGCTGTAGTGATTCTTCTGAGGAATTTGAATCCAGTGAAAGGATTACTGAACGGCACCAGACTAATTGTCCGAAACATGCATGATAACTGCTTAGATTTAGAGATAATAACTGGTTCAAATGTCGGGCAACGGGTACTGTTACCGCGCATTGATTTAACGCCATCTGATACAACTGTACCATTTTCTTTTAAACGAAGGCAATTTCCAATAAAATTGGCATTTTGTATAACAATCAATAAGGCGCAAGGACAAACATTAGAGCGAGTAGGAATCTACTTACCTGAACCAGTTTTCAGTCATGGTCAGTTGTATGTAGCCCTATCACGTGGCATATCATTTAATAATGTCAAGGTACAAATTATACCTAAAGGTCAACCTACAGCCAATATTGTTTGGAAAGAAGTTTTGTAAAGTATATTTTTTGGTAAGAATGTCACATTTTTACTTATTAGATTGGGCTACAATTATTCTTCATATATACATATATAATTATAAGAGCTTTTTTTCAGTTATGCGTATTGTGTAGCCCCTACCGTGCGGCAAATCGTAGGTACGGCAATGTCCCCCCCCGTGGGATCTCCACCTTGTCGTGGTGACGGGGCTGAGTAACCGTGGATTGGTGACCCGCGGTGAAGCTAAGAGGGATCCAGGAGGGGACGCTCCGCGTGGGCTTGACGGGGCCTGCGCAGGATGCGTCCAACGGTGCGGGTGCGGGGGACAGTTCTGTCTGTCCCTCGCAGTCGGGTGCGGTCGCGGGAGGAGAGGCGTGTCGGTGTTGCGTTGCCGCGCGCCCTATCTCTCGCGACCAAATGGGGGCGCACCATTCGATGCGTCGCGGTGGGGCCGCGGAGGAAGAGGAGATGCGGTGTTGCGTTGCCGTCCTCCCTATCCTCTGCGGCCGCTGGGTGTTTTGGCGGCGGAGCCCAACACCTTAATCCGCCGCCAAGGGGGTTTTGTTCGGGGCCCGCCTGACCATCTGGCGGGCCGATACCGGAAACCCGACCCTCCGACACACGGGTACATGAGTCACACGGGTTGGTTTTTAGTCAGTAAGAGTCTGACAGTTCCCTTCGCCCATCCCCCAGGGCGGAGAGACTCCATGAGGATTTTCCAACCCGAAACCAAAAAAAAAAAAAAAAAAAGGTACGCCAATGTCAAGGTGGAAATTAAACCTAAGGGTCAACGCACAGCCAATATTGTTTGGAAATAAATTTTGTTAAATACATATTTTTGGTAAGAATATCGTCTTTTTTACTTATTAGATTAGGCTACAATTGTTTATAAAATAAAATAAAAATCAATTTAAAAAATTTAATCGACTTCAAATAGAAATGAACTTAAAAACTCAGCTATTTGATACGGTAGATACATATCAAATAGCTGGCACCGACCTCGAAATATTATTTCATAGTTTTTAAGTTAAATGGTTTTTCATTTCATTTTATTTATTCAAATTTTGCATAGAATGTAGGAACATAGAAAAAGATGTTACACAATATGTCAAAGAAACATTTAATCCAGGTACATTCTGCCTGAAAAACATTTTTATTTGCTCATTGTTTTTTTTATAGTCTCACGCCTGTATCCCCGAAGGGGTAGGCAGAGGTGTAATATTACACCCACATTTCGCCATAAATTTGCTCATTGTTAGTTATAATTATATAGACTGGAACACCTAAACATAACATACTTAAGAAGTTTTCCCTTAGACTGTTAGTTTGCATCAATAAGAAACACCGTCACACTTACACGAATTAGACCATATCTTTAAAAACCACTGAACCGAATTTGAGGAAACTTATTCTGTTCCCTAAGTTGGAGTAAATGTTAGTCAATACAAGAAACAGTCTCATTCCAATCAGTAGTTTTGGAATTTTGTATCTTTGAAATTTTGTATATTTATTTGGAAGTCCTAACAGATTATCATATATTATATGAAAGTTACGCAATTCCAATAATATTACATACAAACCTACATACATATCGAATTAGTATCCTCCGTTTTTGAAGTCGTTAATAAGAGCTTTATTTCAGTTATACATATTATATATATATCCCTATTGCGCGGCAAACCATTCAGTAATGCCAAGGTAGAATTTTACGATACCTAAGGTGCAACGCAAAGCCAATGTTGTGAGAAAAAAAGTTTATTTTTGGTAAGAATATAATCTTTTTACTTATTAGATAAGGCTACAATGTACATGAGTATATACCTATATGTAAGAGCTTTTTTATAATATTAAAATATGCTGTGGAGCAGCACGGGTCCTCTAGTTTTGAATGAAAACTTACATAAAACACAAGTTGAAGGTATTTAATATCAGGTTACTTACCCAAACATCCTTTCTGTTTAAAAATCACGAGCAATTCACGATAAATCACTACAACACGACAAATCACAACAATAACAAAAGTCTTCAAGATCCACAAGTCATAGCAAATAAATTTAATGAATACTTCATAAATAAAATCAAACCAATTCCCGAACGCGGAAAAAATATTACCAGATATATAAATACGTCTTTAAATTCAATGTTTATGGTTGCAAGTACACGAAATGACATATTTAAAATTATTAAAGTGGGTGTAGAAATACACCTCTGCTTACCTCTTCGGGGTTATAGGCGTGAGACTATGTATGTATGTATGTATTAAAGATTTGAAAAATAAATGCAGTGTGGGCAATGACAAAATATCTACAAAAGTTATAAAATCTGTAGCAGATTTAATATGTGACCATCTGAGCTATATCTTAAATCTTTGTATTATTCATGGCACATTTCCTGAACGGCTTAAGACTTTTATTGTTAAACCATTACATAAAAAAGACGACAAAGATCTTATGCAAAATTATAGACCAATATCACTTCTTCCAATTTTCTCAAAAATATTTGAGAAGTATATTTATAATAAAATATGCATTTATCTCGAATCAAACAACATTTTATGTTCTGAACAAAAAGGTTTTCGTAAGGAAAGAACTATTAATATGGCTATTTATGACTTTTTAAATATAGTAATGTCTAGTATTGATAATAGAATACCGATTTCTGCTGTGTATTGTGATAGGTCACAAGCTTTTGAGTATGTTGACCACAATATTCTAATAAATAAGCTTGATGCCTACGGGATGAGGGGTAATGTCCTTAATTTAATAAAATCCTATTTAAAAGACAGAAGCCAGTTAGTCGCAATAAAAAAACTCAACTTGAAAACTAAAAGAGAAGAAACATATATGTCTAATCAGCGTGAAGTAGCATTTGGTGTTCCCCAAGGCAGTGTTTTAGGCCCACTGTTGTTCATTGTGTATATAAAAGACTTACCTAAAGCAGTGAAACATCCCGTAACATTATTCGCTGATGACAGTACGGTTACCATAGCTTGCAACAAACCTGATCTCTATAAGTCGGACATTAATGAGGCACTTAGTTCGATTATATTGTGGCTAGAAAATAATAATTTAAAGATAAATTTAAACAAAACTCAAATAATGCATTTTAGTCAAAGACAGTCCCATGGTCACAATATGAAAGTTAATTACCAAAGTGAATATATATGTTCTGCAAATAACGCCAAATTTCTTGGCTTGACAATTGACAGCCAGCTAAATTGGAAAGACCATATAGAGGTTATTTGTAAAAGAATAAGTAGCTCGTCCTCTGCCTTACAAAAACTATCACGGGTAGTAAATACAGATGCTCAACTGCCTATCATGGTATTGTTGCATCCGTTCTTAGATACGGCATTATGTTTTGGGGTAACTCTACCCACAAAGAAATAGCGTTTAAATTCCAAAAAAAGATGCATTAGAGCTATGTTTGGCCTTCAAGTAATGGACAGCTGCAAACCGTATTTTATTGAACATAAAATTTATACACTTCCATCTTTATTTATATTTGAGTAGCATTATTTGTGAAAAAAAAACCGACATTTACCTATTTAATACCTTGTTAGATGTCGTCATACGTAGTAGACGTAAAAACAACATATGTATACGTAAGGTTAACACGGCGCTCATGTGGAAAAGTGTGTTTTGTTTAGCGCCCAATATCTTCAATAAACTACCGGAGACAATAAAAACATTAAACATTAGCCCTTTTAGGAAAAAATTACGAATATTATTGACTGAGAAGTGCTATTATTCCATTACAGACTTCCTCAACGACAGTATTTAAACAGTAAAATTTATTGATATCCTATTATGTGTTAGATTTAAGGTTTGTTATTATAGAGATTTTATGTTATTTGTGTTCTTCTGGTATTTCATTATTTTTAATTTTTTTGTTAATTACATTTAAATATTTGTACGCCAACATTGGCAGGACACAGAACTGCACTTCTGTTATTTCGCAACATCTTAATATATAAAATCATTGCGTTACTGACTGACTGACAGACACGCTACAGCCGAAACTATTGGGTGCAGGAAGCTGAAATTTGGCATGTATGTTCCTTGGGGACTGTAGGGGTGCACTAAGAAGGGATTTCCCGAAATTCCCACGGGATCGGCCAAAACGGATAAATTTAAAAAAAAATGCAGGCGTAGCTGCTGGCGTCCTCTAGTCTTACCATAAACCTGTGTTTAACAAATAAATATAATTTGAATTTGAATTTGAACGAGAACTAAGGCACAGATCAATAATCTGTGGAAGCTGTTGTTTTAGGAATACTGAAGCTTTGAAATATGTCAAATGGTAATTAAATAGGTGAGAAGAAAAACTAGGTGGAGAAGGGAGATTTATTCATAAACTGACCCTCACTTTGACCTTGCTGAATGCAACAATTCCAACATCTGAGAGGGTATTACTTTACGTCGCACGTCTATATCTTTTCATTGGGCGTATTCCTTATCATCAATAGGTTATAGGTTGATGTTTACTTCGCTTCGCTTAGAAGTCACAGACAGTTCTCATGTATACAGGACCTTACTTTGAATTGTTGAACAAATGTTTTGTAAAAACGCAGCTGTGGTTATTGTTTGTCGGATATAGTTAAAAGCTGAATGGCGTCGGTCCGGTTAACAAGAACGCGGCTGATTGAATTTTGGTGTCGACGATAACGTTGCTCTAGGTTTAAGACTGATGAATCTGTTTTTGAAGTGACTTTGACTTTTACTCTTCAACTCACAGAAGAATACTATATCCAATTTCTTTGCTTCAACTCTATTCTACTCCTTGGTTATATTGACATATGACGCAACGTTTTATAGGTTAGTATACTACTGCAGCGCACTGATTTTAACCAGTATTAGTACATATTTATATCGCATATTTGCATTGCGAATGGTAGGAATATGTAGGTATTTTATTGTATTTTCTTTCAAGCTTTTTTCTAACAAAGGCTTTGGAATGCCACACCTCACCAATTCAAAATCATCTTAAAGGTATCAGATGTATACTAGCCTAATAATAATAATAAGTATCCAGAATCATTCACCAGCAACTTGCTCTGAAATACAAACTTGTAGACATCGAGGTACCGTACTACAGATATGTAGCAGAGTCAGTTTTCAAATATGGCCATGCTCATTGTACAGGAATCGATCTATCGTCACAGATAGGACTGTAGTAGCCAACAAACCTGATATTGTGACGATAGATCGATCAGAGCGCCTCCCAATAATTGTTGAAGTCATCATTCCTCCTGACGAGAATCTCGTGACAGCCGAGAAAGACAAACATATTAAATATCTGGACTTGGCTCACGAGATTGTCGTCATGTGGGATGTGGACTCGACAATAATTGTGCCGATAGTTGTAACGGTTAATGGCCTAATAGCCAAGAGCCTCGATCGTTACCTTAAGAGGCTCGCGTTGGGTGCTTGGGTCAAGGGCTTGATGCAGAAGGCGATACTTCTCGACATGGCACGTATTGTGAGGAAGTTCCTGTCTCTGGAGCCCTAATGACCGACAGCTTGGACACTGTGCCCGTTGCTGGTGGGATCTCACGGTCCGGAATCTATTTTTCATATTTTTAAATGTGTTTGATTTTTTATTTTATATTCAAAAATGTAAATCAAATCTGAAGAAAGATAAATAAAGGAAAAATATTAATTTTGCTACAAGCCCCTAGGCTGTTTTGAGTTATGACAACAAGAGATAATCCAAATCCAAAAGAAATATTTAAAGTCATGGATGTTTAAAAATTGAACAAGGTGGCTTTTGATTTTAAAGATGATAGAAATTTCCAATAGGTATACACAACCAAATAAAAAGCTTGCTAATAAAAATATTAACTAAAATGTCAGTTTATTCTATATATTTCCACGAATATCATATAACCGTTTACCCAGAGATGAAATTTAAAATACCATAGCATTTACCTGTCTGATATTTCATTAAAACTATTGTGAAGGAAACCCAACACAGCTACCGTACAAGTTGTTTTGATTTGATACTTGAATATATCAAATACTAGCCGTTTTCCGCGGTTTCAGCTGCGTCCTGAGGGAACTACTTCACGTACACGAAAGACCCAAATATCTTACGGAGCCCTATATATTCTAAAATAAAATATAACCTATGTTACTCGCAGATAATGTAGCTTTCTAACGATGAAAGAATTTTTAAAATCGGTCTAGTAGATTTTGAGTTTATCCATTACAAACAAACAAACGAAAATAAAAAATTTTCCTCTTTATAATATTAGTGTAGACTAGCTTTTGCCCGCCGCTTCGCGCGCGTTAAATTCGGGGTGACACAAATCCACTTTCAGTCTCAATTTGTGTGAAGACACTCCTGATTATTCTAAAGACTTCAGAAACTCTATAGGGTACATAGTAGCTCGGTCAGTATTCATGACATTATCTACAGTTATCTATCAAAAGATACATAATAAAATCACCTTGCATACAGTCAAATGTCAATGCCATGTTCTAATACATGTTCAATACATATATATATATATATATATATATATATATATATATATATATATATATATATATATATATATATATATATATATATAGTCATTTTCACGTGTTTAATATTAGTCGGGAAAATCGTTTCAGCCCTTTAAGCTTATTATATAGTTACTTGTTTATATATGCGAACAATTTAATCAACGTGCATAAAATGACATTATGTATGACGTGACAGTACTGACAGATGTGCGATGGCACATGCACAGCACTCAATTATTAGCGCATGCGTTCTTACTTCAGTTTAATTTTTGGAACTTATGGTAGCCTCTATGTCCGTCTCCATGGTCCAATATATCTCTATATTAAATTTCAACAAAATCGGTTCAACCGTTTAAGCGTGAAAACAGAACATACATACATACACACTTTCGAATTTATAATATTAGTCGGGATATAATATAATATTCCATCACATTCACACAACATCATCTAGTCCCAAACATGCATACATACATAAATACCTTTTTTGTAAATACATACTTATTATACATATAGAAACACCCAGACCAAGTCATATCGCACTTTTACGTTTGCGGAAGTCCTAAAAACAGATTATAGGAAAACTGTTACCGTATCACCCTAAAGAGCGATAGACAAGATCTAAGAAACTCCAGAGAAATTGAAAGAATAAGGAAAACGACACGCTAGAATTAATTTTGTATTTATTTTTGTATGGTAATGTATTCATGGTATTGGAGCCGTGAAAGTAGGTTATACCCTTGTTTGGCTGTGACAATGGCTTTATCTTCTAATGAAGTCTAAAGGCAAGATACTAAGTCTGTAGGTTGTACCTAGTCGAATAAATATGTTTTCAATGGTTTGGATATAATGTGAGGCTCTTTTTTTTCTGTGTGCATTTACGCACGTATTTGAGAGTCGACGGCTGAAGTGCAAGGCCGTAATACCCACTTAAACCACAACGCATACTTCAACGCCATTTTGGAGGCGCCAAGAGGTCGCATTAGCATTCTACGGCGAATAGCCCGAAGGCTACAACCTCCTTGGCGGCGGATGAAGGTGTCGGGCTCCGCCGCCAAAACACCCAGCAGCCGCAGAGGAAAGGGAGAACGGCAACCTGACAACACCGCATCTCCTCTTCCTCCGCGGCCCCACCGCGACGCAACGATGGTGCGCCCCCATTTGGTCACGGGAGATAGAGCGCGCGGCAACGCAACACCGATACGCCTCTCCTCCCGCGACCGCACCCGACTGCGAGGGACAGACAGAACTGTCCCCCGCACCCGCACCTATGGACGCATCCTACGCAGGCCTCACGCAAGCCCACGTGGAGCGTCCCCTCCCGGGATCCCGCTTAGCTTCACCGTGGGAGAAAATCAAATCCACGGTTACTAAGCCCCTCCACCACGACAAGGTGGAGATCCCACGGGGGGGGGGGGGGAATATAACGTAAGGCTACGTCCAAATAATTTAGATTTGCTATCTGGTATTAACCACCTCATGTATTGAAATCATTTTTATATCTGACAATATCTAAATTCAAAGTCAATTTGGAAGAGTTTTCTATGTTTTCTTACATGTTACATCTACATAATATACAATAGTATATTCGTTTTGAGGGTTCCGTACCTAAAAGTTAAAAACGGGACCATATTACTAAGCCTGTCTGTCTGTCTGTCTGTCACCAGACTGTATCTCATAAACCGTTGCCGCCATAACAAGTACTAAAATAAAAAAATAAAATTTAAGGGGGTCCCATACAATAAACATGTCTTTTTTTCGTATTTTTTGCTCAATATTACTAACGGTAACAGGTAGACGCTTAAATTTTTTACAGAATATTATGTAGTTGTATATTACCTTTCAAAATAAATTATTAAATAAAAAAAAGTAAATATTAAAGGGGGCTCCCATACAACAAACGTAATTTTTAAGCAAATTTGTTACTCGATCTTAATAAACAGGTAGAAACTTAAAAGATATTATACAAGTATACAAATAACAAACGTGATTATCTTTTATAGGTGACGGTACGGAACTCTTCGTGCGCGAGTCAAACTCGCACTTGCCAAATTTTTTTATTTATCTCCACCTACATAAAGGTCAATATAGGTCGGTTGGCATTACTTGACATTTAATCTTTTTTCTGAAACCAGGGTTTTATAGATATATATTATATTTATTTATTTATTAGCACAACCACATCATATATATTTATACAGTTAAGGTAAACACTTAAAAGGCATTGCATCTGATATATACTCGTATGACAATTACGGTATGCATAGCACTGACAATAATAATGTATGTAGTAAAACTATTTTAAATGTACTTAGTTATTTTACAGTTTATATAACACACGTAGAAGAAAGAAAAATCACCGCACAAAAAAATAAGTTTTCGTTTTTCTCTATCCAAGATTCTCGATCGGCCCATGCAAGAATCTTAAAGACAAAACTTCCAAACATGCGGTATCGTCTCCTTGATTTATCCTCAACCATTTAAACCTGAGACGGCAATTATAAATGTCGTAGATAACTCACAGGAAGGTGAGTTTGTGCATAAACTACATGTGTTCTTATTAGTGATGTTCCGAATATCCGTATACGTATCCGTATCCGCGGATATCCGAGGAAGAAGAAAGTATATCCGTATCCGTTACTTTCCTCGCGGATCTTTTACGGATCGTTCACCTTATTAATTTTCAATTGATAGGATAGAATGCTAAAGGTAGTTAGGTAGAATTAAAAAACTATAAAATTCCATTCAGAGCACTTTGAATAGAATTTCAATACAAGTCGAAAAATGATCTGTCTATTGTTCCACCTTGCGCTTGCGTGACGTCAACTATCGGCTCAATGTCGCGCGCACCGACATCGTTTCAGAAAGAAAATAAAGATCCCTATCCGTATCCGCGGATCTTGTCACCAAATATCCATATTCCGATCCATAGCCGCGGATAAACATTTTTAACGATTCGGTACATCACTAGTTCTTACTTAATAATAGCTCCAGAAAATATACGCGGATCTTGTCACCAAATATCAATTCAAAAAGATTCACAAAAAAAATACGTGTCCAATATTTTTTTATAATCTAAAATACGGACTAAATAAAATGTAATTATTTTGACCCTGGAAACTACCCTATTGTTGTTTACTTTTAAAATTGTGTAATTGGTTTGATGGCTGTATTATATTTCTTTTTTTCTTTATGTTATTTTTGCATGCCAACTGGTAAGATATGGCTGAACTTGTATATATTTACTTTAAGTGTCACCAAAAATGTAACCCATATTTGCAAAATAAATTATCTTTATCTATATCTTTAAAGTGGTGGTAAACTACGGCCTGTGATGCGATTTTAGACGACCGGTTGGCGCCGCGGGAGTGTAAGCGACTGCTACGCCAAAGGTCGCGGGTTTGATTCCCGCTCAAGTCAAACATTTGTGTGCATGAACATGAATGTTTGTCTTGGTCTGGGTGTTTCTATGTATAATATGTATGTATTTACAAAAAAAGTATATATGTATGTTTATCCATTATCTAGTACCCATAGTACAAGCTTCTGCTTAGTTTGGGACTAGATGGTGTTGTGTGAATGTGGTAGAATATTATATTATATTATTAATTTGTTGCGGCTGACGAACGGCAAAAAATCTAGAAGCGCTAAAGTTAAAGTAAAGAGATTAAAAACTCCCAGAGGTAGAGGAAACTTCGATAAACTTACTGAATCATGGCTACAATAATAAAACTGAACAGAGATGTATGTACAATAACTGAATTACGTTTATGAAGTTTAGAAACCATAATTCAGTTTGCTATGAAATTTTAAAAGAAAATCTCTCGTGAATGTACCTATAACTTAGATTAAAGAATATGTAAAATAAAAGATTAAGAAAACTAGAGTAATATAAAGCTTTGAATTCTATTCATAAATAGTAACTAAAAATACTTTAATAACTATGTAGTATTCCATTCTTTATAAAAATTATACTATAAATCAACAAAATACTTGTTTAAATCAAAAGCGGTTCCGGGATAGCGATGCTGCATAAAATCCGGGCACAAAAGCGAAAATAAAATTAGCTGGCACAACATTATGAAGTACTCTCCGTATTTCTATAATTCCAACGGCATATATTTTCTTCAGAATGTTAATTCAATTTAACGGAGATTTAAAATCATGACCTTTCTCAGCATCTGGACCATTGCCAAATTTCCGTTTGTTTTTATAAAATATGAATCATGGATATCTGGCTCCTCGATTTGCACATAAAGTGGTGTGATCCTTTGACAGACCTTATTTTCGCTATTTATTTGTTTTTTATTTACCTACTACACTATGAAATATGATTTCATTTTTCGTAAGAAGTTAAGTATTTTCTTGAGACTCAATGAGAAATTACTAGGAAATGCTTGCTTATATTTCAACTTATTTTCTTATTTTAATACACGGCCTTTCTTAGTTTTACTTTTGTGTATTCTAGAGAGGTTTATTGATATTATTAATTAACAGGATAATTCTACTTGTTTGTCACTTCAAAATATACAATCTAATATACTTTTATGAACAGTAAAAATTGGTTATGCGTTATGTTTCCATTATTAACTTAAATATATTATCTTTTATTGTATTTCTATTTGATAACTTGTGTATAAAGTATATTTGATCGTTATACGTGAGGACTTGTAATTGGCTATACGCTACTTACATATAGGTATAATATGTTTCGTCAAATTGGAATAAGCTGTTGGATCTTCATATATAAACTATAACATACAATTATTTATAACAAACAAATATATTTTATGTGTAAATCATACTCAGGGGCTAAATGAAAAAAAAACATCACCATAAAATTAATATACCTGCTAGAAAAGGTATCTAATTTTAAAGGGAATAAGTACGGCTTACTCTGTACACCAAATATGCATGTATATCAAATTAATATTAATGGCTTTTATAGCTATTTTACAGTACTTATATTTAGACTGAAACACCTAGAATTATTTTATCACAATTTCTCGATTCCTTCACACAAACCCTGGTCAAAGAAATAATGTTTTATGACTGCAAATGAAACAGCAATAAAATCCGTAAATAATAACTAAATTTCAGGGCAAACATTTTCACTTCAAGCAGCTATTTGATCACATTTTGGCACCGCGCAAGTTGTCAATAGTCCGACCCAATCGCGTCAAATGACGGCTGACGCCGGCCAACACTTGCTTCTAATTCAGATAACAAGCACAAATTGTGCGCTGTTCCTGCCGGACATAGTTTTAATGAAAACTACATTCATTTGGGGAGTTCCAATGCATTTGCATGAGAAATGCTCTTATAAATCTAACGTAAACACGGCTGCAGGTAAATTGCACATGTTGAATTTATTGTTATACTCGTCGCCTTTGCAGTGAGTTAGGGCCGGAGTACTAATGGTACTCGCTGCATTGTCGCGTCTGAGAGCACTGTCAGGAGATTAAGTGCAGATCTAGGTTAGCAAATGAAACTGAGATTTGAAATCCAAGGCATTTGACTACCTGTTAATTGGTTGTACCAGCTTAGTTACTAGTTTCGTTTGTACAAGGATTTCTGTAGTTTCCGAAATTCACTTACGTAGATCAGATCATTTTAAGCTCTTATTTACTTTTATCAGTCTTTGTGTATGTGCCGCAATCTTGCAAGATATATTTGACCAGTACCCGGTTTTCTATTGATCTGAAATTTTGCATGTATATTATATCGTGTGCCAATAAAATGTTATGTTTTCACGCAGCTAATATGAAAATGGAGCAGGAAGGTGGCCAAAAGAAATCCGATATGAAATAAAACGACACGAGTCGTCATCGAGTTTGGGCTCGTTTAATTCATATTGTAGGATATTTTTATCATGTATGTTTAGCGTATGAAAGTTTGTTTAAAAAGGATTATTTTTGCTCTATGTTTAATATACGGGTAGTTTCTTTATCACACATCATTGTTAACTTGTAAATAAAATAAAATAAAAATAAAATACATCTTTTATAACCAATTGCCGCGCTTAGAATAAAGCTTGGACTTGGAGGATTTGACAAACATTCAAAGTATTAATCAACATCCAGAGTCGAAACAACAAATTATGAATCACACAAAAAATTTTGTGTCCTGTCCCCTCACGAGACAACACTTTGTGTGATCCGGAATTGTATTCATGTAGATGTTGTAGGTTCGATCCATACACGGAGCAATATTTTGCCTAATCCAAATATTCTTATTTCGATTTTGATAGTTTCGTTGAGAGTTTAAACAGATGTTACAGAATTTATTGCTTGTTCCAAAGTAGTGTTAGTAGAAAATAAATACATCAGGAGTTTCGACACAGTTTACCGACTGCGATAAAAAAATAAAGTCCAATAGTTTTTACAACAGCAGGACATGAGAAACTAGTTGACTCAATTGAGTCAACACTCAGTTTCAATTCACTTAAGCTGCTCTACCAATCAAGCGAGTGTGTTTGCAATATCTCTCACAAACTGAAACCCATAGTAATGCCAGCATGTAGTGTTAACAAATAGTTGACAACTCGACGCGATTTCACCACAGTGCGAGTGCCTAAGTAATGAACTTCACGTCAAGTGAGAGACCGTTTTTGGTGCTACAGCCATTTTTACGCGCTTTACTATTTGCACCGAAATTGGTGAGAGTTTGTCCGTATTGACACTTAGTCTGGCTTCGTGACACACCAAGCTAAAAATCCGCATAAAGAAAATCGTGAGATATTTTTTGGAATGGTTGTTTTTATATTGGCCCCGCAGTTTACAGGGAAATCCTCATCGTTAACGGCCGGTTTTAATTTTCGATCCGTCCATTGATTTGGAGATTCGAGATACGTGTTAGACATCTTTTGTATCGAGCTTATGTCAAAAATGAAACAAAAATCTCAAAAAATGGATAGATTGAATATTGAATTCAGCGGTAAAACTTCAAAAGTGACCCTTGATTAAGCAAATGTTAAGATTCAAATCAACACTCTCTTCATTTTGTGGCTACGCTTGCTCTTATAGCCTTCCTTGAATGATGCTTTTCTGTCGAAATAAATAAAATAATAATTTTATGTAGGTAAACTGGTGAAGTAAAATATAGCTATAATCTGGTGGAGATACTAACAGACACACAGACACTGACATGCTAAGACCATCGGGTTTTAATCAACGGTACGCAACATTTCGGTGAAATGTGCGTATTAAATGTATGTGTAATCTTTACCAGGAGTCAGTACCCTCAAATAAACTGATACTGGAATATCGCTATAGACATCCGACAGTATTAAAGTTCAGACTTTGTAGAAAAGCTGATATTCTGTCATGTATGACTCTTAAATGGAGCACGGGCTTCAAGGCATAAGCCTTGGATGTCACTGAGATAACGCAAGGACAATCATGATAATATAAAATGGTACACTAAAAGTTCACCATTTCTTCTTTCAAAAAAATATACAACGCAAATGGTATCTTTGGTAAGAGACTCAACTCAATATCAAGCCCTAAGTTTACGTGGTATAGTAGGTCAAATACTTCATAACACACAAATGTTCTCCGACGCAAATTAGTAGAACCCTTTTTCTTATTAAAAGTGCTTAGATTTTACATGATCTCTATGTAGCTCAATATACAACGATAAAGATAATTATACTCAGCCAGAATCCGTTCGAGGACGTAGCCATTTGACATATTCTGGTGATTAAATCTACCTTCCCACCAGCTTGGCACCAAAGATAGGATCCGGTACCGTTAAGCCAAGTCGTCAGTATTAGAAAAGGATGGGTTTCTTGGCACGCTCCTCAAAAGCATTTTGAATTATAGCGGCTCGTTGGCAAACTTAACAATTTATTACCTCCAGTCAAAGGAATACAAGGATTATATTAATATAAGTATATTTGGGAAATTATTTATCCTTTGTAATATTGTGCTTTTTAGTTTAAAATTTCATAATATTATTATAGAATCTAGTTTTGCTTTTTTTTGTTAAACATTGCTTGGAAATTATTTTCATATGCAGTCATTAACCGTTTAGTCGCAAAATGACCAATTCGCAGCATGTCCTATTATACATTCTGCGAATTGGACTGCATGATGCGACTAAACGCCATTAATATGTATGGGCATTAAATTAAGCAACAAAAATGTAATCTGGGTGTAATGTGTCAATGTTTCCTATATTTGTAAAGTCTCGCGAAATAAACAATACTGTCTTGTGCGGCAGTCAAAACAACGTCGTCATACTGTGTCCATTATTGTTTATATAAACTTACACATGTACATTGTAAGTACATACGCTGGATAATAGCGGAAACCGAGCTTCAAAATAAAAATCTTGATGTCAAATTTTATGTTGTTTTACAGTACTTTTCACATAAAATTAGCGACCAAACATATACATATATAATGCAGTGCCTCCACATGGATGCAAAGTACATTCTAGACAAAAGCCTTTGCCACAGAGTATAATCCCAAAAATTTGAATTTAATTATTCACACACCGCATTAAGTTTCGGAAAAGGAACTCTCTCGCTCGCATCAACGTTATTATGCAGCGATTTTAGTGGCGCTTTTTACTCTGCTTCTGAAAGTAGTTATGTTATGAGCGAAACTAAAGTTGGTAGGTTTGCTTTAGCTACATATATGGATGGTGGTTCTAGGGTTTGATCCCAAAGCATTCAGGGCACACACCTCTGACTTTTCGAAGTTATGTGTGCATTAAATATGTTAATTATCACTCGCTTAGTAATGTGCCCGGTAGATGGCAATAGGCTCGCCCTCTATTATATTGGGACCAACACTGGCAAAGTGTGGGTGTGTAATCACCTCTGCCTAGCCCTTCTGGGGTGAGGGCGTGAAGTTATGTTATGTTATCTTTATCGCAAAATAGGTAGAATTCTTCGTGCGTGATGTTTTACAAGAAAACTATCTAAGTGCAAATAGTATTTATTAGGGAATGCAATCCCGACTCGGGATCGTTACGTATAGTATAGCTCAAGGAGGTTAAAATGTAGTAACGGGTGATTTTGAAAGTAACTTCTTAAAAACAAAGTGTTTCAAGAGTAGTCACTATCTGCTAACCGGCATCTAATATCGGCGTAGCCAGCTGCTGAGAATGCTTTCTCTGACCCATTCCAACACTGTTGGCAACAGCGTGACTTGAAAGCAATTATATATGCAAACTGCCTAAATCTCCCCTTGTTCCTCCACACTCAAATAAATCCATTTCTTTTTTTAGTACTGACTCTAATTTTTCTAAGCTTGTGGATCTGGATACACGTGTAATAGGACTTTTAGAGCGGATGTGTGTAGCATCGCGGCTTACCGTTGCCGCCTAATCCCGTCAATCTCGAACGGGATCTCGTCATATTATACTTGTCTTCGGGCTTGATCCCGAAAAATTACACGGGATCTCGCGAGATTGGAATCGGGATTGCATTCCCTTGTATTTATTATCTACTATTTAATTTGGTTCGATAAAAAGTGTGTACAACTAGTACATATACGTCACATTAATATTTGAAAAGCTAACGTTTGGAGTATTTAGAGTTATCATAAACAATATGTATGGGTACTTTTACGCTAATTATTGTTTTGGGTAATTATGTTCTTACTTTCATTCACTTTAATCTTTTTTTCCCCTACTATCAATTATGAAACTCTTAAGACTGGTAGACTATACTGCCTGCATCAAGAGAATGCTTGTCTAGTGCTATTTCCAGCCATAGTAACCACCAAAAAATTACCACTACCATTAATTTTCTATTCCACCAAGTTCCATGTACCAAAGCTGTGTAGCCGTCATTTACTCCCAACCCCATATAATTCAGCCGTCTTTAAACATCGCAGTCCAAAGTCAGGGGTAACGTACGGCTGGCACGGATGGCACATTAATCAGCTGACTGTGTCACTGTCGTGCGCCCGAATTGGATGCGATGTTTCAAAGGGCTTAATGGGATAGTTGTACGTATGAATATTCATTAGTATGTAATATATGGGCGCTAAGAATTGCGTAGGGGTTTGCACACACTAAGTACTTTACAAGGATGTTGCTTTCGTGGTTCTTCAAAAAGACAATTGTGGTATCAGGGGTAACGTGGTGTAAACGTTATTTAAATCAGTCATTAGAATAACTTATAACAAAAATTATTATCGGAATTGAGACTCGTTTGTAATCATCTTAAAAGGCAGCATTTACAAGAAAGTACTTGATTGGTCGAATGGCGTAGTGGTTGTAAGGTTCACCTCGGTCACTACGTCGCGCGTCGTTGTCACAAATTATTATTGGTTCGCGTCAAGTGTTCTTTGTCTCCGTTGATTAAACGTTTGTAAAGTTGTTGACACAGCATTTATTCTGAGTGCGGTAGTAGTATTTTTAGAATATAATTAGTATATTAAGATTATAGTTAAAATGTTTACCTTATATATACCGTACCTTATATATATCGATTTTAAACTTTCGCGATTTGTATCATCATACAAAATAAGTGTGCTCGTGGAGAGACTCTCCGCGACCACGCTCGATGCAAGACGAGCGAAACGTCGGAAACAAATAACACTTTACCCGGGTCGGGCAAAGTGTAATTAGGTTTTTCCGTTAGGAAATTCTCAGTAGCAGCACGGAGTGGTAATGTGCCAGGTACGGCAATAGGCTCGCTCCTTATTAGGTACGTGGGACCTAAAAATTCGTGGCGAAATGTGGGTGTAATATTACACCTCTGCCTAACCCTTCGGGGATATAGGCGTGAGTCTATAAAAAAAAAGAGTTAATTTTTCGCGATTAAGACCCGCTAATTTATTTTGTACTAGATGATGCCCGCAGCTACGCCCGCAAATACGGCCGCAGCTACGCCCGCATATTTTTTAAATTTAACCGTTTCTGCCCGTTCCCATGGGAATTTTGGGAAATCCCGTCTTTTTACACCCCTACGGTCCCCAAAGAACATACATGCCAAATTTAAGCTTCCTACGCCTAATAGTTTTGGCTGTAGCTTGTTTGTCAGTCAGTCAGTAACGCAAGGATTTTATATATTAGGTTGCGACATATTCAAAGCTTGTTGTCTCTTTCTACGTTATAACGCAACGTTATAAAGTAAAATGTTTTTGAATTATTTCTGTTAGACTGTTCTATGTAAGTAGTGAATTCTACTAGTAGTGAGTTCTATGTAGTTAGTGACCCTAACTGCTAAGCCGGAGTTAGTGGTGTCGATACCCACCCAGGACAAATGTTTGTGTGACATGATAATTTGATCTGTGTCCGTATGTAGGTATGTATTGGACATTAAACAACAGAACAATGTTTATCAGTTATCTGATCGCCATGTACTTTAGCTAAGCTCAGCTTAGTTACGAATCTGTTGTGAGTTATCCTAGCATGTCATTATTTTCCTGGTGTTCAACTTTAATGTAGAATAGATATTCTATTTGAACTAAATCACTGAGCACTAAACTATTCTTACGGATTTAGGTCAAAGGTATAACACATGTTCATCGTTTATACGCATTATTTCTGCATTAACATTATTCGCGTCGGTAATAAGGGGTTGACAATAGTTGAATAGATCGCAACGCCACCGCAGCCTTTGGCTCGGATATCCGCACCCTCCCAATGGCCTATTGTCACTTTGACGGTGAAGCGTGAATTGTATTTTTGGGCGAGTATCGAACTAGCAATTATGTGGGTTTTATATAATCTATTATGGGAGGAGTTTAGGGTACTTAGTGTTTGTTGGCATGTTATCGTTTACTGTCTGTGAACTATGCTAAATGGTGTTATCCAATTTAGTAGCATTATCGTAGTTGCATCTAAGACTCGTTTGAATGCCCGAGGTCCGCTTCCTAGTCTAGTCCTACTAGAGATACTGGCGTTTGTCTGTCTATTGAGTCATTTTATATCCCATAGTTCAGTCTCCCTAAAACGACTGTCACAGATCTTCGTGATAGCCAGGATCAACGACCGAACGTGCTCTCGTGAGGCGTGATTTAGAAATGTAATACGCACATACCTAACTACGACTATATACACAGCCGACTGTTGGTAAATACAAAAAACGAATGCTGCGTTACCTTAGGGTACTTTTACCAGCACCAATCAAAATACTCCTCGCTCTCGTATGATTGATCGAATCTTACCTACTTGCTCAACCAACAGTGCCTTTAATTAATACTGTACCGTTTCACGGGATAAATGGCCAGCTCCAATCAATCATGGCGGCGAATATTTTTAGAACAACCGAACAAAGTGACGGTACTGTCGAGCGACGCTCACGCTTGACTTCGTCGGACATAAGCGAATGTTGTTACACATCACACGCACGCAGGTATGTGGCAAACGGAAGCCGAAACTGGAGCTATTTATTATTTATTTATTAATCATCATGATACATTACAGGTTTCTACCCAATACGACAATGTAGTTACATTAAACATGAATACTCTAGTGTTATTCTCTCGAATTCCGTAAATTTGAACGTCAAAATATCAAGTTTGTTTTGGTTTTGTTTTTGTTTGTTTTGTTGTTGTTTTGTTATACACAGTTAATAATATTCATTGCAGTCACGACTGGTGAAAACTTTAAGATGTTAGCGCAAGTTACTGGGACTAAGAACTGCCTCCCTCGCGTTGCCTGCCGTAGCCTTGTGTTAGGTACGGTCAATTAAAGTAACTCCAATATCTGAGGGTTACATTATTTACATATTTGTTCTAGGGCCGTACTTGTTGCAGCCTGACTAAGTAGATGTCTGTTACGGGTTGTTGACGTGAAGGAGTAGCCATATTTTTTATTGCATCCGATGGCTAGCTTAGTAACCTATGTGAACGACCATGGATGTCATGCGATGCAACACGAATCTTTCGCTGAATGTCCTACGGGGACGTTAGGCAAATTTACTGTTTGACACGAGGCTGTCTATTAAAAGGAACAGCATCCATCAAGGTGCATTTTCAACCTTAGCTATCCTTACAAGAGTATCTCAATTTGTCGTCTACTAAAACCTTGAAAAACCTTTCTATTCGGTCAGCTTAGTTGCACAAGCCGCGGTCATGGGATGTCACCTTGTTAAGACGGAAACAAACAAAGAGACGCGTCCACAGGCCACAGCTAACGGCTGTGAGTCACCCTCAGTTTACTATGCATTCTTTTTCCTGGTACTTACAAGTCCCGCATCGTGTCACGTCAAACTGGCATGACTTCTAAGTACATAACTATAATTTGTTTCTAACTTTTCTTAAATACACAATAGTATTGTCACAGCATTTTGAACTTTATTCGCCTCTTTCGCGATAGCTCGCGGATCGGATTTGTTAATTGGCCAGTCTTCTGAATCATATTTGCTTGTGTAGAGTATAAGAGTTTAGTTACTAGTACTAAGTTTTCTTTCCATGTAAAAACATGGAAAGAAAACTTTCTAGACAGAATATTTTTTCTGAAGATGAGAAAATGTTTTTCTTCAATTTATTAAGCAGACCACGCGGAGAGTAATGCTAGAAACGGTTATCCTGTAAAAAAGATGATTGCGTCAATCGTGTTCCTACAAATAATAATCATTCCACGTGAAAATATTACGTAGAAACGATTTTATATGGAAAATAACATGGAAAAGAGAAAGTTTATTATGAGTAAATATAACACATCTTCATCACAGTTATAAATAATAACAATGTATATCATAACCTGAAACAAGTAGCACATTTAGCATTTATCTCTAGCTAGTTACAAATACATGTAAGATCACGGGTGGCCGTACCCCACGCGTCATTTCGCGTCGGCGCACGTTCAACTAACAAACATGTGCCACTGACAACGCAAACAACTACGTCCAACGCTATATTTTTCGAGTAATAGTGCTATAATTTATATTAATTCGTAATATTAGTGTAGATTTTTTGACAAAAGGTTTTAATATTTGTGGTTGTTTATAACAGTGGCAGCGACCAAAAAGCAGCGTTCTATTTTGTGAGTGTGCTTTTAAGAGCAATTTCTAGGGCTAGAAAAATTGAGAACTATCTATATAATCTAAAAGACTATTTTTTTAGTATTCTATGGTTTAGATTCGATTGGTGTATGGCAGTTGGCTCCCGAAGTTCTACAACGATCAAACTTTTAAAAAGGCCAATCAGCGGAACTCTATCACAACAACGACCTCACCGTTTTGTACAGTGGTAAGTATAAGTTTAGGAGAACAGTACAGCAGATAGGCTATGAAATTGCCTACCACCTAATGACACTGCGCTCATTATAGACAGAACACCATGTAATGACAAGCAGTAGTCTTACCGCTTGTGATTAGGATGGGTTCAATTCCCACACGAAACAACACTTTGTGTAGATAATACTAGTATAGGGGTTATTAAAACAAATGCCTAGCGGTTTGCTACGGCTTCACCTGCCAAAAACAACACTCAATTCATCATAATATAGAGAACACTACGTCATGGCCGTATTTTATATCCAAATTTAAAGAAAACTTGTAAGTCAACTTGTAACTGATAAAATACAAACGGGTAATTAGTCAGCACGCAAACATGCGTTTATAGCGGACCATTCTTTGCGTTCGTCAAGTTTATTAAGTTACATAATGCTTTTGTGTGTTAGATAAGCTTTGAAGCAGAAACATGTAGTAGAATCTACTTGTATTTATCTGACCATCTTAAATGGCCACTCCATAGAAATATTTATTATATCTATGGGTCACTCTTTGGGTATACATACAACATTTTACCTGTCGATAAAATTTGAAGTCGAATTCAATTACATTACAGAATGAAACATATAAGCGTCACAACTTATTTTACATCAAATTTCTGATAGATAGAAGGGAAATGAAACGAAAACTTGTAAAAAACGAATATTACCAACCTTAATATTTTATTTTTTTATAGTTTCACGCCTGTATCCCTGAAGGGTAGGCGTAGGGTAGGCAGAGGTGTAATATTACACCCATATTTCGCCAAGAATTTTTAGGTCCCACGTAATAGGGGGCGAGCCTATTGCCGTTACCAGGCACATCACCAGACTCCGTTCTGCTACTGAGAATTCGGAAAAACCCAATAACACTTGCCCGACCCGGAAATCGAACCCGGGACCCCCGATCAGCAGTCGCATACGCTATCCACTGGACCACGGAGGCAGTCTTTACCTTAATAATTATATTGCCACATTGTTAAAAATTGTCTCTTATCATAAGAATGAACTCTGTTGTAATTCTATACGTGGTGGTTATTGCATTCTCCATGCTAAAACTGTGGAGCGTTAACCAACAACAACATCGTAATGTTTTTGATGGCCGGTTGGTGTAGCGGGAGTGTAAGCGACTGCTACGTCGAAGGTCGCGGGTTCGATTCCCGCTCAAGTCAAACATTTGTGTGCATGAACATGGATGTTTGTCTTGGTCTGGGTGTTTCTATGTATGATATGTATGTATTTACAAAAAAAAAAGTATATATGTATGTTTATCCATTATCTAAACATATCACATCTCCGTGTGGTGACGGATTAAGAATACGGTTTGTCACCACCCCATATCATCCCATGGGTGTCGTAAGAGCCGACAGAGGGAGCATATTATGCAGAGAACATCACTGTAAGAGAAGGAAAACTTGATACAAACCCTATACCAACCCGTATGGCCTGGCCCTATAAGGCCTAGTCCAGCAGTTGACTGTTAAAGGCTGATGATGATGATCCATTATCTAGTACCCATAGTACAAGCTCTGCTTAGTTTGGGACTAGATGGTGTTGTGTGAATGTGATAGAATATTATTAATATTATTATCTTTATTTATTTACATTCTCATTAACCTAATTTTATACAATTAAATCACTTCACAAAAAAAATTAACCATATAAAATAGGACCTCGGAGACCCACCGGCATCGGGCACAGGGACCAAGCTACCGGTGGTTAGGGCTCCAGAGAGAGGAACCTCCGAACGATGCGTGCCGTGTCCAGCAATACTGCCTTCTGTATAGAAGACTTGATCCAGCCGTATAACGAGAGCCTCTTGAGGTGATGGTCGAGGCTCTTGGCAATAAGACCATTTACGGTCACAACTATCGGCACAATAATCGCCGTGTCAACATCCCACATGTCGACAATCTCGTGAGCCAGGTCCAAATACTTAATTTGTTCATCTTTTTCGGCTTTCACGAGATTCTCGTCATGGGGTATGGTGACGTCGATGACCATTGCAAGGCGCTCTAATCGGTACTATCACCACTATGTCCGGCTTGTTAGCCGCAATAGTTCTGTCAGTAATGATAGACCGATCCCAGTACAGAGAAGCACGACCATTTTCAAGAACTGGGTTGGGCACATACCTGTAGTACGGTACTTCTGAGTCGACAATTTGGTACTTTAAGGCAAGTTGCTGGTGGACAATCCTGGCTACTTGGTTATGTCTATGCAAACATTCGCCGTTGGCAAGACGAGAACAGCCGGATACTATATGTCTGAGCGATTCACCAGGCTGGTGACATGCCCGACATATTATTATGTCAACCGTCCCATCCCTCAGAATATATTTCCGGTAGTTGTTCGTCATGACAACTTCGACCATAATTGCAAATACAAAACCTTCTGTTTCGGCGAAAAGATAGCCAAAACGTAGCCAGGACACCGAAGCTGGAAAATCTACATCGCGCCCATGCAAGGCCCGGTAAAATCGTCCATGCAGCTCTTTGCCCTTCCATACCTCCTTGCGCTCGTCTACACCAAGTACGGACAGGTTTGCGCTAGTTCTCTTTGGCCAGACCCAGCGGGGTAAGTCCGTTGTCCACAGCAACAACATCTCGGTGCACACCCACGGCAGTGTGGAGAAAGTATTCTCTGAGATTGCACACCACGGCACGGTCTTGGCACTTTAGAAGCCACGACCGCACTTCCGCGGGATGTACAATCTCATCACCGACGAACGCGGGTGATGCATCTGGTATGTGGTGAGTAGACAACGAACTTTCCTTTTTTCAATCTGAGTATGCCGAAGGAGTACATTAAGACCCGCATGACCCAACCGTTACAGGCACGCACCTTATTTCCACCCGAAAGAAAGCTTTTTAAAACTTTCTTCAGGCGGCCAAAGAAACGCGCCTGCAACGGTTATTTCATGCAAGCCTCATGAATGCATAATGCCTGTGACATTCCCAGATATTTATAGGTTTCTGTTGCAGTGAGAGATCTAAGTTTTGTGAAATCTGAAAGTTCTATACCATCAGATTTCACACTCCTGCCTCGCCTTACATGCATGACCGCACATTTATCCACACCGACCCCCCTCTTAATTGAATTACTAAAGCTTTCAGTTATCTTTAGTAACTCAGTTAATTGAGGGTCAGTGGAGGCAAATATTTTGAGGTCATCCATGAAGAGGACGTGGGAAATAACTTGACCTCTACTCTGCAATCTATAGCCTAGCCCTGAACTTTCGAGCAAAGTGGTCAGTGGGTTCAGTGCTAAGCAAAACCATAGTAGACTCAAACTGTCGCCTTGGAAAATACCCCGCTTGATTCTTATAGGTACGCCATACCCGCAAGGCTGTCGACATCCTGGATAGCGAAGCACCGTACTCCACTGCCCCATACATGCCTTCAAGGGGGCGCATAGAGTTGCATCAACTTTGTACTGCTCCAGCACCCTCAAGAGCCACGTATGTGGCACAGAGTCATAGGCCTTCTTTTAGTCTATCCAGCATGTCGCCAGATTCTTTCGACTACGGCGAACCTGTTGGCTTATGGTCATGTCGATAAGGAGTAGCTCTTTAGTACCACGGGTCCCGCTTCTACATCCATTTTGAGATACAGATAAGATGTTATTTCTAAATATATGTGCTTCTAATTTTGTTTTAAAAAATTGATGTAAAAACTTTATACAACGTTGGTAGGTAAGTTATTGGCCTATAGTTCGTAGGCTCCGTGGTACTACCAGCCTTAAAGAGCAGATGAGTTACGCCAGTTGTCATAAAAATTGGCAGCGATCCTGAATCCAGAGATGACTGAAATTGAGAAGCCAAACGAGCATGTGCACTGCGCAGCTATTTTAACCAGAAATTGTGCAGTCCGTCCGGTCCTGCCGATTTCCAGTTGGCTAACTGACGGACTGCACAATATACATCTGTGGTGTCAATGGCTACGGGCTCCATGTGAGGTATTGCCTCACATGATCGTTTAACACCCCTAATCCAGTCATCTTCCGTATGACTGATGGGAGTCGACCATATGCTGCGCCAGAATTCAATCGTATAATATTATTATGTGTCTCTTTCTCACGGCTATTCGTCTAAAATGGTGTTAGAAGAATAACCGGTCCTTTGGAAGGCTTACACGGGGATATGGATCCAACGTGCAGAGGCCCGTAGAGAACTTTAATTTAAAATGGGTTGGGACACATGCCGCGGAGCCTCCACAACTGCACTACTGAGTACAGCTATGGTCTAGCCGCAGCACGTGTAGGACTATTGTAATGATGAGGAGCCTAATTTAATTGGATTATGGGGATGGGTGTTGAATGGAATGAGACTATGGATAATAAACGGCACCTGCCAGTGATACTCCTATAGCATCCGTCCGCGTGGCAGGTGGTGACTCGCCAACTCACTAGATGGGCCCTCTCTAAACAGCCGCCCAAAGCAAACAAACTCTGCCATAAAGGCAGCCAGAGGGCAACACCGGTGCGAGTGGCTAGGGGTGTCGAGCGGTGCGGCACCGGTTTCGCCATCGCGGGCTTCGTGACAACGGAGGCCCGGAGCGGGTTTCCCCGTAGTAACGCCCTTGAGAATGACACTTCAACTCCCGAGCTAATAGCTCTTGCGGCTTCGCTCCGGCCGGCCGACCAAGGCAAGCCAGAGTTGAGAGTCCTACGGGCACTCTTGGAAATCCACTCCAGCCAGCCAATAAAGGCAAGCCGGAGACGAGGCTCTGATCGACTCTCTGAAGCATTTGGGACCGCACTGTCGCCACACACATTCAGCCCGCCACAAAGCTGCCCTGTGGTTGTAAGCTTTCTTTTCATCTTGTAACACATTTTTTGTTTATATTACATGATGAAGGTGATGTTTGAAAGCTTTCAAACATCACCTTCATCACCGTTACTCTGCCCTCTGAGATTGCGTTAGTCTCATGATGAGATAACGGCTGCCCCAGAGGGGTTATTATTATTATTATTATTCCTCTTTATTTAATTTCATTCTCATTAATCTTATTTTATATAATTAAATCACTTTACAAAAGATATATTTAACCATATAAAACAGGACCACGGAGACCCACCGGCATCGGGCACAGGGACCAAGCTACCGGTGGTTAGGGCTCCAGAGAGAGGAACCTCCGAACGATGCGTGTCGTGTCCAGCAATACTGCCTTCTGTATAGAGGACTTGATCCAGCCGTCTAACGAGAGCCTCTTGAGGTGGTGGTCGAGGCTCTTGGCAATAAGACCATTTATGGTCACGACTATCGGTACAATGATCGCCGAGTCAATATCCCACATGTCGACAATCTCGTGAGCCAGGTCCAAATACTTAATTTGTTATAGTTGATTGAATCAGGCGTTACTTGGCGGAACTCCATTGTAACCTAAAGTTGGGGTGGTCAATTCGAGGGTGCGTGGTGGGTTCCTCTTTCCTTCCATTAGGTTACTTAATTTGTTTATCTTTTTCGGCTTTCACGAGATTCTTGTCATGAGGTATGGTGACGTCGATGATCATTGCAAGGCGCTTTAATCGGTCTATCACCACTATGTCCGGCTTGTTAGCCGCAATAGTTCTGTCAGTAATGATAGACCGATCCCAGTACAGAGTAGCACGACCATTTTCAAGAACTGGGTTGGGCACATACCTGTAGTACGGTACTTCGGAGTCGACAAGTTGGTACTTTAAGGCAAGTTGCTGGTGGACAATCCTGGCTACTTGGTTATGTCTATGCAAATATTCGCCGTTGGCAAAACGAGAACAACCGGATACTATATGTCTAAGCGATTCACCAGGCTGGTGACATGCCCGACATATGTCGACCGTCCCATCCCTTAGAATATACTTCCGGTAGTTGTTCGTCATGACAACTTCGTCCATAATCGCAAAGACAAAACCTTCTGTTTCGGCGAAGAGATCGCCGAAACGCAGCCAGGACACCGACGCTGGAAAATCTACGTCGGGCCCATGCAAGGCCCGGTAAAAACGTCCATGTAGCTCTTTACCTTTCCATCCTTCCCTGCGCTCCTCTACACCAAGTACGGCAAGTTTGCGCCAGTTCTCTTTAGCCAGACCTAGCGGGGTAAGCCCTCTGTCCACTGCGACCACATCTTGGTGCACACCCGCGTCGGTGTGGAGAAAGTATTCTCTTAGATTGCACACCTCGCGATTGTGGAGGGTCTTGGCACTCAAGAAGCCACGACCCCCACACTTGCGCGGGATGTACAATCTCATCACCGACGAACGCGGGTGATGCATCCGGTATGTCGTGAGTAGACAGCGAACTTTCCTATCCAAGGCGTCCAATTCTGTTTGAGTCCATCTGAGTATGCCGAAGGAGTACATTAAGACGGGCATGGCCCAACCGTTACAGGCACGCACCTTATTTCCGCCCGATAAAAAGCTTTTTAAGACTTTCTTCAGGCGGCCAAAGAAACGCGCCTGCAACGCCTGTTTCATGCCAGCGTCATCAATGTGTAATGCCTGCGACATACCCAGATATTTATACATGCGACATACCATGATATTACATGCATGACCGCACATTTATCCATACCGAACTCCATCTTAATTGAATTACTAATGCTTTCAGTTATCTTTAGTAACTCAGTTAATTGGAGGTTAGTGGGGGCAAATAGTTTGAGGTCATCCATAAAAAGGAGGTGAGAAATAACTTGACCTCTAGTCTGCAACCGATAGCCTAGCCCTGAACTTTCGAGCAAAGTGCTCAGCAGGTTCAGTGCTAGGCAAAACCATAGTGGACTCAAATTGTCGCCTTGAAAAATACCCCGCTTGATCCTTATAGGTACGCCATACCCGCAAGGCTGTCGACATCCTGGATAGCGAAGCACCGTACTCCACTGCCCCATACATACCTTCAAGAGGGCGCATAGAGTTACATCAACTTTGTACAGCTTCCTCAAGAGCCACGTATGTGGCACAGAGTCATAGGCCTTCTTATAGTCTATCCAGCGTGTCGCCAGATTCTTTCAACTACGGCGAACCTGTTGGCTTATGGTCATGTCGATAAGGAGTAGCTCTTTAGTACCACGGGCCCCGCTTCTACATCCATTTAGAGATACAGATAAGATGTTATTTCTAAATATGTGTGCTTCCAATTTTGTTCTCAAAATGGATGTAAAAACTTTATATAGCGTTGGTAGGCAAGTTATTGGCCTATAGGCTCCGTGGTACTACCAGCCTTAAAGAGCAGATGAGTTACGCCAGTTGTCAAAAAATTGGCAGCGATCCTGAATCCAGAGATGACTGAAATTGAGAAGCCAAACGAGCATGTGCACTGCGTAGCCATTTTAACCAGAAATTGTGCAGTCCGTCCGGTCCTGCCGATTTCCAGTTGGCTAACTGACGGACTGCACAATATACATCTGTGGTGTCAATGGCTATGGGCTCCATGTGAGGTATTGCCTCACATGATCGTTTAACATCTCTAATCCAGTCATCTTCCGTATGGCTGATGGGAGTCTGGTAATATGTTGCGCCAAAATTCAATCGTATTCGCATCATCTGGCTGACGTCCATCATCCACACGTGGGTCAGGTCGCTCCCAATTTCTATAAACCAACTTCTCATCTCTTTGGAATGCGCGATTTTGGGATTATCGGGCTACCCTTTTCCTGTATCGTTTGATACGATTTGCCCACGCATTAACTTTCTGCTTCAGGAGGTCAATGCGTTCTGTGACCCGTGACGCATATTCTTGAGGACGGAGTCCAGTTCCCTTAAACGCCCTGTTCACAAAACGCATCACTCTCGGGCGGGTATTGCCCGACCTGAAGCAGATTAGCTTGCCTATGAGTGACCTGGTCTCAGCAGTACGCCGCTCAATTCTATGCTGCCAAGCCGAGATGGCATCTCGAGGAGCAATATCAAAACTGTTTTGTATTTTAATATTAGCCTATTATGTCCGTCCAAAACCGTCTTGTTGACTGTGAAATATGTTTGGCACTGAAGCCACATTGCGTGTAGGAGGTGGGTTGGCAGGGATAACTGGCAAGTCTGAGCCTAGCCTCTCAAGTGCGTCGTCATCAAGCAGGCGGCAGCGCTGGATGGCTCGCACTTGATCCGACAGTCGCTGTGCCGAAACGTTGACAGCCGGTTCCAAGTCCTGAAACAGAGCCAGCATGCGATCACGGTACGCCGTAAGGTTGGTACCTCCCTCTGTAGCCACAAAATATGCCCGCATGACATTTTCGTTCATTGATTGTGTCCATCTCATGCGGTGCACATTGTTATTATTATTATGGACATGGTTTTTATACTCAGCTATCGCTGGTGTTTTGATGACATTTACGGGTCAAGACCAAGTAATTGTCACATGAGCTAAATCTGATTTAGTGTTTCAGCGCTTTGCATGAATTTGCGTACTATCCTGCATGTGTTCAAAATTGCTGCTTTTTGGATATTGACAAAAGTATTTGGTGTTAAATCAAGAAGTTTAAGACTATGATGTAGGTGTTTCGGTATTACTCCGGTGGTAGATATTACAACTGGTACAATGTATACATTACGGGCTTGCCAGATTCTTGCTATTTCTTCTTTAAGATCAGTATATTTATTAATTTTTTCGGTAATAGTTTTTAGAAGATTATGGGTATTTGGTACTGCAATATCTATTATATAGACAGTATTTTGTGTTTTATGGTGTATTGTAATGTCCGGTCTATTGAAATGAATAGTCTTGTCTGTAAGTATGGCTCGGTCGTAGTACATTTTATGGGTATTGTTTTCTAATACAGAGCTGGGGTTATATTTATAGTAAGGTGTATGAGTATCTTCTATTAACTTATATTTGAGTGCTAGTTTTTGGTGAATAATATTTACTATTTGGTTGTGGCGATGTGTGTAGTCTGTTTGTGTCAGGGTAGCACATGCTCCTGTAATGTGTTGTATGGTTTCTGGCTGTCGGTGACATTTGCGACATTTATCATCTATAACATTGGGATCTTTTATAATGTGTTTCCTATAGTTTTTAGTATTTATAACTTGATCCTGAATAGCTATTAAAAACCCTTCAGTTTCAGGGAATAAATAGCCACTAGTAAGCCATCTATTCGAAGCTTCTGAGTCAATGTGTGTTTGTTGTAAGTCATGTGGGTGGCGGCCATGAAGTACTTTGCCTTTCCATTGGTCTAGTTGATGGTTTTCAGAGTCTAATTGATTAATAATTGGATGCAAGGTGTCAGTTGCTTCTGCTAAATTCAGATTCGTGAACTTTATGTCATTATTAGCAATTATTCTATGTAGATTACTTATGGCGGCTTTAGTGTGGAAGAATGACCTAAGATTGAGTAATTGCTTTTTCCACAACCAAGTTATGTCTATGAGGCCTCTACCACCTCTTATTCGTTTAAGTGTCATTCGTTCGACTGCGGATTTAGGGTGTAAATAATTATTCTTAGTCAAAATAGTACGGGTTTTAATTTGAAGGCTTTTTAAGTCTGTTTGAGACCATTTTACTACACCAAATGAATAGGTTAACATGGGTATTGCATATGTATTTATAGCTTTAATTAGTCTTTTTCCTGTTAGCTGCGTCTTACATATCGAGGTTAATCTATTTTTGTATTCCTCAGTAAGTACTCGTTTTAGACTTGTATGATCTAATAGTTTAGACTGTTGGTAACCGAGATATTTATAGACTTCATTTGTCTCCATAGCTGTTATAATTTCCCCTTCTTGCGTTATATAATCTCCCGGCTCTATTTTCCCCTGTTTAACATTTTAAATTTTACATTTATCTAATCCAAACTGCATTTTAATATCTTTGCTGAACAATGCTGTAATATCAATAAGTTTTTTCATATTTTTTGCTGTACTGCTATAAAGTTTGATGTCATCCATGTAGATCAAATGAGCTATTGATGTTGGATTAGAGGTGCGATTGAAACAGTATCCGATGTTCTGCTTATTTAACATATACGATAGTGGGTTAAGGGCGAGGCAGAACCACAATGGGCTGAGGGAGTCACCTTGGTATATGCCTTTGCTAATCTTTATTTCTCTAGTTTTAAATAAAATTTTGATTAATACGAAGGTACATTTTTGTTTTCCAGAATGACATTATCTCTTTTAGGAAGTTAGTCAAATTGGGGTTAATTTTGTAAATGCTAAGTATTTTTACGAGCCAAGTGTGTGGAATACTATCAAATGCTTTGCGGTAATCGATGTATGTGCAGAACAGGTTTCTTTTCTTTGAATTAGCGTGTCTATGTATTGTGGCATCTATTATAAGCTGTTCCTTACAATTATTATTTGTTTCTCCTTCTCGGGTATTATTCTAATTTGTTAGAACAATACCCAAACCCTTTGGCAGGCGTACACGGAGACATAGGTCCAACGCGCAGAGGCCCTTTGAGAGTTTTAATCTTGAATGTAATGGAACACCTACTGAGGCGCCTCCATCACCGCACTATTAAGTACAGTCACGGGTTAGCCGCAGCGGGTGAGGGCCTATTGCTACTTATATGGAAACTAATTACTCTGGGCTATTGGGATGGGTGCTTAATGGATAGCTTTAGATGAACACTATGGATGAATGCCGGCGTCTGCCCTAAGTACTCTTATAGTACGTCGAAAAGGGGCAGACGGTGACTCGCCAGCTCACTAGATGGACCCTCTCTAAATAGCCGCCAAGGCAAACAAACTCTACCATAAAGGCAACAAGAGGGCAACACCGGTGTGAGCGGCTAGGGGTGTAGAGCGATGCGGCACCGGTTTCGCCATCGCGGGTCGTGACCCGGAGCGGGTTTTCCCGTAATTACGCCCTTGACAATGACACTTCCACCTCCGAGCAAATAGCTCTTGCGACTTCCCTCTGGCCGGCCGACTAAAGCAAGCCAGAGTCGAGAGTCCTGCGGGCGCTCTTGGAAATCCACTCCGACCAGCCAGTAAAGGCAAGCCGGAGACGAGGCCCTGACCGACTCCCTGAAGTATTCGGGACCGCAGTGTTGCCACACACATTCAGCTCGCCACAAAGCTGCCCTGCGGTTTGTAAGCTTTCTTTCTATCCTGTAATATATATCACAAGACAAAGGTGATGTTTGAAAGCTGTTACTCTGCCCTCTGAAATTGCGTTAGTCTCATGATGAAATAACGACTGCCCCAGAGGGGTTTTATTATTATTATTATTAATCATCATCAGCCTGCCACTGCTGGATATAGGCCTCTCCAATGGCACACCGCTGAACAAGATTTTTGGCTTTTCATGCCCAGCCGCTGCCATCCATCTTTGTGTATATATAACCTACAACGTTATGTTTAATAAACGCACAAACCACATAAAAATTATGCACGCTATGCGCGCAATCGGTGCAATGAATCACCCGCACGCAACAAACAATAAATACCTACTGTAATTCAAAGATTTAAATAGTTATAAGCTGTCATCAAGAATCAAATTAATTACAAAGTATATCATTATAATATTGGCACAGACTCAAACATGGGTAAGTCGTAACCATAATAATTCTACTGTCCTATCTCTAAATATATATTGAATTTGTTTATAACGCAGCTGAAACAACTTAAACACATGACTGTTGGAATAACTAGTGTTTTGAATTTCAGATTTCTGCAAATAATTGTCATATTGTGCTATACTCAATCCTGGCCCTTTAAAACATGCCTACGAATATGTGTGACGGAAGCAGCGATGCCATCTACGTAATTTGTACGGAGGAGAAATGGAGATACCACTACAACCGGTCATTCTGATAGGGTATGTAGATGTGTCATTAATCAATGGGAAAAGAAAGTTTGCATTCGTGAGAATACATGTATAAGTTAGAATGAATAATTATTTAAGTAAATAACGTAAGCAGGACGATAACAAGGAATTTTATTTCAGATCTCGAGCGTTAAGGTGGCAGTGGCAGCCCCATCTCTCCTCAGCAAGAATGCGAGTGTTCGTGACCACGACGCGCTGCGCCGCCACACTCGTCCGATCCCGGGAGCCAGCCGGCTATCCGTCGAGCTGCTGCCAGACTGTTTGTTGGAATGTTTGTTATGACGCCGCGCTGTAAGTCTGATCATGTTTCATGTTCTTTTATAAATTATAATATTACATGGTAATTCAGTTTAAGTTGCTAAACAATGAAGTTTAGTCAACTTAGGTTACTAATTTATTAAAATATAATTGTAGTAATTAATTAGCTTTATCAATATTGCAATAGTATTAGATAACAAAACTAAATATAATTAAAAATAAACTAAACATTATGCATTTACCATAATTTAACATACGATATTACGAATCTATAGATATCAAATTAAAATTAAAAATTAGACATTTACCATTATTTAACATAATTACGATATTACGAATCTACATAGGATATTTAAATGTATATAATTTATATAGATAATTATACATTTACCATTGTTTAACATAATTACGATACTACGAATCTACATAGGATATTTAAATGTATTTAATTTATATAGATAAAACTAAATATTACTCTTGAAGGTTGAGCTTTCAGACGTTTTGCAAATATTTACGGGGTCATACTAGAAAGAGTTGAAGTCTCTATTCCTTGCAAGCTTTGAAGTAAATACTAAAAATTTATAGTAAAGAATCCAATACTGCATGACAAGAATTTTCTTATATAAATATTATGCTTCAGGTAAAATGATATTTTGAAGGGTAAGAAATTATATTCTTTCATAAGAAATAAATATCTCTTCCCCGTAAATAAATATTTCTTTTCTTTTCTTTTTTCTTTTTCATAAAATATTTATATTTTTACTGTATTTATTTTTTTACATCGTCATCGTCTCATCATCATCATTATCATCAGCCTGCAAGTGTCCACAATGATTTTCGGCTTTTCGAGTCCAGCCGCTGCCAGCCACTTTGCGAATATCGTCACTCCACGTATAGCGGTTGTTTTCGCATCGGTCTACATGCCCGAGGCCGAAGACCAGCCTCCGTTCGACCTCACGCGTCTTGTTAACCAGTGCGAAAGAACCAAAACGGAGGTCGTAATTGGAACGGACTCCAATGCCCACCACCAAATGTGGGGCATGAACTGCAATAACAACAGAGGTAAATCACTGGTTAAATACCTATTAACCACTAATCTAACCCTATTAAGCACAGGTACAGAGCCCACCTTCGTCACAAGACGTAGTCAGACAATTATCGACTTAACTCTCGCAACAGAAGGAGCGGCTGAACGCATCAAGTGATGGCACGTCTCGAAAGAGGCATAGTGCTCAGACCACAGATGGATCAGCTTCTCTATGGAAGTCGTTATACAACCCACACAGCCACGCAGGAAACCACACAACACTGACAAAGCAAAGTATGTCCAATTACTTAAAGAGAATCTTACCCTTACTGCTACGCCGACGGTACTGGGTGACAATGAACAGATCGATGAGCAGGTATGTACACTGACCCAGTCGATGCTAGACAGCTACCACGCAGCATGCCCAGAAACCACTCTACCCTCAACCCCAGGTAAACAACCCTGGTGGGGCGCTGAGCTTGAACGCAAGCGCAAAAAGGTAAGAAGGGCTCTAAACAGGGCAATGAACACAAGCGCGGACGTAGATTGGGACGCTTATAAAGCGGCCAAATCAAGCTACAAGAAATGCCTCAGATTCAGACGCACCATGGGATGGAGGAAATTCTGTGGGAGCATTTAATCTTGCCAACAAGCAAACCGGGTAAGGAAACTACTGGCTCAGCAACCGATGGTTGCACCAGGTACTCTCCGTAAACCGGATAACACGTACACCACATCGGAGGAGGAGACGAGACGCGTCCTACTCGAAACACACTTCCCAGGCTGCGTCCTCACCCCGGTAATAACGTGGCACGATACACCAACAGTGGCGACCGAACACGAGTGGAGACACGCAAACACCGTGGTTACAGAACAACCTTCAAAGCAGCTGGACTGGATGGTACCTTCCCAGGGTTATTACAATGGGGGGGGTGAACCTGTCCGAAAAAGACTTCTGGCAATCATGAGGCCTAGCCTGGCCTACCGAAGAATTGGAGGGAAGTCAAACTAATTTTCATACCAAAACCAGGCAAAACAGACTACACCAATGCAAAGTCCTTCAGACCAATAAGCCTGACCTCCTTCATACTTAAAGCCTTGGAAAGGCTATGCGAGAGGGAATTAAGAAGTGGGGCACTTAGGCACCTACCCCTACATGCCAATCAACATGCATACAGCTCAGGGAAATCGATGGAATCGGCCTTACAGCAAGTCGTGAACCAGATAGAAGCTGCTATACAACAAAAAATCATCTGTCTGGGCACCTTCATTGACATATGTAGAAGGAGCCTTTGACAAGACAAACTTCTCCAGCATAAGCAACGCCCTAGTCAGACATGGTGTGGATCAGATGCTCATACAGTGGATCCAAAACATGCTCAGCAAAAGGGTAGTGCACCTGCAAGGCGACTCCCAGACAGCCTTGATAACTAAAGGTTACCCGCAGGGCGGTGTTCTCTCCCCGCTATTGTGGAACTTAGTCATCAATGAACTCATAGACAAACTCAACGCGAGATAATTTTACACAATAGGATATGCAGATGATCTGACCATTCTCACCTTAGGTAAGGTAACTCCTATCACAAGACACTCGCTACAGGGATGCGCTACTCCAACAAAAAGGGAAAATAGAAGCCCATGATGACAAATCTAGCTCTAATGACATGACGCAACTTCTAATAATGATGAAGCAAATGATGGAACAGTTGACCACAATGACTAACCTTATGATAGCCCTCACGACCAGACTTACAAATTCGACTCCCTCAAAATAGTCATATGGAACGCTAATGGGCTGTCACAACACACTCTCGAGGTGAAATCCTTTTTGACTATGCATGATGTTGACATTCTTCTAATTTCTGAAACGCATTTTACAAAAGAGAGCCACTTTATTCTTGACAAGTATAAATTTTACCATACGATACATCCAGACGGCACAGCACATGGAGGAAGTGCAGAAATAATAAAAAACAATATACGACACCACGAGACCGTAAACTACTGCACCAATGAGTTTCAAGTTATGAATATAGTCGTTGATGACTGGACTGGACCTCTCACAGTTTCAGCGGTGTACAGTCCCCCTAAACATAAAATTAAACAGGATGACTACGAACAACAACTATTTACCTCATTAGGACACCGATTTATTGCTGGTGGCGATTTTAATGCCAAACACACTTCCTGGGGCTCAAGGATCATTACGCCAAAGAGACGGCAGCTACTCAAAGCTATAGACAGCCTAAATCTTCAGGTAATATCATCTGGAGAACCAACATATTGGCCAACTGATATAAAAAAGACCCCTGACCTAATTGACTTTGTCGTTGTCAAAGGAATAGCAGATACATATTTCACATGTATTCCTAGGTATGAACTTTCTTCCGACCATTCACCCGTCGAAATACTGTTAGCAAGACGCATACAACCTAGTCTTAAACCATGCCGACTACACAGTCGCAAAACCGATTAGGTAAAATTTCGTGAATATGTAATCAAACATTTGAATTTAAATGTCCCTCTAAAAACGGATGATAACATAGAGGAAGCTATCGAACAGTACAACCATTGCATCCAACAGGCAGCTTGGCTGGCTACTCCTGAAACTCCAGAAAGATTAAAAGGCGATTGTGACTACCCCATGAAAACTAGGGAACTCATAGCTCAAAAGCGAAAAATCCGCAAACGCTGGCAGCAAACTCAATACCCTGCTGATAAAACGGTGCTAAACTCTCTGACAAAACAATTAAAACACCTATTAAAGAATGACAGGAATCAAAAGGTAGAAGCGTATTTAAAAAGACTGGATACCACTGCTGCTTCTGATTATTCCCTGTGGAAGGCGACGAAGTATTTGAAGCGTCCAATAACAGCTCGACCTCCTCTACGCAAAAGTGACAACACTTGGGCTATAAGTGCTAGGGATAAGGCACAGACATTTGCAGACCATCTAAAAACTGTCTTTACGCCAAACCCTGACCAGGGATCCAGGCAAAGTAAAACAATCTACAAAGTCTTGAACCAAATTTACCAATTAGATCCTCGAATAAAAAGATTCTCTAAATGTGAAGTAAAGCAAGCAATTTTTAAACTCAACGAGCATAAGGCTCCGGGATACGACCTGATAACAGCTAAAATATTAAGAGAATTGCCAAATGAAGGAATACTATTCCTGACGTATATTTACATCTCTATACTAGAAAGAGCAGTAGTATCTGAGCAGTGGAAAGTAGCACAAATCATAATGGTCCAAAAACCAGGCAAAAGCCCAGAAGAAGTTTCATCTCATAGACCTATAAGCCTGCTACCGATACCGTCGAAAGTAATGGAAATATTATTTCTGAACAGACTAATGTCGATTATAAAAGAAAATAAACTCATTCCTGACCACCAATTTGGCTTTCGACAAAAGCATAGCACTATAGAGCAGTTCCACAGGCTAGTTGAAAATACAAACATTGCATTTGAAAAGAAACTGTATTGCACTAGAGCCTTCTTGGACATCTCACAGGCGTTTGATATGGTCTGGCATGATGGGTTGCTATTTAAAATTAAAAATAATCTCCCAATAAATTATTACCAGTTCATCAAATCATATCTAAAAAGAACACACTTCATGGTAAAACTAGATGAAGAAGTAACGACACTGCATGAGATCACTGCAGGTGTGCCACAGGGTAGTGTCATGGCTCCTATTTTATACTTACTTCACACTGCGGATCTACCTTCCACAGAAGGAATAATAACCGGCACATTCGCTGAAGATACTGCTGTACTGTCTTCGAACGAATCGCCAGATATAGCATCTCAAAAACTTCAAAATAGTTTACATGAAATTTCAGCCTGGCTTAAAGACTGGCGCATAAAGGCAAATGAGTCTAAATCCGTCCAAGTAACATTTACAATTCGCCGAAATACATGTCCACCGGTAACAATAAATAATGTACCTAGCTAATGAAGTAAAGTATCTGGGTATATATCTAGATAGAAGACTTACATGGAGAAAACATATTTATACCAAGCGACTCGCAATGGGGCAGCAAGTGCGTAAAATGTACTGAATGCTCAGAAGACAGTCCCAACTATCCTTAGAAAACAAATTATTACTATACAAGTGCATAATTAAACCAGTTTGGACCTATGGACTGCAACAGGGGTGGGGAACAGCGGCGAGTTCTAATATCGAAATCTTGCAAAGATTCCAATCAAAAATGCTCCGTATGATATGTGACGCACCATGGTATATGACAAATGACCGGCTGCATCGGGAACTAAATATAAAGACAGTCCGACAGGAAATCATAGAAAAATTTAAAGTTTATAAAGACAGACTACAAAATCATCCAAACACGCTTGCTAGAGGCCTAAAGAGAGAGACAACGTTGCCCCGGAGACTAAAACGACTAATTCCACAAGATCTACTCATACAGATTTATATTAAGGAAACGGGCATGTCAGTGGACGTGTGCCGTACAAGACTGAAATAAATATAAATATGAAACAATTGCTAAATGTCGACAAGACAGATTGCAAGAATAACATACAAAAAAAAAGGTAAGGTAACTTAACGTAGAGCCTGTTGGGTAAGTGTACGAACTTACCCAACAGGCTCTACGCATAGTGGAGTGGTGGTGTAATGAGTACGAATTATCAGTAAACCCGACCAAGACCGAACTAGTTATGTTCACACTCAAACGCGCGCTGGGTACTTACCGACTGCCCAGGCTATTCAACACAGAGCTCAAGCTGTCTACTGAGGTAAAGTACCTGGGCGTCACTCTTGACAGCAAATTAACATGGAACAGCCACATGGAAAATAAGCTCAAGAAAGCCAGCATCTTCTTCTGGCAGTGCAAGAAGATGATAGGTAAACGCTGGGGCCTATCCCGCAAAATTGTCTTATGGCTCTATAAGACAATAATACGTCCGATGATAAGCTACGGCGCAGTAGTGTGGTGGCCTCGGACCAACCCAACAACGGCCACCAACAAGCTTCAAAAGCTTCTAAGACTTGCATGCCTAGCGGCCACGGGCTGCATGAAAACTACACCTACAGCGGCACTCGAAGTGTTGCTGGACCTGCCTCCATTGCACCTGTTCATACAACAGGAGGCAACGATGTCGGCGATCCGGCTTAGAGCTCTGAAGCTCTGGAAAGACACTAACACACCGCACACTAGCAACTTAAACACACTCTTTAAAGAAGTTCCTCTCACACAAGCCATTGGCGACCGAATACCGAAACAATTTGTGTTCGACAAGAAATACAAAATCCAACTGTACGAGGATCTACACGAGGGAGCGGTTGGCCACAACGAGCTCACGATCTTTACAGATGGGTCTAAGACGGATACAGGTACGGGTTCAGGAGTATTCTCCGAGGAACTAAACATCAACATCGCAGCACCGCTGGGAGCCTACAACACGGTCTACCAGGCCGAATGTTTTGGCATAATCCTAGCTGCCACAGCAATCATGGCACGTGAGGTAAGGGAACGATCCATAAGGATCCTCTCAGATAGTAAGGCTGTCCTCTCAGCCCTCAACAGCCATACTATCACCTCGGCACTCACGCTTGAATGCCACCAGAAACTAACAGAGGTAGGTAAACAAATTAAATTAACACTGCAATGGATCAAGGGCCACAGTGGCTCAAGAGGGAATGACGCAGCCGACGTACTTGCCAGAAGAGGGGCCACTTTAGAGGTGGCGGGACCCGAGCCCATTATTCCCCTCCCTTCTGATTTTTATCGCAACCTGGTAAGGAATAGGACCAGGACCCAACACAAACAGTCCTGGATTGGTATTGAAAAATGTAGGCAGGCCAAGGAGGCTCTTCCCGCAGTAGACGGTAAGATAGCCAAACAAATCCTCCGGCTGTCCAAACAACAACTGCGAACAGTCACGGCCGCCTACACAGGACACGGATTCTTTAATAAACACCTATTTACTATAGGTATCACCGACAGCCCGCTGTGCAGGGCCTGTATGGCAGCAGACGAGACGGCAGCTCACCTGTTCCTCGACTGCCCTGAGGTCGCACAGTACAGGCAGCAGTACTTGACGAGATACAGCACCCTGAGGGAAGCAGTGGCCCACATCAAGAGTCTGCTGGCCTTCTTCGAAGAGCTGGGGTGGCTCGAATGACGACACCATTCCCACCCGCACGCAAAATACACGCCAAGACGTGGAGTTGCGGAAACCGCCCGTGCCATCAAGTATCAAGTATCGTCACTCCACCTAGCCGGAGAGCCTCCTACACTATGTTTGCCAAGGCGCGGTCTCGACTCTAGAACACGACTTCTCCAACGGTTATCGGTTCTTCGACAAATGTGGCCGGTCCACTGCCACTTCAGCTTGCTAATTCTTTGAGCTATGTCGATTACCTTGGTTCTCTGTCGGATCATTTCATTACGAATTCGATCCTTCAGAGAAAGTCCGAGCATAGCCCTCTCTCTAGCTCGCTGAGCGACCTTAAATTGGTGGACCAGTCGCACCGTCAGTGTCCACGTCTCGGCTCCGTAAATCATAACGGGTAGAACGCACTCGCTGAAGACCTTTGTCTTAAGGCTTTGCGGTAGGGGTGACGAAAAGACTTGATGCCTAGCCCAGCCGTATTCTTCTGCCAGCCTCCTTCTCGAAATAGTTTCTAGCGAGGTTTGCCCAAGGTAGACGTACTCCTGAACAACTTCGAGAGGGACCCCATTTAGGGTAATCGGTTCCGGAGAGACATGTTCATTGAACATTATCTTGGTTTTTTTCAAGTTCATCCGGAGACCGATGCGAGCAGAAGAATCGGCTAGGCTGCTCAGCATATACTGCAAGTCCTGCACGGTTTCAGCCACGATGCCGATATCATCTGCAAATCTTAGGTGTGAGAGGTACTCGCCGTTTATGTTAATACCGCGTCCTTTCCAGTGCACCGTCTTGAACATCGTCACGTCTATATCCCCGAAAGGATAGGCAGAGGTGAAATATTACATCCACGTTTTGCCTAATAAAATTTAAGTCCCACGTAATAGGGGTGTTGTTCCTGAGAATTCGGCAAACTTCGGCAAACTTCAGTAACACTTTTGCCCGACCCGGGAATCAAACCCGGGACCTCGTGATCAGCTGTCACAACGGAAGAAGGGTAAGAAATTATATTCTTTACTGGTTCTAATAATAAAGATTGACGTCATGAGCGTCGTTGTCTCTGTGGTGCAAATTGAACGTTGAGTGAGTTTGTTCCTCATAGTAATCATCATCCTGTATCAGTCCACTGCTGGACGTAAGCCTCTCCTATGGCACGGCAATGAACTCGGTCTTCAGCTTTCCTCTTCTAGACCATGCCTGCTACCCTACGAATATCATTGGCCCAACTAGCTACAGGACGGCCACTACATTTCCTAACATAGCAATAGCTTAGCTACTATATATAACTAACGCGACCTAACAGCGGTGCATAATTTTATTTAGCGGGTCTTACTAACGAGAACTAAGACATTTTATGCATATATGCACGACCATAAAGCGCATGCTGTTTTCGAAGTAAAGCTGACGGCGATTGAGCACTTATAACAATAATTTTTAAGTTAAAATTTCAGGTCACATTTTCTATATCTTAATATATAAAATCCTTGCGTTACTGACTGACTGACAGACACGCTACAGCCGAAACTATTAGGCGCAGGAAGCTGAAATTTGGCATGTATGTTCCTTGGGGACCGTAGGGGTGCACTAAGAAGGGATTTCTCGAAATGCCCACATCAGCCAAAACGGGTAAATTTAAAAAAATGCAGGCGTAGCTGCTGGCGTCCTCTAGTTTTTCAATAAAATATTTTATCAATTCTCTAGTTACTTAATAAGGTTAATAAGACGTAGAGCATAATGATTGAAGTTTGATTAATAAAAAATGAGACACTAGTACACTACGCTTGACGGATTGACTCCCTGTTCACTGGCGGCACCATGCCATTTGATTGCCAACCAACAACGTCGCAGACTAACGTGTGGGGCGGTTCCTGACTAACCGCTGAATTCAATATTCGATCTATCCATTTTTTGAGATTTGAGATACATATTTCACAAAAGTTCCATACAATACATGTCAAATATGTATCCTGAATCTCGAAATCCATGGATAGATCAAAGATCGAAACCGACAGCCGTCAGTAGTCTCGTTGTCATTATAAAAGAAAATTTTCAAGTGTGTCACCAGAAAATCGCAGTGTTTCTTCCAGTTTAGTGTGAAGCACCATTACCTATGGTTAGCAAGGCGAAGCGTTCACTCAAGTTATTAGTAGCTACTCATGTGCGCCCTAGTTAGTAATAATAATATTCTACCACATTCACACAACACCATCTAGTCCCAAACTAAGCAGCAGCTTGTACTATGGGTACTAGATAATGGATAAACATACATATATACTTTATTGTTGTATATACATACATTTATTATACATAGAAACACCCAGACCAAGACAAACACCCATGTTCATGCACACAAATGTTTGACTTGAGCTGGAATCGAACCCGCAACCTTCGGCGTAGCAGTCGCTTACACTCCCGCTGCGCCAACCGGTCGTCAAGTTAGGTCTCAACTAATCCGGTTTAGCCATCATATGTTTGCGTATATGGTTTGAGTATACGGGGATTAAAATCTATCTGAATTATTTTCTATGCTGCGCTGCTAATGCGACACTGCGGGTGCGGTTCGATATATTAGTATTGTTTAGTTTAGCGTGGATGGTATTGTGATATTATTACAATTATAATTCCAGGCGTATTTAGAATCAAAGGACATCAGACCTGCTATTTTAATTTTGTTTCATTAATTTATCATTTAGTGGCAGTGGGCAGGGCACATAGCCGGAATAACCGATGGTCGTTGGAGCAGAAAGGTTCTGGAGTGGAGGTCAACGCACAGGACGTCGTAGCAGAGGTAGGCCTACCGCTAGGCGGACTGACGATCTTCTTGGGATGCGGATGGATGCGGGTGGCTCAAGATTGGTCTATGTGGAGAGAGCCTTGGGGAAGGCCTATGTCCAGCAGTGGACGTCTTTCGGCTGATATGACGATATGATGATTAATAATTTAATTGTACTTTTTTTGGCATATATTGCCTTGGTTAAATATTTAGGCTGTAAGTACAGTAAACACAGTGTGAGAATTATGTAAAGCAAAATCCAAGCTAATTAAAGGTTAAATTGTGTTTCCAAAAATAATTTCAAATCAATCTAACTAGTATACTGCGTAGGTAGTAGTAGTAGTTAATATTCATACTGATTACTAGTAAAATAATCTGTATGAAGACTAATTCCTAAAGATTGAAGATCTAAATTTTATGCAACTTAAACTTAATTGTAATTATAATATGCAATTTAATAAAATGCATATATATAATAAATTAACTTAATAATATGCAAGAAACATTGTAATAGAAAAATCTGCCTCTGCCGTTTCCCGATAATTCAGGAACATTCGAATTCGAAGAGTAAAATCCAAGCTAATGGGCAGCAAATGGCTTATTACGCAGCTAATAAGAGCATTCATGCAGTACAAACAAAGTGCACTTCATAAAAGAACTTACACTGTTGTTAATAGACGGGCGTTCCGCAACACTTAACTATGAAAATATATTAAACAAAATCCAAACAAGCCAAAGATGTAACAAAGAGAACTAATATTAGGAACCCCAATAGACGAGTAATAGACTTGGTGCCAAAAACAAGTAAATTGCAAAACAATTGCTATGTTATGTGTAAAACGGTATACAATAAGATAACTGAAGAAATAAAACAATTACCATTAAAGCAATTCTAACATTCTTTAAAAAAACTAATTTTAGACAACACTTTTTATTCTGTAAAAGAGTTTGTAGAATACAAAAACTAAAGGCAAAGTGTAAGATTGTTAGTCTTGTTTGTAAGTCTTTACTGTGAAGAAATTATAAAAATAACGCTAACACTATATATTGTAACAATGATAAAATAAGCATAATTATGTTAAAATGTTTTAAGAAACCACTTATTTGCATGCTATTAATAAGATAGTTAAGTAGGCCTGTTCTGTTACATTTAATCCCAACACCTATGTAAAAAACCCTATTTACTGCGAATAAAGATTAATTTGTATTTGTAGGTAAAGCTTCTCGTTAAAAGTAACGTGGCTGTTTTGTATTGCATGTAGAAATTATGGTGATTTTGACGGTAAGTCAGATCTTGGACATTGATTGAATTGTTGTCAATTGTTTGCCAAAAAACAAATGTAGATAATGGAAAATGGTAATTGTTTATTTTGACTTGATTAGAATAAAAAAGGTTCTTAAACACGTACATTTTGAAAAATAAGTATCAAAATGGTTAGCTTCGGGGTTAGGTTTGCTTCGGGGTTAACCCGTTGTTTATGCGACACAAACTTGCCGTGGTCATTAAGGTCTTGCATCATCCCACAGCTGAATGTCACATAAATATTAGTAGCTACACCAGATATTTTTTGTTAGAATTTACCATTACCTGCTATTTAGTTCTTGTAAGAAGGTGTCTGAATTTATAACCACTACACAGCCTTCCTCTGTACAGAGTATCAAAGCTTAACTTTCGGTGATGCGTATGTAAGTCTAAAATCAAGCGTAACCTTATTTGCAACTAGGCGTCACCTAAATGACACCCAATACTGTTTAAAAAGGTGCGAGTTAGGAACAAGATAGGGATTCTATGGTCTGGTTCTTTAATTTTAATTTAATAAACTTTATTAATATAAATCTTTATTATTTGCAAGGCCAAAAGCAAGAGCTAGTTAAGTCTTGTTTTTTCTTTGAGTGTGGGGTCAACTCTGCTGTCGAAATTTTCAGCCCGCCCAAAGACCTGCGAAATGGCCTACCGATTCTTGTAATGAGACTAGAGCCGGGACCGACTTCTTTACATGTTTTACTAACCACAGGAGTCTCTGATGTAAATGATACACGCGGTCTCCCATCTAAGTGTTGCTAACGGCTCGAGTGGTTTTTATGATTTGGTAGGCCAGATAATAGGTCGTATGGGTCATTGTCAATTTTTCCCCTAGACCCTAGATAATAATGGTGTCCTGTCACAGTCATTTTATTTATTAATTTATTTAATACTTCTTCCACAAAACAAAATGGCGTACTTTGTGCCCATGGAATTCTCTACCAGATATTTTCTTATTTTTGTCGAACTTTTTTTTATGTACGAAGCAGAATAACGTTTGACGCATTTTTTACAGAATTCTCTTCAAATCAACTGTCCTTGTACAAACTACGTCTACTAGACGTCCTGCCGAGCCCTCGAGGCCTACATCTAAAAGTCAATTACACTGATAATAGAGGGTACAGTAGGCTTGTCGTGACATCAGCTAAGTTGTCCCAGTCGGCGATCGGCTCGCTTCCTAATTGATTTCAGAGGCGGTACGTGAGGCTAGGGGTTCAGGCTGCGTGTTAAGAAGACGTGATGAAATGGGCGGTATGATATAGAGGCATGGACTGAGCTTTGCCTTGAAGTAATAATACGAGCCCTATATGTTTACTATACTCAAGCTTTTTCTCACTTTGAACGAGTTAAGCCACATTCACGCTGGCTTCTTACGGGTTGGCAGGCTTCACATGTCTTACAGAACTTTCAGGCATGCAAGCTTTCACATTGTGTTACTTTATCGTTTATAATATCAGCCCGGTATATAAAATGACCCACTGTTGAACCTGGGCCTCTTCTCTGGCCAAGTGCGCGTTGTTTTACGAGAACATTATGGAGAAGTCTCAGACATGCAGGTTGCCTCACGTTGTCTAGAATGCAATAATTTATAAATTAACACGTTACACTTAACTGTACTACTATAATTGTAAATGTTTTCCGAAAGAAAATGATTTATAATTATAATAAAAGGATACCATTGTGGTTACTTTTACACGATGCTCGTCTTACTCGCTCATCTCTTGTAGATTCGCACCCTAAACGACAACGGCTGATTTTAGCTAACGTTTATAAGTGACAACTATGGACTGAGGACTTGTAATATAAATCCGAAAATTGGACCGTTATAAGTAATTTGTGACTAATGAGACCATAAGATTGTTTAATTTTTTAATTGGGTTTTATGTCAACGTCAAAAAAGAGAAATGTAAACAACCGTTAGATAATAATAACTATGCTTATATTGATCATGTCACCTACTGGGTCAAAACATAGCCTATATGTATACCTATAAAGTCAATATCTTTCAGTAAAATCCCATTAAGATCTCTATGGGCATTCCGTGGTTACCCCAGACAAACAGAAACAGGGCGAAGCAGATGGACAAAAAATAAAAAGAATTGTCTATGATTTGGTATCGTGTTTGTTTTTATGTACGTATATATAATTATTTTGAAATCATAGACAGACTCTTCAATTTTATTTATATTTTTAGGTTCAGATTAGATGATTTGATAAGATTAGATTAAATTGTGTGTGAGCATGTTCAGGTTTACCGAGAGCATATCCCATCATCATAAAAAATAACCTACAAAACTTAAACACAATAATGAATTGAATAATCCCAAAATTATCAGACGGTGTTATACGCAACAGACGCGATAACAGTAGGCTCTGTGTCCATCATGCCAAAACTACACTATTGAGCAAAAGTGTGTTCTGCATGGGACCTAAAATATTTAATAAGATACCTAAATCATATAAAGATTTAAATGTAGCATGTTTTAGTAAACATATAAAGGAACTCTTGGTATCCAAATGTTATTATGCTGTTACAGATTTTTTAAATGACTCCTTATAAAATATTTTCTTGTGACTCCGTATTATAATAACTCTTGACATTGTATCATATTAAATTTTCTTTTTTGACATTGTATTACTATAGTATTATTATTTGTATGGTATTATATATTTTTTCTTTTACTTTTGACATTGTATTCTATTATAATTAGCATGATTTAACCAGATACTATTATTGCTTTAAAAATTGGTCATAATTCAATAATTATTGTAGGTATTACTTTGTTTCTGAAGACCTGCTTGTTATCTGATCTGACGTTAATATTTGTACGCCTATCAAGGCAAAACATGTTGTAACTATTTAACATTCAACACCTGTATGCATAACACATGTTTTATCAAATAAATATATTATGATTATGAATACAAGGCATTTCGCTTGGAAGCTTGAGAGGCGGCTGTAATTAACGTTAGACAACTGACCGCAGCAGTTCCACTGACGGACGTTGTCCGACATTGCCGACCACTCACGATGCTACACTCTAAGTGTCGACGCTCACTGACGTAGAATCCCGTCGAAGTGAAACCTAGGCGAAGCGTCAAGTTTCTAAGATGCGCTGAATGTGTACTTGCGAGGATAAAATTATAGCTGCGTAATAGTATTCATCTCCTAGTAGTGTCAGTACGTGATTAATGTTTTGATTTGCGAGAATAACTTATTTAGCTTTGTCACTTGTCACTCAATTGATGTTGTCATTGAACAACAACATTCAACACAATGAACACATATTTTTCCTACGTATTTTTCTGTCTGTCTTTCTTTCTTTCACAAGTAGTACTTTGTAGAGAAGGTAATCAAAACGTTGCTCAACAATTTAAATAGCTTGAACATTTTAATAACACACGGACTTCGTTTCGCTTCAGTGTGCCTCAACCATTAAACGCAAAGTACGTCCCGCATACCTAAAGTTACTCTGACGGGTATAACCGATAGACATTCTGTTGGACATTTGGACTTTCGGATTAATAGAATTTACTTAGTTGTAATAGATTATCTGACGGTTCTCAAGTAAACCAACGTTGGCGAAGCATATTGCCAGTAGAAGTGCAGAAAAATGTACCCAATGAACGAAACTATTTTATTGTTATATTTTTTTTTTCATTCATTCATTTATTTATTTGTAAACATAGGTATATACATAGTTGGATATTACAGTGCTCTTAGATCGCTATGTCTGCCAATTCTTGGCGTACAAATTCATTTATGTATAATAATTCCATATTAAAAATTCATTCAAATTAATACATAATGTTGTTAGGTTATGTCAGTTAAATCTTACAAATTAGGGTTGATAATTACAAATTAAATTAAATAATTAAATCATACATAGTCAAATACATAGATTATTACTTGAGGATTATGATCATTACATTCATCAGGTACAACATCATCATCATCCTCTTAGCGTTATTCCCAGTTTCAATCTGGGGTCCGCTTACTAGTCTAACCGGACTTGGCTGAATATTATCTTTTCCACGGAGCGACTGCCTGTCTGACCTCCGCAACCCGAAGGGATAGCGATATTCCATCGTTTAGACTAGTGTCAGTTTATTTAGAAGGTACTGACGCCTTATAACGACTGTCAAAGATCTTCATGACAACCAGGACCGACGGCTTAACGTGCTCTCCGAGGCACGGGACAAGCGATAATTGATAATTCAATACGCACATAACTCCGAAAAGTCATTGGTGCGCGCTGTGGATTCGAACCTGATACCCTCTGCATGGCAGTCTTTTGGTATCTCCACTAGGCTATCGCTGCCTCATCAGGTACAACATGACATTCAAAATTAAAGGAAAGTATTAGATGTAGGTACCATTATTACTTAATTTTACCTTTCAATATAAGCTTGTACATTATTTTATCATTAAGTACCTGTCACATTTTAGTTAGTATAAGTTAAAAGAACATATCTAGCGAATGGTTTGATAGCTAGTGTTTATCCGTTCGTCTGTAGGTACCTACTTAATTCTGCCATTTACGGAGCCCTCCCCTATTGTATACAAGTTGGTCACCGAGAAGATTTTGAATGGTTAAAATACTACACATTATGTATGTTCCTAATTACTATTTACAAGTAATTAATTACAATGTGAAACAGTTGCAGCTCCTTACAAAAACAAAATATGTAACATAACACTGGTGATTAAAAAGAGTGGCCACGAGTTTTATTGCCCATTCTTTCTCGTGGTTCTACCTATTGCTTTGCGAGTGGGCAGTAAATGTAAATGTAGAACACAGATATGATAATTTATCAGATAGAGCGCATTCGTCCAACTAAGCGTGGCACGTTGACAGTTATGTGTGCGTGACCTTTGGCGACTGGCACAGTACGGACACGCGCGTCTATGTGTGTGAAAAGTTGCCAGATTATGAATAATTTCCCAGTATTTTGCATATAGTTATGTAATATTCTTATATTCATTTGCGGTTTTGAAGAATTTACCATGGATTCAATTAATGCTTTTATAAATACATTTCTTAAATGTAGGTGCCGAGTTAAGTTTTAACTACTTCGTAAATCTGTATATATAAAATCCTTGCGTTACTGACTGACTGACAGACAAGCAACAGCCGAAACTACTCGGCGCATGAAGCTGAAATTTAGCATGTATGTTTCTTGAGAACCTTAGGGGTGCACTAAGACGGGATTTCTCGAAATTCCCACGGGATCAGGCAAAACGAGAAATACGAAAATATGTGCGTGCGAAGCCGCTGGCGTCGATTAGTTGAGAAATAAATAGTATGTATGTACACACGGCACCAAGTCAAGCTGAACAGTTGCTGTACGATTTTAATACTTATTCCCTACGCCATAAGTATGTATGTACACACGGCGCCAAGTCAAGCTAAACAGTTGCTGTACGATTTTGATACTTATTCCCTACGCCATAAGTATATATGTACACACGGCGCCAAGTCAAGCTAAACAGTTGCTGTACGATTTTGATACTTATTCCCTACGCCATAAGTATGTATGTACACACGGCGCCAAGTCAAGCTAAACATTTGCTGTACGATTCTGATACTTATTCTTTACGCCATAAGAACGGTGCAAAGGTCAAAGTGTATAAGCTTGACGAGTAGCAGGGTGTACACGAATATTTGGATCGTTTGGGGATCGAACTCAAAACAATATTATGTAAGGTATATACTAATGGAAATTGAAATTCTATTACTATATTTATGAGAAAGAAGATATATCTACAATATACTTTTATAATACGGTAATGTATTTTTCATTAACATGACAATCATTATCACATAATCAATTGACAAGTGCATTTTCCCTAATTCAGTCAGAACGGCGTCGACAAAAACTGGCAACACTTACATATTTCATGCACAAATACGAATTTTATCGAAATTAAATTAGGAAACAGTCAAATTATCAATAGTTACCCGTGAAAAGATATTCCATTTTCCTGTTTTTGTTTTTAGGAACAACTTTTACAGTGTTTAAGAACGCAAGACGGCATTTTGAGAATTTAAAAGTTGAAGTGATCGTGACGCGTGAACTGTACGATGCGTCGTAGCGCACTGAGACGAGTTTGTATTCGCTTTTCAATTTTGTATTTGCTTTAGTGGCCGCACGCAACTGTGCCGTGCGTTCCATCTGATACTAATTCTCTCATCTATGATGTAGAAGCATTAAGTAATGTACTTTAAATTTTGACGTTCATAAGCGTCACCTTGTGACCTAGATGAATAAATGATTTTGACTTGACTTTGACTTTGACACACCTCGGCTTTCTCCCTAGGAGGCCGGTGAGCACTTTGAGGATTCCAACTCGAAAGTAAAAAGTATAAGGGTACGAAAATCTTGACCAAGTCCCGATCGCGCTCCAAGACCCTCATCTTCGACTCCGAATTTCAGTTGCAATCTTATCTTACACTAGCTGACCCGGCGAACTTCGTAGCGCCTAACAACACTCAATTATTTTGCCTTCCCGGAACATTTGGAATGGTATTAAAGTTCACATTGACTTTTAAGTATTATTACGAATCTTTTGTATGCGAATATAGGAAAGTGTTGTTTTTAGCCTTTTTCATTGTTGGGCATTGTTTTAATTTTTTCTCTCCATAAGAACCATCCCCCTACTTCAAGGAACATTACAGAAAAATAATTAGCGAAATCGGTTCAGCTGCTCCCGAGATTTGCGCTTAGCAACAAATTCAGCGATTCATTTTTATATTATACACTAGATGATGCCCGCGGTTACACCCACGTTATTTAAGGCTACTACTCCGCTCCTGTGGCTCATAGCGTGATGTTATATATATAAGCTTAAAGCCTTCCTCGATAAATGACCTATCTAACACTGAAGAATTTTCAAATCGGACCGGTAGTTCATGAGATTAGCGCGTTCAACCAAATAAACCAACAAACAAACTCTCCAGCTTTTTTATATTAGTATTAGAGTTCACCAGATTTTCACCAACCGCTGTAGTTACGGCATGTCTTTGACCACACCAATAGCAGTGTATTTTATGGGATTTGAAGATGTAGTGTCATATTATAAGTATTCTACCGGCTGACTTGCCATAGCCACTATTAAAGATCTCCATGGCAGCTGTAGGAACCGATGGCTCTCCTATGCACGGGATGGTAACAAATTCATCATCATCATCCTAGCGCTGTCTTGGATGCGATCCAAAACAAACGCCTTGGAGCCCGGGGTCCGCATAAAATTAATCATCCTCCTTCTAGCGTTATCTCAGTTTCGACCTGGGCGCCGCTTACTAGTCTAACCGGATTTGGCTGTATATTAGCTTTTCCACAGAGCGACTGCCTGTCTGACCTCCGCAACCCGAAGGGATAGCGATGTTCAATTGGAAGTTACTGACGCCCTAAACCGACTGTCAGAGATCTTCATGACAACTAGAACCGACGGCTTAATATGCTTTCCAAGGCAAGGGAAAAGCGATAATTAACAATTCAATACAAGTTATTGGTGCGCGCCGTGGATTCGCACCCGATATCGTCTGCATAGCAGTCTGTTGGTATCTCCACTAGGCTATTGCTGCTGCGGCACAAAGTATCCACCTATAGAAATAACTAAAATATTTATTTATTTATTAGATCCACTTTCTAAGTAATCACATTTAGAACTTTGTAATAACTACGTTTGATTTGTTGAATTCCGTTTTATTATTGGCTTATAGTATTTAAACTTTGTAAAAGTGAGCACAGTGTTAGCTATCAATAATATTGTGATCGTCGAATTAGATTTAAATACAGGGCAAGCGATAATTAACAATTCAATACGCCCATAACTATGAAATGACATTGGTGCGCGCCGTAGATTCGAACCCGATACCTTCGGCATGGCAGTCTGATGGTATCTCCGCTAGGCTATCGCTGCCTCTTAGTAATAAATTATGAAAAATAAAATTATCATAATCATGTCAGCCTAGAGGCATCCACTGCTGGACATAGGCCTCTCCCAAGGTTCTCCACACAGACTGATTTTGAGCCGCCCACATCCAACCGCTTCCCGCGGTCTTAACCAGATCGCCGGCACAAAAAGAAAATACAAAGACATAAAAGAAACAACTTGCGCCACTAATTGCCGCACTTCCTTTAATATTAACTTGCGTCTCGGATGTATTTGTAATAAATTTTCGTGAGGCGAAATATTTTGATTACTTGTGCCTGGCACAGTTCCAAGAAAACTACTGGTAAATGTCTTTGATTCCTATCATACAATACTGAAACCAGATACGAATAAAAAATAAGACTGTTATAAACAATGATTCCATTTGGAACCATTTAATTTTAAAATGGAAGAGAATAACACTTATAAGTAAAAGACTTGAAGAAAAATATTTTTCGCAAAAGATTTAGCTACGGTGTTGCGAACATTATACGAAATATGAAATGATTTTCCTATAGTATGAAATATTTTGCAATATACACTTACTTCCTAGAAAGACAAGTTACTTATATAACAGAGTATAATAATACAGAGATTTCTTAAAAGTTGCCAATACAATATAAAAAAACAAAATGGTTAATTCATGTAACCATATTTTTTTTACTTAATATAGAGTTCCACATACGTAGCCTCGTATATAACTAGGTACTGAAAAGCAACGATTTGGGCAAAGTGCAAAAAGTTGGAGCGTTTACAAAATCGATATCAAAACTTATATGAATTAGCTATTTTATATGTCTATTATATTTGCGAAACATTGGAAAGGGCCCAGTGCAAAGGGCCATCATGTTACAATTCTAAGACAATTCCCTTCGATCTAACCCTCTTTTCTAATAAATCACTGGTGTAGCACTCGCAAACCACTCGAAGCTTCCTCAAAATCTAATACACATACCGTCAAATGTGCAAAAGGGACGAAACCTATTCTCTGAATTTATTACAATGTCAGTATCCATATTTTATATTTGATACATTTTATTGCCCACATGGTGGAGAGGTGAATAGTATTCCGTCAGTTATCGGGAGAGCCCTGGGTACTAGGGTCTTGAGTCGAACCGGGACAGAGATGATGATATTAATATATCAAATGACTTATAATCATCTCTTCGAAATTAGTGACAAGAATTGTATATCATACTTAGAACAGAACGTCATTGCAAACATTTTTAAGGTACCAAAGTATACCAAATGCCCTATACTTATATCTGTAACTGTTGACTCAGAATCTCTACAATTGGTAGAGTAATCAAGGCTTTAAAGAGTAAAAAACAAACTCACAGGCTAATTTCTAATATCACTAGCATTGTTCTCAGCTTAATCCCCTGGAATATATGCAAAAACAATAATTATGTTATTTTCTGTAACCCAGAAAACACGAGAATTTTTGCTTGAATATGCTAAAAACAAAATGATGTTTCAACAAAATTTAATACCTCAAGCATCAAGTTCTGACGTCCACTTTTATTATATTACAGGCTAATTAGCACACTTAACATGATTTTCTTAAACGAAGGCACCTCCCAACGCTCTTAGTATTCAGCTACAGTTGTGACATTTACTTATGTGATTTGTGCTCCCGAAGTAACCATTCGGAATTTTAATCGATGATGCTAACAGTTAGTGCTCTTTGTGTAACTTTGGAAGCTAAGATGTTATTTTGTTTAATACAGGTAATTTTACTCTAGCTATGCTTAATTTTACATCAAACGGTATTTTTATCTGACAGTCTATACAAGCATATTAGTAGTTAAATCCAATCTAGGTACCAGGTTAGCGGTGTCATATAAGTATGGTACATATACGTAGATAGACACACAGACTGACTTCAACCATAAACACATTGGATGTGTGTGTACCGAACATATCACGGTATACTGTGTTCTTTATAGTTTTCTATATAAATAATGCGAAGTCTAGGAGTATGAAATTACTTACAGATTTATGAGATTCTAGGAAACCTAAAACTTATTCGCAGAAATTTAACTTGCATGACTATAAATACTTGGAATAACCTTTTATTCCAAAAATAAAACTTGATTACCGTGAAGTTGAGTTTAGAAATAAGTACCTTGTAGGAAATTTTCGTTTATTTTCTTCTTGTTTTGATTATTTCTTATTTCTACATGATGTTCTTTTTTCTCTAAGTTTTTTTTTATTTAATTTCAAGTACTGTTAATTTTGTAATTAAACTACATCCCTCATAGGCACAACTACACCTAGCATATGTATCTGTTCCTGGATGACCGAGTCTCTCTTGTTTTTTTTTGTTGGGATCAGGGGGATCCCAAGCTAGTGTAGTTAGATTTGATAAATGATTTTCCTATATGCGACTGTCGTCTCAGTTACGTTACGCAATATAATAACTGTAATCTAAGGTGTTTACAAAAAATTGATAATATTTCCTGTAATCACTGTTGACAATCCTCATGAAAATCAATATCAACAACTTGAGTTAATACTTTATAAGTGCAGGACGTCAAACAGTTATGTAAATTTGTATTCACAGAAAACAAATATGTGATTTGGGTCTTACCAGGAATACATTTAACACTTTCACTGTCCGACCGCCAGACACAATAGAAATTCAATTGTCCTGAGCCACATGTGGTTCATGGGACTGGGAATGGGTTAACTAGTACTTATCACGCTGCTCTCTTTAATTTATATGAAAACATTAATAAATTTATCAATCAAGAAATTAATTTATTCACAAACAGAATCTTGCCAAGCGAAACAGTCATATAACTGGCGTTGTCATTCAAAATAACGTAATGTCTAATAACATACCTAACCTTTTTAATGTCGGTGGGTATAATGCTCCCACCAGGTGTGTTGAGATTGACGCAATATTTAATTAGAGTACTTCACGCTTGGAAGGCTCAAAGGGCTGTAGAATCGTGCTCGAGAATTATTGTAATGTTGTGCACTTATGCGTAAGTACAGTCAACGATATAAGTAGGTACATTTGCGAGGTTTCATAGGTAATACGGCAATTGGATTGTGGAAAAGTTAATGCCCTGTCATATCTGGACTCCAATCATGATATTTCGGACTATTAATCTTGTCTTCTAGTTGCTTACGAGCTTTTTTTAATAATATTCGTACATATTTAACCCTAGATTACTAACCTTCGTCAATTCGACTACGCGGGTTTGTTTAAATCGTGCTAACTTTTGCGCGCGCGATCGCACTGCTTCCACACTTTAGATAATCTCAGTCGACCCGTTGCCCCCCCTGACGGTAGTGTTTTGAGTGGGGGGGGCACCGTGAGCGCCGTTCCAGCAACCATGGGTCGTCGGATCGACGAAGTTTAGTATTAACGTAACATTTTGTCTTATTTAGTTGGTGAACTCTTGCGTTTTTTTTGTTTTGTTTATTTATTTTCTTTGCGAAAATAATGCGACTGATGTACCTCCTACCTAAAAAAGGAAAATATAAGCCTTGTGTCCCTCCGCAAAGCGAAGGATGACTAAAAGTAGTTGCACCCAGAGCAAGAAATCGTTGTGCGGGGAGCACAAACTTGACGTTTGTCACAAATGTATAACTTGATAGATTCTTACCAAAATTTTTGTTTCATTACTTTATTTCATTTGTTATTTCTAATATTTGAAAATTATTTTTCACTTTTACTTTAAAATAATACTTTAAAAATCTTTTAAAATGTTACCATTGTTAATTTGCCATAAAACCTACGGTCTCATTTATAAGGCTGATTTTTTAATAAATATGCCGTTTTGGTTTATGTAAACTTATTAATTAATAAGAAGAATATAATAAATTTATAATAAAAATAAAAGATATGCATGTTTAATTCAAATAAAACCCACTATCCCCTTTATTAAATACCGTAGTCGAAAGTACGAAGGTTAGTAATAAGGATCGAAAAATAAGGTTAGTGATCTAGGGTTAAATAAATAATCAAATTTAATTTCTACTAAAACATACGGCTCTCGATAATATCCGTTTTCACGCGAAGCGAATCGCATTGTTAAGGTTAAGAAAAGCCTGTACGTCAAAATTATTTTCAATTTAGTAACAACAGTTTTAAATTGGACGAAATAATCTTTTGTGTCTTTTTTGTGTGAGTGTGTGGCTCCGATGTCGAAGTTTTCAGACCGCCCGAAGACCTCCGACAGAGTCTTCAAGACAAGAACCAAAACCGACAGCTTTACGGCCTTCAAAGGCACGGTTGCGCTTTGATGAAAGGCATTATTTTATGCCACACATGGTCACCCATCCAAGTAGCGACCGCAAGCGTTGCTTAACTATGCCGTCCTTTTCCAAACCACAAGCCAAATCACCCAATGAGCGCTACGAAAATAAAACCTCTTGCTTAGTTTTCCGCCTCGCTTTTATATTGACAGAATAATAACAAAATATTTTCAGCGCACAAATAGCTCTAAGGACTGTATTCATGGTACAGCTACTTATGTCGTTGACTGTACGAGTACAGTATGTTACACTACGCTCCGTTGGTCGCCGCGACCGTGCTGCCGCGACGCAGGGTTGACGAAGTTCCTTTTTACCCGACTACGGCAAAGTCAAAAGAGTTATAATTTTAAAATTCTGTATATGTATGTTTAAATACTTTTGTCAAATTATTATTTAGACTAATGAAGTATCTTTTCAAACGTCTGATTTGTTTGTAACTATTAAGCAGCTATGATGTGTTCATGTTTATAATTATGGTAATTAGGTATAACTTTTCTTGCTCTAACATTTTTGCATATATTTTTTAAATACTAGCTGCAATATGAGTTAAAACCTAATATGTGAGAAGATATGCCAAGTGCTTATCTTTTTTTACCATTGTATATCTGCATTATTCTTACCATTATTTTCGCCCATTTTCTAGGAGGGTAGTGGATTATTTTATTTTTCTGCTCTTCCAATACGATTAAATTATTTGCTCGATGCCAAGATTTACCTCTCTCAAGACTTTAGCAGTGTCAAAACTTGTTGTCTTTAATGGCCAATGCTGAAACCCACAAGCTGAACATCCTGAAGGCCACAGAATGGAAATAGCCAATGGGTTTAATTATATACTCGCACAGGAATATGTCGATCATGTTTATGGCAATAATTAATATGAAAGTATGACTTTGAAGTTGTTACATTTCTGTGAGTATTCAAAGAAACGGGGATGTAACAGTTGTCAAAAAAAGCTCTAATCTTGGTAATTTATATTTGCCAAGACGATACTCGATATTAAACCCTTTTCAAACCGTCTGGCCCATGTAGCAAACTAGGCCAAATCTTCCTATTGATTCACCGTGCTAATGTGAAGCAATTTAGAATAGCTTAAGGTTAAGTCCAGCAGTGGACTGCAAAAAGTTCTAAAGGTATGTTAACTAAAAATGGTAATGTGCATATCTAAAAATTATCAACAGTATTAGCCAGCAATTACGGATGTTTTCTTATAACAATTAATTAAGTAATGTAAGTTCTTTTATCTATCAAAACATGCCGAAATAATGGTAATTTCAATTAATGTTAAAGTAGTTAAAGTTTATTGATAATTTGTACTCAACTTGACACCAAAAAATAGGACTTCACTAGTGATTATTACATACGAATTCCGTAGAAGGAGATTGTTATTGTCATTTGATAAGAAGTGTCTGATTTGCCTAGTTGGCAATATTCCTATTCCTTACTTTCATATAACTCCAAATATTATATATAAGTAGCAGCAGCCTGTTGTAAATTTTATTTAACTATAAGATGTACCTATTATAACACTTTCACACCGAAATTACCTTACATATTACGAAAATGTTACCTTATTAGTGTTTCCATGAATTTTAGGCAAGTATTTCTAAATGTTAATTAAATTTTCAACAATATTTGTAACAACCTTGTTTGCGTTGTTAGGTGCTCTCGCTGTTTAAATATATTCAATTTTCTGTTTATTTAATGATAAATAAATACACGAAGAATTATAATTAATTAAACAAACTACTTTAATTATATTATACAAATATAATGAACAGTTTAGTCTAAATATAGGTGCAAATCAGTCCATCAGCCGTCGCTGATGTCGGCTATAAACAGCCGACGTCGTCACGTCGGCTATAAACCGAATGAAAGGTCGGAGAAAAATGGAGGCATTTACACTTTTTAAAAAACATAGGAAACTTGTATTATGTATGTTTTGTTTTTGTTTTTTTGTTGGAATTTTGAATCATACAATCCACGAACACAACCCAGAAAACCCAGACTAGAAACAATAATTAATGGATCACACAGTGTTGTCTCGAATGGGGATCGAACCCACAAATTATAAGTGGCGGCAGTGTCAAGCGGCGAGGCGGCCGCTTAAACCAAGACTTTAGCCTGCCGTCGCAATGCTTGAAATCGTTTATTCTGAATAATACCAGCATGTATCTAAAATCATATTAAAATCTAAATCCCTTACATTTTTACGTCTATCACTGAGATTTTCTAACTCAGTAACAAAAAATAAACCACAGGCAACCAAAAGAAATTGGGCACCACAGTGTAAATAATTCAGCTGCTACTTTTTGACTTTCTCCATTTGACCGTTCGGTGTTCAAGCAAAACATACATTCTGTGTCTTATAAGTTGGGTAAGGAAAGGTTTTAAGTAAAAAGGGAATTGCTTTGAATAATGTTTGCGCGTACCAGAATTCAGGTGGTCCTTCCAATGCAGTGTCAGCTTTACAGCAAGATATATTAGAGAAAATGTGTTTGAACATGCAAGATATCAAATCTAAGAATATCAGAGTTATAACGTGTGTTTTTATGCTGATTTGAAAGGTCCGGAGGATAATATGACCTGTCGTCGGAGGTTTAAAGGACCATTGTCCACGTATTTTTGTCCCAAACTTATTTTTAGATTTACCTTGCTGCGTGGTTTCTCTTTATAGAAATAATCTTGAATGGGGTTTAAGCAAAGGTTTAGTATGTTGTCGCCTTTCTGGGCTATCATATTTTTAAAAATGTATATGAAAACGGCAACCAGCCAAGCATTTTACTAAATTTGAAATAGTACCATAAGTAGCCTTTTGAATCGTTAACGAAGGTCCATCAACATGCACTTGAAATAAATACAAATCTATACTATAATAAAACTGTAGAGGTGAAAATGTCTGTACATTAAAGATATTTAGACGAAAATTAGCTAAAAATCTAGGAAAATGCTACAAAGCAATTCTTGATAATTTTTAGAATTTATGTCTGTCTGTCCGACGTCTTTCCCTAGGTTGCTAAAGATCTCTAAAATGGCGAAATTGATTTCAATAAAACTTACACTCATGTACAAAGGATACTCAAACCAATAAAATGGTCAAACTCAAACTCAAACTCAAAATCCTTTATTCATTTAGATCACAAAGTGACACTTATGAACGTCAAATTTAAACATTATTACTGTATGCTTCTACATTTACATTTACTGCCACGTTCGCAAAGCAAGGGCGTAGAACCATGAGAAAGAACGGGCAATAAAACTCACGGTCACTCTTTTTCATCGCCAGGTTTTTAATCTATAATATAAAAATGAATCGCAAAATGTGTTGGTAAGCGCATAACTCAACAACGCCTGGACCAATTGGGCCAATTCTTTTTTTTAAATGTTCGTTGAAGTTCAAAGATAGTTTTTACGCAGAGAAAAATTCTAATAATTGCCGGAAAAACTCTAAAAACAGCCCTTTTCTTTTTCCCATACAAACGTTTTCTAACTAAAACGTAGAGTCAATTTGAGCTTTATTACCGCTTTACGAAGTTCAAATTCAATCATATCTATCAAAACAGCGTGCGTTTGAGCACAAAATACATCGTTAGAGGATAAACGAAAAAAAAGAAAACGAAACTCAACAAAAGAGTTTTTATTCTTTTTTTTAAATGTTCGTTGAAGTTCAAAGATGGTTTTTACGGCGAGAAAAATTCTAATAATTGCCGGAAAAACTCTAAAAACAGCCCTTTTCTTTTTCCCATACAAACGTTTTCTAACTAAAACGTAGAGTCAATTTGAGCTTTATTACCGCTGTACGAAGTTCAAATTCAATCATATCTATCAAAACAGCGTGCGTTTGAGCACAAAATACATCGTTAGAGGATAAACGAAAAAAAAGAAAACGAAACTCAACAAAAGAGTTTTTATTATTTCATATCCCTATTTTCTATACTTAATATAAAGCGGAAGAGTTTGTTTGTTTGTTTGAACGCACTAATCTCAGGAACTACCGGTCGGATCTGAAAAAATATTTTTGTATACGATAGCCCAGTTATTCCGGAAGGCTATAGGCTATATAACATAACGCTTCGACACTTTGGGGCCGAGCAAAAGGCTAAAAGGGCTAAAAGATAATGTCAGCTAATGTCAGGAACTAGCAGTTGGATTTTAAAAATTGTTATTGCCTATGATAGCCCAATTATTCCGAAAGGCTATAGGCTATATAAAATTACGCCACAACTTTTAGGGGCCAGACAAAAATAATAAACTGGTCAAACGAGAAGGGGGAAGGTTGGGTCAAAGGCAAAAAAAGGCTAAACGAATAGGATACAAATTTTCGGGACGCTGATTAATAATATGAAATTTATTTAGTGATCCAAAATGGCGGGACGGGAAATCAAAGATGGCGGATGAGAAAATGTTTAAAATCAATATGGGTATCGCCTTCGATATTTTAAGGGGTGGGTAATCGAAATACTACATCTATTTCGTGATCAAAGATGGTGGATGGGAAATCAAAGATGGCGCATGGGAAAATTAAAAAAATCAATATTGGTATCGTCTGCGATGTTAAAAAGGATGGGGAATCCAAATACAACATCTGTTTCGTTATTCAAAATGTTGGATGGGAAATCACAGATGGCGGATGGGAAAAATTTTAAAATCAATATGGGTATCATCTCTGATGATTTAAGGGATGGAGAATCCAAATACAACATATATTTCGTGATCAAAGATGGCGGATTGGAAATCACAGATGGTGGACGCGATTTTTTTAAGTCGATATGGGTATCGTCTCCGATATTTTAAGGAATGGGGAATTCAAAAACACCATCTATTTCGTGATCAAAGATGGCGGATGGGATTTTTTTTTTAATCAATATGGGTATCGTCTCCGATGTTTAAAGGGATGGGGAATCCAAATACAACTCCTATTTCGTGATTCAAGATGGCGGATGGGAAATCAAAGATGGCGGATGGGAAATCAAAGATGGCGGATGGGAAAATTTTTAAAAATCAATATGGGTATCGTCTCTGATGATTTAAGGGATGGTGAATCCAAATACAACATCTATTTCGTGATCAAAGATGGCGGATAGGAAATCGAAGATGGCGGACGGGATTTTTTTTAAAGTCGATATGGGTATCGTCTCCGATATTTTAAGGAATGGGGAATTCAATATTAAGTATATAAAAATCTATGTTTGTTTGTTCATCATTTATAGACTCTAAAATGATAAGAGATTAAGCGCTAAGTCAAATATGGTAACTTTGGAAAAGGGGCTTGGAAAAAAGGGAATTAAATAAAAACTCTTAAAAAGGCGATACGGAGTTCGCTGGGTCAGCTAGTAATACATAACAATTAAATGAAAATGGTATATGTTACATCACAATTGGTTGAGTGGTTGTCGGTGTACAGCTTGACCTCTCCTTTGTACGTAGTCCCAAACAATACAGGGATCATCCTAAACTGGTTATATATGTGATGCCATCTATGATCGTTATAAGTTTGTTAGCAAAAGTATAGTTAGTCTAAATAGGTCACTTCAAAGTGTTTTATGGCTATTTACCGGACTTTAAAAAGTAGGCGATTCTTAATTTCGTCAGTATATTTTACGTATTTTCGATAAATAATTTACTGGAACCGAGCATAATTATATATAGTTATTCTTCCGACCGCTAGATGTCACTATTTTCAAATAATTTTCTACCTAAATAAATGTTTCTTGCAAAAAAGACAATAATTATGTGTCGGGTACATATTATCTTTCTGTTATTAAAAAATGAATAGAGTATAATATTCGGCACTTTCATAAACAAAAAGTCTCCGTGTCAAAATTTATTATAATGTCCACTTAATTTAAACGATCAATCTCATTAATTTTAAATTATTATGTTTGTTTGTTTGTTTTTCGTGTGAGCGTGTGGCCAACTCTGGTGTCGGAGTTTTCAGACCGCCCGAAGGCCTCCGACATGGCCTAACGATCCTTATCCTTGGACAAGAACCGGGACCGACAGCTTTACGTGCCCTCCGAAGCACGGTAGCGCTCAGATGTAAATGCCACACACGGTCACCCATCCAAGTGGTAACCTGTGCAAGCGTTGCTTAACTTTGTCGATCTGTTACGAACGGCAAGCCAAGTCTCGCTACGAGCGCTAATTATTATGTTTATATAATAGTATATGTTACATCACAATCGGTTTTCGGTGTACAGCTTGACCTCTCCTTAGTACGTAGTCCCAAACAAAACAGGGATCATCCAAAACTGATTATATATGACTGTGGTGCCAACTATTATCATTATAAGTTTGTTAGTGAAAATATAGTTAGTTTAAATAGGTACCTACCTTCAAAGTGTTTTATGGCTATTGACGAAATTAAGAATCGCCTCTTTTTTAAAGTCGGGTAGACTTTAAAAAAGAGGCGATTTTTAATTTCGTCAGTATATTCTTGTGTATTTTCGATAAATAAATTACTGGAACCGAGCATATTTATCCTTCCGACTGATAGATGTCACTATTTTCAAATATTTTTTTACCAGAATAAATGTTTCTTGCAAAAAAGACAATAATTATGTGTCGGGTATCATTCTGTTATTAAAAAAATAATGGAGTATAATAATCAGCACTTACATAAACAAAAAGTCTCTGTGTCAAAATTTATTACAATGTCTACTTAATTTAAACGATCAATCTCATTTATTTCAAATTATTATGTTTAAATTAATAGTTATATAATCATTTAATTTTATTTTAAATGATAAAAATAATGACTATACATCCTTTTTTTAATAAATTGTCGATTAGTCCATATTATTTTCTATCTCGGTCGGTTTGTATATGTAAACATAGATGGCGTTGAGATGAGATTACTTGGATTGGTGTCTTTGTCGTTTCTTTTGAATATTTGATAGTTGCATGTGATTGTGTTTCTTTGATTTCTTTCGTTCATTCGCGTTCTGTTTATATACCTACAGGTGTCTCATTATTCCCAATTTCCCACTCCTCACGTCGCGTACGTGGGAGTCTTTGAGCGGGAGACTGAGGCCTGAACTTGACGTAACTTAACGGGGCTATCTTACTTTCGGCAGGGCTGTATATTCGTAGCCATGTGTGTATTTTCTAAATAAATCGCAGGGACAGACTTGAAACAGCTGGAATCGACCCCCGAACATGTTGTTTTTCACATGGTCAGTTATATGTGGCATGTTCACGAGTAAGCGGTAAAAATAATTAACATGTTCTATGTGAATGTGGTAAAACAGTTCGATAATGTTGTGTATAAAGAAATACTCTAATGATATGTATTAAATAAAATACATTTGAAAGTTATAAATACTGTTTACTTTTGGCATAAATGTCATGCTAATTAAATGCCAACATTTACGCGAACGAAGTCGCGGGCACAGCTAGTTCTTACATAAAATTATACATTGCAGTTTATCAGCAATGTGAGGTATTTTCTTTTTTTTTCTCTTAAAATAGACAACTCCCGCATTAGAACTAAATCCTGTGTCGCGCGGGACTTTACAAACATACAACTGACGGACACAATGAACACACAGACTCGAAACAACAACTTGTGAATTACACAAAGTTGTTGTCTCGTGTGGGAATCGAACCCAAAACACTCGGCGCAGTGTCAAGCGGCGAGGCGGCCGCTTAAACCACTACGCCAATGGTGCAGTCTGTACACTGTGCTCACTTTTACAAAGTTCAAATATTTTAAGCCACTAATTAAATGTAACAAATCAAAGGTAATTTTTACAAAGTTCTAAATCCGGTTACTCACTCTACTCAAATAAGTAAATTAACACTTCAGTTGTTTATATAGATAATAGTTTTGTTCGGTTGGCGCGCGTTTTATCCTTTGTTCTGCATGCTCTTTGTGTGCTTACACTAGTAGGTGAATAATGTTCAAATATATGTCTATAAGGGACATTACTCATGTACTGTAGAAGAACCCTTTGTAGAATAAAATCAGTCACTACAAAATAGCTTACATAGCTATTGAACCATTTCCCTAACAAGTAGTGCAAGAAATGCCACATACCACCCAAGACGTATTTACCTCAAAATATTTACATAAGAGTTTAACCGTTGGTACCAATTGCATTTCCATGTGCAAGATAAAATGCGCCAGCGATCTAAATCCTTAAGAAGCGCGACCATTATTCAAGGAATCATGTAGTTCTTGTACGTAGAGTACTTCATGTCGAGTATGTCGAGTATGAGTTTCGTGTGTGCGTGTGCCACAGCGTAGCGTAAAAAAACCGTAGATGAGTTATGCGAACTTCAAAAGTGACACATTAAAAACAGGCTAAATGTCTCATTTGGCTTTAGTCGCGTACGCGCTGCGGTCGGAAGCGCTCGCTTTTTTACTCGCGTGTGTGTGTTTACATTTGTAAATGCCTTCGTGTGTAATGAGATTTTGTACAAACTATAGTAGGAAAATGACTAAAGGTTATAGAATCACTTCTTATTCATGAGTATTACAATATTACAACGTTTTATTTACAATTTATAATAAATTCAGTATCACAAATAATAGACTGAATAAAAAATTGGCATTTAGCGAGTGTAAAAGAGAAGCAGTATTGTGCGTGTACAAAGACTAAACAACAAAGTATCCAGATGGGACATTCGTAATAATAAAATACTGATGTGTGTTTTTGTCAAGTAATAACAGTGATTTGAGGCTGAATCAACACAATATTTTATTATTATAGAAATACAAAATCATACGTAAGTTACAAACATTGACGGATGATCAAAGTCCATTCACTTGTTCTTGTTTTTCTCCTTTTAGTATTAAACAACTAAGTAGATTGTACTGCACAGTTTTCGCTGCCGACCCACCGTACCCCTGGCAGTACCCCTGGGGGTATGGTCGAAAATTGCATGCACCTGTTTTTTGCAATCACTATCGATAGCTGATCACTTTTTGGTAGTCATTTGTTTTGTAGACGTTCATTTGTTTTGTAGACGTTCATTTGTTTTGTAGACGTTCATTTGTTTTGTAGACGTTCATTTGTTTTGTAGACGTTCAATTGTTTTGTAGACGGTCATTCATTTAACACATTTTTATACATACATATTTATTCGGCTATGTGAGCGCGATGTTGTGACACTACCCTTGTATAACATACATAGAACTAGTGGTCAATTTCCTATAACTGTTTCCCATTAGTTCTATTCTTCTCATCAAGTTGTGCTAATAGAACTAGTCGGAAAAAAAGTATCACTAGTTCTATCATAGAACTGTTCAATAGAACTAGTGGGAATGATCCGACAGCGCTAGGATGATGATGATGACGGGTCTTCAACAGTACCACAGATTATACCTATAATATACGAAGCATTATAACCATTAGCAGTAATACCTAAACGTTTTATTCTCTAATTTATCTCCTTGTTGCACTATATCATCGTACTAGCGCTTGTCTTCGCTTGTCTAAAAATATAAAAACGTAAGTAGTAAGTCATTATCATACGAGAGATAACACTGTTCAGTTTAATGTCCACGTAGCACGTTGGTTCAACACTACGAGCATTTCAGCCAGGAGTACGGTTAAGCTTTAAAAGACCCACCATACCCCCAGGGGTATTGCTACGGTGGGTCCGCAGCGCACAGTTTTTATATTAACGTACTGTTTTAGGTTTCCATTGAATGAAATGAGAAGAATAGAATGTATTTTTTAATAAATGTTATAAATAAATCACATCGACTTTTTATTTCCCTACCTTAAATGAATTTATCAAATTTACTTTGAGGTGAATAGAATTTACTCAAGACAGTCAAAGTGATCATGTCGCATTTGAGTCAAATTATTGTTTGTGAAACGGTCAGCATGATGTCACAATGCGCGTCGATACAGAGAGCATATGTTTATCTCTTTTTCGCGCTTGCGATTAGATGTGCTATCTCACTTACACTTCTTATCAAATTCTTAGTGTGTCGCTTTGACATATTTTTATTAGTGTGCGTACGCTTTTCGCGATGTGTGCCACTCGTAAGCGCCGGTTACCTTGTCAGTAACCTGTCTACGGTTTCTTACTAGTATGTATATGGTTTGAACGATTGAATTTAGAATATGAATTTCTTGGTACTTTTGCGAAAACGTAAATGCGGGGGTGGAGGGGGATTTTGCGGAGCAACGACGTACGTCCACCCTCAATCACGCCTAGACAGGCACTGATGAACGGCCGGCGAGCGATATAATGCCAACATTTTGACTATTTTTTTTTTCTTGGAGAAAAATGATAACGAAATTACGAAATCTGTTTTTACCATTTATTTTAAAATAAAGAGCTGTTTCTTTTGATAATACTTTCATATAAATTCATTATGGAATCTCTAAGCAGTACACGTTTAAAATTGTGATTTAGTGCCATGTTTGTCATTTTTTTTATCGAGCCAATCATTCCAAATCGTGTTTCTATCTTTACGATTTACTAGAAGATATGTTCAACTTTTATACTTTAATTTTTATTCATTAAAAATATCATAGTTCATGGGACTTTCAGACGTTTAAAAATCTTAAAAAGTACTGCAAGCTCGCCTTAAAGTGTAGTTTGCCTCAGTAGGCTAAAGCTACTCTGCGAATAATATAGTTTTTCCATATTTCAGCATTGCATTCGTATTTTGATCACCATAGGTAACATTTGCAGCCTTTTCTTTGGATTAACGTAGTCAACGTAGTCAACCTGTCACACCTCAGGGAATTATAACAAGGTTTGTGTTTGACGAGGCACAACATCAGTGGCTTCAGTGCAAATAATGGCCGCCCCAGCGCAGGTAATGGCGCTGATTCTGTTGTTCACTTGCTAAAGAGCCGAGACTATTGTTTTCTTTCATTACCACTCAATGAATGAAAAGGAAAGGACAATTTATAGTAACAATAATTCAAATTTCTTATTGATTTATAAGTAATCCTCATGCGCGTGAATTAAAGCCTGCGGCGCGATTAAGTATCGTTCAGTTCCTTAATTGACGTTCGATTCGTAATAATTTCTCACACGATGTCATTAGACGTATGAAATATAACATTGCCAATTTATTTTTCGAATGAAATGACGCCTTTGCTGCGAAGAAATCCTGTATGTCTTTACAACATGCAAACAACAAAAACGAGAAATGACAATTGGTGGATTGCACCATTGCACCTGATTTTAGAAGGCGATGTTATATTTACATTCAGAGTAGAGAAAAGTAGCTGCAATAAATTCTAAACCAAAATGTAGTATCACATGTGACTGATTTACACAAACCATATTGGTTTTCGTCTCTTTCTTGTTTAATCAAAAGGTAAAAAGAAAGGAACTACCACTGTCGAATCTCATTTTAGTGTGGGGCAACAGAATAACGGCCAATGTCGAGTAATTCTCTAATACTGGTGAGTTAGAGGGGATTTAGCTGGTGTGGCCTCGGCAATGAGGGCGAAGAATTAAGACAGATAAACAAGGACATTAAATCTGATGGGACGCTGATCATGGATAACCTTATTGCTAATATTGGCGTTTGATTACTGTACAGAGAATTCATTGATATTAAAGTACGGAAAAAACAATAGAGGCTAGAATAGGATTTCTCCTGTGATTAAACATATGCCCAACTCTGGTGTTAGATCTTTCAGACCCATGAAGGTCTACGATAATTATGGTTGCTGTACTGTGAAAGAAATGAGATCAAGGGCTTATTGTATTTTCCAAAGTACGGTTGCGCTGTGATGCAAATGCCACAACTTTACCGATCTATTAGGGCGGTTTCAGATTAGCATATTTTCTGCGCGTATGCGCGTATGCTGAAACGACCGTATCGTTTCAGCATACGCGCATACACGCGCGCTGCATTACGCGCCTCAAAACATCGGTCTCACGTAAACGGGCATATTTCGGCGTGTTTGCTCGAAACGGTAGTGACGTCTTGTCAGTTTCAACATGGATTCCCAGTAAAATAAGGGTTAAATAAAGTTTGAAAATCAATATAGCACCGACACAAAGTATCCATATATAAAAGCTGCAATCTATAAACACTATCATTTAACGATAACGGAGTATTTTACTCCGTTATCGTTCAAACAATAAATCCCTTCGGTTTGCGATAACACAACAACAAAACTAAAAGTATAAAACCAAAGCTGAAAAATACAGATAATCCCAACGTCAACATCTATCAAACGGCATTGAAATGATTAAATTATTGTCAACAAAAAGTAAATAAAGTAACAATACCTAAACAATAATTCAATTATTGAGAGACAGCGACAAAACATTTTGTGTATCACCTAAATTGAAAATTTTATGTTCATTAAAAGCCGAGTTTTTGCGACGCAATTGAGAGCATGTCATAAAATACGCAAAATAAAATAATAGCCTCGTCCAGTTTCCATTATTGGGCGAACCTAACATATAAAAAGTGTCATAAAAATCAAACGCAATTACTGCTTTTATTTCAAGTAAAAATGGCACGCGCGTAGAGGAGATAAGTTGCTTCTTTTTTTTGTCTGTGTTTCTAATTTAGTACTTAAGTTGCTGTTGTGAAAGTGTTAATATAAGTGGATTCCTGTATTACAAACCCAGGGCAAAAAATCAAAAGTATTGTACGACATACAAGTTTACTTAGAGATCCTAATCCTATTAAATAATATAAGTAAGTTCTTATACCTCTTTATCCTCGGACGTTTCGCCTGTTTCGCGTCGTTTGTTAGAGATCAATAGATCTAACGTTACTTAGCATCTTATTCTAGACCTTGGACTAAATAAAGTTCGACGTTTAGCCATCGACTTTTTGTTTAAATGTTATTAATTCGAAGAATGATGCTGACTTTTTGGAAAAAAGATCTTCAAAATTTACTGGAAAAATGACCATGGTCATGGTCCACGATTCTTCAAATGTTTACTTAGTAATTCTATATGTACCTAAGACTTGACCAGATATTTTAATAATGTTGTCGCTGTTTGTTTATAAAACATGTAAGGAGTTTCAATTAAATGGCTTATTATGGAATTACAAAAGGATTAAAATAGTAACGCTTTTTGCTCCAATTGGCATATGATAAAGTGGTGAGGAATGAAATGTGGTCGGTATTGTCGATGTATGGGGTGAACAGCAGCCTCATACGAGCTCTGAAATCCCTTTATGAGGATTCTAGAGCTTGCGTGAGGATAAACGGGGCATACACTGACTGGTTTACCATCAACACAGGTGTTAGACAGGGATGTGTAGCGTCGCCGTGGCTGTTCAACGTCTTCATGGACAGTTGTTTGCAAGATTTGAAACATAGTGATTGTGGATTAAGGGTGAATGAGTTACTTGTCAAATGCCTCCTTTATGCTGATGATCAGGTTATGCTTGCGTCTTCAGTGGAGGAGTTGCAGGAGATGGTAACAATCATGCATGGTACGTTAGAGAGGAAAGGAATGAAAGTGAATGTAAGTAAAACGAAAGTTATGGTTTTTGAAAAGGATGAATGCGTTACGGCTTGTAATATTATGATCGATGGACAGCGAGTGGAGCAATTCAATGCGTTTGTATATTTAGGCACGCTGTTTACAAGTGATGGTAAGAATGTAGAAGATATTGAAAGAAGAGTTAATGCAGGTAATAGAGTGAATGGAGCTGTGAAGGCGTTTATGAATAGCCAAAACGTGTCCAAGAAGGCACGTTTGGCTGTGCGTAGAGGGGTGTTAGTACCTACTCTTATGTATGGTAGTGATAGTTGGGTATGGCAGAAGAGTCATGAAAGTAGAATAAATGCTGTAGAAATCAGAGCACTAAGAAGTATGTGTGGTGTTTCTCTGACTGACAGAATAAAGAATTTTGTGATAAGAGAGTGTTGTGGGTTAAAATAAGATATAGTGACAAGCATCGAGAAAGGTATGCTAAGATGGTTTGGGCACGTGGAGAGGATGGATGACGAAAGACTGACCAAGCAGATATATAAGGCAAGTGTGGAAGGGACAGGACGAAAGGGAAGACCTAGGCGGACGTTCTCTGACCAGATTGGAGACATCCTAAAAACAGGACAGGTGAGAAGTACCCCGAACAGAAGAGCATGCATGAGGAATCTGATGAGAGTGAATGAAGCAAGAGAGATATGCCAGGATCGTTGCAAATGGCGTTCCGTAGTCTCTGCCTACCCCTCCGGGAAACAGGCGTGAGTCTATGTATGTATGTATGTATGGCATATAATTGCAGCGAAGAGGCAAGATCTCAGCACTACATTATTCTCATAATATATGTTAATAGCCCTCGAGAACAAAAAAGCAAAACAATACTCATTCGAAATGTAAACAAAGTGAAAATAAATGAGCTCTTGAAACTAGTAATTTGCTTCTCATAGCAATGCAAAAAACATCTATCTTACAAAAACACAGTCTGAATTTTAATCTATCTCGTAATACACAGTATTTCCTCCTTTATAGCTTTCTGCTATCTCCTTTTTATTGGAAGAACTTCAAGCACTGATACCTCGGGTTAGTCTCGTAAACAATTTCATAGTTTTACGGGCAGATGTCGAAGTTTTACCAGGCGCGCGCTTGCCGGAAAATTCACAAGTTGATCGCAGAATTTTAACTTCAGCCGTTTCACTCGCATTCGATGCTATGTTATTAATATAACAGATATACGAAGATACTTTGTTTAGCTGTTTGTGTTGATATAAAAGAAAAGCGATTTATATTTTTATCTTTTGGACAGGAAATTTTAGATAAAAATTTCGTAGACATGGGTCAGTACTAGCAGGTAGCGATATCAATTTTAATAATAAATGACATTAACTATGATGACCAAATAAAAAATACTATTGTCTAGTTTTCTTATATCAATTATACTTGTTTTGCCACATTCACTACGAGGCAAAAAAAGCAAGAAAAGAAAATATATATTTTGCAAATGGAAAATGCGAAAGATAACGTAAGACGAGAACTCGTAAGTATTTAAGCGCTAGAAGCACTTAGCTCTTAAAAACGTAGGTGACTGACCCACCGCTGTCAAAGAATTCGCGTCGAAAGAGCTCACATCAAACTTCTTCTTTCTCTTAGCGTTATCCCAGTTTCAATCGGGGGTCCGCTTACTAGTCTAACCGGATTTGGCTGAATATTAGCTTTTCCACAGAGCGACTGCCTGTCTGACCTCCGCAACCCGAAGGGATAGCGATATTCCATGGTTTAGACTAGTGTCAGTTTATTTTGAAGGTACTGACGCTCTGTAACGACTGTCAAAGATCTTCATGACAACCGGGACCGACGGCTTAACGTGCTCTCCGAGGCACGGGACAAGCGATAATTAACAATTCAATACGCACATAACTCCGAAAAGTCATTGGTGCGCGCCGTAGATTCGAACCCGATACCCTCTGCATGGCAGTCTGCTGGTATACTCACTCGGCTATCGCTGCTTCTCGAAGCTCGAACGAGCTCACATCAAACTCTATTCGTAAAATAACCGTTAACCAGACGAAATTCGATAATTGGCTAAAGGTGATTGCATAGTGTACGATTTCGGGGAATTTTATTCGCATTTTCCCTCATGGAAGTTTTGACTGGCTACAACCGACATTCGTCGACCCAATTACTACAACAATTTAATTAGTTTCCTCATTCACTCATTTTCACCTCTTGAGGTGGTATAATAGCTAGAATTTATCATCGCCAAGCCATGAAATCAGCCACCGAAATCAGCGCCCGATTTTCACGGTTTTCAGGATTCTAAGCTGCAGTTGGACGACTAGCAGGCATTCTTGGACATACCACATTTATCGGTACTTTTCTTTTACAACTGGAACAAATGTGGTATGTCACCACACCAGTTGTAAAAGAAAAGTGTGAAAGAAACTCTTCAGTTTATGCGCTATGCGCTATGTCAACTGCCGCGAGTGCGGTATTTTTGTGTGACGCCGTACCTACATACAGCGCAAAATATTTATCACCGTGACCATCGGCCGCCGCTTGTAGCTTTCAAACACGGGCCACGTTGCTACTGCACATTTCTACTGCACTGCTCTATATAAAAGGTAAACCTCATTATTGACTTATCACTATGAATTCTTGATTAGGTGTGACCTTTTATCTCTTTTGACAGGTTGGTCATAAACGACACCACTCACTTCACGTCAAAAATGCCCGAGTTAAAACTCAGGCTGTAGAAACTCGTTCCTTGAAATCGAACGTCGTGCACTGAACTACTCTCTGTCTCTGCGTGGTCAGCCCCTCAACACCACCACTTCACAACTTCCCCTTAGCTTCAAATAAAGATAAATTCAGATTGGTAATACTTCAAAATATTCAAGTAAAATCATCATCATCATGACTGGCTAACAGACAATGCCCAGGCAAAACTACTAGGCACAAGGAGCTCTTTGGCACGTATGTTCCTGAAACAGTATTTTTGGATATTCACCCCCAAGGAGGTTAAAAAGGAGTGTCAAAGTTTGTATGAAATAATCGCGCGTGCGGAATAGCAGGCAAAAGCTAGTATTTTACTCTAAAACGATCTATATACTACCATCTGAATAACCTAAAACTGAGCCAAAAATACCGCTTGGTAATCATATGCACACGCCTAAAGAAGTTTCGTTTCTTCATCGAAAATCCAGGTCAGGCTTATAAAACCGTGTTTAATCTTTTACGCTAAAAAACAATGGACGCTGTAAGAAAGCCAGGAGAAAGACACAGGCAATTACCGGCTGAATGCATGTGGAAACCAGGGAAGATATTTCCGACTGCATTTGCAACGTTTTCTATACAAAGTGTAAAAGCAAGATGCCTTAGTATTTCTGCGCGGAGTAGAGATCCAATTACGGTGGTCATACTTTTAGAAACTTTTGTTCAATGGTAATACATTGTCGGTGAGTTTACGGTAGTACTGAATAATTGATATATAGAATAATATAGATATAGTGCAGTAAGTGTTATTTGGATTCAACAAATTCAGTTTTAGCAGTTCAATAGAAAGGGATTAAAAATATTGCTTGTTGCCTGGTTGCTTCGTATTACGTCTACTCCTTTGTCGGCTCTTACGATACTCGCGGTGTAAAGTGGGGTAGTGATAAATGTATTTCTAATCCATCAGCTCACATAAAAATAATGCATACATAGGCAACATACAGTTATAGATAAATCAAACTTAGCCATTACATTAACGAAATAAACAGTGCGCTCATTCAAGTAACTAAATGGTTTAATGTAAACAATCTAGTACTGAACGCCAAAAAAACAAAATGTATTAAGTTTGCTCTGCCTAATGTCAGAAAACTTGGTCCTAGTATAGCTCTAAATGATGATGTACTCGAAACATCTGAATCTACATTATTTCTAGGAATATACTAGATTCGTAATTACAATGGGGTGCGCATGTTACATATCTCTCAGGGAAACTTAGCTCAGCTGCTTATGCCATTAAGAAGGTTCGTAGGTTGACTGATGTCGATACGGCTAGATTGGTTTATTTTAGCTATTTTCATAGTGTTATGTCATATGGCATTCCATTATGGGGTAGGGCTGCTGACATCGAAAATATTTTTATATTGCAAAAACGGGCAATTAGGGTCATTTACCAATTAAAGACAAGAGTCTCACTCAAAGAAAAATTTTAAAATATTGGTAATCTTACTGTAGCATCACAATATATTTAGGCCAGTGTTATGCATGTACGACTACATATAAATTCTTACAAAATGAATAGTGACATACACAATATTAATACTAGGAACAGGCACAAATTATGTGTACCGTATTTCCGTTTACACAAAACACATAGCTCTTTTATTGGGCTTAGTATTAGAATGTATAATAAAATACCATCTAATATTTTAGACTTGCCTTTAAGGTTGTAACGGGTTCTGGTAGTAGTAAAACGCAGATAAGGTTCTATGCGTTTATTTGCCGAGTATTGCCTCGCTTCCTATGCCGAGTATGACCGACCAACAACACGACACTGGCCTGAACACTAAGGGCTGCAGTCTCCCACGCTGTTCCCTCCGGTAGTGTGTAGGCAGGCTGCTCGAAGGCTACGCGTAGCGGTAGGTCCTCGAAGGCCGTTGGCTCAGCTGGCAGGTGCCGGCGATGTGTGTGTGATGAGCGGGGCAGGCCAGACTCTTCGGCAGAGGTGACGCCGAAGGCGATGAAGCAGGTGGAGCGGTCTAGGTAGCGTAGCCCGAAGCTTAAGGTAAACCTGGAACCTGAAGGAAAGCAGCATTAGGAGAGCCACAACCAATAGAGTCAGGCAGGCGGCGTCAGCCGGCCTCAGCTAGCAGGTAGAGAGATGGGCAGTACGCTAACGCAGTAAATGTAGTGCTTACCCGTAGCTGGGACCAGGATACACGTAGATACGACGTAGGGTCAGTAGGTACGCGTAATTATCGTAGGTAGATAGTACAAGCGACGTTAGAGTAGCGGTGCCGGCCTCTCTGTCGGCCCCTTTATATACCGGGCCCTCCATCAGAGTTCGTGTCGGCGCGTAGGTAACCAAATATTGGCAAAACTCACGGGCGCGGACGATGGCCCTCTCTGATTGGCCGAGCATATGGGCGGTACTGTGACGCAAACGCGGTAAGTACCGGACATACGTTACAAGGTCGTTTCAGAGAACAGTTAAAAATAATCTTATACTAAAGGCATATTATAGTGTAAATGAGTATCTTGACGACAAGTACGCTTGGCAATGAATATTCTTTCTTTATTAGGCCAAATTTTTGTTAGGTCAATAAGCAGTTTTATAGTTTAGTTAATTACCGTATTTTCTTTCTTACTACATTTGCATTCTTGTTCTACTCTTTGTATTATAATTTATCAGATTTGTAAGGTGAGGGTAACTCGTGGCCATGAACTGCTAGCTAATAGATTGTAAATTGCTGCTGGTTTTTGTTTATAGTAATAGGCGGCAAACGAGCATACGGATCGCCTGATGGTAAGCAATTACCGCCGCCAATGGACACAAGCAACACCATAGGAGTCACAAGTGCGTTGCCGCCCTTTGGGGATGGGAAAAGGGATAGGATGAGGAAAGAAATGAGGGAGAAGGAATAGGGGATAGGGCCTTCGGCATTCTCACTCACCGAACGAAACGAAAAAGTTTAAGTACCTACTGTTACTTTACGTCGATTTTCTGTGAGAGGGTAGTACTTCCCCGGTCGAGCCGGCCCATTCATGCTGAGATCAGCAAGGCTCTACTACCTTTAATATACCGTTACTTTTCGGGAAATACTGTTCCACCATAGCTCTGAACAGTCATGTTCGCGAGTAGCCTACATCAAAAGACGTAAGTGGATGCTCCTGTTTCACCATATTTACTTTGGGAGGCTTACCAAATGAACATAATTTATTGCTTGAGTATGATATCAATTTGCATTAGTAGATAACTCACAATCTGAAACAGTTGCAGCTCCTTACAAAGATAACATGTAAAACCATTATACTGGCAGTTAAAAAGAGTGGCCACAAGTTTAATTGCCCGTTCTTTCTCGTGGTTCTACCTATTGCATTGCGAACGTGGCAATAAATGTAAATGTAGAATCATCTAGTAATTAACTTAAATTTTTAACGTTCATAAGCGTCACTTTGTGGCCTAAATGGATAAATGATTTTGACTTTGACTTTGACATTCCTTGCCAATTAAAACGGTGAACATGTGAATATAATTTTCTGCTCCATGGAACACATGTTTTCTCAGTCTTGCAATAAAATACTCACCCAACATCTAAATCTTTCATCATTCACGAGTAAAATAAAAATGTAGTTAAAATAAAGTTCATTTAAAATTCAATACCCTTTGTTCTAATACCAAAAAATAAAACGTTAAAAGAGAATAAATTAATATTAATCACACATATAACAAAGTCGGCTCAAGTGAAAAGTAAACTTAACCGATTAACTTGAAATGGTCGAGTTTTCATTTAAATAATTCGAACCTAGTGATAATTGGTTTGGTGTTAGCCGGGCGTCCATTAAAAGAAAATTCTTTAATCGCGCTGGCCTTTAATTATAATCCTATATGGTTCTATAGAACTAGAATTGTCCTGAACTGCTATTCCGTGGCTTTTGTTCGAGATGGATGGATTTAAAATTAAATGAAGTCCTATGACTTCACTTCATTTTAAAATGTTAGTACATTGAATAAATGTTGTTGTCATGTGACAATAAGTTACTTTGATTTGATATACTTGATAGTCAGTAAAACTTATTAGCTTGTAGGTTTGGGGCAAATGTTTAAATGGCCAGATATAATATGGTAATTGTGTATTAAGAATTGGCACTACCTAGTGTTGAGGTATTAGTCCTAATTCCCTTAAAAGCGTCGGGGCCTTCCATTGCCAATAACTTTTTCGTATCTTCCTTTGATAAAACCTACCCTTAGCACGGTCAAGTCCCTCTAAACCAATATAAGCAACCCCGCTTCTTCCCTGATTTTGCTTATAAATTGCATATTAATTACCTATCTAATTGTCAATAGAATATAGCACGACAGTATGATGTAGTACAAGCGGTCGCGTCGGTGTTTATCACTGCGCCGAGTGTTCTGGGTTCGATCCTCCCACGAGACAACACTTTGTTTGATTCATAAATTGTTATGAGTCTGAGGGTTTTAGGTTTCGTTTTAATATTTGTAAAGTCCCCCGTCGCCTGGCGACACAAGATTTGACCCTAGAGATAGCGCTGTATAAAAAAAATAATGTTATGATTACCACACCACAGTACCTAGGTTTACAATATACTGCGTCTACTACAGATTACTACTTAAAATAATAAAGGATATACATTTCTTGTTTGTCGTATTTACGAAAAGTAATATAATATTAAAGTAATACACGTCAGAATCGGGTGACCCTTCTCCGCATGAACTTGGCCTCGCTAATTTATCGTCAAAACATTTCTACGTTTCACGTTACGACACATATGTATATTATCTGTATATATAAAATCCTTGCGTTACTGACTGACTGACAGACAAGATACAGCCAACACTATCGAACACAAGAAGCTAAAATTTGGCATATATGTTCCTTGGGGACTGTAGCACTGTAGGAGTGCTTTAAGAAGGGATTTTCGAAAAATTCTATGACATCGGTAAGAAACAGTTAAATTACAAAAATATGTACGGGCGTAGCAGCGAGCGTCCTCAAGTATCACTAAACATGTCGAATTTTTGACTCGAAAAAACCTATGGAGCGTCATCTACTGTCATCGACCGGCGAATTTACAACGATAGTTTGGTTCTCATTTTAGTTCGCTTCTCAGAAGTGTATTCTTAGGTATAGAGAATGTGTTTTCAATGATAGTAACGATCGTGAAAAATACTTATATACCTGAGATATATCCATAATATTTATGAGTCTGAGAAAACGTGATGACTTGGTGAAACATGGACAGCTTATAATAATCAGAGTCGCACTTTTCACAGCCAAACAGGTACCTAGTAAGTAAGACGCTAATATTTTTCAAGCTGTCGAGCCGTTCTTGAACGTTGTTGAACGAAAACGGATCTATCTAGACGTGCATGTTTCTGGCACATCAACATCATATCGTTTATTTAATGGCGTGAAGCCAAAAATGTATATTCATTGGTATAGAATACGGCGACGGCTACAATGTAAACCTTTCATATTTTGTGCCAGTCCATCCATAGTAACATATTTTTGGCAAAATTTATTCACAAATATGTATAATTTTTAAGCACGGCTATATCATAACGAAAATAAGCGATCAAGTGTTTATTATTAATTATTTAAACTACATGGTTTGGGCGTGTGAACTGTTTTAAATAGTTGCATACATCAAATAGTTAAAAGGATAGTTATAACAACAAACAGCGAAGCTAATTAATTACAAGCAATACAAGCGTTAAGAAAGGATTATTAGAACAATTACTACCACCCCAAGGAGGTAAAGATTTCACCCGGACGGCATCACGTGGAAGTCTAGTGTATGATAAATTAATTGTACTGCGCCGTCAAGCAGTTCGAGGGCAAAATGTGAACAAACTGACAAGATTTCAAACACCCTGTGCTCTAAGGTTTTCTTACCCAAACTTCCTCCCATCCTACTATCTCTGCAAAACGTGTTCACTTTATATCGACAGCAGCCCATGATACTGTAGTGTGACCTGCTTTGAGTTAGCGACGAACAAACAGAGTGTATAATTTCAAAGGGTACCGATCCAGACGTCAAGTCAATGGCATAACGAGTTGACGGCAACGTTTTAAAAGCAGTTTTGAAAGTTAATGCATGTATACAATGCACAGTTCCATTAGAAGGAAAGTTTTATAAGTGAAATGTCTACTTGTTAGTATGTGCATTCGTCACCTGCCTTGCTGTGGAGAGAGGTTGATTACTCATTTGTCAACTTTCCACAGTTTAACTTTGCCCAAAGTTTTGACACTCGTGGAGGGACTCCAAAACTTTGTGTCTTCAATGGACACTGTTGTTGAAACAGTGGATGAAAAAAAACAGCATATGAATACTGTGTATAGATTAACGAAAGTACACTTAGGTATACGTTTGCATCTATGTTATAATTATTACGTTGTGTAATGTTTCTTGCGGTTTTGGCCGCGATCGAAAAAGAGTGCATATTTTGTGTTTTTTGCTGGGCAATTACGTAAAAACTTACCTATTTCATAATATAAACACACAAAAATTACGGAGATTTAATTCAAATCAAATTTAAAAGATTTAATATTTTCATTCATCTGATCTTATATATTTCCAACCTGTGTTACTATCGTAGGAATGGTTAAACTATTAACCACATAAACACGACACTACAACTTACATTTAAAACCTCCTTTCACCAACTCCCCAAGAAATTCTCAGGGATAGTGTAGAGATATTATCGACGCCAGTTCTCTTGTATAGCAGCATTTAATCCGAGCAATACCTGCTTACAAGGAATGGGAGGCGCCGCAATGAATCAATTTGCGAAATCCCGGACATTGCCGCGGTAAATTATCCGGCTAGCTGGCAAACTGTTTTGTTTAGAATTTGACTTATGTATATTCCGACCAGGAATTTGGGAATTTGGTCTTATGACTATTAGGGTAGTGAGGAATTTAGTGCTATAGTACAGAGGCTATTTAAGCAACTGTGCTTTAAATAATTGTTCAGGATTTATTCAATTTCAATACCTACATTTAATACCAATGGTATTTGGTTCAACTCATAACTAATGATTTCTTCTTGGAAGTTTTACCAATCTTTAAAACTTCGTGTGCAAACGTATACTTTGCGAGCCCAAATCATAATTAACTTGAAATCTTCTTTTGATTAATATTACTTTTAAAACTAATTTACTGCATTTAAACTAACTTTTTAGCGTTTCATGCATTAGGCGTCTTCAAAATAAACTTTAGAAACACAGATTTTACAGCTTTGTAATATCATATATTAATGACATCACAAAGCTGTATGAAAATTATAAAATAATAAACTAGTCTAAAATTTCCATATAAAGTAAATATTTGGATAATGTGTTTTGTACATTAACGATGTTCCATTCTAACATCAAAACACAAATGAAATGGATCTCCAATTCCCATTCACAATACAAAGAATATGTTTTCGAGTTTACCTCCACAAATAAATAAGATGGGGATAATTTCGAGGAGATGGGCCTCGTAAGCCTTGGTTGGCAACCTGTCTAGGAGAAGGAAAACTCCGAAATTAAACCAAACGTTCGGGGAGATGGGCCTTGTTAGCCTTGGTTGGCAACCTGCCTAGGAGAAGGAAAACTCCGAAATTAAACCAACTTTCAGGGAGCATACCCGACACAAAACCCCGATCTAAGGTGTCAACCGACCCGTGCCGAGGGATTAGTGGCCAGAGGGCAAGCTGGTCTCAAACGGAGGGTGCCTGTGTTGGTGGTCACAGGGCACAGCTAGGATTCCATCTTACCCCCGTACAGGGCTCTGCGGGGATGGACATTTTAAATCCCTATTACTCGTGGGAACGCTATGAGGACAGATATTAATAATTCTTTAAATGGCGGCGACGCGGTTCGCAACCCGTCACGTCTCGTTTCCCGCGAGGGCGAAAAGCGGCCTGCGGAAAGCCGATTTGCAACATTGAATGTTGGCGGTGGAATGGACGGAAAATTGGATGAAGTATACCAGATGATGGATGATAGAAAGATTGATATTCTGTGTGTGAATGAAACGAAAAAGAAAGGATGTGACACTAACAAGCATGGCAGCTACACGACTTATTGGTCTGGAGAAGATAGTACCAGCAGAGCCTGCAAGGGAGTTGGTTTAGTACTTTCTGCGCGAATGAATGAGTGCGTAAAAGAGTTTGAATGTGTAAATGCAAGGCTACTATGGATGAGAATGAAAATAGGACTTACTCGTCTTCTTATTGTAGGGGTTTACGCCCCGGTCAATATAGTAACGGGTATGTCACAACAAGAAAAAGACGAAAGGCAGGAGTTTTGGGAGAGTTTAAGAGAGATTCTGAGGACCTGTAAGGATAATGAAAGATTGATTTTGTTAGGTGATTTCAATGGATGGGTGAAAGGAAAGCGAGATGGATTTGAAAGGTTTTTAGGTGGATTCGGTGATAAGAGTGTGAACGAAAATGGAAAAGAACTGCTTGAGGTTTGTTTGGAGTGGAGCCTTTGTGTGACAAACACCATGTTTGATCACAAAATGATACATTTGTAGACACGTGAGGCGAAAAATGTTAGGAGAAGTATGATTGATTTTGTAATAGTAGATGAACGACTGAGAAAGAATGTGTTGGATACGAGAGTGTTTCGAGGGATCGGCATCCATACAGACCACTTTTTGGTGTTAAGCCGGATAAGTGGGCTCTTTAGAGGATGGCGACACCGAGAAAATAATCAAGAGAGGGTCTTGGAAAGAATAAAAGTAGAAAATCTGCAAGAGAAAGATGTGAAAGATGAGTATAAACGAAGATTGATAGCAAGATTTGAGGGGTTCGATGGCATAAATGATATGGAAGAATTATGGCATTCCTTTAAAGAAGATGTAGTATGTGTAGCGTCTGAAGTATGTGGTGTGATAAAGAGAAGGAAACTACGAAAGGTTAAGAATTCATGGTGGGACAAGGATGTACAATCAGCAGTATCAGAGAAGAAGAAAGCGTGGTTAGATTGGTTGGCTGCCAAAACAAATGAAAGAATGGGAAAGGCAACGAGTGATGACATAGATGAAGCAAGAAAGGAGTTTGTTAGGTGTAAAAGAATAGTGAAAGAAATGGTTAAAAAGAAGAAAGCGGAAAAGAAAGATGAGGGTGTACGGATCAAGATTTTTCCTTGCGATGCATAGCCGAGAAATTTTTGGCCAAAGGTCAAAAGGTCTACTGCGCATTCGTGGATTTGGAAAAGGCTTATGATAAAGTGGTGAGGAATGAAATGTGGTCGGTACTGTCGATGTATGGGGTGAACAGCAGCCTCATACGAGCTCTGAAATCCCTTTATGAGGATTCTAGAGCTTGTATGAGGATAAACGGGGCATACACTGACTGGTTTACCATCAACACAGGTGTTAGACAGGGATGTGTAGCGTCGCCGTGGCTGTTCAACCTCTTCATGGACAGTTGTTTGCAAGATTTGAAACATAGTGATTGTGGATTAAGAATGAATGAGTTACTTGTCAAATGCCTCCCTTATGCTGATGATTAGGTTATGCTTGCGTCTTCAGCGGAGGAGTTGCAGGAGATGGTAACAATCATGCATGGTGCGTTAGAGAGGAAAGGAATGAAAGTGAATGTAAGTAAAACGAAAGATATGGTTTTTGAAAAGGGGGAATGCGTTACGGCTTGTAATATTATGATCGATGGACAGCGAGTGGAGCAAGTGAATGAGTTTGTATATTTAGGTACGCTGTTTACAAGAGATGGTAAGAATGTAGAAGATATTGAATGAAAGAGTTAATGCAGGTAATAGAGTGAATGGAGCTCTGAAGGCGTTTATGAATTGCCAAAACGTGTCCAAAAAGGCACGTTTGGCTGTGCATAGAGGCGTGTTAGTACCTACTCTTATGTATGTTGTGATAGTTGGGTATGGCAGAAGAGTCATGAAAGTAGAATAAATGCTGTAGAAATGAGAGCCCTGAGAAGTATGTGTGGTGTTCCTCTGACTGACAGAATAAAGAATTGTGTGATAAGAGAGTCTTGTGGGGTAAAAGAAGATATAGTGACAAGCATCGAGAATGGTATGCTAAGATGGTTTGGGCACGTGGAGAGGATGGATGACGAAAGACTGACCAAGCAGATATATAAGGCAAGTGTGGAAGGGACAGCACGAAGGGGAAGACCTAGGCGGACGTTCTCTGACCAGATTGGAGACATCCTAAAAACAGGACAGGTGAGAAGTACCCTGAACAGAAGAGCATGCATGAGGAATCTGATGGGAGTGAATGAAGCAAGAGAGATATGTCAGCATCGTTGCAAATGGCGTTCCGTAGTCTCTGCCTACCCCTCCGGGAAACAGGCGTGAGTCTATGTATGTATGTATGTATGTATAAATAAGAGAATATTTTTTTCCAGTAATATTTATTTTCTTCGGTTTTTATGTTTGTGTCAAAGGAAATTATTGAAAACCTCTCAAAGGAGGTCAAAACTCTTAAAGAAAATTATGTGTCTGTAATTGTGGAATGTCTTAGTATTTTTGTTTCGAGTACGTTTCGAAATAAAATACTTATTATGGGTTCATTGTATTTTTTGTGATAATAGGGAAGGATGTTTCGTTATTTATTGAGAAAAGGCCATTACGAATGTACTCTACTTGTGTTATGGGCTACAGTTAATGTTAGAATGGTTGACATTATCCTTAACTGCAGTACAAAATAGCAGCAATATCGCACTAAGTAAACCATTGCCTAATTTTATTCAGCAATTAAGACGTTGTGGAGCAGGATCCTTAGGCGCTTCAAGCTGGTGATTGGCAAGGAAGGGGCCAAAGATCGGGTGAAGTGGCGTTCTCTCGTATTGGAGGCCAAGGCATGTTTTGGGTCGATGAGCCATTGGAGTAAGTAAGTTATTCTAAGATGCGCATTTTTATAATAACTGTTCCTATTATGCGGAATCTGTTCTCTCTTCAAAAAAGTCGTGCATGTACCCTATTGTTTGCATCGTTTATTATTTGAGATCCTTATACTTAAAAGAAATGTCGGGGACATTAGGGAATTGTGGATGCCCACATATAAATGCTCCTTTGGCATAAACAAGCCACGACGCTTTAAACTATGAGATTATAATTATATCGTCACAAGATATTGAGAACGCGCACTCATTGATAAGGCTATGACCGCATGAGGTTTAAGCGACCGCCACGCTATTTCAATTCACCGAGTATTATAGGTTCGAGTTTTTGATGTTAATTTTTAACATTTAAAATGTTTATGAAGTCCTTTGCGACGCAAGAAGATTGATGATCACTTATCACCATTAAAAGTTCACATCTTTAAACAGCACTGACACTTTCTGCTGTACAAAAATAATAACAGAAATATTTTCCGCTCTCACTCTCTTTCACGTAGATACATAAAAACATACATTTGTGTTACGATGAAGATGTTTCTTTACAATTACCGATGTTCATAACCGCTACAAAGTCGTTGTAAAATCGCAGAAATGATAAACAAAGTTAACAGAAATTACCAAGTGCCACACGTTGAGATTTCGTAGAATTGTACGTAATATTTAAATGGTTTTCGTCGTATTTCAAAGTAATAATGTTTTGGTGCATCATACAAGTTTATTCTATCTGGCATTTCTTGTCAAGGATCCTATTTGTGACCGGTTTTATTACCAAAGTCTACATATAGATACCTGGAATTTTAACAGATAATTGACAGATAATTATAAACAAATATGTACTTTCTAATTCTATTAGTTAAAATCTGAAACACCCATTATGGGGAACATAATCAGTAGCGTCAAAAGTCCCAAATAACTCAACCTCTGCACTGGCCTTAAAACCTTTCTATTTCAATTAAAACAAATTAAAAATCAGTACACTATTTCGGTCAATGTAGTAGAATCAGTGCTTCTATAGTAGTAGTAACTTTGCTAAATTAGAGAAGCCTTAATGTTGTGGGTTAGAGGTGCACTCTATTCTAGAGTACTGATAATCCACCGACTGGATTATCTGATCTATCCTTATTAACATAATTATTCTAAATCTGGACAGTAAGTCCCAGGTGATTTGAATACTTTTTGAAGCTCACGAATCAAATTCAGCGAGGATTATGTAATGGATATTGAGATTTTATTTAACAAGAATGGTTTATTTTAAGGAGGAAATTTTTGGAGAAATCATTTGTGATTTTTCGTCGTCTAAAAGGAAGTGAACTGCTGCTGGATGTAGCTGAACAAATATTTATAGCAATCAGATGTGTAACCTATGTTAGCATAATACACGATCTTTGTTCGCTTCTAGTAGTAGGTACTATCGGTGTGCGTTAAATGTCACCAATGTTGGTGTTTTCGCCATTGTACAATTGATAGATAGGTACACAAGTTATCTTGGGTTCAAAAGTTCTTCATTATTTTGCTTTTTTGTAGCTCAAAATAATTTTTGCCTTTTGATTAGGTATATTTAGTAGAAGAGACGTGGAAGATTGACCTTCACCGATCTGATAACCAGATGAGACGTATTTTTTATGTAATATAATTTATAAACAAATATGCCTATGATAACTTGCCTCTCAAAAAAGTGCTCATAGCTATTTTAAATTTAAGTAATTTTAATCAACCGCAAATATGTTTAACTTTGTCGTTTATACAAATACTATGGAAAACAAGGTTATTTATGGTGATGAAAAAGTGATAGTAATATTTGAAGATAAAGGGTATGTTAAGTGTTAAGGCTGATGCTAGTAATTAATAAACAAACAATCTTGGAGTGGAAGCAATATAGCAACAAAGATCAAATAATTAGATTAAGTGCGAGTCCCTTAAGGGTCCCGTAGTTCAGGTATCTACATAACATACCCTTTATCTTCACTTAACCAAATATCACGATCACTTTTTCATCACCAAAAGTAACTTTGTTTTCCATAGTGTTTGTATAAACCACAAAGTTATATTTGCGGTTGATTAACTTAAATTTCAAATAGCTATGAGCACTTTTTTGAGAGGCAAGTTATCATAGGCATATTTGCTTATAAATTATATTACATAAAAAATACGTCTCATCTGGTTATCAGATCGGTGAAGGTCGATCTTCCACGTCTCCTCTACTAATTGTATTAAAATTGTACAACCGATATAACTTATATTTTTTATTCAGAGATAAGTTCTAAGATCTCTAGTTAGCATGATATTTCCTGTTGATAAGCTGTCAATGAAGTCTTATACTGTAAGCTATTATCATAATTTCTGGTATTACAATTGAGGCATGATTGCGCTCAAGATCTAAACGGAGATTTTCGACGCATCCATATTTAGAAAAGAAACACACTCTCAAGCAAGAGGCCTCAATTACGACTCTCTTCCAATTTTTTTGTATTATTTGTTAGAGTATTATTAAACTTTTAAGAATAAACCGTTGTATTTTACAAAAATTAAAGTACATAAACACCCTAAAACAAATTTTACTAACTTACGTACAAAATTCGAAACAACCGAAGAGTACAGAACTCATATATATGTGTTGGATGGCAAAGGAATGTGTGTTTAGAAAATAATTCAAAGTTCAGCGCAGCGGGAGACGTTGGCAAGCCGTCGCTGGCTCGTGCTAAGAAGCCATGAATATCGTCCCACCGTTTGTGACCCCTGATGTTGAGAAACTAGAAGAAACTTCAGAAAAAATATTTTGATAGGTTTTCTGTTTGGACTCTAGCTTGAAAGTAATAAACATTCTTATTTTTGTTGTTCCTTTTTCTGATGGCGTTAGTATGTTTTTAGAAACCTTGCTGTTTCTTCATTTATGAATAATTTGGTCAACATTTTTGGCAATATCTTAATGCAATATCCTAATGAATGTCTGCATGTTTGGTACGATAAAAATAAGGTTCTCTACTCTAACAAAATAAACTTTCCAAAAGCGACAGGGCCAGTCAAGGCCAAGCAAAATACAAGTTAGCAAAACAAAATAAGTATTTATTTTTACATTGAATAATTTTTTTATGTACTACATGGTCAAATAATTCAAACTTGTAGAATAGAATAGAAAAGAATGTTTATTTGCAAGAAACATGGTTACAGGTAGTTGTTTCAAAATCATATAGTACAGCATGTCTCACCATAGCCGGCGTGCAAAATTAAAAATATGGATAATTAACAAACAATGAATTGAAAACGAAAGGTTAAAACAATGTCAAAATATATGAAGATACAAAAATAATTATTAAATGAATGAACATGTTGTAAATAAACAGACAAAATACAAATTACAATAATTAAAATTTCATTATATTAGGTCAATTCCTGTCATTACAATATTATTATTGATTATTATTGCACATAAAATTCTTGTAAGGAGTAAAAACATTTAGTAATAAGCCATTCTTTGAGTGCATACGTGAAGCGCGATAATGGCATTTATTCTCTTATCGACTTAGGTATTTTGTTAAAGACCTGGATACACATGCAATAACTATTCTTTTTATAAAGGGTAGATGACATTCTTGGTAACAATAATTTAGTTTCATCTCTAGATCCATATGTTTTAGTTACACTCACTTTTTTAAAAAGGTCAGGATGTCTTTTAACAAACACACCAATTTTGTGGATGTAAATGCAAGTACCAGTAAGCAGATTGAGATTCTTGAATAGAGGCCTACAAGAGTCAAGTGGGGCCGCATTTTATTTTGCCCTAACACACTTTTTTTTGTGAAATAAATACCTTACTTATGTCGGTTGAATTGCCCCACAACAAAATACCATATCTTAGTATTGACCCAACATAACCATGATATGCTATCAAGGCAGTATTTTCGTTAGCAAGTTTCCTAGTCCTTCTTAGAGCAAATACGAACCTATTTGTGCGGGTGAATACTGTTTTTATGTGGGCCTTCCAGTTGCAGTTACCATCAAGTACCAAACCAAGAAACTTCGTCTCCATAGCCTCTGATATGTCATTGCCGCAGTAATGTACATTTAGGGCCGATATTTTGCAATTGTGATTTTTAAATTGGATGACTTTTGTGTTTGATAAGTTGACCGCAAGGTTATTTGACTTTAACCAGGTGGAGATACTTTCAATGGTGTTTATTAAAGTTTGCTTATAGTCATCATTAGAGTTTTTATCTCGTCGTACCACCACCGAAATATCATCGGCAAACAAAGTGCATGAGTGGTTTGTAACCTTTGGGATATCATTCACATACAACAAAGACAAAAGGGGTCCCAGTACACTCCCCTGAGGTACTCCAAATTTATTTAATTTATATGTAGACTGGTATGACGTGATGGTTTGATTTTTATCTACACGAGATACTTCGACGCATTGCTTGCGATCCTTCAATTAGCTACCCAACCAACTCAGAGCGTTACCTCGAATGCCATACAAGTCGCATTTATTTAACAAAGTTTAATGATCCACAAAATCAAAGGCACTACAGACGCAGATACAGACATATAAAAAAATATAGCAGAAACGCGTCTTTTCTTATCTAGATATTTTGTAATGCTTTTAATTAATGAGAAGGTAGCTGTAAATTTTGTGAAGCTTTAAATTGTCAGCAAAGTATGCTAACTACAGTTCAGTTAAATTCTAGTAGCACTAGATAACTGCGTGATTAACCGTAATATCCCGTAAGTAATACTGCGATGCTCCGAATCTAATTGCCCCATGAATATTATGTAACACTCAAAATAACACCAGTATATATCTACACCAATATCATAACACTTCAGCCTAACTTATAAAGTAAAATTAGAGCATGGCGTGTGGCATAATTAATTGGCTTTTTTATAAGATTTCATAATTATGTAGATATATATCTAATATTTGTAAACATGTAAAAATCAGGATCTATGTTTTTTACTCTTCATGTCTGAATAGTATCTAGGTACTAGAATTCCCTTGTACAATATCGGACTGACTTATAAAAGGACTTTTTTAAAGTTTTGAAATAATTTTAGCGTGAAAGATCTTGCCATGAATTTAAAAGATGCAGTTTTTAAGCAAAAATATGATAAAAAATTGTTTGAAAGCTGAACATAGTTCTGATCTCAAAGATTTTAAAATGAAATCTAAAAAAGGTCCCCACAATGTTCGAAAAAATGTTTCTAAGACATTCTTTAGGCATAGGCACGACTCATTTTTAATTTTAAAACCTTTTCGGTTATGACTTGAAAACACAGGCGACGAGAGCAAAACTTTGATATTACTAGACAAAGCTTGTTCTTCAACTTAATTATTACGTTATTGAATTAAAAATGGTCAAATATTCAGCTTACTACCGACATATTCATCATCATCGGCCCTGTATATAAATTGTCCCACTGCTGGGCACGGGCCTCTTCTCAATATAAGAAGGGTAAGGCCATAGTCCACCACCCTGGCCAAGTGCGGGTTGGCACTCTACACATGGCTTTCGAGAACTTTATGAAGAACTCTCAGACATGCAGGTCTCCTCACGATGTTTTCCTTCGCCGTTTAGCAAGCGATAATTAACAATTTAATACGCACATAACTCCGAAATAGTAATTGGTGCGCGCCGTGGATTAGAACCCGTGTTCCTCTACGTAGCAGTCTGTCGGGCTCTCCACTAGGCTATCGCTGCTTTAATTTATAAATTCACTTATTTATAATTTAAATCAAAATAATACCCTTAAGTGAAAGTGTGAAGGTCAGGCACTCTACATTTGAATAATATGGCCACCAAGTAATTTACTTCCAGCACCACGTAAAATAATATATATCAAGATCGCAATCAGAATTCCTCACCCGGCCACTTCCGGCAGATATTATTCCGTGTTTGCATACATTTTCTTGCAGGACAGGATACGGAGGCATTTCGCACGGAAACATTGAATAATTTTATGCTAAGAACTTGGCAAAATGAATTCTTACCGGCTGAATAAGTCGTAAATGTTCGTTTACTTGTTCGAGAACTTCCTGGCATTCTAAGAATAATATAATGTCTGTCGCACGTACGAAATGCTCTAGGATTAACTTTGAAAAATTTGTAGCTCTGAGGTGAGCGTCGAAGTTTCAAGTTTTACTTTGTAGGTTTGTGGGTAGATATGATTTCGCAGTTTGATTTACAATGCTAAGAAGGCGTATCGGTAATAAAATACTGGCCTGTTGTACCGTGTATTAAAATTTATTGTGGTTGTACAGTAAAACATTTAAAACGACATAACATACGTTCATAAAAGACACTAGCTATGGTTCTAACGTAGGAATATCAAAAATAAAACAACATCATCATCCTCCTATCGTTATCCCAGTTAGAACTCGGGGTCCGCTTTCTGGTCTAACCGGATTTAGCTGAATATTAGCATTTCCACGCAGGGTCAGCATGTCAGTACTCTGCAACCTAAAGAGAAAGCTATATTCCATGATTTAAGCTACTTTTTAGTTTATTTACAGGTACTGACTCCCTATAACGACTGTCAAATATTTTCACAATAGCCGGGACCGACGGCTTAACGTGTTCTCCAAGCCACGTATCAAACGAAAATTTACAATTCAATACACACATAACACTGAAAAGTCATAGGTATGGATTTGTGATATGAATGTCATAGGTCGCTGTGGATTCGAACCCTCTGAATGGCAGTCCAAATCATCTAACATCTAACTATTGCAAAAATAAAACAACACAGTATTTTATTTTAACCATTTATATCTAAACTATCATGCCATCTTTATTCCCTAGCTGAATTTACGATGTAACATAATAATATACCTAATGTTCAATATGTTGTTCAATACAATGTTCACGCATTATTTTATATACAATAGCTTAGCGTGGAGACCTGTAATTGACTATAATTATGTCACATATTTTAAATATTTATTTAATTTCTATATGATGTTGGTCTTCCTAAGATTAAACAAATAAATAAGCAAGTCTGCCAATCTTTCTAAAAATTAAACTTTCACGACTTGTACCTTCACAGCCTTTTGCAGTCCACTGCCGGACTTAAGCCTCTCCTAATATGCTTCCAATAACACTGTGAGTCGAAGGGAGGATTTGGAACACTATAGTTAGTATAGGGTTTAATGCCGAATTTTCAAATTGCAAATACACTATTTGCTACTGTACTATATCTGTGTAACGGGTCTACATAGAGTAATAAAAAATCATATAGTAATAATTATTTGAAAATAAAAGAAAATATTTGCCCCCACGGTATTATTTACAAGTGACCACGCCTGGTGTAATCCACGCAGAATCGTCAGAGTAAGAAATTTTTTTTTCATCCCATTACAGTACACTGAAGTAACTTACAAAGTCCATACGCTTTCTCTACTCATCAATCATAGTCATAAACAGAATCACATTCTAAACTAAACACGTGAAAAATATCCAACATATAAATAAAAGCGCGAACAAAAAGGAAAATCAAACAGAAATTCTCTTAATAAAATGTACGGCGTGTCAGGTATTACTTAAGAGATTATCCGAGCCGTCTGCGCTTAGTGGCTGTCAGACTGAACGGTCGGTCTTACATGATGGTTGCTACTGAATGCGGCTGTATGAAATCAAAGCTTTGAAGAGAGTATGGGTAAGTAGTAGTGGTGCAGAGGTCGGGTAAGTGGTAGTAAACAGAAATATTGCGGATTCGAATCCATACTAAACAAAACTTTTTGTTTATAGACTCACGCCTAAAGCGGTGGTAGAGGTTTAATATTACACCCACATTTTGCTTTGTTTTTTTTAGATCCCACGTAATAGGGGGCGAGCCTAGCGTTAAAGGGCATACCACCAGACTCTGTGCTGCTACTGAGGATTCCGAAAAATTTCAGTCGTTCCTTTGCAGCAGCCGAATGCGCTATCCACTGGACTATGGAAGCAGTTATTAACAAAACTATATAATTTTAAGAAAGGTGTGCAGTTCTCGAATAAATCTTGTTTATGCTGCTTGTAGCAACAGAATGCAGTACAATTGATTTGTTACTGGTAATTACAAATTAATAAGAAGGTATTTTTGTATCGCAGTAGAACCAAAGTCGCCGACATAACTCTCCGGATAGCCAAGCTGAAGTGGCAGTGGGCAGGGCACATAGCTCGAAGAACCGATGGCCGTTGGGGCAGAAAGGTTCTGGAGTGGCGGCCACGTACCGGACGACGCAGCAGAGGTAGGCCCCCCGCAAGGTGGAACAACGATCTCGTCAAGATCGCGGGACGCGGTTGGATGCGGGCGGCTCAAGACCGGTCTGTGTGGAGAACCTTAGGGGAGGCCTATGTCCAGTAGTGGACGTCGTTTGGCTGATATGATGATGATGATGATTTTTATAAAAATACCATAAAAGAGACTAATTAATAGCATTTTGAAAATTAATCATCTTGAGCATGAGCAATCATCACCCGGTCGATAGTATAAATTTCTTGTTCTGATTATATTATCTTCACGAAGAATTTGATGGACAATGTATTGCACGAAAGCTATTCAATTCCACTAAGTCCAGTCCATCACAAAGTAAAGGCAACAAGTTAAATAGTTTCCTTTGGCGTATTGTTCTCAAGCAATGAATGACTCGACAACATCACTACTGCACTATGTATAGAAATCAAAGTTGACAAAACGGATTGAATTAAGCTCACAGACAAAAATATCGTGTTATTTAATAGTATCATACTGTCTCGTTGGTCTCGCGGCATAAATGTGCGCGTGGGATTCGGAGGTCTCGAGTTCGATTCACGGGTCGGGCAGAGTGTTATTGGGTTTTTCCGTTAGGAAATTCGCAGTAGCAGCACGGAATCTGGTAATGTGCCCGGTACGGCAATAGGCTCGCGCCCTATTACGTGGGACCTAAAAATTCCTGGCGAAATGTGGGTGTAATATTGCACCTCTGCCTACCCCTTCGGGGATACAGGCGTTAGTCTATAAATAAACAAAAAAAATAATATCTATTAAGAACTAGCAAAACTATCCGACTAATGACAGATAAAGAATACAAAATGTTACTTAGGTACCCATTTTATTGTGGCTGTAGTAGGAGGCGACTAAGGAAAATAAACGAAGCAAATAGTATAATAACGTAGAGATGTACAACTAGACATCAAACCCTGTACCGTCCCTGTCTTGCCAGCATAGTAGCCAAATCATGGTCTTACAGTGCTACTATTCATCAAGAAATGTTATGTTTAAGGAGAGCAATAAGTATCTGGAATCTAAATTCGATATTTATTTTTTGCAAAAGTTGTTTAAATTTAAGCATAATTATTTTCGCTTAAGATGTCGAAGTTTAATATGTTTTTGTTAATTAGAGTTCGCAAAACCAGTCAGAAAGAAAAATAATATGAGTCCTATGTCAAAAAATATGAAAAATATAATACAATCTATTTTACTTTTACCGAATGTGTACATACACATTCGGTAAAAGTCGGACTTGCCCGCATGCATACATTACACTTAAACCGTCCTCTGGAGGGACAATATTGGTGAAATCCATGCAAAAATGGTTCGGTAGTAAATGAGTTTATCGAGATCATACGATGGACAGATGTGACCAGAAGCCCCCCCGTGGGATCTCCACCTTGTCGTGGTGAAGGGGCTCAGTAACAGTGGCTTGGACACCCGTGGTGAAGCTAAGAGATTCCAGGAGTGGACACTCCGCGTGGGCTTGGAGAGGGCCTGCGCAGGATGCCTTCAAATGTGCGGGTGTGGGGGGCAATTCTGCCTGTCCCTTGCAGTCGTGTGCGGTCGCGGGAGGAGAGGCGTGTCGGTGTTGCGTTGCCGCGCGCCCTATCTTCCGCGACCAAATGGGGGCGCACGATTCGACGCGTTGTGGTGGGGCCGCAGAGGAAGAGGAGTGTTTTCAAGGTGGACGAGGTAGGCAAAGGTGTATCACTGATCCACACTTCGCAAGTTACGTTTCGGTCCCAATGTAATAGGAGGTGATGACAATTCATCTTCCGGCACATTATTAAGCGAGCGATAATTAACATTATTAATTCACACATAACATTGAAAGCTAAAGGTTAAAATAACCGGGGTACCTGGGAATCGCACCCGAGACCATCGTCTCAGCAGTCCCTTACGTACATCACTGGGCTACCGCCTCTTTATAATATAATTATATTCAATTAAATTATTGGAGCTTCCCTATCACTTATATAGCTTCTGCTCCAGCAATTCCGACGCATCTCAACACAGCCACAATTGGCTACTATACGTCTAAAGCCAAGGCGTATTAATTAACATCCACATCGATCATCTGTCGGAGCTTGGCGTTATCTCAATGATGTGAGTGTCAATAATTGGTTGACGACTGTGCTAGACGCAGGGATGTCAGAGCGATTCTACGAGAATACTGAGCTTCCTTAGAATTTAGGATCTGTCTTTATGATAGGTTGCATATAAATTATTTTCCGACTTTATCTAACATAGTACCTAGTTTATAAACTGTCAACGTCTATGTTGATAAGAGTGTACGATAATCATACAAGACTTGATGAAAATATACATACATAATACTTAGTCTTGCCAAATTATAACAAAGAATATTATAACAAAGAAAAAAATATTTTTTTAATTATATAATATAATATTCTACCACATTCACACAACAACATCTAGTCCCAAACTAAGCAGAGCTTGTACTATGGGTACTAGACGATGGATAAAAATACATATATACATTTTTTTGTAAATACATACATATAATACATAGAAACATCCAGACCAAGACAAAAATCCATGTTCATGCCCACAAATGTTCGACTTGAGCGGGAATCGAACCCGCGACCTTCGGCGTAGCAGTCGCTTACACTCCCGCCGCGCCAACCTGTCGTCTATAATTGCAAACAACATTTATAACTTTTACAGTTTAATACATAAATATAAAGCAATTTAAAATATAAAAAGGTTATTCGAAGTGTTCTCCATTGGCTGCAATACAGTCCTTTAAACGTTGAGGCCAGTTATCAATAGAAGCACGCACTCTTTCCATGGGAAAATTCTTCACTACCAATCGTATGGATTGTTTTAGGAACTCCAAATTATCATGGCGTTTAGAGCAAGCCGTACTCTCTAAAACTGACCATAAATCATAATCCAGTGGATTAAGGGACTAGACGACGGCCAGTCTTCAGCTCTGATGAAGTCCGAAACGTTCGCTTCCAACCAAGACTGCATGGACCGAGCTTTATGACCCGGTGCCGAGTCTTGCTGGAAGGACCATGCTTGGTTATTGAACATGGTGTTGTTAAGAGGCTTAACTACCTTCTCAAGAATGGTATTTTGATACACTTGTGCCGATGTTTTGTTACCTTTTCACTAAAATAAGGCTCAGTCACTCCTTCACTGCACCCCACCAAACCATCACTGAAGTCGGATAATCCCCACATTGCACTCTGTCGAATGATTGGGAAGCTTCCTTAGAGCTTTGAGCATAAATATTATAATAAAAATCATTTTGTTTGTTAAAATGTTGCTCAATTGTAAAAAAATTTTTATACGTAAACAAAAACCGCTTCAGTAGTTGTTTCGATTTTACCACCCTATTCCTAAATACTACCCTATTTTTAAATTATCAGTTAAGAAATGAACAGTGCGTCTCTTATAGGCTACAAATCCTAAGACATCTTTTAAAATACGTGACATCATTCTAGGTGCTATCTTCATCTCCCCAGATAAAATATTTTGTTTTCAGACAGGATTTCTTCGAATTCTTTCCCTTACTACTTTGACCACCTTTTTCGTACGAACATGATCCTAGGTGCTATCTTCATCCGCATGAGGCTGCGTTCGGTTGGTTTTTTAAGAATATTTTTAAATTACCTCTATGTATCGCGGCGTGCGTTTGTGCCAATTTAGTGTACCCCGCGACACGGTGGAGAGTGGTCATGGGTTCAGCGGAGAACACTCAGGTATCAAGTTATTGACCTCACGTTCGCCTGGGAGGCGATCATTAGTATTAGCGGTAAGTTTTTTACAAATGTCGTTTTTTAGTTTTTTGCAAGTATCTCTCTTATTTGTAACAATAAGTTTGATTTAACGGAGAATTGATAATTTTGTTTCATGGATGAATCTCGACGAGAACCTGATAACAAACTATTTGGAAAAAGAAGATTCGGACAGTGAAACAGATTACGATTCAGACGACAGTGTGGCTGATCCTACTCTCTTACCCTCGTGCCAGCTTAAAGATGATCTCCAAAATATTGCTCCAAACAACCTTAATATACCTACTGAAACATTCCAATACAAGCAAGCACAAGCACCGAGTTAGAAGCTGCTCTACAAACCCAATCTCGATCTCCAAACTGCTGTAATTGTGATAGAAAAATATAGGCTAATTTTAATTTACTCTCAAGCCAAATATCTAATAATTAGAATGGTATTTTTACGTTTATGTGATATAATACATTAACAATACTTAATTTAGATAATAAATTAGAAGCTATACGTTTCTTTTTATTTTTTATTATAATTTTTCAAAAGACTGTTCAAACAAGGGTAATAATCGATTGAAGGTTGATTTTAAAACTGGAATTATAATTTTAAGGAAAATGTGCCATTAAATTTAAAGAAACGAAGTGTTTCTTGATTTTTTGTTACATTTAATACAAATTTTAATAGAAAATCTTTCTAAAATCTTGTATCACTTATGAAGTAGCCTCCCGAGCGATCATTAGTATTAAGCAGTAAAAAAATAAGATTAGTACTTTAATGTTAAGGAGCTGTTATACCTCAGAAGCCGTGAAACACCAAATTTTTCATCGCGCAACTAGTCATAACGATACATGTTACAAACTAGCAAAAAATAGAGCTTAAAGTCAAAAGTCTGAACAAAAGACTTTTGAAAGAATTTTTCATGTATGTAAAATAGAATCACGGTAAAAAAATCACAAAATCGAGGCAGAAAATAATCTTTCGTCTCACTGTTTGCAATATTTTGATCGTAAGCTGTCATATTTTATTTGATAATATTGTAGGAAATGGAATGAACTAAAGAATTACCTAGTTTATTTTCATATTATACGTGTATATTTTGTAAAATTAAATAAAACCTGCCAAACGTCTATGATTTTGGCGCTCGGTAGATCCCATCAATATCAAACGCTTCGGCAATTTAAACCTTATTAGCATAAGCGGTGTACGGAGTGTCAGTTGCTAGTTTACGCCCCGCCCAGACCTCATCATTCGGCTATGAGCCCTGTGAGAGATAGGTCATGTCGCTTGCGTCTCCGCTGCACGAAATTATACGTAAACCTGTTTGTTATTGTAATACGCCGATTTGAGTTCGTAATTTCATGTTTTATGTTATAGACTGAATACTTTGAATCAAATAGGCTTTTCATGTGACTATGGGCACATATAATTAGGACCTAATTTTATATTCTTGTTGCGTTTAATGTGTTATTGTTTCTGTGCTTATAAATATATAATTAGAAGAATAAAATATGGATAGTTAGAGAAATAAATTTCTACGAAGGATTTGTACAAGAAAGCGTCGTAATAAAATAGAAATTCATTCATGGCCAAGTGATTATGAAATATTATGTAACATTTTTACACAAATTATTTTCATAAGAGTCTTTTATGACTGACTATGTAATAGATTATCGATTATGCATAATATAATTATATAAAATATTCTCACAATACATAGTTGCCACAGTTTTCAATATTTGAAAGAGTAACAACTTAAAATCGAATCATTTTATGTACCTTTATTTCAAATTCATTACATTGTCAGAGCGCCTGGAGCGCTAAGATGCCACCACGGCGAACAATAAACAGCGCTAATATGGCGCTCCGCAGTCCGCACATAAGCGGTAACGAATGTTGTATTATTGTGTAGTAAATATAAACCTATTTAGGTATATCGGGTAAAACTTTGATTATTCATAAACTATTAGGTATGTCTCAGTACATCTAATATCTTTTTTATTTCTAAAATCAATCATTTATAAGTAAGAAGGTGACTTCTCTGTTTGCTATAACACAAGATATAATATATTTTTCATAATAAAGTACGTAACTAATTATCATTATTGTACATACATAGACTCACGCCTGTTTCCCCGAAGGGGTAGGCGGGTATTGTAATTACAGCGAAATTAAAGATAACAGTTCTGCAACGTCTTACACACATTTGACTGCAGTAATTCCTAACACGATTTGTTCAAGAGCTAGCCAAGAAATGCCAAACATTTTTTTTAACTAATTTGACAACTCCCTAGTGAAAAGCAAAAAAATTAAGAGGGATAGCAGTGACTGGTTCGAATTGCGTAAGAATATGTTGACAGATTCAAATTTTGGTATAGTGGTAAAAAGAAGAGATAACAGCAGTAAAACCAACTTAGTAAAAATTACTTTGAGCAAATAAAATATTTGCATTGTAAAATCAGTTGCGCATGGAGTCTAAAATTAACAACTGGCTTTGCAACAACTGGCGAAACTAGAAAATGTAACAATCGAGCCTTGTGGATTATCCGTTTATTAGTACCACGCCAGATGGATTAATAGGTTCAAACGCGATTGTGAAAATTTAATGTTCTAAAGTTGCCTATAAGAATGGCCTGGAGAATAGTATAAGAGCAAATAAAATACAAATATGGAAACATGATAAAAAAGTGAACTGACTAGTCTAAACAAATATTGTAATTGTTATTACCAAATTAAGGGGCAACGCCACGTTACACGCAAACAAAAATGTTTATTTGCTGTGTGACGTGGCGAAAGTATACCACTAAAAATAGAAATTATAGAAGGAGATGATTTTTCTGGGAGACGACAATGAAAGAAAAGCTTGTGGCGTTTTATATGAATTGCCAGCTGCCTGAAATGGTTGATTCTCGTCAAGCTCAAGGAAGGGCACTGCGAGATCACGGAGAGGAAAATGATTCATCAGTGCTTGAAGTTTCTACAATACCAAGCCGTAAAAGGAAAGTAAATGAAAATGTGCCTCGTGAACAACAGCAAATAATAAGTTTTGAAGCCTCATCACCTCACACACTGCCTTTAACTTACGATGAGAATAAAGAAAACCTGCCGGGTTGTAGCAGACAGCTAAATTTTGATGAGCTGTAAACTCTGTATTTTGTTAGTAAATGATAAAAAAATATCTTTTAATATTTATTTTCTTTGAAGCAACACATATTTTAAGCGAAAGAATTTTTTTATATTTTCCATACAAACATGTATATTATGTATATGTATGCTGACGAAAAAGCAGTAACTCAAATTTTAATACTATAATTTTCTAAGCGACATAGTAGTATCTCATGAATAAGGTATATCAACATATATTTTTGGTATTTCATCTATTTTGAAAAATAATAATGGGTTGGGTTTCGAAACGAGTCGCCTGAATTTGAGGGTATTGGTGGTGTAGGGGGCTCAAGGGAGTTAGTTTTAATCCCCTAAAAGTAATTTTGGCTGCCGGCGTTGCGTCTAAATATTTTTAAACAATTTCCAAACATTCTTGAATACTTCGGCAATTATGCAAAACGGAACGTAGTCTTATACTTTAGTACAGTTTGACAAATGTTATTTTTAGGTCTTATGTGAAAAACGTGAAATGAAACGCAAACCCGCCATTTTGGAATGATCATATTGACAGCTAATGTCAAATTTGTGCGTCATTGCTTTCGAGTGCCTTAGGTGCGACTGTAATAAGTAACTAAATAGGTTATGTAAGGTTCTGTTTTGACCCTTAATCCGAAAATAAGAGCCCTGGGAAGCAGGGCTCCGTCAACCTTAGTTTATTAAGCTAGTGTGAAGAATGTGGAAGTTGGCAGTGCCATACACACCGATGTTTGGAGATTTTATTTTTTCAGAGGAAACCAATCACTCACAACCTCTAAAAACGGCGACGTATTTCGAAACCTTTACTACAATAATTATACATATAATAACAATAAAACATCCATAAATAAATAAAATAAATCAACTTTTACTAAACTCCAATTATCTCGTAACTCACTTTAGTTGAGATACGGCTTTTGCGCTTAGTAGCCGAAAATTTAAAAAACGGAACCCTTATAGATTCGCCATTTCTGCCTGTCTGTCCGCCCGTATGTCACATACAATTTATTGCAAAACAGATTTGAAAACTGGCAGGAATGGAATTAGATGTAGGTATTCTATGAACCGCTTTACCATTTTTATACAAAAACAAAACAAAAATAATAAGGACCTCTCCCTACATGGAACTGACTTAATTATTTTTATCATCTTACAGCACGTAGGTATTTACCTACTTTCGTCAACTATTAATACCAATAACGTCTAACGTAAACCACTTTTGCTCATGGCTCCACTGAGAACAAAAATTGCGCTATGCCCATATTGTACAAACAGATTGATTTATGTAATCTAAATTTTAATATCAGTATCTCAATTCAATATGCAAAAACGTTTTGCTTGCGATTTTGAAATATTGGAATACGGATGTCGCCAGAATACGGCCGCACGCGATTAGAATGAAGGGGGGCGCCCCGCAGTAGACGGAGCTAAGCGCCCTTCACCTCCCTGCTTCACCCCCTCATTTACCGAAACAGTCGCTTAGGACAGCGCCTTAAAACGACATTCTTCAAGCGTTAGGAATGAAAATTAAATGAAGTTATGAAGTGCTACCTAGTGAATAGAGATTTGCAGTGAGTGTAGAAGTTATGTGAATTTACCAAAAATATTATAACACAATTATGTCAATTCACTCTAAATTATGCTTAATAAAATTAACCCAGCTGTAAACTCTCATTCTGCTGGGCATGTGTCTCTTATTGGTGGAAATAAGGAAGGGTTAGGTAATTGTCAATCTCGTTAGCTAAATGTGGGTTGGAAGCCTTCGTCCATTCTTGAAAAATATAATGAAGAAATATCATACAAACAAATTTCTTCTTGATGATATCCTTCTCCGGTTACTACTCGTGTGATCCACAAATTAGTTCGTAAATGCTTGACAAAAACAGATACAAAATGCTAGTGCTTTTCTTTTTTTAAATAAATAAATTTATTTATTTTCTTTATTTGGATCAATAACAATTATTTATACAAAAATAACTTTTACAACAACAATATTAGTAACAGCACGAGTGTAACAATCACTTACAGGTGATCACCGCATAAATATAATATAAGTGTTAATTAAGCTAACCTAAGCATGCAGTTACACGCTGATATTATAGATGTGCATTGGGACTACACAAACATAGTTTTGAGAAATATATATATATATTATTATGTTAATATAATGAAACAGAAATGCAAGCTATAATAGAGAGACAATTTATTTATTTATTTATTAAAAACAATATAAGCTTACAGTATATATACACACCAAAACGCTTACATGCTATACTATATTAATTCACAAATAAATTCTAAAAAATATATAAAAGTAATATATGTTTAGATATTATAATATTAAACATTATTAGATAACAAGAGTTATTAATTATGAAATTGAATACGATAATGTCAATAGAAAAGAAAAAAAAACTATATTATAATATCAAACATTACAACACACAAACAAACGAACATTACAGTACAAGAGTTATTCATTATTAAATTAATACCAGAATGTCAGAAAAAAGCGATATTTATAATATTAAACATTATTAGATAAAAAGAATTATTAACTATACAAGAGTTATTCATTATTAAATTAAATACCAGAATGTCAGAACAAAAAGCGATATTATATAATTATATGTGATTAATTTGGTTGGATTGGATAGGGACATTACAGTTTATTAAAATGTATCATGACTGCTTGCATTAATTTCATTATTTTGTCAGAAAATATGTCTGCCTCTTCATTGTTTTGTAAAAAAATGTTGATCAATTGTATGGCCCTTCCGGTGGGACTATTTGCAGCATGAGGGAAGCGCCATGTTGGAGGATAGGTGAGGAGATGGTGTTGCCGACGACAACCCCGCAAATAATTATTTGGTACATACAAATTTACACACTCACTAACCGATGGATTATCTACTTTGTGGTGGAGCATCAATATATAATGCATAACGTGTGTAATTTGTCGTCTCAATTCCAAAGTATCCAGGCCAACCATCCCAGATACAAATAAAGAAGGGAATAGGAATGGATAATAACCAAATTCCAGCTTGTATACAAATCAAGCAAATTTACGTTGAACTCTTTCAATCGCTAGAGTATATATCTTTTCTTTCGGGCTCCATACTATTGAATTGTACTCAAGTCTACTGCGTACGTATGCATTGTAAAGTATTCTAATAGCGCGTGTGTTCTTAAATTGATAACATGTTCTAATTATAAATCCTAAAGCTTTATTAGCATCTTTACATATTTGGTTTATGTGGTCGTGAAAATTTAGTTTTTGGTCGAGAGTTAACCCCAGGTCCCGTATCGTACTCACGCGCTCGAGCGGTGTTCCAGCTAATTCGTAAGTCACAGCTATTGGACAGCGGGATCGAGTAAAAGTTACTGTTTTACATTTTGAAGTATTGAAAGTGAGCTTATTTCTTACACTCCAATCATAAACCGCGTCAATATCCGATTGCAGGGCCGTACAATCAGAACTATCTGTGATAGATAGGTATAATTTAAGATCGTCGGCAAACATCAGACACTGAGATTTAGAGAGAACACTAGGAAGATCGTTAATCATTATTAGAAACTGCGTAGGGCCTAGGGTACTGCCTTGACTTACACCGGATCGAGTGTAGTATTCGTATGAATGGTAGTTGCCCATTCTCACAAACTGCTTACGATCTTTCAGATAATCGGCCATGAAGCTCAGCAGGTTTGGGCTAAATCCAAAGGCTGAGAACTTAGTCAGTAAAACGTCATTATCTACCAAATCAAAAGCCTTTGAAAAATCAAAATATGCTGCATCAATCTGACAACCCGTTGTCATTCTAGAAGTCGCATAGTCAATGAATCTTATATGGTTAGTCAGAGTAGAACGTGATGGACGAATTCCATGCTGAGAATCATCTAAGCGGCTTTTGATTTGTTTAAAAATACTGTTATTGAGTATTGTTTCGAATAACTTCCCAAATATAGACAATACTGCTATAGGTCGAAAATCAGTGACATCATTCTGTCTTCCACTCTGTCTTCAAATACAAATTCTTTGAATTGCTGTCTACTCTTCTTCTTATCTTTAACATATTGCCAGAAAGATGCCGGGTTGCGGGTTATATTATTTTCAATATTATGTAAATAGATTTTGAAAGCATTTCTAATAAGTCCTTTTACTTTACACCTGTAGAATTTAAACAGTTCCCTATTAAATTGCATACCGTAGATTTTATACTTTTTTAAATTAAAATACTTTAATTTGATATAGTGGATTATTTCACCAGTATACCAAGTAGGATAAACATATTTATTATTGTTAAAATTTTTTTTTAAGGGAACATGTTCATTTATCACTTTATTTAATCTTTCGTACAGAATATCAACAGCTTTGTTAACATCTTGTTGTTGCATGAGATCTGTCCAGTTAATGTTGCTTATACCACTATACAGGCTGTAAAAATCCGCTTTGTGAAAATTCCAATTCAAGATAATATCTTTTTTTTTTATTTGAGACGATGTATTACTTCTATCAAGAGTGACCATTATTGCTAAGGCAGGGTGATAACAATCCAACGGTACTAAAGGTTCAGTATCGGATGTTATATTAATATTTGCGGGGTCAAGAGATGATAGGACCAAATCAAGGATGGAGCCGTACTTATTACATATATTGTTACATTGACGTAACTTGCAATAGTCTAAAAATGATTCAAAATGCATTTTAATGGAGTTAGCGTAAGAATTTAGATTAAAATCACCAACTATTATAGATTGATACTCAGATCCATAAACACTTACAGCATTTTCTATGCATGTCAAAACTTCCTTATACTGTTTTACATTGTAGTTGGGTGGTAAGTACACAACCGTAATAAAAAGTTTAATATTTTTCCTCGTTACCGTGGCAAACAATAATTCTTTATCGTCAGTCAGATTGTCAATATCTGTAATTTTCTTAACTGTATAACAGTTTCTAATTGCTAACAGTACGCCACCCCAACCAACGTCCCCTATTCTATCTTTCCGCAATACAGTATAGTCCGAAGGAAATAATTCGGAACTATTAACAGAACTATTTAGAAAAGTTTCTGTCAGGGCTATAAAGTCACATGCAAGTGAAATAACATTATTGTAACAGACAGTTGTTTTTGATCGGAGCCCTCTCACGTTCTGGTAGTACAAGTTAAATTTCCTGACAATGTTATGTTTTTTAGATTTGCATTCCTTGTGAATGTTACGAAAATAGCTAGTTTTCCTAGGTTTTATGTTTTTATCTGTCTCACAAAGACGTTCGTGTACGAAAAAGCTGCAAGCATCTGCTACATGTAAGATTTGGTTTGATTATAGATGGGTTATAATAATTACATAAATCGACTTTCAAATTATCCATAATCCTCATGTATACATGCTTGAGGCCCCTTCTAGTAAGTTCGCCTGTCCTGTATGAGAACATGTCTAAAGATAGATAACTATTTGAATCAAATAGGTATGCGTAACCATGCTCATGTATATTTTGAACTAGTAATTGATTAAAAATTTCAACTTTATAATTATAAATCGGAGCGCCCCAGACATACGTGGGTGTACAAATAATGATATTGGTGTATGTTATATGCTGTAATGATAACTTAATTGAGTTAATTATTTCTGTGTAGTTCGATGAGTTCTTTAATTCGTTTGCCCCGAGTAAAATAATGCAGTAGTCATTCATATCAAAATCCTTTAACTTGTTATCAATGTTATGAAGTAGCTGATCTATCCTACAGTTTGGTAATACATAGCGACAATATCTAAAAAGAGAACCAAGTGTATCCTCGACCACTTGATGTGTGCTATTGTAGCTAATGTTTGTCAATATACAAAGCCTATTCTGTACTATACTAACATTATTTTCCTGATTTTTGTCATCTGTGATGTGTGGAGACGATTTCTGGTTCCAGTCTTCTTCCGGTTGTAACAACTTTTGTAAAGTGTGAATTTGTTTATTCAGGTTACATATTTCTTCTTTAGCTTCTTTTAATTGTTTCTCCAATTGTGTGATAAGCTGTTTCATCGACTGTACGGTGTCACTAAGATGCACGTTTGTCGTGGGTGAAGAGTCAGGTTTAGATCGTGTGTCTATAATCGTTTCCGACTTTTGTAGGGAGGGCAAATTTTTCTTCTTGGTATTACAGTTTGGTGAGTTAGATAAGAAACCTTTCAACGCATTGTTTTCTTTGGTTAATTTTGCGATTTGTTTGCGGAGATCATTGTTTTATCTGTTTTTGTTTACGATTATTTGGTGGCGATCCCTTTTGCGGCATATTGGCACAGTAATTATATTATCGTGTTATTGGTACTGTTTTGCTACTGTTATTATTTATGCAATAACATTCACTTGTATTATTCCATCAACTATGAGTTAATTTACCGCAAAGTTATTTGTAATAATGTAATAGTAGAATAAATGTAATTCTTTAAATCACAAAAACTACTTTTAGTTCAAACATGAGACTCGATCCATCGGCGTCGTAATGTCAATCGAACGCAGTATCCATTCAACCACAGCTGTAGTTAATTTACTTGTCAAATTTATTGATCAGTTGAAGAACCTGAGTCCTTTGCCTCATTAGTTGTAAAAGTATTGCATAGATGGCGTTGTTTACACTTTCGCACAACGTTCATAATATTTTATATTTTAATTAGTCTAGTAACACTGTATCTAATATTGCAACACTTGTAAATGTCACATAGTTCCATTTGAGTGGCGCTAGGTTCTTCGTTGAGGATTTATTTCAAATGGAAAAAACGGAACTCAGTTTCTTTATTTTGTAGTCAAAAGTAATTAGTAATATTTACGTAGATTTTTGAACGCGAATCATATCCATTTTGATTTTAGCACTGATAAAAAGGTCTTTGATATTAGTTCACTTAGGTTTCAGCACAAATTTACACAGGTTTAATGTTTTGTTTGGTATGTTTTTATATTAACTATATTTGGGTTCAAGTTGAGTATGATAAGGATAATAACGCTGTCACTAAAGGTTTATGTGTCCACTATCACTTTTATGCACTTTATTTCCTGTCACTTTAACGTTTACTATTTTTATTTATTCACTTTAAGAAGAGCACCAATATGTGTAATGTTTACTTGTTAGCGCCACCTGGTGGTCTTCAATAAGAACTACTAGCCACCTGGTGGTCTACAATAAAGAACAATGTGAAGCAATGCAGCAGTCGTACTGTGTAAAAACTAAGCAATCACTGCCCTGTTAAAACAAACTATTTGTTCACACATGAACATGCCATTTCAGCGATATAATCCTACGTGAATATTTACCGCAACACAGATTGTTCGTGATTTTTATTAAATTAAGAAAAATCACGTATTCATCTAAGGCATATACCGTTGAGATGGCACCTTTCACACACAGCACACAGCCATAAAGTTGTGTGTGTGTGTGTGTGTGTGTACATAGAATAGGTTTAGTATATAAGATCATGTAGTTTAAGAAAGAAACCAGTCACAAGTTTAATCCGACTTTGACTCAATACCCTTCCCATATCTCTGACGGTGGCCAAGACACCTTTAGCCATCAATACCGATCAGCTCGATGAGTCTGTTGAGTTGGCCGTCAGATAACCATTTCCACCATACCTAATTCCTACCCACAGTCCGTCTGTCATCATAGGTCTCCGGTGGCAGATATCCCGCACCTATCTATATAAGTATATATAAATACGTATAGTAGGGCTAGGATCTAATAGGGATTGTAGGAACATATAGGATTAGGGTCTTAGGTGCGTACGAATCGTAGGTCTGTATCACAGCATACCACAGTAGTACCACGATAGTACGTGCCATAGGTTAAGGGCCTAGTAGTAGGTGCGTATAAGTGCTGGTCTGTATCACAGAATACCACAGAGCACCAAGCCTATACACTTTATACGCTAGGTACAAGCTAGGATAGGTTTTTTTTTTTTTTTTTTTTTTTTTTTTTTATTAGAAAGAACCTGTCAAATTGACTTCACGCTGCCTGATGGTAAGCTGACAGTGAAGTCCTATTGGGAAGGCCACCATCCCCAATTGCTGGTTAAGCAATGTAACATGATGGCCCTCACTTTGACGGCCTTGAGAGATGCTTTTTCACGCCCCGCTTAAAGGACCCAGGATCAAGGGAGGAAGGAAACACGTGAGCTGGCAGTGAGTTCCACATTTTTATGGTACGGCAAAGATAAGACGTACCGAACCTTTTCGTACGTGACGGTATCTGATCTACCGTATAAGGGTGGCACCTTAACCCGGCACGTATTGTTCGGGATAGGAAAGGAGAGGGTGGGATGAGTTGAAAGAGTTCTTCTGAACACTCACCGTGATACAATCGGTAAAAGACAGCCATTGAGGCTACGTCCCTGCGTAATTGCAGAGCTTCAAGGGACTTAGTAGCCTCAAGGTCACCTATGATACGGACAGCACGCCGCTGCATCCTATCAAGGGCATCTAGCAGGTACTGAGCGGAGCCGTTCCAGAGATGAGAGCAGTATTCCACGCAGGGGCGAACCTGAGTCTTGTATAATAGACACAGCTGCTCCGGCGTGAAAAACCTCCTCACTCTGTTCAGGACTCCGAGTTTTCGAGATGCCGATTTAATGACACCCTCAATGTAGTTTCTCTGGTTGAGATTGCGGCGTATGTCCATACCAAGTATATTTAGGCTGTCCTGTATCGGTAGTGGAGTGTTCAGAAGAGAAGGTTGGGGAAGGAATGGAGATAACTTAGCTGAAAATGCGCACACCTGTGTCTTCTTGGCGTTGAACTCGACCATGTTTTCAGCACCCCAATTCGAGATGCTGTTCAAAACCTGGTCAAGCTCAGCGACAAGTTTTCGCCTATTTTCCTCAAAGTCGGCCTGCTTAGCCGCAGGATGGCCGAGATACCGCCCATGCACGGTACTGTCATCTGCATAGCAATGTATGCTCCCGAAAGTGAGCATATCATTGATATGCAGAAGAAAAAGTGTGGGCGATAAGACGGATCCCTGGGGCACACCAGCATTTACCTGCATAAACTTTGAATTTGAGCCTTCGCAAATAACTCGAACACGTCGTTCATGCAGGAAGCTAGCAACCCAGTTGCACAATCGAGGTGGCAAGCCGTAAGCCGGAAGCTTGGAAAGAAGCGCACGATGCCAGACTCTATCGAAGGCTTTGGAGATGTCGAGGCTGATAGCCAACGACTCCCCGTGCCTGTCCATAGCCTCACCCCAAAGGTGAGTGACATACGCTAGAAGGTCGCCCGTTGATCGTTTCGGTCTGAAGCCATATTGTCGATCATTGATAAGAGAGCGATCTTCTAGGTAGCGAACGAGTTGGGTGTTGATAATCCGTTCGAATACCTTGCAGAGAATAGGGGTTATGGCTATGGGTCGATAGTTAGCTGGATCAGAACGATCCCCCTTTTTGGGAATCGGTTGTACGTTCGCCTCCTTCCAAGCCTGCGGCACGACGCCAGAGGAGTAAGACAGGCGATACAGGCGTGTAAGTGTTGGAGACAACTCGGCTGCACATTTCTTAAGAACAACCGCTGGGATACCGTCGGGACCACTAGCTTTCCGAACATCGAGAGACCGCAGTATCGCGCGAACATCGCATTGCCTGATGCGAACATCAGGCATGGAGTGGCCGCAGTGGTTTATAGATGGCGGCTGCGAACCACGGTCATCGATTCGGGAGTTGGCCGCAAAGAGATTGACAAGCAAGTCAGCTTTCTCTTGCAGCCCATGAGCCAGTGATCCGTCAGAGCATCGCAACGGTGGCAGCGAAGACTGGCAGAAATTGGATTGCACGGCTTTGGCCAGCCGCCAATATCCACGGCTTCCCGTAGGGTGCGACAGAAGTTCTTGACCAAACCGTGCAACGCGCTGTGCATCCGCTCTGGTGTATGCCCTCTTGCAGACCTTAGCGGCTCTATTATAGGCCGCTTTGATGAGAGGGACATTCGGATCGCGACGAGACCGAGCCCTGATCCAAGCACGGTACGCCGACTGTTTTTGTTTAACAGCATCGGCGCACTCGCGATCGAACCAGGGCCGAATTCTGCTGTTGCTGGTGACAAAAGTGGATGGAATATAATATTCCATACCTAACAGAATTTCCCCAGCAACAGCAGACGCACTCTCCGAAGGATCCCTCCCACCAAAGCAACGCTGAGACCACGGAATGGACGCGTAATAACTGCGCAGGCCATCCCAATCTGCTGACGAGTAGTGCCATAAGCGTCGCTTTACGTCCACATGTTGTGAAGGCGCAGCGGTTGGCACTGAAGTGCAGACCAAACAGTGGTCCGAGGAGCCCAATGGGGCTTGAACCGACACACTGTACTGGTCTGGATGACTCGTCAGCAGAAGGTCCAGTAAAGAGGGCGCTTGACCCTGAATATCTGGTATCCTGGTGGGCTGGAGTACCAGCTGGGCCAGGTCATGCGTGAGAGCAAATGCGTGAGCAGCCCTTCCCGCGTGGTCTGTTTTGGGAGAGCCCAACCAGGTCTCATGGTGGGCATTAAAATCTCCCAAACAGACCAACTCAGCGGTCGGAAACTGTTCCTGCGCTTCATCTGCCGCCTGACTCAGGTAATCAAAAAGTCGAGTTGTCTCGGCATCTCCAGTATGGGAACGGTATAGACACACGTAAATCCGGGCTAATGAACCCAGATTTACGTGTATCCACAGGACGGAAAAGGAGGGGTCCTCTAGGCAGCGTAAACGACGACAGCAAATATCCGCCCTGACGAACAAGCATACTCCGGCTTTTGCGTAGAAATTCTCTTCAAGGGCATAGCCGGGATATTGCAGATAAGTCGTGTCCGCAGGGCGGCTTATTTGAGTCTCCGTCAGAAAAAGCATGGCCGGCCTTGCCGTCTCGAGATGGTGGTGGACGGCGTTGAGGTTTGAATGAAGTCCGCGGATGTTGGCGAACTCCACCTCAAGTAGCGTGTGGGTGGGAAAGGTTGACGCCGCTGTGTGACCGTTACCAATGCTTACTGCCATAGTGGAGTGGAAGAAGAAAGGAGGGGCGTGAAAAGAGGTGGCAATTACCGCAGCGGCGCGTGACAAAGCGTGGAGTATTGTTTCGTCATTAGACTGTGCAGAATAGCAGTGGCCGATCCGCCGGACGGAAGGGCCCCCGTACCCTCCCGGAAGTGGTCGCCGGGTCCCACCATCCGGTCACCAACCGGCACGACGAGCCACTCCGAGATTATGCGCGGCCTGGTGGGGCAGCCTCCCGAGATGGTTAGTCCCAGTTGGGCCCCTGTACTATACCGCGGGCGGCCAGCGGCACCACCGTTTCTACGGGTCTCCCTGGCCGGCGGGTCGACCCCCACTACCCACACAATGACTCCACTAATACTTCACTGGTCCAACGTATGCTGCGGTAACCGCCCCCTCACCTAAACCTTCACACTCTCTCTGCCATCCCCAAAGGAAAGGAAGAGAGAATGGGAAGGTGGGACTGGGCCTCCGGCGCTCTCACTCACCAAGCGAAACACAGCAGAAAAGTACTGCTACTTTACGTTGATCTTCTGTGAGAGGGTAGTACCGCCCCGGTCGAGCCGACCCATTCGTGCTGAAATCAGCATGGCCCTACTACCTCAAAGGTAGGTTTAGGATACATACAGGTATAAGAATTAGGATAACTAGGATAGGATATTATAGGTGATAGGCTACTACTCTAGGATAGTGTAGGTTAACAAGTTAGATTAGTCCCTTAGCAAACAATAGCGTAAAGCTGTTAACCCACTGTTCACTAGTTATTGTATTTTTTTTTATATTTCTTCTTTATAGACTCACGCCTGTATCCCCGGAGGGGTAGGCAGAGGTGTATATTACACCCACATTTCGCCATGAATTTTTAGGTCCCACATAATATCGGGCGAGCCTATTGCCGCACCGGGCACATTACCACACTCCGTGCTGCTACTGAGAATTTCAAAAACCCAATAACACTTTGCCCGAACCGGGAATCGAAACCGAGACCTCTTAATTCCACGCGCACATTTATGCCGCAAGACCAACGAGGCAGTCATTAAATCCACCTCCCACCAGTCAGTATTAAATCCACCTTATTCATTAATAAGACTGATCAAACAAGACGCGATAAATAGTGCAGCTAGATCAAGCGACGTTGGCACCGAGCGATCTTAGCTAATAATCTGTTACTAACTTGCTTAAGCCGAGTTTAGACAAGCTGGAGTATCGTTAAAGATCCTCTGTACGTATCAAGTATCCTTTTAGACTGAAACTACTAGACTATATAGACGTGTAAAGGTTTTAAAGACTTGTTGAAAATATACAAACATACACATACATATACTCACGCCTTTTTCCCGTCGTGTTAGGCAGAGATAACGGAACGCCACTTTTATTCTTAGTGTCTAAACACACTATGCCGAACTTACGCGACCGAAGTTCGGCATTATAGTGTTTTGTATCTATGCAATAGATCTAATTCATTGTCTCATGTACACTAGTAGAGGAAGTACCGTCACTTGACACCTGTCACTATTAGGATATCTGTATAGTCTGTTGCTATCACTACGGACAGTCAGTCGGTAGTTAGACATGGTGCGGGTTCCACGTGCGTTTGGCGCTCGGATCTGTGTGTAGTGGTAAGCCAGTGTTACATCGATTCGTGTAGTGGTTATATTTGCTGTGATAGCAAATACTACAGGCATGATTGCTATGCTATTTTTGAATTAGTGACGACACACTATACCGAAATTAAGTTGCGTTATAGCTTACAGCGTAAACTCGGTCTGGCGTAACTGCGTAAGTTCGGTAACTTTTCTAGTAGTAGAGCACACATTAAACGCGATCGAAGTTCAGTTCGTTTGTCGACGAAGATACTAGCTGTAGAGGACACCTTACACACAGATGATGATAGTACACAAAGTTGCGCAACGGAATTTCTTCCGCGTAAGTTCGGCACTTATGGTGTGTCATATCAGCCGAATACGTCGGAAGGTAAATTCAGCCGCGGAACTTCAGTCGCGTAAATTAGGCATAGTGTGTTTAGATACTTACAAACTTCACGCGCTTTCCCTACATTAATTACTCTTTTCATACATGCTCGCTTGTTGAAAATACAATCCGAATATAATGTGCGTATGAATTAATAAACAGTGATAGCCTAGTGGAGATACCAATAAACTGCCATACAGAGGGCGCTGACGGCTTCGAATCATTCTCGATCCGTGTGCCGAAGAGCAGGTTAAGCCGTCGGTCCCGGGTGGGTAAATGGACGCTAGGAGAATAAATGATACTATACGTATGAATTGGTCAGTGCTTGTGAAGTTGTAAGTATAAAGTATCTTCATTGAGTTGAAGGCATGTGTTTGGTAATGATTTGCGACTTTTTGACGTCTGTAATCTTTATTAGCCATTGTGTCTTCCTATCCTATAGTATAGAAGGAAAAAATGAAGGGAATTTGGGCAAGAAGGATAAGAATAACTTTATTCTCTTTTTATAAGGTTACACGCCTGTAATGTTTCACTGGTGTCTAAAGTTTTACTTGGGGAGTCCCTGATCGCGGCTTCCGTTGTTTTATTGAAATAATAAATGAAAATTGTGTCCCAACAATATTACTGTAGGTATATTTTCTGTTACTGTGTATTGTATCTCGCATACAAACACTGGAAGGAGGCAGTTAGATTATGATATATTTCTTTAAAGTTAGTTACTAAATATATGTAAGTTGTGCGCAAAACAAGTAACGAAATTGGACTAAGCATTATTAAATGTTTAAAAGATCGCAATTCACAAAAATCAAACATGTCTAAAGCAGTAACTAAGTCGTTCCGTTATTTGTCCATCTAAGACAGGTCTGCGGCAATGACATATTGACATTTAATCTTTGGTAAAACAGAGTTATTCGTTACTCCAGTCACAAATCAACGACGACGCAGATCTATCCTTAGGGCTTAACGGGATAAGGGCTGTCATGACTTAGGTTTTATTATAATAAGGTTTTTCTAGGCAGAACCTTTGAACTAGATATTTCGTTTTCGTTTTTTGGAATGAATCTGTTCTTCGGTTGGATATGTATCTCGATCTGTATTCCTATACCTACCTTATATTTTATTTACCTTCGGGTAATAAGTTTGAGTTAATCTTACATTTTGCTTCAATCAGAGAAAACAATAAATGATAGGCGACATCAAAATTGCTTTAGAATGATACCTTAATTACTATATATTTCTTTTTTTAAATCCGTGACACGTGGTATAAATTCTATATGATATTTACATTCAAAACAAGGAACAAAATCATGGGATGCAAAAAGCCCTCGGACTCGAAAGAAACTTTTTCACATGTAACAGTACTTAAAGGCGAGATGGCTGCTGAAACCACTATGGCGTCCATACTGGGAAATATTTTGCTCCTAAATCAAGTCAACACTTGTCTACAAAGCCATTTACAAACATGTAACCAACGACGATCTTCAAAAGCCACTACAACAATCCTAACGCCATCTGTCATTTTTATTTGACAAAAACACCTTGACTATAAAAATATATCATAGTAAATTGCAACCGCGCCACACAACAATGAGGATTACTGAAATTACGGGCGTAGAAAATGTACTTCTTGTAATTGTAGAGTTACAAGTCCACCAAGAAAGTAAGAAAGTTAAGTTTCGTATCAACTTTGGAACTTGGGTATTTTTCTAGGCAAGTCAGTTTGGGTTGGTCAAAACTTCAGACTATATGAAACAATTTTTAATAATTGTAATTGCCTCGGTAAAGAAAATTAGGGCAACTTTTTACAGCTTTTTGAAGTCCCAAACCAAATTCTTTAGTACAATCTAAAGGATTTGGTTTGAAAACCAAGTTATACATTTATAGTGGCGGGTATTTCAACATAGTGGCCCTCAGCACGATTACATCTATCAAATAATAAGTTAATCAAAGACACTACATAACACTTGAAAGCCGAAGCCAAAAAGAAAATAAAGTCGTTAGTTTATTTTCTTTTAATTTTTAATTTATGATTACCAAAGTACTGAAGTATTGCAGGTGGATGAATGTTACGAACAAGTAAAACGGTCTATCCGCTTTCTTACTCGTTTATTGCATACGAGTACAATACCTCTACCACTGATTTCATTTGAAATTTTATAGACAATTTGAAATATTCCTCTATTTAAAATTAATGTTAGGATCCACTGAATGAAGTATATACCTATTCATTATTATGGCCACGACCTTTGCAACTGTTAATTAGTATCGAACTATCTTCGTTGCAAGTGGAAGTTTTCCTTAAGACGTAGACTACGTTTGGAATGTTCAACTACCAACCTGTCTCTTAGGAAGTGAATTTCGGAAGAGTCATTATAGATTTTTGTGATGTCATTTTTGTTCAAATAACTTCAAGCACTACTAGTACATTTGGATTGTGAGCTAATTTTAAACTTTAAAAAAATGCAAGTACTGGCTAATTCTGAGTAGATTTGTGTATGTAGTGCTATGGGAAGCCCGTCTGAACTTTCGCCAATCTTACCCACAAATAGAAAGCCGGTATTTTAAATTGTCTTTCGGGATTTATACCACGTAACTTTGTTTGGAGTAACCGATATTTCGGCACTGTTGCAAGCGCCATGTTCACGGATGTACTGAAGGCATTGCGGGTGGATGAATGTTACGAGCAAGTCTAACGGTCTACCCGTTTTCTTACTCGTTTTTTGCGTACAACACCTCTGCCACTGTTTTCACTATCGCACTGTACCCGATTACGACATACTACACTCACTACGTCAGCTCGCGGTTTGACTTTTTTATTTTCACGGGTTTTACATAGACGTACCACTGGATGCCAGATACAGTGCGATAGTGAAAACAGTGGCAGTGGTGTTGTACGCAAAAAACGAGTAAGAAAGCGGGTAGACCGTTATACTTCCTCGTAACATTCATCCACCCGCAATACCCTCAGTACATCCGTGAACATGGCGCTTGCAACAGTGCCGAAATATCGGTTACTCCAAACAAAGGTACGTGGTATAAATCCTGAAAGACAATTTAAAATAAGTTTAAATGACCACGTAAGTTTAAATTCCTATAGAAAGCCGTTAACCTAGAAAACCTTATAGGAATTTAAAAATGTCGTACTCAACAAATAAGTAACAAATAAGTTAAACTGAATATTTGACACTTTATTGTTTTCCAATTTGATTAACTTACACGAGGCAGTATAAACGTGTACAGGCCGCTTACAACAGTGCCAAATTAGCAGATAATTGGTCAAATGTGCCTGCACAATATTTAAAAATTAGTGGTTCGGCGATGCACCGAACCGTATGTCTTAGGCGATTTGGAAAAATATTAATATTGTGGACTGTATAAGGATGGCTGATGATCGCCTAGAATAGGAAAAAGGAGTGGGTTCATGGGAGGAATAGGAGGCGGGGGTATGGGAGCACACCTTACCTTGTAAGTCAGTCTTCTTCTTTACAAAATGGCGGCCTCCTGGTGTCTTCGAGAATCCTGAAGCTGCACTGATCACTCCACTACACCCGCGGGTGGTTTAGTTCTCGTTTATAGTATAAAATAGCGGTAAAATATTGCGGTGATGCACGTATTCGGCGATCAGAGTGACGATTGATCCTTGACTCCTTCGTAGCGTCGTTGAATTCTGCGACCAATTAGAGCGAGGCGTGCCTTTGGGAGGGAATGGGATAGTTATGGAAAGTTATTAGCTAGGTGTTGACATAATTAACTAGCAATGGAAAAGATAGATGGCGCTACCATATCCCCCCGGCCCTAAAGGGTTGCCTTTAAAAAAAATAAAATTGAACTTAGCTATGTTGGATGTACTACCGCATAACCCATCAATAGGCTGAGACAGCGATATGATATTAAAATTAATCTAAATTAACTTTAGCGAAATAATTATGACGAAAACTACAAACTAAATACTTGAACTAAGAGGTGGATCTAACTTCAGGCTAGATCTCACTGAGTTGGAAGCGGACAGAGACGTACAACAGGGCGTACGTATCTCCCCTTCGCGGTTTTCACGGTAACAACGCGGGTTGTACCGTCTTTGGAAATATGCAGTTTCTCTACTATGGCTAACGGCCATGAAAGCAGCGGAGCATTATCATGTATTATGACGACCAACGTACCCTCCTGTATAGGGGATGCAGGACTATTCCATTTGGATCTAGCCAGAAGCTGGTGGAGATATTCCGCACGCCAGCGCCGCCAGAACGACTGCACGAGTTTATCCAGCAGAGTATGTCTCTGGAGCAAGCTTGAAGAGTCTGCTTCAGGAGCCGGAAATGACGATAATGGCACTGTGTTCAGAAAATGTGCAGGGCTTAACGCGGATGGTTCTGCAGGGTCACTACTCAATGCCGTGAGCGGACGCGAGTTGATCAGCGCCTCGACTTGTGCAAGTACAGTTAAAAGCTCTTCGTAAGAGAGGATCTGTTGACCTATAACTTTGAAGAGATGCGTTTTAATTACTTTGACCATGCTTTCCCAACATCCACCGAAATGTGGTAATGCTGGCGGAATAAACTTCCAGTCAATATAATTTATGGAAAGTTCTTCCTGAAGACGAGTACGATATTCTTCCCTGAGAAACTTATAAAGGTCGCGTAAATAAGAGCTTGCGCCCACGAAACAAGTGCCGTTATCCGTATACAAACACTATATAGGGCCGCGCCGTGAAAGAAATCGTTTAAGGGCTGCCAGGAATGACACCGTGCTTAAATCTGTCGCAACTTCAATATACGTAGCGCGCGTCGTTAAGCATTTAAAAATACATAGCCAAGCTTTACGGCTTTTAACACCTCGACCACGCACTGGCGTATACTGCAGTGGTCCTGCGTAATCACAACCGGTATGTGTAAACGCTTTATCAACTTGATTGACGCGTTGGCTAGGAAGATCTGCCATGGGAGGGAAAATCGGACGCGGACGTTACATTTATGTATTCTGTGACAAATTATTCGTCGAGCAGCTAAAACCCAATATTTATGCCTAGGTAATGACATAAGCAACTCTGGACCAGCATGGAGATGCTTCTTGTGATAAAAATCTACAAGAAGGTCGACAACATGATCATGACGCGGTAGAATGCAAGGATGCTTGTAGTTATAATGTTCATCCGAATTTGACAGACGACCACCAACGCGTATGACGCCGTGCTCATCGAGAAACGGCTTGAGTCTAAGAGCGGGAGAACAAGGTACATTATTTTTCAAATTTTGAATGTCGTTACTAAAATGAACAGCCTGTACAGCTCGTAGTAAGTTACATTCTGCAAATTCAAGATCAGTACTTGAAACAAAATTCCCATTAGGTAGGTGCATAAGAAACCTACAGACATAAACGATGGCGCGGAGTAACTTAGACCACGATGACATGCGTAGTGCGAGTGCATAGACCGGAGATTCAGCAACCTGAACAATCACGGGATGAGAAACAGACGTTCGTTCGGGTACATCCTCGTCCTCTGCACTGTGGTCAAAGGGTTGCCTGGGCCACTCTGACGGATCATGGGAAATCCAAGAAGGTCCATGATGCCACAATGGATGATGCAGAAGATTAAGTGGAGTAACACCACGAGACAGGCAATCAGCGGGGTTCTCAATACCCGCGACGTGATTGAAACAAGTAGCGGGAACAAGTTCAATCAATTTACTAACGCGGTTGACGACAAAAGTCTGCCAGCGGTGAGGAGAAGAATAAATCCAAGCGAGCACTACTTTGGAGTCAGAAAACGCGTATATTTTATTGATAGGGTAGTGGGGCAAAACTGTGTCTTGAACCTTGCGGAGCAACTGTTGTTTTATTGAAATAATAAATGAAAATTGTGTCCCAACAATATTACTGTAGGTATATTTTCTGTTACTGTGTATTGTATCTCGCATACAAACACTGGAAGGAGGCAGTTAGATTATGATATATTTCTTTAAAGTTAGTTACTAAATATATGTAAGTTGTGCGCAAAACAAGTAACGAAATTGGACTAAGCATTATTAAATGTTTAAAAGATCGCAATTCACAAAAATCAAACATGTCTAAAGCAGTAACTAAGTCGTTCCGTTATTTGTCCATCTAAGACAGGTCTGCGGCAATGACATATTGACATTTAATCTTTGGTAAAACAGAGTTATTCGTTACTCCAGTCACAAATCAACGACGACGCAGATCTATCCTTAGGGCTTAACGGGATAAGGGCTGTCATGACTTAGGTTTTATTATAATAAGGTTTTTCTAGGCAGAACCTTTGAACTAGATATTTCGTTTTCGTTTTTTGGAATGAATCTGTTCTTCGGTTGGATATGTATCTCGATCTGTATTCCTATACCTACCTTATATTTTATTTACCTTCGGGTAATAAGTTTGAGTTAATCTTACATTTTGCTTCAATCAGAGAAAACAATAAATGATAGGCGACATCAAAATTGCTTTAGAATGATACCTTAATTACTATATATTTCTTTTTTTAAATCCGTGACACGTGGTATAAATTCTATATGATATTTACATTCAAAACAAGGAACAAAATCATGGGATGCAAAAAGCCCTCGGACTCGAAAGAAACTTTTTCACATGTAACAGTACTTAAAGGCGAGATGGCTGCTGAAACCACTATGGCGTCCATACTGGGAAATATTTTGCTCCTAAATCAAGTCAACACTTGTCTACAAAGCCATTTACAAACATGTAACCAACGACGATCTTCAAAAGCCACTACAACAATCCTAACGCCATCTGTCATTTTTATTTGACAAAAACACCTTGACTATAAAAATATATCATAGTAAATTGCAACCGCGCCACACAACAATGAGGATTACTGAAATTACGGGCGTAGAAAATGTACTTCTTGTAATTGTAGAGTTACAAGTCCACCAAGAAAGTAAGAAAGTTAAGTTTCGTATCAACTTTGGAACTTGGGTATTTTTCTAGGCAAGTCAGTTTGGGTTGGTCAAAACTTCAGACTATATGAAACAATTTTTAATAATTGTAATTGCCTCGGTAAAGAAAATTAGGGCAACTTTTTACAGCTTTTTGAAGTCCCAAACCAAATTCTTTAGTACAATCTAAAGGATTTGGTTTGAAAACCAAGTTATACATTTATAGTGGCGGGTATTTCAACATAGTGGCCCTCAGCACGATTACATCTATCAAATAATAAGTTAATCAAAGACACTACATAACACTTGAAAGCCGAAGCCAAAAAGAAAATAAAGTCGTTAGTTTATTTTCTTTTAATTTTTAATTTATGATTACCAAAGTACTGAAGTATTGCAGGTGGATGAATGTTACGAACAAGTAAAACGGTCTATCCGCTTTCTTACTCGTTTATTGCATACGAGTACAATACCTCTACAAGGACAGTTAAAAGCTCTTCGTAAGAGAGGATCTGTTGACCTATAACTTTGAAGAGATGCGTTTTAATTACTTTGACCATGCTTTCCCAACATCCACCGAAATGTGGTAATGCTGGCGGAATAAACTTCCAGTCAATATGATTTATGGAAAGTTCTTCCTGAAGACGAGTACGATATTCTTCCCTGAGAAACTTATAAAGGTCGCGTAAATAAGAGCTTGCGCCCACGAAACAAGTGCCGTTAACCGTATACAAACACTGTATAGGGCCGCGCCGTGAAAGAAATCGTTTAAGGGCTGCCAGGAATGACACCGTGCTTAAATCTGTCGCAACTTCAATATGCGTAGCGCGCGTCGTTAATCATTTAAAAATACATAGCCAAGCTTTACGGCTTTTAACACCTCGACCACGCACTGGCGTATACTGCAGTGGTCCTGCGTAATCACAACCGGTATGTGTAAACGCTTTATCAACTTGATTGACGCGTTGGCTAGGAAGATCTGCCATGGGAGGGAAAATCAGACGCGGACGTTACATTTATGTATTCTGTGACGAATTATTCGTCGAGCAGCTAAAACCCAATATTTATGCCTAAGTAATGACATAAGCAACTCTGGACAAACATGAAGATGCTTCTTGTGATAAAAATCAACAAGAAGGTCGACAACATGATCATGACGCGGTAGAATGCAAGGATGCTTGTAGTTATAATGTTCATCCGAATTTGACAGACGACCACCAACGCGTATGACGCCGTGCTCATCGAGAAACGGCTTGAGTCTAAGAAAAGCGGGAGAACAAGGTACATTATTTTTCAAATTTTGAATGTCGTTACTAAAATGAACAGCCTGTACAGCTCGTAGTAAGTTACATTCTGCAAATTCAAGATCAGTACTTGAAACAAAATTCCCATTAGGTAGGTGCATAAGAAACCTACAGACATAAACGATGGCGCGGAGTAACTTAGACCACGATGACATGCGTAGTGCGAGTGCATAGATCGGAGATTCAGCAACCTGAACAATCACGGGATGAGAAACAGACGTCCGTTCGGGTACATCCTCGTCCTCTGCACTGTGGTCAAAGGGTTGCCTGGGCCATTCTGACGGATCATGGAAAATCCAAGAAGGTCCATGATGCCACAATGGATGATGCAGAAGATCAAGTGGAGTAACACCACGAGACAGGCAATCAGCGGGGTTCTCAATACCCGCGACGTGATTGAAACAAGTAGCGGGAACAAGTTCAATCAATTTACTAACGCAGTTGACGACAAAAGTCTGTCAGCGGTGAGGAGAAGAATAAATCCAAGCGAGCACTACTTTGGAGTCAGAAAACGCGTATATTTTATTGATAGGGTAGTGGGGCAAAACTGTGTCTTGAACCTTGCGGAGCAACTGAGACAGCAGAAAGGCCGCGCACAACTCCAGTCTCGCAACCGAAATGGTTTTAATAGGCGAGACCTTGGACTTGGCACAGACTAACTGCACCGAGTAGTTAGAACCAATGCGGACTTGCAGATATACGACTCCGCTGTAAGCACGCTCGCTGGCGTCAGCGAAACCTATTTTGTTGATGGTACATCCATCTACCAACCCAAGATGACGCGGAATAGTAATTTGATTGAGCGCGGTAAGCTCACTACAAAACTGGCTCCAAGCGGCGACAATATGTTCAGGGGGTGTTTCATCCCACTCACAATTTGATAGCCAAAGTTCTTTGACCAAGACCTTGGCGTACAAAATTGTGGGAGCCACAAACCCATTATGTCCCATAGTCGAGCCACTGTGGACAGCATAGTGCGTTTGGTGCACTTATCATCTGGCGGTGAGACGTCAAACCGAAAACTATCACAGGATTTGTCACAGCGTAAACCGAGAATTTTATGCGGTACAGACTTCTCAAACTCAATGTCTGGAGAAGCTTTATGAGAATCAGGTATGCGTGCGAGAACCTCCTTAGAATTGCTTGTCCATTTGACAAGATCAAACTGGCCTCGCTTGAAAAGCTGAATAAGCTCTTCACAAAGCGAAATTGCTAGCGGAACGGATATGACACTACAGGCAATGTCATCCATATACAAAGCAGAAGTAGCAACAGCTGCTGCGGCGGGAAAGTGATCGCATTCATGAGCGATCAACTGGCGAACAATTCGTAACGCGTGATATGGGCTAGACTTGAGTCCAAAACAAAAACGATTGAACTGATACACGGATAAAGGTTCCTTATTGTCAAAACGTTAAAAAATCTGTTAAAATCTACGGTCAGATTCGCTAACGCCGATACTGAGAAACATTTGGCGGCAATCAGCTGACAGAGCGATTCGGAAAAGACAAAACTTTATTATGATGTTAAATAAATCGCGCTTTAGATAGGGCCGGCATGACTGACCCGATGTAGTCTTACAACTAGCATCTAAAACCACACGAAGTTTAGTAGAGGTTTTATCTTTGCGAACTACGCCGTGATGCGGGATATAATTAATATGCGGGAAGAGAGTTGCCCTCGTTGTTTACAACTACACTCAAAAACCTTTGTTTAGGTAGCCACGAATGACGTCATTGTAGGCGCCACGTAACTTAAGTGATGCATCAAGTTTACGTTCTAAACAATGGAAACGTCTAAGCGCAGCAGCGTACGAGTCGCCTAACGAATAAGGGTCACCATAGAATGGCAACGCCACTACGTATCTGCCACTGTCGTCACGAACAGTGGTAGCGCGGAAATGTTGTTCACACTCGAGATCCTTACGGCTCATCGAGGGCGGTGCGATAATTTCTTCGAGCTCCCAAAATCGCTTGAGAAGAGAATCAATATTATTTTCTTGAAGAACAGAACAACAACAAGACGTAATATAATGAGAAGTATGTAACGTAGGTACGGTACCCATAATCACATACCCAAATACCGTCTCAATAGCGGGCGGTAAATTATGTTGCTCACTACGTACAACTTTAACAAGTAACAAGTGCGGAAATATTGAAGCTCCGATCAAAACATCAATGTCTGCCAGATTCGCAAAGTCCGCGTCTGCTAGCGGCAATGTCTCGAGATGTGTGAGTAGTGATACCTCCACATTAGCGTTCAGCAATGTGTCCGTAAGCTCCACGATAAGCGAAGAAATGTTAAAATTAATATTCCTATCAAAACGCGAATGTATTTTAATATCTACGGAACCCTTGCAATGCTTTTCTGACCCCCCGATCCCCTTGACTACTAATTTAGTATTTTTAAAGTTATCCCACAGTCCGAGGCGTTTGAAGCAATCAGAAGTAATAAAGTTACTCTGTGAGGCACTATCGAGTAAACAACGAACTATGTGCGGTGCGTTATTAATATCATAAACGATAACTTGCGCTGTTGCTAATAGAACCGTTTTGGACGCCGTACACTGCGGTTTAGCATCGCGCTGAGCATGACAAGCGCGCGAGGGTTGTCCGCGTGTGTCCGCCGCCAGCGTAATGGACGTCGTACACAACGATACCTCGCTCTGAGACGCGGAGGGGGAAGCCACCGTGGCGGCCTGCATCTGCGACGTAAGCGGGCTAGAAATCGTGTCAAGGTTACCGGATTGACCCGAAAACGGATAACTTTTATCAAAATGTAATAATGAGTGATGTCGTTGATTACATGAACGACACTTCGTCTTACTAGAACAATCACTCGTTTTATGTTTTATACTTAAACAATTAACGCAAGCTTTGTTTTCTTTTACACATTTGAAACGAGCAACCTAATATTCAGCCAAATCCGGTTAGACTAGAAAGCGGACCCCAGATTGAAACTGGGATAACGCTAAGAGAAAAAAGACGAGCTAGATGAACTAACTAGGCTGCGTATTATGAAATATTCGACACTGATCTTTGATGAACGAAATAAAACTATCTACTGTTGGTATTTTATGATTACGTTCCGTCATCTCGAATGCACGAATTGTTTCAGTGTCAAACTTTTTTAAAGCGAGTTGAATAAACATAAAGTCGGAAAGATCTTTTAATTTTAAGTTTTTAAGTGAATTAACTGCGATAACAAAGTTGTCTATAAACAGCTGGAAATTCGAAACAGACGCGGCACCGGACAATTTAAGATTTAAAGCTTGATCAAAGTAAGTAGACGCTAGAACACGAGTGTCTTGGAAGGTTGTGAGTTCGGGGAGATGAGTAATACAAGTATATGCATTGGACTAATGTTTATTACTGCTCTCTATAATAGAATTACAATGATTTATATACTATTGTTTCTTAATATTAGGATACATGCATACATACGTAAGTCATACACACTACACGCCCACCGGAAAAATTAAATAAAAATAATGGATACATTTATTTATATTTTTATGTTATATTGTAGGCATCCAATAATATTGTATAATGCAATAAGCAAACGATATAAGAAAGACAAGTAAAAACAAAATAATATAGTATTTTGTTACATACAAGAAAACATAGTTATTCATTATAATAAAAAGTATAATAGAAAGTTACATGAACTTATTAAACAATGTCAACAGCTAACAAAAAAAAAATCATTTGATATATGGCCTGGTTCTATTTTTATGAACAATTAATTCTTTACCTTTATACAATATTTTTAAATTAGGGTTACAATCTTCTATTACTTCATACGGTCCTATATATAACAGATCAAATTTGTTTACAGTTCGTTCATTCTTAAGTAGTATCATGTCACCAGTACTGTACGTAACAGGATTTGTATATGAATCATATCTACATTTTCTAATCTGTTTACTAATAATTAAATTTTGTCTTGCGTCATACTGTGATTTTTGATGTTTGTACTTGAGTTGTTTCGGATAGTCATATGGGTTATACAGCGGTTCAATATCTGAAGTTAAATTACTCGGTAAATTGCACAGTTTTCCAAATACAAGTTCATAGGGAGTGTATTTAGTTTCTGTGTGTACGGTCGTATTAAAAGCAAAGCACCAATACGGAAGCCATAAACTCCAGTTTTGGGGTTGGTTTTCTGTTTGTATGCGAAGGAATGAAAGCAAATTTTTACGAGTATTTTCTAAGCCTCCTATGGACTGGTGATGGTATGCAGTGGATGTTATTTGGTTTATATTTAGAATCTTAAATACTTCGTTCATAATTTTCGAAACGAACTCCGTACCGCGATCAGATATTATGTTTCTTGGAATGCCATAGCGTAATACAAAGTTATTTATGAAAGCTGTTGCCACTGAAATTGTATCTTTATTTCTAAGCGGATAAGCTTCTACGTACTTGCTAAGATCACACTGTAGTGTGAGTACATACATGTAATTATCACTATCCTTAACTAAGGGCCCAACTAAATCTAAAAATACTTATGCAAAAGCCGAATGACCTGTCTCCGCCAGGACCATTGGCTGTTTTATATGCCTAAAATGTTTTTGACGCTGGCATTTATCGCAGCGATTGACAAACTCCGTGATGTCATTTTCTAATTTTGGCCAAAAATAACGCCGTTTTATATTATTTATCATGCGTCGTATACCGGCGTGACCGCTAGTCGGTAACAAGTGGTAGTCATTTAAAATTATACGTTTCGTATCGTGATCACTTATAACTTTTACACCTTTTAAAACATATAAGCGTGGTCTGGACCAATTAGGTGTAATATTTATGCTATTAATTAAATCTTTTATTAACTCAATGTTTTCATTACTCTGTACAATGAACACACTATCGAGTTTCTATTGATTACGGTAATAAGCCGACTCCCGTACAAAGGCATCTCGTGCGCATTGTAATCGGTAAGATGGGTTTACTCTTAATATACAACTTGATGCATCATAATTAAATAAAATATTTGATTGGTTAGAATCTTTTAAACTAGTCCACTCTTTTACATTCACAAACCTTAGCTCCGTGCAATCCTTTGGTTTTTTAAGCAACTCCATAACTCTTGGCTGATCAGACCAATCGTGTGTAGATTGCTTAGCAACCATAGGGTTGTCACTCACACATTCTTGACTTCTTGCACACATACGCTTTTTCTGTCCTCTAGTTAATACAGATACAACGTGCTGATTAATTTCCTTCAATTCATCGCTTGTTATTCGGATACGTGACAAGGCATCTGCAGCTGCATTGTTAGTACCTCGAATATATTCAATGATGTAATCATATTCCTCTAATATTAAACGGAATTTAGTCAAACGACTAGATGGATTTGTTTGATTAAAGAGGTAAAGTAGGGGTTTGTGGTCGGTTTTGATAACAAATTTTCGGCCGTAAAGATAGGGTCTAAAATACTTTACAGACCATACGATAGCGAGTAACTCCTTCTCTATCGTAGGGTATCTAATTTCCGCTTTGTTAAGACTACGACTTGCATATGCAATTGGTCTGTTATCACTATTGCATAGCACGGACCCGATTGCATAGCCAGACGCGTCTGTTTGTAAAATGAATGTATTGTTTTCATCAAAGTTAGGATATTGTAATATTGGTGGAGAAATTAACGACTCTTTTAGAGATTCGAAAGATTTCTGACATTCATACGGCCATTCAAAGTTAAAGTTTTTCCGACACAGTCTGTTAAGAGGTAAAGATATTGCGGCAAAGTCTGGTATAAATTTCCTATAAAAGTTGACGAATGCTACGAATCTTTTTGTTTCGTCAGCATTCTTTGGAACTGGATAATTTTTTACTATGTTTATTTTCTCTAAATCTGGTTGAATTCCTTCAGATGAAATTACATGACCTAAAATTGCATAGCCTTTCTTAGGAAATCGCATTTCAGTGGGTTTAGCTTCAAGTTAACTTTTCGCAATCTAGTTAAAATATCTATAAGATTTTTATTATGAATTTGTAAATTACGCCCAAAGCAAATCAAATTATCCAAATAAACAAATAATTTGTCGTATGTAAGTCCCGACATGGCAATTGTCATTAGACGAGAGAATGCACTTGGGCTTATTTTCAATCCCATAGGTAAACGGGTCATTTGATATTGGCCCGAAGGCGTAGTGAAGGCTGTATACTTTCTACTTTCTGGATTTAATTTCGCTTGATAATATGCTTGTGATAAATCTAATTGTGAAAAATACATTGAACCTAATAAAGAATCTAAAATGTCGTTAATATTCGGAAGGGGAAATTTATCGTCTAAAATTCTTGTATTTAATTTACGAAAATCAATAACTAACCTCCATTTCTTAGAATTATCATCAGATTTTTTGGGTACCAACAAAATAGGGCTTGACCACTCACTTTTTGCTGGCTCAATTATATTCTCAGAAAGCATTTTCTTAACCTGTGTTTCAATTTCGTTACGCTGTGAAAAGGGCAACCTGTAATGTCTAGTATAAACTGGATCAGCATTTGGTTTTAACTGTAAACTTTGTTCATAAAGGTTAGTGGTAGATAATTTGTCGTTTGGTAAATGAAACACATCCGAAAATTTTGCACAAATGCTTTGAATAGGATGACCTTTCTTCATTGTTCAGATGACTTAAATTTAAAAGAGAAAACATAGTGCGTACTCTCTCTCCATCAATATTACTTATCTCGTCCAAAGTTACAGGTGTCATAGTCTGATAATAAATGTATTTCCGGTCTAAAATAATTGATATCCACTTGCGTTTCGCGAGTATTTAATATCTGTATACTAATTTGTCCATTGCTTGGTTTACAAATACTTCCGGCTATAAAAACACCGTCGCATAATTGATATGGCAGTATTACGCAGTCTTCGTTAAAACTACTATCTAACTTAAATATCTTCTCACATCTCGGCGGAATGCTTAAAAAGCAAGTTTTACTTAGCGAACTATTAATCATGGGCAGGGTCAAAGTATTATTACTGGTCTTTAACGTTAGTGTATTATTTTCAAAGTTCAAAATAGCGTTATATTTGCTCATAAAATCTCTACCAATTATTCCATGTTGTATACCAGGCAAGGTGCGCATAATGTAAAATTTGTGTACAAATTCCTGTCCGTTTACGATCAATGTAACATAAACATAGCCTAAAGATTGCGCTTTGCCTCCAATGCCATTTATAGAAATGCATTCGGTTTGGATTGGAATATTCCAAAGTGCCACAGTGTCGTATTTTAATACTGAGAGAGAAGCTCCAGAATCTATAAGCAATCCATATTTGGCACCTTGTACTAAGAATTCAACTGAGCTGTTATGGTTACACGCAAATATAAAATTATCATCGAAAAAACTCTAATGGTTCAGTGGTATATCTCTCTGTAGGTTGGGGCGTTCGATTCCGGTCAGCTATATGCATACTATTTATGCCGTTTTCTATAACGTGCATGTTATTAATACGCGTAAAAGTACGTCCTGGCCTACCGCGAGATGAACCCCGCATGTGACCACGATTAGTGTTACGCTGTTGCTGCTGAATTTGGTTTTGATAATGTCTATGATTATGGAAAGAACCTCTGCTATTTTCTCTTTGTATAAATCGATTGTTGATCGATCGATTAGGACGAGAACGTCTATTATTAAAGTGACCATAATATCCGCGATTATTATATGAGTTGCCTTGGTCTCCAACGTACACAGAAGCGTCAGAATTATGGTGGCTATATGATAATTCCTCATCTTTAGCTGCTCTTATTGTATCTTTTAAAGTGTCGTAATTACGGGCCGACAAAATAGTGCGGATATCGCGGTTTCGCAAGCCATCAATGAAACTTTTAATCGCAATCTTCTCATTTTGAGGGCGCAAAATTTTATACGCACTTTGGTCATCACCAGCTTGCGCGACCGTCAAATCCACAAAAAGTTGCTCGACCTTAGAACCATACTTTTCTAAAGGAGAACCGTTTTGGTTGATTTGTGTCAATTCCTTGTGGATAGCCGTACTCGACTTCTTTGTAAGAAGGTGTTGACGCATTTCAATAATAAGCGACTCACAACTATCATACGAGTTAGATAGTCTCAATTTGGCATTCTCGTTCAATCGGGTTTTTAATATAAACTTAACTAGCATTTTGTTACCTTCTTCTGTGAGTGAAGAACTGTATAACTCTATGGCATCTATTAAACTTTTCGTTACATTTTCATCATCATTCATAATTGGCAGCAAAGCCACGGCAGTCCTATAATTAAAAGCCTCCATATTGTCTACTTCGGTTCTAACTTTGACCGTACACGTACTACGTTGAGAACTGTACGTTTTAGAGCAAAAAGATTCTATTTGGGTAAAAATCTTTTCAAATAAATCACAGTATGATTGTATTTCCTTTAAAACACTTGTACTAAATTGTTTCCTTTCAATCTGTATTGATAAGGTATTAATACATTCATCAAATTGGCATTTCAACAATGTAGCTTCCTTTAACTTTTGTTTTAGAACAGATTCTGTCCTTTTAGAATAACTTAGCTTTATCAAATTATCTTTAATACTTTTTAATTGGTCATACAACAGGATAAGCTCATTTGCCATTACCAATCAAAATTAAGAAAAAAATAACCACATAGGCAATAATTACACTATAGGCAATATAAATGATAAAACACACAAAAAAAATAGGCATTACAACTAGAAATTCGTCGAATAACCGTTTAGTAAATTCACATGTTTCACTTTACGATAGAACGCGATTCACTACAATAACCGTTTCGTAAATTCTCATGTTTCACTTTACAATACAACGCTATTCACTACACTCATCACTGAAAATATAGGTAACTTTAGTCACTTACTTCGTTTTCTGGTATACCTCTCTGGTACCCGCCTCGTGGCGAGCCTCCTGGCGCGCCTCCAGGCGCTGCTGGCGGCACTCGTAGCAGACACGAGTCTCCGGGTTCGGTCGACGAAACGAGCGCGATAGGTTTTGTGTGAAAACCTCATTCCTTATCCACGCATAGTGGCAATTTCTGTATAGCTTATATACCGCGTAAAGACCGGCTATTGCGAGTAACGTACAAATGATAAACATCACGATACTAATGTTAGATAAGTGGTATTCTTGCATAGAGCCCGAATTCGAACCACCTGATGCACTTTGCGAAATGAAAACGTCCTCTTTTTCAATGTTAGAACGACACATTTTTCAAAAAAAAAGAAAAGTCACTTTGACACACAAAAGAAATTGTTTATAGTTAGGTACTTGTCCATCATTGTCTTTCAATAACACGCGACCGAACTCGACGACCCGTCTCGGATAGCAGGATCGCCATGTAAGGTTGTGAGTTCGGGGAGATGAGTAATACAAGTATATGCATTGGACTAATGTTTATTACTGCTCTCTATAATAGAATTACAATGATTTATATACTATTGCTTCTTAATATTAGGATACATGCATACATACGTAAGTCATACGTCATACATCATGCCTATCAAGTAGTGATTGGAATATGACTTGATAGTTCTCAGCACTGGGTGTGACACCTGCAAATACGGACTGGGCCTTCGGTGACAGCTTACCTATTAAAAAGTACAACCTGTCAGCATCTGTCAGAGAACCATTATCGTGCACTGTAGACTTAAAACTCGCATAGAATAACGGCTAATTTCGTATATCTCCATCAAATGACGTAAGCTCAATTGGCGGTAATCTCGGCGCTCGAACTGCCGGTGAGGCAGAAACGGGCTGCGCGGAACACCTACCCTCCAATTGTGATTGTATGCGCTTGATGATACAATAAAGATCTTCGAATGAGGTGTATGCCTGATAATTCGGCTGGTTATCAGGATTAATAGAAAGCAATCTTGCGATATAATCGTCTAACAACTTATGAAAATCTGTTCGAATACTATCTACTGTCATACAATAACTAAGAAATTATTCCCTATTAATATCGGAAGTAGCGGCAGTTTTTGAGCGCTCGTAAAAGTTTTGAATACGCTCAAATAAAATATTACGTTTAACTTCCAAGATTGTTAGCTCTTTTTCTTCCGACATGCATGGCTTCTTTTGTTGCGCCATGTTTACGTAAGTATAAGCTAATGAGACCGAATCAAAATAAGAAAACCTAAAGTTATTTTACCTAAGTAGGTAATTATGCGGTAGTTATTCGTAAGTAGGCAACACTTTAAGGCGGTGGAATTAAAAGGTGCTTGAAATATGTAATTTACAAGACAACTATGATAGTTCCAGTAATAATAATTGGGTTAGTAGGTAGCTACATAAAAGTATATTACCTATGGAAGCGTGCGGAAATAACCACGTAATGGGTATGTAAATGGACTAGGAGTATAGCTAGGTGCTATAACTACCTAGGTAGGTACGTCTAGAAGATACCTACGCGATATAAACGAGAGGTTGCGTATAAACCTAAATGAATCCGGCTTCGTACGGACCAAAAAATGGTTCGGCGATGTACCGAACCGTATGTCTTAGGCGATTTGGAAAAATATTAATATTGTGGACTGTATAAGGATGGCTGATGATCGCCTAGAATAGGAAAAAGGAGTGGGTTCATGGGAGGAATAGGAGGCGGAGGTATGGGAGCATACCTTACCTTGTAAGTCAGTCTTATTCTTTACAAACGGCGGCCTCCTGGTGTCTTTGAGAATCCTGAAGCTGCACTAATCACTCCACTACACCCACGGGTGGTTTAGTTCTCGTTTATAGTATAAAATAGCGGTAAAATATTGCGGTGATGCACGTATTCGGCGCGGCGCGGGGCGGCGTAGGGACGCAACCGATCAGAGTGACGATTGATCCTTGACTCCGTCGTAGCGTCGTTGAATTCTGCGACCAATTAGAGCGAGGCGTGCCTTTGGGAGGGAATGGGATAGTTATGGGAAGTTATTAGCTAGGTGTTGACATAATTAACTAGCAATGGAAAAGATAGATGGCGCTACCATATCCCCCCGGCCCTAAAGGGTTGCCTTTAAAAAAAATAAAATTGAACTTAGCTACGTTGGATGTACTACCGCATAACCCATGCTGAGATAGCGATATGATATTAAAATTAATCTAAATTAACTTTAGCGAAACAATTATGACGAAAACTACAAACTAGATACTTAAACTAAGAGGTGGATCTAACTTCAGGCTAGATCTCACTGAGTTGGAAGCGGACAGAGACGTATAACAGGGCGTACGTAGCTCCCCTTCGCGGTTTTCACGGTAACAACGCGGGTTGTACCGTCTTTGGAAATATGCAGTTTCTCTACTATGGCTAACGGCCATGAAAGCGGCGGAGCATTATCATGTATTAATATTTATTTCATAAATATCATTATAATAATATCAATCTTACAACATACAGAACTTACAAGACTCTTCCCCAAATCTATTTATAAATCCTTTCCCCAGCCAACAACTAACAAACACTTTTGTATTTATAACATTAGATAGCATAAAAAACTGCAGTCAACAATACGAAGTAGATACTTGCTGTAGCAAACTCAACTACAGAATAAATTTGAGGTTAAACTCAAAACTTGGGTCACTCGGGAACCTTTTGTTTCGAGAAAAATATATTCATGGTTTAAGATAAGCGTCCTTAAGCGCACGGGGAAAGGTAAGCGGCGCCTTTGCATGTTCTCTGAGGTTATGGGTTAATATTCTGTTAAGTATGGGCCATCAACTTAAGGGCAATTCATGTACTACTATACTTTAGGACTACTTTGCCCAAACGGGTTTAATACGTGTACTAGGAAATTCTTTCGCTCGAATGCGCTGGCGAAAATAAATGAAAGAGCATATACACTTGATGAGGCAGTGATTAGTAACTGTTGTATGTAATCATTTTGATCAATTATGTAACTTTTACTTTAGTTTTTAGTTTGTGTTGCTTTAGTGGCAAAAGTGACAAACAATTATTTTTACTTAATGAACGCAGTTTCCATAACTATGAATTACAATATGTTGAGATAGCATTTCCAATTACCTGCCTTTAACGGAAACTATGGCTGCATGTTACCTCAATGATGGCTGCTCTTAATAACAGATTGCTTATCTTCAATCCCGTATATAACCAAAACAAATAAAAGACACAATTTGGGTCAAACAGATTGAATAATAAAATGAAAATCTTCCCCTTGCACTTTCACATCGATTTCGTAAAATCCCTGCGATATTAAATATGTATTACAATTTCAAGATTAATTTGCAAACGTTTGGAATCCAGTCGTTTCATGTATTTATTTAAATGATGACTTTGAAATATAGTATGATTATAATAATAAATGTCTTCATTAGGTGTAGAGATAAAGCTGAAGAACACAGACAGGTATTATGCTCAGTGGCTAAACATAGCTTTTAGTAGACTTTTTATGAAACTTTGTCTGCATGGATGTGATTTTTCCTGCATATAGGTCGCCCACAACACTTTGCATTTCTTGCCGTGGGCTAGAATGTACGCTAATTTCAGATCATCGCGTTTACTCTGTGTAACGTCCATAGCATCTGGACGTAAATATCCACAAAAGGCAAAAATATATTTCCAATAAGTAACTAAAAATAGGTATATCTCTGACTTTTTATTACTATTAGATATGCTCGATATAAAAACTTCTAAGCACAAAATTTCTTGCAAAGCTATAAGGGCTATTACTTTAAATCAAAATTCTGGGAGTGGGTAATGATTCCCCGATTGAACTGGCTTGCTGAAATCAACAAGACTCTACCTATTATGCGTAAGCTATTATGACGTTAAGATTTGTCATACCTTTGTAGGTATTGTAATATCAATATAAACAAATGTTGTCCTGTCATTCAGTTCAAACTGGAATACTATACTAATAATAATTTGTTTAAATAGACAACTCCCGCATTAGGACTAAATCCTGTAATCCGGGGGACTTTACAAACATTAACATACATATATACATATATATATATATATATATATATATATATATATATATATATATATATAATATCAAAATATACAACAATAAAACTAATGTTAATGTTTTCTCTGGCAAACAAAATATCTCTACAAGCGGCAATAGGCTCGCCACCTATTACTTGGCACCATACTCAAATGTTTAGATTCTGCAAGCTTTTATAGGTATTAGTCGTATATTGTCTTTCAGTATATATACCATTTGTTTGAATGGGACAGGACGAAGGAGAAGGCCTAGATGGATGTTTTCTGACCAGATTTGAGACATCCTCAAAGAAGGACAGGTCAGAAGTACCCTAAAAAGAAGACCATGTATGAGAAATTTGATGAGAGTAAATGAAGCAAAAGATATTTTGACACTGAATGGCATGGAAAATGTACTTATATATATATATATATATATATATATATATATATATATATATATATATATATATATATATATATCCGTCTAGGCCTTCTCCTTCGTCCTGTCCCATTCAAACAAATGGTATATATACTGAAAGACAATATACGACTAATATCTATAAAAGCTTGCAGAATCTAAACATTTGAGTGTGGTGCCAAGTAATAGGTGGCGAGCCTATTGCCGCTTGTAGAGATATTTTGTTTGCCAGAGAAAACATTAACATTACTTTTATTGTTGTATATTCTGATATTATATATATATATATATATATATATATATATATATATATAGTCTTGTAAATTACATATTTCAAGCACCTTTTAATTCCACCGCCTTAAAGTGTTGCCTACTTACGAATAACTACCGCATAATTACCTACTTAGGTAAAATAACTTTAGGTTTTCTTATTTTGATTCGGTCTCATTAGCTTATACTTACGTAAACATGGCGCAACAAAAGAAGCCATGCATGTCGGAAGAAAAAGAGCTAACAATCTTGGAAGTTAAACGTAATATTTTATTTGAGCGTATTCAAAACTTTTACGAGCGCTCAAAAACTGCCGCTACTTCCGATATTAATAGGGAATAATTTCTTAGTTATTGTATGACAGTAGATAGTATTCGAACAGATTTTCATAAGTTGTTAGACGATTATATCGCAAGATTGCTTTCTATTAATCCTGATGAACAGCCGAATTATCAGGCATACACCTCATTCGAAGATCTTTATTGTATCATCAAGCGCATACAATCACAATTGGAGGGTAGGTGTTCCGCGCAGCCCGTTTCTGCCTCACCGGCAGTTCGAGCGCCGAGATTACCGCCAATTGAGCTTACGTCATTTGATGGAGATATACGAAATTAGCCGTTATTCTATGCGAGTTTTAAGTCTACAAGTCAAATTTCTCATACATGGTCTTCTTTTTAGGGTACTTCTGACCTGTCCTTCTTTGAGGATGTCTCAAATCTGGTCAGAAAACATCCGTCTAGGCCTTCTCCTTCGTCCTGTCCCATTCAAACAAATGGTATATATACTGAAAGACAATATACGACTAATACCTATAAAAGCTTGCAGAATCTAAACATTTGAGTGTGGTGCCAAGTAATAGGTGGCGAGCCTATTGCCGCTTGTAGAGATATTTTGTTTGCCAGAGAAAACATTAACATTATTTTTATTGTTGTATATTTTGATATTATATATATATATATATATATATATATATATATGTGTGTGTGTGTGTATATATATATATATATATATATATATATATATCACGCTATCTATTTGCCGCCCTTTTACAGCGAATATTAGTCGCTAAGGCAATGTCAAATACTGTGTGCATATTATTTTTCTGAAATTTTGACACATATTGATATACAAATATACGTATATTAACAAACATAGTGAAATCAATTAGGACTCCAACCAACACTATCAATTATCTGGCTTCCCGTGATATACATAATTTAATTTACGTTTTCCTATCTATCGCAACTCCTATGAACAGTGCAACGTTGCCGCTCTTCTTTCTTTAATATTTAATAAGTAGGTGGATAAATATTATTTCTATGTTATAGTGCAGGTATGCTAGCGTAAGCGTGAAGTTTAAAGTTATGAAAATAAAACAAATATTGTAATCAATGCAATTTATTACGATAATATCACAAGAAATACTTACTTAAATGTAAAGTACCTATTTACTTATTTCTAAATTATGAGAAGTATTGGCACATATAAAAAATAGTACTAACGTAGTATTGGAGAGAATCATACGCATATCTAAGCATACGCTTAGCCTCAAACGTCCATATATGTAATCATTTGCAAGTTTTACAGGTATTTAGATACATACGAGTATACGGACGTGGCAATATCGTAAAAGTTTCAAACTATTAATCATTTGACATCTTGGACGTCAAATGACAGATATTGTGATACTTTTACGATATTATAACGTCCGTATAAGTACATATATGTGTAAATAACTGTGAATCGCACAAGTGATTTGTTTGAACCCTGCTAAACAATAAACAAAAAATAAAATCTAACACAAATTAAATCGCCGCGCCGATTGAAAAATAACATTTAGATTTAAATCACAGTCACAAGAAATAGTAACTTAAATTAAAGGTACCTGTCTACTTACCTCTGATTTAAAATCATTATTATTTAGGAACACTTTTAATGAGGTAGATATGATGTTTACTGATAAGTAATAATCAGGTCACTTAAAATACAAAATTATCTTAAATAAACTCTAGTCGCACACAGTAGGCTATACCAATCTACGTTTATAAAACGGATATGCGGACGTCAGTAATCCAATTTGATATAAACGGACGTTGAAAATCCCACGTTTTAAATATATTTCAATTACCTGACATCCGAATAATATTAAAGGTTACAATATTAACTTACACAATGAAATATACCAAGATAAGATTTACACGATTTTACGTGGTGAACATAAAAACGGTGGCTCTCATTAAGTTAGCAGTACCCTAATTAAGCATCATAAACTTACAACATTTTTTATATACGTATATAGATATACGAAATTAAAATCATGAAAATTCACGATATTGTAACATCCGTATACTCGTAGTATACGCATATCTACGCAAAAGCATACGCTTAGCCTCAAACGTTCATATATGTAAACATTTGCAAGTTTTACAGGTATTAAGATAAATATGAGTATACGGACGTGGCAATATCGTTAAAGTTTCAAACTATTAATCATTTGACATCTTGGACGTCAAGTGACAGATATTGTGAACTTTTACGACATTATAACGTCCGTATAAGTACATATATGTGTAAATAACTGTGAATCGCACAAGTGATTTGTTTAAACCCTGCTAAACAATAAGCAAAAAAATAAAATCTAACCCAAATTAAATCGCCGCGCCGATTGAAAATAACATTTATATTTAAATCCCAGTCACAAGAAATAGTAACTTAAATTAAAGGTACCTGTCTACTTACTTCTGATTTAAAATCATTATTATTTAGGAACACTTTTAATGAGGTAGATATGATATTTACTGATAAGTAATAATCAGGTCACTTAAAATACAAAATTATCTTAAATAAACTCAAGTCGAACACAGTGGGCTATACCAACCTACGTTTATAAAACGGATATACGGACGTCAGTAATCCAATTTGATATAAACGGACGTTGAAAATCCCATGATTTAAATATATTTCAATTACCTGACATCCGTATAATATTAAAGTTTACAATATTAACTAACACAATGAAATATACCAAGATAAGATTTACACGATTTTACGTGGTGAACATAAAAACGGTGGCTCTCATTAAGTTAGCAGTACCCTAATTAAGCATCATAAACTTACAACATTTTTTATATACGTATATAGATATACGAAATTAAAATCATGAAAATTCACGATATTGTAACATCCGTATACTCGTAGTATACGCATATCTACGCAAAAGCATACGCTTAGCCTCAAACGTACATATATGTAAACATTTGCAAGTTTTACAGGTATTAAGATAAATACGAGTATACGGACGTGGCAATATCGTAAAAGTTTCAAACTATTAATCATTTGACATCCTGGACGTCAAATGACAGATTATGTGAAACTTTTACGACATTATAACGTACGTATAAGTAAATATGTGTCTAAATAACTGTGAATCGCACAAGTGCTTAGTTTAAACCCTCTTAAACAATTAACGAAAAATAAAATATAACACAAATTAAATCGCCGCGCCGATTGAAAAATAACATTTAGATTTTTTTGGTAATAAGGCGCATTTGAACTTTCGTTTTGGTGTAAAATTAGGGATATAAGTCACAGTCACAAGAAATAGTCGCTTAAATTGAAGGTATCTACTTACTTCTAATTTCAAATTATTATTATTTAGGAACAATTTTAATAAGGTAGGTATGATAGTTAAGTGCTGATAAGTAAATTATGTCAAATAAACACAAATATTTTCTTAAATAAATTTGAAAAACTCACTGATAAGCTATGCAAAAAGTCTAATAAAACGTTATTATATGTGTAGATTGGAACATTGATACATTAAAGTAGGTAAAAGGTATCCAGTGAATTACAATCCATACTTAAAACAATAACTTAAAAAGCCACATAACATTACCGACGCGAAAATCATCTTGTTTAGATCAAATTGTAAGTAACGTTCACGAAGATAAATCTAATATTCATTACCTAGCATTATCTGACCATGAAACTGCCCAATCGTTGACTATCAACAATGAGACCTACAGTGTAAATAACAAATCTTATAACTATCAATACAAAACCATTAGAGATCTTAGCCAGGAAAACATGATCAAATTCAAAAACTGCATTAATAATTTGCACTTCACTGAGATATACGAACAACAAAGTACAAATGAAGCATTTAACACCTTCCATGACACTATCACCATGTTTTATACTTTATGTTTCCCCAAAATAACGATAAAAAGTGTAAGTGTAGTCAAACACGTAAAAAATAGAAAACTAACTAAAATATAAAACGATGTTGTATAAGAAAAAGAATGCTATACTTGAAATATCATCTTGATAGACACAATAAAAGACAGAATAAGACAAGGTATAACAATTATACAACAATATTAAAACAATGTATCAACAAAGCGCAACAAATAAACAATCTAAACTTCATTAAAAACGCAAAAAATGCCTGCTCAGCTGCATGGAAAATTATTAAAGAAAACAATAACAAAGCAATAACTAGCGCACACATAGAATCAATAGAATTTAACAAAAAGATCTACACCAAGCCTATTAAAATTTGTAATTTATTTAACAATTACTATGTATCACTGTGCAGCAATGTTAAAAAATACGAAGATACAGGCCCACCTAACCATATCACCAAAATATCTCAAAATACTAAGACCCTTATTTCTCACACCAATAGACAACTTTGACACATTAAAGATAATAAACTCCTTAAAAAATACTCATTCTACTGGCTATGATGATATAAGTACAAATGTATTAAAAACCTGCGCACACTCTTTAGTAGCACCATTAACCTATATCATTAACCTGTCACTCGTAGAAGGTAAATTCCCTGATCGTCTTTAACTGTCAATTGTTAAGCCAATGCACAAAAAAGGAGCCAAAACTAACATCAATAATTACAGACCAATTACACTCATACCTATACTATCAAAAATATTCGAGAAAGTTATGTACATCAAAATAGAGACATTTCAACTTCTTGTAATATCTTAAATAAAAAACCGTTCGGTTTTCGGAAACAAAGCTCCACTGCATTGGCATGTTTTTCTTTAATAAAGCATATTACAGAAGCCTTAAATAATAAATCTATAGTCGCATGTCTGTTTCTAGACATGACAAAAGCTGTTGACTTCGTCTGTCACCAAAAACTGCTCTGAAAGCTCTCAAATTATGGGTTACGTGGAAATGTTTATAACTGGATTGAGAGTTATCTAGAAAATCGAATACAATATGTCGATTTTTTTTTTTAAAGCAATACAGATCGATGTACAAAATAAACAATTATGGTACGCCCTAAGGGAGTATTTTAGCCCCTCTTTTGTTTCTGTTATACATTTACGATTTCCCGGATGCAATCAACCAGGAAATTATACTATTTGCTGATGATACAACAATAATAATTAAAGATAAACATAAACTTAATCTAGAAATAAATATAAAAGCGACACTCAATAATGCCATAAGCTGGCTTAATTAAAACAACCTTAAGATAAACATGACAAAAACAAATATTATTCAGTTCCAAACATATGCAACAAATCTAAATTAAATCATAATGACACGCACATAAACGTTGATGATAATTGCGTATTATTAAGTATCAGGGTCGATAAATATTGTAATTGGAAACCTCATTTAGAAAAACTAGTCAATAAAATAGATCGATTTATAAATGTTTAAAAAAAAGTTAGACTGACAGTAAACATTAATGCTGCACTATCTGCATACCATGCTTACGTATCCTCCCTGCTCAGATACGGCATTGTTGTATGGGGTAACTCGGTTTAAGTTGACAGAGTTCTTATAACCCAAAAGAAGTGTATTCGAGCAGTATGTGGAGTCGATACACTGACAAGCTGTAAACCTCTATTTAAAAAACACAAGATTTTACCTGTTCCATGCTTATACATATTAGAAATAGGTTTACTAGTAAAACATCATGCTGAATAGTTTTTAAAATTTGATGATACATAACTGCCATCTATTAAATTGGAATTATTTAGAAGAAATGCATACTGTATGGCAATTAAAATATATAACCATATTCCGCTAAGTATCAAAATGTTACCTATATCCCAATTTAAAAAACAACTTTTTAATATACTATTAAATAAAACTTATAATAGTGTCAAGGAATATCTAGAAGATAAGGCCCTAGGCAACTAATATTATCTCCGATGCATATTAGTAAAATGTTATTTTGTTTCATGTGCCACTCATTGTTATGTTTCTAATATATTTGTTCTTTATATTCCCATGTAGTACCCGTTTACTGCACTCAATTCGCACGCCCCAAGGGGCAGAATATGCTGTAACCAACCATTTATAAACACCTGTTAATGTACCATTTTCTTGCGAATAAATGAATTATTATTATTATTCGTAAGTGTCTCTGCTACACGGCTATTCTTCTAACATTTAGTGTTAAAAGAATAACCGGACCTTTGGGAGGCTTACACGGGGATATGGATCCAACGCGCAGAGGCCCGTAGAGAGCTTTAATCTAAAATGGGATGGGACACATGCAGCGGAGCCTCCACAACTGCACTACTGAGAACAGCTATGGACTAGCCGCAGCATATGTAAGACTATTGTAATATGTGGAGCCTTATTTAATTGGTTTATGGGATTGGGTGTTTGATGGACTTGTAATTTTTATGGATGAAAAATGGCACCTGCCAGTAATACTCTAATAGTATCCGTCCGGATGGCAGGTGGTGACTCGCCAACTCACTGGATGGGCCCTCTCTTAACAGCCACCCAAAGCAAACAAACTCTGCCATAGAGGCAGCCAGAGGGAAACACCGGTGCGAGTGGCTAGGGGTGTTGAGCGGTGCGGCACCGGTTTCACCATCGCGGGTCTCGTGACAACAGAGACTCGGAGCGGGTTTCCCCGTAGTTACGCCCTTGAGAATGACAATTCCACCCCCGAGCTGGTAGCTCTTGCGGATCCCTCTGGCCGGCCGACCAAGGCAAGCCAGTGTTGAGAGTCCTGCGGGTGCTCTTGGAAATCCACTCCGACCAGCCAGTAAAGGCAAGCTGGAGACGAGGCTCTGACCGACTCTCTCAAAGCATTCGGGACCGCAGTGTCGCCACACACATTCAGCTCGCCACAAAGCTGCCCTGCGGTTGTAAGGTTTCTTTTCATCTTGTAATACATTTTTTGTTTATATTACTCGATGAAGGTGATGTTTGAAAGCTGTTATTATTATTATTATACCATTTTACGTGGAGAGCATGAAAACGGTGGCTCTCATTAGGTTAGCAGTACCCTAATTAAGCATCGCCTAATTAAGGCGTGCATAGGGTTCCCACCAAGATCTTAGGGCCCAAGCCAACCTCACCTGCAAGTGGTGCACCTGCCGATCAACGGACGAGGCTCTGGCAAACAAAATATCCCGATAAGCGGCAATAGGCTCGCTACCTATTACGTGGGATTAAAACACTGGTGAAAAGTGGGCGTTTAATATGCCTCTGCCTACCCCTTCGGGGAAACAGGCGTGAGTCTATGTATGTATGTATAATTAAGCATCATAAACCAACAACATTTTTATATACGTATTTAGACATACAAAATTAAAATCATGAAAATTTACGATATTGTAACGTGCGTTTACTTAAAGTTTTATATTATGTTCGTATATACTAGTATACGACTGTATACTTGTAGTCGTATACTCGTAGTCGTATACTACGAGTATAACGGACGTTACAATATGGTAAATTTTCAAACTATTTTTCATTGGGATATTTTTAACAGCGTATCAAAAATGTTATGTAACACACTAAAGTGAGTTACGCAAAAAAACTTTATTATTTCACTAAAATACTGACTTGCACACTAAAATACTATTTGTACACCAAATATGATGATCTTTTTACAAAATATCATTTGATATGAATGGTTTCGTCCGCTCGGGAAACTTATCCACTCAGAAAACTTAATAGGTTATGTTAGGTTCTCTTGTGACCCTGCTCCCAAAAATAGGAGCCCTGCGAAGCAGCAGGGCTCCGTCAACTTAGCTTAGTGGTGCAATTAGTATTTTTGGTGGAAAATTAGTATTTGACTAACAGTTAAATACAACCCTTTTTCATTTAACACCCTGGACGTCAAATGATACATAGTGTCAAACTTGTAACGAAATTTTATTGTGGCTAAGCGTATGCTGAGACTCGGGTGACGCCACGCAGGGTAGATCAGATTATTTAATACCTGAACATACTGACAGCTGCGTATGCTGCGGCTCAGGTGCAATGTGGACATGCGTCTGTTCTGCTCTGGCAGAAGCTGACTACCTGTATCTGCATCAACTGCACTGAGTTACAAAGTCATACGCATATCTACGTAAAAGCATACGCTTAGCCTCAAACATCCATATCTGTAATCATTTGCAAGTTTTACAGGTATTTAGATACATACGAGTATACGGACGTGGCAATATCGTAAAAGTTACAAACAATTAATCATTTGACATCTTGGACGTCAAATGACAGATATTTTGAAACTTCTAAGACATTATAACGTCCGTATATTTATTTATTTAGGACAGCTTATAGACTAATAACAACACATTTAATTAAATAAAAAAGAAGTTGCTAATTACATGCTACCACATATAAATGCAATGTAACAAAGATTAATTACATCAGTTACTGTTGTAAGTATACCTACTTGCTCAATCATACAATAAATACAATGTTGCAGCCATGTTCCGCCATAAAAAAGTAACTAAAAATGAGATTCATAATACACAAGTTAGTATAATTATATATTATTATAACAAAAAAAGTCAAGAAAATAATAATGAAAAGGTACACAGGAAAAAAACCGCAATCTAGCCTATATATGCCGATCGCTGCTAAAGAAGTCACAATTTATACGATTTTTTTTATTTTTGGTCAAGTTAGTGCAGAATAAATCCAAATCTAATTTCCGTGACATTTGATTAAATGATTCGGTGCAACGTAAAAGAAAAGAGTTTCGTCTGTATTTCGTTGTAGCAAAGGGAACGTGTAAGATCGGACGTTGTCGAAAAACTAATTGATTCATTCCAAGCTTGATGTTACCCATCAACTCAAGGCAATCAATCGTGTCATTGGCTATGTTTATAATGGTTCTTCTGAGTTCCAGAAGTAAAATATGATACCGTTTACAACGCTCGTCATAGTCAATAGAATATTGATTCGCTTTAAAATCTAAGTATCGCAAAAACTTTCTTTATACACCTTCAATGCATGATATATACACCTGGTATTGAGGGTTCCATACCTGTGACGCATATGCTAGATTGCTACGTACGTACATAGGCACAGTACAAAACGTTTACTGTCTAAAGAGACCGAAAACATGAAGACATTCTTATCACAAAACCAAGTGCCTTCGACGCCGTGTTCGTAATGTGATTGATGTGCATATCGAATAAAAGCTTTGAGTCCATGATAACACCAAGGTCTTTAACGTAGTCAACTTTCCTAATAAACTTATCATGATGTTTGTAACCCGATCCTATGGTAAGTTTTTGACGACTAAATGTTATGTAACAACACTTTGCGATATTTAACTGTAGTTTGTTAAGTGTGCAACTGTGCAGTATGCTACAAATTTATCAAGGTCGTTTTGGAGTTTCCCTACATCCGATGCATCGTTAATAATTTTGTGAATGTTCATGTCATCCGCGTATACCTACATAGAAGTATATAAGAATTTAGGAAACAAGAATTTATATCTCCAGTGAATAGAGTAAACAATAGTGGGGTCAAAAGCGAACCCTGAGGAATTCCAGATGGGATTGAACACCAACCGAGAATTGAGAATTGAGAGCAATTTTCAATGTACGAGCTGAACCAGCGGTACAAATTACCATGTATGCCGGCAGCAAAAAAAATCTGTAAAAGTATTTTGTGGTCAATTCGGTCAAAACATTTTTGTTAATCTGTATAGATCACTACACACACAATCTACCTAACTAACCTTTAGATATAAAATCATGAGATAGGATTAGATTTGATGTAGTGGATCGGCCGCATAAGAACCCATGTTGCTCAGCACCAAATGATAATATAAATAATACGTTCTAGTACTTTAGAAAACAAACATAACTTTGAGATTGGACGATAATTCTCTACATTAGATTTATCACCTTTTTTAAATACTGGTGTAATGAACGCCGATTTTCATTTTAATGGAACTAAACCTTCTGTTACCGACCTATTATAAAAAGCATGCAGAGCGGTAAAACCAAACTATCGGCTAAACTTGTTATAAATAATGGAGGGATGTAATCTGCCCCACCAGATTTAGTAAGATCCAAACCTTTTAAATATTTCATAACCTTTCCAGGAGAAAAATGTATTGTACTGATGTAATTTGTGCTTCTGCTGTTACCATTTAAAGTACTATACTCAAGTAGACAAGGCATATTGTCTACTTCTGGCTCCTGAAAAGTTGATCTAAAATATATTGCGAATTAATTACTAATTTCTAGACCCATATTAGCTGATACATTCTTATTATATAGTAATAGTACAGTGTACTAGGCAGTGAGGAGGTATTTTTTCTACTTTTAATAAAAGACCAAAAGGCCCTCGGGTTATTTAGGTTTGTGTATTCTACATTAGTAACGTATTCGTCAAAACAAGTTTGTTCTAAGTCCACAGGTCGCCGGCGTAATGAAGATACCGTTAGATAGTCACTCATGTTACCATACAATTTAAACCTCCGGTGGTACTTTGACATTTTTTTTACCACTTTTATAAGGCCTGAACTATACCAACGCGGATGAGAAGTTTGCCTGATAGATTTCATAGGTATAAATTTATCTCTGAGAGAATATAATCTGTCGTAAAAATGTTTAACTGACTGTTCCAACGGCTCAGTGCATAACAATAAAATATGTCAGTCTGTTTTATTAAGAGCAGATTTAATTGCATCGTAGTTACCCTTATGGACAAGATATTTTGAAGTTATTTTGTCAGCAAGCCGATGAATTTCTACAAAACCTACCTCCACAATCAAAGGTTTATGGTGCGGGTCTACGGGGATAACCAACGGGTCATCGCACTCCGCAACGCTTAAGAAGTCAGAGATCAAGTTAATCACAACTGTTTTATTACACATTATAATAATATTACAATGTTTTTCTAATAAATGCTAAAATATACTTATTAAAATATAATTGCAGTCACTTATTACGCTATAGCGGGTATTAAGTAAAAACATCTTCTTCTGCCTGCCCTGGTCTCATATTACTTGGGGTCGGCGCAGAATGTCTTTCTCTTCCATTCTCTCCAATCAGACGTCATCTCATCATTCACTCCCTTTTCATCCGTGTCTCCTCTCACACAATCCATCCATCTTTTCTTTGGTCTTCCTCTTGCCTTATATCCCTCAACTCTCATCTTCATCACCTTTCTAGTCACATGATTTTCATCCCTCCTCATTACATGCGCATACCACGATAGACGATTTCCTTTCAGCTTTACTTGCACCAGTGCAACTTTAAAAACATACGAGTTTTAAATGGACACAGTCAAATACAGAGCACTTCAATCATACAAATACGAAGAGTGACAAAAGCCGGTACGGCCGGACAGTGATTAGTCATAACGGGCAATACGATGCGCAGAATTATATACACTATGTGGTTTAAATTATATCTGACTAAAAAAGTTAGTAAAATGTTTTTAATAGAAACATAACACGGCAGTATGAACATCGATAGACTTAGTTGGAATACGTGAATAGCACAACTCGACCAATAGTATCTCGCACAAGAACATTATTAAGAGATTGTAATATAATTGACAAATAATCATACGATGCTTGCAAGGTCCATTTCTGACTTCACTATAATCACGTGCGATGAATCGGTTTTCTTTTTTTTTCTTGGCGTGCTTGACCCAGACGTAACGAAAGTCCTTATTCGCGGCTGCCTTCTTTGTTTTCGATAAAAGCAATTTATTTTCAAGTGTGGGGTGATCATTGACATGTATTTTCTGATTGCCCGTCAAACATATGCGTCTTACTGTCAAAGGACTGCTTTTGGATGCTTGTCTAGCTGCTGCAATAGAATCCTCTTTCACGTAGCGATTACAGAAACTCACTATAATCGGTTTCGCACGCTCCTTTTCACGGGTCGGTACTCTTGTTATAAAGTTGACTTGCGTCTTGTTAACAGCTTAGTAGCTTATCTGATAACCAAGACTCGAGAGCATGTTGAACAAATTTTCGTTGTTTGGTTGAGGAACGCCTTTGATTTCCACGTTGTTCATACGCGCCCACTCATGTTCATACGCGGAGTCAGTACCCTTAAATAAACTGATACTGGTCTAGATAAGCGGACAAGCGACCGGTCTCCGCTTACTAGTCTAACCAGATGTGACTTAATATCAGCTTTTCCTCAGAGCCACTGGCGTTTGACCTACGCAACCCAAAGGGATAGCGGTATTACATGGTTTAGACCAATAACAACAGTTATTTAAGGGTACTGACGCTGCGTAGCGACTGTCAACAACTGTTCACGAGAGCCAAGAGTGATGGTTTAACATGCTCGCCAAGGCACGAGGCGAGCGATAATTAACAATTAAATACCAAATAACTCCGAAAACTCAGTAGCGCGCGCGGTGGTTTCGAACTCCCCGCACGGCAGTCTGTTGGTATATCCTACTGTCTACTGGCTATCGTTGCCTGCTTTTTGGTTATTTAAGTTTTTTTAGTTAAATCATGATGGGGAAGCTGTCCTCATTAGATTTAATAACATACGGCAATGAATTTTCATAATAAAATTAGTACAATTAGAAGAAAATAATATTCTTCAAACATCCTCAAATCAAGGTGAACAAATACTTTAGAGCTAAGTAGTAAGCGTTAAGTAGTGTATGTCTAAATAACTGTGAATCGCACAAGTGATTAGTTTATTTAAATCCTGCTAAACAATAAACAAAAAATAAAATGTAACACAAATTAAATCACCGATTGTAAAATATTATTTCGTTTTTTTTTGTAATTTGACCCATGTACCTAACAGTTTTGGTGTAAAATTAGGAACAAAATCACATTGATCTGTGGGGTAATGATCATACATAAAAATATTCGCAATAAAGGCACCAAAACATGGAAAGTTCAAGAAAATAAATCAAATTTTCAGGTTCATTAATGTCAGCAACAATATGCGACGGTCGATGGTGAAAACAAATAGTAATGTTATTAAAATTGATGCAGTGGGATCTTAAAATAAAATGGGTTTCATCTCAAGGCTATCTAAGGTTGTTAGTCAAAATATGATAAAATGAACTTTTGTTTAAAAAACGTGTCGACATAAATAACCTCCATTTTAGAATCAAATCAAAATTTAATATCACAATGTCAGCAATAGTTACGAATTGACGAGCTCTCTATTAAGCTAAACTATTTTATATATCACAATAGTGACGAATACACTCCAGACGTGAATTGATTTGATGAAAACAATAATTTAGGGGTTTTCCAAGGCAGCGGCACAATACCATATATATATGCATTATTGCGTGTTTAATAAAGTTATTAAGTATTTTTTTATAAATTAACTCCCTTGAAGTTCCAGTAGAGGCAACGAAGAATTGAGACCTATGAATATAAAATAAGATGCGTGTGATATAAAAACATGAGAAATACGGCTTAGTAAGGTAAAAAAAATGAATTTCACAAAATACAGATCTTATATACGGGTATACGTAATCCTTAGGTATTCTGTTTCTTTTCACTTCGATTGTTTTTCCAGACATTTCGCTTAAAAAGGCAGACGCTACATCACATATCAACTGAAAACGTGTAAATACTTACTCACAAATAGTGAATAAAATAACCGATAAATAGAATCCTGCAAATTCAGATCTATTGTGTGCACGAAGTGGCAACATAGCATTGAGAGCTTTCGCTGGACGTCACATACGGCTAGCAATGAACGTATAGAATAAAGACGAAAGCGCCACTAGTTTTTGCGACGAAAATCAACGGAACTACGAAAATATTCTGTGCAGCAAGATTGGAAGAAAAATGACGTCCAATTTATTTTTCATATTTTGACTTTTCTAGTTTCAGGGGGACATTTCGCAAGCATTGCACGTAGTCTCCTATTTGACGTCCGATATACGGACGACTCAAGCAGGTGGACGCCACATTAGATGCAAAAATGGCCATAGTGGACGTACAATAGATTACGGGATATATATATATATATATATATATATATATATATATATATATATATATATATATATATATATATATATCCATGCCATTCAGTGTCAAAATATCTTTTGCTTCATTTACTCTCATCAAATTTCTCATACATGGTCTTCTTTTTAGGGTACTTCTGACCTGTCCTTCTTTGAGGATGTCTCAAATCTGGTCAGAAAACACCGTCTAGGCCTTCTCCTTCGTCCTGTCCCATTCAAACAAATGGTATATATACTGAAAGACAATATACGACTAATACCTATAAAACCTTCCAGAATCTAAACATTTGAGTGTGGTGCCCTACTGATTGAAATACTGTTGAATGTTGGATGTAGGTGACTTGCTTCAACGAGTGATAAATCTAACGAGTGTTGCAACACGTTATACTGCTTGAGCGAGACAGCTGACCACAGTATTGAATTGTTTCCAGGATTTGGACTATAGGTTACTGACCTAGAAAGAAATTGTCAAAAGAATGGGTCGTGTAAATATGTTGGTTTTAGGATTTGGATTACTATAGGTAAGTAATATAGGTCTTGTAGAAGTATGCTTCATGTAAATAGTTTTAAAGATTGCAAAATGCAAAACGAATAATAATAGCAATTTATTTATTATCATTTGTCGCCAGCGGCTTCGCCCGCGTCAATTATAGGTACATACAAACCTTCCTCTTGAATCATTATATCTATTTAAAAAAACCGCATTAAAATCCGTTGTGTAGTTTTTAAGATTTAAGCAACAAAGTATGTCTTCTTTCTGTCTGTCCCTATGTATATAGGGACAGACAGAAAGAAGACATACTTTGTATAATACTATGTAGTGAAGTATTTATTTATTTAGGACAAACCAGTAGTTGTTATATTGTAATAAATAATAAAAAACAGAATTAATAAGATAAAAACTAAATGTACAACCTTCTAAGGTGACACCGCAAGCACCAAAAGGTAACAATTATGTATAGATATAAAATAAAAACAGACAATTAAATATTAAGTAACTAAAAACTAAATTGGAAAACACAATAAGAAAAGAAAAGAAAAAAGACAATTAGACAATTTTAGTAATAAACTTAAATTAATCTTAATAACCTTAAAAGTGTTGTTTTAAATGTGGAGAGCGTGTCCACAAATCAACTTAACCCGATATGGCATTGTATGCTTTGGATAACCGATTTACGGGAATTAAATAAATAGTTTATACCCAAATAAAATATTTAGTAGATCACATTAATAAAATTCACCAATTAATTATTTATCTAGAAATAATGTCCGCAATGCTATTAAACATACTCAACAAGAGCAATTTAGAACTGATAATTTTCAATGCGAAGGTTCTGAATTCAAGTCTTTGTATGTACTTACATGCCATCTTCGGTAGAAACCTTCGTCTCTGCTACATGGATTGTAAGCAGCTCAAATAAAACAAAACTTTTTCAAACCTAAACAATTTGTATATATGTATTATGTACTGTACATATCTAACTGGTAAATCATTACAAGTAAAAAAATCAAACTCATACCCGAGACATTCCTCTGTAAATAAGCAGAATTAGTCTGTTCATTCAAATAAACACAAACGAATAAACTACGACCGTGATATGAAAATAATTATGTCACTCTCATAACGTCAGTAGCTTCACAGAATAATATTTCTGGAACTTTCGGAACAATACAAGTCACAAACGTTTGTAAGTCGATGATTTCTACTTTAATTTAATTCTGTACTCATATTTAGAGCGTTCCCATTATCAAGACTCTTTGTCCGGGATAGCGTGGCTAGGGCGGCTATAACTTTGCAGTTTTACAGACAGACCGACCTCTCATATAGTAACTAATAGATATAAAGGATTTATAAGCTGCACCTATTTAAGGCAACAAACACTCTAGGCCTAATATTGCATGAAAGACCCTTCCCAACCCACTTCAATTTCTGAATCTGTGTGTCATTTACAAATTGAAGTGTTCATGCGGTATCGTGAGATCTAAATCGCACGACGTGTCGCAGGGATAAAAAAGGCACGTTTTAATATGTACAAAAACATGGTGTGGGTGATGGTGTGAAGTTACGTTTCTAGACAACAAAGAACATTTCGCTGTCACTTAAACATTTTGTACGAGTACCCGAGGCTTGTCCGATTTGAACTTAAGACACGGTCACCCTAAGCACGGCTTGTAATTAAATATAAACGGAAAGCCTACTCTCTTCGAAACTTCTAGTTTTTAATAACTTTATCTTAATCGAGGGTAGCAAGCCCTATAATAAGGTCAAAAGTTCTATTTCAATTTAATTTGTTTTGAGTCGCGTCAGTTGTGACCTAGTTTGGAATGGTATTTTGAAGAGCGCCTAATTACAATTTGTAATTATTAATATTTGTATTTATTGGTAGCACAGGCTAGTAGACATTGTAATTTATGTTATTGATATAGGTAATTATATTAATAACGAAAATAGTCCTTTTAATACTATTATGGTTTTAATACTTTTGAACTTTTATAAATTTGTCGATCAACGTACCGACTAAAATTAACCGTGAAAGGCGCTCATTGCTTACAAAAGTAAATACCAAAATTATATTAAGCCAGAGGGCATTCAAGTGGAAACAAGTTTCCCTCGACCAAACAAGATGTAAAGATAATAAAAATAATGATATCACTGGTAATAAAGCATTTTAAAATAAGTAAGTAATAAACTCTTTTTTCATTTCTAAATTATTCGTAACTTTCAAAGATTCAGAATGGTTGTACTTAAAATATTAACTTGAGATTAATTTTCCGAGACAATTGTTTAATTCAACTTAGGCCAATGAACTTAATAAATCATATTTTAATGTTTGAACAGTAGCTGTGTACTTAATGTTCTAATAGCCTGGACTTTTACTTAGACTACAGTATTATCAAAACTTCAATTTAGGTATTTTATCCATCTTAAAATATAAATGCAATTCATGTAATGGAAATATAATCATTGTCTGGTGGAAAATGATTTAAGTAGTAAAGTCTTCTATTGTTGCTTGTAATTAAATAGAAAGCACAGAAAACTGATGATTCGGAACGCAAGTGCACTGAATTTCAATTACCGTTAAGCTATTGAACTATATAATTTAATATCACAAAAGTTCTTAGCATTCCTGAAAGTAAAGGTAAGAACTTTACTCTCAGGGATGCTAAGAGTTGTTTATGTGGGCTAAGACCTTAAGGCTGGTTTCATACGTACCACAACCGTAGTGATAAAAGGTGGTCAAGCTGTGGTTACGGCCGTGTGTGAGTGCCGCTGAGACTTGTTGTGGTGGCATAGTGGTACTCACAACATGTGGTGGTGTTTACGATGTAGCCGGCAGTTGGTTCGCAGTGTCTCTGGTTACGATGTGGTTACGATGTAAAATGTAGTCTATGTGAATTATTCTGTTAATTTTCATTCAAATTAAATTTTAATGAAATCATTGTGAATTGACCGAGAAACCGAGTTGCCTAAAGTCTCTGTATTCAAAATGCATAATATTACTTGCGAGACCAAGTTTCTTGTCATCTACTTTAAGTATTTAATTCCTTTTAGAAAGTTAGTGTTTAATAAGATTACTACTGAATATTATTTCAATATAAGTACGTAATTAGTATTTGCTTATATTTAGAAGTTTTACTTATGTTTAATAATTATTTAAAAAGCCCGTTAAGAGTCTTTATTTTAACATTATAGAGGTATTAAAATGGTACTTAAATCTAGAGGTGTAAAAACACATCAAGGCAACAATATTCCAGTTATTGCGATCTGTGGGCCAATTCCCATAATTATATTTGTTCAAAATGCAGTTTCGATCTATGTAGCATCGGTATCATACTAATTTCGTAGATGGTATTCCCCTTAATTAACTGATACTTGATTATTCAAGTATATATTATTAATTGAACAAAGTGTCAAAGTCGAACTTAATGTGCCAAATGACACCATAATAAAATTAAGTGCAGCAGAATACCAATTAAATTGTCAGTCAATTCAAAACTTAATCGCATTTCGTTCAAAATACAGTGTCTATTTATTTATTTTCTTAGAAAAACCAACAGCTATACAAACAACATAGATAATCTATATATTAAAAGAATTTGTGTTTTATAATACGAGTCGGCCAGCCCATTCAACGCAACCGACTCGCATGATTTTTTTTTTAAATGAAAGCTCTCGCTGCATAGATTTGTCATCAAGCATTAGAAATGACCTAACTTGCACATTCATCAAGTTATATGCAAAAACAGTTTTCTCCCATACATTTTTTACGTTTTCGTAGCCGTAGTCAATGACTTTCTGCTTCTATATATCTGCTTCTTATTGAGGTAGGCGTTTCGTTATATGCCTAAAACACGCGCTGAAAAGAGCTCTTTCATTTCCATTAGGTGTGGACATTGAACTCATTTTTCAATATTTTCCTATAAATTTCGTAAGATTCCATTGCTTTCTCTCTACATGGACGGTTCTAAATTCAAAAATATTTTTATGGCATCTAATAAGTTCCTTGCGGTAACTGCCAGGAAAAAACGTTATGCCTCCCGGTGACCTTGCCTTACTTTCATACGAGTGTGAGTGTGGTGGTGTGTAAAATTATATCCGATGTTGGTAAAATTATCACTATAGTGAATTATCGCTGATACCAGGTAATATTCCCCGAATGTTACCAGTTAACCCTTAATGTTGGGTGAACTGATCTCTGATGTTGAGGAATTTTCCCCCTTTTTTGGTATTGCGATGAAATCCAGTTACGGACTGTCCCTCAAAGGGACCCCTCCGCCAACTCTGTACCGAGTTTGGGGCAGGTGGAGGAGGGATGTGTGGCTCGGCTCTCCCCCCTAGATGTTCGGGGGGGCCACTAATACCCAATTAAACACCACGGTGTTCCTCTATCGATCCTGATCCTGATGGACGGAGTCGCGGTAACGACGTCAGTATACCCGCGACCCGAGGAATTTTCCCCAAATGTAGTGAAATTTCCGCCTAATGTTGGGAAAATCAACCCTACAGACGGGTAAATTACGTTTTATGTTAGGAAAATTTTTGTGTTTTTACATTACGGATTTTTTTCGGGCATCTTATTCTTTTTTATGTGGAACATATTACAGCGGTTCATAGTACTATTGTCATATAATTATATTACAAGTGGTAGAAATTGTATCTTTGGTAAGAATATTAGTTTTGAGAGAAAAGGTACTTTTGACAGCACCGGCGGTTTTGGTAGAAATGGTAGTTTAAAAATATGGTAATAAAATAATAATAATAATAATAATATCTTTATTTTGAACACACAATACTTGCACATTAAAAGTTCATAATTTCCACAGTAAAGAAAAGTAAAAATAATATAAAATCCTAAGAACATAATATTAAATCGAAAATATAAATAAAAATCATAAAAACCAAAGTCAAAACAAAATAAAATAATTATAGGACTACATTTGAAAGCGATCGCGCGCGCACGTCACCCACTCAGAACGCAATATAGGTATGTATATACCGACCTACATAATATGTAAACAAGAGTACACACGCGACAGCCGGCATAGCGGCTTAAGCGCCGAGACAGTGCGCATGTCTCCTGTGCCCGGCACTCATTGCCCATAGATCGCTGATCGGTAAACATAGTTACTCATAAGTCATAACATAACATGTCGCTTACAATACAAGTAGTAAGTACCTAAACATTAATGCAACCAAGTGGCTATTCACAGCACGATGCTTAGGAATTTACATCGCAAATGAACCGGACAAATCAAGGTAGATACTTACTTAATGAATATAATAATATGTAACTTAAATAATATTTGTTATTATGTAGTAGGTACTCATTTAATATTAAATAGATCTCTGTGTGTGTTATTGTAGGTTTACAATAAAGGCAAATACAGTGCATCGGCGTGAGTACAAATGACGCGCGGGCATCGCTGAATGAGAACGCATTCCAAAATTATTATTAAGTACATGATTATAAATTGGCACGAACCACTGGCCGCGTAGGCGCCCTGATGCTGCATTGTCACAATTTAAACTGACTGGGTATGTATATACTAAGGTTTAGTTACATTTTAGCTAGCGAGATACTTATAGATAAACTAAATAAACAATATTTTCCAGACTTACTGTGGGACATTAAGCATCAAAGAAGACGACCACATGTAAGCAGCCAGCGGCCGGTCAAGAAACACATGAAATACAAAGATTGAAAAATATAACATATATTTACGCAGGTAATGCTAGGCTCGGTACTGTGTGTCAAAAAAGGCAGCAGCTCAGCATATTGCTGCAATGTTAATTGCAGCGCTGATTTTCAGCTGGCGCCTCTTTGTGGCTAGCGGGTCAAATAGTTTTAAACAGTCTTATATGTTTAGAGCTAAAAGTCTGAGTCATATGATTGATCAATACAAAAAATGTGATATTGGCTAAATCTAGAATATGGATATACTTATGAAATAATAAAAAATAGGAATGTCAGTTGAGTTAATAAAATTAGGTAATAATATATAGATAGGCATGTCAATGAACGTAGATTAATAACTTTATAGGGCAGGTCAAGCAAGTGTCAAAAACAAAGATAAAAATATGTCAAATAGATGTCAGTTAAGTGATAGATCAAGATTATATGTGATATTGGCTAAATCTAAAATACAAGTAATACGGATATACGAAATAACAAAAATAGGAATGTCAGTTGAGGAAATATAATTAGGTAATAATATATATATGTATGTCTAAATATATGTAAGTTAATAGCGCTGGTCAAGTGTAAAAAAAAAGTAAAGATATGTCAAATAGATAGATCAAGATTAATTCAATAATATGATGTCAATAAATAAAATAAAAACATATCAATTATAATATTATCATTTGAATTATAATATGTAAAATAACATGATAAAAATAACCATATATTACGATTATAATGAACTTTGCAATAGGATACAACTTGCTTACTCATTTAAAATAAACTAAATTAAAAATGGTAATCATATGGTAGATATGATAGTGTTAGTACGAATAGTAGTTTTGGTACAAATAGTAGTTTTGACAGGAATAGTATTTTTGGTAGGAATAGTAGTTTTGGTGTGAATTGTATTTTTGGCATATGTGGTAGTTTTGGTAGCAATGTTACTTACGATTGCTACCGAAGCTACAATTTCTAACAAAACTATCATATCTATCTTATAATATTAAAATATGCTGTGGAGCAGCACGGGTCCTCTAGTAATTATTGAATATTCAGATAGCCATTAATAGGTTTTCGCCAATAGTTATATATTATTACCTCTATAATAAAGTAATGAGCATGAGATAAAACAACGCATATCTCATGAATTTCTCGCACACGCATGCCTCATCAACAGAGTGAGAATTTAACTTAAAAATGATACAATTAAAAGAAACCTCATAAGTTATCGTCGATATCAGATAAAATAGGAGAATTGGACTTGAGATAGAAAAAAGCTTGTAAAAAGTTGGTACATTTTGTGTGACAATTCAGTGTCCATTCCCTCAGTAATATCCAGCATTTATTTCATCCACAAATCATTGCAGTTATGGCGAAGTCCAATCTTAAGGGCATTCGTTTACTCCATGGGACATCAAAATTTAATGTCACTATGTTACTTGCTCCTTTTATGGGACATAAAAATACTAGACGTCTGTATAGGGTATGTTTATGGCGATTTACTGAGAAACATAAGGGACACATATTTAAAAGAAGTGGTCATAAATTTAACTAAAATGTTGGACAATCTGATTGAATTGCCTGTATTAGTGAAAAATCTTTCTTTAAAACATGAGTTTCACTTAACTAGCTTCAATAATCAGCAATTAGTAGTAGTGCGGTCTTAATAAGTCACAAGAAATGCCACTCTTAAGTGAAATAATACACATAGATTGTCCGTTTTTGTCTGTTTAGTAGGTAGGTAGCGCTAATAGGCCAGTTCAGCAAAGTTAAGCAACGCTTGAACAGGTAACCATTTGCATGGGACCGGTAACCATTTCGCATCAGAGGATTGACCTGTTTTTCAGGGCGTAAGTAGGTAACAGTCGGTCCCGGTCGTTGTCACACGCTAAGAATCGTGGAGCCATGTCAGAGGCGTTCGGGTGGAATGAAAATACCAACACCACAGACGTCCACAAAACAAAGAAAACAAAAAAAAAATAAGTTCATACAAATACATTATGATTTAATATTGGGTTTACGCGAATGTTACACGTTGAAATTAAACTTCAATTTACGGATTTTATCGCGATATATTGGTTTCACTAAGTTATTACATTTAAACCGAATGATCTAGAACTACATTTTTAACCTATTACTAGCCGGCGTTTCGAATTATTTACAGGATTCCTGGTCACGGCAGACTGAGGTGACTTTTGTCTTTTTCTTGAATGTATAAGTTATGTCAAAGTACCCGAACATTTTTTCAACTATTTTTGTTATTATTTACGCAGAATGAGCTCACCTTATATCTTCTGGTGACTTTGTCCTTCTTGGGTTTCATTAGCCTAATGGCAGGGTCCCAAGCTGGAGGAACATTCCAACCGTCTTCCCTATTGAAATTAGTGTTTTTTAATTTCTATAGCTTCACATATCATCCTTGGAAGAAAACGTTGTTCTTTTGCGAGTTTCTGTGGTTCATCAATTCTCAGGTAGTGGTTGGTTCCTTGTTCTACATGTTCACACACAGCAGACTTTGCTGGGCGTTTATGTTTGATGTCAGCTATATGTTATTTAAGTCGAACGCCTATGCTTCTCTTGGTTTGTCCAATGTGTGAGAGCTCACATTCACATTCTATTTTGTAGACACCAGCCTCTTGCAAGGGTAACTGACACTTGACTGTTGGTAATAATTAACATAATATCTGCGTTGGCGGCTTGTAGTAAGTTTTGATTCAAGCTCGCTTCAAGATGTAGCCAATTTTGTTTAAATGTAATAACTTAGTGAAAACAATATATCTTGATAAAATCCGTAAAGAATTTATTTAATTATTTATTTATTTATAGACTCACGCCTGTATCCCCGAAGGGGTAGGCAGAGGTGTAATAATACTAGTACAAAGTTCGTTCTAGACGTTTATTGTCCGAAAACCACACATTTATAATTTTTAAATCTTTCATAAGCACAGTCAACAGCCATACTTTTTTCGTCCACCTCTCTTATTGGTTAAAACACTTTTACACTCACACCTCGTTCAGAAATCAAAAGTAAAGTTATACAGTAATACGTTAAGCATATGAACTTGTTACAGTTGTATTATTTAAACCCTACATACATATATTACGATTGTTATTACATTTCTTAGGAGTACTCACGCCGACCTGTCATTCATGATGATCATCACAAGCAGACTGGCTCGATAATTTTTGTGAATGGTGCGATGGTGGTAAATTATTCTTATCTTTAACGGTCCTATCAAACCAATATCTCCTTCATGTAAAAAATACCAAAATCTAAACAGCTTCGGATGTAATTTATTCCACATCGTCATAAAAGTAAAATAAAAGGAAAATATCAAAATGGTTTTACTCGCAATATCGTAAAAGTTTGCCGAGGAAAGATTTATTGTTATACAAGATAGGTGAAGTATTTTAAGACGTTTTACAAACAGCATCTGTCTCCAGATAAAATATACCTATATGTATGCCGGGACGCATGGAGTGGACGTCCAAAGCATCTATTTCCTTTTAAAGACTTTCTTTTTACTGGTTTCCCCGATAAGCTCTTCTTTACTAGGTTAAAGACCTTCGCAATCCAAATAAAACAAAATCCTGGGTACTGTGCGTATGTAGCTGTTTGGAAATTACATGATTGATGAAGCGCCGTGATATGGGGACGGATTCCCCATATCACGGCGCTTCATCATCATATAGGTACACGGTTGCAATCACTCCTATGATAGTTTCACACAACTGCGGCTACACACTTTATATTGAATCACCATTTCCATGGGTGACAACAGTATAAAAATCCGTTCGATACGTTTTGAGTTTCGCGTTCATACAGACAAGCAGGATAAAATGCGACATAACTTTAAAATATGCGTAGATAACCATGATATTCTGATCGTTCCAATTGAATATTAATTTGTAGCAATAAGGCGTAGCGTGACTTTCATGATTTGAGATATACACAAAGCGCTTATGTAAGCGACATGCCATTTCATATGCGACAAGGACTCATGAATAATTAGGCCCCCAATATATCTAGTGTAACATATACATACGTACGTAGTAATTACTTCGTCGCAAGCCATCACAATTTGTTTGCGGTACGGAACGCAACGACCAGTGTGCACCCACATTCGTCTCCTACTTTAATAGAATAAACCAAAATTGTTAATACGAGTCGGTGGTTTTTCATTAAATACACAGGCGTAGTGTGCTAGAGGGTTTTATTTTATGATAGTTGGTTTTGAAACCTTACTCTGGTTTATTATTTCTTGGTGAGATACTAAAGATCTCTGTAGAAAAAGGGCGATAGCCCAGTGGTGTACGTAACGGACTGCCGAGGGGATGGTCTCGGGTTTGATCCCCAGTTACCCCGGGCACACACCTCTGACTTTTCGAAGTTATGTGTGTATTAAAAATGTTAATTATCACTCGCTTAACAATGTGCCCGGTAGATGGGGATAGGCTCGCCCCCTATTACATTGGGACCGAAACATAACTGGCGAAGTCTGGGTGTGTAATACACCTCTGCCTACCCCTCGGGGATAAAAGGCGTGAACTTATGTTATGTTATACTAAAGACTTTCAAATTCAGTATAATTACATACTATTTTTTGAGTGGATAAGTGAATAAAACATGGAGAGGAGACATAAAGGTTTACCGTTTAAACTTACTTACTTTGCGCTTTGTGTTCTAATCCCTAGGCCTAGGCTTAGTTTTCGCACACAGTCATATGTATAAGCTAGGATTACCACTAACCAGATGTAAATCAGGTGGGCCATTAGCTTCTGCCTATTGCAGCAATAAAACAAATAATCAGCATAATTACTCCACATAAAATCCTCTATAAAACAATGCTCTTCAAATAATACTTAATACACCCGTAAAACTAGACTCCATTTAAATCAGCATATTATTACGCTACCACTCCGCACATAATTTATGAAATGAAACGTTATACAATAATAAAAACGAAATGGTTTGAACCGACTGACTTAATGGATCCGCATAATGAAATTAATTTTTTATTAGTTGGTTATGGCGTACGTGAAACGTATATTACTATTGATAAGTTACAGTATTATGTCAGTGGAAGTACGGGTACTGTCTGAATCTAAATTATTTTAGACTTTCTGGACGTGTATAAATTATATTATAGTTGTTCGTCTGACCTCTGCAACCTAATGTGATAGCTATATGCCATAGTTTAGAACAGTCTCAGTTTATTTGAGGGTACTGACTCCCCATGACGATTATCAAAGATTTTCATGACAGCCGAAACCGACGGTTAAATGTGCTTCCCGAGGCACATGGAAAGCGATAATTAACAATTTAATACGCACTTAACTTCGAAAAGTCAATGGTGCGCGCCGTGGTTTCGAACCCGATACTCTCTGCATGATAGTCCGTTAGTATCTCTATTAGGCTATCGCTGACTTGCTACTTCATATTACAGTATGATAACTAATAAATATGTACGTTAAAACTTTTGCGACCTTATTTATATGTATTTATTACTTTTGAACAGTCATGCAGTTATGACGCGTTGTATAAATATTAGTACATGTAGATAACTTAAAGTAATTTGTTCACAGTGCTGTAATATCGGGTACTCAAAACAAAGGTACGTGGTAATATATTGATACTGAAAGACAAAATAAATGTACATTTGTAGGTAACATAGAATATAACGCAACCCTGGTATGTAATACTTAAGTAGCTATTGAAATCAAAATTCCGCCAACACCCCGTAGAATGAAAACGAAGCAAAATCCACTACAAATTAATACCGGGCTTCTAGAACCGTCGCCGCATCTGGCAGTTCGCGGTACTTTTCTCAAAGTCAGTCGAATCAACGCGGCTTATCTGTACTCTGAATATCTGAAGGTTCATTCGTATTCAATCTGCAGACTCGCAAGTTCGCGGTGGCACCTATTAGCTATACCAGTGTAAACTATTTATCCGCCGTCGTAAGTCGTAATCCTTTACTACGAATTTAAAAGGTTTCAGTTCTGCAAAATGTCCTTCCGTTAAATCCGTCGGTATGCCATAGTATGAAAGAGTTTGAAATGAAAACCTCTAATAGTAGATCAGTGTTTTAGAGGATATTGTATATTCGTACTTCGTGGAAACGGATAATATAGATTTAACAGTTACCTAGTATTAAAAAAGAGATTATATAACAGCTACATAGTGGTGACTAGCTACTTTCAGCATAAGCATAAATGAGGCTAATCGGTTTTTGCGATGTATGCTAACTCATCATATTAGCAGCCGATAGACGTTCACTACTGGACATAGGCCTACCCCAAATCTATCCACATACACTATAACAGAATGCTAACTACTATAATATCCTGCGACAATCCAAAAAAGGTCAACCAATCCCAAACTAAGCGCAGCTTGTAAAAGCAACCAAATGGTTGCTTAAAAACCATTATTAAAATCAGGCAAATGCCTGAAACATACTTGTTCAATAGGTACGTCTTTTCAATCAGATAAAATTCTTAGCGAGTAGTACTCAAAGCTGTTGCAGATAATTTATGTGATGACATATGTAGATGTGGAAAGAGAACGTAGGGCATTGTCGGTAAGATGCAATTTGGTGACTCGCAGGTTCGCACGTTGTACTTCAAAAGTAAAAATAGCTATATTCAGGTCATTCTGCTGACCTTTTACTCGTGCAGCCTATAGGTTACATATACGCAAAAGACCTACAATGCCCAACGAGTCCAGTACAATAACGTCTTTAGGTTAGGTACTGTTGGGCTGCCCCGGTTCTGTAGCGCGGCAGGGATGTTCGCTGGTGCACACATAGATGACTTCTATGCAATTATGCGCAAAAGAACTGCATCCCTGATGTGCCGGGTGCGGGATAGCGCCAATAGTCTCCTAGCCGTCATAGCCGCAGACATGAGCAGCAACTTATGGAAACACTGGATCAACGTTCATAAATCAGTTGCACGTTCTGTTTTTTTATTAATTTATGATGTTTTTCTTACTTACTTTCTATAGGTAGTAGAGACTTGCTGATTTCAGCATGAATGGGCCGGCTCAACCGGGAAAGTACTACCCTCTTACAGAAAATCGACGTAATCTAACAGTACCTAAAGTTTTGCGTTTCGCTCGGTGAGTGAGAGTGCCGGAGGCACTATCCAATAATATAATTTAAAGTAATATGCTTACTTCCTTATAGTGTAACCTGTTGACTTCATTTCGAAAAACGGGACTACAGTATTAATTCAATAATCCCTCACTTATACTACCATTACAGACAGTTCCATATATTATTCATACGGCGCCTTTGTACATTACTAGCTACATTAACACGTGTATTTCCCAGCTTTTATATCAAACATAATCCTATTATTCGCCAAAAAGCAATACAGTCTTTGATAATATCCCCCTCAATAATCCATCCTACACTTAACGCCATCCATGGATGTAGAATAAAATCAAGTGAATTCTACGCCATATATTTGTACCGGCCCATAAAAGCGTCGTTCAATGGGACTTAGGGTTACCAGGTAGCAGAAAGGTTATTAGAGGACGATTATTTTATTGAAATCTTTAGATTTCTTTTTTAAGCTGCCGATGTGATCAAGTGATTGTTGCCAACATTTCCTTTAGCATACTAATGATAATATTATTATTATCATCATCGCCTTAGCGTTATATCTAAGACATGTCTTGAAACCCGGGATCGGCTTCCTTGTCTAAAGATATATGACAGAATTTTATTTGCTTTAATATCATATATTAAAGCAAATAAATTATATCTAGATAATTTTATTTAAATTACAGATATAAATGTTGAAAGTCGCAGGAATTTCATTGCATACTTTATAAAAACTATGCACCGCAGTTCAAAAAATTACTTTTATTTCTAAATCAAGGACAATTCAAACAACTCCCGAATATCCCGAGAAACGCCGTAATGGTGGCGACCTGACAAACCCTGCTATAAATAATACATGGTCCTACATGCCCCAATAGACAATGACTGATGGCTTTTATAGCCTTTTGGTGTCAGCCACCGGCGACTGCGGTTTTATTCTTACGGGGATTGCCTGAACGCCATCAATGTATATCCTGGGGATTTTGATACAGGGTTAGGAAATAACTCGATTAGGTAGTTGGTTTATATTTTATACTTATTTATGAGCAAATGGATTAGTGGTGATTAGCGTATAACAACGCCTGCTGTTTCGACTTTGTTGTAATATATTATTATGAAATCTTTTATGAGATCTTGTATACTTATGCATTATTACAAAACAACGACTAAATCCGTATGATGGATTAAGAATACCAAGTTTGACTTAATCACTTCATTCCATAGGCGTCGTAAAAGGCGACTAAGGAAAATACGGGAAACAAATAATATATTAGCGTATGTGACTGCTGATCGGAGGTCCCGGGTTCAATTCCCGGGTCGGGCAAAAGTGTTACTGGGTTTTTCCGAATTCTTAGTAGCAGCACGGAGTCTGGTGATGTGCCCGGTAACGGCAATAGGCTCGCCCCCTATTACGTGGGACCTAAAAATTCATTGCGATTACACCTCTGCCTACCCCTTCGGGGATACAGACGTGAGACTATAAAAAAAAGATATATTTGCAAAGAAACGAAAAACTCGACACGAAACCCTACCAAGCATTCCGGTCAGCATATTAAGCACAAGCACAATTAGGCTGTATAATCAAAGGCCTAGATGTAGTTCGAGGTTAAAACTGCATATTCACGCCTTTTCCCTTCGGCGTAGGCAGAGAAAACAGAACGCCAATTGCTTCTATCCTTACAAACCTCACCTCCCTTCCTCAATACTCGCTTTTCATACACGCTCGCCGGTTTTGGGTACTTCGGACCTTTCTGTTTCTTAGGATGTCCTCGATTTGGTCGGCGAATGTCCTATAAAGTCTGCCGCCACCGATTTGCCCACACACATTTTTCTTATATATCTGAGTCGTCATTCTTTCTACCCACACATATATACATAATTTTGGGACGTATCTGCTGCTGGCTTTCGTTGGAGTTTTAGTAGAATTTAGAGAAATTACGGCTTTTTGATAAGTCTCTTTAAAGGTCTATGTTTAACATTATGCCTGGTGATTTACTTAACCTTAATTTTTTATGAAAGGCGAGTTGAATATGATGATTTACGCAAGACCTCTACTGACGTGTTCAATGTTTTCCTAGAATAACTATTGATCTTACTACTTCTACAAGGGACTCTGTATAGATTTAAGTTAGAATGTCAGATCAAAATTAAAAATGTTGCTATTAAACAACAAAAAGTCTGATTTTAGTAAAATTTTACAAATTATTTTACTTAAGTGATTTATACAGAAAACATAATTTATTTTTTATTTTATTTTATTTGGTTTACCAACAATTGTTTTCACTGGATACATTTTAAAGTACGTATATCAAAATTATAATAACAGTGCAACAATTACTTAAAAGTAAACACAACATGCACAATAATTAAAAGTTAAACAAGTTTACTAAGCAGATTGAGGTACATATCTATAACAATTTTGTACAGGCAGAAATATAAAATATTTATAGAAGACATGAAAATTCTTAGATTACTTTAAGAACTTTCACGTTCTTCTTTTCTCCACGGTGACAATACATATGATAAAAGTATATCCTACTGGTATACCTTTATTATTTAAACTTCACTACCAAGTTAAAATGTTGCAGTATTTCGCGAAATATCATTTGTAACGTTCCAGCAGCCCATTACAAATATCCAATGTATATTTTGAATTCAGCCTTATTAATAATGACTGTCGGGAATTTCGTAGTAAATACTGAATATTTCAATGTACATTATTTCAGTTCAACTCTTTTCGAGTACGCATCATAATAATTATAGACTGCTATAAATACTCTTTAGCAGGTTTCAGTATATGTTTCATAGCTATCCACACCAAACATATCTACAATAAATAATTTCGCAAAAGTATGCCATAGAACTATGTGAGGTCATTCATCCGACTAGTGGGAAATTCGTCTGAGGGGTGATCATACCTGGTAGCAAGCGGCCCGAAAAATATGGTCGAGAACTTGCATTTATTATAATGCTTTGTGAAAATTTTAAAAGCACGGTTCGGACTTTTTCACGAAACTTCTTAAAGCGCAATTTAGGATTTTCAATTTATTTCTTCGAAGTTCCATCAATGTGCGCTAGACTGTGTCAGTGTTTGCGTGTTATAAGTAGCTACCGCTACACCAAATATAAAACAGGAAAATTGGTACTTTCCCTAAACAACCGGTTGGTCCGTGCGCATACTGCAAACAGAACCTCTTGTGTTACGTGGAGTCAGTTTTATTTGTACCCGATGCCCATTAGGGACATTAGGGTAACTGTGGTGTTGAGAGAACTCGGTTTTGGTCGTTTGAGGTGGAGCGATAAGGACTCTGTACGACTACTTATATAGAAACTAGCTTTTGTCCGCGGATTTACATGTGTCTTATGTGACCTATAAAAACATTTACAATACCTATTAGTAAAACTAAGTAAGACATGGCTTTGCGTCAAATTGCATGGAAACAAATCTGAAATGAAAATAAGAGACCTTCATCACCAATTCAGCCCTATAGTTCTGGTAGGTATTTTAAAAATGCTATCAATATAATTGAAGTATCATATACATTACTACATATTTTATTTATTTAAAGTACTTGAATTATTCCGCCTTCGCAAAGGCAATAGTAATCTACTTGTGTCTTAATCGTGTAGATGTTACGGGTAATGCTGGAAGATACATAGATATTCCATTAAGATACATAGATATTCCATTTGAAAAGTAAGTAAGGTACTTAATTTTAAGAGTAAGTATGAATACTTTTTTATCCCGGCATTTCAACCAGATTAAATCGATTATGGTCTCCTTTGTTCGATACTACGAACAAACAAACTGACTTGATGTCGTTAACATAGTTTACCTACCAAATCTATTTCTCTAGCTGTAAACTAATATAGCCAAGGCCGCAAGGAAGCTAACTAACGAAAACCTTCGTCACGTCTCTAAATATAATTGGTTCCCAACATGACAAGTATTACAGCTAATAGCTGGTGACATTTAATATTATGTTAAAATCAATTATTTCAATAGGGCTCGACGTGGGTAAGGGTCTATGCTCAACGTATAGAACAATATGGCGGGAATCGTGTTGCTATAGTTCGATAGTTCGCCAGAAACAAATCTAGTTAGTTTTACCAAAATATTGAAATTGAATTGACTGCTTCCATGGTCCAGTGTATAGTGTATGCGTATGCTGAGCGGAGGGTCCCTTAAAAAAGAATGCGTAATAATTATAAAAATCTCTGTGAGAAACCTTCTTTTGTTGTCTGTTCATCTCTACTGCATCTTTTAATGCATAATTAAATTGTAAAACATCTTCTTGTTCCTTTTGTAAGTTTTTCTGTAGCAAATAAGTAGCTAACAAGTATTCTATGGTTATAATTAAATTTAGCCTTTTTATACACCAAAGTAATATTCAAGTAGTAATATTTTCGCATTTGCAATTACTAACTGTATATCCATTGAAAGCTCTACTTAAACAAGTCTGCTATTGCATTTACTAACTGTACGCCAATTGAAACCTCTACTTTAACAAGTCATTCATCTTCTTGAATTTCTGTAAATTTGACTTAGTGCCCTTGGGATAAGGTGTTGAATCAAATGCCCTGGACTCTTTTTCTGTAAAAAATGAGTTGCCATTTAACTTTTAAGCGAGCACTTTTCACATTGTTACACAAGCTCTATTCGCTAATAGGCGTTCAGTAATACGTTACCCAGTCAACGCTGACAGTTATTTATGAAGGTCATACGTAAAAAACACTTCCAGTTTAACTTTTCACGTTATTAGTCGATCAATCATTGTTGCGATCAATCGCCGTCGTCCAAAGGGACACCGGTGAAGGTCACTTAAGAGAATTAATTTAAAAAGACCCATTCCCTTTTGTTGCCGATTCAATCGTCCATAATAACCGCTTTGTAAATGTGACGTAGTTTATGAGGGATTTTTCAAAGTCAGGAGCCCTTTTATTACCTACGTGAAAGGAGGTTAAATATAATTTATTTTTTTATTGTCTGCGCGATATTTGCGGATATGGCTCACGGGTCTTTTACGTACGAAATGTAACATCATTTTATGATTGATTAACAGTCAGTGATGTACTGTATGGTATTCTTAAGTAGCTTTTAGAACACTTAACTCCGTATATAGCAAAAATATGTCGATATAATCCATCAACCATGGTTGTAAAATATTATACATTTCCGGAATACAAGAGAACTAGCACGATGACGATGAATCATTCCAAAAATTTTTTTTTTTATAGACCACTCATTTTTACATTGTCAGTTCTAATTCACTTAGTTATAAATTTTCAAGTTAAGTATTCGTTATAATATACATGTCAAAAACAACAACTAACTACATTTCGTTCCAAATTCTCTAGTCCGTATTTATCCGTAATAATTGCATTTCACGGCCACTCTAACCGAAGCCCAAGATTCTGCTTATAAATCTGCTCATAATTATCTTAAGTTAACCTTCTTGCTTGTTTAATTTCCATATAATTAGGGACCCATCGAATTACTAGCCGTGGTACCGTCACTTAACCCAATTCGGTCCAACCAACCATAGAGGACAGTCTTTAATATAATTGGGAACGTTACAGGGTTAGACTTGGTTAAATAGACCTTATGCGTCCCATGGGTAGCAAGAGAGCGAGGTAAGGGTTTATTTTCTGGGGATTAAGACATTGTAATATGCGTTCTGTCATATACAGAACTATTATATACTGATACCAACATTCACGTAAATTTCCATGCCGTAGTTAAAAAGTTATACGTGTAGGGTCGGATTACGAATACAAAATATCACTGCCCCACTTCATTCCAGGGGGTGTTACAGGCGACTAAGGAAAATACACGATAAGTATATTTGCGAAGAGACGGAGAACTCGATATCAAACCAAAATCCTCCAAAGCACAAATCCGCTTACTGACTACTGTGAAGCAAATTAGAAGTAGTCCACCAGTCGTTTCCGAAATTCTGCAAAGTAAAAAAGTTTGTGGTGGTCTAGCAAAATCATTATCGTTTTTTGTGGACATTATATCTATGACGCTTATCTACAAAAAACTGTTTTATTCATTTCTGTATAGCTTACCTAGTTTATAGTGGCTAACGAATACTATAAGTTCTTTAATCGTCTAAGACTCTAAGTTAACTCAAAGACCTCTGCGTGGCAGAATAATACTTTTGTCACTAGAAATTGCCTTCGCTTGTTTCTGGACGTGTCTGGACTGCACTCATGCATAATTACGAATTCAAGAAAAAGAAATGGAAAATAGTAGTTACTTGAGCATTTATAACAAAACTAGAGGACGCCAGCAGCTACGCCTGCAATTTTTTTAAATTTACCCGTTTTGGCGGATCCCGTGGGAATTTCGGGAAATCCCTTCTTAGTGCACCCCTACGGTCCCCAAGGAACATACATGCCAAATTTCAGCTTCCTGCACCCAATAGTTTCGGCTGTAGTGTGTCTGTCAGTCAGTCAGCAACGTAAGGATTTTATATATTAAGATTATACAGTTGAAGTAATTTATTGCAGTGTACAAGAAAGGTAAAAAAAAAAAATCTGTGTTGTTTTCAAGTTTTGGATCAACTAGAATCACCTCTTTATATATGCGAAAAATATTTAATAAAAAGAAATACACTTTATATTACATACACATACGCTTCCAATGTTTTGTTCAATGCTAGTAAGAAAGGCATTCAAAATATATTTTTAAATTGCCAATTTTTTTTTAATTTATTTACAGACTGTAATCCCCGAATGGGTAGGCAGAGGTGTTATATTACACCCACATTTCGCCATGAATTTATAGATTCCACGTAACATGGGCATGCATTCTCAGTAGCAGCACTCCCCGTGGGTGCTGCTACTGAGAATTCGGAAAAACCCAGTAACACTTTTGCTCGACCCGGGAATCGAACCCGGAACCTCCGATCAGCAGTCGCTTACGCTATCCACTGGACTACGGAGGCAGTGTCTACATTTTTCTGCACCAAAGAAATTGTGTTATGAAGACTTAGACTACTTCATTCTTCAGTTGAAATTTACGAAGTTGGTACAGAACTTCAGACGTCGGAAAATATATCAATAACACTTGGCACTTTTTTCATATTTTATATTTTTTTGTAAAAATGCTAGGCGACATTGTCTAATTCAGTAATTCTTGCTAACGCCCGATTTCATCAAACCGTAACACGCACATAAGATTGCAGCCGGCTGTTTAGGGCGGCGCCACATCGACTCATTATGCGATATAAATTCGCATCTAATTAGTGGCTGTGTGCTGACAAAGATAAATATCGTCGTGCGACCGACGAGCTTGTTGTGAAACGCGTTATAGCGACACTATGCGCCAAATTATTTACACCTACATCTATGTACGGTAAAAAGATAATTTCGCGTTTGTGGAAAGCTTTAGAGTTTCAGCTTTGGTGATCACTTTTGAGGGAGTTAAGTTCCATTGGCTGCATTATATCTATCCTGGGTCTAAATATGGGTCCTGAGGTTTAGTGACGGGTAGATAGAGATATGATGGCTGGCACATGCGTCATACTCGTGAACGGGTGCTACTTGCAATGACTGGTCGATGACGGTCTTGCGGGCTGGTATTAGATTTTAATATTTAACTGCATCATTTCCATCATGGTTCTGATCACTTTCGCGGATTGCCTGCATTATTAGGTATATATAATGTAAGTGGATGCTCCTGGTTCACCATGTCTATTCTGAGAAGGCTAACCTAATGAACATCAAAAGTATTATGCTTGAGTATTATTATGTATACAGTAAATATATACAAGTGATATAGAAGGTGTAACAGTTGCAGCATCTTACAAAATGTAAATTATGTGTATTATGCAAAACCTGGCGATGAAAAAGAGTGACCGTGAGTTTTATTGCTCGTTCTTTCTCATGGTTCTACGCCCTTGCTTTGCGAACGTGGCAGTAAATGTAAATTTAGAGTCTTTAAACAATTATTTTATAAATTTATTATTTTGACGTTGATAAGCGTCACATTGTGACCCAAATGAATAAATGATATTGAATTTAAATTTGAATTCAGATGGAACGAACTTTTAAAGAAAGCCTTTTTTGTCTAGATACACGTCTCAGCGATAAATACGATAGGACTCATATCAGTTTTACACTTATAATTGAACAGTTCTGATATACGTGTGCTTTTATTATTTTCCAGTAGGCTGTATTTATTAACTTGACTAACTTTATGACGAAATGATTATGAAGAAATTAAACAAGTTTACGAGATCTTTCCCGGACTATCAAAACTAACACATAATAAAAAATTGCCAGTTTTCGTAATATTACTTCATATTTGCTGAGAAGTGATTCTTTCGCCATAGATTTTTTATTTATATAGATTCATCTCATAAAAATATCTTACTCAACCAAACCCAACCACCATAAGCCACCTAACTACAAAACTTGAACACCATTAGCCACACCAGCTATCAAGTCCTTAATACCGTCGTTTGGAATGGCCGCCGATTTCATTTACACCCGTTTTTTCTTGCACCTCTTAATTAAAAGCGAGCGGTGGCCGGTTCTCTCTGAATTGACTCTTTAGAACTTGTGATTTGCATTCATTTTTTACAAGAACTTTGAAGACTCATTTAGGTGGAAGGAAAAGGATTTGGTAGCAATTTTTCCGTGTGTTATATTTTACAATTTAAAAAATGTAGTTTCTAGATCGTTCAGTTTAAATCTAATAACCCAGTGAAACCAATATAACGCGATAAAATCCGTAACCTGTGATTGATTCCAATGTTATATGTTAGTTTTATTTTTGTAGGCGTGGATGAGGTTTGTGCTTATGAGGCTGTCAGATAGATAAAAATAATTGCCATGTAGAAGACTCGATTAGCTACATTATTTGGGCCCACTTCGTTTATCGAGAGCACACGCGTCATAACTAATATTACAATTTTACCATTCTATTTTATTAACTCAGATGTAATTCCTTGATCTACATGAATGGCGCAGTGATACGATATTGTTTTGCCATTTAACCTTGCACTGCATACTGTAGGTTCGATCCGCATAGCCATGAGACCACAGCCTGTGTAATTGTGTACGTATGAGCCCGCTGGTTAAATGCTTGTAAAATCCCGTCACAACATAGAATAAATCCCTATCATTAGTTCCTACAAAAAAAATTATAACGTTTCCCACCTCAGCCAACTAAACCGTACCATTGATTGATTGTAAACTATGCCAAATAGTCTGCTCTATACCGAGGCTATAACGAAAATTCTAGCTAATTAGGCTTTACCTACTAATTAGGCTGCGGTCGCTTTGAATACGATTTTGCATCGCAAGTTTATATAATATTAGTCGTACGAATTGCCGCGCATATTGGCATGTTATTTTCCGACCTTACATAGGCACGTGAGGTTTGTAAGGGTAGAATCAAGGATTCTGTTGCCTCTGCCTACCCCGACGAGAGAAAGGTGCCTAGTCTTCGGGTTATATTATTTTTAGTAAGGACGAAAAGCTTTTTTTAATAGCCTACACTGACCCACAATGGGCAAAGGCCTCCTCCAAATCTTTTCATACTTGCTTGTCGCATTCATGAAACAAAATTATTCTTTTAGTTAATTAGTTGCCTACGTAATTGATTGCTGGACAAATAAAACAAGTAATCCAGATTAATTTTGTATTATTAACTTATGCTGTTAAATGATTTATCTTTGGTTTAATTAATGAAATGAAATGAAATTGTTTATTTTGAGATACATGGGTAAAAATTGATGGATACAGGTAAGGTATTGTGTCACCATGATCAACCGTGCTAGAGCAGCATGCAAAATGTATTGCACCTTCATCATCATCAGCCTTTAACAGTCCACTGCTGGACTAAGCCTCTCCTTTGAAAGGAGGAATCGGCCTACTATACCACGCTAGCCAAACGGGTTGGTATAGGGTTTGTATCAAGTTTTCCTTCTTTTAAAGTATTGTTTTCTGCATAATATGCTCCCTCTGTCGGCTCTTATGACACCCATTCCGTATTCTTAATCCGTCACCACACGGATATATATTACCTTATAAGGATTAAAATTTAATATGAATTTAATACAATGAAAAAATTTAAACAATACATTTGAAAACATAATAAAAATAATTTATAATGACCAAATAACATTATTTCAGTCAGATTAAATACATATGTCAGTACATAGTAATTACAGGATATGTCAAAAACTAAAATTAAATTAAGAAATTAAATGTCAATACAAAATAGTAATAAATTAATAATTGACGGCATCAATATTACTATTTACCAACATTGGCATTCTCACGATTCTAAAATTATAATTATCACAATTCAATGTCTTCGAAGTAACTTGCAATGGAATAATATGATTTTTCAATTAATGCGTGGGGCGTCAATAGATGAAGTGAAAAGGAGCCCACGCTCATTTTACATTGCAATAAATAATAACAAATATAATTTAAATTTATTTTTTAGTTTGTATTTTATAAAAGCGTGTTTTTTACGGCGCTGATACACTTGAGCATTCACCTGTAATGAGCATTCTCGCGAATGTTACAAGACAGAAAAACAAACGAGTGTGTTTTCAGCGAGCATTCTTACGAATGTTCTGGCGAGCATTCTCGCGAATGGACAGTAAATTCGTTACGAGCTTTTCGCCGAACACAGCTTCTGTCATTGTTCTGTCGTCGCGCCCCTGTCATTGTAACTAGGGTTGCCAACTTATTTTGCCAAAAATCAAGTATAAAATAGTTTGTATAGGACAAAAATAAAGTATTTGGAAGAAAAAGTATTTTTCACATTGTATGTTTATATTGTCTTAAGAACGTATTTTTGTGTGCTTCATGCTCGTGGAAGTTGGTAATGCTAACCCAGTTCCCGTGGCCCCGCGATTTAATGGGATCGGATAGAGGAACACCATACCATGATGATTTTAGTGAGTAGTCCCGGCGCTTCTCGTCGAAGTCTCACAGCTAAAAGCAGTTTTTTCAGTATAAATTTATACTGAAAATTCATTATCATCATTAGTGAATTTCTTTTGGATCTCTTTAAGTCTAAATAGTTTCCATTATCCGTTTCAACTTATGTGTAACCTTAAATAGATAAGAATCCATAATTAGTGTATGGTCTAGGCATCACAGTAAACGTTGGGAATAAAGTATTATCTTATAGTTTATTTGTATTGAAAAGTATGCAAGTGATTCCTTTTTTTTGCTAATGCTCTCTGCTATTCGGATGTGTTTTGGCATTTTATTATAAACCTTTGGGGCCATTACAAAAATGCTATTATGAAAAAGGCTACTTTTACTCGGTACCAAGCGTAGTTTGTCAACACTTCTTTGGCTAGTAACTTTTATGAATTTATTCATACTGCGGTGCACAAACATGGCGGATTCATATAAGTATAAGCAGGGAATAGTTAAAATTCTCAGTTTCTTAAAATATGGCTTACAAGTGGCTATACATATGGCTTACAACTTCATCCCTTTGTAGGTTGCATATTGCCCTGATGCAGCGTTTCTGCGCAATAAAAACTCTTTCTTTACCGTAAGCTTTACTCCAAAATATTATGCCATACCTAAGAGATGAGGAAAGTAAGCCATGATATGCAGTCAATATAACTGACTGATCCACAGTTTTGCTTAACCTGTATAGGGCATATAACTGCTGATGTAATTTAGTACATACCTTGTCAATTTGCTCATGCCATTTTAATGTATTGTCAATATAAAGTACTAGAAATTTTTTTCATTAATTCTTGTACCCTTATAATTAATATTTAATATTAAATTATTACTATTTAATTGATGTTCAAATTGCATAATATACGTCTTGTCAAAGTTTAGTCTAAGATTATTCAATGTCAGCCAAGTTACTACAGAGTCAATACTTTGATTTATATAATTTTCTAGAGCTAGAACATTGTCACTATTAAATACTGTAACGGAATCCGATAGACCCCAGGCTGATTAAAATTTTAGTTTTCTTAATAACTGGGTTTAAAATGCCAGCCCCGCCCAGTCGGGGAGAAATTCAGCGCTCCTTCCCCGCGCAGTCCTGTGAGCTTCGTCCCTGACTTGGGCAGACTCCCCACTGGCGTATTTACAAAGTGTAAATACAAATAGAATGAAAAGAGGTAATCAAAATAATATATGTCTTTAATGGGACTGCCTCGCTTCTAACTAGATTACGATGCCTAGCAGTACACTGAATACCACATAGTTAAACTATCCACCATAACCACACACCCACAAGGGAGATATGTGAAATCTCTCCGCTCTCAATCTCAGACGCTGGGTGCCGAGGCAGAGCCGAGGTAACTCATACCAGACCGTGGTCACAAATCAAGCATGTGAAACCCCTCCGCTCTCAATCTCCGGTAGCTGTGTACCGGGGCAAAGTCGAGGTAACTCATATCAGACCTGCGTATTCTCTTACTTCTCCACAAGCCTAATATCCTAAGCTAATCACACATACGCAGATCCACTGTGTGACGTCGCATCAAGCGATGCACACTACAGCGCTGGCCCCTACCACTTCTCCTGCCGGCCGCTCCCCTCCTAGCGGCAAATAAATACAGCGATCTTGGACGCTGCCTCAGTTAAGTGCTCTTCCTGTCCAGGAGCACCGAAGCCTCGTCAGCCTGCCTGCCTACCCTGCCCTGAGTCTTAAACTTAGCTCTAATCTAGTTGCTACCGGGTTATATTGTGTAACGCTTCCGAATATAATATCTTGTAACCAACAAATAGTATTTAATTTCTCTCCACTACACATATCTACTAAGTAACTCTACAGGCATATAGGTACCCATGCCTAATAAACGTTACACTGGCGCCAAACAGTTTTAAGGGCTCAGGCATCTTTTTTTTTTTTGTTTTACGAGGTGGAAAATCCCTTCGGATCTCCGACTCTTGGGGGAAATAAGAGCCGGAGTATGTGGTTCCACTAAAAGCCACCTCGACTGCCGCCATGTACCCGTGTGTCGGAGGGTGGGGCATCACCTAAACACTCGTCGCCACCCTCCGACGGGTATTGGCCCGCCAGATGGTCAGGCGGGCCCCGAACAAAACCCCCTTGGCGACAGATTAAGGTGTTGGACTCCGCCGCCAAAACGCCCAGCGGCCGCAGAGGATAGGGAGGACGGCAACGCAACACCACATCTCCTCTTCCTCTACGGCCCCATCGCGACGCATCGAATGGTGCGCCCCCATTTGGTCGCGGGAGATAGGGCGCGCGGCAACGCAACACCGACACGCCTCTCCTCCCGCGACCGCACCCGACTGCGAGGGACAGACAGAACTGTCCCCCGCACCCGCACCGTTGGACGCATCCTGCGCAGGCCCCTCCAAGCCCACGCGGAGCGTGGGCGTATTGCGACGTAGCCAGGTTACGATTTTATATTTATTGTAAAGTAAATGGTATTCTAATTATGCTATACTATACTTTTTCTAACAATAACTACTAATTGTTCTCAAAATTGGCTCCGAACATGGTGGCAACATATATGCCATTACCAGTTACCATTACCATTGCACTTGTCCAGTTTGTTTTAGATTTGTATAGAAATATATAAGTTATCTTTACTTTTCATATTTTCTTTGACAATGAGTAAGCGAAGACAAGTATTGGTGGACAAGCAAATAGAAGAAGAGCTTGAAAATCTATTCGGCAGGTACACCAGATGGCTCTTTATCTGAAGATGATGAAGAAGTGACAGATACCGAGTGCGTTGAAGATTCAGACTTGCTTTCTGTGTTATTAGGTGAAGATGCTCTGATTAGCTCAGCATGGGAACAAGAACAAGAAAGTCCCGGCCTAGCAAATTCACCTCAACCGTCTACATCTAGAGCAGATGGTAAAATTTTTCTCTATTGGAAACTGCAAGGTTTCAGTCATCTGTGTCTGAAGCCGGAGAAATCCCAAACTTTTCAGACTTTTCTTCTTCATCAGATGATGAATCGGATGCAGATGAGGTCGAATGGAAAAAGCAATCTTGGCAACAAAGTCCTAACTTGGAAAGCTTCGATTGTCCACCTTTACGCTGTTCAAAAAATACTATCAAATGGCCATTACTAATACCAGAATATACAAAACGTATGGGTAGTGTCCATCGTTTCGACCAAAAAAGAACATCATATTCCGTGGGTAGAAGAAGTCGCAAATGGTGGACCCGAATTTTTTTTTTTTATAGATGTTGCAATAACCAATGTCCCATATGTAACATCAAACATACACCCGAGAGCACAATGTTATGAGTCAAAAACAATTCAGAATTGCTTTTTCAAGGGAGCTGGTGGATAATAAAATCTTTAGAAAAAGATAATTCCAATCAACGCCAAAATATGTAACTACAAAAAAAGAAACAAGTGGAAGAGACTCGTGAAAGACAAAAAGAATTTACGGTGTACCAGAAGAAATCAGATTTGAAAGATTAGATGAACACTGGCCTATAGAAATAGAGACTTATAAGAGGTGTCGCTACTACAGCACTAAAGTAAATAATAAGAGGTCTAAAATAGAATGTGAACGGAGTAAAGTGGTACTATTTATACATCTATGTTTCAAATTGTTTCACCAAGAAAATCAATGAACGATTCGTCGTTCATTGATTTTCTTGGTCCCTTACTGGTGCTGGCAAGGATATTGCCACCATGTTTTTTTTTTATTGTATACATGTATATTTTTTTTTCTTGAACATTAATTATTAAACTACCCACAATGATTCCATAAAACGAAATTTTATTTTTCTGATATAAAAAAATGCTTCTGCCAGTGAAAGGGTTAATTAGGGCTACAAACAATATTTCTCTGCTTAGATCACAATTTGACCAAAACCTCTATTCGCGCACAGAATCTATTCTCAACCATATTTACGTTAGATTGAATAGACTGGATCTGGACCGCCTTTCTGATACCGACTCGGCTGAGATAGTTTCGAGCAATTACCGCAATCTGTTAGCTATTTTTAAATCTTTGATTTCGGGTACATCTGAACCAACTTCGCACGTAGTACAAAAGGACTGCTCTGTATCTACCCCCGTCGTTTCTGACGACTTTAAGTACGATCGTAAATTGTTTTCCGAACTCGCTAAATTTAAATATAATGGCAAGTCTTGTGTTCGCGGGTTCATTGAAAAAATTAATGAGTTTATGCAGGCTAGGTGTATTCCAGAAAATAAAATGTTACTATTTGCTTTTGAGATATTTACGGGCGATGCATTGTTCTGGTATCGTTCGCTCAAAGAACAGGTTTCTAGTTGGAGTGAATTGTGTTGTCTTTTGAAGCGTGATTTTAGCCCGACTGACTATGATTTTAAAATTTTAAACGAAATTAGGTTTCGCCTTCAAGCTGAGGACGAAAATATAACACTTTTTGTTGCTAAAATGCAGGGTATGTTTTCTCGTCTTGATGTGCCTATTAGTGAGTCTGAAAAATTTGATATTTTGTTGCGTAATGTCCTGCCATGTTACAATCAAACTATTTTAACGGCTAAGGTGGCCGATATCCCTAGTCTCGTTAGTGTCTGTCGTGAATTTGAGACCGTTCATAAACGAACTAAAGACCATCGGGAATCTTCCAAAGCCACACCCAATATCCTGTTGCCCGAGTTTGCCCACCAACCTCAAAAACCTAATTTTTCTAATTACAAACCAAAAAAATATTATAATAATTCTAATAAAAACTTTAACGCTCCACCACAGATAAACGCTATCAACTTACCCACCACTAATAAAAACGACAACCAGTTCTGTCCCAGGTGTCGATCCAATTCTCATAGTTTGTATAATTGTCGCCAACCACACTTTTTAATTTGTTTTAAATGCGGTCTGAAAGGTTTTCGTGTGTCTGATTGTCCTAAATGTAATCCTAAAACTAATAAACCAAAAAACTAATAAGCGAGGATTGGGGAATAAATAAATCAAATAATTTTAATAAAAATGAGTGGAATAATTGGTTAAATTATCTAAAAAAAATTTTTTATTGTTACAGTCTATCCCCAATCCGTAATTCTAATATAGAATACTCGCCATATATTTCTGTTATTGTAAATGGTAAACCTGTAGTCGGCCTGTTGGATTCTGGCTCATGTGTTACAATCTTGGGTAACAATTCTCATAATTTCTTTTTAAATAATGAGTATCAGTTGGATTGTTCTCAGCCTTTGAGTTTGGTAACCGCTGGTGGTGAAAAATTGTGTTCTGTAGGGTCTATCTCTCTGCCAATTGAATTTCAAAATAAAACAGTTTCCCTAAATTTTCATGTAGTGCCAGGATTAAAAATAGTTTAATTCTCGGTATGGATTTTTGGCGAATTTTTAATTTATTTCCTAACCATTTAGAGTCGGTGTTGTTATTGAATGAAACGGATTCACAAGTTACTGAGCTGCGGACCGATGACTCACCGCACCTTGTGTCTTATAATAATTTATCTATTGAACAGAGAGCTGCCGCTGATAACATTTTTTCGATATTTCTTATAAAAAGCGGGGTCTCGGTTGTACAACTCTCATTACTCACTCTATTGACACAGGCGATAGCCCACCTATTCGTCAGCGTTATTATCGTATGTCTCCCGATAAACAACGCATTTTGATACAACAACTAGACGAAATGTTGAAGGAAGATATCGTAGAACCCTCTGAGAGTCCGTGGTCTAACCCGCTTGCTTAGATAGTCGTAAATTGAATTCTGTTACTAGAAAATATGCTTATAATTTGCCCTACATTTCGGAAATTCTAGATAACTTGAGAGATGCTAAATACCTATCTAGTTTAGATATTTCTAAATGTTTCTGGCAGAAGTTAATTAAAGAGGAGGATCGTTTTAAGAGCGCTTTCTATGTACCTACTCGTGGCACGTTTCATTTTAAAAGGATGGCGTTTGGTCTAACAAACGCACCCGCAACTCAGCAACGTTTAGTCGACACTTTGTTTAACGGTCCTGAATTTGAAAACAAGGTCTTCTGTTTTATCGACGACATTGTATGTATATCGTCAACGTTTGAAGAACATATTACGCTTTTATTACGTATTTTCGAAAAATTGAAAATGGCAAATCTCACTATACATATATAACTTAGTGTTTGAAATAGAATTAGTTTTTATTATAAGTCAAATCGATTAGATCGATTGAGTAACATTTTGTTTAGTCTATTGAAAATTTCTGACAATGGACACACTGAACTGTCATTCACTTCCGGTCTTCCGCTTGAAAAAAATTATCTCGCCGGGTGTCGTCTCGTACGTAAAATATCGCCTTTTGAATTAACGCGAATTGAATTAAATTGAGTAAACCGTTTTGAACGCCGCCTGATCTAGTGCTAAATAAATAAATAAATATTCTACAACATTCACACAACACCATCTAGTCCCAAACTAAGCAGAAGCTTGTACTATGGGTACTAGATAATGGACAAACATACATATATACATTTTTTTTGTCAATATATACATATTATACATAGCAACACCCAGACCAAGACAAACATCCATGTTCATGCACACAAATGGTTGACTTGAGCGGGAATCGAACCCGCGACCTTCGGCGTAACGGTCGCTTACACTCCCGCGGCGCCAATCGGTCGTCTAAGTGCTGGCAACGGTAAATTGATTGTGAACTATTGATTGACATTTGTGAAAATTGTGAATCTGGCATCGACTTCCACGTGCCAACGTGTCCTGAAAACGTCGCGTTTGAAGCTTAATAGCTAAGTATAAGATACTTCATTCATTTATTTTGGCCAATATACTTGTATGAATGTGTCTAATTTAGCTCAAGCCTGACATCAGCAAGGATAGCGGGTAAGTGAAACATAATATTGATATTGATTGATTTCAATTCATCACTGTGCAACGCAGTGCATTGTGTCTAGATCATTGTCTATCGTGGTCAGGTAGATGTATTACATCTTCCACTGCGCACTTCTGATACACCTTCCTGCCTGGCTACGGTAATTCTAGACATAATTTTGGTAGCAGAGCGTAGTTAAAATTTAGCCGCTGTTGGATTACTGAGTATAAACTCAGATTGGTATGAGCTTGTATCTTATCACCTTGTAGACAGTATTGTAGTGTTTGTCAGGTCAGTTATTGTCTAAAATACATAATATTTAATTGTATAAGTTGACCTTGATAATTTGAAACACGTTGTCACATAACCTCAATCAGTAATTGTTGATTTGTATTGTTGAAAAATCTAACTTAAATTTGTTGTTGCATTAATAAGTCAGTTTGTTTGGATACATAACAGCTGTATGTATCAATAAATTTAGTAAATTTAGTTTATTGCATATATTCATAAACATTATAACATCCAACTTGACCTTGCCACTTGGGCGGGTCACATTAATAAACTTTGTTTTGTTATAATATAGATAATATTGCTAGGTAACACATATTCTGTGCTTACTTCCTATTGTATATCTCAAATAACACAGCCAGTCTGTCTGTTGCAAGTAATTAGTTAATTTATTTGAATATATAACTTTAATTAACTTATTCGAAGGTTCAACTTTGATAACTTTGACTTTGTTTTGTGTCAATATATATTGAAATTATTAATTTTGTTGGACAGTAGATACCTGTCACTTGCCTGCACTTGCAGTAAACAGGCTAATACTTTGTTGGTTTCAAAGAATTAAGAAAAATTAAGTTTTGATTGTTAATTGTATTTAACGCTTGTCCGGGCTCTTTTGAATTTTGATTATGTCAGCTATCAAGGACTTGCGTGCGGCTGCTGGTGCCATTGCATCAGATTTGCGCTGGTTTGCCTCGGCCAGTGCCTTAGTGAACCGGCCTGATCGCCAGCAGGCCTTACTACAAAGGTACGAGCGGATTGACGATCGCCTGGCAAGTGTGGAACAGCAATTCCGCACTTTCAGCACTTGCTGTCTTGAAGTGTCAATCAATGATTTCACCGCTGACCAGCGAAATAAGGTCAGCGAAGACTATGCCCAGGTCTTAGACCTGTATGATGCTGTCTCCAATACTGCGAGACAACTAGTTGCCGATAGGGAAGGGCAACCCGGCCTGAAGCAGGAGCTTCCTAGGTCAGCACCGGGGCTGGTGAGTAGGCTCCCTTCTTTGGACCTCCCCCATTTTGATGGCTGCCTAGGAAGCTACCTTGGCTTCATTAATTTGTTCGACAGCCTGGTCAATGATAGGGCTGACCTTCGGCCGGCACAAAAGTTGGCCTATCTAATGTCGGTTCTGGATGGGGAGGCTAAGGGCCTCATCCAGCATCTGCCCGTGTCTGACGAGGCGTACCAGACGGCTCGGGACCTAATTACCCGTAGGTACCATAATAAGCGTGGCCTCGCCGATACGCACATCGAGCAGATTTTGGGCTTGCCGACGCTCACCCGGGTCTCTGGGTTGCGCACCCAACTGTTGAACCCGCTCTTGGTGGCCATCAACGCACTTAAGTGCCTTGACCTGCCCGTGGACCAATGGTCCTATCTATTGGTGCACATTGTACTAAAAAAGCTGCCTGCCGACCTGAGGTCGCGTTTTGAACAGCGCTTTGGTGGGGATAGCGCGACCCATCTGCCCCCCTTTGCTGACCTGGAGAGGTTCCTGGAGGATGAGTGCCGGGTCTTGGACAACTCCGGTGGTGACACGCCGGCTAAGACGCAGCCGCCCAAGGTCAAGGAGCAGGCTCGCGGTCACACCCGAGCCAATGTTGACCGGCGCCCTCCTCGCTTTGCGGTCATGCAGAGCCCAGCGGAGTGCTCCTACTGCAAGGTCACGGGGCACAGAACGGCCAGTTGTAGGGCATTCTTGGACCTTCATGTCGCCTCTCGTAGGCGCATCGCGAATGCCCGCCGCCTTTGCTTCTCTTGCTTGGGGTCCCACTACCAGCGAGACTGCCCAAACTCTCGCCCCTGTCTTCACTGTGGAGGACAGCATTTGGACATTCTCTGCATGAATGCCAGAGAGGTTGGCCGCTTGTCCAACCAGCCGACGCCGCGCACGGGCGGGTGTTTTGAAGGTGGCAGCCGAGGCTCACCGGCACGCAGCCGAGAGTCGCCTCGCTTAATTGATCTCCGCTCACCCCGCTTGGAGAACCGTAGCGTGCGCACGCCTCCTCTCTCTCGCGCACCTGAATGTGCGACCGCCCAGCGTCACCAGCACCATGACTGCTGCCCCAGGTATTCCTCTCCTTTGGCGGAGCGTCCCCGCCTTGACTCGCGCCCACCTCGTTTTGGGCGGGTCCGTCACTATGACCCCCCACAGATGGCGCGCGGATCGAGTCATCGCGCTTTTGAGGACTTCAAGGCGCACCCTCATTTTGACTTGCCTGGTCCTGGCCAACGGTCGCCGCCCAGGCAACAATAGGTCATTGACCCCTGCCCTATAACTCCAACCTCTCCCATTGAGACCGTTATCCTACCAACGGTTGCTGTTAGGGTCTGGGGACCCACGGGGACCTCTGTTGTTGTCCGTGCTATATTGGACACAGGTTCACAAGGTTGCATTGTTTCCACTTATTTGGTAGGGCAGGTTAAATTAAATATGGGCTCTTTTCCAGATTGTATACGGGGCATAGGGGACGTAGCCTCTAATGTTGCCTTCAACATTAGAGGCTACGTCCAACGTTACGGCAAGTTAAGGTTTTGTTTTGCCCTGTTGAATCTTCACACCCGAGGATTAGAACCTCGGCTATTGTGCTGAAGAATATTTTGGGTATGCACCCACAGAAGCAGCTATCTGCTGCTGTGGTGAATTTGACATCGGGATTGGAACTGGCAGACCCCAAATTTGACACACCGAGACAAATCAATTTGTTGATTGGCTCTGATGTCCTCGGTGGAATTTTGATTGGTGGGAAACGGGTCGTGGTGCCAAATGGTTTGACTGCCATCCCGACCATATTTGGATTTGCTTTGATGGGACCTGTACCTAGGGATCCTCCTCCACCTGAACTTGACAATTTGTTGGCTGTAGGCTCCGCTCTCTCTGATGCGGTTCAGAGGTTTTGGGAGATAGAGGAGCCCCCTCAAGCTGCCCGTTTGAATCCAGAACATGAGGAGTGCGAGCTGTTCTTCCAGAACAACACTGGTCGACTCCGTTCTGGTCGGATTATTACGAGGCTACCCTTCCTGTCTGTTCGGCCTCCGCTTGGTGAGTCACGACCTTTAGCCGAAAAGAGGTTTTTGGCCATGGAGCGCCGCATGGGTCGTGATCCGGAGCTCAGACAGAAGTACATTGAGTTCATGAGGGAATATGAACAGTTGGGACACATGTCTGTGTCAAATTTGGATTGGCGTTCGGTGGAGCACTACTTTCTCCCGCATCATGCGGTATTGAAGCCATTGACTGGGAAGCTGCGCACAGTATTTGATGGTTCTGCGCAGACTTCAACAGGCGTATCCTTGAACCAGTGCTTGCATTCTGGTCCCAAGTTGGTCAAGGACCTTTGTGACGTCATCACCAGCTTCCGACGACATCAGGCTGTCTTTGTGGCCGACATAAAAATGATGTTCAGGCAGACTATTATCCACCCTGATGACCGTCGCTTCCAGCTGATCCTTTGGAGAGAGTCTCCTCGCGATCCCATGGTCGTCTACGAGCTCAATACCAATACGTACGGGTTAAGGTCAAGCCCCTACTTGGCAATACGTTCTCTTTGGGAGCTCGCAGACCGCGAAGGCTTAAGTTTCCCACGAGCCTCCGCCATCTTGAAGGACGATATTTACGTCGATGACATTTGCTCGGGCGCCTCCACAGCGGACGAGGCGATCCTCCTGCGGGACGAATTGATAGGTATTTTGGCCTCCACTGGTTATGAGTTGCGCAAATGGATTTCCAACTCACCAGCGCTTTTGGAAGACTTGCCAGAGGATCATCAGCAAGATCCACATTTGTTTGAGATTGTTGACAACCCCACCATGATGGCTGTTCTCGGCGTTCAGTACAGACCAGTCCAAGACATCTTTACGTATAACGTAGACTTGAAACTGCCTTGTTCTTGGACTAAACGTCTCGTATTGTCTACTGTCGCCAGAACCTTTGATCCGAACGGTTGGATCTGTCCAATTATATTTTGGGCAAAATGCTTGCAGAAGCTTTGGACAGCAGGATTGATCTAGGACGAACCTCTGCACGGCACTCTTGTTGAGGAATGGACCTCTTTTGTATCCTCACTTCCTGCCGTCAACGAGATCTCTTTGCCTCGTCCCATCCTTCCTCCCGGGAAGTACAAGGCCACCCTTCACGGGTTTTGTGATGCCTCGGAACGTGGTCACGCGGCTGTGGTGTACTTGCGCACAGTCAGTGCCTCAGGTCAGGTGAGAGTTTCCCTGATCATGGCGAAGAGCAAGGTCGCACCCCTTCGGACATCTCTGACCATCCCAAAATTGGAGCTCTCGGGAGCAGCCCTACTTGTACGCTTATTGAACCACGTGTCTATCACTTTGGGTAAAAGCATTTGTATTAATGGGACTTACGCCTGGACAGATTGTTCTTTGTTGGTTGAAAGCTTTTGTCCACACCTTGGAGGTATTTGTCGCTAATCGCGTTTCCCAAATCCAGAAATCCGAAGTCAAACTTGTTTGGAGACACGTGCCAGGTGAGCTCAACCCCGCTGATTGTGCCTCGCGCGGATGCTTGACGCCTAGTTTGATAGGTCATTCGCTTTGGTGGGGTCCGGAATGGTTGAGTCGACCAGAAATTGATTGGCCTCGAACGCCAGTTTTGAATACTACTAATTTGCCGGGTCTACGAACACTCGCTGTTGAGAAGGTGGAATGCGCCTTCGATCCCGATTTTTTTGCTGAATCGTTACAGCTCCCTCGACAAGTTGTTAGGTGTTACTGTTTGGATAAAGCGTTTTGTTTTTAATTTTAGGCACCCACAACAGAAACGTCTGACACCGTTTCTTTCACCACAGGAACGACAGGAGTCCCTCACCTTTTGGGTTCGTTCTGTGCAATTGGCGCATTTTGAGAAGGAGATTGCTATCCTTAAGTCAGGGAGATCGAAATTATCGGGAGCTGTATCTAAATTGAACCCCTTTTTGGACGAAACTGGTCTCTTGCGCGTTGGAGGGCGTCTCAAGAACGCCAACCTCCCTTACGGGGCACGTCACCCCCTGTTGTTACCTAAAGACGGTCATTCTGTACGCTTGTTGGTAACTGACCGTCACCTCAAAAATTCGCATGCTGGTTGTAATGCCCTGTTGGCTATTTTGCAACGCGAGTTTTGGATCTTGTCTGCCCGAAGAATTATTCGGAGTGTAGTCTTTCGCTGCATCCCTTGCTATAAGCTCAAGGCTTCTACCATGCAGCCCTTGATGGGAGACTTACCGGCAGATCGCGTAACTGAGAGCAGGACATTTGACGGTGTTGGCACGGACTTCGCTGGTCCCTTTTTGGTGAAAACGTCGACACTTCGAAACAGCAAGACTGTTAAGGCCTACTTGTGTGTTTTTGATTGTCTCTCCACAAAGGCCGTACACTTAGAACTGGTCTCCTCGCTTACGACCGAGGCGTTTGTAGCCACATTTGACAGATTTGTATCCCGCAGGGGGCTGCCTTCCCTGATCCGTTCTGACTGCGGCACTAACTTCAAGGGCACCTATAATTATTTGAATGATGTTGTTAATTTCCTTGAAACCAACAAAGCTGATATAGGTGATAGGCTTGCCCGACGTGGGATAAATTGGTTGTTGTCCCCACCAAATTGTCCACACTGGGGTGGTATATTTGAGGCCGCCGTAAAATCGGCCAAAACACACTTGCGCAGGACAATCGGTGAATCTGTCCTTACATTTGAGGAACTAGCAACTGTGTTTTGTAAGATCGAGGCCGTTTTGAACTCTCGGCCATTGTGCCCGATCTCCTCAGATCCGAATGATTTGGAGGCCCTTACGCCCGGGCCATTTTTTGATTGGTCGCCCACTTGTCGCCTTGCCTGAGTACCCCTATATTGATACGAGACCTGGTCGTCTCTCGCGTTTTGAATTGGTACGCCAGATTACTCTTACTACAGAGCTTTTGGAAACGCTGGAACTTGGAATATTTGCACATACTCCAGCAACGCGTTAAGTGGACCCACAAGACCGATCTACTCAAGATTGGTGACCTCGTTTTGATCAAGGAGGCTAACCTTCCGCCACTCAGATGGCGCAGGGGGCGCATCCTTCTTTTGGTAACTGGGGCTGATGGAGTTCCCCGATTTGCTGAGGTCTTGGTGGACGGTTCGATTCTGAGGAGAGCGGTTGCAACATTGTCACGTCTACCAACCGATTAGCGGACCGGTAGGCCGGTCCGGGGCGGGTGGATGTTTGAAATAGAATTAGTTTTTATTATAAGTCAAATCGATTAGATCGATTGAGTAACATTTTGTTTAGTCTATTGAAAATTTCTGACAATGGACACACTGAACTGTCATTCACTTCCGGTCTTCCGCTTGAAAAAAATTATCTCGCCGGGTGTCGTCTCGTACGTAAAATATCGCCTTTTGAATTAACGCGAATTGAATTAAATTGAGTAAACTGTTTTGAACGCCGCCTGATCTAGTGCTGGCAACGGTAAATTGATTGTGAACTATTGATTGACATTTGTGATAATTGTGAATCTGGTATCGACTTCCACGTGCCAACGTGTCCTGAAAACGTCGCGTTTGAAGCTTAATAGCTAAGTATAAGATACTTCATTCATTTATTTTGGCCAATATACTTGTATGAATGTGTCTAATTTAGCTCAAGCCTGACATCAGCAAGGATAGCGGGTAAGTGAAACATAATATTGATATTGATTGATTTCAATTCATCACTGTGCAACGCAGTGCATTGTGTCTGGATCATTGTCTATCGTGGTCAGGTAGATGTATTACATCTTCCACTGCGCACTTCTGATACACCTTCCTGCCTGGCTACGGTAATTCTAGACACTTAGATAAGTGTAATTTCTTTCGGGATAAAATAAAATATTTAGGTTACGTTGTCGATTCGCAAGGTCTCCATGCGGATCCAGATAAAATTGATGCCATAATTAATTACCCTACCCCTTCTAATAAAAAGGAACTACGTCGTTTTCTGGGCGTGGCTTCATGGTATAGGCGATTTATTCCAAATTTTAGTCGTATATCGTCACCTCTAAACAAATTAACCTCTCAAGGTAAAAAGGCTCCCCCTTTTTGTTGGTCTAAAGAGGCGGACCAGGCTTTTATCAAATTGAAAGACTGCTTGTCCTCTCCTTCTATTTTATCTTGTCCGGACTACTCCGAACCTTTTGAGATACATACGGACGCCAGCGACTACGGCGTAGGCGCTGTCCTCTGCCAGGTTTTGAAGGGCGAAGAAAAAATCATAGCCTATTTCAGTAAGTCTCTGTCTGATGCTGAAAAGAATTACAGCGCTACTGAGCGCGAGGCACTCGCTGTGTTATCTACCATCGAGCACTGGCGTTGTTATGTCGATAACGGTAAAAAGTTTATTGTTTACACTGACCACGCTGCGCTCAAATGGTTTCTAAAACTTAATAATCCTACTGGTCGTTTGGCCAGATGGGGTGTTCGTCTGCTGTTCTGTTCCCGTTGCAGCCATTATCAATGATAATGACATTACTCCTAATTTAAACCTAACACTCCCAACGTCTACTAACGACTCGTGGTATCTAAACATTTATAAAGGTTGTCTAAAGAATCCCACATCTTTCGTGGACTACCAAATTATTAATAATAAATTATATCGTTTTAAAAAGTGTCTAAATCCTTTAACTCGAGATTTTCAATGGAAAGAGGTTATTCCGTCTGAACAAAAATCTAATATTATTGCTGAGAACCATTCGCTGCCCACGGCTCGTCACCTAGGTATTTTTAAAACCTACAAGCGCTTGGCATTAAATTATTACTGGCCGAATATGTATTCCGACGCTGTTAAGGCTGTGAATTCGTGTGATGTTTTTATAGCTCACAAACATCAAAACCATTCAACCTTAGGTTATATGGGTAGATCTAAGTCTTGTTATAAACCATTCCAGATATTAAGCACTGATCTAATTGGTCCACTACCTACTTCTAGAAGGCTAAATAATTTTATTTTTGTTGTTTCTTGTTGTTTTTCCAAATATTGTATGCTTTTTCCCATTAAACGAGCTACTGCCGAAATAATTACTAAAATTTTAGAAGAAAATGTTTTTTAGTCCATGGTATTCCGTCAACTATTGTTCTGGATAATGGTAAACAATTCATTAGTTCCACATTTAAAAATTTGATAACTAAATACAAAATTTCTAATTTGCATTATACGCCGCTGTATACACCCCATGTAAACTCAGTCGAGCGTTATAATAAAACTATTATGACGGCTATTTCTACTTTTATTGAACGAGATCAGCGCGTTTGGGATCTAGTTGTTCCTAAGATTCAGTTTGCAATAAATTGCGCAGTAAACGCGGTAACCGGCTATTTGCCATCCTTTCTGGTCTTTGGTCGTGAATTAGTTACTTGCGGGTCACACTATGCGGTTAACAAATCTGACCCTAATATTGTCTTCGAACCGCGTGATACATATGCGGAGGCCCTCGGCCATTTGTCTCCTATCTTCGAAAAGGTACAGGCCGCTTTGATAGCCGCTCATCAACGTAATTGTAATTCTTATAATCTTCGTCGTAAACCGGCCGAATTCAATGTCGGCGATATTGTGTGGCGGCGTACTTACTATTTAAGCGACAAAAACAAATATTTCAATAAGAAACTCGCTCCTAAATTTATTAAATGCAAAGTTGTAGCTAAAAAGTCTCCTTTAGTTTACAAATTGTCTGATATGACTGGCAAGCCAGTTGGCGAATGGCATATTAAAGATTTAAAATTAATTAATTACAAACAATAATTATTAATCTTATAAAAAAAAAAACTCGCCAAATTTTTGTTATAATTACTTCTGCTCACACACAGTCCATAATGGTCGTTATAGTAATACCGATTTTTTCTATCTTTAAAATCTTTTTTGTTTTGACTCAGTGGTTAAAACTGTAATCAACTGCGTCTCACGGGTTCGAAGTTTCTTGAATCTATTTGTTGTGCTAATCACCTTGTTTACGTTATAAAGTATGCTCGGAGATATTAATATTAACCCATTCTATTTAGCGAGCCGCTAGCGCGCTTTCTAAATAATACCTTATCCCGCGCACATAAGGCTTACTCTCGTCTACATTCGTCTCGACTACCTGCGTTGAGTTTTATGACCTGTCACTCACTCTTTTGTTGTCGCGTTGACCTTTTTGTTTTAATTGTTTTATGCAGTTATATTTTATCAGATATTTCATAAACTGCAGCTCTTTTGTATTTTATTTAACTTAACTTATATATAAGAATTCTAAACTATTGTTTTGAAGTGTCACTAATAAATATTAACTATTTATTCAAGACTGCCTCAGTTATGCTTATGTGTAATCCTCGACTTGTTTTGCATTCAAGCAGAAACCGGATTGATTTGAATGATTGCTAGTGCACTGGTTGTGAGTGTGTCTGGCATGTGTGCGAGATATGAAGGATTTTTTTGTTGTTAAAGGGGTCCATTGTATGCGTGATGTATGAATGGTTGGGGGGTTATACATAACCAAATTTCTTTTAGGTGGTGTTTGGCACTTAAAAGACTGACACCACTTCTCCTTCTCTGTTCCAGGCGCTGTCGGCGGCAGGAGGCCAGGGAATTTTTCCCCCAGGAAAAATTCCGGCCTAAAGGGGGGAGTGTGTGACGTCGCATCGAGCGAGGCACACTATAGCGCTGGCCCCTACCACTTCTCCTGCCGGCCACACCCCTCCTAGCGGCAAATAAATACAGCGGCGCGACAGCGAACCGCCCCTGTCTACAGAGCGGCCCATTCGCGCCGGTGTGCCCCAGGGAAGTTGCTTGTCTCCAGTGTGCTACACATGGTACACGGACGACATCCCCGTCACCGACGGCGTTAAGCTCGCGCTGTACGCCGACGACGCCGCCTACATCGCGACATCGATGAACGGTGCCCACGCGGTGAAGAAGATGCAGCGCACTCTAGACGCACTTCCCTGTTGGCTGAAGGATTGGAGACTGACGGTCAACGTGGCGAAGACTCAGGCGATCTCCATGGGAAGCGTGGCCCTGCCACAGCTGAAGCTCATGGGAGCGAACATCGAGTGGTCCGCGACGGTGAAGTACCTCGGCGTGACCATCGACCGCGCCCTCTCCATGAAGCCCCATGTTAACAACGTGGTCGTCCAGGCGCGCGCCGCGCGCGCCCTCCTGCGGCCCGTCCTATCGTCTCGACTGCCGCTCCGCGCGAAGCTCGGCGTGTACAAGGCGTACATCCGCAGCCGACTTACCTACGCTGCCCCGGCCTGGTTCGCTCTCACTTCTGAGACGAACCGCCGCCGACTGCGTGCGCAGCAATCGCTTACGCTACGCACCATCACAAACGCCCCTCGCTTCGTGCGGAACGAGACGATCTCCAGGGACCTGCGCGTCGATAGCCTGGATGACTTCGTGAGACGCCTGAGCACCGGCCTGTTCGAGCGCGCCGACAGATCGCATGCTCGCCATTTGCGTGAGCTTGCACCGTACCATCGGCGACCACCGGACCGAAAAGGCCTGCCGCGAGACCTCGTCTCCGTGACAACCTCCCCCGGACCTTCATCTACGCCCTCTCTTGTGCTGGCTGATGGGCGCTCCCCAGGAACGCTTTCCTCGGGAACTCGACCTCGCCAAGCGCAGGAGGGAAACACCTCCCGTGACCAGAGCGCCGCTAGTACGTTGGTCGCCCGCGACGATTCTTCTTTGCGGGCTGGACCTCGCTAGCTGCGCCACCCACCGGACTTGACGATCCGTACAGACCAGCGGCCCCACCAGGGCCCAACCCAGTGACCCGCCTGTAGTAGCAGGCGGCGAGAGATACCACCAAGACAGGAAAGGCCTGGTACATGGTCACCCCGAGACCCCCGCAGGGGTCTACGAGAAGAACCTTTCAGTCAGAACCGCCCCTCTTGGATCCTGGACGCTGCCTCAGTTAAGTGCTCTTCCTGTCCAGGAGCACCGAAGCCTCGTCAGCCTGCCTGCCTACCCTGCCCTGAGTCTTAAACTTAGCTCTAATCTAGTTGCTACCGGGTTATATTGTGTAACGCTTCCGAATATAATATCTTGTAACCAACAAATAGTATTTAATTTCTCTCCACTACACATATCTACTACGTAACTCTACAGGCATATAGGTACCTACACCTAATAAACGTTACACTAAACGTTACAACTGGCAGGATACTTGTATTCTCTCCGCTCTCAATCACCGGACGCTGAGTGCCGGGGCAAAGCCGAGAACACAACCATCAAACCGTGGCTTACATATATCACACTCTCTCGGTCATACAGGACCTACGCTAGGCCAAGCGCACCCAGTCAGTCAGTCTGTAATCGTGAATCACGAAATAGATATTGTATTTGGATTCCCCATCCCTTTAAACATCGGAGACGATACCCATATTGATTTTAAAAAAAAACCCGTCCGCCATCTTTGATTTCCTATCCGCCATCTTTGATCACGAAATAGATGTTGTATTTGGATTCTCCATCCCTTAAATCACCAGAGACGATACCCATATTGATTTTAAAATTTTTCCCATCTTTGATTTCCCATCCACCATCTTGAATCACGAAACAGATGTTGTATATGGATTCCCCATCCTATTTAACATCGCAGACGATACTAATATTGATTTCTTTTTATTTTTCCATCCGCCATCTTTGATCACGAAATAGATGTTGTATTTCAATTCCCCACACCTTAAAATATCGAAGGCGATACCCATAAAGATTTTTAAAATTTTCTCATCCGCCATCTTTGATTTCCCGTCCACCATCTTGGATCACTAAATAAATTTCATATTATTAATCAGCGTCCCGAAAATCTCGAAAACGATACCCATATAGATTGTATCCTATTCGTTTAGCCTGTTTTGCCTTTGACCCAACCCTCCCCCTTTTCGTTTGACCATTTTATTATTTTTGTCTGGCACCTTAAAGTTTTAGCGTAATTTTATATAGCCTTTCGGAATAATTGGGCTATCACAGGCAATAACAATTTTTAAAATCCGCCTGCTATTTCCTGAGATTAGCCGACATTATCTTTTAGCCTTTTTAGCCTTTTGCTCGGCCCAAAGAGTCGAAGCGTTATGTTATATAGCCTATAGCCTTCCGGAATAACTGGACTATCGTACACAAAAATAATTTTTCAGATCCAACCGGTAGTTCCTGAGATTAGTGCATTCAAACAAACAAACAAACTCTTCCGCTTTATTATATTAGTAATTTAGTATAGTGCACAATATGACATTGTGTAGGTATGACGTGACAGTACTGACAGATATGCGATAGCACATGCGCAGCAATCAATTATCAGCGCATGCGTTCTTACTTTCAAGAGGTAAATTTGTGCCGTATAGACTTCTACCCTCCCTACAATCCCTCCCAGTTTAATTTTTACAGCTTATGGTAGCCTATATCCGTCTCCATGATCCAATATATGTATCTCTACATTAAAATTCAACAAAATTGGTTCAGCCGTTTTAGCGTGAAAACGGAACATACGTACATACACAATTTCGAATTTATAATATTAAGTAGGGGTTATCAATGGGATACTTCTGACATGAAGCCTGCTAGGCGGCAGCACTGAGACTTCAGGTCCGGAAACCTGTCAAAACTGCCATCAAACAAAGAAGTATATCAACGCGCACGCGAATTTGAACTTTATGATTTGGTAATAAATTACAAATTGACTCTACGTTTTAGTTAGAAAACGTTTGTACGGGAAAAACAACACAACTAGACCCAATACAATTACAATTAAACACGAATTAAATAACTTGTTGCAATTTCGTTCCATCAGCAAAGCCAAAGTTTTTAAAAGAATAACGTTGAATGCACATTTACAGGCTTTAGCATTTACACTGTACAAAAATAATATCAAAATAAAGGTCCTTCATTGCAAGCTTTAGAAGCATTCCTTTATGTAATAACAAGCATCCGCCATGAGCCAAACAATATATTTTCATACGGCCACATATAAATCTTAACACGAGCCGTGCTTTTAAGGCTCAGCAGAAATATATGTGTCTTTTATTTAATAGCTAGTAAATGTTACCTGTCCGTGTAAATGATAGGGCCTTTCGAAACCCCTAATGGGTTCCGGATGTGACACGCCGGGCGTTTTGTGGGACCCATTATGGTACGTGTTGACATTCCACAAACATCACATTGTTTTAAACGAAATGACGATGCGGTTTCAAAGGATTCGTAATGATTTATGTTATCTGAACAATACAATACGTTTTAGCTCGCTAAGGAGAACTACTTTACTATACAGCCATAAAAATATATGATTTGCTTTATCTTTCGAAAATCACTGTCTCTTTGGGTAGTGGAGGTCAGACGGAAGTTGCTCTGTGAAGGGTTAATATTCTGTCAAATCTGATAAGACTGAAAGTTGAAACCCAAGCTCTCATGGTAAATTCTTCACACAAGTGGTATATTCAGATAGGTATAATACGTTTCATATAATATCTCTCTCAGTATGTTAATAATGTTGCATGATAATAATAAATATTGCTTCTATTGCTGTATTATATATAGATTGCCTCAAAAAAAACTATCTAAAAATGAAAAACATGATCACATCTTTACATTAACGTATTAGAAAACTTAGTACCTACTCTTGTCATTTTCCTTTCTCAAAAGACATAACTCAAAAGTTATCCGCCAATCTAAATCTAAATCCAACTCAATAGATGATTGATAAGAACCGTTGGAACCGCGGTGCTTCCTGGCACAGGATATTGAAATACTTCAAAGTTGTAATACCAAAGCGAAGCGGTGTCATGAATATGGAGCACAGGCCACAGGACTGAAACTGACGTTACAAGGAAAATGAGATCCCATACAAACTCACTTTAGAGAAGCTTTGTGCACTTAAACGTTTAAGTTTAGATTTGTATAGACTCACGCCTGTATCCCTGAAGGGTAGGCTGAAGTGTAATATTACGCGTATATTCCGCCATGTTATAAAGTAGGTAACATGTAATAGAGGGCAAGCCTTATTTAGCATAGCCAGTCTCCGTGCTGCTAGTAAGAACTGGGAAAACTCAGTAAACCTGTTGCCCGTACCGGGAATCGAACCTGGGACCTCCCTGATCAGTAGACGCTATGCTATCCACTGGAACACGGAGACACTGTAATTATCAACTACTTATAGAGAAGAAACATTAAGTACAAAGATGAGATAATCTTCAACGCAAGTGTGAAGTTGTGGTTTAAACGTCCGCCTCACCTCTTAACACTGCGCCGAGAGACGTAGGTTCGATCCCCAAACGGGACAACACAGTACGATACATACAATTATGTTTACTTGAATGTTGTAAAGTCCCCCAGTGACATATGATATACTCCTAGAAGAGCGCTTTTTAAAAAAAAATCGTGATCAGAAATAATAAGTAAAGCAAATTCAAATCTATTTATATATTTTTGTCTTATGTATATTTTTATACTTATCTGGGAGAAACTCATTACAAATATTTTGCCTTAACCTTTAAAGTGTGTTATTTGACAAACAGTGACGATGACTAAAATAGTAACAGATGTGGTCTGACCTTTTAGTAAATAGAAGAACTTAAATCAAAATTGTCAAGTATAAGATATTAAGTTGACCTATCAAGCAGTTGATGTGCGTTTGCAAACTCCTAAGAATTCATTATTTCAATGACGATTACTAAACCAAAAAGCTGACATCTGACGATGGAGTTTATCAATAGCCAAGTAATCGAAGGTTCGAGAAAAGTTAAAGCACATCCGCCGATACCGCAATGTATTTTATTAAAAATAACTGTGGAAAGATATAGGCGGAATACCGATTATATTATTGTTTAAAAAGGATAAAATCTGCAACCACAGGCACGATTAGAAACCGCCAACGAAGATATATGTAAGTATGCGTGAATTTTTACTATCTGTTAAGTGCCAGTTTGCATTTGAATAGGTAATAATAGATTGTTGATAGGATGTCTTGATCAGGCGGGCAAAGGCGGAGGCTTTATAATAATTTTGATAATAAAAACATAAAGACGAATGTCACCTCAGTTTTCCCGCGACAAAGGTTTCCATAAAGTTATACAAATCGTCAAAAGATAGTGATAATACTACACCGTCTAAATGTTTTAGCTTCACTGAAATAACAGCAAACCTAATAAAATCCTAAAAAAGTAGTGTAAAAGATGGTCAATGTTTAACTCAAGCAAGACCAGCCAAAGAAAAGTAAAGATAAACGAAATACAGTACCAGCAAGCATAAAGTCAAAGATACCTTTGAACATCATCATCAGCCTTTAACAGTCCACTGTTGGACTAGGCCTCTCCTTTGAAAGGAGGAATTGGCCTACTATACCACGCTGGCCAAACGGGTTGGTATAGGGTTTGTATCAAGTTTTCCTTCTCTTACAATGCTGTTCTCTGCATAATATGCTCCCTCTGTCGGCTCTTACGACACCCATGGGATGATATGGGGTGGTGACATTCCGTATTCTTAATCCGTCACCACACGGACTTGTACTTATACTCGTATAGTGTATTGGAATCCTTCCTTGAGGGTTATTTGAGAGCTTGTATTGTTCGAGTATGTTTGCTTATTTTTAATTTAGTATGATAATATAATGTAGACTTTTTTATCATCTGAGATGTCAAAATTTAGTTTATTTTAAGTTTTTATGCGTCTGGATCTTCTTGATTTGGTATAATAGGTAGTATTATTATCTCAGATATAGAGAAGGCTTTTTGTAAGATGTGGGCATAAGACTAAGACTGTTTATTTTTTATTATTCGATTTTTTATCGCTGCCGTAGCAAGAACGTAGGATCTTCATCATCCATCCGTTATCATGTTTGCATCGAACACTATCGCAAGTGTAATCAAGTTTATTAAGTTTTAAAATGTACCCCTCTACATACTTTTTAGTGTAAACTACAAGTAATCAAACATTTTATTAATTTATGCCATGTTATAATAGAAGACAGGAAAATTATTATAATTCTTAATAAAAACATTGTAGGTACATAGCCTACAAATGAGAAAGTTGTTTATCATCGTTTAAAATTTAGTTTTGAATACAGTTATTTTTAATATCTCTATCAACAGTGTTTCGATGGTCTGCTTACAATGCCAGTTTTTTTATTTGAAATTTAGTCTGATCGTACAACACTTACTTTCTCTCGTAAAAAAATCTGCTCCTAGAACGGCAGAATTTTATGAGGCGCGGTTGTTATACTCCCAGGAGAGCGACTTGTCTGCATTAACCGAATGTTAATAAAAAGACACAAAAAACTTGTTAGGAGCTTACTACGTTAAGAGAACACAGATATCGGGGATTAAACATAGCTGGCGTAAAACAGCACTTTTTAATAAACAAATATATGCAGCATAGTTTTATGAAGTTAGCAACTTACAGCAGGTTTTAAAATTCAATCTTTCCATGAATTTGGCAACTTGAGATACTAGATATTTGACATTTTTGTATGGACGTTACGTCGAATATGTTTCTCTAGCATAGAGTAAAGTAATGCTAAGATCTCTAATAGCCAAATCTATGGATAGATCGACTATGGGAACCGGCTGTTAATCTGGGGCCCAATTCTGCTAAATAAATATAGTCTCAATATCATGTCAGTGTCATACTTACGTCACAAAAAGCGTATTCTTCTAAATTGTTTGATATTTGAATGAAATTGTAACGAGATCTTATGTGTCAACGACGAACTGTTTATTTTAAATTATACGATAATGACTGTTGAAGGTTTAATATCTACACAGTATGTATTAGCACTGGCCATGTATCGTACTGGCCATCTGTCTTTTATTGTCACTAGACATATAGACATGTATTTTAAACTGTGTGTTTACTTCTATATTTAGAAATAAAACATTGTCAGTCTTTGCCACTCGTCTCTGGGAATACGTCGTTTTATTTCAGGTTATGGGCCCAGAGAGCTCATAAAATCGCAATGGAGTCGTTTTAACAAGGATTTTGCAAGCAAGTGTTAAAATACAGTATTCGTTTTAACAAGGATTTTGCGAGCAAGTGTTAAAATCGCAATTGAGTCGTTTTAGCAAGAATTTTGCAAGCAAGTGTTAAAAGACAGTATTCGTTTTAACAAGGATTTTGCGAGCAAGTGTTAAAAGACAGTATCTAGTGCGATTTAGCTGTAATTTTAATTATCGCAGTATGTTCCAGTATATCAGTTCGACAAACTTCGACAGTTCGAAACTAAAGGGACGCGATAATTATTCGGAGTGGTGTTTCGCTGCAGAAAATTTCTTGGTTCTGGAAGGCATGAAACATTGTATAAAGGCAGAACCAGATAAAGAAATTACAAGCGCGGTCGATGGGCAAACGTTGTATTATTTCAGGTTATGGGCCTGAAATTGAAGCCAGAAATCAATTCTGAATGTGTGATTCAGGTGCAAGACCAGAATGTTGCTTCAGTGGGGGATTAGGTTAAACACCAGAACAATCCCAGAAGGTAACAGGTTTTGGAATCAACATCTAGTCTTGAAGGTTAACAACAAGCCCAGAAGGTAACAAGTTTGGAATCTACATATATCTAGTCTTGAAGATAACTCCAACAGTGATTATAAAGACTCAGAGAGTATACTTCAGTGTGAAAATGAAGGTTTCATGGACAGACCCAGACGAACACGGAAACCACCAGAGAGATATGGTATGTTGAATCTTTGTACAAGCGCTGAAACCTATGATGGGACAGGTTTGACACTGCAATGGACCAGAAAAAAAACAGTGGATGTTGACCATGTAAGAAGACCTAAAGAAAATGATGCATGGGAATTATGTGATAGTTCACAAGATGGTAGGGTTGTGCAGTGTAAGTGGGTGCCTTGTAAAATATGACAGTGATCTTATAACAAAGTTCGGTTCCGTGCATATTTAGTTGCTATGAATGTATTGTTCATAGGAGATCTAGTTGCTATGAATGTATTGTTTATAGGAGATCTAGTTGCTATGAATGTATTGTTTATAGGAGGTTGCTATGAATGTATTGTTTATAGGAGATCTAAGATAGATCCATGTATGTATACAAAAGTTAGAAATATTTTTTGTAGAGATTTTAATTTTTTCAAATGGTTGTAAGGAAACAGAATATTTGAAAAATGCATTTCAAAGTTAATGACTTAGGTGAAATAAGAAAGTCATTGGTGTCAATGTGTTAATAAATCTGAGAAATCTATCACATTGAACCAGTCTGATTATATTGATCAGGTGTTACAAAAATTATCTTCCATGTATGTAAGGGTGAAAACTATGTTGGAAAATTCCCATATCAGCAAGGTATTGGTTGTCTAATGTACTTAGCAGTTCTAACCAGGCCTGATATTACTTATGCGGTTGGATTTGTGAGTCAATTTAACAATTGCTATTCAAGATATTTTACTTTTGTATAGAATGTATAGTAAATACAATTGTAAATGTGAATAGTATTTGCCTACAGCTGAGATGCCAGCTGATGTATTCACCAATACTTTGTGTTGTGAAACAAGTTTTTGGATATATTAGGTATTCAGATTGTAATAATTGTGTATATACATATCGTTAGATATAGTGGGGTTGTTGAAGGTTTAATATCTACACAGTATGTATTAGCACTGGCCATGTATCGTACTGGCCATATGTCTTTTATTGTCACTAGACATATAGACATGTATTTTAAATTGTGTGTTTACTTTTATATTTAGAAATAAAACATTGTCAGTCTTTGCCACTCGTCTCTGGGAATACGTCGTTTTATTTCAATGACATTAGGTTATCAGAATAACGCTTTTAAATCCATTCAAAATATAATATCAATGTCATATCAAAATAGCAGAATTGGCCCCGTGTCTTTTCAATGCTAGTAAACGGCAACACTAATATTCTTACCTATTATGCAATGAAGCCATATCTCTCAGATATTTATGCTTAGAGAGCATGATTTTCGTTTATAATAATTATGGTTTCGGCAAATTTACGGCTAGAATTTTTTCCATATTAACAGTTTTCACAGCAAGATCTTTCATAGTAGAAGTTATAGTTGTCGAAATGCCGGCCTAACATATCTTTCAAAAAACACAAGCGTAACTTATGCGTACAAGAACTTTAATAAAAAAAAGTAATATGAAAATATTTGTCTCATTAATGAGTTCCTACTACATTAGAGGTTATATTGATACCGAATATTTTCCGGTATATAGTCCATATATTGTGTTGAGAATGCTGCTTCCTCCTAAACTGATATATTTGTCGATACCGTACACTCTCGTGTTCCATCCGTAATGACCGTTTCGAATGGTACCTACCATTAGTTGCCATATTTGATCTCACAACTATATACTGAAGAACTGTTGCTCAAGTTGTTGTTATTTTTACATGTAATGTTTTTGTTGAAATCTTTCTTCTTTTTGCTAGTGATGGTCTTTATCAAACATCTCTCCTCATGGGGTGTTATTCTACCCTGCACCCCACCGTGACCTCCATCCCTGAACCTCCATCCCTACCCTTGCCCTCATCCGTGAACCCCTACCCGTGCCTACACCCTTGAACCCCCACCCGTACTCCCACCCATGAGTTCGCACCTGCATCCCCACTTATGTACTCCACCCGTGAACCCCCCCGTGCCCTCACCAGTGAACCCCCACCCTTGTCTTCACCCGTGAACCCCCACCCATGTCTTCACCTGTGAACCCCAACCTATGCCCTCCACCCGTGAAACCCCACCCCCCGGGCCCCGACTTATGCACTTCCACCCGTGCTCCTCGCCGGTCCCTTCCCGGTGCTTGCCCGATCCCTACCCTGATCCTACCCTACGAGTACTTCTAGATAGCCAAAAATATTTGAATCTAGTAGGGACATAAACTGAATTCCGAATTCTAAACCGCAAAGTTATCTTGGTGGAGTAATTAATAAATACCTAATCCACGTACTACAAAGGTTCACAAACTTATTTGTGTAGATTCTAAAATATGAAAACTAGACCAAAATTAAAAAGGTACATTTGTTTGAATTTTTCCTAAAGGTTTAAGGATTTTTTTTATTTTTTTAGGCTTAATGATAATGATCATCAAAATTACAAGCTTGTACCTATGGCTTCTAGAAATACCTTAGAATTTTATGAAGACCGTTGAGTGAGTGTGACAATCAATAATTTTAAAGTACTAGTTCGATTTGGATGAAACTCTGTAATATATTTTTCATCCCTTCTATTCGAAAAGTGTCGCTTTGTCCTCTTTTAGTTGGAGCAAAATAGCTCTTTTCTGTTAAGCACTTTTTAGCGGGCGGAAAAGTGATTTGAATTTGGAACGTATATCATTCATAGAAATCGAACGTAAATTGTATAAATAACTGGCTGGTACATGTTGGCTGCACGGGCCTGACCCGCGCTAACAAAAAAACAGCGCGCGAATTACGACTCTGTTCTAGTAATCAGTAGGTACATACTTTATTGAATTTTGCAAAAATAATGAGATCTACGTCGGGTTGTGAAAGAGAAAAATATAAATTTGTAATTGTTTTAACTTATATTCACACGTCTAATTGTATTAAATATATTCATTAATTACATAACACCGTCTCTTATTTATTTTCTCATAGAAAGGGGATAGAAAGTAGAGTATATGACTCGACCAAACTCGACCGTCGAAAAATGCTCTCCTTACAGCATACCACGGATATGTAGCCTCCACGTTAAGGTATGGACTAATATTCTGGGGCAATGCTACTAATATATCCACCGTATTATTGGCACAAAAAAGATGCGTCCGAGCCATCTGCAAACTAAAACAAACGGATACCTGTAAACCACACTTCAGGGACTTAAAGATTTTGACAGTACCGTCGCTGTATGTCTATGAGGTTTTGATATTCGTAAGAACCAATATTCACTTGTTTAGACATGTAGAAAGTCAACGTCGCTCAGATAACTTAAAAACATTATTCACCAGAACTACTTTCGCATACAAAAGTATCTATGCTATGGCACCAAAGCTGTATAATAAACTACCTTGTCATATTAAAAACAGTAAAAATATTAATGAATACAAAAACAAACTATTTAAGCTACTAAATGACAAAGTATATTATTCAGTTAAGGAGTATCTGGATGACCAATTTTTATAATTTTTATTATTTTCACATTGTTATTATTACTTAATTTGTTATGAAATCGATTGACATTCTGTATTTTTTATTTTATTCTGTTGTGACATTTTCTCTATTTTATTGACATTTTTTTTCATTACTTTTTCAATTTATTTGACCTAATTTTGTATGCCTATCGGCGGAACATGGACTGTACACATATATATATTGAAAACACCTGTAATGACCTGTGTTCACAAAATAAATAATTTGAATTTGAATTTGAATTTGAATTTGAATTTGAGAGCAAATTATTTTTCCCTCGGGCAATGTATTTTGAAACCCTCGCTGCGCTCAGGATTCTACGTTAGAATCCTGAGCTACGCTCGGGATTCTATTCTAGAATCCTTCGCTTCGCTCGTGGTTCAAAGTAGCGCCCTCGCCGTAAAAATACCATTTTGCTCCCTTGTCATACAATCTACTATTATTATAAAGATTTTCTCTTGATAATGAAATGTTCAGATGTCTAGCTTTATCCAGAACGAAGTTACAGAGACTTGAAAATGGCCTGAATGTCTTCGGTAAAAGTAAAATAACGACTGAGCTTTTTTGCTCGACTTTTTTGGGTTCAATGCCGTGCACCCTGATTAAATACGAGCGTTATCCAGGATAAAAAAAGCTTATTACAGTCATAATTGAGTCGGCATTCTTGTTCTAACCATATCGATGTACTACGTACTGCCTGATGTAAGCAAATATGTTGTCGAGGTTGTAGCACACTGACGCAGAAGATACCTGCCTACCTATTTACTCGAGATTGGATAACCTTCTTCTCGCGTCGGTTTCCTCAATGCTGAGGGTCGTGACCACCTCGTGGAAACAGTCTATTGCGGACCACTTCCTGCCATCTATTCCTATCTGCTGCTGAGTGGAGAGCGATCCGCACGACTCTTAATACCACGGTACACGATACCGTGGTGTTAAGAGTCGTGCGGATCTGGTCGATCCAACGTATCGGGCTTGTGCCTCTCGGTCTTTTTACTTCCACTTTGCCAGTGATTATTAACTTTTCCAAGTTATCACTGTCTTTCCTCGCAATGTGCCTGAAGTACTTTAGAACTCTGCGCAGGCAGATGGTGGAAAGCCTCGTCTGGATCTTGAGCTCCTGTATGATCGATACGTTGTTGCGGTGTGCTGTCCAGGGGATGTCCAGCATCTTCCTCCAGCACCACATCTCGAAAGCATCAGTGCGATCACGGTCATCTTTCTTCAAGGTCCATGTCTCTGCGCCATACAAGAATATGGAGAACACCAGAGTGCATACAAGATTGATCTTGGTTTTCAGAGAGATATTCTTGACATATCTTTGACAGCAGTGCCATGGCTCCTTTTGCCATCCCGATCCTTCTTCGCACCTCAGATTCACAAAAACCATTATTACTAATGCTTGAACCCAGGTATACAAAGCTGTTAACCGTCTCTAAATTGAGTGACCCAGTGGGCTCAAGCTTGCCTGTGCGATCTATGACCATGATCTTCGTTTTGGACCTGTTTATAGAGAGACCTAGTTCACTGCTGATGCGCTCCATCCTATCCAGTAAGGTGATCATCTCGGCGTCATCTGACGCTAGCAAGGCGGTGTCGTCTGCATAACACAAATTACAGATTTTGCGTCCACCAACGGTGATGCCTCCCTCCCAGCTATCGCAAGTGCGCCTCACTATATATTCACCGTTTATATTGAATAGGATGGGTGAAAGGACGCAGCCATGTCAAACTCCTTTTTCAAAACTGAATGGTTTAGATTTTGTACCGTCAATCCTCACCACACTTTGGTTCTTGTGATATAAAGATTGCAGAAGTGCAATCAAATGATGAGGTACACCCAGTTCTGATAAGACCCACCATAGAAAAATTATGTTTGTACGGATTTGGTGAACCAATCTACAAGTGTATAAAATCATACTTAAGCTATCGTGACTCCAAGGTTGTATTGAATGGCTTCAAATCATCCACACGCTCCATAACTTCAGGAGTGCCTCAAGGATCACACTTAGGGCCATTTTTATTCAATATGTTTATCAATGACCTGCCGGACTGCTTTCACCCCTGCCCTGCTATTTGCATATGACCTTAAAATCTTTAAGCCTGTAGAGTCATTTAATGAGGCCCTACTTCTCCAGAAAGATCTTGATTCGTTGTCTATATGGTGTCATAACAATGGTATGCAATTGAATCCAAATAAATGTCAGTTTATGAAGTTTACTCGTGAGATTGACCAAATAACATCAAAATACTCGATCAACGGCATAGAATTAAATGAATGTGATTGTGTTAGAGATTTAGGCGTTTTGTTAGACAAAACGTTAACCTTTGTACTTCATTTGAAAAAGATCTTTTATTGTAAGAAATGGAAAGGATTTTCGCAAGCCTCATACAACATTTTTGTTATAAGTACAATAGTTTTGTGAGAAGTCATTTAGAATACTGTAGTGTAGTTTGGCGACCGCATTATGCTGTTCATATTTTAAGGCTAGAAAGAATTCAAAAAAGATTTCTGTGGCACTTGTCGGCTGTTGCCCCCGCGTTTCCCAAGAATGGTTTCTTATCAGGATAATAATAAAATAAAAAAATAAAAATAAAAATAAAAAAGCCTTTTTATTTCTGACAGAATTATACATTCGATACAACAGTAGGTAAGTATGCTATGCTAATATATTTTGTATCTGAGATATAGTTGCACCTTATACTTAATTTTCTAATGGATACCTATGTGATTATTTTATATGAGTTTACTTATACATCATTGATATTTCGCTAAGAACAAACTAAGTAAGTATGTAATAGCAAAAAAATATACATTTTGCACCTATAGTAATCCAGTTACAACAAACATTTAAATTTTGCTTTTTTAGACAGGGGGGGCATGATTAAAATGCGATGACACACCTCTGATCTTCATAGCAATGTGCAATGCCTCATACAATTTATTGGTTTGCGAAAAAAGAGACTAACATCTGTCATCTAGTACTTTAGATTCTTATAACTTTTTGAAATATGCATATTGCAGACTTGTGTTTTCCTAGATCTGCTTGAAACAAATGGTAATTCAATCTTTCAATAGCAGTCCAGTCCCCAATTGGCTTTAGTCTATTTGTCTGTAACTACTGTCTACTAATTTACAATTTACAATAACCCAATCTATATAATATCTACTTACTATCTACTATAATACTACAATACTCCGTCCACATAGCATGCGACAGAGGGTAACCAACCACAAGTTCCTTAAAACATCAGTCCTAAAAGAATGTACTCTCTTTAAGCTAATATATTTATGTTTAATTAGTTGCAACAATATGGAGTTTTTGGTACTCTTACTTTATTACCCAGTATAAATAGAACTCCCCTACCTATTTTCTTAATGTCCAGGGAAAAAGCAGATTGTATTTGGTTACCATCAGTCCCACACCATTGCGAATGAAGTACTAAATACTTAATTATTTTTAAAAGGTACCTCTATTCTGTAAGAACCCCAGTATGGGTAAAGACCTCCTCCAAAGATGTCCACCTTGGTCTGTCCTGTGCTATTCGGCTCCAGTTTGGACCTGCTGTTTTCTTGATGTCGTCTTCCCAGCGTGACAGAGGTCTTCCTCTGCCTCTTTTGCCTTGTGGGCCATTCCATAGCGTCGCTGTCTTAGTCCATCTCTGGTCTGTAACCCTCGCTATGTGGCCTGCCCACTTCCATTTGAGTTTTTTTGCATGTTTCAAGGCATCAGTTGCCTTGGTTAAACCTCTTATTTTTGTGTGCCTTATTTTATCTAGTTTCTTGATCTTTAGCATACTACGCTCTAGACCACGTTGGCAGGTGATAATTTTATTTATGGCTTTAGTAGTGAATTTCCATGTCTGGCATCCATATGACAAACATGGTAATAAGCTTGAGTTCATAATTTTTGATTTAATAGGTGTTGGCATACTACTTTTAAAGATTTCTTTGAGACTCCAATATTTATTCCATGTTTTTTGTACTCTTCTTTCTATTTCTAATATGTTGTTGTTTCTGTCGAAACTTATCCTCTTTCCTAGGTATGTATAGTCTTCAGTATATTCTAGTGGTACTTTATTGACTGTTATGGGCTTTTTCCTACTGTTTGTCATAGTCATTGTCTTACTAAGGTTGATTTCTAGTCCCACTTCAACACTAACTTGATATAGAGAATCAATCATGTCTTGTAGTTGAGACCATGACTCTGTAATTAGAACCAGGTCATCTGCAAATCTTAGGTGGTTCAGATAGGCTCCATTTATATTCAGACCTGATTTGCTCCAATCTAATTTGTTAATAATGGACTCAAGAACACTTATAAACAATTTTGGGGAGAGTGGATCCCCTTGTCTCACACCCCTTTTTATAGGAAAGCTTGAGCCAAGTGTTTCTAGCTTTACTCTCCCTGTATTATTATTGTATATACTTTTGATCACTTCTATATACATTTATTTATTTATTTATTTATTTATTTATTTATTTATTAAGGGCCAACAGTGGTTATTACAATCATTCATACAATATTATCATTAACAAGGTTTTTGTTGGTTGCATAACCTTTTAAGTTGGCCACTGCATGCACAATAATGAGCTAAGAAAATAAAATAAATGTAATCTAAAATAATAATCATAATAAAGAATCAAAAATTTAAAAAATCTGTAGTCACAATTAAAAGGTTATATATATCAACAAAACTTATATTCTAAATGTCAATTTTTATGAAAAAATATTGTAAAAATATGTCAAAAAAAAATATATATGTCAAAAAAAAAAGATATGTCAAGACTAAAAAAGCACATTATAGGAACAATCAGTAAAATCAGTATAGGGATTAACATCATCTAATTAAATAATAAATTAATAATTAATATAATTTAAAATAATATAGATAAAAGTCAAGAGAATAACAATAATTTATAAACAAATCTATTATAGGTACTCTTTAGCCAATTCCCTTTCGGAAACTAGCGAGTGAGTCAAAATTGATATCTATTGACTCGCTGCATCCATTCAAGAGGCGACACATACGCGGTATCAAAGAGCACCTGCCAAATTCCGTTTTTCTAAAAGGCGCAACGAGTGGAGCAATCTGCTTTCGAGGAACTCTACTAGGCACCTTTAGATTAAGTCTGTTTAGGATCCCGGGGCAGTCAAACTTACCTCTCATGATCTTATACAAGAAAGTTAAATCTAAAAGGTCTCTGCGTTTATTTAAAGATTGCATATTAAAGTGAAGCAGCCTTTCCTCGTAAGATTTAAGAATGCGTGTCAATCCTGAACAGCGACATAGGTGCCACATAAATCTTTTCTGAACCCTTTCAAGCCTAAGGGAGTGGACGGCGTAATGCGGTCTCCAAATAGGACTGCAATATTCTAAACCGCTTCTTACTAGGCTATTGAATAATAATATTTTGGTATCGGCTTTTTTAAAAGCCCTGCCATTGCGTATAACGAAGCCCAACATTTTACTAGCTTTCGTGATCGTTTCGTCAATATGGGGTATAAATGTCAGTTTGCTGTCAACAATCACGCCCAAGTCTCTCACCGAATCAACTTCCTTCAGGTTGTTGCCCTGTATGCTGTACATAGATTCAATTGGCTTAAGCTTCCGGGAAAAACGCATGAAGTGACATTTTTGGTGGTTTAAATGCATCCCATTTGCCTTACACCATTTCTCTAACTGGTTCAGGTCTTCCTGCAGTGCCACTACATCGTCCCTGCAAGATATATTCTTAGAAATTTTTAGATCGTCAGCATAAAGATAGGGTACAGAATAGGCAAAACACGAGGGCAAATCGTTAATAAAGATATTGAATAAAATTGGTCCCAGATTTGAACCCTGTGGAACCCCAGAAGTTATTTTAGAAGTCTTGGATCTATATCCGTTGACTGCCACATAAAAACTACGATCGGCTAGGTACGACTCGATCCAAGAGAACATGGAACCAACGAAGCCATATCTGATCAGTTTCTGCAGCAACACCGAGTGGGAGACCTTGTCAAACGCCTTACTAAAGTCCGTGTAGATGACATCCATCTGTCCCTGACGGTCGAGTGTACAGACAGCGTCATCCACAAAACCAGCGAGATTGGTACAAGTAGATCTACCATTGACAAACCCATGTTGATGATCTGTTATAAAGCATTTGAAATGGCTCTTGATCACAGGACACACAAGCGACTCTAATATTTTAGCCATTGTCGAAAGCATGGAAATTGGACGATAGTTTTGCACCGCATCGTCCTCATTACCCTTGTGAATGGGGACCACTTTAGCTAGTTTCCACGCTGCGGGAAATTTGCCAATCTGTAGCGAATTATTGAAGATGATATGAAGTGGTACAGATAGCGTTTTTGCACAGCGCTTTAAGAATAAGGGTGGTATATCATCTGGTCCCACTCCCTTATTAGGATTTAGGTTCAGAAGATGCCTATATATGGCATGGTGATCCAGGTGCAAGTTAGAAAACATTTGACATGCCTCCGGGACACTCCTTAGATACTCTGAAGCTATTTGTGAACATGAGCCTGCATCATAAACCGAGGAGAAAAAGTCCGCGAACATATCGCACATCTTTGAACCATCCGTGGTAGTTTGAAGACCATCTGTCATAGTTGCAGGATAAACACCGACATTACCTCGCTTAGTTTTTATGTAGGACCAGAAATATTTAGAATCAGTACATGTCCTCTACTCCCTGTTATCTAAGGCTTTCCCATATGCTTGTATGTGTTAATGTATCAAACGCTTTTTGATAATCAATATAAGCTAGATATAAAGGTTTCCGTTGCTCTTGATATTTTTCTATAATTTTTTCGAGTGTGTGGATGTGATCTATTGTTGAAAATCCTTTCCTAAAGCCTGCTTGCTCTATAGGTTGCTTTTCTTCTAAGACAATGTTGATTCTAGCGTTTATAATAGCAGAGAAAAGTTTGTAGAGGCATGGTAGTAGACTGATTGGTCTGTAGTTGCCAATGTCCTTTGGGTCTTCCTTTTTATAAATCAATATGATATTGGATTCGGACCACTGAGAAGGTGTATCGGAATGTTGCAGTATAAAGTTAAATAGTTTGGTTAATGGAAAGGCCAGAATGTCGCTTGCCACTTTTAAATGTTCATTTGTAATGTTGTCAGACCCAGGGCATTTTCCTAATTTCAGTCTTTTTATTGCATCCAATAATTCAGTCTCTTCTATTGGTGTAATACTGTTTTTACAAATGCTTTCACGTATGCTCTTTGAAGCTGTAGACGTAGTTGCATGATTGTTGTCATTATGTGCACATATAACTTGCTGTAAAATTCAGTTGCAGTTGCAATGATATCACTTCTTTTGAGTAGTTCTTTGTCCAGCTTTTTCAAGCCTTCTATCCATGGTTTATTTGTACTAAGTTCCTTATAGGGCCTCTTTGTGCTACCTGTAAGGTTAACATGTTTTTCAATGATGCATTGCCTATGCCATGCATAATCTTGTTTGATGTATTTATTAACAATTTTATATAGTGCGGAGAGTTCATTTTTCATTGATCGGGTTTTATTTTTAGTCCTTTGCAGTTCCTTTCTCCTCGATAGCAAGTTAACTGTTCGTTTTTGTAATATTTTGTGTTTTTTATGTATGTTTTTCTTCATATGAGCCTGTTTTAAGCTGTTGGTGATGGCCTCTATAATGTTGTCATAAAAGGTTTGTGCTGAGAGTACTTCTTGGCATGTCAAAGGAACTGATAGTACAGATTTGATTGTTTCTTTATATTTTGTCTTCTCTTCTTCACTCTTAAGCAGGCTTACTTGGTTATGTGTGAATTTGGCTCTGTTTATCCTTTGTTTGGCAAGTGACACTGTTGCTCTAAGTGGTCTATGATCTGAGGAGTAATTTAAATTCAAAGTATCAATGTTTTGAAATATTTTTGGTCGGTTTGATAAAATGTAGTCGATCTCGTTTTTGTACTGTCCACTTGGAGACCGCCAAGTCCATCTACGATTTTTTTTTTCTTGAAACAGGTATTTATGATAGTTAACTTATGTTCAAGGGCAAACTCTATAAGTCTTTGGCCCCTGTTGTTTCTCTCCCCATATCCATGTTGTTTCGTAATCAAGTATTCTTCTGCTTTGGGAGCTCCAATCTTTGCGTTGAAGTCTCCCATTAATATTATGTTCCTATATGCTGTTTCTAATGCTTTGTCTATTGTCTTGTAGAATTCTTCTATTTCACTGTCAATAGCCGTATCTGTTGGCGCATATACTTGTATGACGGATAACATATAGCCTTGGATATTCATGTTTAATACTCCGACTCTTTCTGTTATACCATTAAAGCTCTGTATGTTGCTTTTGAGGGATTTGTTTATAATAAAACCCACCCCATACTTGCCTGGGGTTTGTCCTATATAGCAGAGTACAAAGTTCTCATACTCTTCTACACCATTACCAAGTTTCCTCATTTCTGAGATTCCTATTATATCATATTTTATGTTGGCTAAAGATGCTTCGAGTTCTATTAATCGGTCGTATGATGACAAGGTCCGGACATTATATGTTATAATATTTAGTTTATAATTTTGCTCGAAGTGTTTCTCTGGATGTTTTGGTCTTGATCTTCCACGGTGACCAGCCGGGTTGGAAGATGTTCTGCGTTTCTAGTATGGTGTTTGTTGCTTTTAACATTTGTATTGGAGGAGGTGCTTGGTTGCTACATGTTCTTATTTTTGTTCTCTTGGTTATTGTTTTGCTTTGATGTGTTTTTATTGATTAAAAAGTTAAGCATACCCGGTTTGATGACGCCTTCTGATATGCTATTTGCTCTTGTGACTGCTGGGGTTTGCTGTTGTGTTTTGTTCTTTTTCTTTGTCTGTGTATTGCTATCTTCTTTTTGTATATTACTATTTTCGGGTGACGTAGAGAGTTTCCGTTTCACAAGGTTTTTTAATATTACTAGCCTATCATATTTAATTATGGCTGTATTTCCTTTTTCCCTTTCGAGTTTTAATTGTTCTTGTAGTTCTTTCCTCTTCTCTAGTACGTATTTTGGGTAGTCTTCTTTGATATAGTAATCAGTATCTTTAAGTGCACTTTTTTGTTTAAGAATTTGTATTCTTATGCCCATCGTTGAGAAGGTTACCACAATGGGGCGTGGTTTTTCGCCTTTCTTCCCCACTCTTTTGGCTGCCTGCATATCCCTGTGTGTCAATTTAATACAAAAATGGTGTTCTATCCATTTGATGATGCTCTGTTCTAAGTTTTCATATGATGTTTCGTTTTCTTCAATTCCGAAAAAGACGATATTTCGTTGTCTTGCTTGTTTTTCCAGCATATATATTCTTTTCTTTTGGTCCTCCACAACCTCCTTTAAACTGTCATATTTCACGTCTAATACCGTGAGCTTATCCTCCAACACCTTGCTAATATTTTGCGTGACTTGCTCTGTCACATTTTTACCACTTTCCTGTATTGTTATTTTTTGCTCGTCTAATTCTTTCTGTATTTTCTTAAGTGCGTTCAATATTTCCTCCATGATTTGAGTACAATAGCAATTTTTATTGGCCTATTGCGTAATTGATAAATCAGTTTTGACATTTAAGTTTTGTTATGGTACATGTGCAGCCATCTATTCATACGTTTTGGTATTATTTTTGTCCCCACAGATTATACACGTTATCGATCTATGGTTCGTTTGTTCGTTTCGTAGTGTTGTTGTTGGGGTACTCTATTAGATGGCGGTATAAGTATGATAAATTGCGAAACACAGAATGACAGAACATGGAGTTGCGATGAGCACAAACAATGAGGTTATATTTTGGGTCACTTAACTGATCTGGTGGGTTTTACGGCACTTTATTATGACTTTCCTTACTCCCTCGCTTAAAAATGGGGGGGCAGGATTGCGTTTGTTATGCTGATTTGCGTCCGCAAGGAAAATGGCACCTGCTAGCACTAAGCACATGGGCACTTCACGTATTCTTATTTCTTAGCGCGAGATTGTCCTTGTCTGCACTATATGTTAAGATTTACGGGTTTCTTGTACACAATACACAATTTTTGTTGCGTAAAAGTCACTAAAAGCAATATTAATTGATTTTTCACACGGACACGACGTTCACTGTACGGCAGTGTTGCCCTCCTCTTATCAGGATAAACTTAAAAAATACAGAATGGAAACACTTGAAAAGAGAAGAAAATATTTAGACCTGGTTTTCTTATATAAACTTGTCCGCAACAAAATTGAATGTACACAACTCCTTCATAGAATAAATTTTAGAGTGCCATACAAATATCCTAGAGTAATAACATCAGTCTCCTTTATCCGCACAAACAAACCTCTGCAATCACGATGTTGATATATTTGCTGATTCTCTTACTAAATATCGCAAAACTATAAAATGTAATACTTTCTTATAAAGGTATTTCTGTATGCTTGGCAAATTTTTGTATCAGGAAAAGGTATGCTATGTAAATAAAAACTGAACTGTAATCCGTACTTTTTTAACTTGTTATTAGTAATACTTACTTATGTTTGTTATTGTAAGTGTAAGTGGTGTTTGCTTATAATTGGATGTAACTGTTACTCTAAATCGTAAGATGTTTATAATATTTGCTTGTATTACTGTTACAATTGTTAGCAAACCTAAATAAATAAAAATAGACAGTCCCAGTTGACACAGTCAAATGCCTTACTATAGTCAACGAAGCACATTATGACAGGTGTGTCGAACTCATAGCATTTTTCCACAATTTGCCTGACGTTTAATATTTGTACACGCGTTCCTTTTCCCTTGACAAAACCGGCCTGTTCTAGCGGGATTTGCCAGTCAAGATAATACCAGACCCGGTTGTTTATGATGTCTAACAGGACTTTGCTTGCGTGACAAATTAAAGCGAGTGTGCGATAATTATCACATTTTTTGGTCGAACCTTTTTTACGGGCCAATTGCCGTTCCACTATACGTGGTTGCAGATGTTGTGCAGTGTGTCAACACCTTTTTCACCCAGAGCCTTCAACACTTTAGCTGTAATTTTATCCAGACCTGGCGCTTTGTTAGTTTTTAACGATCCAATGGCCGTTACTATCTCCAATCTTAGGATGTCGGGTTCCAGGTGCAATTTAGCCCATATGGATAACCTAGACGTCTGAATGTTTAATACCTAACTAAGAGAATATCGTATGACGAGATACATTCATTTAAATCGTACTAGTAATTTAAGAATTATATTGCAAGTCAAAGTTATTTGATTTATAATCCGCTTGAAGAAGGAGGTTATCAATTCGACTGTATGTTTTTTTTGTATATTTATTTTGCGGATTACTTCGCCAATAAGGAACCGTTTTCAATGGTTCTTTTTTTCATAGGTCATACTTCAATGTTGGTCCCTTTCAAATTTTATCGAAATGAGCTGAGCTGTTTAAAAAAATGAATAATTAAAAAATATATATATATATATATATATATACTACTCAAAACAAAATAAGGGCCACTAAGATTTTTTGCTATACCATGAAAACGATAAAGACAATTGTTTAACGTATGTAACTACAAAATAATGTTATTGGTTATAATTTTATAGGCTAACAATTGTTTAAAATAATGATCAGGAATTGTTTTTAAGTCCATAATGAAATTGGCCATATTGAATGAAAAACATGAACAAAAGAAATCACCGAAAAAATACAAAATACTGTTCTTGTCACTTTTGTTTCTTCTCTTTAGTAACGAGTATGTATGTCCTCTTCTCTTAGCAATACACTCCAGAAGCCTTGTGTGCATACTCTGGATCAAATTCCTCACTTTTTCATCTGGAATCTCCTCCCAGGCACGTTTTAAAGCGTCAATCAGCTGCTGTTGATTGTAGACCCCTTGCTCATTCACTCTAACCCTTCGTTTCAATTGGTCCTACAATTGCTGGATTGGAATTAAATCCGGACTGTTAGCTGGCCATGGTAATTGGCCATGGTCTTGCTTCAGGATGAATCCAGGCCCCACTTGCTGTGCAAATGGGATCACTTGAGGCCTGATGACATCCTCGATGTATCGTTCAGCCGCTTGCCGCGTGGTCTCCACACTCTAACACGCCAATCATCATTGAAAAATTTTATTTTGCATTCGTCTGTAAAAAGCACCTTGTCCCACTGATTAATCCCCCAGTTCAAATACTGACGCGAGAATCTTAAACGGTTTGCACGTTGAACCCTGGTCAGAGGAATCAGAACAACTCGTCGTCTTGACATTTGCTGGTCTTCGTGCAATCGATTACGTATAGTTTGATCACTGACACGGATACCCGTTGTCAGCCGTAGGCGGTGTTGTAACTTACGGCCCGTAACTGTACGATCACGACGAGCACTTAGTTGGATGTACCGATCCTCGTGCGCCGTTGTTACACGAACTCTACCTAAACCGGGTCTCCTGGCAGCACTGCCGGTCTCTTGGAAGCGATTCCATACATTTTGGACTACTCTTCAAGAAAATCCCAACTGCAAACCCACGTAACGATGAGAACGGCCTTCTTGAATCATAGTAATGGTTCTGGTTGCCGTTATTGTATACATGTGCCTTCGTAATGGTGGCATGATTAACGCGAGATGATAAATGAATCAATTTAAATTGAAAAGTAAAACTTTTGTCCTAAAATAACCGAGACAAGTTAAGAAGACAATCGAAGAAAAGCTTTAGAATAACATTTAATGTTTTTTTCTGGAATGACGACCAATACTTTTCAAATTAGGAACACGAACACCAGCATAAAAGAGATCAAACACCAAAGAGTTCGTAATATCAATAAAATGCTACTTATCAGTCACTTTCAGTTTACTAAAGTGGACCTAAATGTAAATAAACTAGTGGCCCTTATTTTGTTTTGAGTAGTATATATCAACTCAAGTGAACTATTCGAATTTTGTACACGATTAAAATCGGTTGTGTGCCATCTTTGGTGAAAACTAATTAGTCACCGACAACTGACCCTCTCACTCCACGATCATCATAACAGGTTAGACGAGTAAAAAAATATATAAAGACAACCAGTGGATATCGGGCGAGGCATCAAGGGAAGCAACCAGAAAATAATAAGGGACGTATAGGCCGCGCCACACAAGTTGCTGAATGTGAAGTTAGCTACAAGCTGCGCAATATCCAATCCTGACTGAACCTCACATAAAGCTGCGCGTTGATTGGATATTGCGCAGCTTGTAGCTTATTTAACATCCGCTAATTTGTGTGGCGCGGCCTATAACCAAGGTGGCATCAAGGGAAGTAACCAAGGGCCATCAAGGGACCCAACTAAGGAAGCATCAAGAAGAAAGGAATTGTAATGGTAATACCATCAAGCTTTATTTTTGCCGAGTTATTAAGTACAATATTAAGACCATAATCATAAAATTACAAATTTTTTCACGATTCAATCAAGTCAGTCAAGAACACTAGACATATTTTTGTTGTAAATTTGACCCAAACAAACAAATAAACTGGTCAAGCTAAAACAAACCGTAAAATATGCGTAAAAAAATTTGAGGTAAAAAGTAGGTTTTCTTACAAATGCACCCTTTGTTTATTATTGTCGATTATATGTAAAGCTTTTGTTGATAGCTTTACCTAATCCGGCAAAAAATTGTTTTATTGAAGGAAGTACGAGTTACGTAAACAAAACATACTCTACATTTCTTGGTATATTTTCAAGAAATATAATATTTAATCTCAGCTTACAATTTGATTACAAATTATTTACTTAATAAGTTATTTACTTAAAAGTACTCATTTACCTATTACCTATTAGTCATTTTAATTGAATATATATACATATTAAATAATGGATATATATACATATTATGTATATTTATCCATTATCTAGTACTGATAGTACAAGCTCTGCTTAGTTTGGGACTAGATGGTGATGTGTGTAAGTGGTAAAATGTTATTATCATATTTTTATGGCAAATGGATAATCTATGTTCTGTACCAAATCGTAGCCAGGCTAGTCGGGTAAGTCAGTATCCGTTAACCTCAGCCAATTACGCATTGTGTGTTTTCCTATGCATACTCTCCAAAATATACGCATAACATACTCTCCAAAATGTATTTGAAAGAACACCGATAGACTACGATGACGGATTAGAAAAGCATTGACTTTAATTAACAATCAATTCGACTGGGTGCGAGAAGCAATAAGCACAGTGCGTTTGTATAACGCTGTCTGTATTGTCGGCTAGATATAGACCTTCTGGATTGCGGTTATAGCTACCATACAATGTTAATTCAAATTCAAACTTAATTATTCATATAGGTTATAAAAGCAACGCTTATGAACGTCAATTCTTTTTTTTTTTACAACCAGGTTCGTGATGGTAGGGCTATGAGAAGAGCCTGGAAGAAACTCATGCCACTCTTATAAAAAAGTTAAGATATTGGCGTAGCAACTACTACAAATTAGATAAACTAATTCGAATGAGTGTCATTTACAAGGTTTTGGTGTATTTTGTTTCCGTTGTTTAATCCTTATCAAGCATCCATGGTACATTTACCATTCATATTAATCCAAAAACTCTTTGCGGCTTTGTGTAATCATGTCGTGTGTTAAACTCGTTTTTTTCTATCAGTCAGCCCAATGCTGAAAATCGTAAGATTATCTGACTATCACCATTAAAAGACCGATGATATCCTAATTTTCCACGAGTCATGTGATAATATATTTTAATTTGAAATACAAAATGTATTACCTAAAAAATAACACATCCAAAAATTCTACGTCTGGCTGTACTAAATGAAACTCCAATAAAGCCTTTGAAACACCGAAATAAACTAAAAAGTATTTAACCAAAAGTATTCGATAAACAACATCAGAGTTCTCAAAAAAATGGCGAGCGGCGTAGACGGCCGTCTGATGTAGCGGCCATTTGGCTGGAAAATTAGATCAGTTTGAAATAGTCGGGGTCTAACTGTGGTTACGACCAACTTGCCTGCACCTAGACTAGCGAGCTAGGGGCTTATGCTAATATGCCTTTCTAATTTCTTCTGGCCGCGCCTAGTTGATAGGACCTTTAGGTCGATGGTTTTGGAGAGTTAGTTGGAGTGGGTAGAGGATTACATGCTGTGTTGAATGGTAAGGTGATTGAAATCAATCCTTTTGAGCAAATCGTTTAAAATTTATGCAAATAATGCGTGGAGTTTGCTTGTTGAGGCATGAGCTTTTTGAATGAGCAGGTTTACATAAATTATACCTGCATTAAGAATGATTATACCTAAATTAATATTGTTCAAACTAATACCTAATCCCTTTGCAGTAAGTGCAAGTAAAGTACAGCTGAGAATGTACTAAAACTACTAACAGGCATGAGTCACCACCATGACCATGGCTTGTATTGCACCTTTGCTTTTAGTTTTTTTTTTCTTTTTATAGTAATAGACGGCAAACGATCAAACGACTTGCCTGATGGTAAGCAATTACCGCGGCCCTTGGACACAAGCAATACAGTTACAGTTGCCGTCTCTTGGGGTTTGGAAAAGTGATAGGAGGAGGAGTGAGATGAGGGAGAAGGAATAGGGATGGGGCCCCCAGCACTCTCATTCACCGAACGAAACGCAATAGTTAAGGTACTGTTACTTTACTTCGATTTTCGATGTGAGAGAGTAGTACTTCCCCTGTCGAGTCGGCCCATTTATGCTGAACTCAGTAAGGCTCTGCTACCTATAGAGATTCTAACCCGATAGAGACCAGTTAGATGATTATTATTCCTATGTACAAGTGATGAAATCTACATAATATGTCCACACAGTGGCAAGTCACGCTATATAGTTGACGTACGATTTTAATACTTATTTCCTACGCCATAATAACGGTACAAAGATCAACGTATCTAGCTTAACGTGTAGCCATGTATACCTTAATTCAAGAATGAACAAATTTGTAAATACTTATTTAATCTTATTTGTACCAACATTTGCACAATAAACTATTATCTATCTATCTAAACCATGAAATCCATTTTTCGGGTACCTAACTAGACTCGGAGTAGCTGTAGATCTCTTGTTTTTAGCTTCCCCTGAGAATTCAACAAAGTCTTTACCTTCTACCAAGTGTACATGAACACAAGCTCGACACAACTCGCAAACTCACCGCTCACTTCGTTTATTAGTTTCTACAGTACGTACAGACGGACTGATATGTTGCTGCTATAGTAGGACTGTAAAAGGTTTTCCGTTTGTGTACTAATTAGGCCCGAATATGTCTAGATGACTGCCTTATTTTGAGTTGGTATTACTGTCACATTTTGTTTCTCATATAGAAAAGAGTGTTATTTACCGTGTTGTAACGGATTAAGAAAACAACATATGATTACTCCATTTAATGTCATGGGTTATTTATAGAGGCGACTAAGATACTACTCAAAGTAAAATAAATCTGTATAGTAGTTTTAAGTCACTTTATAAATGTACTTTATTATGGTGTATATCAGTAAAGAATATTATGTATTATATCTTTGCTGTAACACGTCTAGATTACTGACTAAGAGTGCTACAATGGGAAGCAACCAAGGAGCGGTTTAAGTCCAGCAGTTGACTGCGAAAAGCTGTTAAGGTAGGAAAGGTAGTAACTCAGTACCAATAATCGTGCATAATATCTATGTCTGCCTATGTCTAGGGTATAGGCAACCTTCAAAGTTAATTGCGGTTTATATAAAAGTCACGTAGTATTCGGTGCCTGTATCTGACTAAAGTACTGCTGAAACATACTTTTATAAATAAATATTAAGGAGAAGAATGAGACAACTACAGATAAATAAGTCCAGTCTAAGCAAACAAACAGATAAAACAAGGAGACTGTAGGAAATAAGGCACACTGTGTCTACTACTAAGGGTAAATTGAAATGCAATTTGCTGCCACTATAATAGGAGCCATATTACACAATGATTAATTAGGTGCCAATGTACATTATGTACATATCTCTAAGCACGAACTAACGGGCTATCATAATGTTTGTGGGAAGATGACTGACGTGGTCGACGTATTTCTTGCACCATTACACGTAGCGCCAGACTGACGTTCACAGTCATGTGCCGTCAGTTCTACCATCATATCAGTATTATTACAAGATAATGGTTTTTGAAAAAGATACCAGTTTTATTAAATACTAGAGCTTATTTTATTTAACCATTTCTTCCCGATTCCGTGGGCATTTCCAAAAATCCTTTGTACCCTGCACTCTTCAAGAAACATACATGTCAAATTTCAGCTTCTTTCGCCCAGTCGTTTCGGCTGTGCGTTGTCTATCAGGTAGTCAATAACGCATTTTTTTATATACAGACCAAGTCATGACACCCAAAACCTAAAACAATCATTCAAAAACCATACCTTGCGAAGTAACATTTCTTGGAAACAAACCCCAATATTTATTCAGCAGTAATAATATTTTGTTTATTAGACGGCAACGTGAACTGCAAGCTAAGTTTGCAGTATCACCGACACCAATATCTTTGAACCGAAACCAAATTTTCACTAATGTGTTGGCGTTCTTAAATGGCTAAATCTCGTGTCTGATCGCAGTTAGCGAGTTGGCGGGGCTCCAATACTTGCGGCTGTATAAATCATATACACGTTACTAGGGACACTCGATTCTTCGCCGTGGAGACGTCACGAAGTGTCGTTATTCAGTTTTTGTGGCGTAGATTTAGTCACCCGATAAAATTAAGTAAATAAGTGCCTCGCCGCGGATCTGTCTACTTGACGGCTTTTGTGACAAAAGGCCTATCTAACTACTATTTTGATGTAAAGACTATACTACTGCAAAGGTTCGACACACTCCCTTAAGTCGTCTTTGCGTGAAAGAGTAACAAATACTTAAGCCTCTTCAGAAACTAATTGTTAAAGTAGAATAGGATAGGACCAGCTCTGTGTATAAAATATTCTATTGCTGTGCTCTTCTCATTATAAGAAGGGTTAGGTCACAGTCCACAACACTGGCCAGAGATTGGTGGACTTCGCATGTCTTTCAAAAACATTTGGAAACTATCAGGCACGATGTTTTTCTTCGCTATTTAGCAAGCGACAACCAACAATTTAATACGCACATAACTTAGAAAAGTCAGTGGTGCTCCGTGTTTTTGAACCGGAGACACTCTGGGTGGTAGTCTGTGGGTCTCTCCGGTAGGACATCGTTATACCATAGGACACTAAACAAAATAATATATAAATTCCATTACTTATCTCCCTAGCCCTTAGTCTTGACCACTATTAAAGTTAATGTTGTTTTGTTGGTCTGTCCGTATGTTGTACTCGTTGCTAACGAAGGCAGTGAACTATGTCGGAGCCGTGGAAACACTGAGTAAATGCCGCTGCAATCTCTTCGAGGTCAACTCATCGCAATTCCGATGGCTATAAATATGCAAACGTGGGGCGTTAAAATGCTGCAGCGAATACAAGAAGAACTGGTAGTTTTCTTTCTATCTTCTGCAGCGTGTCTATTTTATTACGTTTTCTTTTGACATACATATTGTATAATTGTTAAAATATTAAGTCATTTCAAAAACTCACACAAAGAAGTAGGCTCCGGTATTCAATATTGCCTGTATGGCGTAGGTATAGTTTAAGCGGTCGCCTCGCCACTGAACAATGTGCCAAGTGTTGTGGGTTCGATCTCCTCACGAGACAACACATTTTGTGATCCACAATTGTTTGTCTCAAGGCTGGGTGTATTTTTAAGTTAATTCAATGATTTTAAAGTCTCCTGTAACACAAAATAAATTCACAGTGAGATGACCTCAAAAAAATAAACGATCTTGTTTTCCCACACACTTAATCATTTAGCTGGTGATCTAAGCACTATTCCCATGATGATTACAGCAACAGATTCTTTTAATCGTACTTCATCATAATATGTATTGAAGTGAGTATGATATAACTGTATGTTATGAGTAGCGAAAGGATTTTTTTAAATTGCCAAGAAGCATCATTTTATCGTCTCGCACCTTCAATAGTGCGCCTGTTCTCGCTTATTTAAATATACTCAACTATCTCTAAGCGCAGCTCGGTCCGGGCCTTCGTTACATATGAACAGGTTCGTTCAATGCCCACTCTATATAAACACAATATACATAGTACCTATTCTTCTAGCCATAGAAAATCCCAGGCCCTCGCGAGACTGAATCGCTCACCGAAGGTTTCGTAAATTTTACGTGAAATTTCCCATACTAGGCCTATATAGTTTACGAAGCTATAGTTACTATAACTAGGCCTACATTGGCCATAACTTCGAATAGCAACTTTTATTGTCCTTTACTTGTACTGTACAACCTTGTCTCTAAAAATATTTCACGATTCTAAGATGAAAAATTAGTGAAATTGCTATACGTTTCCGTTTATGAAAGTTAACTTGAACGTTTATAATGTCATTACACAGAAAAATAGGGCTATTTAAATCTGTATTTAAAATTTTTTGGCGTTACTGCCTCACTGACAGACAAAGTTTGGACAACGCATAGCCAAAACTATTCGACGTAAGAAGCTGAAATATGGCATGTTTGTTCTTTGGGGACCGTGCGCGTGCACTAACAAGGGATTCCCCTAAATCCCCATGGGATCGGAGGGAAACGATTCTGTCATAAAAATAGGCAGGCGTAGCTGCGGGGTTCCCCTAGTTTACAGACCAGACCTTTTCTGTCTATACAAACAGGTAGATTGTATATATAATAACTTCTTGGGTTTACGCGAATGTTACACTTTGAAATTAAATTACACTGTGCAATATAACGCGATAAAATCCGTAAGCTGTAGTTTAATTTCAATAGATTGTATAAATAAAAAAATACAATACTGCAACTTTTGACTTTGTCAATATCCGACAAATAGAAAAATTCACGTCATTCGGTAGCGTTAGAAACAACAGCACTTAAGACAGTAATAAGGCTACGTCACAATGCCATTATTATGTTATAAACTGAAAGCTTTTACAATTCATATTTATTTCCATTTAAGTAGTTTATCGCCCGATAATTGTAATGTTGGGAGTAGTTTTAATTTACCTTGGCAAGACTTGAAATTCAGTATACCAAGTGCTTTTAATTACTTTTAATTACTTAAACGCTTTTTGGTTCGTATCATGCAAGTGTACAATAGCTTTAGCGCCGTTGGCAATATGTCAAATATATTTTATAGTATATTATATATTCTTTAATGGCAAGCCTATGGTTTACTGAGTGATTGTGAAATATCTAAATAACGTATAAGTATAGAAAACGCCAGTGTTCAACATAAAAAGTGGTCCAGACAATTTCGTGTTATGTATGGTAATCGCACCCACGATACACGAGCGCTCCATCATACGTACAATAAAAAAAAATCCCATAAATTTTACTGCACGTATGGCGTACTGGTTTTCTCAAACCAGTACGCCATACGTGCAGTAAAATCTCAGCAGTAAATCCTCTCGGCCATCTCGACGTTTCGTCAAATGTTACAGGTTCGATCCCTACACAAAACAACACGCTGTATGATCTAAATAGGTATAAGTTGGTGTTTCTGGATGTTCTTTGTGTCCGGTTCTTGAATATGTATAAAGTCCCCCGTAACACAGGCTTTATAGATACGCGGAAGTTGTCTTAAAAAAACAGCACAAAATAATAATAAACATGGAAAATGCCACTGTTGATGAAGTATGGATGTAGGTTAACTTTGCAGTTGAATATTGCAGGTTTCTGATAGAACAGTGAGAGATCAAACCGGCGAGGTAACGATCTGTTGGTAACAAACAAATTGCTCGACTACCCGATACTACAGTGTTCGTCTTTATGCAGGCTAGATAGTCCGGCTGTAGGCCTTTAAATGGTAGCATGAAAGCAAAACTTTTGTACAAATAAAATTGATGATTGACGCTTATGACAAAGATTTATTTTTAAGGCGAATATCTGCTGATGCATATAAATTTCTGATCCGAAATATTGTGTGCTGTTTATGTATACCTACTTGTCAGCCTGTCACAGGCACAGTTCCTATAATAATATAATGTAGCTACTTTCTGATAACAATAGACTGCAACGTTGCTTCTTGCCGCAGACATATAACAAAATTGCTAGCTACTTGTAACACATGAAAAGCAAAACTACAGTAAGACTTTAAAATATTTGGACCTCATTAAGCTTAAGTTGTTAAACCAAAATTTCAAAATTATTATTGAACATACCTATCCTGTTCTGACATGACATACCTTGTTTTTTCTCATTATTGTCTGCTTTGTTATTCGTTAATTATTTCTGGTAACAAATATTTGCCTTCTCTCTATGTACTTTATTGCCTATCCGCAACCACAGTGCTTTCCCGAGAGTCTTTCATATAGACGATCATTTACTACTTCAATCACCCAGGTTCAAACTGAGACCTAATCTCGCAGTCTTTCCCATTAGGCCATACCACCCTAAACTTATAACAAGATACATAATATGTACCTGCGCAACTAATAGTTTCTCCGACTATTTCATTGTTTCTCCCCGTTTTGCTAACGATATTATAATGTGTTGTTCGCTGTACATTCAGCCTACGTATACACGAGCACTGAGCGAAGCAGCTGAACGGAGCGAGGAAAGCATCCATGCAAAATAAAGGTTGAAAATTTCGAGCAAGCGAAGCGGCGGACGACTACTAGTATTTCTATATACACATGGCAATGATATTGCACGTAGGTTATGAATTTGAATTCCACCCAAAGACCCAGTTTGGAAATCAAACCTACGACTTGCAGCTTGGTAGTCAAAGTCGCGCGTGACGCTTGTGACGTCAAAATTAAGTTAATTACTTAATGATTCTACATAAAAATTTACTGCCACGTCCGCAATGCAATAGGTAGAACCATGGAAAATAACGAGCAATAAAACTCATGGCCACTCTTTTTAATCGCCAATATACCTAATGTTTAAACATTTAATTTTTGTAAGGAGTTGCAACTATTTCACGTTGTAAATTATCTAATTGTACAAAATTAATAACTACTGATATCATGCTCATCATCATCACCATATCAGCCAAACGACGTCCACTTCTGGACAAAGGCCTCCCCCAAGGTTCTCCACACAGACCGGTCTTGAGCCGCCCGCATCCAACCTCCTCCCGCGATCTTGACAAGATCGTCGGTCCACCTTGCGGGGAGCCTAACTCTGCTGCATCGTCCGGTACGTGGCCGCCACTCCAGAACCTTTCTGCCCCAACGGCCATCGATTCTTCGAGCTATGTGCCCTGCCCACTGCCACTTCAGCTTGGCTATCCGGAGAGCTATGTTGGCGACTTTGGTTCTACTGCGGATCTCCTCATTTCTGATTCGATCTCGCAGGGAAACTCCAAGCATAGCTCTCTCCATCGCCCTCTGAGTGACCTTGAGCCTTCTGATAAGGCCCATAGTGAGCGACCACGTCTCTGATCTGTAAGTCATCACTGGCAACACACACTGGTCAAAGACTTTCGTCTTGAGACACTGCGGGATATCGGACGAGAAGATATGTCGTAGCTTCCCGATATCATGCTCAAGCAGTAAATAATGTTCTAGTCAGTAGTCAATCATGCGATACGCCTATTCCTGATGGGCTTGTTTCTCTAATTATTGAGAGACTAACTGCAAGGTAGCTCAAAGTTTAGCAAAAAGCGTCACCAAGAACTAACAGGCCGCTCAGCTTCCTGGCACATTTCTAATGGGTAGGTACTCAGCCTAAGGTTTCGGCCGCAAGTCAGTGAAGGGTTTCAGTGACTTGCGTTACTTCCGTATTACGGTCTAGTTACATTGCTTTTCACAGATCATACCTAAGTATTTTTTATGCAATAGGCGACAGAAGAGCGGACGTATCGCCTGATGTTCAGCGACTACCGCCGCCCATCGACACAAGTATTACCAGAGGAATCATAAGTGCATTGCTGTTCATTAGGATGCGAAAAGAAATAGGAGGAGGATCGGGATGAGGGAGAAGGAAAAAGGTGGTATGATTTATGTTATTTTACATTTTTTTTTATATACTCACGCCTGTATACCCGAAGGGGTAGGCAGAGGTGTAATACTACACCCACATTTCGCAACGAATCTTTAAGTCCAACGTTTTTAAAAAGGCGTCTAAAGATTCCTGTAAAGTGTTCAACACGTTGCGGTCATTTCTATCTAAATATAACTTTAAGAATTCATCATTTAAGAAATCATCTAGTTCAATCTGGGATTCAGAATGGTTATTTGTTGATGTACTATTGATGTTATTAATGTTATTTTCTTTGTTTGTTTGTTCTATTTCAAAATTTGTTACGTATAATAGGATTAAGTTATCTTTTGCTTTCTTCTGTTGTACGAGTGTCAAAACTGAATTAACTCTTGGGTCTAAAAACATTCCATTAATAAAACCGTCATTTTCAAATAAAAGTTTTTGCCTTTCTTTCATGAACACAACTATGCTATCAGCAAGTCTGGTCTTTATTTTGCCTAATTTGAATTGGCACCTCATCCATGCCAGATAAAAATCACCGACTGTCAGTTGTTCCTCTTGCAGTTTTTTTGTTAACTCTTTTGCAGGTGTCAATGATTTCAGGATTTCTGTCAAAGTATCCCATGTTGAGTCGGGTAAATGAAGACGGACATCATTAGCACATATATCTCTCAGCGATAACAGACTTTCCACCATGTCAACTACAGAATGCCATCGGCTAGAGCAGTCCAATTTAGGCACATTTTTGTTATTTTCTCTGATGATTCTCACAAACTGTGGTGTTCGTAGGCGTCGTACAACTTCCCTACAACTTGAAATCGGAGTAGAAAAGGCTACATCATCACAAGCATCATGTAGCGCTAACTGCAGAGTATGTGCGGCACATCTTACTATACCAATTTTATATTCAACATTTTCACCTGTTATGCAAGTAAATTGCGCTCTGAGTATACGTGTCAATTGTGCATTATATGCCTCTTCAACGTCGAAATGAAAATCTAAATTTTCAAAGTCTGAATCAGAAACATCACATGTATCTACATCTTCATTATCACATTGGCTGGAGCTGGGGTTAGCCTGTGTAGTGTTCTTGTCAAGGGTAGCACAGTCCATATCGTTAAGGAGTTTGCTCATTTTTATCATGTTAGCGCCGTTGTCAGTTGTAAGGCAATAAATTCGTTTATTAATTTCCGTGTCAATACGGAACCGTTGAAGATTGTACACCAGTAAATCTCTGAGGTGTTCTGAAGTATGGCGCTGAAAAATTTCAATCACTCCTAAATTTCGTAATACAATGATCGAAAACAATCACACAGTGATCGAAATAGCCGACTTAGCTAGAAAATATTTTTATTAAACTTCATACATACACTATAATGAATATGTATAGGCGGACTTAATGCCTAAGGCATTCTCTACCAGTCTACCTTTTGGGTGGTGCAGAGATTGAACAAAGTAGGTGTAAATTGAAGTTAGTATAAGAAGAGAAGGACAATTCTTTATATTGAATAAAACTAATCAAGGTGTTATATAGGTATACATAAAGATAATATGCTAGAAATATATAGACATATAAATTTTATTCATAAATAAGAATACACTATATACATACACACACACAAATATATATATATATATATATTATACATAATATAAATATAATTATATATATAGAAAAATATATAATAATAACTACAATTAAATAGAGATATATAGTTATATTATATAGTTGATTGAATCAGGCGTTACTTGGCGGAACTCCATTGTAACCTAATGGAAGGAAAGAGGAACCCACCACGCACCCTCGAATTGACCACCCCAACTATTGCAATAGAAAAAGGTTGACAATATCGAACTCCTCTAAAAGGATAAGGGATATAGGAATGGTATGGGTTCCAGGAAGATACCTGAATTGCAATATCCCGCTGTATGCGCCGACTATTCTTCGACACGTGTTTCGCCTCTGCACGAGGTATCCTCAGGAACGATGGGCAACGACTGAAAGCTATCCAACGTAGATCGTCGCGACGCCCCGTAAAGGGCGTGCAGAGGCTTGTTCGGGGCAGTTTAGCCCCCCGCAAGCGGGTTCTTTCTCCTGCCCTTTAATAAGGGCAGGTCCTGGGGGCGGGCAGTAGTTGCCCTTAGGGACCAAGAAGGCGTGTACGCGCGTGTACTCGCAGGCCGCTAGGTCTTCACGCCGTCCGGGCGGTCAACACGAGCCAGGTGAGACCCCCGGCGAACCGAGGGAGGCCCAGCTCCGTGAAGCCAGCGACGCGGACGGCGACTTACGTGCGGCCTGCGGAGGTCTTGGTGGTGTGGTGTGGAGGTGTTGGTCGACATCTGGCTTGATGTCGACGTCGTGGTATGGGTGTCAATCCTTGGCGTCGCTGTTGCGGTGGTCGTCCGCGCGCGCGCATGATGCGCGTATCCTGGGTGATACGGGCAGATGTCGCGCGGAAAGGGGCGGCCACCTGCAACAGAGTTGTGAAAAAGGTTGTCGTGTTAGAGGGGACGGCGGTTACCCGGGGCAGCCGCAGCGTCCGCAGAGTCGTCGTGGTCGATGATGAGGTCTCGGGGCAGCTTCTTCTTGTCCGGGGGGCGAGCGTGCCAGGGGGCCAGGTCCCGGACATGGTCCCAGGCCGAGGCGTCGGCTCGCTCAAACATCCCCACGGACAGACGGCGGATGTAGGCGTCCAGGCTCTCGATGCGGGTGTCCCGCTGGATGACATCGTTCCTCACGTAGCGAGGAGCTTGTACGGCGGCGCGCAGCGACAGTGACTGCTGCGCGCGGAGGCGAATGCGGCTCGACTCGCTCGTGAGGGCGAACCAAGCGGGCGCGGCGTAGGTGAGCCGGGTGCGTACGTAAGACTTGTACACACCCAGCTTTGCTCGCAGAGGCAGGTGAGAGGAGAGCACTGGACGCAGTAGCGCCCTGGTTGCGCGTACCTGAGCGACGACGTTGCGGACGTGCGGCTTCATAGACAAGGAGCGGTCTATGGTGATCCCCAGGTATTTCACCGTCCGGGTCCAGGGGATGTACTCACCCTGGAGTTTGAGTGGCAGTGGATGGAGCTGCTTGCTGCTGATTAGTATGGCCTGTGACTTACCCACGTTCACCGACAGTCGCCACTGCGATAGCCAGCGGGGGAGTATGTCGAGGGTACGCTGCAACTTCTTGGCGGCGTGGGCGGCGTTGACGCTCGTCGAGATGAATGCCGCATCGTCGGCGTAGAGCGCCAGCTCGGCACCCTCGGCGACGGGGATGTCGTCGGTGAACCTGGTGTAAAGCACAGGCGAGAGGCATGAGCCCTGCGGGACTCCAGCAGAGATTGTGCGGATGTCAGACAGCTCCTGTTCCACTACCACTCGGAATGTCCGGTTGTTTAGGAACGAGGAGACCACGTTAACTACACGGCGAGGCGCTGTGGACGTTGACAGCTTGTACAGCAGACCGGAGTGCCACACTCGGTCAAACGCTTTCTGTATGTCGAGGAATACTGCTACGGCGTGCTCGCGCTTGTTGCGCGCCGCCGTTATCCGATGCAGTACCCTCGACAGCTGCAATGTTGTTGAGTGTTCAGACCTGAACCCGAATTGTTCCGGTCTGGGTGTTATGTGCGGTGTACCACCTTCGAGGTCGTGGGCAGGAGAGTGATCGGCCGATAGCTCCCCGGCTTCAGGATGTTCTTATCCGGCTTCGGTAGCATAATGATGCGGCCTTCTTTCCAGCATGCGGGGAAGGCGCCTGTGCGGACGATCCCCGTGAACAGGCGCGCCAACGCTGCCACGGTACGGTGCGGCAGGTGGCGCAGCGCTGCATTCGGTATCCCATCCGCCCCAGGGGCCTTCCGGGGCTGGGTCTGCCGTATGGCGCGCTGTACCATCCCGGGTGAGAAGAAGATGGGGTCCTCATCGGGAGCTATCGGCGTGGCGAAGTACTCCCGAAGGTGTGTCTCGACTGCTGCGGCGTGTTCTGCGTCCACAATCGGGTTAGGCCTGAACTCGCCCTCGAGGTGGTCGGCTAAGATAGCTGCTCGGTCTGCTGCTTTGTAGCGCGGTGTTCCGTCGGCGTGTAGTAGCGGGCGCACCGGAGCTGGGGTGTTCGTGAGGCGACGACATAGCCGGTGGATCGACGGCCAGTCGTCGCGAGAGTCCTCGATCAGTCTCTCCCAGCTCTCGGCGGTGTGAGTCCTCAACTCGCCCTTCACTCTCTCCGTCAGCCGGTTGAGTTGCGTCTTAAGGGTAGGGCATCGCGTGCTTTGCCACTGTCTTCTTAGGCGCCGCTTGTCAGCTATCAGTTTTGCGATGTGTGCCGGCAGAGGGGGTAGCCTCCTCTGGGTGTTGATGGGTGGTGTGGAGCTGACAAGGGCGGACTTAATAGCGCCGGTCAGTTCGGACGCGAGCGCGTCGACGTCGGCTGCGGAGCTGATAGGGCGAGTCGGTGTTGTGGTCTCCATCGTGTCCTTAAATTTGGTCCAATCCGGTAATGGACGTGGCGCTTGAGGGACGACGCGGGTGGGTTGTTGCTGGGCGACGACGAGTACCGGCTGGTGGTCCGACTGTAGCTCGTCGTCGAGTACTTCCTGGCTAAGTTGCAACTGGCAGTGCGAAAGGTCATTGTGGACGACGATGTCAATGACGTCGGGTATGTGTGTGAGCGTGTCCGGGTAATGAGTTGGTACCTCCGGACCCGCGACGATGTAACCTTGAGCTTCGGCGTCGTTGAAGAGTCGTATACCCGGTGCGTTGGTGGTCGACGAGTTCCACGCTGGGTGCTTGCAGTTGAAGTCGCCCGCAATGACGACCGGGTGGGGTGCTTGTAGGATGGTCCGCAGTTCTGTGACGTCGATGTTCACTGCGGGCGGCTTGTATGCGGCGTACAGGTGGAGGTGCGCACCGCCTAGGTGCAGCTCTACACCCAGCGTGTACAAGGTGCTGTGTGTTCTGACGGGTAGTGGTTGGTGTACGACTCTTCGTTTGACGAGCACTGCCAGTCCGCGGTAGCGCGTGCCGTCCGGCGTTAGTTCGTCCCTCCGATAAATGAGGAAACCCGGGAATCGTAGTCGGTCTGCAGGTCCCAGGTGCGTCTCATTTATCAGCGCCACGTCGATGTCCTGTTCCTGCAGGAGAGGGCGGAGCAGGGCGGCCTTCTTTTGGAGGTTGCGGGCGTTCCAGTGAAGAATCCTCAAGGGCTTATTCATCGTCGTTCATGACGAGATCCGCCAGGCCCTTGAGGATGATAGAAACGATGGCCTGCTTATCGCGCCCGGCGCTAAGGGCGGTGAGCACATCGTGTAGCACGTTGATGGCTGCCTGTACAGTTGTTGTTTTGCCGCCGCTCCTTGGTCCCTCACTGTGGTGTGGGGCCTTCGCCTTCTTGCCCCTGGCCGCAGTTGGTTCGGCGGGGGTGGCGACCGGGCGAGCGGACGGCTGGGGTGCTTCTTGAGTAGGCGCCGGGTTGCGTTTAGGCTTCCTTGGGCCGCCCTGGGTTGGTGGTGGGTCCTTCGGGGGTACTTCCGCGGCGGCGGGCGCGGTCGCGCCTTCCTTGCCTCGCCTGCGGTTTCTCCGCCCTCTCTTCCTTTTAGCCGCGACCGCGGTTCCGCGAGCTATGGGGTCATTTGCCTCAGCCATGAGCGTCGCGCCTTGCGCGGTCTCCCCTTGTGGCTGAGGCTTTACCGGCTCCGGCACTTTGCGCGGCTCACCGGAGAACGCGACAGTCCCGGCCTTCTTGTTCCGCGCTTCCCGCTTGAAGACCGGGCAGTGGACGTGGTTGGCGGGGTGCGTCCCCCCGCAGTTGGCGCAAGTTGCAGGCTCTTCGATTGGGCGCGGGCAGTCTCTTGCGGCGTGTTCTTCGCCGCAGCGCACACATGCCAGGGGTCGGTGGCACTGGTGGCTCGAGTGCCTGAATTTCTGGCACCGATGGCACTGGGCTGGCTTTCTCTTCCCGCGCCAATTCTCTATTTTGACACCGGGGATGCCAAGCATCTCCGTGACCTCGAAGATCCCCGGTGTGACGTCCTTCGTCCTCTTGATAATCGCGAGGAGGATGCACCCCGGTCTGTCGCGGCGGGCCCGAATGTTCCGCACATATTCGGGCTCGTACCCCAGCTCGCGGAGTTCTTCCTCGACCTCCTCCGGTGTCGTATTAAAGGGCAGTCCTCTAATAGCCACCTTCAGGCTGCGTTCCGCTGGGAGGGAGTAGCAGAACCAGGACAGTTTCTCCGTCTTCTCCAGTTCCGTCAGGTATCTTTGTATTAGCCGGTATTCTTCTTCTTCCCTCGGCGTGAATCTAATGCCCTTGCCGAAGGGGCGGGCATTGGCGGCTCTACCTAACTGGTTCTTTAACTCCCTCAGGTGGTGAGCCCAGTTCGGGAAGTGTTCCACGATCACCGGAGGGTAGCGCGGCTTGCTGGCGGCGGCGGCGGTCGCGGCAGGCACGGCGTCAGGCGCGGCGTCGGGGCGCGCGGCGGTCGCGGCAGGCGCGGCGTCGGGGTGCGCGGCGGCGGCGGCGGGGCGCGCGGCGGCGGCGGCGGGGCGCGCGGCGGCGGCGGCGGGGCGCGCGGCGGCGGCGGCGGGGCGCGCGGCGGCGGCGGCGGGGCGCGCGGCGGCGGCGGCGGCGGGCGCGGCGGCGGTCGCGCGGGGAGCGGGCGGCGAGCGGACGACGTCTGTGTACGCGCGCGGTGAGTTATTACGCGGTGCGGCGGTAGAGGGCGCTGCGGGCGGCGGGCGGTGGAGGCGGGGGTCACGCTGTGGAAGCGGTGCCTGTCCGAGTAAGTCGGCACGACGCCTCTTGGCTTCCTCTTCTTCCTCCTCCTCGTCCGGGCTCCTTCTTCGTCTTGCTGGAGATGGGCGGGCGGCTGGTTGGTCCACTTCCATCGCTACTGAGGGCAATGAGTGAGCCCGTTGCAAGTTCGCCGACATGCACATAGTGTGTCGGCGGCGCTTCACATGTAGCACCAGGTCCGCTTTGGTGTTGTCGGCCGCGCTCGGGTTCGAGTCTGCTGATGTCATCGACAGCTCAGAACCACTCCTTGATGAGCAGGCGGAGCGCGGCGCGGGAGAATCCTTGGCGGCGATGCGCGGCGACTCGGCGACGTAGTCGCGCGCGGTGGCGACGCGTGGCGGAGAGCTCGCGACGGACGAGCCACTCGACGCCGGCGCGGGCCGCGGCGGGTGTGCGCGGGGGGCGGCGCGGGTCGCGGGGGCCCGGTCTCGCGCGGCGGCGCTCGGTCGCGGCGGCGGGTTCGCGGGCGCCTGCATCACGGCGGCGCTGCGCGCACTCGGACGACCCGCAGGCGGGCGGGTGTGCGCGGGGCCTGCCCCGGGGCGCGGGGGGGCGGCGGTCGCGGAGGCGGCGACAGCGGAGTCAGCCTGCCTATGGTCACCTGATGGTCTAAGGTCACCTGATGGTTTGTGGTTACCATGATGGCCTATGGTGGCAGTGATGGTGTTTGTATGGTCACTAGGTCTGTGGTGAGTATGGTGACGGTATGATGGTGATCGCGGTGTCGGTTTGGACACCGGTGTAAAGTCCTCGTCCTCGTCGTCTTCGTCGCGTGAGCCCTGAGAAGGGCTATTGCGGCATGACGACATTGTTAGGTCGCGCTACGGCTGCGACCGCTCGGCGACAATGGTGTTTCGCTGGGAGTTCCGATGAGTGTTTGCTCCGTACAGCACATACGAAAATCGTATGTACTGCACGTAACAAACAACGTCGCGGTCCGTGCAACACTTCCGAGACTGGAGCTCTTCGCTTTGTTCGCAGGTGCTAGCGGTGAGAGGTCCTTCTTCGGCGGCGGCGGCGAGGCGAATCCTGAAAGCTATCCAACCGTGGGCATGTCTTATAAACGATTGTACTTTCTAATCCCCTCCCTCCGTTGCTCGACTGATGTGAGTCATTATGACGGTGTGCGAATATATTCAGCAATGGGGACCCGTTAAAGTTGGTTTGATCGTTCAGTAATGTATGCTTGTCCCGCTTTAAAATCTCTAATTTTTCCAATACGCACATTCTAATACCCTTTTGACAAGTGTGTATGACGTCAAATGAATGTCCGCTATTTAAGGTATGACCCGATTCAAGTAAATGTTCGGCAAAATCAGACTTTTCCGGCTGGTTGTTTCTAAACGCCGCTAAATGTTCTTTATATCTCAGCTCAAAACTTCGACCCGTCTGTCCTATGTACTTATTTTGGCATTGATCGCATGATAAGCAGTAAATACCGGACTTTTTGTTCTTGCATACTTTATCTTTACCATTGCAAAGAAATTTTAACGTTTTGTATGGTTTATAGGCTGATCTGATACCGTTCCTCCTCAGTATACGCGCCATACGGTCAGTTATGCTTCCAAAATAGGTAAGAACAGCGGTATTATTTATAGGTTCTTTTATAGAGGGATATAAAAGTGACTTGGCCATTCTAAGTTGTTTTCCTCTAATCATCTTGTCAATTAGGCGTTTACTATACCCGTTGGATTGAGCTATATGATAAATAATATTTAATTCTCTGTATGATTCTATATTCAGTGGTACATTTAATAATCTATGAATCATACTGTGAAATGCTGCCATTTTGTGTTGCGATGGATGACAGGACGATGCTGGTATTGTACTATCTGTATACGTCGGTTTACGATAAATTTCAAATGAGTGTGAGGTACCCTCCCTTTTGATAGTCAAATCTAAGAAGTTTATTGAGCTGTTTTGTTCTATCTCCAATTCGAACTTAATTTTGGGGTGTATACTATTAATTCTTGTAAGAAAACAGTGAAGCTGACGTTCTGTGCCCTTCCAAGCCAGCAAAATATCGTCCACGAATCTATAATAATATAAGATGTTCGGTTCTTTTACCAAATGCTCGTGTTCGTAGTTATTCATAAAGATATCTGCTAACAACGGACTAAGCGGTGAACCCATGGCCAAACCCTCCTTCTGTAAGTAGTACTCGTTGTTGAATTTGTAGCGGTAGCTACATACAACTGAGGCCATCTAGCGAGCGACGATGAAGTCTCAACAACAACAACACGGCGACATCTATCGGACACAATGCGACGGATAACAAGGTGCTGAATCGCACATGCAGAGTTCGCGCGCCGAGTTGTATATATACAACATCTCAAATACGTCCGTTGGACTGACAGTCCCCCAGGTACGATCACCAAGCCTGGTTAGAGGATCCTCCCTCTAGTTGGAGGAACACCACACCTTTCTTCCTCCACATTGGTGACCCCGACGTGGTCTGAAGCAACCTTCACCGGTCAGATTACCAGCAGCTCCCGACGTGATCTGAAGAAGCCCTCATCGGTCAGATCAGCACCAGCAGCAGCAACTTCGTCATCATCCTCGCCTCGCCTCACTCCGCACTTCACCCGATGGGCGGTAATCAGGTCGCCGCCAGCCAGCATCTTCGGCCAGGGACCAACCATATGCCATGCAGGCTTGCATGCCTGGTCTTCCCTGCAGCCACTCCAGCGTCTAGGCACGCCACACTGCACACACGGTCCTCGTAAGCAGCGCACATCGCTCGCGTCCACGCAGCAGTGCCACTACGCAACCACTTGGCAGCAACTAAGCAGCAACTACGCAGCCACTACGCAGCAACCTCGCAGCATCTCCCTGACTCACCGTGGGACACTCACTGCGCAGCACCTTCGCAACCTCTCCCCGACTCACCGTGGAACCATTGCGAAGCCACTATCCCGACTCACTGGGATAGCTCACCGCGCACCGCACTTAGACCCGACTCACTGGGCCTAATAGCGGCACACAGTTCCGACCCACTGGAACTAGCGGCATCTCTCCACTGGCACTGGCACGCTCTTCAGAAGCATCGACAGCTGACTCATCACCTTCGAGATCGACCTCCGGTCTTGGAGGGGAGTGATGTAGCGGTAGCTACATACAACTGAGGCCATCTAGCGAGCGACGATGAAGTCTCAACAACAACAACACGGCGACATCTATCGGACACAATGCGACGGATAACAAGGTCCTGAATCGCACATGCAGAGTTCGCGCGCCGAGTTGTATATATACAACATCTCAAATACGTCCGTTGGACTGACAGTCCCCCAGGTACGATCACCAAGCCTGGTTAGAGGATCCTCCCTCTAGTTGGAGGAACACCACACCTTTCTTCCTCCACAAATTGAAAATAATTATGTTTACTACATTACGGTTACTTTCAAAATATTCTGAATCTGTTCTGGGTGTATTCTATTTCTTCCCAGCAGATTTTTAATTATAACTAAACATTCTTTATACGGGACATTTGTAAATAAGCTTTTTACATCCAAAGACACGAGTTTTGTGTTTCTAGGTAGACAGATGTGTTTTATTTTACTAATCAAATCATAACTATTTTTCAGGCTGTATTTTGCGGTGAATGACGTCTTCTCTTTAATCAATCCGTTTAAATATTTCGCTAATTTATAAGCTGGAGCGTTGACATATGAGACGACTGGACGGATGGGCACCTGATCTTTATGTATTTTTGGTAAACCATACAACAGCGGACACTGAGGGTTCATCGGTATAAGACTTTTCGCTAAATAGCAGTTTTGTGGAAAAAGGTAAGTACTTGACTTGATACTGAGTTTTAATTCTGCATGAAATCGTTTGGTAGGATCGTAGGGCAGACGCTGGAAATCTTCGGTGTGTATTACATCTTGTACTTTGCTATCATACTGCGATCTAGATATAATTACTACGGTGTTGCCTTTATCCGCCTTATTTACCACCAAATCATTTTGTTGAATTTTATTTTGGATGGATTTATATATTTTTAATTCGCAGTTAATGAAATTAGTCGATTTGTATGTTTTTAACTGATGGGCAGCTAAACTCTTGACTATGTTATCTTTTTTATTTCTGGTAATAGCTATTTCTGCATCCACCGCCAATGTTTCCAAAGAATATTGCGTAACTTTTTGAGGAATACTATACTTTAATCCCTTCTCCAAAAGTGAGTTCTCGTCACGTGTGAAAATGGTGTTCGAAAGATTCTTTATTCTGGGATGAAATTGATGATTACAAGTGGTGTTGCCATTATAGTCTGAAGGTGGTGTTATTCTTCCTATCAGTTCTTGTAACTTCCTACTTTGAATGATGTATTTCTCGTGAGCTACAGTTGACGCTAATTCTATACATACTACATAACAGTCACCCTATAGAAAATAAACACTGAAACTACATAGACCGTACATACAATAATTAAATATCTTTAAACTTACCTTTAATTTTTTTCTACACTCTGGCACTAAACAAGTTGAGGTGTTATCATCATTTGTTTCAAAATATCTGTAAACAATATTTCTTTTCTTACTTATCTTGAACGAGCGTGTTCTGTCGTGCGGCTGTCGTGAGAGTTAGGAAGACGATAAAACGAAATGGCAACAGAGTCGGAAAGCGCGCGCGTGGTCGCGTGCCGCCCGCGCCCCCGCCACCGCCGCACCGCTGCACCGTACCTACCGGGCGCGGCGGCTTGGAGAAAACGGCAACGTCGCATAAAATAACCAAACTATATCGCGAATTTGTTACCGGTAATTTTACTATAAATTTTAAATTACCGTTAATTTTAACATATTTTTTTTACCGCTATTATTATGTTATGCTACTAAATAACGCTACCAAATCGTACCGGTATGCCAGGTATCTCTATGAAATACCGCTACTTAACGTTATTTTTAATGTGAATTGGTAACGTTTTCAAGCCCTGATTAAATCTGTATTTAAAATTTTTTGGCGTTACTGCCTCACTGACAGACAAAGTTTGGACAACGCATAGCCAAAACTATTCGACGTAAGAAGCTGAAATATGGCATGTTTGTTCTTTGGGGACCGTGCGCGTGCACTAACAAGGGATTCCCCTAAATGCCCATGGGATCGGAGGGAAACGATTCTGTAATAAAAATAGGCAGGCGTAGCTGCGGGGTTCCCCTAGTTTACAGACCAGACCTTTTCTGTCTATACAAACAGGTAGATTGTATATATAATAACTTCTTGGGTTTACGCGAATGTTACACTTTGAAATTAAATTACAGTGTGCAATATAACGCGATAAAATCCGTAAGCTGTAGTTTAATTTCAATAGATTGTATAAATAAAAAAATACAATACTGCAACTTTTGACTTTGTCAATATCCGACAAATAGAAAAATACACGTCATTCGGTAGCGTTAGAAACAACAGCACTTAAGACAGTAATAAGGCTACGTCACAATGCCATTATTATGTTATAAACTGAAAGCTTTTACAATTCATATTTATTTCCATTTAAGTAGTTTATCGCCCGATAATTGTAATGTTGGGAGTAGTTTTAATTTACCTTGGCAAGACTTGAAATTCAGTATACCAAGTGCTTTTAATTACTTTTAATTACTTAAACGCTTTTTGGTTCGTATCATGCAAGTGTACAATAGCTTTAGCGCCGTTGGCAATATGTCAAATATATTTTATAGTATATTATATATTCTTTAATGGCAAGCCTATGGTTTACTGAGTGATTGTGAAATATCTAAATAACGTATAAGTATAGAAAACGCCAGTGTTCAACATAAAAAGTGGTCCAGACAATTTCGTGTTATGTATGGTAATCGCACCCACGATACACGAGCGCTCCATCATACGTACAATAAAAAAAAATCCCATAAATTTTACTGCACGTATGGCGTACTGGTTTTCTCAAACCAGTACGCCATACGTGCAGTAAAATCTCAGCAGTAAATCCTCTCGGCCATCTCGACGTTTCGTCAAATGTTACAGGTTCGATCCCTACACAAAACAACACGCTGTATGATCTAAATAGGTATAAGTTGGTGTTTCTGGATGTTCTTTGTGTCCGGTTCTTGAATATGTATAAAGCCCCCCGTAACACAGGCTTTATAGATACGCGGAAGTTGTCTTAAAAAAACAGCACAAAATAATAATAAACATGGAAAATGCCACTGTTGATGAAGTATGGATGTAGGTTAACTTTGCAGTTGAATATTGCAAGTTTCTGATAGAACAGTGAGAGATCAAACCGGCGAGGTAACGATCTGTTGGTAACAAACAAATTGCTCGACTACCCGATACTACAGTGTTCGTCTTTATGCAGGCTAGATAGTCCGGCTGTAGGCCTTTAAATGGTAGCATGAAAGCAAAACTTTTGTACAAATAAAATTGATGATTGACGCTTATGACAAAGATTTATTTTTAAGGCGAATATCTGCTGATGCATATAAATTTCTGATCCGAAATATTGTGTGCTGTTTATGTATACCTACTTGTCAGCCTGTCACAGGCACAGTACCTATAATAATATAATGTAGCTACTTTCTGATAACAATAGACTGCAACGTTGCTTCTTGCCGCAGACATATAACAAAATTGCTAGCTACTTGTAACACATGAAAAGCAAAACTACAGTAAGACTTTAAAATATTTGGACCTCATTAAGCTTAAGTTGTTAAACCAAAATTTCAAAATTATTATTGAACATACCTATCCTGTTCTGACATGACATACCTTGTTTTTTCTCATTATTGTCTGCTTTGTTATTCGTTAATTATTTCTGGTAACAAATATTTGTCTTCTCTCTATGTACTTTATTGCCTATCCGCAACCACAGTGCTTTCTCGAGAGTCTTTCATATAGACAATCATTTACTACTTCAATCACCCAGGTTCAAACTGAGACCTAATCTCGCAGTCTTTTCCATTAGGCCATACCACCCTAAACTTATAACAAGATACATAATATGTACCTGCGCAACCTAATAGTTTCTCCGACTATTTCATTGTTTCTCCCCGTTTTGCTAACGATATTATAATGTGTTGTTCGCTGTACATTCAGCCTACGTATACACGAGAACTGAGCGAAGCAGCTTAACGGAGCGAGGAAAGCATCCATGCAAAATAAAGGTTGAAAATTTCGAGCAAGCGAAGCGGCGGACGACTACTTGTATTTCTATATACACATGGCAATGATATTGCACGTAGGTTATGAGTTTGAATTCCACCCAAAGACCCAGTTTGGAAATCAAACCCATGACTTGCAGCTTGGTAGTCAAAGTCGCGCGTGACGCTTGTGACGTCAAAATTAAGTTAATTACTTAATGATTCTACATAAAAATTTACTGCCACGTCCGCAATGCAATAGGTAGAACCATGGAAAATAACGAGCAATAAAACTCATGGCCACTCGTTTTAATCGCCAATATACCTAATGTTTAAACATTTAATTTTTGTAAGGAGTTGCAACTATTTCACGTTGTAAATTATCTAATTGTACAAAATTAATAACTACTGATATCATGCTCATCATCATCACCATATCAGCCAAACGACGTCCACTTCTGGACAAAGGCCTCCCCCAAGGTTCTCCACACAGACCGGTCTTGAGCCGCCCGCATCCAACCTCCTCCCGCGATCTTGACAAGATCGTCGGTCCACCTTGCGGGGAGCCTAACTCTGCTGCATCGTCCGGTACGTGGCCGCCACTCCAGAACCTTTCTGCCCCAACGGCCATCGATTCTTCGAGCTATGTGCCCTGCCCACTGCCACTTCAGCTTGGCTATCCGGAGAGCTATGTTGGCGACTTTGGTTCTACTGCGGATCTCCTCATTTCTGATTCGATCTCGCAGGGAAACTCCAAGCATAGCTCTCTCCATCGCCCTCTGAGTGACCTTGAGCCTTCTGATAAGGCCCATAGTGAGCGACCACGTCTCTGATCCGTAAGTCATCACTGGCAACACACACTGGTCAAAGACTTTCGTCTTGAGACACTGCGGGATATCGGACGAGAAGATATGTCGTAGCTTCCCGATATCATGCTCAAGCAGTAAATAATGTTCTAGTCAGTAGTCAATCATGCGATACGCCTATTCCTGATGGGCTTGTTTCTCTAATTATTGAGAGACTAACTGCAAGGTAGCTCAAAGTTTAGCAAAAAGCGTCACCAAGAACTAACAGGCCGCTCAGCTTCCTGGCACATTTCTAATGGGTAGGTACTCAGCCTAAGGTTTCGGCCGCAAGTCAGTGAAGGGTTTCAGTGACTTGCGTTACTTCCGTATTACGGTCTAGTTCCATTGCTTTTCACAGATCATACCTAAGTATTTTTTATGCAATAGGCAACAGAAGAGCGGACGTATCGCCTGATGTTGAGCGACTACCGCCGCCCATCGACACAAGTATTACCAGACGAATCATAAGTGCATTGCTGTCCATTAGGATGCGAAAAGAAATAGGAGGAGGATCGGGATGAGGGAGAAGGAAAAAGGTGGTATGATTTATGTTATTTTACATTTTTTTTATATACTCACGCCTGTATACCCGAAGGGGTAGGCAGAGGTGTAATACTACACCCACATTTCGCAACGAATCTTTAAGTCCCACGTAATAGGGGGTGAGCCTATTGCCGTTAGCGGGCACATCACCTGACTCCGTGCTGCTACTGAGAATCTGGAAAAACCCAGTAACAATTTTGCCCAACCCGGGAATCGAACCTGGGACCTCCGATCAGCAGTCGCATACGCTATCCACTGGACCACGGAGGGAGTCATATCAGTTATGTTATTTATTAAGTATTATTATATGTTATGAGGCTACACGTAAGGACGATAAAAATGCTGGTGAAAACCAGGGCTGATGGCTTGGCGAGCTCTCCGAAGCTCCATGCTTCGTGATATTTCTTAAATGACTTCGGCGTGCGCGATTTATTTTAACCTGAAGACACTTGCTTCGCAGTCTATATTTCTTTACACTAAACAATCGCTGCTCTTTATTTCGACTTGGACAATAAGAGCTTTTATAACTTAAACATTTTCGCCGTGAGAATGCATCCGTGTAGCTTAATACTTACTCACACACACGGGGTCCTGGACACACAATGGAATGCAAACTTGGATATTTTCTCAAGCTCTTTATGACCCAACTTGTTAATGGCACTTTTATCATATATTTTGAGCAGTTTCCGTGGTTATGTTATAAATGTTTGCGGTCGTAATGTTTGTGTATTACGCATGGCTTAATTTATGATTATTTTTGGTCATATCAAAACTTTTTTCATCTCCTGCCGTAAGAAATTATTGGTGATTACAAAAGTAATAAAATAATCTGTAATACCTTGTGTAATACCCTATGTTATTGTTCCTAACCATTACGTGATCATAATTGACTTGTGTACAAATCACAAAAGTTTGAAATTATTTCTATCTCAGATTAAAAAATGACCCCTCCCCCCAAACTACGCTCGCAGGTTTTATTTTTATTTAACCGTAAACTTCAGCTTCCTGCGCCCAATAGTTTTGGCTGTGCGTTGTCTGTCAGTCAGTCAGTAACGCAATAATTCTATACTTACAGATTGTTGAACAAATATCTTAACAATTAAAAAAAATCCTCGAGAATACTCATCACATCAATAACTTGGTGCAAACTTTTAAATAAAATTGCAAATACAAACGTTGGATTGACGGCTACCTCATTTATAAATTTAAATTGCGGCTAAATACAGCCGTCGTGTCGTCAACGTTTATTATATGCTTTGAAGCGAATATACGATAACCCGGCATAATTTAACCATAGTTATGTGCGTCCTCGTTAAAACGTACAAGAATTCCCGCCTCATTTACCGCAGCTCGGATCGTTTCCCGCCAAGACCCGCCGATTCGAGATTCTGGTTGCGTGCAGTGTTGTGAGATGAAATTAATGTTTAGTCAACGAAAAGACCCCTAAATAATGAATAATTATAAAATCTCGAATCTGCATTTAAAACTAGAAGACTCCCGCAGCTTTGCCCGCACATTATTTGTAAGTTAACAATTTCTTCCCGATCCCGTGGGAATTTCGGGAAATCCCTTCTTAGTGCACCCCTACGGTCCCCAAGGAACATACATGCCAAATTTCACCTACTTGCGCCCAGTAGTTTCGGCTGTAGCGTGTCTGTCAGTCAGTCAGTAACGCAAGGATTTGATATATTTAAAATCCTGCATATTTAAAATTATTTTAAACTACACCGCTGGTGGCCTCTTATGTGTGCAGCCTTTCGAATTATTAAAGAGTTATTGTTAGCTGTAGATGCTGCGAATAGTAATTACTAGATGGACTCCGTTCGCCCGGCCTCAAACAAACAGCAGAACAGAGTGGTGGTTTAGCACAGACAGAACAATATAATTATCTGCTTAAAAAAGGCTTTAGACGCTACGCGTACCGGCAAAATAACTGGCCCATTGCCGACTCTAGTCAAAACAGGGACAGGGAATCTGCATAAAATGCGAAACGTGGTGACTGGTGAATACCGTGTGAACGAGGTATGATATTCCTCCAACAAGGGGAAGCATCCGCTGACTAGGTCAGGTAATTGTACCTATATGTTGACGTCTCAAAGATATTGTAGAGAACTTACGCGTGTGTAATTTCTAATAGCAATTCAGTTCTTCATTCGTTCTTCATTCGTACTGCACGGTTGGCGTAGTCGTTTAAGCGGTCGCCTCGCCGCTTGACACTGCGCCGAGTGTTGTGGGTTCGATCCCCACACGAGACAGCACTTTGTGTGATTCATAAATTGTTGTTTCGAGTCTGGGTGTTCATTGTGTCCGTTGGTTGTATGTTTGTAAAGTCCCCCGCTACACAGGATTTATTCCTAGTACGGGAGTTGTCTTTTTAAAAAAAGAAGTTCCGTCGGCATACGTTATATGTCAGCAGTATCAGCGTCGCAGCTATTGTCCGATACAAGACATTAGTTGTATGTAGCTATTGCTATACTCGTCTACTTGAAATACTAAAATAAATTCTTAAGTCTCTGGTATCAGATAAACATTGCTTCTTCGTTATAATGCGAGGGCAGGTGAACAAAAGGCACTTCCGTATTCGTAATATCATGGCGGATTTACATTTAAATTCAACCACATCAAAATTAAATATGTTGTTCCCCTGAGCCTGAGCAATCGTTTAGACATGCCAGTTAAATTATTTTTTCGAAAATCTTACCTGTATAGAATAAATACACAGAAACACACTTTTGGTTTATAAGTACCCTTAGTCCAAGAAACCTCTATAGATAGTTCTAATATGTCCATCTGCCCGTCCGTGAAAATTTGAAGAGAAGATTAATACGGAATGTAAAATATTTGTAAATAAGGAAAGAATAGAAAATACTATATTTGCAATTCGTAGTGTCTACGGAGGCATAAGATTCCACTCACTTTCATCACGAAATTGCATTCAATATTAGTCGTAGGAGTGAAGTTATTGAAATTTCGTAACAGAAAAGTATTTGAAGAAGTCTCCATCGCGGTAACTATGATGACTTAAAGTGGCCACTATAAGACAATTGTCATGACCGTTATAATGTGAGACTTACTTTGAGTAGCTATAAGTTTACAATCTACTTCTCTAAACACAAGTCACTCAACCGTTTCAGGGATGGTGACCACTTCTAGAACTTACTTTCTAACACTAAGCTATTGTCTAGAGGCAACCAGATACATGCAAAGTAAACTCGCATGCATATTGCATAATCCTTGCGAAGTTATGATCCCGTATCAGACATAACAAATAACTCTTTGCATATGGAAATGGCACATCCAAACATATCAAGCATTCATCTCATCTTCATTTCACCAACAATACATTGTTTTCATTTTCGTATTGGCCTTTTCATCATACACAAATCCAATTTAGATATACCGTTTCACAGTCGGTTCAGATTTTTAAACCGGCTTTCTAATTCAAATAAAACTGGTCACACAAATAAACGAAGCGATAAATTCGAAACCTCTACGGAGGGGATTCAATTGTTGAACCAAATTTAATATAATACGGTTATACCGGTTTCCTATAAGTATCCCTAGGGATATATTTTGTTTACGCGCTATTGGATTCAATGTTTTATTCAATTATATTTAGGCACGCATTTTTTTGGCACGACCGATGTTTGACGCATTGGTCAGTTTAATTAATTTTCATTTCGTATATTATCATCTAATATTTATACATAACTAGCTTTTGCCCGCGGCTTCACTCGCATAAATTCGGGGTTCTCTAGTTATAGCATATCATCAATGTTCGGGGTAGCACAAATCTCCTTTACTGGACGGATACTTCTATAATAATTGTCGTTTTAACTTTGTTTTAACTGTTTAAGAAATATAAAGTACAAAAAGTATTTACACATACATACGAACTCCTTAGTCTTAAGACTAAGTAGTACTTACAATGTTATCCGTCATCAGTGACGTTTCGCTAAAGTGACTAATATGGCGACTGCGATTTGTCTGTCAGAAACATTAGACTTTAACAAAATACTCGACAATCCGAATTTTGCGGCTATATGTTGTCGACTCGAAATCTTAATTTTTTTATGTTTTATTATTCAGGTAAGGTTTCGGTCGAGTCTACCGTACCCCTTGACGAAATTATTAATATAAATTTGACACTGCGATGATAGCGCAGTCTGTCGGCTCCAATGTGAAACATGCCAAAATCAACAACCTCTACAAATTTAAAATTAACTAAATATACATTTTCCAGTGGACTAAATTGTGAATCTAAACCATTCTCAAGTCCCCTTGAACACACACAAAAAAATTCATCAATTAATCGGTCCAGCCGTTTAGGAGGAGTTCAGTGATATACACACGCACACAAGAAATATATATAAGGTAATTGCAGTACGGTTTTGGTTTGGTAAGTCTAAGTTTTGTGTTTTAATAGCAACTCGGTAGGGAGGATAGGTTTAAAACTAACTAAGACCCAAGACTGTTGTTCTAAGACTGAGGTGTTCCTAGATGATATATTAGTAAAACCACGAGAACCGAATGAAGCATGCAACATGACGCTAATACAGGCACAAAGCTATCTTCCAAGCTAAGCCATGATACTGTGGTAGCATGACTTAGCTTTAAAGAGTTGAGTCCTTACCTCTGCCTCCAGTGAGAGTTTACAATACATATTTTATGATATAGGCGCCGCCTGGTCCAGACGACGACGGTCATAGAAATAAACTCGTAGTGAGTGCTCCGATTTTAACCTCTTTCCCTGATAAACATTATCTTAAATTTATTACTCTCAGACATTTTATATCCATTAAATTGATTTTTCATTCCTAAACTGGCATCAATACAAACGATCAATAAATTGATCCAATAAGCCTACAAAAGTACAGAGTCCTAAAACAACTTACGAGTACATTATAGACCATTTACTATGGCCGAACAACTGAACAGTAAACCTAAATCTGTTTATGAATCAACTTTATACTCCTAAGCAACGGTAATTTTATAACCCCTATAAAAACAAACCTTAGTTAAGGTAAGCCCTAAAATTAATCTACACACTACATTTAACGTTAACCGGTATAAACATGTATTACCATACACCGTGCACCGGTTTAAACAAATGTGTTTTTCATTAAGGTTTTGCCATATTAAATCGTACATAAGACAATTACTTAGTAAGAGTAATGGATCCGCGGGAGTTTTAAGATTAATTAGGGGTGTTTATAATAAAAAGCCTCCGGATCCGTATTTATTGTGAGACACAGGTGTGACGCGAGGTGACCCTTGTTTATGATGCTCCTACTTTATATGAGTTTTGTAGTTGTGTCCGGGAATGCCAACTGATTAACTACAGGAACCGCTATAAACAAAGTCACTAAAATATTAATATTGTTGTGTATGCGTTTGCCTACATTGTTACTTACATATATCGCAAAAAGAACTCTAATACAATATTATGCAGGTCGATCTTAAGCTACAGAAGGCTGTAGTATATACCCTTAATATTTATGTTGACGTGAATCATACAACGTCTAAGGTACTAAGTTCACGCGTACACTTTGAATATAGTTTTTATGAAGTTAGTAAATAAGTAAACTAAATTAAACAGTTCCTGATTTTAGTGCTGCGATTCCCCGATGAGCTTTATGATCTTTCGGTTTTAAGGGTAGTTACTATAAAACCGACAACTCGAAACGGTTGACAGCCTTGCAGGAGGCCTTTGGCCAAGAGTGATATTTGTCTTTCAGCGGAAAATATGATGATGATAACTATAAAACGAACGGTGATAAAGTCGAAACCGTTATATAGCCTATTAATACTTTTAAACATTTGAATTTGGGATACTGTGATGACATACTATGGTAGTTTCGCGGAACTCTGTCACTAAGGAAAATCGTGGACACCGAGATGTTTTTAAGTGTTTAGGCAGAATCTATCGGGTGTCAGGGGGCATTACCTCTTATATGAATTATTAATAAAACATGCAAAATTTAGCATTAAAACATGCTGCCATCAACAACAACATAAATGACATAAAAATAGTTATCAGTTTTCCCCACTAACCGTTAAAATTTATAGAAAATGAAAGTACTCTGATCTACTTCATTTAGCCTACGTTTAATTACGTTAAGTGGTGGTTCGCAACACCACAGATTTTATTATTGGTTTTTAGGCCACGCTACCGGCATATTTTAAGTGGACGATAAAAATAAACTTGTTTGTTAACTAATTTATTTTTAGGTTCAAAATATTTTGCTAGCTGAAGTGCGAAAATGGTAAAACCAAATACTGTAACACTTTTTGATATTTTATACAGTGCTTCTTGTAATAGAATTACTTGCCGTGTCGCTAGAGATTTAAAAAACATGGAATTTTGCAGGAAATAAATATATTCTGGAAGTTTTGTTTATCCTTAGTCCTTTCATAAATAAGTAAATAATAAAGAAAAGCTTCGATAAATAAGTCTTTCTATATGCACTGGACTATACTTTTGTCAAAGCAATACTTAGGTGCCTAGCTATTTATGTACCTACACGAAAAGCATTTGCCGTTCGGCTTGAACCCAACAAACACATTGTTTATGATTAGAAGTATCATGTGCAGCCACAATAGTTTCTTATTAAAACAATTTAATCTGTTATGTATTGTGAGATTTCCATATGGTGTTAAACGGAAATACAAGATAATATATGTACTCAGTAAGATATTACGTAGTGATTCTTTATGAATGGGTGCCTCAAATTCATGAAGATGACTGCATCTACTTGAGACTACCAATACTGTAAGATTACTTTGGCGTGAAATCCCATGCGACTGGTAGAATGAAATTAGTAAGAAATATTATCTCAAGACTGAAGTTATCCCAATATTTTCCAATTATTTAGCTAACAAAGGAAAGGTAAAGAAAGAAAAACCTTTTTATTTTCACTCCGATCTTACAAGATAATAATAACAATGTACTTATAAATCAGTTGGTAAGGTAAAGCACTATCCTTATTTTACTTTCCTCTACTACAAACTTTAAGTAAATCTAAAATCTAAATCTAAATCTAAAACAGTTTTAGAGTTTATTTATAAGTTTGAAAAATATCTTAAAGTCGAATGCGTATACAAAGTTATAGACATGTTTACACATGTCGACTACAACTGTTTAGCGGTGAAACATGCTGCCACTAGGTGTCAGGGAAAAATAATACGCCCATTAAACAAGGGAAAATATATGACGACGCTGCGACACGAGACAGAAGTTACATGCGAAGATCGAAAAAAAATATTCAATTATATGACTAAGGCAGATAATACTTAGGTTTCCCGCCTGTAGGAGCTAAGCAGGATCCCGGGAGTGGACGCTCCACGTGGGCTTGGGTGACCTGCGCAGGATGCGTCCACGGGTGCGGGAGGAGAGGCATGTCGGTGTTGCGTTGCCGCGCTCCTATATCCTGCGACCAAATGGAGCTCCTATATCCTGCGACCAACAAATGGTGCGTTGCGGTGGAGCCGCAGAGGAATAGGAGGTGCCGTGTTGTCAGGTTGCCGTCCTCCCTATCCTCTGCTGCGGCCGCTGAGTGTTTTGGTGGCGGAGCCCAACACTTTCATCCGCTGCCAAGGAGGTTATGGCCATCTGCCGGGGTGCCAGGGTAAAATGCTAACGCGACCCCCAAGCGCCCTCAAAATGGCGTGGGAGTATGCGCTGTGGTTTTAGTGGGTAATACGGCCTTGCACTTCAGCCGTCGAGTCCCATGCTTTTCATCTTGCGGGGGTTATGCGTAAATGCATTTACATAGCGAGGGAAAAAAGAAAAAAAAAGATAATACTTAGGTTTAATCAAGAGTGCCTGATATTAATGTGTTCATCCAAACAAAAAAACTATATCTATACTGTATATAAGAATGTTAAGCTAATAACTGATAACTAACCAGAACTTGTACTTATTTTACAGGCTCTGCCTAGTTTGGAACCAGAAGACCGCGTGTGGGTCTTAGCATCTTACATTCACACCTCTAATAAACATCAATGGCACAGCCAAATAGACAGTCACATCTAACTTGTGTCACATTCAATATTGGCCACATTCCAAACGACGAAAACATTGTCTTGCCATGAGGACAGTAGCTAAGCATAATATTGTTACGTATTCCAGCCCCGATCAAATTGGTTCGCACGGGAACATCCAATTTCGCTTATACTCTTAAACGCTACAAGTTTATGGTTCACGAGACAATTTACCAGCCATGGGGAACTCTAAGTGTATAGAAATTTGCATTTAAGAATGATAGAGTTTGTAATGCCAGCTTCAATGTGCTGTGATCTGGTAATATTGGTCCAGTTATTGCGAGGCCCGAATTTGAATGGGTTATTTTGAGGGGAAGCGAATTGGCTTAACATTTGACGTTTGTTGGCGAATTAGAATTGAATTACGAATATAGTTCGGTGAATAGAAAAAGGTTTCAAATGTTGACTGTTTTATTTTATTAGATGTGTAGCTTTTTTATGGTAATCCGTTACTACAATCATAACGTGCATGATTTTATTTTTTTAGCTATCTATGGCATTTAATCTTTTTTTAACAGGGCTAGTATATTCTCACAATTTAGAGGAAAACGGAAATCTTTCTTGTATATCAATCAAATGTGGTGTAATCATAGCTTAAAATTTTCTTAAACGTTTCAGTAGGTAATCAACTACTTGAAACATGTATTTTGACTTAAATGAGACTTATATAACCAGATTCTGATTGCCAGCCACGCAAAGAAGTAAACAATAACACTATCAACATTTGGTGCGGCGTCGTTGTGCTAGTTCCCGAAAAAAGAGTGTAGTGTCGAATAAAACTGCAGTGGACTGTAATACTAGGATGTTATATTCGTTGAAGTACTACTGAGGTTTACATATACAATTATGGTCGCGTCTACGGAACAAACAAGAAAAGTATTTAGGTTGCGCGAGAGCGTCTGATCGTATTGATGTGTAACAGCTGATTCACGATGACAGCGGCGCGCACGAGCCGGCGAGCCGTCCACTCGCCCCGCAACGCAGACCCCGCGGCGACGTTTCGTTACAGCTGTTGAGTGCATGTCTCAACATACTCCCCCGGTTGAAGAGACTTCTACAGCAGTGACTGGAAGAGGGCAGATTGTGTTAAAAGCGCGCCGAATGACACCCTTGCGTGTCCGGATGTCGGCGACCCTATTGATGCCATCTCTGCCAGGTAGGACCTGGATGTTTGGTCCCAGAAGCCACATTAGAGGAGGTGAACCTTTGTCCTTAGTGACGACGAGTGTCCCTTCTTTAAGTTCACCAGACGACCGGCGCCACTTAGTTTTCTGTTGAAGCCAGAGAATGTACTCATGGGAAAACCGATGCCAAAAGTGTTGTTTCAGATATTCTATGCGACGAAACCGTTGCAAGCTGGTGATGTTGACGTTTTCAATCTGTGGATGTGGCAACATGATTAGTGAGCGTCCAATGAGGAAGTGGGCCGGAGTCAAAGGGACCAGGTCTGAAGGATCATTGGACAAGGGAGTTAAGGGTCTCGAATTTAGTATGGCTTCAACTTGTATCAAGCATGTGGCCATCTCTTCAAAAGTTAAATTTGTTAAACCCAAGACACGCCTGAGGTGGTACTTGGTAGATTTGACTGCCGATTCCCACAATCCCCCCACGTGGGGTGTGTAGGCAGGTATAAATTAAAAGTTCATACCGGGGTCAATATCATTAAAGTCCATGCAGGAGCACGGCCTATACCTGTCCTTGGGCATCCCCGAATCGGAGGTCCAGAGAATCGAGGCGCGCGACCGCCGAGTCTCCTTCTTCACCGGCAGCGTGTACGTACTGTTCCACGCTGCCGGGGCAGGGGCTGGCAGGACGGTTGCCGCGCCCAGAGAGATGCCGCCCACCACCAGACACACACAGGGACGAGTGGCAACACCGGCCGTTCCCAGCACGTCGGGCACAGCCCATGCACAAACAACGCCCGCAGCGACAAACATCGCTATGACGGGAGTTGACGACGAGCATGACTCGTCTGACGGGGAGTGCGTGGACATTAATGTTCTCGGATCTTCGTCAGACTAGAGTCGTACAAACAAACCTCCAGCACAAGCAGATTGCAACGGCTACCCTACGCAGGCTGCTGGAGGTTAACCACCACACCATAGCCTTAATCCAGGAGCCGTGGATTAGAGGCGACACCATATGTGGACTCAACAACATCGGAGGTAAGATATTGCACAAAAGCTCGGCTCCTAAGCCGAGAACATGCATATATATTCCCCGAACAATATCAGCACTACTGCTGACTAACTTTTGTTCTAGAGACCTCACCGCCGTGGGGATACGAACAGGGCCCGGCGATCAGATGCTAGTACTAGCCTCGGTTTATATGCCTGGAGATGAGGAGATCCCATCGAAGGAGCTGGCCGAGCTAGTGCAGCACTGTGAGGACCACGGCTGGCAAATAATACTGTCGGCAGATGCCAACGCCCACCACCCACTGTGGGGAAGCCCTGAGGCAAATAGACGAGGTGAGATCCTAACAGAATACATTTTCACAACAACCCTATCTGTAGTCAACAACGGCTCAAAGCCCACCTTTGTTAGCTCCAGATATCAAACCATAGTAGACGTTACACTGGCATCGGATGGGGCCGCGGAACTCGTCACGAACTGGCATGTGTCCGCCGAACCATCCTTTGCCGATCACAGGCGTATCTTCTATGACATACAAGTGCAAGAGAGGGTCCAACAACCAAAGCGCAACCCACGCAATACCAACATTGCGAGATACAAGACCCTGCTCGAACAAGAAATAGCCATGTCAAATTTTAATGACATGACCGACAGCACTGCACACATAGAACACAACACTAACTTATTAACGAAATGCATACAACGTAGCTACCAACAAGCCTGCCCCACCACGCTACCGAAAACTGGTAGTAAAACTCAATGGTGGGGATCAGAACTGGAGAAACTCAGGCGCAATCTGAGAAAACTCTTCAACCGGGCCAAAAACACAAGGAAAGACACGGACTGGGACATATATAAAGAAGCCCAGTCGCACTACAAGAAACGCATACGATTCCGCAGGGGAGAGTCCTGGCGTAATTTCTGCACGAACATTAACTCCACATGCGAGGCAGCCAGGGTAAAAAAGATCCTATCCCAGGACAGCAATAAGACCCTAGGCTCCATCAGAAAGTCTGATGGCACCTACGCAATCACAGATACAGAAATTAGCCAAGTGCTAATTGAAACACACTTCCCAGGTTGCACTGTGACCGACGACTGTGATTGGGAAGAATCTGAACACAGACCACCGACCCAAACAGACTGGACGATAGCCAACAACATGGTTACCGTGGACCGGCTGAAATGGGCAATTGATAGCTTCCAGCCGTACAAATCTGCAGGCCTGGACGAAATAACACCAGCACTTCTACAATGGGGCTGCACAACGATTGTGCCACAGCTACTCAGCATATATAGAGCATCTATAGCGCACAATTACATACCACGAAGGTGGATGGAAGTAAAAGTCATATTTCTCCCAAAACCGGGCAAAACCGATTACACTCAAGCAAAATCGTTCAGACCTATCAGTTTAACCTCCTTCTTGCTGAAAACGCTGGAGAGGCTCGCTGACAGATACCTGCGGGAAGGCGCACTGCTACGCAGACCACTACACCCGCAGCAACACGCCTACAGAAGTGGCAGATCAACGGAATCAGCGCTTCACTCTGTAGTGGGGATCATAGAGACAGCGCTATCTGACAAACTAATGACCTTAGGCGCCTTCATTGACATAGAAGGCGCCTTCGACAAAACTAAATTCACCAGCATTAGCCGAGCCCTCGACAAGTTCGGAGTTGAACAAACCGTCAGTGGCTGGATTGATCAACTCCTGAAACAAAGCTATTCAATTCACGGTTAACACCACCACAAGGGGTATAGAAGCAAAAGGCTGCCCACAGGGAGGAGTCCTATCACCCCTGCTCTGGAACATAGTGGTAGACGATCTGTTGAGAAGCCTAAAAGACAAATGCTTCTACACGGTCGGCTACGCAGATGACATAACCATCCTAATCAAAGGAAACTCGGAAGACATGATCCAGTATCGGATGCAAGCAGCCATCAGGATCATGGAACAATGGTGCAACCGCCACGAACTGACGGTCAACCCAAATAAAACGGAGCTAGTACTTTTCACCAACAAAAGGAACACCCGTATGACCAGAAAACCAAAACTTTTTGGCACGGAGCTTAACATCCTGGGCGTAACACTCGACCACAAGCTCAACTGGAATAAACACATCACCACTAAAACCACAAAAGCATGTACAATCTTCTGGCAGTGCAGGAGAATAATAGGCAAGAAATGGGGTCTCAAACCATTCATCACCCTATGGATCTACACTGCCATAATACGCCCCATGCTCACATACGGTGCAGTAGTGTGGTGGCCACGCACTCAACTAAGCACAGTCAAGAACAAGCTGCAGAGCATACAACGCCTCGCCTGTCTGGCCACAACAGGCTGCACGAAAACAACTCCAACGGCGGCATTGGAGGTGCTCCTCGACTTGCGACCACTGCACCTCATCATCCAGCAGGAAGCAGGTGCCGCAGCGATCCGGCTCGTCAAGTTTGGGCTTTGGAGAAGAGACGACAGAATAACCCATGCACGCCTGAAAAGGACATTAACTAACGAGATCCCGATGCTAGATGCAACGTGCGACCTCATACCTAAAACCTTTGTCTTTGACAAAAAATACCGCATACAACTGCAAGAAGAGCACAAGGATAGTTCTGGTATACACGAAGTTAGAGTATACACAGACGGCTCAAAAACAAAGTATGGGACAGGTGCCGGAGTATTCTCCCATGACTTGAACATCAATATCTCAACATCGCTTGGTAAACTCAACACCATCTTCCAAGCTGAATGCGTTGGGATTATAAGGGCGGCAACGGCGATTGCGGCCAGAAACGTGAGTAACCTGTCGGTACGCATCATCACAGACAGTGCCTCAGTACTAGAAGCTCTCGACGGCAACTGCTTTAACAGCGGCCTAATTATGGAGTGCCACCAAGAGCTGCAGAAAACTGCAGCGAGGAATCGGGTCACGCTCCAGTGGAGACGAGGACACAGTGACTCCACGGGCAATGACGCAGCAGACCAACTGGCAAGGAAAGGATCGGACACAACAACCCTGGGACCCGAACCAATTGTTCCGATACCTTTCAACCAACTAAAAACATGGTTACGCGAGAGACTGTCCACTAAACAAGCATCTCTACAATATCGGCGTCACGGACAGCCCATTATGTAGGGGCTGCATGGAGACCGAAGAAACACCCGCTCATGTGATCCTACATTGTACCAGCGTGAGCGACCAACGGACGAGGTTCCTGAACAATCTCAGAACCATGAGCGAAGCCATACGCAACACTGGTCAACTCATGGCCTTCTGGAAGGAGCTTGCATGGTATGAGTAGCAGTCGACAACCGTGTCACTGCTCACGCACAATGGCCCAATTCAGTGGCTAAGTGCGGAAAACACCTGTCCAACTAACTAACTATCATTAAAGTCTAGGTTTTGTGAAAGCAGACTAGCTAGCTCATTGAAAGCGCCAACAAAAGTAGTACCATTATCAGAGTAAATATTACGAGGCTTCCCCCTGCGAGCAATAAAGCAATTCATGGCAGCCAAGAAGGCGTCTTTCGTGAGATCTGACACGAGTTCGAGGTGGAGTGCTCTTGTTGCTAAGCACACAAACACACAAATAAAACACTTGATGAGTCTGCATCCTCTACCCTTGCGGTCAGCTATCATGATGGGACCAGCATAATCCACCCCGGTATCTAAGAAAGGGAACTCTAAATGTAAGCGTTGCGGTGGAAGACAACCCATGACAGGTTGGACAGTCGTAGCTTTAATCCTACAGCATTTTACGCATTGCTGGGAAACCTTTTTAGCCAAGTTTCTACCACCCACAGGGTATCTGTGGGTGGCGTATCTTAGCAAGTAAGAGTTGCGGTTCAGCATGCAAAAGGCGCAGGTGATACATGTTAAATATTAGGACACAAATAATATGGGTACTAGATAAAAGTATTAGATGTTTTACATTAAAATCATAAAATGAATTGTTTAATCGACCACCGACCCGATTCAAATTACAAGATTTATCTATGAATGGAGACAATGAAAGTAATTTATTTTTGACAGGTAGTGATTTATCTGAGGTTAATAGTTTATATTCCTCAGAAAACGACTCCTGTTGACTATGCCTGAGTAAGAAATGTAATGACGTAGTCAACTCAGTGTTTGTGAGAGGACCACACTCTATAGAGTTCTTTCTACATTTATTTATAAAACGCATGATATATGCGACCACGCGCTGTAGTTTACTGAAACTAGAATACCTCTTACATAGTAATGTAATCCAATTGTCGACAGCATACGTAGTATCAACATGATGAGATGTAACTATTTCTGGTAAATATGACTTGTCTCCTAAATTCGAATCGAGAGACAGAGGCCATGAAGAAGGTTCTTTGTGTAAAATCTGAGGACCTGACCACCACAAAGAAGAAGACAGCAGTTTGTTAGCTCTAAGTCCGCGCAAAGCAAGGTCTGCGGGGTTTTCAAGTGAAGGAACGTAACGCCAAGTATTACCAACAACAGAATCTTGAATCTCAGAAACGCGATGACGGACAAAGGCTTTAAGCTGTATGGGTAATGCAGATAGCCAGCCCAACACAATGGTTGAATCATACCAAAATACTGCTTCATCAATATGCAATGTGAGTGACTGACGAACTTTAAGATAAAGCCTTGTACCCAGTAATGCAGCACATAGTTCGAGCCTAGGTATAGTGGTCGGCTTAATAGGAGCAACTCTACTCTTTGCAGTAAGAAAATGCACGCTGACGTCTCCATTCCTCGATGTATTGCGGACATAGACACAAGCACCATAAGCCTTTTCGGATGCGTCACTGAAAATATGAAGCTGAACTGAAGATGGCGACTCACATGAAATCCATCGGGGTATTTCAAAATTGTTGAGAAGAGGTAGAGTGGTTTGAAACACACTTCAAGTATTATTAAACTCTACAGGAATTGGTTCATCCCAAGAGCCTTTAGAAAGCCAAAGCTGTTGCATTATTATTTTTGCTTCCACAATGCAAGGAACCACTAAGCCAGTTGGATCAAAAATTTGACTGACAAGATTTGACGCTTTGTAGCTCTATCAGTGGAAGACAAATTTATAGAAAAGGTTAGTGTATCCGTCGAACACCTCCAATGAAGTCCTAATGTTTTCGATATATTTTGACTATAGTCACTAAGATTAACAAGGTCTGAGGCGTTGTGGTCATTGCAAAGAGCCTGCAAAACTTCACTCGAGTTGGAATTCCACTTGCGAAGTTTGTATTTTGCAGACTGCAAAGTATCCACGACTTGACGACACTTGTTAATTGCTTCTGGAACAAACGAGTAACTCGACAGATAATCATCCATATAAAAATCATGCGCTATGGTAAAGGCTATCGCTGGGTCGGAACTCATCCTAGACAATTCAATTAAGCATCTAGTCGCCAAGAAAGGGGATGAGGCGTTGCCGTAGGTGATTGTATTCAAAGTGTACGCCTTCAATTTATGATTTGGGTCTTCCTGCCACAAAATTTGTTGCAAAGGTCGATGTACATCACTAAGCCACGTCTGTCTGTACATCTTCTCGATGTCTGCACTAACGGCTATCCTATGTTGACGAGACCGCAGCAAAATTGACAGCAAATCATCTTGCAAAGTTGGCCCGACCATTTGAATAGCGTTGAGTGACTTGCCTGAAGTGGTTACAGCCGAAGCATCAAACACTACCCGCAACTTCGTAGTAGGGCTTGACTCTTTCAAAACGCCATGATGAGGCAGAAAATGAGAAGGTGTAGAATTAGGTGTATGATTATTGCTTAGAGTCATATGACCCAATTGTATGTATTCGTTCATAAAATCGACAAACAGCCTTTTAAAATGAGAATCCCTAGCTAAACGCCGTTCCAGTGAAAGAAATCTACGTTTAGCCATTGCGTAGGAGTCGCCTAGAATATGAGGTGACTCTTTGAGAGGCATGTTTACCACAAATCGACCATCAGGGTTGCGAGTCGTGGTGTCTACGAAAAGTGTTCACAAGCCCGCTCTTCAGCAGTGTATTTATGTTTGGAATCTACCGAATCTAATTCCCAAAATCGTGCTAAGTCCGACTGTAAATTATCAGTAGGCAGACACACATGAGGAGATGAATTCGATTGAATTAAAGCACCAGAAATAAGCCAGCCTAACTTTGACTCGAACAAAGAAGGCTTGTTTTTATCTAAAGTGACCCGATTCGCGCCTATGATACCCAAAAATATCTCCGCGCCGACTAGGATGTCGATCGAAGACGGAATGTAGTATTTAGGGTCGGCTAGACGAATGGTCGAAGGTATATGTATGTTGCTCTTATCAACAAATGACTTTGGTATGTATGACGAAACCTTCGGTAGGACAAAACACTCAATGTTGACTTCATAATCACTGTTGAGTGATTTTAAGGAGATCGAACAACCTTGCGAACAACTAGAAGATTGATAATTAATACCTATTACCTTAGACTCGGCATGGTAGGTAGAAATATGAAGCTTACGGACAAAGTCACTGGACACGAAGTTAGCCGTGCTGCCGTTGTCCAGCAAGACTCGAGCAGTGTGATAGCTCCCCTTTGATTCCATCACCTGCACGAGCGCTGTGGAAAGCAAAATTATGCGAGATGAAGCAGAGTGATTAGCTGACAAGGCAATGTTTTGAGTGTTAGAGAGAGGTCACTATCACTATCAATATGAAGCAAGGTATTGTGCTTTTCATTGCAATATTTACAATGTCCTAGCTTGCACTTAATAGCATCATGGCCTGGTCGAAGACAGTTAAGACATACCTTAAAACCATGAGCCTTTTTTATTCGAACCTGTATTGGCAGTGACTTACACATTGGACACAATAAAGATTTATGTTTAGGTTTTTCTGTACAAGCAATAAAAGTTTTATTTAATTTATTATTAACATTGTAACCCTCGCCCTTTGTTTTGATAAACTTAGACTCCTCAAGTGTTTCTAATAAATCAGATCGGTTGCTGAGAAAATTAATAAAAACATTTAATGTTGGAGATACAGTTAGAGAGTTTCTATGCTCTTCCCACTCACGGTTTGTCACCTGATCCAATTTATTTGCCATAATATAAATTATAAGTGTATCCCAGTGTTGAACTGGTTGCCCAAGTGTAGATAAAGCTCTAAGATTTTTATTTGTTGTATCAATTATGTGACGTAACGACTTACTTGACTCTTTAGTGATAGGGTTCACATTAAAGAGAGCTTGTACATGATTGTTGACAAGCAGTCTCTTGTTGTCATATCTCTCACAAAGTAACTTCCAGGCAGCATCGTAGTTCTCCGAACTGAAATCTAAATTATCTACGACAAGAGAAGCACTTCCCTTTAAGGAAGCACAGAGATAATGTAATTTATTGATTTTGTTTATGCTGTTATTACTGTGTATTATAGATGTAAATGTATCCCTAAACTCTAACCAATCATGATAGCTGCCCGAAAACTTTGGCAAATCAATCTTAGGTAGGCGTATAGAGTTATGTTTGTGTGTGTGATTAGTACAAGAATCCACCTCGGACGTTGAGTCTCCCGTTTGAATACTGCGAGCGCTGGTGATCAACTGGCGCGCAGTAGCCACCAAGTTGTAGAACTGCTTCTCAAACTCCTCACGCTCCGCATATTGCTCGCTGGGATCGTCCACCAGTGCCTCCAGGTCACACTGTAATGCATCATATTTTTCATATAAGTTCTCAAATATGTTGAGACGGTATTCAACCTCAACTATTTGAGTATCACTTAGTTTTTCACAAGACTGTGATATATTTAAATAAGATGCAAATTGAGTAAGCTTAGCCTTAATTGAAGCACGTTTCTTAATTAAGCCTTTAGCCTCTGACATGTTGCAAAGATAGTAAGAACTAGCAAGTAAGAAAAAAGATTTTATAAGAAAAATATGAGAAAAGTACACAAAAAGCCAAACTCATCAATGTACAACACTCCTTTCAACTAAAATAATAAGCAATATTTTGCAAAAGATTTGCTGTTTAAAAAAGATCTTGTGAAAATCTAAAGTTATTGTTAAATTATTAAAATTAAATGAAATATTTTAATGATAATGTATGCTATAACTACATGAATGTATGAGGGTATGAAACAAAATGGATGACCAATGTGTGACAATGACTTGCAATATTTGTAACCGTGTAAGTATTTAAATGTATCTACTATAAAATCATTTAATTGAAGTGAAATATGCTAATGAAAATTAATGTTTCAACTACTTATGAACATATGAAGAGATGAACAGAGCCCAAAAACAAGATGAATAACCAATATGTGAAAATGACTTGCAGTATTTGAATGACTTGCAATATTTTGTGAAATGAGAATGAATAGAATGGAATGACAATATGAATAAATGATTAAGCTTATGGGATGAAATATGATAATGTGAAGTGTGATGTGATGTGATGATAATGGCAATATGAATAAATAAGGAAAATGGAACGATCTCACAAGTTATGTTGCAAACCACTGATGTTCCTGTCCCGCAGTCCTGTGTAGGTATCTTTTCCTTTGACTTGGGTACAAATCAACAAAGACGGCTATGTACTCCCGTGTCGATTCGTAACGTCCCAACGGCCAAATTCTTCAAGAAATCCAACGATCACAGGATAAGACCACTTGAATTCACTGTACAGCTCTTCTGTGGGTACTCTGTTGAATATATTCAAATTTCTTTCTTCGTAACGGTGAAAGGACCATATGGTGCGGCGTCGTTGTGCTGGTTCCCGAAGAAAGAGTGTAGTGTCGAATAAAACTGCAGTGGACTGTAATACTAGGATGTTATATTCGTTGAAGTACTACTGAGGTTTACATATACAATTATGGTCGCGTCTACGGAACAAACAAGAAAGTATTTAGGTTGCGCGAGAGCGTCTGATCGTATTGATGTGTAACAGCTGATTCACGATGACAGCGGCGCGCACGAGCCGGCGAGCCGTCCACTCGCCCCGCAACGCAGACCCCGCGGCGACGTTTCGTTACAGCTGTTGAGTGCATGTCTCAACAACATTTAAGATCATATTAACTTGCGAAAGTAAGTTAATAAAGAAATAAGGTACAATGACGTAAACACCTCACTTGTCAATAATAACTACAGATATCGACGATCAAATAAATGGTATATTTACTAACAAAAAGTAAATTCACCAATGATGCTTTCCGTCTGTTCCAAAGTACTAATAATATTATATAAGACCTAACTGATATACAATATCAGACATAAACTGTCCCACTGCTAGACATGGACCACTTTTAACTATGAGAAAGGTTACGCCCAAGTGCCGTTTGGTTGACTTTCTATATTATTTTCCTTTGCAGTTTAGCAAGCGGAAATAAAGAACTTACTCGATATAAGCCGAATCTTTTACATTCAGAATCCGATCTTGAAAAAATCTAGACCTCCAAACAATACAAAAGCTAACAAGCTTAGGTCCATTAATTCAAGCCTTAAGTCTGACCACAGAATAATTAATAGTACTAACGTACAGAAGCTTCACTTTTCAAACCAATTTATTGAAATTGCGACTCTTGGTACTAAGCAATAAAGTTTAATTCAGCTCGCATAAGCACTCAGTGCCTAATGCGATATTAACCTAACAGTTCCCGTTCTTTTCTAACACATAACGCTGGCGCTGTCTGGCGCGGAGTGGCGCGCTAGGGTTGTCGACTTGGCGCTGCTACTATATTTATTCATCGTCTATCTACCTACTTGACCACGTACCTAATAATAAATAATTATCCTATAAGTATCCTATCCCACTATTTGAGCTAGTAGAACAAAAGCACAAAAATTCTGGTCGTTTACATTTTTACTATACAAATTCTTAGTTATTTCCTAAACGCGTGGACCGATTTACATGATTCAAACAGATAAAATGGTTTTTGAAGTAGATCTTTAATTTGACACCATAATCGTTGAGATATCTCAACAAACAAAAAATCTAATTTTCAAGTTGCTCTCGTAATACAAATAAAATCAAATTTTCAAGTCGCTTTCGACACAAAGTTAATTAAGCAATACTTTGCATTAGACTTGTGATTATTATATGATATAGGTAATTTGAACAGTGTATGAACGCGGCGCGTGAGAATACGGAGCGGTCGCACTCGTTGCGTGACGTCTAATATGAGCGGCGCGCGGCAACCTACTAAATCCAACCATGTCGACATGGTCAGCCGAGGTACTTGTAAGTTTTTACCTAAAACGCGAAGTGCGCCCGGCCTGGTCTGACGCAAAATACCCGGGAATCCAAATGCCCATCATATGGCCACCGTGATGGGGTCATAAAAGTAAATTACGTGACATACCCATCCTGAAGCTAGTCTTTTGTCGTTTCAGATTTATCTTACATATTAGCCGAAGACACAGGGAGATAAAAGTTGCTTTACGAGTATTCACCACTGTATTTGGACGATATTCTCGTTTTAGATAGCGATGTTATTTGTCTGTCCAATTGTTTTATTAGTGACTCAAATTATGGTAATAAGGGAAGGTATGGAGTGTTTTGCTTGATGGTGTAATCTTCGGCTAAGTGTGGAAGGGTAGGGGGCTTAATTACGTGAAGGCGGGTAATGAGGCATCCCGATAATGTGCCTGAGATGCTGACGTTGTTTTAATTTCTTGCGTGCGCTTGCTTCGCTTCATAAAACGATTACGGTTTCCTATTTTCTTTTACGATATGCGTAAGGATAAGAATTTATTCATTATTGTGCTTACCAATGTCTGTATCTTTCAAAATCCATATGAGATGAAACCCTTCTTTTTCTTTAAGCAAAATTTATTTTCTCAAAAAACCTAGTAACACGTATTTCATCAATACGCTGTTGGTGATCAATTTAATGCAAACTTGGCCCATGGAGAGACATCTATCTCTTGCAACTTGGCACTATGGGCAGACAACTATGCATGATATAGCTCAACAAGCCCTTACTACATACAACGAAGTTTGAAAAGCTCTCACGCACTAAGTTCGTACAACCTTTCTACCTTAAATAGAACAAAAAGCGTCACCGTCTGCAACAGACACATAAATCACTGCCTGTCAATGTTCATCAGTTCCCACTACACCACCCTTCCCCTGTCCTTGCCTGCCTACACTACATACTATCATTTGATTTCACTCGATATCTCGCCCTTCGCCGTTTGGTTTCTTGTACATTTGTAAATATTTAGCAAAATATATGATAACTATAATATCTTTATGCAGTAAAATAAAACTGTGTAACTATTTAAATAAAATCCCAGTAATAACTGAATTTTAGATTAATTTACATCCAGTGTACAAATAAATAACCAAATATAAATACCAATATAACAAAAATAACAATTAATTGTTAGTACTTTGTACAGTCAAAGAGATCTAAAAAATAATGCAATATCACAATAACTTTGTATAAAAGAAATAAAAGTAAAATCAGTCTTTATCAACGATGTAAAACCAACATTTTTACTAACTACAAATATACATGCAAAATCACAATGTCCTAGAAATTAACAAAATACAACTCTTTTAAAAAAATCAGCCTTGATTGACCATCATATAAATCAACATTAAATATAAAATATGCAAAAAAATAGAACACATATCAACAGTAAATAATCACTTCTTATTTTTTTGTATATTTACCAACTACATACATGCAAAATCATAATAACTTAAATCTAAAAAATTATAACAGTACAAAAAAAAACTAAAATCACAGTAGTTATTGAAGACTAGGTAAATCAACATATTTTTTTTTATATATTAACCAACTACATGCAAAATCGTAATAACTTAAATCTAATAAATTATAACTAGAAGTACCTACATAAAAATTGGCTAAAATCACTGTCTTTTTTGTATATTTACCAACTACATGCAAAATTATAATAACTTAAATCTAACAAAATATAACTACAATAACAAAAAATTACTAAAATCACAATAATTATTGAAGATTAAACAAATCAACATTATTTTAGTATACAACTAATCTTATATTTGCTTTTTCATTTTAAATTAAGAATATATGCATAGCTTTTCAATGCAGTGGCCTAGTGAAATCCTGATTTTCAAAAAATTGGCCAATTATGCGATTTATTCTCGCTTCATTTTCAATCGATTCAGGAGTCCGATTATTTATTTGGACACCCCTTTGCACCCGATCTATTTTATTTTTTGATAAATTCGCTTCCTTATGTAGAGTGTCTAAACATTGCAAAATATTTGGTTTATTTCTACCAGTAATTTTACGATTAATTTTGGAATGCCAACTTTCTACAGGGTTAGTCGTCCGATGACGTTGTCCATATACATTCCAATTTCTGGCTATAGTTTTATTATCGAGCCAGTTCTCGACAAAATAATCATTAAAAGCTGAAATTAGATTATTTTGAGGGCAGTCCTCCATGATATAAAGCCAACCGTCATCTATATATTGTTCTGGTATTAAAGTTAGTGAAGCGCATAGGGCAACGTGTCGCTTATGTAGTCTAGATTTGAGTTCCAAGTGTTTTGCTTTCTTCTACAGGGATTTCAAAAAAATGAAAATAACAACAGTATAAAAATCAGTACGCTTGGATTTGCAACTATAAGAAAACTAAATGTAGTAACACATTCCTGGAATAAATACGCCGAAGTTGTCTAGTACTGGTGTTAGCCAATCAGGTGCAAGTCCTTTCATCGAGCGTCTATTGTTTTGGGCTACGCCTTTGTTATTTGCTCGCGCGCAGATACTCTGGCTAAGATTACCCCTCCCGCTTCGGAATGCCACACCCCGCGCACATCTGGAGAGTACTTACCAATTTCAACGCAATTTTTGGAGCAAAACAGAATTAATGTTAGAGCGTTCATTATTTTTGTACATTAAAAGGGTGACAACGACTCCACATTGAGCTAAAACGAAACACTTAAAATACAAGAACATAATAACATCCACTAATATGATAAAATTATAAATGCGGATAAAAAATTGCTATACATATTTAGGAGTAAATAATTTAGTTTTGACTTTTTAGTCAAAATATGACTGTAGTTATTCCACCATAAAGTGAATTACCATCAATAATAATACTAATCATATTCCAGGATTCAAATGAGATAATTCGATTCAATTATGTTAAAATATTATTATTATAATATTAACAGTATTGTTTATTTCGTTAGGCGAACTTCATTTAATAAAAGACCAAAGACACATTGAACAGTCTCGTATGCGCAGTCACTTTCAAGAACCAATATGTCACCGAGGCAGCCATAACATACAAACAAACACCTTTATCTATTTTGTAACCCGTTTTTTTAACAAGCCATTTGTAGAGAGACAATATTACATCGTAAGCCTATCGACAGGTTATATTATTATCATGACGGATTATCATTCATCATAGCTCTTTTTTCAATAATCTGTTATGATTTATTAAATTAATTCCGTTAATAAGCTGTTCACAAGTGTACTATGTTAACCGTTTTAAGAAACGGTAACATAGTATATTTATGAACTTTTTATACTGTAAAATATAGCTAATTTTATCTCAGGGGACCAATAGGCACCTGAAAAGGTGCCGAATCTTAACTTATATTGTATATATATTAGAGGGGACAAATGGGTACCTTAAAAATAATATTTTTTATTAAAATATTAATTGGTCCCCTACCAGGAGACCAATGGGCACCTATATAGGGGCCGAATCCACAACTTTTATGCTGGGGGACGAATTTTAGGGGACGAATGGGCTCTGACCCTGATCAACGGGTCATGGGTTATTAAACATTTCACCACCATGGCTGTTTTAACCTATGTATGTTGCGAAACATCGGCGCAAATAGATGATAATTATACCCACTTTATTTTCAATGACGAGACCCTTTAGGTAAATATTAGTCACTGTCGTTCTAGCGTCATCCTGGGCGAATCCAAGAATTCTCCTATCTTGAAGCCCAAGATCTGCTATTAAGTCTAACCACATTTAGAAGAATATTAACGTTGTATCAGTGACCATCGTCCTAGCGTTATTCCGGTTTAATCTAAGACTTTTTTGTTCTTAATCTCCGCAACACATAGGGATAACGATTTGCCGCGATTTAGACCAATGTCATTATTTTAAGGTACCTACTGAATTGCCATGGTGTTTGTCTAAGATCTATGTATTAGCTGGGTCCTATGGCTTAACGTACTCTCCGAGGCACGGAGTATGCGATGATAAGCTGTTGAAAATGCACAAAACTACAAAAACACAGTGTTGCAGGCGCTTTGACGACCTTGAACCCGGTACTCTCTGCAGAGCACTCTGTGGTATCTCCACTAGGCTATCGCTGCAAATGTTACCGTAACTTAAATAATAATATGTATTATCAGCTCATATTCATAACATGCACGCACTAGATTGGTTTGATAACATTTGAAGTTCTCTCAAATCAATCACTAACATTTTCATATAACACGTTATAATTGAACGAAAGTGGGCAATTGAGGCCACTCTGTCGAACACTTCACTAAGTAAGTGCCATAATAATTACTCCGAACAAATGCTACTGCAAGCTTGTAAAACTTCGTAAAACGATGATTAACTAAATTATCTGCTAGTCTATTAGTGGGAGCTGCTCGGAATCTGTGTAAACTTTGTAGCAGCGATCGCCGGTCCGAGTAATTAGAGTTTAAGTGCTTAAGTTTTTGGACTGTTGTTGTAAACTGTGCATCGTATTGATGAGGTAATTTGTGCGGATATATAATTTTATCAATTGACATAAGTTTATTTTAACGTATATAATTAGTTATATTAACGTATTTTTCATGACGATATTTAAACAACAGTCTATTACAATTTCATTCCATGCAGGGTGAGTAAGCTTTTTAGAAATATAATAATAAAATACAGATAATTTTAGAATTTAACCCCCTTAACGTACTTCTTAGTGAATTCTTGGAAAGCGTAGATTGTGTGTGACGTTTGCGCTATCCATTAATGTATCTAAAGAATGTACCTAGCGTACGTCATAACCGTTCAATAGGATTTTCTTTTCTTTCAATACCAGGAAATTATTTAAATTTAAAAACTCAAGTAGGTAGTCTAATCATAATCTATCCACTGATTAAAAAGTGATGCCGGCACAGTCACACCCAAAGGAAATTATTGTTTCGGACTCAAAAACTTATATTCAGTTTACGTAGATTAGTTTTTTTTTATATAATAGGTGGCAAACGAACAGACGGATCACCTGATGGTGAGCTATTACCGCCGCCTACGGACCTTGGACACCGGAAACAACAGAGAAATGTCATTTGCGTTTGGGATGTGTGCCGGCCTTTGGGATGGGAAATGTAATAGGAAGAGTAAGATGAGGTAGAAGGAAAAGGGGTTGGAACCTTCAGCACTCTAACTCACCAAAGGAAACGCAACAATATGGATACTGTTACTACGTCAATATTCTGTGGGAGACTTGCCCAGCCAATTCATGTTGAAATCACCAAAGCTCTACTATCTATAATAACTGTTTGTGATATATTTTATGCACAGACACAGTTTTTTAACTTTATAACGCTTGAAGACTGTTCTGCAATTGCAAATTTAAAAATGAAACTAATAATATTCTTATTCGATTCCATCTTGTCGATCCATATACATTAATTGGCAATGAAGAGAACTTTTTCACGACTTTAACTTTTACCCATTGAAATTTTTCTGTATTGTTCACGTTCATTGTACCCGAATAAAATGGACATTGTAAACTGCGTAAATATTTATTGCCGGACGTCAAAACAGTCTGTAAATTTATTAATTTTGCGGCGATAGACCGGTAGCCGTTCATTTAAAGAAGTCGTATATAAATGTATGCTTATTTTTTGTTAAAGCACTTGCGTTACGTAATATTGAACTTGACTTCGATTTTTCGGGGAAAATCATGTAATATAGAGACAAACTAGCGCACTAAGTGATGCAATTATATCATGAAACATCCAATAAATTTTCTAAGAACGTAGCTCAGTAGTGCCGAGCTATTGACATACTTCACATAATTATAAATGTATCCTATCTCTCACTCTCAGGCAAAGATACCTTCTATATATGCCTATTTATTTAAACCAAATAGAACCTAGAGCTAAACAGCAAGGCTTGAAATAAATGCATGTTTGTTTGCAATAATAATAAATTACACATTTTGGCTGTTACATTTAGCTCACGTGCATACATATAATATAAAAAAGCTCGTTAAATAAATTCGCTCGCAATTTATAATTACCATTTTATTGACCGGCAGTGTAATATCTAGCGTGTTCCCTTCAAACTTCCCGCAGCGAAGCACCAATTTAACTGGTATCATTTACGCGTATTTTTTACAATGCGAGCCACAAAAATGTATAAAGCTGTCGAATGCAAATTTAATGGACTATCAAGTTTGTAGTCACGCACGTAAAACGTGAACTTTATCGGGGCTGTTACAGCGTTTTCTGGTGATTTTCATCTGCACTCGAGTGTACGTGGCCGTTTTTATACGTCCAGTTAATGTGGACTAATGTGCACGATTACGTTGATGTTTCTGAGAGTGCCTTTGTGACTTTATTGTGGTTTTAGTGTGCGGTCTTTGTGCGAACGTAAGTGCTATGTTTACTGTTTGACTAATATTCTAATCGAAGTAACTTTTTAAGAACTATCACAATTTAAGCTAAAAGACATCCACTGCTAGACACAGGCCTCCCAAGGTTTGCCAAAAATATCGATTATGACCAGCCGCGTTTTAACCGCTTCCCGGGATCCTAATCAGATTGTTGATCCACCTTCGGCGGCGACGGCCGGCAGGAGTAGGTACCTGCTGCAAACTGAAGAACTTCTCTCGAACCTTCCTGTCCGAATGGACATCATTTCTTCAAGCTGCCACTTCGCGCTATGTCGACCACTATGGATCTTTTGAGTTCTCTGTTTCTATCCCGCAAGGAAACTTTGAGCTTAGCTCTCTTCATCGCAACCTAAGTGGCCATGAGCATCTCTTCCATTTGTTGTAGTAAGTAGTTTTAGTTCCTCGTGAATAAAATAAAATATTTTCTTTTTCAGATGCATAGGTCTTCATGTAGTCTCCGGTATGCGGGCATGAAAAATCCAAAGTTACTATATATTTTTTATTATCTTTTATAGACTCACGCCTGTAGTCCTGAAGAGGTAGGCAGAAGTGTAATTTTACACCCACGTCACCATTTTATGCATTGGTAGGTCTCACGTAATAAGGGTAGAGCCTATTGCCGTTGCACTTTGAAAGACTCCGTGCTGCTACTGAGAATTCGGATAAACCCAATTACAGTTTTGCCTCACCTGGGAATAAAACCCGGGAGCTACTACTACTAATCAGCAGACGCATACGCTGTCCACTGATCCACGGAGGCAGTATGTTACTATTACTGAAAAGTATTGATAGCAGAATATTTTCACAAATACTTATCAGAACGTTTTCATCTGACTACGACTACCCTCAATCCTATTTATTTCATACAACATATTAACAAATTTTAAATAATTGCTCCAAAATCTTCAAGGAAAATCACTAGATTTGTTTTAGTTTGTAAACACAAACAAAAATATTTATATTAATTACATTTATAACACTATTAGCAGCATCATAGTCAATCCCCTTAATACTTCATTCAAAAGGAAAACCAAAAATATTTTAATATCTTAAAAATTAAAATATTTTCCTAAATAAATAGAAGGTATCTCTTTTGTTATGGCAACAAAAATATACCTAATCGATTTCCCGAAGACCGGTCATCGGCCCGTAATAAATTCCAAATTATGAAATAAAATTTCATGATAAATTATTTCTCGGGGGAATCACATAAGAGGTCTGATACACTGATATTAATTTTGTCTTTTATTTAATAACGAGAGTCATTTCTAGAGAGATATTTTATTTACTTCGACAGTTTGAACGAGAGTATTGAATGGGCAATGCTGTCTGCTGAAAAGTTGTAATTACTTAAGTGATTGTGCTTCAGATCGGTTAAAGATTTGTGCAGTGCAATATTAATTATAATTACTTAAGAAACAAGAGAATAGTTATAAAGAATAAGACTGACATAAGTCTCCTAAGTGGCATTAATTTATAACATTGACTAAATTTAGATTGATGTTTAGTTTTTCTACTTTTGTGTCTAAACTTGTTGGAACAAATACAGAATAGATATAAATAACGAATTACTTTAAAACAATTCTTTAGAAGAGTTAAATCTAGTACTAAGTCTGGTATAATTAACACTCAGGCCTGGTCTAAAATGGAGCCTACTAAAACAAATAGAAAACTTCACAGAAGTCTTGCTTATCCGTATTTAGTGTGTAACAAGTGAAATAAATTTAAGTAGTCTCTTTGTAATGCTATCAAAAACTACATTAAAAAACCGAGTTCGAAAATTAATAAGAAAGAAATAATTATAATAATATAATTTTTTTAATGAGCCTGTAACGTCCCTCTGCAGGGCAAAGGCCTCCCCACTCTTCTTCCACAAGTCCCTATCTTCTCCTTCCTGGAACCAATCCTTTTTGAAGGAGTCTAGTTCATCCCGCCTGCCGCGATGTCGTCAGCTGTTTGAGGTGGTCCATAGAGTTGTTAATTTGGCCCATTTGTCATCTGACATGCGACAGATATGTCCTGCCCAGCTCCATTTTAGTGTGGCAGCTTTTCGAGTGACATCCGCGATGTTTGTGATGGAACGGATAGTAGTACTCCTTATCCGGTCTGTCAATTTGAGACCCAGAATACTCCGTTCCATCGCTCTTTGGCATGCCTCGAGCGTGGATCTCTGTTCTTTTGTAAAAGACCAAGTTTGAGAGCCATATATGAGGATGGGGAGAATGCACACGTCCATGAGCTGCCTCTTATGGGAAAGAAGAAGATTGCCCTTCATCAGATCTTTCATGGACCAATAGCTCCTCCAGGCATTTTCAGTGCGTTTAGCGACTTCTTTGTTTTGTCTTGCCTGGAAAGAGACTATTTGACCAAGATAGACATTCATGGACGTATGCAACCTCCCCACCTCTCACTACGATTCTACGATGTATGGTGTTTGTCATCAGCTTGGTCTTTGCCATGTTCATTTGGAGTCCAACGTAAAGGCTAGTCATGCAAAGGTCTTCCAACATTTGTGTCATCTCGAGTGCTGTTGACGAAAAGAGAAAAATATCGTCGGCGAATCGGAGATTGGACAAGATTTTATTACTTACATCAAACCTATACTCACGCCTTTTCGCCATCGGAGAAGGCAAAAACAACAGAACGCCACTTGCTTCTAGCAACCTTAGTTGCTGTGAACCTATGGTATAAATAAAATACCTTCCAGCAGAAATCAGAAGAAAATGCTCACACCTGCTCACATCAAACATTTAGCTTCTGAAAGTTCTAACCATTTTATTATATCTAATAATATCATTATAACAAATATCTAAAAAAAATTACAGCTTTTTCTGCCAAGTAACCATCTTTAGCATAAAATTTCAGTGTCAGCGCTTTCATCGATCAAAAAATGCTAACAAATATTTTTTTTCATTTATCAACGCAGCGCCGATGTAAACGGCTCACAAGGAGGGCAAACGATTTTGCGAATATTAAATGTTTAAATTAGGCTTTTTGCCGAAGGTTAGGGCAAAATGAAAATTTAAACAAAAACAGTAGACTTTTATCAGACGACACTGGCGATTGGTTGTGGCAGCGCAAGTCACAAGCGATGGACGATGAGCATGATTTTAAAGATTAGCTTTACCATGCCTGCACTTGAACTGTTTCTTCAATACTTGACTGCAGGTATAGTGTAGTGCCTTAATTTACTGTTTATCACTTATTGAGTGTCGTGGCTGCGATCCATTGATACAAACTACTATTCTGTGTTAGGACACAGCACGATACTCTGAGTTTTCCAACCTGTTACCTGGAGAATGAGTCTCGGTGTTCTTCTTGATTGGTTGTTTGTCAAGTCCCCTGCATTAGGAACAGCATTGATTTCTAGTGTGGAACTACATAAACATTGGTTTTTTAAACAAAATACTTAGGTACTTATTTAAAGTAATAAACTATATAGTTTAGAAATCTGAAAACTAGTAAGTGACATTGCTTTTCTACGACAATTGTCAAATGTTGCTCTAGGATTTAGTCGTATTTAAACATTGCTACCCCGAGAGATACACTATAAATATTCTCACAGGCGTAAAAAACGAAGGGAACGGAACAGGTGTCCTTTTTGATACGACAGGGTAGGTTTTTCCTCCTCTCTCTAACTCCTCTTGTTGTACACGAGCTTTGCAACAAAAATCCCCTGTTTTACCATAACCTATCTCCCAAAAGACTCACTTAAACCACAGCTGCAACAAAATTTGCACAAATAAAGACACCGCATTTATTCACTACCAGTTTTATTATAACTTGCACCGCGCCCTAACAAAATAAGGGTGTAATAAAATTTCTATACAGCGTAAGCGGTTTATGAGTTTTCTATTTAGCCTTGCTGTTGTATTGGAATTTAATTTTTCTTCCACCTGACGCTCACTCCCCGACAATTGTCCCTATCTCAATTTGTTTGCCTAAGAAGTGACTTTATTGAATCGGCCATAGCAATGTTTTGAAGTGTTCTTAAGCCTATTTTATTAGGTTACGTCCTATTGACTGGTCTCGTACATTGTCCAATGAAATTTAAATAATGCTTTTCTTTAATACTTCAACCAAATGATTAACATTGTGCAAATTGTGCTACGACCAAGTGAGTAGTCACATCTATGTAAAATATTAATGACAGATGGCACTGTATTAGTTTATCATTAAAGTGGCGAGGCGCCCTTCATCCACAGGTCTTCATCTAGGCGGACGTTCTCTGCGTAGATTGGAGACAACAAAAAAAAGACAGGTTAGAAGCACCCTAAATAAAAGAGCATACATGAAAAATTCGATGGGAGTGAATGAAGCATGTGAGATATGTCAAGATCGTTGCAAATGGCGTTCCCTAGTCTTTGCCTACCCCTTCTATCTATGTAAATACATACAAATACTAGAGGACGCCAGCAGCTACGCCTGCATTTTTTTTAAATTTACCCGTTTTGGCCGATCCCGTGGGCATTTCGGGAAATCCCTTCTTAGTGCACCCCTACGGACCCCAAGGAACACACATGCCAAATTTCAGCTTCCTGCGCTCAATAGTTTCGGCTGTAGCGTATCTGTCAGTCAGTCAGTAACGCAAGGATTTTATATATTAAGATAAATAAAAAAACCTGGTAAATTTTCAAATAGAAGTTTATTTTCATTTCGTAACATTCGCGTGCACAGCGATAGCCAAGTGGAGATACCAACTGACTGCCATGCAGAGGGTATCGGGTTCGATTCCACGGCGCGCACCAATGACTTTTCGGAGTTATGTGCGTATTGAATTATAAATTTATTGCTTGTCCCGTGCCTCGGAGAGCACGTTAAGCCGTTGGTCCCGATTGTCATGAAGATCTTTGACAGTCGTTACAGGGCGTCAGTACCTTCTTATCAACTGACACTAGTCTAAACCTTGGAATATCGCTATCCCTTCGGGTTGCGGAGGTCAGACAGGCAGTCGCTCTGTGGAAAAGCTAATATTCAGCCAAAATCCGGTTAGACTAGTAAGCGGACTCCAGATTGAAACTGGGACAACACTAAGGGTTATCAGGGGGTCAGCTAAGGGGTGAACATTCGCTTACACATGAGACAATATTATGGTAGAATTAAATTAGAAATAGGTGTTTTCGTGAATAAAATTATTTAAATCAGTAGTGCCTTGGTGATGGTATTTCTTATTACAATCTCGTTCGAGGAACAAAGAGGCGTGTGCATCCGTGAATTAATTAAGTTCGTTACAAACAGGGTACCAATTAATAGAAATCAAGAAATATAATTCTCCTCGGCAATTCTGTGCTAGGGACAGAAGTCCTGGGAAGCTTTACTTAGTGCTTAGTTGCAATCGCCTCGCTGCGTAGCTTGCGTCGAGTGTCGTTTTGGGTTTGAATTCCACACGGGATACTTAGTATACTTAGTTTTAAGTCTGGGTGTTATTTGTGCCAATACCAAATGGGTATCGACTGAATGTTTGTGAAGTGCTCTCTAAGAATTCATTCATTCATCAAGTTAAAATTATAATTTACGAAATAATAAACTCCTTATTTATTGCTTACTGTATAGTCAAAGAAAATTATGTGTGACTTTAGTAGGTAAATATTACCTCCAGTCCTCTTAACAGTGTCTCTTGAATCTGATGACTTTAACATTAATTAAAAACTTAGTTAAACTACGAGAGTAATTTCTCACCCGTGTGTGTCAGGTGTAATGAATCTAATAAATGTGGCAAAGCATATAAATACTCAAGATGACGGCTATAATTACTTGGATAATTTTCTCCAGAGCACTTCTAGATTAGAAGACTTGTTGAACTGTTGAGAATAAACTTATGACCTTGTTCTTACTTTTGACCTGATTCGCAAATTAAAAATATAGGTTATGTAAAATTATCTTTAGTCACGTCTCAGTTTCATTTTGACATAACCGTTGCCACATGTGGACTTCTAATAGACATAATATAAGCTGGATCGTCGCAGACCAGGATAACTTATGGGTATTGCACAGAAAACCTTGTCACCGAATCGTTTGGTGCCTCTTTTTACTCCAGGCAGCTGCTTGAAATATTTCTTCATCATCAGCCCTTTATTCTGTCACACTGCTGGGCACGGGCCTCCACTCACTATGAGAAGGGTAATGCCATAGTCCACCACGCTGGCCTAGTGCGGGTTGGCACTTAACCTATCTCCCAAAAGACTCACTTGAACCACAGCTGCAACAAAATTTGCACAAATAAAGACACCGCATTTATTCACTACCAGTTTTATTATAACTTGCACCGCGCCCTAACAAAATAAGGGTGTAATAAAATTTCTATACAGCGTAAGCGGTTTATGAGTTTTCTATTTAGCCTTGCTGTTGTATTGGAATTTAATTTTTCTTCCACCTGACGCTCACTCCCCGACAATTGTCCCTATCTCAATTTGTTTGCCTAAGAAGTGACTTTATTGAATCGGCCATAGCAATGTTTTGAAGTGTTCTTAAGCCTATTTTATTGGATTACATCCTATTGACTGGTCTCGTACATTGTCCAATGAAATTTAAATATTGCTTTTCTTTAATACTTCAACCAAATGATTAACATTGTGCAAATTGTGCTACGACCAAGTGAGTAGTCACATCGATGTAAAATATTAATGACAGATGGCACTGTATTAGTTTATCATTAAAGTGGCGAGGCGCCCTTCATCCACAGGTCTTCATCTAGGCGGACGTTCTCTGCGTAGATTGGAGACATCCAAAAAAAAGACAGGTTAGAAGCACCCTAAATAAAAGAGCATACATGAAAAATTCGATGGGAGTGAATGAAGCATGTGAGATATGTCAAGATTGTTGCAAATGGCGTTCCCTAGTCTTTGCCTACCCCTTCTATCTATGTAAATACATACAAATACTAGAGGACGCCAGCAGCTACGCCTGCATTTTTTTTTAATTTACCCGTTTTGGCCGATCCCGTGGGCATTTCGGGAAATCCCTTCTTAGTGCACCCCTACGGACCCCAAGGAACACACATGCCAAATTTCAGCTTCCTGCGCTCAATAGTTTCGGCTGTAGCTTATCTGTCAGTCAGTCAGTAACGCAAGGATTTTATATATTAAGATAAATAAAAAAACCTGGTAAATTTTCAAATAGAAGTTTATTTTCATTTCGTAACATTCGCGTGCACAGCGATAGCCAAGTGGAGATACCAACTGACTGCCATGCAGAGGGTATCGGGTTCGATTCCACGGCGCGCACCAATGACTTTTCGGAGTTATGTGCGTATTGAATTATAAATTTATTGCTTGTCCCGTGCCTCGGAGAGCACGTTAAGTCGTCGGTCCCGATTGTCATGAAGATCTTTGACAGTCGTTACAGGGCGTCAGTACCTTCTTATCAACTGACACTAGTCTAAACCTTGGAATATCGCTATCCCTTCGGGTTGCGGAGGTCAGACAGGCAGTCGCTCTGTGGAAACGCTAATATTCAGCCAAAATCCGGTTAGACTAGTAAGCGGACTCCAGATTGAAACTGGGACAACACTAAGGGTTATCAGGGGGTCAGCTAAGGGGTGAACATTCGCTTACACATGAGACAATATTATGGTAGAATTAAATTAGAAATAGGTGTTTTCGTGAATAAAATTATTAAAATCAGTAGTGCCTTGATGATGGTATTTCTTATTACAATCTCGTTCGAGGAACAAAGAGGCGTGTGCATCCGTGAATTAATTAAGTTCGTTACAAACAGGGTACCAATTAATAGAAATCAAGAAATATAATTCTCCTCGGCAATTCTGTGCTAGGGACAGAAGTCCTGGGAAGCTTTACTTAGTGCTTAGTTGCAATCGCCTCGCTGCGTAGCTTGCGTCGAGTGTCGTTTTGGGTTTGAATTCCACACGGGATACTTAGTATACTTAGTTTTAAGTCTGGGTGTTATTTGTGCCAATACCAAATGGGTATCGACTGAATGTTTGTGAAGTGCTCTCTAAGAATTCATTCATTCATCAAGTTAAAATTATAATTTACGAAATAATGAACTCCTTATTTATTGCTTACTGTATAGTCAAAGAAAATTATCTGTGACTTTAGTAGGTAAATATTACCTCCAGTCCTCTTAACAGTGTCTCTTGAATCTGATGACTTTAACATTAATTAAAAACTTAGTTAAACTACGAGAGTAATTTCTCACCCGTGTGTGTCAGGTGTAATGAATCTAATAAATGTGGCAAAGCATATAAATACTCAAGATGACGGCTATAATTACTTGGATAATTTTCTCCAGAGCACTTCTAGATTAGAAGACTTGTTGAACTGTTGAGAATAAACTTATGACCTTGTTCTTACTTTTGACCTGATTCGCAAATTAAAAATATAGGTTATGTAAAATTATCTTTAGTCACGTCTCAGTTTCATTTTGACATAACCGTTGCCACATGTGGACTTCTAATAGACATAATATAAGCTGGATCGTCGCAGACCAGGATAACTTATGGGTATTGCACAGAAAACCTTGTCACCGAATCATTTGGTGCCTCTTTTTACTCCAGGCAGCTGCTTGAAATATTTCTTCATCATCAGCCCTTTATTCTGTCCCAATGCTGGGCACGGGCCTCCACTCACTATGAGAAGGATAAGGCCATAGTCCACCACGCTGGCCTAGTGCGGGTTGGCAGACTTCACATATCTTTCGAGAACTTTATGGAGATCTCTCAGACATGCAGGTTTCCTCAAGATGTTTTCCTTCACCGTTTAACCAGCGATAATTAACAATGTAATACGCACATAACTCCGAAAAGTCATTGGTGCGCGCCGTGGTCTCGAACCCGGTCCCTCTGCGTAGCAGTCTGTCGGTCTCTCCACTATGCTACCGCTGCTGTGAAATATTTCTTACTGCTGATAAATACGATATACATAACGAACATTTAACTAACCTGTACAAGAACACCCAGACTCGTAACAACAATACGTGGATCATGTAACTATTCCCGAGTAGAGACCAACTCTACAGTGCACGGCACAGGGTCGCATTACGCCTTCCATCTTCATCGAATTGTCTGCTGTTAATAATCTTGTTTTATTTGGTTTGTAAATCAAATCTATTGTTTACAAACCTATACTTCACGACGTCGTACTTACAGCTAGTTGTCACTTCAGCCAACTCACCATCCATCCGATCTCAGTCACATTTCACTTACTCCCCTCTCGGGATAGCCTTTGTATGAACTTTATTCCGGAAACCTTGGCCATTGCCTGCCGTCATTTCATACATAAAAAGAGCCCTTAATTCCGCGTTAATTACCCTATTTTAGAGCCTCTATTTAAAAAGTGCGTTTTATCAAGATTAGGCCGTAAACACATTTCTACTTTGATGGCTGTTCGACTTTTGTGAAAGTGCCTTTTGTAATAAACTGATAGGTGAAACAACTGTTCTGATTATAAATAGGAGTATTAAGTATTGTTAGATTTCTATAGTCAGTATATGTACTTTCGGATGCAACTGGGATTACTAAGACAATAATAATAATGAATATTAGTATTCTCTGTTACTACTATCACAGTTCCCTTAACTGGTACTCTATGATATGTTCCTTGCGCAGGAGCTACATATTGACCACCGTGGTATCCTTCGATGCTTCGTAACTATTAGTTATCTGGGGCTTAGTACGAACTTTAAGTTCATAAGTATCACCTCGATAATATTTTGTCAAATCTGGTTAGACTAGAAAGCAGACCACGGGTTCCAAGGCGAGAAGACTTACATACAATTGAGATAACGCTAGAGCGATGATGATGACTAAGTGTCATGCAGGTAGCTCCCTTCCGAGGTGATATCGCGGGAGAACTGCAGCTTGGCAATCAATGCGGTCGATGCGTCGATCGGAGGGAATCTACCGCACTAAGTCCCCCAGTAGAATGGCCTCTAACTTCTGAACCTTTCTTACCGTTTTGTCGAAATATGTTACAACAGATGACCCGGTGCAGCATCTATAACCGATTGTCACGGTAAAAGTCACGGTTTCGTTTACTTCTCAAGTCAAATATCTGCGTTGTTGTAATGTTGACCCACATGGATGTTTGTCTTAAGTGTTTCCATGTACATGTATGATGTATTTGCAACTAACAAGTACAAATGTATGTTTAACTATTATCTAGTACCCATAGGACAAACTTTGCTTAGCTTGGGACTTGATTTATATGCTATAATGAATAATTACTCATAATACTGTAGCATAAAATTCTCAGAGGTCGCGCAATATACTACATTACGTAAAACTTATGCTTCGTTCCACCCCACATGAAACTTACACCTGTTACCGAGTTATTAACAGTTATGTGTACTAATATTTTAGGGCGCAAATACACAGCTAGCATAGTTACATAATCAACGTAGAACCTGTCAGAAAATTAATTAAATTACGAGGCATGCCTTTTAAGTTTTGTCGTTTGAAGAAAAAAACACAACCAGAACCTTATAGTACTTTTTATTGTTTTTCAAAGTATTCACCACGTAGCTTAATACATTTTTCCATTCGCTCAAACCAATTATTATAACATTTATTGCACTCTAAATTCGGGGTGTTCAAAATGGTTGTCTTGAAAGCGTCGACTGCTTCTTCACCGGACTGGAACCTGGAAAATTAAGAAAAGTCTTCGTGGTCAACCACGAAGACTTTTCTTAATTTTAGGAAATGTAAAGAAATCCGAAATAAGTTAGGACTGTATGGAAACCTCCATACAGTAAAAACCATAACGTAGAAATTCTTGACCAACCGGTCAAGAATTTCTACGTTTTCTTGCTTCAAATACTCAATCGTTTGACGAGCGCTGTGTGAGCATGCGTTGTCGTGGTGCAGGATGATGCGTCGCTTTGAGTTAGATTTTCGAAGTTCAGCGATGACTTGTGGTAAACAAACTGTGGTTATATCACTCTGTGTTAACCGTTCTACGATCTTCAAGTGGAATAATCGCAACGTGGCCAGTTTTTCCAACGAATGTGGCCACCATCTTCTTCGAAGTACTTTGAGAACGAACAACTTTAGTCGCCTTTGGCTCGTCTTGAAAGACTCAGATTGTAGATTGTTGTTTGGAATCAGGATCGTAGGCATAGATCCAAAATTCGTCAGCACTGATGATGTCGTAGACGTGATTTGACTCTCCTCAGTTGAACCTTTGCAGAGTTTTCTTACACCATCTGACGCGGGCCGCCTTGTGACTCGGAACTTTGTAGTATATAAGGCTAAACCGTTTCTTTTACAATGCTATATTATTGTGATGCAGTATAGGAATGACCTATGTCCACCAGTGCACTGCGTAAGGCTGTATCATGAAATAATCCTATGTGATTATAACAAGTTGTGTAAGTGTACAATCGCTTATTTCTTTAACAAAGATTCAGACTTTCTAACAATGGTGAGGTCTTCAATCGTGAAGTTATAAGTTCAATCCTCGAATAATTGCTGGTAGAGCCCTACGCCTATGTATACACTATTTTACTGGAAACTATGCTTGCGTCAAAAAGCTACAAATAGCTATCTATCCTCGATCAAACTTTCACGTTTATTTATAATAATAGTAGTACAATTTTAGCGTCATACTAGGAATATTTCAATAAATGAAAAAAATAAATAAATAAATCTAAGTGTATCTTCTATACTAATTGTAGAAAAATGCTACGAATTCAACACCCCAGTCTTTTTATGCTTCGTAGACTACCAAAAAGCCTTTGACTTTGTAAGGTGGCAACATCTAATGGGAGACCCTTCACCGAACAGGCGTGCCGAGTCACATCGTTTGTCTGATCCGAAACCTATACGAGGCTGGTTTTGGAACAATTAGCGTGGGAAATCACACGTCCAGTTCTTTTAAGTTTCAGAGAGGCGTTCGACAGGGTTGCGTGATATCTCCCATTCTATTTAACATCTATGGTGAACATATAATGCGAAAAACACTAGAAGGATGGGAAGGCGGCGTCAGTGTTGGAGGTACCAAAATATCCAACCTTCGATATGCCGACGACACCACCCTGCTGGCTAGATCTGAAAGAGAAATGGCGGAGCTACTTTTTTTTTTTTTTATGGAATAGGGGGCAAACGAGCAGACGGATCGCCTGATGTTAAGCGATTACCGCCGCCCATGGACACCCGCAACACCAGAGGAGTCACAAGTGCGTTGCCGGCCTTTTAAAAAGGAATACGCTCTTTTTTTGAAGGTTTGAAGGTCGTATTGGTTCGGAAAAACCGCAGGCGACAGATCATTCCACAGTTTACAGGTGCGAGGCAGAAAGTTTCTAGAAAAACGCACCGTTGTGGCTTGCCAACCATCTAAATGATGGGGATGGAAATTCTGTCGCGTAGAACGATGGCGGAAAGAGGCGGCAGGGATTAATCCGAACAACTCTTCGGAGCACTCCCCATAGTAATAGCGATAAAAGATGCATAGCGAGGCTACATCTCTACGCAGCGCCAAGGGGTCTAACTGTTTGCAAATATCTTGGCAGTCGATAATTCGAGCGGCTCTCCGTTGGATGCGGTCTAGAGGGAGAAGCTGGTACTGGGGTGCCCCTGCCCAAAGATGAGAACAGTATTCCACATGCGGCCGGACCTGCGCCTTATAAAGGAGCAAGCGGTGGGCCGGAGTGAAATACCGTCTCGATCTATTTAGCACGCCAAGCTTCTTCGAGGCTAACTTAGCCTTACCCTCTAAGTGACCGCGGAACTGGACTTCGCTCGATATGTCGACACCAAGTATTCCAATACTGGAGGAGGCGGTCAAGGGGGTGCTCTCAAAACGAGGACATACGACCATTGGCAGTTTTTTTGCGGTGAAAACGCAGACTTGTGTCTTTGTGGGGTTAAATTGGACCAAATTAAGTCTTCCCCAATCTGAGACCATCTCTAAGGAGGTCTCAATTTCAGACACAAGTTTATGTCGGCTCTCGATGACTTTTGCCCGAGAAATGTTGGCGTGGCCGGTATATAAAGCATCACCTGTGCTGTCATCTGCATAACAATGAATGCCGCTATCTAGCAAAATATCATTGATATGCAGGAGGAACAGAGTAGGCGATAGCACGCAGCCTTGAGGAACACCAGCATTTACAGACAAGGCGTCAGAGCATTCACCGTCAACTACGACCTTTATGCTTCTGTCTGTAAGAAAGCTGGTGACCCATTCGCATAATTTCTCGGGCAGCCCATAGGAAGGGAGCTTCGAAAGAAGCGCTTTGTGCCAGACCCGATCGAAGGCCTTCGCTATGTCCAAACTGACCGCCAAAGCCTCCCCCTTTGTCTCGATCGCCTGTGCCCAACGATGTGTCAGGTATACTAGAAGATCACCAGCCGACCGACCCTTACGAAAGCCGTATTGCTGGTCACTAAGCAGCTGATTATCCTCTAGAAACCGAAGGAGCTGGCAGTTAATAATGAACTCCATTATCTTCGAGAAGAGGGAGGTTATGGCTATGGGTCTGTAGTTGGACGGATTAGAGCGATCGCCTTTTTTAGGGATCGGGTGGACCAATGCTGTCTTCCACGATGTTGGGACTACGCCAAATGAGTAGGAGAGACGAAAAAGGTGTGTCAAAACTGGTGCCAACTCTGGAGCGCAGATCTTCAACACAATAGGGGGAATTCCATCAGGCCCACTCGACTTATGGATATCGAGGGACAGAAGTGCCATACGGACTGCGCGTTGGTGGAACCAAATATCCGGCATACAACCCTTCAACAGCGGTATAGTAGGCGGTTCCTGTCCCCCGTCATGCAAGGTCGAGTTGGACGCAAAGAGTTTGCCCAGAAGATCGGCTTTCTGCTTTGCGTCGTGGGCCAAGGAGTCATTTCCCATGTGTAGCGGTGGAAAGGATGGCTTACAGAAGTTCCCTTCGGTAGCTTTGCCAAGAGACCAGAATGCGCGAGTTCCCGATGGAAGGCGCTCAAGCCTCTCGCCAATTCTACCGATGTGCTTCGTCTTCGCACTAGCAATGTCTCTTTTGAAGGACCTGGAGGCAAAGTTATACTCCTTTTTTAATGCGCTGGTATTTTCATCCCCCGCCGCCACCGCAACAGCCCAGGCTTGGTAAGCTTCCTGCTTCCTGCGAGAAGCCTTTTTGGAAGATGAACCAAACCAAGGTCAAAATTTGCCACCAATGGGGACCACAGAGGATGGAATGAAAAGTTCCATACCCTGTAGCACCACATCAGCAACAGAATCAGCAGCGGCGTTGGGATCATCCGGCGAGAAGCATATTTGTCCCCAAGGATTGGACGCAAAGAAGTTCCGCATCCCATCCCAATCTGCTGACTTGTAGTGCCACACACGGCGACTGCGTGTAGCCCGCGATTGCAGCGAGCACGTGAGAGGCACCACACTCCGTACAAGGCAGTGGTCTGAGGAGCCAAGTGGGGCGCCTACGGATACCTTGTAGCCGTCCGGATGAGAAGTCAGCAGAAGGTCCAGCAGTGAAGGATTCTGGCTTTCAACGTCTGGGATTCGCGTGGGCGTGGTAACCAGTTGTGTCAGGCCATAAGCCAGTGCGAAGTCGTGAACAGATCTCCCCGCATGATCAGTTTTACTGGAACTGAGCCAGTCGGCGTGATGGGCGTTAAAATCGCCAAGCAAGATGATCTCTGCTGACGGGATCTGCTGCTGCACAAAGTCTGAAGCCATTTGGATGCGCTCAATGAGTCGGTCAGTTTCGGTATCACCGCTATGGGACCTATAAAGGCAAGCATAGACGCGAGGGTGGTCGTCGCTATCTATACGTAGCCATAAGGTGGAAAGGTCCCTACCTTCAAGATTTCTAAGTCGACGAGAACTGATATCGTCTCTAACATACACGCACACACCGGCCTTGGACAGAAAGGAGTGTTCAAGTCCATACCCAGGGTAAGTAAGGTAGGAAGTGTCTGCTGGAGGCGATATCTGCGTCTCAGTTAAGAAGAGCAAGGCTGGCTTTGTTGTCTCGAGGTGGTGGTGGACAGCATTAAGGTTGGTGTGTAATCCCCTGATATTGCAGAAGTCCACAGCCAGTGTGGCAGGGGGTGCCAGGATATTTTTGCTCCTTTTTAGGGACTTTTCGAGCGCAGTTTTGCCCCCCCCAGAGTACAAGGGGTGGCCTGGGCGTCCACGCTCAGATGCGTTGTGTCCTGAACGCGGACGTCCAGAGAGGGATTCTCCAACGCTAGCGCAGTTGGTACCCTCCTGGGGTAGCGAAAAGTTTTTCAACTGCACCATGATAGGGGGGCTACTACAGCGTATGGAATAAGTCAGTGCAGAATTTGGTTTAAGCGTCAATAAAAATAAAACAAAATTGATGGTGGTCGATCGGCTGGGCCAAATACAGCGTACTGTTATACGAAGGTTATGCTGAGTCTTTTTAAAAAAAGAGTTAAAAGAGAAAATTTGAAGATTTGGAAACTTTTAATTTGTAATGACCTTTACAAACGACAAAAGATTATTAAAAGGCGAGTGGTTTCAATTGGAGCTAGTAAAAGACTGACTCTTTCCCATGGCCCAGCCACCTGCATGTCACATGACACCGGTGCCACCTGCATAAACTAAGAGAATCCTAGAAAGCTGACCTCAGCTAACATAAGGGCGCTGCCATACATGACGTGTATGTAACAGCCCCCGGAATAAGAGGAAACTTACCCTAAGGGAAAGTTTCCGAAAGAAAATTAATCGATACGTAAACGCGGTGGACTTGAAATTGACTCTAATTGGATATCGGGGTTATCATCTAATTTGATTATTACAAGCTTCGATTTTGAACACTTGCCTTTTTTACAAAAATATAAAATAATTAATATTAACCATAACATTACTGATACTAAACTAAGAATAGGAAAACTTATATGATTATTGAAATCATTTGATGTTTCTACAGAATTTAAATTATCTATTATTTGATTGGAAACAATTTTAAGATCTTTGAGATTGTCTAATTTTACGTTATTGATTTTTACAGGTGATAGATTTAATTTATTTACACGATCAACATTACAACAACTGTCATTCATTATATTAAAACTAGAAGAAACTGTTGGCAATTTTATAGTTGGAGTAGTTTCTTTTACTAATCTAGTATTCTTACAATAAGCTACACAATTATATGGAATATTGAGAAAGCCTGTACCAGATATGACAATTTCTATCAACGTGCTATTTGAACATTCTTTTGTAAGTTTACTTGGTTTGGATTGCACAAATATCCACTTATTATTATTTAATTCATGCCAAATATCAATGTCACCATAAAACAATCTATATTGGCAGTTGTTTGGTAATGAAGATAAAGCTCTAGTTATGATATCTATTTCACAATATTGATTAGCTAATACTGTATGAATTTCAGTTAATTTACAAAGATAGGTCTGAAAAGATATAATTTTACAATTGTCTAAGGTTTTTATAAATGCAAAAGAAGATTTATCTTTACTTAATGCTAGGAACTGTTCAGTAGGTAAAATCAAGCTAAAAGAATTTGGTACTTTTGAATTATGTGGAATAGGCAATGGAATATTCTTATATAAATTGTACTCTAAAGCATTAACTAAAGGTATTTTAATCACGAATATGAGTTTGTTATCTAAATAGTAACAAATTAACTCGGCAACGTTGATTAGAGTATGGATATTACTTAATTCTAAACTTACAGGAAAATCCTTGTACTTAGGAACTATTTTAAGATTAAGCACAATGTCGTCGTATAATTGACGAGGTGTCAGTATAGAAGGATACAGAGTATTACTTTTTACGAAGAGAATAGCATTCAACATATCTTCTATTTTGAAAGCGAGGTTATACAAGTTAGACTGTAGCACATTTAAAACATACTCGAACCTTATTCTAAAATTATCAGAAATTACACTATTAGATATATTTTTATATGACAACGTCATTTTGTCTATGGCGTCATTCAATTTTGCCTGATTTACGTAAATTTCGTGTAGAGAATTGTTCATGTTGGATATAGCTGATTGAGAAACTATAATACATTCTTTGACTGCATCTATTATTTTCTTGTCATTATTAAATAATTTTTGAATAGCGTTGTTATAATTTTCAGCGTCATCCTCATCTCAAGTACCAAATATGTGTCTAAAAATCACACCAACACCAGGAATCCAAGCGGATCTTTTTGAGTAGTTATTAGAGATTATATGAGAAAATGAGTCCAAATCGCGCAGTATATCTGCATACAAAGAATCTAAGGGTGTTAACATATTTAGACATTGATTTTCGTCAATATCTTCACTTTCACGGCATTGAAATCGTATAATACTGAACGCTTATGAATGTTATCAATATGGCTCTTGAAATTAGTTACATCTACAGGGATGACAACGTGAAACTGATCGTTTACAACTTTTAGGGTGCCGACCGGATCGAAGAGTATACCAGGACCTTGGGTGATGTATTCGATATATTGGTTTTCGCTGGTTGCCATGATATAAACGGCCTCCAGTCTGTAATTATAAGTCATTATTACTAAAATATAATTAATCATTTAAATGTGCAGGCTTTACCTCATCGAAGTGGTGTTTGACGTGACGTCGATTAATCAAAAGGGACAAGGTATTATTACCATGGAGTTTGACAATTTTGTACGGACCTTTCCAGATAGCTGATAAAGCCTTACGTAACCTTACATGGTTCCTTAAGTAAACATAATCATCAACCTCGTACTGAACTTCGCGGGTGCGTCTATCGTAATATGCTTTTGACCGTTCCTTTGAATCTCGAATATTTTGAAGTGCTCTTTCACGGGAAATTTTGAGACGATGTTGAAGCATTTTGATATATTCGGGATAAGTGGTATCAGGGGTTGAATTAAAAACAGAGTCAGGGATATATGGCTTGTGACCGAAGACGAGTTCATAGGGTGTGAAACGAGATGTTGTATGGACACTGCTATTATAGGTTAGCATAGCGGTATACACGCTGATTTTTAATTGGTTTTGGAGCGAAAGCCATCTTATTACTTATCGTTAATAGAACCTAACCAGCTAATAATATTTGAAATATAAGCTAAAAAAATCTTGAGAAATTAATTAATTTAATAGTACGAGAACACGAAGTATCAGTTTGCCGCACACTGGCGAACTACTAGCGATCGTGTCACACACACACACTGGCATTTCCCGGCCTCCCGCTCCCCACCATGCGCGCGCGCCACCCTCCGCTGCAGGGCGCCAGCGGGAGGCGGGGGCGCGGCGGGGTGCGGCCGTGCGGTGCGGGCGCAAGTTGACCTTCAGTCTTAAGAAATTAGGTCAATGGGACAGTCGTATATCACGCTCCCGTCACTCTGTGTCCGTGTTACGTAATAAAACTACAATCGTGCATCCTTACAATACTGATGTGTTCGCTAGTGGATTGATAGGCCGCAACCTGACGTGACTCCATAGGGTTTTATTAGTTGATCGAGGTTATAAGATTTGTGTACAAAGAAGAAACGGAGTCGCGAGAACGCGAGAAACATGTGTGTGCAAATGTGTAAATTGATAGTGATATAAGCAGAAGACTGTAAAGGTAAGTGATTTTGCTTGTCGTAAATACCTACGTTGATAAGTAACATGTTTTAAACACGCCAGAAATAAGTAAATACCTAAATTCGGCTTTTACTAGTTAATTGAAAATGACTATGTACCAACAATTAATACGTAAATAATAATAAGTTCTTCTTTTCGTCTACTAGTTTATTATGATTGCGTGAACCCACAGCTTATTTCTGTGACTTACGAAGGAATAGGTAGGTACAGCTATTTAGTTACATGTGTTTATTATTTTAATCATTATTATGTGCTTAAAATTATTGAAGTTGTCATCGTAATTAATTTGTGTTTCGTAAGTACGTAAATTAGGTATCACTATCCATCCGTACATCTTATGCCGGGGCCTCACTAGCGGCTAACGTCAATGTCTGCTAGCGCGATAATTATTGCGATAATTTTTAACGCGCTAATGTAGGTGGCTACACATGAAACGTCAACGTGAATGCCCATCATTGGAGATAAAAACGCCAAACGCCAATGTTAATGCCGTTGTCAAATTATTGCACGGTTAACGTACATTACCGCAATAATTAATGGCATTTCTCGTTAGTATGGCTCTAGCAGAAGTGCTTTGCTGACTCATACGTGTTTTATGTGTAGTTAGTTACCTACTGTTACACGCGCTGTACTGTACCTAAAACAGCTGTTGACCTCGCCGCGCGACGTCAACAGCTGTTTTAGGTACCTACAGCGCGCCGACGAGTCGATCGACGATTGAGTCGCACGTTACGTTACTACTTATTTCCTAGAGTTATTAACTTTTATAACTTTTATAATTTACGTGGTAGGTAAATTTTGATTTTGTATATGAATAGCAGATATTTTTTCCAACGTGAGGTTTTTTTTTCCTAAACCAATAAAAAATCAGCGTGTATACGAATTTGTGCCAATTACTTTGATTCTCATTAACATACGATTTTAAATATTCTTTCAGAGTTGAATGGCTTCTTTCAAGAGCTCCCTGTGTCTGAGGGTGATAAGGCGACGACCAAATCTGCTTTATTTTTAGGAATTCACATGTCCGTTTAAATAAATCGGCAGTGAAATTTGTTCCTTGGTCAGTAAGTATAAATTTGGGGATACCGAAAAGCGATATAAAATGGACTAAACATTCACATGATTCTTCTGCTGTTGCATTGGAAATAGGATAGGCTATGGAGAATTTAGTTAGGTCGTCTTGAAGGGTAAGTATAAATTTAAGTTTAAGTAAACCGGCTTCGGGTAGAGGTCCAACAATGTCGAGGCTAATCCTCTCGAATGGGCGAGTAGAGGTAGTAGTAATCTGCATGGGTGATCTGTTGAGTCCGCGATAAGCTTTATTTGACTGACATAGTGTACAATTCTTTACGTAATTCTCAATATCTGATCTCATGTTTTTCCAGTAATAACGTTCTTTGATTCGGTCAAACATCCTGTTTGAACCGAGGTGTCCTGCTATGGGAATATCATGATTTTCTCTGAGGATTTTGGAAATTTCTGAAGGTACAGGGTATATAATAGTATTGTGATGTATATTGACTTTAATATTAGTATTGTTAAATAAATACAAGAGCATACCGTAAATTTTGACAAAAGAGTGATTTTCAAACGTGTTTTTAAAGTCTGATATTGCTATTTCATTGATATCACCACTAAGAATAATGTCGTCTCTTACGCCCTTTAACGTTTTAAAGATTTCAGGATATGTGCAGTTATCGAAATAATTGACCTTTGTAAATATTAGGTAGGTAGTAAGTCTTTCCTTTTAATTCTAATTTTCTAAATGAGTAAAGTTCCCTTTCTTCCTGTAGGATACTATTTGGATCTTCCGAGTCAGAGAGGATGTCTTGAGGGTAAGGGTTTGATTCGTCAAGGTCTATTGATACAGGGATAACAATAGTTTTAGTCTTACTTTTTAATAAGGTTTCGTTATGTTCTGTAATTTGAGTGTTATATGTCTCGTCTTTGTTCGAAAAAGATTTTAGGAAATCTGAATATTCGTTATTGGAACTATTAGGAGTTTGCTCTCTCGTTACAGGTATTTCTATAGGAGGAGAGGAGTTTGGAGAATCAGTGGGAGTGGGAGGTGTCGGTAAGTTAATATCTACATTTTGTGTGTCATTAGGGCTAGCATCTAGTGCGCCTAGGTCAATTAACTCGTCAAGAACTTCTTGGGGAATTTCTGATTCTGGGCTAGGATTTTTCGCACCACTAGTAGAGGGTTGAGGGTCAGTTATTGGATGAACAGGGAATCGCGACAAAGCATCAGCATTACTATTTATTTTTCCTTTTTTGTATTCAATCTCGTAATCATATTCTTCAAGTTTGAGTCTCCATCTCACTAATTTTGAACCGGGGTCTTTGCAATTGAATAACCATTTAAGTGGGCGATGATCAGTAACAATTTTGAATCGACGGCCGTATAAATACGGTCTAAAGGTTTTAGTTCCGAAAAGGATTGCTAAACATTCTTTTTCAGTTACACTGTAACTACTTTCGGCCTTATTAAGGGTTCGTGATGCATATGCGATAGGACGGTCATTGCCTATTGGACCTTGAGATAGTATAGCTGCGATTGCAAAGTTTGATGCGTCACATGTTAGGACGAATGGTTGACTGAAATCGGGGTAAGCTAAAATAGGAGCGGAAACTAGGGCTTGTTTTAGACTTTCAAAGGCTAATTGTTGTTCGTTTTGCCAATTGGACGGGATATTTTTCTTTAAGAGATGGGTGAGGGGCTTAGCTATTTTGGAAAGGTCGGGTATGAAACGGCGATAATATGAAACTAAACCCAAAAAGGATTTTATGTCCTTAGGACATATAGGTAACGGAAATTCGGATACAGCTTTGGTTTTTTCGGGATTTGGTTTAACACCTTTATCTGTAATAATGTGACCAAGATATGATACTTCCTTACGGAAGAATTCACACTTGTCTGGTTGTAATTTCAAATTAAATTGACGGAGTCGTTCAAAGACATCTGACAGGTTTTTTATGTGGAGGTCAAGGTCAAAGCTATGAATTACAATGTCATCCAAGCACACGAAGCATTGGATGCCTTGTAAGCCGCATAAGACTGAATTCATGAGTCTTTGAAAGGTTGCAGGAGCATTTTTGAGTCCAAAGGGCATTCGAGTGAATTCGAAGTGTCCTTGCGGGACTGAGAAAGCCGTTTTAGGTGCGTCCTTATCTGCCATTTTAATTTGGTGAAATCCAGAGGCCAGATCTAGCGTGCTAAAATATTTGCATTTACCTAACTGATCTAAAATTTCTGAAATATTTGGAATTGGGTAGGAGTCACCTATAGTGATATCATTTAATTTGCGGTAGTCTATTACTACGCGCCATTTGCGTTGGCCTGAAGCATCGGACTTCTTTGGGACAATCCAAATGGGGGAAGACCATGGGGACATCGAGGGTTTAATTATACCTTCATCAAGCATTTTGGTAATTTGGGATTCTACTTCTTGTTTGTGCACTTCTGGGAATCTGTATGATTTTGTATTAATTGGAACGGAAGAGGAAGTATTAATTTCATGTTCTAAAGCATCGGTAGTAGTAAGATGGTCACCAGGAAGATGAAAGATATCGGAATAAGTGGAACAGAGATCGTATAAGGCATCTCAGGCATCATCAGGCCTCTTCAGAGTTTAGATGGGAGGCTCGTAATTGGTTTAAAACTTGTTCAGTTCGATTGAGGGTATTATTTTGATTTAATTTGGAATGTGACGTATGGAATATTGTGTTTTCTTCAGGTTTATCTAAAGGTATAATTTTTATTTTCTGGTCTGAGTTCACATGTATGGGAGATTCAGAGATATTAACGACGGATATATTTATTCGGGAATTAGGCTTAACCTTTACTATGCAATTTGCCGTCAAGAGTGAATCAGCTATATGCTGGTCAAGGACGAGACCTTCTTTTATCTCGGGGTTAAGCGTAGAACATTCAATAATCGCTTCTGATCTAGGTGGAATGGTATAAGTTGGTTCACAAAATTTTAAAGCAAGTTTGATTTTATTTATGATTAGAACAGTTTCTACATAATCGATTTTGCAATCAGAATAAGCAAATAAGTCATTGCCAATTATACCGTCATATGGGAAGTCTATATTAGGGATTAAATGAAAATGATGATTCAGTGAGTTAAAGTGAATTAGAATATGTCCTAAAGAATTTATTGGATTTTTTGTGGACCCCAAACCATGAAAGGTAATAATATGATTAGTAATTGGGGGCATTTTTTCAATAACGTTTATTTTCAGAAAACTAATAGAAGCGCCACTGTCAACGAGAAATTTAAGAGGTCGACTAGAAACTGATGTTAGCACTTCTACGTAAGGTTAGTACTTTTTTGTAGAATTTGTTGTAATGTTATAAGTTTTAAATGTATTATTTTCTGTTTCAGAAACGGTGCAAGAAGGACACGACTTTGACTTACATTGCGATAGAGACGGGGATGGATTGGTAACGGAATCAGAGTTTTGTTCGTCAAGGCCACTATAGGTTTGGGGCTGGTTACCCTGTTTGTTAGTGGTCGATTTGGAAACAGCGATTTTGTTGGGGCCACTATGAATTTGGGGCTGGTTACCCTGTTTGTTAGTGGTCGATTTGGAAACAGCGACTTTGGAAGGGCCACTATGAATTTGGGGCTGGTTACCCTGTTTGTTAGTGGTCGATTTGGAAACAGTGATTTGATTAGGTAAGGCTTTAGTATCGGTTTGTCCGTTTACTATGTCCGCACGATACCGGACGGGTAGGACTACTCGTTTAAAGTATTGTTAATAATATCCTCAGGGCCCTGTTGATAATCGACTACGTCAACAGAATGAACAGGTTGATTATTTCTAGCAAAACTAGTCGATGGCTGATTTGATTGCTGATTTTGTAGATGCCCAAATCGTCTATTGTACTTATTATTATATTCGCGTTTTCGGCAGTTATCAATAGTGTGGCCTAGTGCTTTACAGTAGCGACACACTGGAGGAGCAAAGGTAGGTCCTTGGTTACTAGTCCTATTGAAAACATTCACATCACGCTGAGTTGTGCCACGATTTGGTTGCAATTGCCTTTGGGGTAAACGTCCTTGGCTAAATTGATTATTATTATTAGAAAGAAAAGGAGTGTTCCGTTTAAATGAACTTTGTAATATTTTTTCTTCAGACATGGCAAAATTGATGGCGTCGTTCAAGGTCTCTGGGTCGCGACATCTGACCACCGTAGATAAGCGAGCATTTAATCCACTGATAAAAGTGTGCAACGCAAGGTCCTGCATTGCAGCGACTCGGCCAGCAAGTTCACCTTTCTTTTTCGTAGGTATAGAAATATTAATTTCAGTTAATAATTTTGATAAACATGATTCCAATCGTAGAGCGAACTGATTGACCGTTTCGGCATTAGACTGGTAACAACCTTGAAGGTCGGAGAGCAGTGCAGCATAATGTTTTCGTTCCCCAAACTGGGATTTCAAAAATTCTTCTAACTGTTGCCATGTATCAAAATCTTTTATGGCACATGCACTTTCGGCACGGCCCACGGCAAGTTGGCTCAGAATAAATTTTAATAGGATATCTTGCTGTGACGGGCTCGCGAGATTTATTGCGTTCCGACAATTATTTAAAAATGCATTTAACTTTTCACGGTTACCATCGAACTTATTTATGAATTTTATCAAAACATGAATGTCAATTTCTTTTGATTCTTTGGTAGACATTGTAAAAGTTGCTTCCTCTTTAGGCATTCCACACCTGGGTATTTAATTAAACAAAGAGGTAAGACGCAAAGTCTAAGAATTGCGATAAGAAAGAACAATGGTCACTTTGGCCTTAAGCACGTCTGATAATGAGACCTATACCAAAAAAAAGTACATTTTTTTAATATTTTGATCAAAGCAAATACATATTTTTAGGACTTGGGAGAAAGAAATAATGTATTTCCAGTTTATTTTTTAAACTATACCCCTAAACAATAATGAAATGTTATGAACGCAGCCATAACCTTATTGTCAAAATATGCGTTTCATTATACGATATGATAAATAAGAATTTATGTTACTTTGTAATAAAATAAAATATAACTTTTACAATAAAATATCAATAGGTGTTTTAGTTACATATAAAATATTAAAAATATTTTATTACGTAGTAATTAATCGTTTTTTTTTAATGAAAAATCTAAGATTTGACGTGAATGACGTGAAATGGAACAAATACGCCATTTCGGTATCTGTCACTGTTATACCCGGTAGTACATCAACGTCAATCGTTCCTCGCTTGCTATGAGAGTTTTTTAGTTTGTTTGTTAGACATGTTTTTCTACACACATATATTAGGTACCAGAATAGTTTAATGTATATATTTTTACGAATAAACTAAATAAAAACACAATTTAGTTCATAACCTCAAACATACTTTTTATAGAATAAAAAAGGTAATCCCAAGTTTTTAAAATTCATATCTATACTAAAGTTAAATAAAGTAACATAAAAATATTGATAAATAACTCCACAGCAATAGACGTGAAAAAAGAAATTCTGGTCCACCTTTGTATGGGAACCGACCATTGTTCTTTATGTTGCACTGGTATCGACACTGAGCGACTTAATAAAATAACAATACGATAAGACTCTATGATCTATTATTCTAAAGCATGACGAATAAAATTAATCGCAGTCAATGAACACTTTATCACTTTCTATACTTTTAGATTTGATCACTTACTTTCACTGGCACTGAACACAGAGTGGATAGCTTCGACGTTAAGTAAGTATGAATTTCAAGGACTTACAGCAACACGGTGACTGCAAGAGTACCTCGGGTCATCTCGCAGCTGGCGTATACTTTCTCACTAAGGTAAGTAGGCTCGGCGACGGGATCGGCGGTGAACCAGGTAGGTTCTACAGGAAACAGCAGCACACGCGCGGGTAATTTAGTTCGCTACGCGGCGGCAGGATTCAGCGAATAGATACGGCGTAAGATATAGAAATGTTCACACGCGTACTTATGTAGTTTACGCGGCCACGGGATTCGGCGGTTGGAGACGGTGTAAAATGTATTATTGTCCGAGGTCACACAAATGCACAAATTGTTCGAAAAGTTCTCTCAAACTGAGGCGAACCAGGATTTATTTTTTAAATCCCACTGCTGCCACCAATGTTAAACGAAGGTTATGCTGAGTCTTTTTAAAAAAAGAATTAAAAGAGAAAATTTGAAGATTTGGAAACTTTTAATTTGTAATGACCTTTACAAACGACAAAAGATTATGAAAAGGCGAGTGGTCTCAATTGGAGCTAGCAAAATACTGACTCTTTCCCATGGCCCGGCCACCTGCATGTCACATGACACCGGTGCCACCTGCATAAACTAAGAGAATCCTAGAAAGCTGACCTCAGCTAACATAAGGGCGCTGCCATACATGACGTGTATGTAACAGTACCAACCTGCTGGACGATTACGAAACAGTACAGGAATTCCAGTATCTTGGATCAGTGATAATACTAAACTAGCTTGCCATAGAGCAGACACAGGCAGATAAACAGACAAATTTGCTCAGTTTTCGGGACTGCAAAAGATTTCATCATCATCATCACACATATCATCATTTGCCATAGTCCACTGCTGGATATAGGCCTCTCCAATGACACGCAACTGAGCCCGATTCTCGGCTCTTCGTGTCCAGCCGCTGCCAGCTACTTTGCGTAGTTATATGGTTACTCACTTACACACTACCTAGCAAAATATTTAGTACAGTATTGGTATCTATACAGTACTAGACGATGCCCGCAGTTACGTCCGCACATTTCTCCAAATCTCGTGGGAATTTCGGGAAATTCTTTCTTAGTGCACGCCTATGGTCTCTAAGGAACATACATGCCAAATTTCAACGTCTTGCGTCCAATAGTTTAAGATGTAGTCTGTCAGTCAGTCAGTAACGCAAGAATTTTATATATGCAGATTTTAACTTCATGCAAACAATCGGCAAGCGAGTTATGCCTACACGCTAATAGGTATGTCAATACATTTTGCAACCACAACCACATGTCAATATATTTTATAAATACGTGCTACGGGTTTCTTCCATAATCACCTAATAGCCTACGATACTATCTATAGACACTTGTATGTAAAAAAGTATGTGTTGTTGTTCTGACGTTGATAGGTGTTACTCAATGACCTTAATAACTTGGGATTTCAATTTTATTACTTTTTAGGATATCTTCTTATAGTTTGAAGAATATGGAAAACAAACTGTAGCAAAACATTAATCGTATTTAAAACTAGTATAAAGCAAAACTAAATTCCGTTTGTTAGTTATTTCAGTTGCATAATTTCGCTGTTGCTACTCTGTACCCTGGCGGAACAGGTCAAATCAAGCCCAAAGCTTTTATGGCCTGTTTGGCGCAAAAGATTGAATCTAACGGCGCCATATATGTGTAAACGTATGTGTTTTGCCAAGTTATTTTCTTAACCTACTATATATCCTAACTTTGCTATGAAATTAGCCTTGTGAGTCATACTATATGTTATGGTATCAATTTGTGACATAAATTATCAAAATCTGTATATAGAAACTTCTTACTTTCTGATTCACTGATAACAATGCATTGCCAACAAAAATTGTCGCAAGAAGCTGAAATTTGGTTCTACTAACTACCAAAATAGGATGAATACCTCATGAATCTTCAAGAATATAACCGACAACTATCAAAGAATACTCCTAAGTATATTCCGCAAATTCAATCGCGCTTTGACCAACGTCCATCTATAACTGAAACATTTTAACCTCCGGCTTAAATAAGTCATGTACGTAAGCTTACTCCCAATACATTCACAACGAGCTGAACGCCAGTAAAAGTTGACAATGCTGCGTTATTGCTGCATTGTGCAACTTTGTGTTTTATTGCTCCTCCTTTACCCGGTTTGCTTTACGACTTGCGTGAGTCAACAAGCTTGGGATACTTTCTAAGGGTGAACATGTATCCGGGTTTATCCACGTAGCTATGCTGGGTTGGCATATTGGTTTAGTAATGACTGCCTTGCTTTTCATATGTACCGAGGATTGTGAGTTCGACAGCTAGACGAAACAATACTATTATTTAAACAGGATCTTTTAGCTAACACATTTAACGTATAAGTACCTCGCTTTGTTCCGACGTTTCGACCGCAAAGACTTGCAAAGGTCGTGGTCCCAATTCAACACTGTGTTCTACCCAGATTGTTATTTTGAATTTAGGTGTTCTTTGTCCCTGTTAGTTGAAAATTCTCCCAAATAGGATCGATTGAAATACCATATTTTGTATGATGTTTGAAGCAAAAGAAATTGTACATGTTATTACTTGATACTTGATACTTGATGGCACGGGCTGTTTCCGCAACTCCACGTCTTGGCGTGTATTTTGCGTGCAGGTGGGAATGGTGTCTTCATTCGAGCCACCCCAGCTCTTCGAGGAAGGCCAGCAGACTCTTGATGTGGCCCACTGCCTCCCTCAGGGTGCTGTATCTCGTCAGGTACTGCTGCCTGTACTGTGCGACCTCAGGGCAGTCGAGGAGCAGGTGGGCTGCCGTCTCGTCCGCTGCCATACAGGCCCTGCACAGCGGGCTGTCGGTGATACCTATAGTAAATAGGTGTTTATTAAAGAATCCGTGTCCTGTGTAGGCGGCCGTGACTGTCCGCAGTTGTTGTTTGGACAGCCGGAGGATTTGTTTGGCTATCTTACCGTCTACTGCGGGAAGAGCCTCCTTGGCCTGCCTACATGTTTCAATACCAATCCAGGACTGGTTGTGTTGGGTCCTGGTCCTATTCCTTACCAGGTTGCGATAGAAACCAGAAGGGAGGGGAATAATGGGCTCGGGTCCCATGTTATTATGGACAGTTTAACCTACGCCCATATTGTGACGGTAGCGTAGCCTACGGAATAGAGCTACGCGGCTACGGTCATTATGAAAATTACACAGTGCTACTAACTCTTCCGATTGTAACATTCTTCTCTTTTTAAGAAAAAATAATGGGTTAACAAGTAATAGATAAGAAACAAATGTTTGAGGTACTTTGTGTGCTTTAACCTCATGCAAGAATCGAACCCACAGTATTGTCGTTCCCATGCATGCAATAACAAAAAACACTAAAGATAGTCATAATCCAAACAGTATACAAAATAATTTAGCGAGACTTAATCGGTTAATCGGTATATTTTATACCTTAAACAAGTTGATTTTAGGCGATTAAGACCCGCTAAATTATTTTGTATGCATACATAACTTCACGCCTTTTATCCCTGAAGGGATAGGCAGAGGTGTATACTCATCCACATTTCGCCAGTTATTTTTAGGTCCCAATGTTATAGGGGGCGAGCCTATTGCCATCTACCGGGCCCATTACTAGCGAGCGATAATGAACATTTTTATAAAAAAAATATTCTGTATGATGTATACAAATCACGAAAGTTTAAAATCGTTTAATCCAAACAAATAAGCCTGAGTCCATTCGGATGCGTTCAGTACATGATAATAATATATCTACATGTACATTTGCTCGACGTGTCTAGTAGGTACATTTCATCTACAGGTTGCCCGAATTCATTATTAATTTCAGCCATTACCCATCGAATTTGACGCGCGTTAATAATCCAAAACAATCTACACAACGTTATTTTGAGAGAAAATCAAGTTTTGCTTAATTACGTAATGGACCCGCGGCTAAAGCCGATCTGATCTAATAAGGCTCGATTCACAAGAAAGCAGCGGCTTGTAGCTTTAATGTCAAGCAGTTTTCAACCTTAACTTGAAAACAAAAATCATATTTTCGCTTGATAGACTTGGAGTCGTAGCACGATGCATGCAATTGTATACACTATACTGAAAAGAATAAGGTTTAAAATCTTTTGACACTAGCTCTACTCGCCGCTACGCCTCTATCTGTGTGATTGAATCCTAAAAATTGATTCTGCCTAAGCGGCCGTAAGCAAGGGTACTGAATAAAATCCATTATTTCCTTAGCTTCACGCCATATGAGTAAGCCAGAAATTATCGCTAAGTAGATTTTGTTTCGCTCGTTTTATTATGAAAGATAGATATGCTTACAATTAGTGATTTCTTTTATGATCTATTGCTTAGGTGTTGCCCTAAATATACATCTGCATCTCTTTACTCTTAGCGCAGGAGTTGTCTTGAATAAAAATATGCTGAAACGTCAGGAAATAGAAATATTTCAGGCAAATTAAGTTACATGTTAGTTGTATGTACTGTAGGTACATCTCACCAAAGTATTTACAACATTAGTCAAGCTTTCAATTCTGGTGGGTAAAAAGTGCTTATTTGAAATAAGCACTTTTTACGCATAATAATTATAATGCAGCCCTTACTCATCATATTTTGAACTCACAATCTGCCATCAACCCAAACAACCTGTTCAAATAACTTAAAATCACTGCGCCTAACAATGATATTACGAGTATAAGTATATATATAAGAGTATAACAAATCAAAATCGTCATGAGTGTAGTACGATGGCGAATTCATTCGACGCAGCTAATTTTGATTGTGAACAGTGCAATAAATGAACATGGAGCACAGTCATGCGGTCGTTCAAAGAATACTATGATGGTTTATAGTGCTCCCGGGGATGCTACTAGCGATGGAATTATTATACATTGTGACGGGACGGGAATATTCATATCGGTTTTGCAATAATATATCTTTATAATGTTACTAGAGGACGCCAGCAGCTACGCCTGCATTTTTTTTAATTTACCCGTTTTGGCCGATCCCGTGGGAATTTCGGGAAATCCCTTCTTAGTGCACCCCTACGGACCCAAAGGAACATACATGCCAAATTTCAGCTTCCTGCGCCCAATAGTTTCGGCTGTAGCGTGTCTGTCAGTCAGTCAGTAACGCAAGCATTTTATATATTAAGATTATTTTATGTACAGTGGCGATAGCCTAGTGGTGTACGTAACGGACTACCGAGAGACGATGGTCTCACACACTGTGATCTGACTCTGGTAGCACACACCTCTGACTTTTCGAAGTTATGTGTTTGTAAAAAATGTTAATTATCGCTCGATTAACTATGTGCCCGGTAGATGGCCGACATTAGGACCGAGACACAACTGGCGAAGTGTGGGCATGTAATACACCTCTGCCGACCCATTCGCGGATAAAGGCGTGAAGTTATGTTATGGTCTGATGTTATTTTATGCTCAACTAGAGGATGCCCGCAGCGACGTCCGAACTTTCTATTTGTTAGTAAGCCGTTTCTTCCCGATACCGCATTTCGACCAATCTTTTCTTAGTGCGCCTCTACGGCTCCCAAGGAATACACCCTTCTTGCGCACAGAAGTTTCGGATATGCGTTGTCAGTCTGTAACGTAAGAATTTGATTTATACAGATTATTATTTTCTGCATTATATACTTATCTATGTATGTTAAATCACCTATAATCTAAAGTAATTATCTGTATGTAGAAGAGTGGAGTCTAACACAAGCAATGCCTTGTTTAAAGGGAAAGCTCCAACAGTCTTTGTGACTATGTAGATTATGAAATAGAAATCTCTTTATTCTTATGTATACCTGCAACCAAAACATCTTCACTTCTTTTGCAACAAAAGAGGACTAAATGTAGCAATCTCATTATTTTAGAACTAAAAAAATGGCGTGTTTACAACATAAATAGGCCAAGATATTTTTCGTTCTTTTTCTTATTGTCCGTGTTGCGGTGGGATTTACAAACATGCAAGCATCGGACACAATGATCACCCAGACCTGAAGCAACAATTTATGGATCACACAAAGTTCTCGTGTTGGAATCGAACCTACAACACTCGACGCAGTGTCAAGCGATGAGGCGGCTTAAACCACTAGCTTAGCAAAAGCCTAGAATTTTGCCACTGGAATTCAGCGTCCATCTACGTCCTATGTTCTCTTTTCTATTATCCTATGAAAATCCAGCCTCTACAAAGTAGACAGAACGTAGAATATAAATCATAGTCGCCCAGACAAAACTAAAATAAACTTTAACCCACAAACTTTATTACGATAATACAATTAGCTTGTCTTGTTCTGCCAGTTCTACAAACATACAATATTTACTTAACTACTCATGTTCGGAACAATTGTTACTACGCCCCAGAGACCACTAACCCGGTAAGTAGTTCTCTAAAAACTGGGGCCCAATTCTCCTAAATAAATATATAGTCCAAGATCCCAGAGCCGCCAGACCTAAGTCATTTTAGCAAAGCTGAAATATTGAGGATTATTAGTAAACAATTGCGTTAAGAGGTATGCCGACCCACTAGCTTGGAAGCCGGGCCATTTCACAGGTAGTGCGAAGTAAAGGTACCAAAAAAACATACTCACTTACGTTAAAGTAGCAAAGCTGGTATTCAAATATGTTATTAAAAGTACTGTCTAAAATGGGCCATTACTTCTGCCAGACGACTTGAAAGTTACTTAAAAATTATGTAAATTACGTCATTTTAGCAAAGCTAAATTTGATATATATTACTTATGGTACGTACGTCCGTGTGGTGACGGATTAAGAATACGGAATGTCACCACCCTATATCATCCCATGGGTGTCGTAAGAGCCGACAGAGGGAGCAAATTATGCAGAGAACAGCACTATAAGAGAAGGAAAACTTGATACAAACCCTATACCAACCCGTTTGGTCAGCGTGGTATAGTAGGCCAATTCCTCCTTTCAAAGGAGAGGCCTAGTCCAGCAGTGGACTGTTAAAAGGCTGATTAGGAACTTATGGTACTATTTAAAGACCCTTTGTACGCAGCCAGACCAATCCGTAGGGCCATTCGTCTAGCCAGACACCATGAAACTTTCCCTGTGAGTGCGAGCGTGCGCCAATAATTCTTACGCATGAATGCGTGTGAGAACACTACATTGTCCCAAAAGACTGTAGGTATATTATTTTGGGTATTATTACAAGAATAAAAGTGTAAAATATCTTTTTTTTACAAAAAATAAATTCATGTCAAATGTTGAGGTATTATTAAAAAATATATATTATGTTTAAAATTATTCTTCTTCATTATCATCATCGTCCGAGTTCTTACGTCCTTCATCAAATTCACATTAAAAACGAATATTTAATTCGTATTCACCATCATCTTCATTGTTACTTGAATTTTCTGTAAAAATAATTAATTTAATGATATTATTATCTACGTTGCATACAGATGAAGACGCAGTACACTGATTCCCTGTATTTGAGAACGAATTATTGAGATCAAGTTGTGTTGTGAAAAAATATCAGCCAAAGGCAAACTAGTAAATGACTTATAACATTGTCTGTGATAACCACTTTCAAATAAGTCAATAGGCAAAACAACATCTTTATATTTCTAATTATGTGCCTTTCTAGTTACTAAAATTTGTTGACACTTTTTTAATGTATAGTTAGAAAATAATATAAAATTTTCATCACACTACGATAATGACATTAGGTTCAGAATACCGCTTCTGAGTCTATTCAAAATATAATATCAATGTCATATAAAAATCGTCGCTTTCAGTTATACATTTTCGCTCTACAAGGATATTGGCTTATTATTGTGCAAACAACACTTTTGCTGAAATGGAGTATAATGTGTTTGTTTTGACCTAATATTTTGCAGAGAAATGTTGGTGGAAGTTTTAGTGAAATATTGTGCATTTTGACTATTTATAAGTTCGTACGGTTTTTAGTGGTGCATAAAATGTTATAAGCAAGTGTTCACTCTATTCAAAGAAAATAAAACATAGCTTTCAATAATGACATGAATCTCAGGAGTGTTACGCTAAGACTGAATTTCTTTATATTCTGAACACATTTCATGGTGGGCTTTTAAAAGCATTTACGGGCTAGTCCGCAAGGGAAATACGTCTCGAAGAAAAGCTTTTCAATGTGGTGGGTGCCGTCATCGCTGACTCCTAAGAACGATTTCACACTACGTTGTTCGATGTGAATCCGATCTCAACCCGAGAAAACATGGTCCGGTGTGATCATAGAACTATATGGAACGTTACGCTCTTCATACAACATCGACATTCCGGTTTCCATCGAATTTTGTGCGTGATTTACCTTTCCCATTTTCTACATTATTTCATTAAACTGACATTACCATACACCAAAGGCCATGTTTAATCCAAAAATAATTATATTCCAATACGTCTCATTATAAAATTCACAAAAGTAAATCGTCATACGTCACGAATCACTCCATCATACACATTTGGCAAATTGGCCCTCATTAATTGTTCCCGCGAATACGAAGGATCACAATGACATTCAATTGAACTACTTCATTTGTTGAGTTGCCATTAATACATTCGTTCAACCGAGTTTTTATTATATGAAATAATAAATTAATATTCGATGTCAGTTATTGTCTCTGTTCTTTTGTTGCTGTAATTGTGTCAATCAATCTACAGCTGAAAAAAAGTAAATTAATTACTACACTGTTTTTCAATAAACTGATTGGAGCTTGAGCTCGATAATCTTGCAATATGATTAAGACATAGAATAAATTACAAATGTTCATTTAAGGTGTGATAATCGGTCTTGGTCCCGCATGGTGAACTTATTCGGCCGATATAAGCCGGTCGAAACGTCCGCATTGAAGGAAACTGAAATATAAGTATATTTTAAATTAATTAAGTAATGCACTTATGATAAGAACGTAAGCTAGTTTGACATAAGCTAGAGTAAAGTTGACGATTCCACCGTACCGTTTGTTGGTATAATTATTAGGTACCTAATACTACCTACATAATTATTATCTCTTTGAGAGCATTACCAAGAATGCTCAACAAATACAAACAGTTTTTGTCCGACATTTTCTTCACAAAGCTAGATATACTGATATACACTTTGATAAACTGTGCACCAAAAATAAATTTGTCCAAGTCTTACTATCATAAAAGCTGCACATCAATTCCACAACACTTGGTTGCCTGCGTATTTTAATGGGGGTGCGTAATGTGATATAATCTCGGATATCTGGGAATATGTTTCAGTGCAGTGGCAGTGACGTCTTTATAAGCCAACATTGGACATTACACATGCAGTAGTTGCCACCTACTTGCTTAACAGTTACAACAGTATTTGTTCAAGAACAGAATGCGATCAAATTCGTACACGAATCTGTTACTGCAAAAAAAGCATGCCTCATATTTACAACCATGTCCCGGAATTTTTCTTAGCCAATAAATATGAGTTGGACATTGGATCCAAATTACTTAGCATCAACTGACAAAAAAAACACATTCTCTTCAATCAAGCTGACTATCTCACGATTATAATAAGGTAAGTAAAATATGGATGCGTCTTATTTGCGTAATGTACGCCGCGGCTGCGGGCGTGACGCGTGGCGTCACTACATTAATAATAATCAGCGTGACGCGTGACATGTGCGTGTTTCATAATATGTGACCTTGAGCCGTGTGCGATCGTTGTTGCTAAGGGGTTGTATTTATACGAGTGTTGTTTTGATAGTGCAATCGTATCCGTCTTTTGGGCTTGATATCACCCGTAATACTAGTAATGCTATTCTCTTTAGTCCATACGTTTCATGGTTTGACTTGCATTGCGATTTAGCATTTTTGAGTCTCCAAATGGGACTGGTAAAGTTGTACTGGTGCTGGGCAACTAAGTCTATTGAGCGACTTTTTCCGGTTGGCCGTCAGATATTCTGCCACCTTATTGTCATAATAAAAGTATAATTACATAGGTGTTTTTATGATAACAGATTATGGTGACGCTAATATTATACTTGACTTGATACTTGATGGCACTGGCTGTTTCCGCAACTCCACGTCTTGGCGTGTATTTTGCGTGCAGGTGGGAATGGTGTCTTCATTCGAGCCACCCCAGCTCTTCGAGGAAGGCCAGCAGACTCTTGATGTGGCCCACTGCCTCCCTCAGGGTGCTGTATCTCGTCAGGTACTGCTGCCTGTACTGTGCGACCTCAGGGCAGTCGAGGAGCAGGTGGGCTGCCGTCTCGTCCGCTGCCATACAGGCCCTGCACAGCGGGCTGTCGGTGATACCTATAGTAAATAGGTGTTTATTAAAGAATCCGTGTCCTGTGTAGGCGGCCGTGACTGTCCGCAGTTGTTGTTTGGACAGCCGGAGGATTTGTTTGGCTATCTTACCGTCTACTGCGGGAAGAGCCTCCTTGGCCTGCCTACATGTTTCAATACCAATCCAGGACTGGTTGTGTTGGGTCCTGGTCCTATTCCTTACCAGGTTGCGATAGAAACCAGAAGGGAGGGGAATAATGGGCTCGGGTCCCACCACCTCTACAGTGGCCCCTCTTCTGGCAAGTACGTCGGCTGCGTCATTCCCTCTTGAGCCACTGTGGCCCTTGATCCATTGCAGTGTTAATTTGTTTTGTTTACCTACCTCTGTTAGTTTCTGGTGGCATTCAAGCGTGAGTGCCGAGGTGATAGTATGGCTTTTGAGGGCTGAGAGGACAGCCTTACTATCTGAGAGGATCCTAATGGATCGTTCCCTTACCTCACGTGCCATGATTGCTGTGGCAGCTAGGATTATGCCAAAACATTCGGCCTGGTAGACCGTGTTGTAGGCTCCCAGCGGTGCTGCGATGTTGATGTTAAGGTCCTCGGAGAATACTCCTGAACCCGTACCTGTATCCGTCTTAGACCCATCTGTGAAGATCGTGAGCTCGTTGTGGCCAACCGCTCCCTCGTGTAGATCCTCGTACAGTTGGATTTTGTATTTCTTATCGAAAACAAATTGTTTCGGTATTCGGTCGCCAATGGCTTGTGTGAGAGGAACTTCTTTAAAGAGTGTGTTTAAGTTGCTAGTGTGCAGTGTGTTAGTGTCTTTCCAGAGCTTCAGTGCTCTTAGCCGGATCGCCGACATCGTTGCTTCCTGTTGTATGAACAGGTGCAATGGAGGCAAGTCCAGCAACACTTCGAGTGCCGCTGTAGGTGTAGTTTTCATGCAGCCCGTGGCCGCTAGGCATGCAAGTCTTTGAAGCTTTTGAAGCTTGTTGGCGGCCGTTGTTAAGTTGGTCCGAGGCCACCACACTACTGCGCCGTAGCTTATCATCGGACGTATTATTGTCTTATAGAGCCATAAGACAATTTTGGGGGATAGGCCCCATCGTTTACCTATCATCTTCTTGCACTGCCAGAAGACGATGCTGGCTTTATTGAGCTTATTTTCCATGTGGCTGTTCCATGTCAATTTGCTGTCAAGAGTGACTCCCAGGTACTTTACCTCGGTGGACAGCTTGAGCTCTGTGTTGAATAGCCTGGGCAGTCGGTAAGTACCCAGCGCGCGTTTGTGTGTGAACATAACTAGTTCGGTCTTGTTCGGGTTTACTGATAATTCGTACTCATTACACCACCACTCTACTATGCGTAGAGCCTGTTGAGTAAGGTCGTACACTGTACTAGTTACCTTACCTGAGGTGAGAATGGTCAGATCATCTGCATATCCTATTGTGTAAAAATATCTCGCGTTGAGTTTGTCTATGAGTTCATTGATGACTAAGTTCCACAATAGCGGGGAGAGTACACCGCCCTGCGGGCAACCTTTAGTTATCAAGGCTGTCTGGGAGTCGCCGTGCAGGCGCACTACTCTTTTGCTGAGCATGTTTTGGATCCACTGTATGAGCATCTGATCCACACCATGTCTGGCTAGGGCGTTGCTTATACTGGAGAAGTTTGTCTTGTCAAAGGCTCCTTCTATGTCAATGAAGGTGCCCAGACAGATGCTTTTTTGTTGTATAGCAGCTTCTATCTGGTTCACGACCTGATGTAAGGCCGATTCCGTCGATTTCCCTGAGCTGTATGCATGTTGATTGGCATGTAGGGGTAGGTGTTTAAGTGCCCCACTTCTTAATTCCCTCTCGCATAGCCTTTCCAAGGCTTTAAGCATGAAGGAGGTCAGGCTTATTGGTCTGAAGGACTTTGCATTTGTGTAGTCTGTTTTGCCTGGTTTTGGTATGAAAATTAGTTTGACTTCCCTCCAATTCTTCGGTACATATCTAAGGGCCAGGCTAGCCCTCATGATTGCCAGAAGTCTTTTGCGGACCGGTTCACCCCCCCATTGTAATAACCCAGGGAAGATGCCGTCCAGTCCGGCTGCTTTGAAGGGATGGAAGCTATCGATGGCCCATCGGAGTTTTTCTTCTGTGACCACGGTGTTTGCGTGTCTCCACTCGTGTTCGGTCGCCACTGTTGGTGTATCGTGCCACGTTATTACCGGGGTGAGGACGCAGCCTGGGAAGTGTGTTTCTAGTAGGACGCGTCTTGTCTCCTCCTCCGATGTGGTGTATGACGCTAATATTATTACAGCAACAAAGGTTTAGTCTATCCTCAGTATTTCATACCAATTAAAATTTGATTCTATCACGCATACCTGAGAAAAGTACCCATAATACAGAGACAGACACAACTACGGACTATAGGGATGCGGGTTTTATCTTTTAAGACGCGGGACTCTTATGTTGTCCGCACATATTCGCATTTACAATATTATCAGTGTGTGGGTGTCAAACGATTCGTCTAGTAGGTTGCACTCAGCCGCACAGTGGGCTCAAACCGCTGAGCAAAAACAAAAACTGTGAACATCAGAGTATTGCCTCCGGGTGTGAGAGCCACTCAACGTTCTCCTAATGTCTTCGACCGACGGGAAACATACTACGTAATGCGATTTGAGAAAATTAATTTTTTTATAAGAATTCTTACTGTTTTTGGTTTATTATTGTAAGCCTTGGTGAAAATCTTCTTAATCTTTCTGTTTTAGTCTTTATTATGGCGCTATATGTCTTAGTGTAACACTTGGACTTAATATATGTTTTTCCAAGTTAGGTTGAAACATATCGGTGCAAATTTATTTTACGTAGACTAGTGCAACCTTTCTGAAGCAAAGAATGTCTTTAAAATTCACTGTAACAAATATCGCATTGAAATCAATAACCTGTAATCCAATGATCTAAAATTGCCAAAATAAAGTTTCATAAGTCTTAATTATCGTAATAAAAAGTCTCCCATAGTGCGTCCACACGACAGGAAAATAACAGTTTGAATGACGATCAGATTAGTCAGAGTATATCGTACTGGCTTTTATAAACGCAATGTTTAAGTAGGTACAAAAACTGTTAATATAATACATCTGGTAACTAAATTACTTGCAAAACACGCTATAAATCTTTCTCGCTTTCAGAAAATGCGAACAAAATTATCTTCAGAAAGAATATTAAAAATTTCTACAAGAAAACATCTCGCACACGACGCAGTGATATTACCCAAACAATAAATTCTTCTCCTTAAGTAGCTCTCAAGTGACCACAATAAAAAGCCAAGTATTCTTTAAAAGTTCGCCGCAACCCGTTACGAAGAGAAAAATTACGGCTCGCCTCGCTTTATTAGAAAAACTTCAAAGTAGCGCTTCGATGAGATTCATTGGCCTCTGTTAGATGTTTTGACAACTTGCCTCGTGAAATCACATTCTGCTTTTACGAACCAATGGAAGCCGGATTTATTAATAATAATAATATTCTACCACATTCACACATCACCATCTAGTCCCAAACGAAGCACAGCTTGTGCTATAGGTACTAGATAATGGATATAGTTACATATATACTTTTCTGTAAATACATACATATTATACATAGAAACACCCAGACCAAGACAAACATCCACAAATGTTGGACTTGAGCGGGCATCGAACCCGCGACCTTCGACGTAGCAGTCGCTTACACACCCACTACGCCAATCGGCTGACAGGCTTAAATAACCATACGGAAGGTCACGGGTTCTAAACAGGAAATTTCCTCCAAACGCGTTGCTTTTACACCAAATTATGGTGCTGAGATAAATTGGTGAGACATCCGGACTTGTCTTTGCTTGGTTGCAATGAGATTTTCTTCAAAATAAAACCAAATAATTCCTAGAACATATGAAAGATATTATTTTTCTGCCGGCACCACACCGTGGTAAATACAATTTTTATTAAAATGAAGACCGCTGCTTGGTCTTGAATTGTGATATCGTAAGCTGGTTGCCAAGAAAGACATTACTGAATTTTTGTCGAGAAATTAAGAGTAGCAAGCTGGTGGTCAAACTAGAGACAAACAATTAAACATATTATTTAAACTTACTATTTTGCTTTTCTGTTTTTATTTCACCAAGGTAATATTTTTCGAATATAATTGTGTTTTATTTGTTTCCATTTGGGAACAACAAAAATAAGTTTTCCCTCAAATCCATAAAATTTTATATCTTCCAAGTACAGGAAGATATAAAAGGAGTTCTTCTATTTTTTATATTTACAACTCTCTTAAATAACTTTTCTTGCCTACAATCTTTATTACCACAAAGAAGACACAGTTACCTGTGAAGTAATACTATCAACGGAGGCGGAACAACGAAGCCAGAACTCTTGCTATAAAGTGCGAAATAGCCCAACATGTTGGCGAACAAGTCCAAGTTATAACTTGCAGGTGCAACATGATGACCTAAGTTAGATCGAGTTAGTGCTTAGCGCGGGAACTTCAGATACTTCTAATAGTGTAACTTGATGGCTTATAGTGCATACGAAATTTTAGACAACTTGGTTTTATCTCAATGTATGCACGGGGAATTTCTATTTAAGCACTGTAGTGCGCGGTTTGGACGCTCTGGTGCTTAATTCTTGCTCGGGACAGAATGTCGTTAGTAGGACATTTCGAGTAAATAAACGATGTCTGATAATATACTCAAGTACATTAATCTGCCTACACATGTCATGATTTCAGCTATTAATTAGGATGTTTGTGACTCCAGATGAAATTTATAAGTGTTCTTCGATTCGTTATTTCAGACAAAAATATTGTTGAAACGTGCCTTTATTAGCTTTCTAATATATCAAGTCGCACCTTACAGACCGGTAGTGGTAATTATAAGGCATCGTCATTAGTGGTTAATGTATTACTATATTTACATTGAAATAATTAGCCATAAAACTCGATGCTATCTGTAGTCTTCTGTATATATTATATAACAAGTATATAAAATCCTTGCGTTACTGACTGACTGACAGACACGCTATGGCTGCAACTACTAGGCGCAAGAAGGTAAAATTTGGCATGTATGTTCCATGAGGAGTGTAGGGGAGCACTAAGAGAATATTTTTTTGAAATTCCATCCCTAAGGGGGTAGAACAGATTGTCAGAGTTTGTATGAAACATTTTATTCCTTCAGTGAATTAACTTCAAACTTTGTTTATTGGTTGCTGAAATCTATTTTTACCCGACTACGGCGAAGCCAAAAGGAAGGGTAATGTTTTTGGCAGTCTATGTATATATGTTTGTATGTTCCACCGTAGCGCCTAAACTACTAAGCAGATTTTAACAAATAGGGTGTCAATAGAATCATAAAAATGGCCCGGATGACATAGGCTATATAAATTTTATCAACATTTTATATTACGCAATTTATACATCAGATTTCAACCTCAAAAAAATTAAACTGAGATAATCATAACGTATTTGATATCAAAAGAAAGGCATTGGTGAGCAAATTACAAATATGTACATATAGTATACTGTTTAAGTCAAGATATAAGTTTAAAACGCGTTTGTTCTTACAATTCGTGTGGTTCAAACGTTTTGAGTTTCCTATTTTTCTTTCTTTAAATGTGACGATTTAAATGTTGGATGGTTAGTTTACATGCCCCATCGGAATACGGAAAAGGATTAAATAAAAATAAGTTTAAAACTATAACCCGACTACGAAAAAAGGGTCAAAAAAGTCGAAACAAGAAAATAGCTCAGAGCCGTGGTCGCACCTATTTTATATACAAGTGCACATCAGATGGCACCCACCTTAAGTATACAATTGGTGCGACCACGGCTCTGAGCTATTTTCTTGTTTCGACTTTTTTGACCCTTTTTTCGTAGTCGGGTTATAGTTTTAAACTTATTTTTATTCTTAAGGAGTGTAGGGGAGTTTGTACAAAAGATTTTATCAAAAAATTTATAAGCGAAATTTACGTGAGCGAAGCAGCGGGCAAAAGCTAGTTCGGTATAAGTATCGTAGACTTTATTAATTAACATGTAAACTCAACAGTTCTTAATTAAAAACTAATCCAATCTTTTATTTTCAAGTCTGATTACATTTTATTGGCCGACTATTTTTAGCTGACGACTGACAAATCAATACCGTCAAATGATGGAACTTGGGACATTTTGACTTACGATTCTTAATCAAATGTATGTATTTATATATTGGCTTGGAGATGAAATATTTTTGTTCACCCCAGTGAAGGTGTATATTTTATAATTTACATCTAAAATTACTTTAGTACTTTCTTTTGATACTTTTTAGCACATGTCTCAAGTTACTCTGTGGATTGGGGTAACTTAAGACGTATAAAATAAGTGACCTTAATAAATCTTAAGTTTAACTAACGGCCGCATTCCTATAGGAATGCGGCCGTTAGTTAAAAGCTAAAGCTATAGCTTTACAATACTAGGAATATTCTTCAACTGCTCGCAATATCTGGCACTGATAGCCGTAGTTGATCTTGCGTATAATAAGCATACGGCCGTCTTCCTATAGCTTTATAATAGAAAGAAATGTGGAAACCGGTCAAATTTCATCATCAAGCCGTTTGTCTCATGTTACTGTGAACCCCTCTGCATTATTCTTGATTTATTCTTTCTCCAGTTAGCAATCTTGATTTCTCGTAAATAAATGTTGAATGGTGTTAGAGGTTTTATTTCACAATAGCAGCCAAGGGTTCAAGTAGCTAAAACCATAACTGTAAAACAAGTTTTTCTCGATTAAATTTAAGCCATTAGAGACTACAGAAAAATAACCAATTTCAGCAAATATAACATAGAAATGTATTTTTTTAACTTACGTTTTAAACACTTATGTGATAATTCAGTTGAATACCACCGAAGTTACCCAGTAATTCGTAAAATTTTTACCAATAAAACCAAAATAAATTTGACACCATTTGACACTAATTTTGTCCTAAGTTAGACCCTAGTCTCAAGCTCCCCCATTTGACAGTACCTAAATATATTTAAAGAAAAACGAGTACTTGAAAAGCTATTATTATTAAGATACTAATTAATTTACTAATTCTGTTAATTCTTCGTTTTATTAATAAAATTTAACCTGTTGCTTTACAAGGATTACTCTTCAACCACTAAAACCAATTTTCTCAGATTGACGTTATTCCAAGCTCAGAATTTTTACGTGTTAAGTTAGTAAGTAGATTTTGTTTATTTTAGTTTCACATTCGAACACGTAAAATGTTTTCTTTTAAAAATAACTCACACTTTTTAAATAATTGCTTATTACAAGATCTTTGTAAACAAGATACTTATAGAAAATTGTATACTTACCACATTATCTGAAGTTAGAGTGATTTGATCATAGTAAACTTTTATGAATATGTATCTTAAAGCTTACTACGAATAAAAACATGAAATTATGAAGATGTTTGTTACTCTTTCACTCAAACAAATGTCAATTAATTTTAATAAAGTTTTGCAGTAACATTATTATATACTACTGACTGTACTTATAAGCTACATCGTAAAAGCAAATTAGGCTATGGCCTTTAATAATGATCAAGCTGGCCAAATGTGCTTGGCAAACTTTGCACGTCTTTCGAGAACATAATGGAAAACTCTCAGAAATACATACTTCATCGTTTACAATCTCATGCGGTTATACTATATCTCTAAAATCTCTACGGTTCACGCTGCATACATTCAACTACAACAATCCAATTACTATTTTGTTAGAAGAGACCGGTAAAAATATATTTATGTACATTTCGATTCGCAGGTATGAGACGGTTTGACGGAACCGTAGCCTGCTTCAGCGTGTTCTGACTACCTACATAGAAGAGATGGAATCGTAGGTGACAAATTAGATCTTAATATGAACGCAACTGTAAGTGGGGATGTTTACGAAATATTCCGTAAGCTAGCGAAGTTTTGAAGACGAATAAAAAATAATTTTGTAATTCTTGCATTTACTTACAATTTCGTATTCATATATTTGTTTTATGTTTTTGTATTCTTATGTTTGTCCTTTTGGTACCGAAAAATCAAATTGAAGCTATGTTTACAGTCAAGTAAGAAGTGTCAATTCTTATGAAAAGCAAAAATAGCTCAGCATCTTTGGTTTTTAGAACGACCGTCAAAAAACAATGGCAAACAATCGTACATATTCAGTGTCGCATTTAGACTTCGCGAACATTAGTAAAAGTACTTAAAAAAGATAGGTCTGGCCTATTAAAATAAAATGTAATTACAGCATATTTTTATATTATGGGCTTTTAATGGAAAACAAAGTTTAAGAGTTGTAGGTTACACCTCGCGCATTCAATGTGTGCAGGTCTGAAGTTAGTCACTAATCTGGTTATAGTATATAATCTATGGTCACTAATGTCACAGCGATAAACACTCATGTGCAGTACAATAAAACGTGCATTGCGCAGCCGGTAATGACAACGTCAGCACAACCACCTAAAAGCAATGAATACAGATTTACATAATAGAAGCGTATTTCTTAAGAATTTCGTGTGCCGATTCCAAGTGACGAATTGGCGGTTGTCAGTGTAGTACGTTGGCGTCGTTGGCGGCGCTGGCGTCGTTCTCCGTCTCTCTTGTTCTCGTAGTTAAGATACACAGGAGGAATGTTCGTCTCTCTTTCACTCATAGAGACAGCTGTCACAGACTCACAGCGCGACTGCCACGCCGCCAAGCGGTAATTTGGGTCACAGAAAGTTTGTCTGCAGAGCGCCCATAAGAAATACGCCTCTATTAATAAATATCTATGCTCTATGCTAAAAGTGCGCGAATTGTACGTCAGGTGACGTTTCCTATACCGTATACCTCCGATATCATTAAAGAAACGTGTCCATGATTTTGTATATATGAAGTTATAACCGCTTGACCGCGCACAAGTGACTATTTTCCCTTTTTGCAAAAACAGATGAGCGCGAAAACTGTAATTTTTCCCACGCTTTTCCGCTGCGCACTAATCTGTTTGTGGAACTCGGATAACTTAACCGATTGCGGTATGTTGCATATCAATAGACGCGTAATTAAATGAGCTTTCTAATGATATAAATTAAAACCATATAATATGGTTGAAGCCCACGCAAGGGCAGTATAAAATGAAAATTAGAAATTTTTTCCCGCCATTTTTGAGCGCGATTTTATATTTCTGACATATTCCTTTTTCTCGTCGTTGTTTATTATCGGAGGTATATAAGTATTATACACAGTTAGAAAGGTTTTTTAATTTACTTTTAGGAGAAATAAATATAATGAAAAGAAACATTTTAATATTAAACATAAAAAAATAAAACAAATATTTTTTTTAATTGGCGCCAATTTTCATATTTTATTTTTCAAATACCGTTTTATGTTATTTATCAGATTCAAACCTAGATAACTTTCTTTTTAACTAGATTTCCAAGTATAAAAACCAATTCTGATAAGAATCTGATAAGAATTATTTTTATTGGAACCTGCACAGTTGTTTACTTTTTCCCGCCAAAAAAACTGAAGTTCCCAGCAAGATTTTCGATATCTAATATCTCATAAATAATATGAGTATTATATATTTTATCAAAGGATTATTTATATACTCATAATAAAAAAATAATACAACGCATAAATATGTTTAAATACATATACATACATATGTATTTAAACATTTTTACATAAAATTACGTTTTACCGATAATTTTTTGTCTATAATTAAAGTGATACACATTTTTTTTTTTTTGCGGTAACTTCATAATTAATCAGTTAATTTACAATAAAAACATAAAAGTATGATATATAATTACATAATTTGCTTTCAATGATATTTTTAATCCATAATTACGCCCCGTGCGCGGAATGGAAAGTCAGCGAAATATATATATATATTTTTTTTTTTCAAATGCTTACATCTAAATAATTTTCTGCAATTATTGCTATAACTTTATTTTATTACATAGATTATATCACCAGGTACATGAAAATACAACAGCAAACCAGATTTAGCTTATACTTTTATTATGATAAACAAAAGTGTCGAGTAAGTCGGTAAAGACGACATTGTTTACGTTACGACCGCTTGCCAAAAGTAAACATTTTATTCAAACGTAACTTGTTTCCTACCATTAGAATGAGTCATTCATTAGGTTGCAGAAAAATAAACACCACTCCTCTCAAGTTTTTAACAATCGCACAAAACTAACTAATTAAGCGCGCCCGTCTTTAACTGGCGGCGCGCACTATAAATTTGTCGATGCTGAGTAAGCACTTAAAAATGGTGAGCGGTCAAGCGGATAATAGCATTTTATGTATTAGTGGACATAATTATCTACTTACATACGTAAGGAGGTAATGGTAAATCATCTTAGAGTACCTTTCCCAATACTTTGTGTGAACATCAACTGTACATCAACAGTACACAAACTATGTGAATAAAAATATGTTTAAAATAACAATACATAATTATAGAGTGTTGTCTCAAACGTACGTCCTCTATAACAACAACGTAATTGTGTAATACGATAAGTATGAATTCAACACGCAGGGGCTCAATAGCTCAATTGAACACAAAAACGAAGAGAAGATAACAAAAAAATATGAAAGACCGTGAAATAAATATAATACAGACGCATTCATTCATAAGACCTGTGCCACTGTACTGTGACAAGACCTCCTAAGACACCTATAAGAATGACAGGTGACAGAAAAGCATGTGTTTCAAACTACGGTTTCAAACCATTTTCAACGATTTCATCAAGGAGTATTAAATGATTATTATAAAACCTCGCTTTTTGACGTTTAGTTATTGCTTTGCGTAATGCAGATCTAACAAAATTATTGTTTATTAGATATTTGCTTTATCCTGTTGAATAAAAAAAAGCAATAACTAATAAAATACACTACAGCTATCATTCTATAAAATGTATACAAATTCATGAATGTTCGCTTTCACAAATGAGCGACACTGTTTTTGCCATTCTTCTTTGTAATACATGTAGCTTTATAAAAGCTGTATCATACAAGAACAGCTAAAAACGAAGCAACAATCTATTTGTAGACCACACAAATATCAAGTTCTGTCCCATGTGTATCGTACCCTTAAGGGGTACGATACAATATTGGAATGTTAAACGGTTAGACCGCTAAGACCACAAAAGCCTCCGTGCAAGGCAACCATTTAATTTCATAATTCAATCAATAAATAATTAGTATCGCAGCAGTCTTTACAGAAGAATACGACGAATAGGTACTTCTTAAATAGTCTTAGATTATAATCCATATTGGGAAAATTGAGATTAGGCTTCCATGTAACCACTAAGCCGTCGCGTCACCGTGACAGTAGGGTCACGCTCATCAATCCGCCATAGTTTTTTAATTAAATTGTGTGATAATTGTTATCGAAGTGTAAAAAAAAAGTGTACTCCATATAAGTGACATAATTTACCGTTAAATACTATGTAGTTTCAGTTAGAACAACCAGTGTATTTAAGCAATAAACTCAATAACGAACTTCTAATTTAGTGTACAAACATAGCGTCCATTTATAATCTCCACTAATCACAAGCGTGCACGCACACACGCGCAAGTTTTGGCACATGGCCGCGTCGACGACTACAGGAACTTTGCACGAAATTTTGCACGAAAGCTTTTTACACGAAGTTTTTGCACAACGTTCTTTTTGCACGGATTTTTTGCACAGAGTCTTTTGCACGGAGCTTTTGCACGGAGCTTTTGCACGGAGCTTTTGCACGGAGCTTTTACACGGAGTTTTTGCACGAAGGTTTTGCACGAAAGTGATAAAGTGACAAATTATAATGAAAAACTAAACCAAAAGCAAAGACAATAGTGTATTTACAAAGTGGCACAAGGAGTTACGAATTGTGATAGACCAGTGGCTAAGTGCAGAGACTAGCAAACATAGGTCGTAAGATAAGATCGCATCCCAGTTACGGTCAAAACATTTTTGTGTATTTACATTATTCAATAGCAATAGAACAATGGAATTCGAAAACGTAACACTACGATCTAAACCAAAGTCTACATGTCACGATTTATCCAATCTTTCTACAAATAATTCACTATTTGAAACAACATTACAAAGTTTACCATATACCTCAATAGATGGCACCAACAGTTGCTGTGAAATACTCAACGACAGAATAACCGAATTGGACGTGAAATTACTGACTGCAAATAATAAAATTGATAACTTACTTGAAGAAAACGAGAACTTAAAATCTGAATTAAGAAAGTGCTACGACATGATAAGAAAGCAGGAACAACAACCGCTAAAAAATAAACGAACAAGTGACGAGGATTACGACGAGGAAAGTACACTAATTATAAATACCTCCCTATCTAATACGGCTGTTCGCAAAACCAAAACATGTCAAAACCAAAAAAGTAATGCAAATGAAATGGCCTTACCTGTTACATCATCTCCTAAGCAGCCCCGACAATCTACAACAGCTGCTTGTCGCGGTTCAACAGATCAAGAAGTCAATGACGCATGCACACAGTATATTCAAAACACAGTCACCTGTCCTAGTTTTTTAAGTGGAAGAATAGAAGTAAAAAGTGGTGAGATTAAGAAACGGAATAAAATATGTATAATAAGTGAAAACAGAAAAAACAAAATACGCTCAATCGCGGAGAATATACTTAATAAGAACTCTGAGTATGAAATATGTCACTATCTGAAGCCAAATTGTGGAATAAATAATATGATCTGTGATCTAGAAACTATATTGAAGGAATTCACCATGTGCGACTATTGTGTTATTCTAATTGGAGCAACTGATTTTGAAAGAACCAAGAACTATTATTCTCTAGTAGAAAATATAAGAAAAAATTTAGAAAAAATAACACATACGAACATAATAATATGTGTTCCAAATTACAAGCTCTCATACTTTTCTTCTATGTATAACTGCCGTGTCGAAACTTTCAACGATCTTCTTTGCACCGACATCAAAACACATGAATATGCCTATCTCGTAGACTCAAACAAAAATCTGTCATGCGACTATGACATGTTCAGTCATATTACTAGATCAGTCAATAACTACGGCATGCAGACAATATTTAGAGACATCGCAAAGTACATCATTAGCACAGATGTAACTACAGAATTGGAACAATTACAGACGACCGAATTGAATCAACAAACCAAGACTCAGTTTTTTCTTGAATAATTACATAAATATACTGCACCAAAACATCGCTGGCCTTCTAAATAAGTCTGACGAGCTCACTGTCTGTCTGGAAGAACTACGAGAAAAAACCAACGATATCGATGTCGTCTGCATATCGGAACATTTCATGTCGGAAGGACACGAACAATTGTTAACAATACCAAACTATATATTAGCAGCTAGATTCAGTAGAATTAAGAGTAAAAGGGGGGGAACATGTATACTTGTAAGAAAAGGTCACAATTGTAAAGAAATTTCAGATATTGCTAAATGTTCTATAAGTGGGGTTTTCGAATGCTGTGGTAGAGAATTAGTTAATTACAAAGCAATAGTTATTTGTATATACAGAGTACCAAAGTCTAATAACTTAAATATTTTCTTTGAACAACTTGATAAAATGTTACATATTTTACTAGCATTGAAACAGAAACGAAGTGTCATAATTGCAGGCGACTTTAACATAGACTGTCTTAAACATAATATTACATTACTTGAACTAGAGTGTTTGCTTTTAAATTATAATCTAAAACTGAAATTAAAACAACCGACCAGACTCGCTAGCGGAACTTGCATAGACAATTTTGCACACGATATTGGGAAAAAATGTAAGTCTGAAGTTATTGAATTTAGTTTATCAGATCACACAGCACAATTACTCAAATTTCCCGTAAATAAAATTTATTTAATAAATAAGTGGAAAATCACACGTAGAGACTTTAACACAGAAAACATAGAAAAATTTAGAAACTATTTAAAAAATCTATCATTCTCGGAAATGTACGAATCAAATGATGCAAATAAAGCCTATAATTCATTTATGGACAACTTCATGTTGTTGTACAAACTATGTTTTCCACACATTAAAATAAATATTCAAGTCTTCAAAAAACCAAAATGGCTATCCCGAGGAATAAAAAAGTGCAGTAAGAAGAAAAGAGAACTTTTATGGAATTATAGGTTAAAAAATAATGACGTAAACAAATGTAAATTTAAAAAATACAATAAACTCTACAAAAAAATTATTAAGCTTACACAACGCGCTCAAAATTGGTACAAAATTAAAACATCCACTAATAAATCAAAAACGACTTGGGATATTATAAACAAAAATAAAACAAATCTCCCAAAGGACATTATTGATTCCTTAAAAATTGATAACGAGTATGTAAATAATCCACAAGAAATAGCAAACTCATTCAATAATTATTTTGTTGATAAAATACAACCTATAAATAGTTCTACTAACAACACAAATATTAAAATTAATAAATGTAATAATTCAATATTTATGGCACCGTGCACCCCACATGATGTGTTAAAAATCATCAAAGCCTTAAGAAATACCAACAGTGTCGGCCATGATGAAGTATCAACAAAAATTGTTAAATATGTTGCTGATATTATCTGTGTACACTTGAGTTTTATTATAAATCTGTGTATCTCAACAGGTACTTACCCAGATAAGTTAAAAATTTCCATCATTAAACCTTTATTTAAAAAAGACGACAAGGAATCAATGAACTGCTATAGACCAATTGCCCTTCTCTCAATATTTTCTAAAATTTTTGAAAAATATATTTATGAACAAATTTATAATTTTCTAGAACGACATAATAAATTAACGCATGAGCAAAAAGGTTTTCGTAAAAATAAAACTATTAACATGGCCATTTTTGATTTTTTAAAGAATATTTATAATAAAGTTGATATAAAAGTACCTATATGTGCGATCTACTGTGACATGACTCAGGCCTTTGATTATGTGAGTCATGACATATTACTTAATAAACTAGAGGCTTACGGTATTAGGGGCAATGTACTCAAATTAATGGAATCCTATTTGAAAAATAGGACACAATACACCGAAATTACCAGAATAAATATAAACAAAAAATGTGAGGAAACTTTCAACTCCTATAACCGTAAAATCATGTTTGGCGTACCACAGGGCAGCGTATTAGGACCGCTACTTTTTATTATATATATTAATGATTTACCACTAGTGACCAAATATCCAATAACGCTATTTGCCGATGATAGTACAGTAACCGTAGACTCTAAAGGAAACGCCTCACATGAGGACGAAATTAATAATACCATCCAATCATTAATACAATGGATGAATAATAATAACCTGAAGATTAACATAGCCAAAACAAAAATTATGTATTTCAGTCAACGTATAGCGACTCCAAATTTTAAAATCAGTTATCAAGGCACATTACTAGATACAGTTGCTACAGCGAAATTTTTAGGTATTATCATTGACAAAAATATGAATTGGAAGACACATACAGAGGAACTCACAAAAAGAGTTAGTTCCTCCGCATACGCTCTATACAGACTCTCAGCCATCATAGACACTGACGCCATCATTACAGCATATCATGGCATAGTTGACTCCGTCTTGAGATTCGGAGTAATATTTTGGGGCAACTCAACCAACAAAGAAATAGTCTTTAAATCTCAAAAACGATGCATCAGGGCAATGTTTGGTCTTCAAAGCACTGATAGCTGTAAGCAATATTTCATTAAATATAAAATACTAACTCTATCCTCCCTATTTATATATGAGGTCGCTATATTTGTAAAAGCCAACCCAAAGCTATTTAGTCGCCTTGCCGATGTAAGCAATCGTAGCCGTAGGGATGGTGACAAACTAAGTATTGTGCCATGCAACACTGCACTAATGCACAAAAGTGTATTCTGTCTAGCGCCTGTCATTTATAATAAAATACCCAAATCCATTCAGCAGCTTCCCTTAAATAAATTTAAATTACAATTAAAGAAATTTCTTATTAGCAAATGTTTTTATAATCTGAAGGAATACTTAATTGATGCCTAACATTATGACGTTTCGGTTCAAATACAACAAAATTTTGTACGCCTATCCTAGGCAAAACATGTAAGGATCTGATTATTATTATTTTACACCTTATGTTGCAATCATTTGCTTTGTACACATACACCCATGTTTTACAAAAATAAATTATCTTTTATCTTTTTATCTTTATCTTTACTACTTGAAGCATTTCAAAGAAATAATTTTAGGTCTCCCAAAAGTACGCACACACGTCTTCGTCACTTTCCATTTTCAATCCAAATCTTCGTCGTACGAAAAAGCATCACAATACATAATGTTTAGTACATAAAGCAGATCGTCATTGTGCTCACAATCCGCGTTTACCCGAGTGAACGCATTTAGCGCGGTATTGGCTGCATACAAGGAAAGTCCATTTGGTCTGAGCGTTCGCATCAGGTGCTAAGCTAAGACTTTATTTTGTTGTATATTTCATTGTTGCCGGAGGATTTTGTAGGGGATATAAGTATCAAATTAAGATGTATATGGGTGCTTTGAGTATGATGTATTGTTTTTTGTGTTATACATACATGTGAGAGTATTGCTGTTTTGGTGACCGTTCTAGGACTGTGATTTAAATTGCTTCTTCGAATCGAATGTACCTACTATATGTACTGTGTTGTCCTGTTAGAGAATTCTTAGTAAACTTAGAATCATTCTTATTGTTTAGATGTGACTATTTGGAGATAATTGATGCACTCCCTATTCTATCACTTGTATAGCTGGAGCAGCACCACCGATCATTCTAGAAATCTACACATCGAATGTTTCATTCAATTCACGTAATGTAGCAAAAGACGACTGAATTTAAAATATAAACATGAAATAAAACAATAATTATTTTAATTCTCTAAAGACTGAAAGGGACTCCTATATAGTAAGGTAAAATATTACAATGCCGTTGTATAGGTATAGGTCGGTTCATGAAAGATGACCACTGGGCAGAAATCATTTTTCAGGTCCCCGTGGAGGTGCGGGGTGAGGCGCGCGTGGAATGCTTAGAGAATGCGTCAAGAACGGAGACACGCCATTGGTGCTCGAATGTACATATGCGTGACTGCCGCCATTTGTAGCCAACTTTTGTGATCCGATCTGTACGCTAAATAATAATTTAACCATCTAAAAAACAAGATAGTTACAACAAACAAAGTTAAAATAAAGCTATAACCCTCCGACAATTCTTCATGGACTAAAATACCATCATGATAAATTCAACTTGCCTTTATTTCCCGCGTGAATTATACACCTTAACCTGCCTCAAGAATCACACTATCTATTGGTGAAAACTGTACAAAAATCGGTAGTTTTTGAGTTCATTGCGTTTACAGAAAGAAGACGCGGACTGAACTACAAGGTATCTAATGGTATACATAACGTGAATTTACTAACTTTCAAAGTTCAGACATCAGCTAAATAACTCAACTTTATATATAGGTACCTAATTTTATTGAACTAGAAATAATGCGTATCTAGAACCTTCTAGCTCGTGGTTTTAATAGAGTGAGTAGTGACGGCAACTCTAGCCTTGAAACAAAGAGTACAAAATTAATGGCGCCTAATACAGTATGATTAATTCAATATATTTAGTATATTTACATACCTGAGTAGTTTCATAAACACCCCTCGTCAGCTAATTGGGTGTATTATTGTTTGTAATGGTGCTTGGAGACGAGACCGTAACATTATTTTTGTGAGTTATAACGGGTACTGAATAAAAGGCATCAAGAATGCTCTAATATCGCTGTTTAGTATTCGTCTTGAAATATAACATAACTTCAGCCCCAAAGCGGTAGGCAGAGGTGTAAACACACCGACAGACTTTTTTTTACCTGGCAACACTGGAAACGTCAGACGTAAAATTACGTAGCTCCGTAATTTTTAAAAGTTTTATTTGATTTTAAATGAATATTTAATGCTTATATCTCATTTTTGTTGTTAAATAGAAAGTAAATAGTAAAGTAAAGTGTGAAAGACATTCAGTTTGGTGTTTGAAACCTCGATACAAACAGTTTTTGGCGGACAGATCTACTACCAGCTGTCAACGGACGGATTTGAAATCATCTTTAAACCCGGGGAGTATTTTACTTATTAACTTACACTCCTCATCACACATTTACTCGGCTCACACAAACGTGAGCTTCGTCCATCACACACTGGCACAGTTTCTGTCTCCTTTTGCTTGACAAAAACGTGGAAGCAAAATCGAAGACTGAACAAACGCCCCATACAAACACCTACTACACTTACACTTCACATTTATTTAAGTGTTTATATCTTGAACAAGGCCCATATATATAATATCTTCAGAATTTAATATAAAAATTGGTACCTATAAATTAGTAAATTACCTAATTGTCAAGATTATATTTTCTTTTTTCTACCTACATATTTTGCCTAATTAATAAAAAATTGAATAGCACCTTTAATTTCTCTCCTTTAAATAATATTTTCCCTTTCTGTTGTTTATCTACTGTCCTTCTAGATATAATATAATTAATTTTTATATATATTTATTTACTTATTATCTATAAACTTCTACTCATTACCGTTTTATCTCTTCTCTAACATCTTGATTATTTTTCTGTCCATAGGTGTTTGGCATATCCTTGGCTATGAGCCATTCCACAATGAGCACTATGATGACCAGGAAGGCCACAGCGAAGGATCTAGAAAACAAGCTGAGAGTAACCTTGGTGGAATTAAAGAAGTGCCAGGAGGAGAATAATCATCTACTGAGGGAGCGTGCAGACTGTGAAGAGGACATCAGGATTGTCAACGATAGGGTTTCCAACCTGAAGGCTCAACTCGCAGAACTCCATATCGAGTATATGGACACACTGGCCCAACGAGATAGGTTACAGGAAGAAATCCATTTATTGACCGCTAGCAATGATGACCATTCATGGTCTATGAGTCGTATTAGGGAACTGGAATGCTGTTTAGAACAATCATTCACTAAGATTAAATCACTAGAACAAACTGTAGAGATATTAAACAGTAATAAAACTCAGAACCTTTACTCAGAGGTTGTAGGTAATAGATTAGGCTTAGATTCAAAACAATTAAAAATAAACATGAATTGTCTGAAACGGCATAGAAAGTATAATAAATTAAATAAACATATTAGGAAACTCATTCTTAGTCTAAAGCAATATAGGAAAACTAAGATAACATCTCAGCAATATAAATGTTTAGTTTCTGAGCGTTCAGATTTGTTAATGGAGTTAGACAAATACAATGCAGAGTTGATTAATGGCAAAATGTTATATGACAAACATACTAGGGATCTTAAAAGTCAAATTAGTTCCTTACAATCTCAAATAAGTAGAATGAACACGCAATATGAAAATGAGGTTCAGGAGTATATTAGGAAATATGATGAGATTGCACAAGTGGGGAGACAAAATTTAGAATATGTAAAGGCCTTAACAAATACTAATAGTTGTTTGAATATCATAAAACCAACTTTACCCACTTGTGAGTCCCAGATTATTTGCGATAGTGATAAAAGTACTTGTTCAGAGAATAATAGAACAGGTAAGTCTTCTTTAGGTAAGAATTTTGGCACAAATAAAGTTTATATATTCTCAGATAGGCTTGGTGTAGGTTTAGGTAGTTTAATAAATTGTGAGCTGACACAACACAATACTATCAATTATTGTTATCCAGGGTCTTCATTTACATATCTAATTAATACATTAAATACAACAATATTTGATAGGCAGTCTACAATAATTATCACATATGGTGATAGCCCAACGGTGACTAAAAAGGATATATTTAATTTGACAGAAGTTATGTTATCGCTTCATAGCAAATTTGAATGCAAATTTATAACTCTTGCTTTGCCTTATTCTTATAGCTTAAATGAAACAATGAATAGTTATATTCATGAACTCAACTTGTGCTTATACAATTTGACATGGCAATATAAAGATTTTATTTTATTATTTGACATTAATAAATTTATTAGTTAATTTACATTGACCAAAGATACTATGTATCTGCCACTATTTTATAGAAGACATGTTGCTAAATTATTAGCATTTAATTTACAAAATGACACAGGTACATGTAGGGTATCCAAGAATTTAGCTTCTGTAAATAGTTCCTATCTTAATAATTCTTCTATTGAATATACTGACACAAGTTCTTTAAACTTAAGACTAGGACAAAGGGTAGACAAATTCAACTGAATGTAGCACATCAAAACATACAAGGTCTATCTGGCAAGGATTTAGAATTAAGTTTATATTTAGAAAATCACAGTATACAAGTTATGTGTATTACAGAACACTGGCTAAAAGAGTACCAAATTAAATTCTTAAATAACTCGCAATACACGGTACACAGTGCCTTCTCTAGGAAGCACGCTATTCATGGTGGATCCTTGATTATTGTTTCAAATAGTTTAACATGTAAAGAACGGAAAGACATAGCAAGTTTGTCTATAGAACGCACTGTGGAACTGTCATGTGTAGAACTTGAGCAGCATATTATCATATGTGTATATCGTCCACCGTTAAGTAACTTTAGTTTGTTTGAATCAGTTATTGAAGATGCAATTACTAAAATTAGGAGCAATAAGAAAGGTATTATAGTTTGTGGTGATTTTAATGTAAATATTCTTGATCATTCAGTAATGACTAGTAGATTTCTAAATCTATTTAAATCATTTAATTTAAAAAATTTGTTCCTTGAACCAACTAGGATTACAGCAACATCATCCACCTGTCTTGACAATATATTTAGTAACTGTACAGTTTCGAATAAATTAGTTAGTTCTGAATTAACTTCGGATCACTGTGGTCAATTAGCAAGGTTTCCGTATTATAGTGATAGCATCATACAGAAAGTGTTAGTTAGGCCATTACCTAGGCATAAGTTTAATGAATTCCGGAATAAAATTTTGATTGGAATGAATGCTATGAGTTCTGATGTAATGGAGATTGATTCGCCAAATGAAAATTTCAATAATTTATTTAATGTAGTTAACAAGGAATTTCAGAATACTTTTAGGACTAAGGAGAAAGTAGTTAAGGAATCTCGAGCTTTTAGTGAGTGGGCTACTGCAGGTATTTTACAAAAGCAGAGCAAAGATGTACGAGTTGTACGGTATGAAGAGATACAATTCTGATTCGAACTTCACTGAGTATGTTAGGAATTATTCCAAGATATTTAAAAGAGTGTGCAATACAGCTAAGGCATTATTCGTTAGGAACAAAATTGAACAATCCTCGAATAAAATTAAGGCAACCTGGCAAGCTATTAATGAAGCAACAGGTAAGACAACACTAAGAGGTAATAGTTTTAGTTTATTTGATAGTGATAGATTAATTCATAATGACAAAGAAGTCGCACACACATTTAATAAATTCTTTGCTAGCATACCGATTACTACTACTAGAGAATTAAAATCATCAGCTATAGTCGCAGAAAACCTATTAGAATCTAGTGTAGGAAAATGTGATGTATTATTTAAGTTCCATTGTATTAATTCTACCGACATTATAAGTACTTTTCAATCTCTAGAGTCTAAGAATACAGGTGATCTCTGGGGCATTTCTGTTAAGGTTTTGAAAAGTATAATTGATGTAGTAGCTCCTTATTTAAGCAACTTATTTAATAAGTGTATTGAATCAGGTGTTTTTCCCGATCTTATGAAACACAGTAGGATAATACCTCTTTTCAAATCCGGCAGTAAGACTGATCCTAGTAATTATAGGCCAATATCGATACTACCTGCCTTTAGTAAGATTTTTGAAAAGATCATACTCAAGCAATTACTTAGACATTTTAATCTAAACAGCCTCCTTCATAGTGAGCAATATGGATTTACCAAGGGTCACTCGACAACAGACGCAGGAGTAGCGTTACTTAAACACATATTCAGTGCATGGGAGAATGCCCAAAATGCTATTGGTGTGTTTTGCGACCTTTCGAAAGCATTCGATTGTGTCTGCCATGAGACGCTCTTATGCAAACTTAGACATTACGGCGTACAGACTAAAGCATTGGAAGTCATTAAGTCATACTTAAGTGACAGAATCCAATGTGTTGAAATAAACGGCTCAAAATCCAGTGGCTTACCTGTTGATTTAGGAGTGCCGCAAGGCAGCATCCTAGGGCCTTTCTTGTTTCTTGTTTACATAAACGATTTACCTTTTTACTTGAAAAACATTTGTGACGTTGTACTGTTTGCTGACGATACTTCTTTGATATTCAAAGTAGATAGAAATAAGGAACATTTTAACGAAATAAACAGTGCGCTCATTCAAGTAACTAAATGGTTTAATGTAAACAATCTAGTACTGAACGCCAAAAAAACAAAATGTATTAAGTTTGCTCTGCCAAATGTCAGAAACCTTGGTCCTAGTATAGCTCTAAATGACGATGTTCTCGAAACATCTGAATCTACATTATTTCTAGGAATAACACTTGATTCGAAATTACAGTGGGGTGCGCACGTTACATATCTCTCAGGGAAACTTAGCTCAGCTGCTTATGCCATTAAGAAGGTTCGTAGGTTGACTGATGTCGATACGGCTAGATTGGTTTATTTTAGCTATTTTCATAGTGTTATGTCATATGGCATATTATTATGGGGTAGGGCCGCTGACATCGAAAATATTTTTATATTACAAAAACGGGCAGTTAGGGCCATTTACCAGTTAAAGACAAGTGTCTCACTTAAAGAAAAAATTAAAAATATTGGTATTCTTACTGTAGCATCACAATATATTTATGCCAGTGTTATGCATGTACGACTACATATAAATTCTTACAAAATGAATAGTGACATTCACAATATTAATACTAGGAACAGGCACAAATTATGTGTACCATATTTCCGTTTACACAAAACGCATAGCTCTTTTATTGGGCTTAGTATAAGATTTTATAATAAAATACCAAGTAATATTTTAGACTTGCCTTTAAGGTCGTTTCAGACAATTGTTAAAAATAATCTTTTACTAAAGGCATATTATAGTTTAAATGAGTATCTTGACGACAAGTACGCTTGGAAATAAATATTATTTTATTAGGTCAATTTCTTTTTATTATTAGGTCAATAGGCAGTTTTATAGTGTAGTTAATTACCGTATTCTCTTTTATACTACATTTGCATTCTTGTTCTACTCTTTTTATTATAATTTATCGGATTTGTAAGGTGAGGGTAACTCGTGGTCATGAACTGCTAACTAATAGATTGTAAATTGCTGCAGGTTCATATACCATTACTTTTCGGAACATACTGTTCCACCATAGATCAGAACAGTCATGTTCGCGAGTTGCTTACATCAAAAGACGTAAGTGGATGCTCCTGTTTCACCATATTCACTTTGGGAGGCTTACTAAATGAACATAATTTATTGCTTGAGTATGATATCAATAACTATTAACTTTTGTAATAGTAGATAACTCGCAATGTGAAACAGTTGCAGCTCCTTACAAATATAACATGTAAAAGAATTATACTGGCAGTTAAAAAGAGTGGCCACGAGTTTTATTGCCCGTTCTTTCTCGTGGTTCTACCTATTGCATTGCGAACGTGGCAGTAAATGTAAATGTAGAATCATCTAGTAATTAACTTTAATCTTTGACGTTCATAAGCGTCACTTTGTGACCTAAATGAATAAATGATTTTGAGTTTGAGTTTGAGTTTGACACTTCACCACACTTTGTGGGTGTGTCTTGCAAACATTGGTCGAATTTGACCATTACTACAGCTCCGACCAATTCTTCTTAATAAAACTTTTACCATTGCGAAAGCTCACATTTCTCCGTTGCCACGATGCACAAGAGCGTAATTAAGCATACGTATACTGCTCATTGGCCGCAGGCTGATTAAATTGCCGAATCTTATCACGCACACAATTTCAAAACCGTAACAAGACTCTGAGGCAAATGCTTTATATATATCTTGTCAATCTTGTCATTCAGTAATTATTACTGTTTTTTTTTAATAATCCTATCGGATCATCATCATCATCAGCCATTAACAGTCCACTGCTGGACTAGGCCTCTCCTTTGAAAGGAGGAATTGGCCTACTATACTACGCTGGCCAAACGGGTTGGTATAGGGTTTGTGTCAAGTTTTCCTTCTCTTACAGTGCTGTTCTCTGCATAATATGCTCCCTCTGTCGGCTCTTACGACACCCATGGGATTATATGGGGTGGTGACATTCCGTGTTCTTAATCCGTCACCACACGGAAAATCGGATACTAGTTTAGTAGCTATCGCCTAGTAGAACTTGGCGTTAGTCTAGTAGAGAGATCAAAAAGCTGCTACGCAGAGGGCCTCAGGTTTCGAATCCACGGCGCGCACCAATGACTTTTCGAAGTTACGTGCGTATTAAATTGTTGATTACCACTTGCTATTGGTGAAGAAAAACATCGGATATCTTAACAGTGAGACAGTTTATACACAGGGCTGATGATGATGTTACTAGTAAATAGGCACTCTCTAGTCTATCAGCACCCTTATTTGGTAGGTCGAATGTAATGTTACAAAGTTTGGTATTAGAAAATATTTGTGCTTCAGAATATGAATGTATTGGACCAGCTCAGGGTTATTTATGAAATTATTGGGTACTTGTTTTTTGACAGAAGAAAATAACAAATAGGTATGCTCTGTTAATATAATGAAAAATAATCCTACGAGTTATGTGTGCGGTCGAAACGGTACATTATCCTTTCATCAATAGAAATAAAATGTCGATGACATAATTAACATTTGAATTTGTAAGCATGATTTAAAAAAAAAAATACGACTTGGCAAATTACGAATAGGTAATAAATATCCGGCATTGATGAATGATATTTTAACTTCAAAAATACGAAGAATGTCCCATAACAACTCAACGAAAGCTCCCATTCTATCTAACTTTATAACCGTAAAAATTATTGATGAGTGTTCACAAAATGAAAATCAAAAATTACATTCATGAGCTCAGCGGCGTACACGGCGACCATTTTGCGACAAAGAGAGTTACATTTTGGCGGGAGCGGCCATGATGGATTGCTAGCTTGACAGGTGGAGGTTGTTCGTTCGTTATTCGCAATTTGTTGTTACTGCGTTGATTGAGTGACCGTTTGTTTGAAAAGTGTTAGGTCACGGGAATTGATTTAATGGTTTGAAAAAAAAATTCTGTTTTAGGAGATGTTCTACAAAAGATATGCATATAAAGACTTGAGAGTAAATTAATAACTACTGCTACAGTTCTTATTTTTTTGACTGACAGGACTTTGACTGCTAGGTAACAGCATGCTTCGCCTCTCGCTCTTCTCCCTCAGCCTAATGAGAGCGGTGCAACACGCGTGTAACGTGCGTGCCCAACATGTGACGACAGATTATTGTGTCGTTTGCTTGTGGCTTAGGTATTTAAATGGAGGTGCTGGATTTTTTGAATACGACAAATTACCAATCGTTCGCGGTATTTTTATTGTAATGACGGCAGAATCGTTGTAGTACCTAGGAATAGCAGTGCTAGAGACGACAGTGGTACAGTGATAAATTATCGCAAAGACATAGTGGGAACTAGCCATAAGAGTTACCGTTAGTCGTTTACCATCAGGCCTAGCTACTTTATGGCTTTTGGTTGTGAAAAAATATATAGAATAAAATTAGTTTTAATTTTATTCTTTGAATCCTTGAGCGTTGCCAGGTACGTAATTTACCTAAAGATGGTCCGAGACGCATTTGACCGGTTCATCCTAAATCACTGCACTAGCCGTTGGTGCCCTTTGAACTCATCTAACAGGTTCCAGTGAAGCCTATAATACCATTACATTCTACTCGTGACGACAAACCCACTAAATCAAATCATTTAATTGCATTATCTATCTCAAAGACACAAATATTCCCAGAGGTTCAACAGGCTAGCACAAAACACTAGGTGGAGCTCAGAATTTATATTTGGTTTTACTTAGCGTAACAAACGATACTTGGCCAGGACGTTTGACCTGTTTAAGCGTTGCAACACCACGTGCAACAAATTCGATAAGTGATGCTGTGGCTGGAAATTTTCGGCTTATTTGGGCCTAGTTATTTGCATCCCGTTCTCTCTCGCTATATTTAACGGACTAGATGAGCCCGCGGTTACACCCGCGTTATTTAAGGCTACTGCTTCGCTCCCGTAGTCATAGCGTGATGTTATATGGCCTTTAGCCTTCCTCGATAAATGGGCTATCTTACACTGAAAGAATTTTTCAAATTGGACCAGTAGTTCCTGAGATTAGCGCGTTCAACTAAACAAAGAAACGAATGAACTCTTCAGCTTTATATATTAGTACTAGATAAGAGAAGGGACACATGCCATTTGATGTGAGTTCAGTAGAAAGCGAGTTTAGTCTAAAAGAGTATGTCTAGTCTAACCAGATATGAGAAAATTTGAAATTCACCACAGAGCGACTGCCAGCTGACCAGAGTAATTCAAAGGGATGGCGATTCCATGTCTTAGACCAGTACCTATGAGTTTGTTCGAGGGTGCTCCATGTAATGACTGACAAAGATCTTCATGACAACCGGGATCGACGGTTATTAAAACGCGCTCTTCGGCATGGGGCAAGCGATAACTATTTAATTTGAACCCGATGCCTTCTTTATGGCAATCTTTTGGCGTCTCCACTAGGTTATCGCTGCCTTCTTTATTTACAGTTTCATTTCATTCTAACACCATATATAGCAACAATTTTGTTTATTCAAATACAACCTATCATGGTCCTTACGAAGGCAACTTTACTACTTAGATTAATCGAAATTAGAATCCGATTCGGCATCGAATAGGACTTTGAAATGGTAATGAAGTCGATTACGTTACATGGTGCATTTACGGAGTTTGTTTCTTATTAGACATTGAAACAAATATATGAATAGTATTTACAGAGAAGTAACATAACGGACTATGTGAAAAGAAAAACGTCTGTCTAAATTTTTCAGAACAGAATTGATTTTAAAGACAGTTTTTTTACCAACAGTAAATATTTTCTTGATGTCTATGATGTGGATAACAATAAATAAAAAAATGACGATTTCACCTTGTCTTTCAGATTAAATCATTATATCGAGTTTTAGCAAGTTACTTCACGTATGTTTGAAAATATCATCATTAACGCTCTTCAACTTTAAGAGTAATTCCTAAATATTCTTAGACAGTTTAGTATATTAGTATCAGAAAATACTATCTTTTAGTACCGTGATATCTAGTCTAACTACTCACAGTCCGCGCCTCAAGCGCAGTAAGTAGTTTATACTTAGCCAACAAAAGCGCAAAACAAACAAGAAAAAGTGCGAAATATTTTCATTACCGACTCAGCTGTGTTCGCACTTAGTTCAGTAATAGCACTGGTATTGCTTGTTCTTTATAAGCAAACACTACAAAGAACTTTGGACACAATACCGCTTCTAATTGGCCCATACTTCTGAAACGTTACCTATTAAATTTTTCGAACACTTTCAATGGCGGACTAAGTTTATCGGGGTCTGGACTGAATAACAATCTAGGATAGGAAAGAATGAAGGAAAATTCAAAATATGTACTGTGTTACCAATATTACAAAAATTAAAGCTACTTACACTTTTTTATTTTTCGTAGCATTGACAGGTTTGATAAGCAAATTTCGATACCTACTTAAAATTTATTTAACTACGTCAAAACTTCTATGAATTGGTACTGTAATATTCTTATTATGTGTGAATGACAACGGAAGGTTAAGTTTATGTATCAACTAGGTATGCCTGTTTTTATTAAATCGTAGTCACTTACGATCTGTTTTTATATTCGAACTATCCATGGATTTGGAGATTCGAGATACATGTTTGACATATTTTGTATGGAGCTTATGTCAAATACGTATCTCAAATGTAAATAAATGGATAGATCGAATATTGAACACCTCGGTGAATAATAATCCATTAAGCACCTCATGAGTTACCTGTACAATGCAGCAAATCTTATAAATAAAATAGTACAACATTTCATAAAGGGTTATGATTGTTATGAATTGAAAAGGGTTTTAGTTTTCAGACTTAAAATCGGAAAGCGTTCTATCCAAAGTTGCCTCAGTTATCTGAGATGGGAAGTGTGCCCGATGGCCTATATTATTAGCTCGTAAACTCACTTTGTTATCGCGCACGGACACGTCGAGACCGACCGTCATCATCGAGATCTCTCTAGAATATACCCAAAAGACTACAAAACTCTTTGCTTCATCGAATTGGATTAAATCTGTTGAATCTGTGAACAGTTTATGGTCTGTATCTACACTAATATTATAAAGAGGAAAACTGTTTTATTTTTGTTTGTAATGGATAAACTCAAAAACTACTGGACCGATTTTAAAAATTCTTTCACCATTAGAAAGCTACATTATCTGCGAGTAACGTAGGCTATATTTTACATACATACATACATATCGTCACGCCTTTTATCCTCGAAGGGGCAGGCAGAGGTGTATTTCTACACCCACTTTTCGCCAGATTTACTTTAGTCCCACGTAATAAGGGGCGAGCCTATTGCCGTACCGTGCACATTTCCAGACTTCGTGCTGCTACTGAGAATTTCGTGACAGAAAAACCCAATAACACTGCCCGACCCAGGAATCGAACCCGGGACCTCCCGATCCCACGCGCACATTTATGCCGCGAGACCAACGAGGCAGTCGTATAGGGGTTGATGTCGAGTTTTCCGTCTCTACGCAAATATGGTATTTGCATCGTGTTATCCCTTAGTCGCCTCTTACGACACCCACGAGAAGATAGGGGGTGGTGACACTCGTATTCTATGCCGTCAACCACACGGCTACATTTTATTTTGGGTTTTTCGGGTACGTGAAGTAGTTCCCTCAGGACGCGGGTGAAACCACGGGAAACGGCTAGTTTCTTATAAAATCTAATGTGCTTAATCAACAATATACTTCAACACGTTCTAAACTCAAAGATATTCTAAATTTAAATGTTTTTTTCGAAATATTCATATTTCGAATATTTCATAATATCACTATCGCAATCTGCAACTTAACCAAAACAGATGGTGTAAATGTCTTAACCGTAACAAAATGATGTTGTATTTATCCTTAAAATGGCGAAAACCTGATAATCGAACCGCAGTTACGAAATATGTATTTGCAAACAAGTAAAAAACAACGCAATATATAATGTAATATTTCACGTGGACGTAGATCCCTTCAGCCAACTGAAGGGATCTACGTCTACGTGAAATATTCAAGTCTAACTGTTAAAAAAATACTAAAAATACTTACCTACACAAGCTAAGAAAAACAATTCATAATTTTCAGCTTAATCATCTGCAACTAGAACTGTTTAAGAATTTTTTTTATCAAATCGGCGGGTATAAAGTAATTGAACATTTTCAATAATAGTCTGTTATGAAGATAAAAAGAACCACCTTAAAGCTCTGAACGTCTAAGTTTGCCCAAATTATTAAAGTCAACGTATTGTGCACAAAAGTACAATATTATACTCCGCGGTGGTGCAAGACATGAAGCACAAGCGATCTTACGTTTTGAAAGATTTCTTTCTGATTTTCTTTAATATCCTTATCTTTATTGATTTTTGTCAATCGTCCGAATGTCGTCATCATTAATTTTTTTTTGCTCTATGGCAACACTAAGGCTAACTGCTGATCCGACCTTCTCCCGTATTTTTTACACAAATAATCGTATAATTAAAGCTAATTATAAGTTAATCGCTTATTAAATGTGTTATCTTAATATATAAAATCCTTGCGTTACTGACTGACAGACACGCTACAGCCGAAACTATTGAGCGAAGGAAGCTGAAATTTGGCATGTATGTTCCTTGGGGACCGTAGGGGTGCACTAAGAAGGGATTTACCGAAATTCCCACGGGATCGGCCAAAACAGGTAAATAAAAAAAAATGCAGGCGTAGCTGCTGGCGTCCTCTAGTCTGTAATAATCTGTAAACGTATTAGTGCTTTATGTGAAAATAAGGTAAGTTTATTGTGATTTTTTTTGACAAACAATTTACCGGTAAAACTTGCATTGTCATTTAACAAACAGGTATAACTTTGTAACTACAATTTAAAATCAACTTATACGTATAAAATAGTTTTAATTAGTATATTTCTGAATAAAAACTGTCCACAAGTTCCTATATAACCACATATAAATAGTAAAAATACATAAACATAACCTAAGCCTTGTTAGTTGGTTACACAACTTTGAACGACATCAGCTGTTCTTTCAATATTTAGCTTTAAACCCTACTATTACTACTTATTTCAATTTTCTTCTTTACTTTTGAACAATACTTCCTTTAAACTTCTTGTATTTCTCTCTTTTCACTATGATTATGACTCATAAAGCTTTGGCTTGCCAGGAAGATTCTTAACTTCAACTAGGTTTAAGTGAATTGAAGACCTCTAAGGAGTTGTGTAACAAACTGATAGAGGAAAGAGAAGATAATGAGAAAGAAATGTTGAACTTATTGGAAAAAAATAAGAACTTAAAATGTGAAATTGCTCAGCTACATACTCAATTCTCTGATGCCATGAGTGCTCGGGATGGACTCCAGCTCATTGTGGACGGGTTTGCCGAGTGTAACTCACAGTATGAACTAGCACTTGACCGTATTCAGTTTCTAGACAAAGAGTTACATGAGGCAAATAGTAGAATAAGACATCTAGAATTCACCCAATAACAGATCACTACCTCGGCAAATCAAAGTCTGTTCGATGAGCTGGTGGTTCATGCTCCAAGCATGATTACTGACATAAATAATTCTAAAGCATCATTTCCAAATAGTCTCTCAGTGTGCAAAGAATCAAATAATTCAATAAAATTGATTAGAGGTAGTAGGAATAGAATTAAGGAATATGTCAAAATAAATAAATTCATAAAAAAGACCCAAAAATTAGTTCCCAGACAAAAGTTTTTCATAAAAACTATTAAGCTCAATAGGTAAAGATTACTTGCTCTTGAAAAATTAAGAAATTACTCACAGTAATATCACCAAAATAATTTGAAACATAAATTAGAAATAAATAATTTACAGGTAGAATTAAATAATCTTAGTGACAAATTAGTATCAATGACAAATAAATATAAAAGCTCTGAATTACAAATGAAAGAGTACATGTTGGCAATGAATGAGTTGGTGTCATCAAATAGTAATGAGTGCTCACAACAATTGAACAATGACATCCCGTTCAATCTACAACACTCACGAACTTGTTCAGTGTCAAAATGTGACCCTGTTTTAATTAATACTTCTGTAAACAAACCAAAATCTAAATGCATTATTAAACATACTTTAAATAAATTAGAAAATAATATACTAGACAGCAAAACTAAATTAGAAAACAAAAATAAAGTGATAATATTTAGTGATGAGGTTGGAAAAGGTATGGGTCAGTTTTTGGCAAACACACATGTGACGGATTAGTGATGAATTACTGTATGCCTGGTCTAAGTTCTATAGCTATTTTAGATAAAATTATCACTTGTAATTACCAGGATACAACTTTACTGATTCTACTTGGTAAAAGAGGATCTTTAAATAAAAAACTATTATATTTTTATTACAGTAAATTGAGTGAATTAAATTTGAATAAAATTACTATGCTCACTTTACCCTTTAGTAAATCGTTGCCACAGAAAGAAAATAATATTAGACATTATCTTAATACAAATCTGTGTACATGGTCTTATAACAATAATCAATTCCATGTATTCGACTCTAACAATTATGTTAGTAAAAGTTTATATTTGACGCAAGATACTTGCTATCTGAATTCCTTTTTTAAAAGACAGCTAGCAGCTTCGCTAGCATATTGTATAAATATTTCAGCCAAGAATTTGGCTAATAAACCTGTTGCTCCTATACAGCAACTAAATGACATTCATAATAATTCAGCCAATATTTTGGCTACACAACTTGACATGTCAATTAATTTAAATTAAATAGTACGACAATAGAGAGTACCTCTTGCAATGACACTTTAACTACTAATGAACCAGAAAGTACAAATAAGACATATTCAAATAATTATAAGTATGGCAATTCACGAGTCATAAAACTAGTTCATCAAAATATTCAAGGTATGTTGAATAAAGATTTCGAAATTGAATTGTTCATGAACGGTGAATACATTGACAGTATTGTGTATAACAGAACATTGGCTTAAAGATTACCAGTTCATGTGCAACTTCAATGACCACTTAGTTGGTAGTTCGTTCAGCAGACAAAATGCAATACATGGTGGATCGTTGATTTTAGTTAATAAACAACTTAAATTTAAGAATCGTATTGACATTGTGAATTTTTATGTTGAACGGACAGTTGAAATAGCCTGTGTGGAGTCTGAACAACTTGTTGTATTGAGTGTGTATAGACCACCATCTTCCATTTATGATAATTTTGAAGCTATCATGGATGATGTACTACGGAAGCTATGTCATCATAAAAAATCAGTACTTGTGTGTGGTGATTTTATTATTAACCTACTAGAACAGTCTTTGAATAGCCAAAAAATTTAAAATTTGTTCAAATCGTATAATCTAGATTGCTTATTTTTGGAACCCACCAGTATAACTTCTATCACCTCTACTTGTATAGATAATAAATTTACAGATATAATACCAATGAGTAAACAAATAATTAACAAATTAACATCCGATAATTGTGGACAATCAATAACATTCGCTACGCAGTCTAAAAAAGTAGGTAGTAAAGATTGAAATTAAACTACAGTTTACGGATTTTATCGCGTTGTATTGATTTCACTAAGTTATTACATTTGAAACTAAAGATCTAGAAACTATATTTTTAATTTATTACTAGCCGACGTTTCGAATTCTTTACAGAATTCATGTTCACGGCAGACTGAGGTGATATTTGTCTTTTTCTTGAATGTATAAGTTATCTCAAAGTACCCGAACATTTTCAACTACTGGTGTTACTATTTACGCAGAATGAGCTCACAGTGTCCTTAGGTCTTCTGGTGACTTTGTCCTTCTTGGGTTTCATTAGCCTTATGACAGGGTCCCAAGCTGGAGGAACATTCCAACCAACTTCCCTATTGAAATTAGGGTGTTTTTTAATTTCAATAGCCTCTCGTATCATCCTTGGAAGAAAACGATGTTCTTTTGCGAGTATCTGTGGTTCATCAAATCGCAGGTAGTGGTTGGGTCCTTGTTCCACATGTTCACACACAGCAGACTTTGTTGAGCGTTTATGTTTTATGTCAGCTATATGTTCTTTGAGTCGAATGCCTATGCTTCTCTTGGTTTGTCCAATGTATGAGAGCCCACATTCACAGTCAATTTTGTAGACACCGGCCTCTTGCCAGGGTAACTGACACTTGACAGATGGTAATAATTGACTGATCTTCGTTGGCGGCTTGTAGTAAGTTTTGATAGAAGCTCGCTTCAAGATGTAGCCAATTTTGTCGGTCACGCCCTTGATGTATGGGAGGACAGCAGGTTGTCTTTCTACTGTGGCTGGTTTTTCTTTCTTCTGGGATCTGTGACAGTGGCGCGGCGGTCGGAGCTTGTTGTTTTGCAGAACTTGCCTGACATGTTGAAGCTCAGCGTCCAGGTGTTTCTTGTCACAGATCCCGCGGGCTCTCTGAAACAGAGACATTCCTACAGTAGCTAACTGTTTAGGATGGTGGTGAGATTCACCGTTTAAGTACCTATTTGTATGGGTCTTTTTCCTATACACAGTATGGCTTAAGCAGTTGTTTTTATTCCTGATTGATGTAATACCGCCTAGAACTCATGTCACTCCGTTTTTCAATACACATAACATCCTTAAAATGTCATATAGACGAGACCTTCACTTGGCAACCCTGTTTTTTGGTGTGATTAATACCGAAGTGCCGCGGTATTTGTCTAACAAGTTAAAGTGGATGAGTGAAAATAGTAAATACCCAAAAAGAGCGACCTCTGTACCCTTGCGTGTTCCGACTCATAAGACGACTGCCTTTCGCGGTAGTTTCAAGTACAACGCAACTAAGTGTTGGAATAATTTGCCGCCGCCGATTCGCTCTTTAAACAGTGCGCTCAGCTTTAAAAGGAAACTCAAAGCTATGTTATTGCAAAAACAGAAAACTTGCTCATAACCGCATTTTAAATTGATTTTTTTATTAATGATTGTTAGACTAGATTGACAAGCATTAAGTTATTTAAGTTATTTATTATATTTTAATTTAGTTTATTTAAAATGAGTGAGCTGGTTGTATCATATTGCAAAGGTTAAATATTCATAATACATAGCTTTTTTTTAATATGGTATTAATTATTACATATTATAATTGAAATGATAATATTATAATTGATATGTTATTATTTTGTTTATTGACATCATATTATTTGTAATCTTGATCTATACCTTAACTATTGACATAACTATTTGACATCTTTTTTTATTTTTTTACACTTGACCTGCACTATAAAATTATTAATCTTCGTATATTTAGACATACCTATCTATATATTATTACCTAATTTTATTCACTTCACTGACATTCCTATTTTTATTTTTTCGTATATCCGTATACCTACTTGTATCTTAGATCTAGTATTATTATTTCGTATACTTATCCGTATTGCTTGTATTTTAGATTTAGCCATTTCTTTGTATTGGTCAATCATATAACTGAGACTTTTAGCTCTAAACCCATATGACTATTTAAATCTAATTGACCCACTAGCCACAAAGAGGCGCCAGCTGAAAATCAGCGCTGCAATTAACATTGCAGCAATATGCTGAGCTGCTGCCTTTTTTGACACACAGTACCGAGCCTAGCATAAAGAATAAATTGTATTCAAATGAATTCACATGTAATTATTATTATGTACCAACTTATTTTTATTCCTATATTTAATTATTTTCTTTTGACTTTGGATTGTATGACATTGTTTTTTAATTTTTTTTTTGTTTGTTGCTTTCAATTTAATAATATGTTCATGATTTTATATTATTATCTTCTTTACTGTGAATGTTATGAATGTACCTAGAATTTGTATTGTGTGATCAAAATAAATATATATTATTATTATATTATTATTATTATTATAAGTACATCTAAGAAAGCTAAAGACTTGTTTGCCTCTAATTCCATTGTGAATTGTATTTGGTTATTAATAGAATTAAGATGGTTTAGGAAAGCATTAACACTATCTGTTGGTAAAATTGTGAAAGTGTCATCTACATACCGCTTGTAGAACCTCGGTGTGATGGTGGCAGTCTGCAGGGCTCGCGCCTCGAAGTCCTCCATGAAGATGTCAGCGACAACAGGCGATACTAGAGAGCCCATTGCTACACCGTCTACTTGTATGTAGTATTTCTTGTCCCATAACAGATAGCCCGTTGTCAGGCAGTGTTTGAGTATTTCTGCATATTCCTCAGGCATGTTGTTTTCTGTCAGCTTCCTTCTAGTAATTTCTACACAGTCATGTACTGGTATGCATGTGAATAATGACTTTATATCAAAACTAACCATAGTTTCCTTGTCAGAGAGATGTAGGCGTTTGATTTCACTGACAAAATGGTAGGAATCTTTCACATGTGCTCTCGTGTTGCCTCTGAGGGGTGAGAGAATCCTTGCCATGTGTTGAGCCAGTCTGTAAGTTGGTGCGCCTATCTGACTAACTATCGGGCGCAGAGGAGCGTTTTCCTTGTGTATTTTTGGTAGCCCATACATTTGAGGAGGTTTTACACACGATGGTATTAAATATTTCACGTCCAAATTAAGTTTTTCGGAGTATTTCTTAACAATATCACAAGTTTGCTTGAGTATTTTGTTCGTAGGGTCTGACTTAACCAACTTGTAGGTACTTTCATCCGACAAAAGATGTTCCATTTTTTGTTTATACTCGGACGTGTCCATCACTACCGTTGCATTTCCTTTATCTGCTCGGAGTACTGTAAGTTCAGGCCTAGCTTGTAAGTTCTTCAGTGCGAGATATTCGATCTTAGGTAGATTCCTTGCCGGCACTTTCGATTGACGTAATACAGCAGAAACGTCCTGTCGTATGGCCTCGAAATCTTCCTTACTCACATTGTTCTTGACTAGGCAATCCTCAACGTTGCAAATAATGGTTTCATACGGTACTCTTGATGGAGTTATCGCGTAATTTAAACCTCTGTTAAGTACTCTCTCGGTATTTTCATCTAACGTGTGTTTTGACAGATTGACAACTGTTTGTCTATGGGCGGACGGTAGCGCAAAGAAATATAACCTAAACGTAGTCCAATCTCTTTGCGGTAGCGTGTGATTGGTCCGTGCGAAAACGTTCTGTTTCATGTTGTACTGGTCATTTGATTTTTGTTGTAATTTTTCAAATTTTTGAATTTTGTTACGTTTACACGCATAATATTTTGATGTTTCTCTGTTGTTTATTGCATCTATGCATTGTTTAAAATCAAATGAAGTTGTCAATCTGTATATTTCGTTAGATAAATTCTCAACATTTTTATTTATTCTGCGTAAGTCAGCTCGGTGTTCATGGATCTTTTGTATGAGTAACTTTTGGCTTGCCTGTTTTAAGATCTTAGCGCTCCCACGTATGTCCTTCTTGGCTGATATCTTGCAGCATGTAGGGATGAGATCGTGATCCCGGCATCTCTTCAAGAAATACTACCATTTTGTCAGTGAAATCAAACACCTACATCTCTCTGACAAGGAAACTATGGTTAGTTTTGATATACAGTCATTATTCACATGCATACCAGTACATGACTGTGTAGAAATTACTAGAAGGAAGCTGACAGAAAACAACATGCCTGAGGAATATGCAGAAATACTCAAACACTGCCTGACAACGGGCTATCTGTTATGGGACAAGAAATACTACATACAAGTAGACGGTGTAGCAATGGGCTCTCCAGTATCGCCTGTTGTCGCTGACATCTTCATGGAGTCCTCCATGAAGATGTCAGCAGATGTTCGAGGCGCGAGCCCTGCAGACTGCCACCATCACACCGAGGTTCTACAAGCGGTATGTAGATGACACTTTCACAATTTTACCAACAGATAGTGTTAATGCTTTCCTAAACCATCTTAATTCTATTAATAGCCAAATACAATTCACAATGGAATTAGAGTCAAACAAGTCTTTAGCTTTCTTAGATGTACTTGTCATCAGGAATAAAAACACCTCCTTAAGCCATACTGTGTATAGGAAAAAGACCCATACAAATAGGTACTTAAACGGTGAATCTCACCACCATCCTAAACAGTTAGCTACTGTAGGAATGTCTCTGTTTCAGAGAGCCCGCGGGATCTGTGACAAGAAACACCTGGACGCTGAGCTTCAACATGTCAGGCAAGTTCTGCAAAACAACAAGCTCCGACCGCCGCGCTACTGTCACAGATCCCAGAAGAAAGAAAAACCAGCCACAGTAGAAAGACAACCTGCTGTCCTCCCATACATCAAGGGCGTGACCGACAAAATTGGCTACATCTTGAAGCGAGCTTCTATCAAAACTTACTACAAGCCGCCAACGAAGATCAGTCAATTATTACCATCTGTCAAGTGTCAGTTACCCTGGCAAGAGGCCGGTGTCTACAAAATTGACTGTGAATGTGGGCTCTCATACATTGGACAAACCAAGAGAAGCATAGGCATTCGACTCAAAGAACATATAGCTGACATAAAACATAAACGCTCAACAAAGTCTGCTGTGTGTGAACATGTGGAACAAGGACCCAACCACTACCTGCGATTTGATGAACCACAGATACTCGCAAAAGAACATCGTTTTCTTCCAAGGATGATACAAGAGGCTATTGAAATTAAAAAAACACCCTAATTTCAATAGGGAAGTTGGTTGGAATGTTCCTCCAGCTTGGGACCCTGTCATAAGGCTAATGAAACCCAAGAAGGACAAAGTCACCAGAAGACCTAAGGACACTGTGAGCTCATTCTGCGTAAATAGTAACACCAGTAGTTGAAAATGTTCGGGTACTTTGAGATAACTTATACATTCAAGAAAAAGACAAATATCACCTCAGTCTGCCGTGAACATGAATTCTGTAAAGAATTCGAAACGTCGGCTAGTAATAAATTAAAAATATAGTTTCTAGATCTTTAGTTTCAAATGTAATAACTTAGTGAAACCAATACAACGCGATAAAATCCGTAAACTGTAGTTTAATTTCAATGTGTAACATTCGCGTAAACCCAAGAAGATACTAGGTAGTAAAGAATTAACTGTTGTGCCAAAAACTTTGCGTCGTCTCAAGGGACTTAAAGATAAACTCACAGACACACTACCATATTTGTGCTGTAATAAAGATCCTAACGAGTTGTACAATTCTTTCTTAAACATGTACTGTACTATTTTCAACTCCATCTTTATCCCTATAAAGATCACAGTTGTTGGTACTACAACCTTCAGTGAATGGGAAACCACTGAAATTTATAAAAGTAGAAATAGGCTTTACGAGTTGTATGAACAGAAAGTTATTAAGAAAAATGATGAACAATTTTGTAAATATGTAAAAAAATATTTTAAGTTATTCAAAAAGATTTGCCGTGAAGCTAAGGCTCTTTATTTAAAATCTAAAATTAAAAATAGTGAAAATAAAATAAAAGCAACATGGGACATTATTAACAATGAGACTGGAAGAGTCAAAAATAAAAGTAATGACTACATTCTTCACTTTGAGAGCAAGGTATTCAAATCAGATTTTGATTACAAAGTCCCTGAACTCGTCTCCTAATGATGCCGAATTTCTATTAAAACAAAATGTCAATATGTGTACCATTTGATTTAGTATTACTTATATTACCGAAAGAGATATCGTTAAAACTTTTAATACACTTAATTTTAAGAAAACAAGTGATTTTTTGGGTAATTCTGTTGTGATTACGAAATCCATAATCAATTCAGTAGCCCCTGAACTTGCAATAATTTTCAATAGTTTTTTTTTATGGTAATAGGCGGCAAACGAGCAGACGGATTGCGTGATGGTAAGCAATTACCGCCGCCCGTGGACACAAGCAACACCACAGTAGTCACAAGTGCGTTGCCGCCCCTTGGGGCTGGGAAAAGGGATAGGATGAGGAGTAGGATCAGGGAGAAGGGATAGGGGATAGGGCCTCCGGCACTCTCACTCACCGAACGAAACGCAACAGTTTAGCTACTGTTACTTTACGTAGATTTTCTGTGAGAGGGTAGTACTTCCCCGGTCGAGCCGGGAATTCGAGATTCATGCTGGAATCAGCAAGGCTCTACTACCTTGAAAAAATAAAAAAAATAAAATAGATGCATTGACTGTGGTGTATTTCCTAATCTAATGAAAATTAGTAAAATAACACCATTATTTAAGTCAGGTAGCACATCTGACCCCACTAATTATCGACCAATATCTGTGCTACCCACTTTTAGTAAAATTTTTGAAAAGTTTATTCTAGACCAGCTCCAAATTCATTTTAAAAAAACACTTAAACTGCTTCACAGTAAACAATTTGGTTTTACTAGGGGTCGCTCAACAACCGACGCTGGTGTTGAGCTTTTAAATAGTATTTTCGATGCTTGGGAGGTGTTGCATGATGCTCTAGGAGTTTTTTGCGACTTATCTAAGGCATTTGATTGTGTTTTTCAAACATTGATTTGAACATTGATTTAGAAACATTGATCAGGAAATAACATCAGTATGGAGTTAAAAACACTGCTTTAGATCTTTTAATTTCGTATTTAAGTGATAGGATACAGAGAGTAGATGTTAATGGAAAACGTTCTATGGGTTCAGTGGTCACAATGGGAGTGCCGCAAGGTTCAATTCTTGGTCCATTCCTTTTTCTTATATATATTAATGATCTGCCATATATTATGAAAAACAATGAAAAGATAGTGTTATTAGCTGATGATACATCACTTATATTTAAACTAAGACGACAGCAATCAACTAATGACGATGTAAATGACGCTTTCTCTGAAGTAGTTAATTGGTTTATTGCTAATAATAAATTATTAGCACTAAACCAGTCTTTTTAAACGAAAGAAAAACAAAATGTATTAGATTTGCCACACCTAATGTAAAACAAGTTGAAACCAATATACGGATGAATGGAGAAGAGTTGGATCTTATAGATAAGACCGTTTTCTTAGGCATAACTTTAGATTCTAAGCTACAGTGGGGACCATATATAAGTAAGTTGTCTAATAGACTTAGCTCTGCAGCGTACGCGGTTTATAAGATTCGTCAGTTAGCTGATATAGATACAGCCAGAATAGTATATTTCAGTTATTTTCACAGTATAATGTCATACGGCACTTTATTATGGGGCAATGCAGCTGACATTCAAACAGTGTTTGTGTGTAGCGAACTATTCGTACAATTTACAGTCTTGGATCAAGGCATTCTCTGAGGGAAAAATTTAAGGAAATTAAAATAATGACTGTCGCATCTCAATACATTTATGAAAACTTGATAAACGTCAGGAAATATATAAATATATTTTCGAAAATAAGCGACATGCATAGTATAAATACACGAAATAAAAATAAACTTGTGCTACCTTTAACTAGACAGCAAAAAATTAGTAACTCGTATAAGTGTCAAAGTATACGCTTCTACAACAAAATTCCAGGCAATATTCAGGCATTAAGTTTAAATAAATTCAAAGTATTTGTTAAGCAGAGTTTGTGTTCCAAAGCGTACTACTCAGTAAAGGATTACTTAGAAGACAAGAATGCCTGGGGTCGAGTTTCTCCAATTTGCACGCAGGCTAAAATGTCATGTAAAAAGTATAATATTACGAATATTTCACATTTGTAATTTATCTATTTTTTATTATTTATATTCTGACATTCTAAAATCACATCAGATTATTTTTATTTACTTTAATAGTAATTATTGTATTATGCTTTTGACATTTCCAAATTGACATTCAATTATTTTATTTATGTCTTGACATTTCCTATAACTTAAGTGACATTTAATAATTTTATTTACATTTGTAATACATTTTTTTTTGGCATTTTCAAATTGACACTAAATTATTATTATTTTATTTGTGACATTTTCATTAGATGACATTTTATTGTACAATTTATATTATTTTAATATTATTGTTTACAACATGTACTCAACCTTATGATTAAATGTAAGGAGCAAGTACAATGTGGCAATTAGTAAACTTTTCAACTAATATTAGTGGCAACCTGTCTGGTGGCTTAGGCTGGCATGCTTATGCACACACCTACTGATGGCATGGAGGCATAATGATTCAGGTCTTGCTGGCTCCCATAATCAAGTTTGAGCTGTACGATGGCTGTTGAATGCGGGCCATCAGTGGGCTGAGTCAGTTATAAGCGTCAGATGATATCCTGCATTGTACTCGCATCTAAACCTTTTCTGTCTGGACTTCAAAATAATATAAACGAAGAGATGAAAAATAATGAAATGACAAAAAAAGAAATGACTGAGTTTGTTTCGGCCTTTCTTCTCAAGAAGTCATTTAGCTAGGAAAAGCCGGCATCATCTAGAATAGGATTTTGACTTGTTTAAAAACTTGAGACTTGTTGAAAAAATATATCTTTAAGCACTATCAAAACTAGGAACACCTCACCTCATTTTCCCATTTCTCGCATCCGTAGAGAATTCATGTCACCCAAAACAAAATTATTATACACGAACTAGCCGCCTTTTTAAAAACAAAATCCGCTGTTAAATACAAAGTGTAACAGAGTAGACGGCATGTATTTCATAGTAGGTGCCGCGTACGTGACGTAACTAAATTGGACTTATCGCGGCGGATCCAAGCGACACTTCATTTTCTAGCGTCCCCGTAACATTAAAAATGTCGCAGATAGTATAGTTAAGTATAGAAGCCATTTTGGAAATATTTTAAGTTGTATAATAATGTAGAAAGATTGACAGAATTCGTGAAAATCTTACTAAGTAACTATTGGTGACTTTGTAAGCAGTTATTTTCTTACGATTTCAATTTGAAATTATCTGGGATGAACAATAAAACAGTGTTGTAGTTATTTTATGACAATTTTCGTCTGCTTATAACCTGAATTTTAGAAATAAAACTATTCAGATGAAGATAAATAATAATATTAAAACGCTTTTTGTTAATTACGCATATTCGCAACTAATTAAATTAATTATTACATAAATATATTATCATCGAAACTGTATTGACTTTTAAAACGTGGGCTTCATGGAATAACAGGAAGTCGCGTAGTAGTTCCACATACACACACTGACTCTGAGCAAGCTCTACAAAAGCTTGCTGTTATCAAATTGAATACACAAAGCTTTTGTTCTAAGCTTACAAAGTCGATCACGGAATCAATACAGAGCCAACCACGTGATCCTGTTACAAATACAGACCGCATCCCAACAATTGGAGTAGTACAATTGATACAATAGAGCGATTCAAATGTCCACAGAAACTTGTCGACGGAGTAGCCAAGACATTGCCTTGTTGGCTAAGAGACGTGATACTTCAGAATACATTAGAATTTAATCTGAATGTGCAAAGAAATGGGAATAAAAGGAACATACTGTAGATTTCGCAGTATTTACTCATCGCATCGTTATTATCATCCTTGTTTATAGTCTGTCCCAAACAGAACTGATCTCATTATGAGAAGCGTTTCATCGTACTTTAATATTGTACAAAAATATCATACTAAAAAAAATCGATGATTACAAAAATATCATTCCAAATTCGTCAACCTCTGGCCAAGGCCTCTAAGATTACCACACTAATTCGTTTTGAACCACTTTTCTTAGCACCAGTGTTATCCGACTAATGATAAATTGCATGGGCTTTCTAAATGGCTCTCTCAAAATTTTCACACCTTGAAAAAGACCAATCACCGCAAAGCTATCCTGACTATTGCTCGACGACGATGTTAACTTTGCGTACAGTAACAAATATATAATGTGGAGAATCGGAACGTAGTTCATCGATCTACCTCGTCTGGCCAGCCTGAGTCTGCTCATCACGTGCTGCTCAGTACGGTAGTGGTTGCTTTAAAGGCGTACGAGGTACACGTACTGGTGAATCATTCCTCGTTCTGCCTGACGCGAACCGCATCCCTGGCAATTTTCTTCGGCTTCCGTCAGTTTGCTACACTGCAAACACTCTGTCACCGTAGTCTAAGTTACCGCTCCTATTGAGACTGAAGACCATCAAGTAGGCAATCAGGTTCTTGATCATTTGTCTATTATGTTGTTCTTCCCCGGGGAAATAATAAGGGTTTATTATTTCCCCTTAGTGTGCCGTTTCATCGAGGTCTCGTTCCCTATAACCTAGTTACTACGAAAAACAACGTCACACTAATTAGTAATTAGCAAGGCATAGTGTAAGGAACTCAACTACTTACGCACCATTCGTAACTCACGCGCCAGTCGACGCCAATCGAACTGAATTTTCCATATCTACACATCCATCGTCAACACTCATGCCGCTTATATTATCCGTATAATTTGTTTATTTTCACTACTAAAATAACTTAAAATAACAGAGTTATAATAAAGCGGATCAAAGCATTGCATAGTGTTAACACAGTATAGTATTTCATAGTATAGAATAAGACCCTTTTGACTACGCAACAGGCACCGCATTGCCAACGGAATAGACACAGGCTACTAATTTGGTTTCTGCATCATATCGTTTTCTAAAGAACTTTCTGGAGGCTCAAATCAGCGTCTTCAATTCCCAAAAAGCCTCATTCAAAAATAACATCAGAACACTATTTTGGAACTTTCCTATCTGAACTGTTTACTGTGTAATAATACGTCGCGTAATTATTTCAAAAACATAAATGACCCGACCCGCAGTCGATCAGCCTAGAAGTGACAACGGTTGCTATCTATATCGAAACGTTGGGAAAAAGAAGTTATTTCGTTGCATAATAAATAAAAACAACAAATGCAAAAAATCTATGAGATGTGTGGTATTTAAATGACACAAAACAAAATGTCTTGTTTAATTCTGTAGCTAAGCAGTGACAAACAGACTGACTAACCGAATCCACATTTACTCTGAAGTACCTAATTTATTATTAACCAGCATTAAAAAATTACGCTCACACAGAAGGCTCTTTAGGTCAGTAATAAGGTAATTATAATTGGGTAAACATTAAACATAATTAATTTGCTTCGGGCCATAATTCTTCTCAAAATTGTTTACGTTTGGCCAATAAAATTATGCAGTGGCGCGAAATAATTATATTTATATCAAAAATGTAGGGCCATGCTATAGGCTACTACCGGGGTCCATAGGTGGCGGATAATGGATCGGCGGCGCAACGCCGCTAGCTGCTTCAGCAGTCCCCGACCAAACAGCACAACCTTAAGCCATCACGGGCTTATTACAAGGCCTAGATGGAACAGTCACATTAGTGCAGGATGTGACTAGGACGGCGGTGGAAGAGCACCCTGCGTGCCAACGGCGGCGTTCCACAGCCTAGTTAGCTGGCTACTGCGCACCCACCAACCCGCATTAGACAAGCGCGGTGGGTTAATCGTCTAACCCCTTACCCTCAATGACTAACACAACTAAACGAAGGCCCCAAGTGCCCGGCGTCTCCAATAGGAATGCCGCTAATGACAGTAGACGGCCGACTAATGGAGCAGGGGGCGCATACAATCCCCGGGCGGTAGGATCCTTATACTGTCAAACAACTACAGCTAGCCTAACGGATGCCGATAAACTTAATATATTAACGTTCAACACTAAAACTCTGAGAACGGAAGGTCATATAGCCGAATTAGAAAACGCTTTGGAAGAAATAAATTGGGACATAGTAGGTTTGGCAGAGGTTAGAAGAGATGGTGAAGCAATTTTAGAGAGAGACCAAAACATATTTTTCTACACAGGCAACATTAGTCAATTTGGAATAGGTTTTTTAGTATCAAAGCGCTGGCAACACAATATTTTACAATTTGTTTCCTATTCTGAACGCGTAGCTCTACTCAAATTTCGCATAACAGACTCCAAAAACATTACCATTATTCAGGTTCACGCCCCAACATCTACACATACGGATGAAGAAGTAGAAGAGTTTTACGATTTAGTTAACAAAGCGTATGACGAACATAAAAGTTCATGGAATCTGGTAATGGGAGACTTTAATGCCATAGTCGGTAGTCGTTTACCCTCCAACAATATCAATATTCTTGGACCTCATGGCTTAGGTACTCGAAACGAAAGAGGTTCACGATTACTTCAGTTTGCATTTGGACAAAATCTTAGTCTCAGTAACAGCTACTTCTACAAGAAGCCACAGCGACGCTGGACCTGGCAACACCCCAACAAAAGAACCAAAAATGAAATTGATTTCTGCCTCTCCTCAAGTAAGCAAATTAATTCTAACGTCGAAGTGCTCAATTCCTTAAAGTTCAAATCGGACCACAGACCACTAAGGATCAAAATCACTTTTAACTTAAAATTGCAGCGATTTCAAATGATTCAAACTTCTATTAAAAGATTAGATAAAGCTACATTAATAACCAATCAAGAACAATTTGTATTACAGCTCAAAAATAGTTTCGATGCTTTAAGCAACAACGACTCTGGAGACGTTCAAACGCAGTATGATGACACGCGAGACTAGAAGCGAAAGTCGCGCGTAGAACGGAAAACGCTTGGAGAAGCTTTTGGTCTATGAAAGATCTTTTGAAAGGCAACCTGCCTATGTCTCTGAAACGCCGACTCATGGACATGTGCATCCTCCCCATCCTCACATATGGTGCTCAAACCTGGTCTTTGACCGCAGATCAGAAGTCCAGCCTAGGGGTTTCTCAGCGAGCTATGGAGCGCAGTATTCTCGACGTAAAACTTGTAGACCGAGTCAAAAATACCATACTGCGCTCTAAGACACAAATCGCAGATGTGTCCCAAAAAGCAGCCAAGTTAAAATATGACTGGGCCGGTCATATCTGTCGTATGTCTGACGGTCTTTGGGCTAAAACTACCACTTTGTGGGTCCCAGATCGAAAGAGGCCACGCGGCAGACCCAAGATTAGGTGGCAAAATGATCTAAAACTGTATAATGCAGAGTGGACAACAACAGCTCTCGATAGAGAGAGGTGGAAAGAGGGTAGGGAGGCCTTTGCCCTGCAGTGGGACAGGTTAGGTTGTAAATAATAAGTATAATAATAATATCAAAAATATATCCTTTTTATCAAAAAAGGTATAATTATAAAAAGCAGCGATAGCGGAGTGGAGAGACCGACTGACTGCTATACAGCGGGTCCGGGTTCGAATCCATGGCACGCACCAATGACTTTTCGGAGTTAAGTGCGTATTAAATTGTTAATTATCGCTTGCTTATCGGTGAAGGAAAACATCGTGAGGAAACCTGCATGTCTGAGAGTTCTCCATAATGTTCCCGAAAGACATGTGAAGTCTGCCAACCCGCACTTGGCCAGCGTGTGTGGACTATGGCCTTACCCTTCTCAAAGTGAGAAGAGGCCCATGCCCAGCAGTGGGATAGTACTTAGGGATGATGATACTTTTTAACATTTTTGCAAAGTACTTTATGAAATTTTCTTAATATTTGTGAATTAAATTACTGTGCGTACGTTAATTTCTCTACATGTCATGGAGTATGGAGAAAACTATACACAACCTTATTTATGTACATTTTGAGAAATTATGTTGGCTTGGGTTCCTTGAAAAATAAAACTGTGCGCAACTAAAATAATCTTTTTGGTCTTTACCGAATAATATGCAATTGTTCTTCGAAATCAAACTATGGTATCGCCGAGTCTAATTTGGCATAGCTACTACCTAGAATTACCAACACAACCAACGCTCCTACATGTTTATTTACTCCCTACCTTACTCACACATATAAACACAAACACAACCACAACACTATTACCTTCATAACGAAGTAAATTTATGTAGATACACTCTCACGAACGAGTAGCTCCGAAAATACCCGACGCCCTGAAACTCCATAATTTTCAGGCATTAGTCAGGCTTGACAAATTCAGTGCTGCAATATAACGCATACAGGACAAACGCTACGTTCAGTTGCGTAAATTCATTTCGATTATGTTGTTTGTGACATATTGGAGACGCCGGGCACTTGGGGCCTTCGTTTAGTTGTGTTAGTCATTGAGGGTAAGGGGTTAGACGATTAACCCACCGCGCTTGTCTAATGCGGGTTGGTGGGTGCGCAGTAGCCAGCTAACTAGGCTGTGGAACGCCACCGTTGGCACGCAGGGTGCTCTTCCACCGCCGTCCTAGTCACATCCTGCACTAATGTGACTGTTCCATCTAGGCCTTGTAATAAGCCCGTGATGGCTTAAGGTTGTGCTGTTTGGTCGGGGACTGCTGAAGTAGCTAGCGGCGTTGCGCCGCCGATCCATTATCCGCCACCTATGGAGCCCGGTAGTAGCCTATAGCATGGCCCTACATTTTTGATATAAATATAATTATTTCGCGCCACTGCATAATTTTATTGGCCAAACGTAAACAATTTTGAGAAGAATTATGGCCCGAAGCAAATTAATTATGTTTAATGTTTACCCAATTATAATTACCTTATTACTGACCTAAAGAGCCTTCTGTGTGAGCGTAATTTTTTAATGCTGGTTAATTATAAATTAGGTACTTCAGAGTAAATGTGGATTCGGTTAGTCAGTCTGTTTGTCACTGCTTAGCTACAGAATTAAACAAGACATTTTGTTTTGTGTCATTTAAATACCACACATCTCATAGATTTTTTGCATTTGTTGTTTTTATTTATTATGCAACGAAATAACTTCTTTTTCCCAACGTTTCGATATAGATAGCAACCGTTGTCACTTCTAGGCTGATCGACTGCGGGTCGGGTCATTTATGTTTTTGAAATAATTACGCGACGTATTATTACACAGTAAACAGTTCAGATAGGAAAGTTCCAAAATAGTGTTCTGATGTTATTTTTGAATGAGGCTTTTTGGGAATTGAAGACGCTGATTTGAGCCTCCAGAAAGTTCTTTAGAAAACGATATGATGCAGAAACCAAATTAGTAGCCTGTGTCTATTCCGTTGGCAATGCGGTGCCTGTTGCGTAGTCAAAAGGGTCTTATTCTATACTATGAAATACTATACTGTGTTAACACTATGCAATGCTTTGATCCGCTTTATTATAACTCTGTTATTTTAAGTTATTTTAGTAGTGAAAATAAACAAATTATACGGATAATATAAGCGGCATGAGTGTTGACGATGGATGTGTAGATATGGAAAATTCAGTTCGATTGGCGTCGACTGGCGCGTGAGTTGCGAATGGTGCGTAAGTAGTTGAGTTCCTTACACTATGCCTTGCTAATTACTAATTAGTGTGACGTTGTTTTTCGTAGTAACTAGGTTATAGGGAACGAGACCTCGATGAAACGGCACACTAAGGGGAAATAATAAACCCTTATTATTTCCCCGGGGAAGAACAACATAATAGACAAATGATCAAGAACCTGATTGCCTACTTGATGGTCTTCAGTCTCAATAGGAGCGGTAACTTAGACTACGGTGACAGAGTGTTTGCAGTGTAGCAAACTGACGGAAGCCGAAGAAAATTGCCAGGGATGCGGTTCGCGTCAGGCAGAACGAGGAATGATTCACCAGTACGTGTACCTCGTACGCCTTTAAAGCAACCACTACCGTACTGAGCAGCACGTGATGAGCAGACTCAGGCTGGCCAGACGAGGTAGATCGATGAACTACGTTCCGATTCTCCACATTATATATTTGTTACTGTACGCAAAGTTAACATCGTCGTCGAGCAATAGTCAGGATAGCTTTGCGGTGATTGGTCTTTTTCAAGGTGTGAAAATTTTGAGAGAGCCATTTAGAAAGCCCATGCAATTTATCATTAGTCGGATAACACTGGTGCTAAGAAAAGTGGTTCAAAACGAATTAGTGTGAAATATATGCACATATGTGTGTTCTGCCTATATATAAGAAAATATATTTATACATACACACATCTGTATGAAAATACAAAATATATTTGCACACACACACACACACACATATGTGTGTATTGTGTACGTGAGAATATGAGTGACCTATTTACTTTTTGCAGTGACAGGGTGACTTCGTTAATCCCAAATGTGTGGCTTATTCTGGTGTCGGACTTGTCAGACCACCCAAATGCCTCCGACATGCCCTAACGGTTATTGTCTTAAGCCAAGAACCGGGACCGATTGCTTTACGTGCCTTCTAAAGCTATCAGAGTGCCTCGAAGTAAAATACGGTAGCGCTCTGATGTAAATTCCACACTCGGTAACCCATTCAAGTGGCGGCCTGTGCAAGCTTGCTTAACTTTGTCGAGCGCTACAAATGGTTATTAAGAGGACACACGAAAGTTTGTGAGAATGGCTGATGGACAGATGGATGGATGTTTGTAACCCTTTCACTCAGAAACCACTGAGCTGCCGAAGCCTCCACGTGGTAGAAAAGCAGAAATATAAAATCAAAGTGCATCGCTACAAAATCTACAGCTTATCCTTTGAGGCTTATGTATACGTCATTTATAAAATGTAGGTCTAAGACTTCTAAGAGAACACCACACACCTTTTCGGACATTTCCTGTGTATACAAGCCGCAACCCTGTTTACTAAGTTATGTACAGCGTGCGGTACAGTGCGCGGAAAGCTAAGTATTCCTTTTAGAGCGTGTATTTGTCATACGACGGGTATTTAATACAGCCGTAAGAAACCCTCCGTAACCAGTTGTAATATTTTCCATGTAGGTGATTATTTATAAATAGATAGTTACGGATTTAGCCTTAGACCAATTTAGGTTTACGCGTAGGCAGGTACTATAATTTTCTGTAGTTTGTAATCTTTGTTGGCACGCCAACGTTGTGAGGACAGACCAGTAAGTAATGGTTCAACTTCATCATTAAAATCTTTGTGTTGGATAGCCCATTTACAGAGGAAGACTATTGGCTATATAACCATATATACTGTATATAACATAAAGCTATGAGCCACGAGTGTGGAGCAATAACGCGAGTGGAACCGCGGGTTCAGCTAGTGCACTACAATAAGTTGCCCCTAATGGGCTCTATATCAGTAGCAACGATAGCCTAGTGGCGAGACCGACAGACTGCTACGCAGGGGGTCTCGGGTTCGGATCCACGGCACGCACCAATGAATATTTGAATTCCCAACAAGCAAAAACCGCTTCCAAAAATAAAATCGGGACACTTTCTGGCACAGAATTGTGTATCTGAACTTGTCCCACATATTGTACAATATGTTGCAAAGTCAAAAATATAAATGACCCAACCGTCATATGATGTTGATCAGTGAACATGGCTTCAATCCTGACTGAAGCTTTGGGAAAAGAAGGCACTTCATCGAATATTAAAAAACATTAAGTGCAAAACACCCACGAGATTTGTGATAAGTAAATGAAGGAAAACATGTTTTATTTTTTTATTCCTAAACAGTGACAAACAAATTAACTAACCACATTTACTTTTTAAGAACCTAATTTATATTTAAAATCCATTTAAAAATTATGCTTACACAGAAGATTCTGTAGGTCCGTGATAATGTAATTATAATTAGGTAAACATTAATAATTAATTTGCTTCGGGCCATAATTCTTCTCAACATTGTTTACGTTTGGCCTAGAACATCCTGCAGTGGCGCGAAATAATTAATTATATTTATATCTTTTATTAATTTTTGCAGAGTACGTTAAGAAATTTTCTTATTTTCGTGAATTATTAAGTAATTATGCGTACCTCTGCTATGTCATGGAATATGGTGACAGGCATTCATATATAAAGCAGCGATAGCCGAGTGGAGAGAGCGACAGACTGCTATGCAGGGTTCGAATCCATGGCACGCAACAATGACTTTTCGGAGTTAAGTGCGTATTAAATTAAGTGCGTATTAAGTTAAGTGCGCCTTCAAAATCTCTGTATACGATTCATATTTGGATTACGCAAATACGATCATGTCTCACAATTTCGAACACAACTCAATTGGTTACCCATACGATTTCGCCGGAATACTCACATACTTTCTCTACTATACAACATATTGTTTTTCAAACTCAAACTCAAACTCAAATATGTTTATTTCCATAAAAATGTTTAAATTTTTTGGACACGTCAGAAAGTCATACAAATAAAAAAAAATAAAAAGCAACTTTAAATGCATATTAACATAGTTGAGCATTGAAAAAAATGCCTGTTCAGAAAGTAGAGCCTCGTGAGAAGAATCAGGCAAGAAACTCCGGGCCACTCTTTTCTACGTCTTGATTCTATACAATTTAAAAACCTACATTGAATTTTTCATAAGTACATGAGCTGGTGTGTCTATAATGTTGTTGTCAATTAATAAGGCTTTTTTAATAATAATATAAAAGTACTTACTAGCATAATATAGACACAATAACTCACACTCACATGAAACTTAACACTAATCAAACATAAGTAGCCTGTGGGACTGAGCAAATTAATCCCAAGCATTTTTATCTTCAATATAATCTAGCAGTGAATAGTACCCTTTTTGACAAAGTTTACGTTTTATAATCTTTTTGAATTTATTATAACTTAAATTTTGAATATTGCTTGGCACTTTATTGTAAAAGCGCACACATTGGCCTTGAAAAGATTTTTTTTATTTTCTCTAGCCGGGTAGCCAGCACTACTAGCTTACTCTTATTTCTAGTATTCAAATTGTGGATATCACTTTTCTTTGAGTATGAGGCCTTGTTTTGGAATAAATATATTAGGTTGGAATAAATGTACTGGCTTGCAACTGTTAAAATGTTTATTTCCTTGAATTTATTCTTTAACGAAGCCCCATAATCCAAATTATAAATTGCTCGAATAGCTCTTTTCTGCAGAACAAAGATGGTCTGAATGTCGGCTGCATTTCCCCACAGGAGAATACCGTATGACATTATACTATGAAAATAGCTATGATATACAAGCCTGGCAGTGTCAATGTCAGTTAACTGGCGAATTTTCCTGACTGCGTATGCTGCAGAGCTGAGTCTATTCGACAATTTACTAATATGTGGTCCCCATTGCAGCTTAGAATCTAGTGTAATGCCTAAAAATTTGGTGTTATCCACAAGATCCAACACATCATCCTTAACCTTTACTGAGTTGTTCACTTGTTTGACGTTAGGCATCAAAAATCGAATACATTTAGTTTTTAGTCTATTTAAAAGCAGGTTGTTAACCTCAAACCAGCGAACCACCTTTGAGATAGCAATGTTTACATCGTCCATATCAATTTGCTGTCGTTTTAATTTAAATAAAAGTGAGGTATCATCAGCAAACAGTACTATCCCGTGCTTGTCATTGAGGAGGTGTGGTAAGTCATTAATATAAACTAAAAATAAAAAAGGACCGAGGATTGAACCCTGTGGGACGCTCATTTTGACTACAGACCCATGCGAACGCGTCCCGTTGACATCAACTCTCTGAATCCTATTACTCAAATATGAAGTAAGAAGATGCAGAGCAGAACTACTTAAACCATAGTGATGTAATTTCCTGATCAATGTATCATGTTCTACACAATCAAAGGCCTTGGACAAATCACAGAAGACACCTCAAGCATCATGTGAATCCTCCCAGGCATCAAAGATATGTTTTACAAGCTCAACACCGGCATCGGTCGTGGAGCGCCCCTTTGTAAAACCAAATTGTTTAGAGTGTAGAAGCTTGTTGTTATTAAAATAACTTTGCAGTTGGTCTAGTATCAATTTCTCGAAAATTTTGCTAAATGTGGGCAGCACAGAAATTGGCCTATAGTTGGTGGGGTCTGATGTGCTACCTGCTTTGTACAAAGGTATTACCTTGCTATCTTTCATAAGATCAGGAAATACACCACAGTCAATACACTTATTAAATATTAAAGCTAATCTGTTAGCAGCTAAAGCAATAATGGACTTGGTAATAGTAACGGAATTTCCCCACAAGTCTGCAGTCTTCTTTAAATTTATAGTATTCAAAGCTTTTATAACATCATTTGAATTTGAATTTAACCCTTCAACTACCTCCTATCTTAAAGGAAGATTCGAATTCCTACATGATACGCATAACCGTTATTTAAGGTCATCAGAAAATTTAAAGCTGAAGATGCCGGCTCATTGCACGGATTTTATTGATAAATCGTTTTGTGTCACTGCTGTTCGCCTATGGAATGCACTCCCATTACATATAAGACAGGCCCAGATGTTAACAAAGTTCAAATCCTTAGTCAAGGATCACTACTTATCACTATGATATTTCCCGTTCTAATATTATTTTAAGTATTGTTTATGTATGTGTATGTATGTATGTTGTATGTATGTATGCATGTATGTATTTTTGTTTGTATGTATAAGTATTTATATATGTGTAGTACATTCTTATAATATTACATAACTGTATATATTTAAAGTATTATTATCTTATTACTGGTACACTTACAACTACCATTTCTTTCATACCAATAATATCTCCATCCAAAGGTTGCCTGGTAGAAATCGCTGTTAGCGATAAGGCCGCCCTTTGTACTCTACTTAATATAAAATTTCTATACAGATGTTTTTTAAAGTGTACAATAAAGTATTAAATAAATAAATTGTTATACTACCTTGAAGGAAAACATAGTGAGGAAACCTGCATGTCTGAAAGTTCTCTATAATGTTCTTGAGAGATATGTGAAGTCTGCCAACCCGCTTGGCCACCGTAGTGGACATGGCCTTACCCTTCTCAAACAAACTTATGACTACGCTACATCTCCCACATAAAAAAATAAAAAAAATGATAAGGATAAGTATTTTTTTTTTACAAACATCCTTATTTATATTAATTGAATAAACCTTTAATTATTTCAAGTAAAGACATAAGTTTACATTGATTAACATTATCTTTTTGGTACATTTATATATTCATAAAACATTACTTTTACGTATAGCTAAAAGTATTTGAATTGTATCATTGACAATATATTTCTTAATAACTAAGGTTATAATATTAATTTATTACATATATATAAGTTTAATAGAATAATAAAATTAATCGATTGTGTAATTCATAGTTATATTTACTCAAGCATACATGAATAATGTAGGTATTATTTTGTTATTATAATATAGTAAGTATACACTATAAACATAGTCTAATTACATTATTAACTAGGAACAGTACAGCTTAGTTCTGTTTTTATGAATCAAATCAATGTTTCCTTTCTTAATTATTTCTACATTAGGCGATATGTCTCTAACTACTACATATGGACCTGAGTAAACAGGGCTAAATTTATTACCTGTTTCCTCTTTTAATAGTACCTGATCATTTGGTTTGTATATAATTGGGTTAATTTTCGAGTCATAATGCTCTTTTTTGATTTATTTTTTGTTTAATCAATCTTTTACGAGCTTCATTTTGCGTAACCTGTAGTCTATATCTTAACTCTAGAGGATAACTGTCATGATTGTAAAGTGGTTCAATGGATGTTGAAAGGTTGCTAGGCAAATTACATTTCTTTCCATATACCAATTCAAATGGAGTATAATTAGTAGAGCTATGTACCGACGTGTTATACGAGAAGCACCAGTAGGGTAACCATGTGCTCCAAGTTTCGGGATAATTATTGGACTGTATCCTTAGAAATGCTCCTAAATGTTTGTGAGTATTCTCCAACGCACCAATACTCTCATGATGGTAGGCTGTGGAACTTAATTTATTAATATTTAATAACTTACAAACCTCTGACATTGTTGTACTGATGAATTCGGTTCCTCTGTCCGTCGCTATGCTAGTAGGGACTCCATGCTTAAGAATTAAATTTTCAACGAAAGCTTTTGCAACTTCATTGGTACTTTTCGAAACAAGTGGACATGTTATTATATATATTTTGATAATTCGCACTGCATACTTAATATATAAGAATAATTATGTATAACTTTATCTAACGGTCCTACGATATCTAGGTATATTTTTTCAAACGCTGTATGTGCTGTAGTAGTCACGACCATCGGCTCTTTTGTATAAGTAGAATGTTTTTGTGTCTGACACTTATGACATTTCTTAACAAAATTAATTATGTCTCGCTCCATATTGGGCCAAAAATAATATTTCTTAATTGTATTTAACATTCGCCTAATACCCGCGTGGCCACTCGTAGGTAATAGGTGAAAGTCATTAATAATAACTCTTATATCGTCTTTATCAACTATCCTTTTCATACATACATACATAGACTCACGCCTGTTTCCCGGAGGGGTAGGCAGAGACTACGGAACGCCATCATTTTTAATAAAATATATCTCATCTATATTATTTTGTGCACAATATTCTCCGAGCTCCCTCACAAATGCGGCTGGCGTCAATTGCGATCGGGCTGTCGGGTTTATAAACAATGTAAATTGAGACGGCACGTAATAAAATGTACCTCTACTACTTAATCGTACGTTATCACTACTAACTTGTGACATCATTTTATTCCAGTTAGGTATTGTAATATACTTCATTTCAACAGATTCTTTCGGCTTACTATGGGTTTCCACGACTTTTGGCTGATCAGACCAATCGTCAGAGATAACCATATCATCCGAAGAATTGCTTCCTAATAATTTCCTTTTTTGTCCTCTCGTCATCACATTTATAACACATTCGTGCATCTCTTTCAGTTCTTTCGAAGACAAACATACCCTTGACAATGCGTCTGCAGCCGCATTGCATTTCCCTGGCACATAATAAATCTCATAATCGTACTCATCCAAAATCAATCTAAACTTCAATAACCTACTTGACGGATCTCTTAAATTAAATAAATATATTAATGGCTTGTGATCCGTGTATATTTTAAACTTACGGCCATATAAGTACGGTCGAAAATGCTTAACTCCCCACACTATAGCAAGTAACTCCTTTTCTATAGTGGGATAATTTCTCTCGGCTTTGTTTAGACTACGGCTAGCATAAGCAACTGGTCGCCCGTCTTTGTTAGACAATACGGCACCTAACGCATATCCCGATGCATCGGTTTGTAGGGTGAACATATTTTCATCAGAAAAATCGGGATATTGTAATATTGGAGAAGATATTAAACTTTGCTTCAATTTTTCAAAACTAGTCTGACATTCCTTATCCCATATAAAATTGACATTCTTTCTACATAGGTTATTTAGAGGATAGGCTATATTTGCAAATTTTTTGATAAATTTTCTGTAGTAGTTTGCAAACGCCACAAACCGTTTAACCTCCTCGACTGTTTTAGGAACTGGGTAGCTATTTATAATATTAATTTTCTCAGGATCTGGGAGAACACCGTTATCAGAAATAATATGACCCAAATATAACATTTCCTTCTTTAAAAATACACATTTTGCTGCATTTAACTTTAGATTTACCTGACGTAATCGTTCAAAAATTGAAATTAAATTTTTATTATGGTTTGATAGTGAATTTCCATATACTACTAGATCATCTTGATAGACCAGACATTTTTCATAATTAAAACCTGCTATTGCTAAGGTCATCATTCTGGAAAATGAACTAGGACTGGTCTTGAGACCCATGGGCATCCTAGTCATTTGGAGTGATCCGGAACAGAAAGCTGTATATTTTCTACTATTCGGGTCTAGTTCTACATTATAAAAAGCTTGGTGAAGATCTAAATGACTAAAATAGATGCATCCGGATAGCGAATCTAAAATTTCGGTTATATTTGGCAAAGGGAATTTATCGTTTTCTATTACATTATTTAATTTTCTGTAATCTATAACTAGCCTCCATTTTTTCTCACCAGTTAGTCTAATTTCTTAGGAACCAATAAAATCGGGCTCGACCAATTGCTTTTGCATGGTTCTATTATACCGTCTGATAACATACTATCTAGTTGCCTTTGTACTTCTGCCTTCTGTGAGTGAGGCAACCTATATGGTTTCATGAATATCGGCTCTGAATTAGGCTTTAATCGAATAGAATGTTGATATATGTGCGTAGTTGTTAATTTATCCCCGGGTAAAAAGAAAATATCGGGATACTTTGCGCATATACTTTCAATAGAAATCTGCTCCTCACCATTTAAATGATTTAAATTTAACAAAGACAATATCCTTTTTACTCAATCTGTAGTTTTGTCACACTTATCAAAACTGCAAACGTTGTAATCCGAGGCGCTATGTATAGTAGGTTGTAATTTATTAATAGTTAACTCCTTATCAGTGACATTTAAAATCTGTATAGGTATTTTCCCATCTACTGGCTTTGGCAATGTGCTAGCTATATATACACCTTCGCTTAATTAGGATGCACAAACAACGCACTCTTCTAATCTATTTGTAGGTATAAAATGAATCGACTCAGACCTAGGTGGTATAACAAAACAGTTTGTATAATAATTGTTATTGTTACTAATACCTAATGTTATAATGTTACCATCTAAATTATGTAGTGTCAATGTATTATTATTGTAATCTAATAATGATTTATGTTTTCGTAAGAAGTCGTCACCTATTATTCCATGCATCGAACATGGCAATGTTTTAAAAACATAGAACATATGCGTGAAAGTTGCGTCGTTCACTACTAAATCTAAATAAACATATCCTATGGATTGCACTTTGCCTCCGAGTCCATTGATCTCCGTGTTCTTATAAGTGAATGGAATATTTTGCTCTACTAAATGTTTATGTTTGATGGCCGAGATCGATGCACCCGAATCAAGTAACCATCGATATGGCTTACCATATAAAGAAAGTGTTATAATCGTGTTATTATCGCATGAAAAAATATGTTCTTTATTCACGAAAAAACTGATTGATATTGTCTTTGTCGTCATTTTTGCTCACATTTTCCGTCATAACATGCATAGATTCCGGATTACGTGTCCACTGGTTTCGATTACCATAATTAAAAGAAGACCTACCTCTTTGTGGTCTGTTTGGGCGCGTATACCGCGTACCTCGTGACGTTCCACCTCGCTGTGTGGCTGGATGATTCATCTGCACATCACGCGCCTGACCTCTGCTCGATTGTCCCCTAAAGATTCGACTATGATGACTCCTGAAAGTATTGTTTGTAGCTCGCCTGTAATTATAATTATTTCTATTAAACATTCTGATATCACTTTGAGAAGTCGAAGGAATTTAAGTCTCCTCGTCCACGGCCGCTTGAATGGCGTCCTTCAAGGAATCAAATTTCTGGGCTGCAATAATGGTGCTTATTCGACGGTTTCGCAATCCGTTAGCAAACCGCTTGATAGCTTGTTTTTCATTAACTTTCTTTAAAATAGTATAATTATCGCGGTTGCCTTCGGATTGTGAAATAGTCAAATCCACAAACATTTCGGTAATAGCTTTACCATAATTATCAATTGACATATTATTTTGGGAGAAAGAATGTAATTTGTTTTGTATAGCTGCAGAAGACTTAGTTGGCAATAACTGGGATCGCATATCTTGTAATAAATTTTCAACAGAATCATAGTCCTTACAAAGTTTCAATTTTGCCGTCTGAGACAAGCGATTTTTTAGCACAAATGTAATTAATTCTTTTTGCGCCTGTGAGTCTAATAATGTACTATAATAATCTATACTATCGATTATATGCTTAATACTAGATTCATCATGATTGGTCATTAAAGGCACTAAGTTTAATGCTACCTTTATCTCAAACTTTGCCATGTTTGTCAATTTTCCTTCGTCTTCGCTAGCGCTCTCAAAATCAGAACCACTACTTCTGTTACTACTCACAGTCGTACATAAATCTTTTATTTCTAAATATAATTCCTTTATCTTAACACAGTATTCATTAATTACCTTTAGCTCGTCACATTTAAATTCGTTTATTTTACTTTCTATACCATTCATCAACTTTTCAAAGGATCGATATATGGAACTACTATCACTAAGCTTATTAGAACACGTCTTAGATTCACGTCTACGCCTAGGACCAACTTTTACCAAATATTGTTTTATATTACGTAAGTCATTATATATTTTATCTAGTTCGCTAGCCATATGACACCATCACTTACGCATTTGGAAGGCAACCGAACCGAAGTAGAATATACGCTTTTATTTAAAACACTTGTTACGCATACACACTCTACGAACACTTAGTTATTTTTTTTTTGTTACTCATTTACACTTTATCACTTCGACACGCACACTCAGCCGAATTTGGTTGTCGTTGAACCGGGCTCCGTTGACGGCCTGACCATCTCAAGCCTCTGAAGGCCTGCCGATTTATCTCCTGGCGCATCCACTGCGCATGGCACCTTCTGTAAGCTCTGTACGCAAAATACAGGAACAGCAATCCCATCACACAAACAATAATAGCGGTCAAAATTGTTTGGATACTCATATGTGCCCCAATGTCTTGCAAATGAGCATTGTTTCCACCAGCTCCAGCAGCGTTTTGGGCGAGAAAAACCCCTTCTTTCGTTTGATATGACTGACACATCGCGTAAACGAGGATATAAAACTACGAATATCTTGAAAACTACAAAAATTACTTCAACTGTTTTAACCGCGTATCACGAACTCAGCGTGAAATTCGACGCGCGGATCCGCTATGGCAGAGTCGCCATGTAGGGATGAGAGTAATGAAACGCAACAATTACGACATCATACTGACTGTTTATTCAATAGTAACCAAATATATATAGTTTTTAGGGCTAATGAGTACATACAAACTTATGACTACGCTACAGTACCTAACCTTGCTGGATGGAAACCCCTCAGTAAAAAAACATTACACAAGAATCAATATTCAAATACAAAGCCACGAAAACAGAACACAAAAATAATATATTATATGACTTCTAAGTATTATGTTCTTCCAGGCACAGTGCAGGCATTCAACGCCCATAAATACTTTAATCAGAAATAAACACACTTGTCACCGGCTAAAGGGAAACAAGAAACAAGAGGCCAAAGTAACCCACCTTTATACAACACTATAAATTGCTAACCTTATTGTTTTCCGTAATAGGAACTAACACGGGCGCTTTGGCTCAGTATCAAAAGAAAAAATACAACAAAACGTTCCCTCTTTTATTTATAAAGTAATGAAAAGGCAGAAAATCTAATTATGACGACACCTACGACGTTTTGTCTGAACTTGAATCAGTTAAGCTTATTCAACAAATTCGTTTTACATAAATATTATCCTACAATTCTCAAAGTGCCATCCGATCAGAAACTAGGGAGAGCTCGCAGTAACTAAATATAAGTCAGCTGCATAATATGTCCATACACATATTATGTGTTACGCCGTGGTCCAGTGGATAGCGTATGCGCCTGCTGATCGGAGGTTCCGCGAGGTCTCAGTAGCAGCACGGAGTCTGGTGATTCCCTTCGGGGGTACCGGAGCGAGTCTATAAAAACAATATGTAAAAACGAAATCTTCGTAATATTTAACTGTATCATTTCCATCATGGTTCTAATCACTTTCGCGGATTGCCTGCATTATTAGGTATATGTAAAGTAAGTGGATGCTCCTGTTTCACCATGTCTATTCTAAGGAGGCTAACTAAATGAATACATACATACATACATATCGTCACGCCTTTTATCCCCGAAGGGGTAGGCAGAGGTGTATTTCTACACCCACTTTTCGCCAGATATACTTTAGTCCCGCGTAATAAGGGGCGAGCCTATTGCTGTAGCGGGCACATTTCCAGACTCCGTGCTGCTACTAAGAATTTCGTGACAGAAAAACCCAATAACACTGCCCGACCCAGGAATCGAACTCGGGACCTCCCGATCCCACGCGCACATTTATGCCGCGAGACCAACGAGGCAGTCGTATAGGGTTTGATGTCGAGTTTTCCGTCTTTACGCAAAGATGGTATTTGCATCGTGTTATCCCTTAGTCGCCTCTTACGACACCCACGGGAAGATAGGGGGTGGTGACACTTGTATTCTATGCCGTCAACCACACGGCGAATGAAGTGAAATCAAAATGAAATGAAATGAATATCAAAATTAAAATTAAGTATTATGCTTGAGTATTATTATGTACAGTAAATATATATAAGTGATATGTGTAACAGTTGCAGCACCTTACAAAATGTAAATTATGTGTATTAAGCACAACCTGGCGATGAAAAAGAGTGACCGTGAGTTTTATTGCCCGTTCTTTCTTATGGTTCTAAGCCCTTACTTTGCGAACTTGACAATGAATGTAAATGTAGAGTCTTTAAGTAATTATTTTATACATTTACTAGAGGACCCGTGCTGCTCAACAGCATATTTTAATATTATAAAAAAGCTCTTACATATAGGTATGATGAGAAAATTGTAGCCTTATCTAATAAGTAAAAAGATAAGTCAAAGTCAAAGTCAAAAATCATTTATTCATCTAGGTCACAAGGTGACGCTTATGAACGTCAAATTTTAATGTACATTACTTAATGCTTCTACATTTACATTTACTGCCCATTCGCAAAGCAATAGGTAGAACCACGAGAAAGAACGGGCAATAAAACTCGTGGCCACTCTTTTTAATCGCCAGTGTTATGTTACATATTTTGTTTTTGTAAGGAGCTGCAACTGTTTCACATTGTAATTAATTACTTGTAAATAGTAAAAGAACATACATAATACTTAAATAATTAATGCAGTTTCCAATTTAACTGCTGTAGTAGCCTTCCAGTGTGAATATTGTGTAACAGGAGCATCCACTTACGTTTTATAATGTAGGCAACTCGCGACCATGTTCATAACTATGGTGGAAATATATGTTACAGAAGTGACTGTATATGAATACACAAAATTACTAAAACATTAGTTTACAGCCCATAATCACGAGTTATCTTCATCTTACAGTGCAGTAAAACTTTAATAAAATTAGTGGAACAACAATGCAAATGTAAATGTAGTACCTCAGTTGAATGACCTAATAATACATGAACAGTAATTTAAAAGAACTAGAAATATTATATAAAGATTAACTGAAAAATGCAAAGTATCTATATAATTCTAATTAGGTATAAAGATCATGAGTTGTCTAGCGTAAGTGACCAGCTATCCTTATCACTGAAATAATCATTAATAGTATAATAACCTTTCTTCATAAGGCAGTCTTTTATTTTAGTTTTAAATGTACTAAATGGTAATTCTAAAAGACTAATTGGTATTTTATTGTAAATACGAATACCTAGCCCTACAAAAGAATTATTAACTTTATGTAAACGATGATAAAGGGCATATAACCTATGCCTGTTTCGAGTATTTATGTTATGTATATCGCTTTTTGTGGTAAATAAACCTATATTTTGCCTAATGTACAAAATATTAGCAAATAAAAATTGCGAGGCTACTGTAAGAATTCCTATAGACTTAAAGCGTTCCCTAAGAGTATCTTTTGCACCTAACATGTATATTGCTCTTACCGCTCGTTTTTGTAGAACGAAGATATTCTGAATATCCGCAGCTTTGCCCCATAACAAAATGCCGTAGGACATAACACTGTGAAAATAGCTAAAATATACTAAACGAGTCGTGTCGATGTCAGTAAGTTGCCTAACTTTTCTGACGGCATACGCAGCAGAGCTTAGCTTTCCTGCAAGTCATGCTATATGTGCACCCCATTGTAACTTATTATCTAGTGTAATACCTAGGAACACTGTAGAGTCTACTGTGTCAAGTTCCTCCCTATCTAGCATAATATTAGGTCCCAGTTGTCTTATATTAGGTAAAGCAAATTTAACGCATTTAGTTTTCCTAGAATTAAGTACTAGGTTATTTGCTGTAAACCATTGTGTATCTTGTAATAGTGCATTATTTACATCATTAAATTGATTTCTATTCCTATCTACTTTAAAAATATGTGACGTATCATCTGCAAAAAGTACAACATCACAGATGTTTTTTAAATAAAAAGGTAAGTCATTAATTTATACAAGAAATAGAAAAGGACCTAAAATTGAGCCTTGTGGAACGCCTAGCTGTATAGGTAATTTAGAGGATGTAGTCCCATTTACATCGACACACTGAAATCTCTGCCGCAGGTACGAATCGACAACACTAAGTGCGGTTTTCTCTACGCCATAGTGGCGGAGCTTACGCAGTAGCGTGCCGTGCTGAACGCAGTCAAATGCTTTAGATAGGTCACAGAACACTCCAATAGCATTCTTTGATGACTCCCAAGCACTATAAACGTGTTTAATGAGAGCAACGCCCGCATCAGTAGTGGATCTACCTTTAGTAAATCCGTATTGATCCTTGTGAAGCAGACTATTTAAATTAAAGTGGTTTAGTAGCTGCTTTAAAAGAATCTTTTCAAATATTTCACTAAATGCCGGCAAGATAGATATGGGCCTAAAATTATTAATTTCATTTTTACTGCCAGATTTGAATAAGGGTATAATTTTACTTAATTTCATCAAATCCGGAAATACGCCTAGGTCAAAGCATTGATTAAAAATTATAGATAGGTAAGGCGCAACAGTCTCAACTATAGTACCTAAAATTTTAATTGAAATGCCCCAAAAGTCACCGGTATTTTTAAAATTAATTGAATTATATGCGATCAATATATCTCGCGGGGTAACGTGCTCGAATCTAAACACGCTCTTGCATTCAGGTACACGGCTAAGCAAAAAATTTCCAGCGTCTAAAGATGATGATTGTAAACAGCTAGTAGTTGTTGAAGGTATGCTCGCAAAGAAACTATTGAACATATGTGCTACTTGAGTTTTATTGGTGACTAATAAATTGTTTTCTTTAAGTTCAAATTGGTTTTCCCGTGGTCGTGCTCTTCCTGTTTCATTATTTATAATTTTCCAAGTTTCTTTAATTATATTTGTTGAATGCTTAATTTTACTACTAATAAATTTAGATTTTGCCATAATACAAACTTGTTTAAAAAATTTTGAGTACTTTTTTACATAATCTCGAAAAGGTGTGTCAAATCTATGTTGTTTCATACCATATAATTCAAACAACTTGGCTCTACTTTTGTATATACCTATAGTGGCCCACTGGTTAAAAGATCCTATAGTACCCTTTAGTGTGACTGTTTTACTCTTGAAGGTATTTTGAAACTCATTATTTACTAGTCCAAAAAGTGAGTTATAAATTGTATTTGGATTTTGTGAGTTCAATATTGAGGTATTGAGTTTAGCAATAATATTGGTTTTGAAACGTATTAGACGATTGGTAGTCTGAGGCCTACATTCTACTGTACGTGATTTAATATATGTTGAACAGGGAAAACTAGCTATCTGTCCACGGTGATCAGAAGGGAGAGAACTAATTACTACTGGGTTTGTGGCAGCACAAGAACTAAATATGTTATCTAAACAAGTAGAAGATGTTGCAGATACTCTAGTAGGTTCACAGAATAGGTTACTTAAATTAAATGACTTGAAAAGATTCAGAAATCTAATACACTGTGAAGAGTTCTCTAAAATATTAATATTAAAATCGCCACATACTATAATATTCTTATTACTACATTTAATTTTATTTATAGCATCTTCCATAACAGTCTCAAATAGATTATAGTCACCAAAAGGAGGTCGATATACACAAATTACTATATATAGGTCTAATTCCACACAGGACAACTCATTAGTGCGCTCAATAGATAAATTAACAATATCTTTACGTTCCTTACATTTTAATAAATTTGAAGTTATTATGAGAGAACCGCTTCTAATAGCCTGCATTCTTATATACGAACTCTGCACTGTATAATATTGATTTATAACAATAAGCTCATGGTTCTTTAACCAATGTTCAGTTAAGCACAAAACCTTAACATCATATTTTTCTAGAAATAAACTTAACTCTAATTCTTTGCCAGATGATATACTTACCAAAAATATAATAGGTATATCACAAAACTTTTTTCTCACAACATTGGCTTTGCGTTGCACCTTAGGTATCGTAAAATTTCCACCTTGGCATTGCTGAATGGTTTGCCGCGCAATATGGATATACCTATATACTATGCATAACTCAACATTGACGAAAGAAAGTTCTTCAATATGACTGTGCTGCCCTACCATTCTTTTCATTAGGACACTGTAATGTCCTTCGTCCAGGTGCCCAGAAAATAGCAAGTTATGAACAATTTCGCTAATACCATAGTCAGTAATTGTATTACTGTTTTCCAGGTGAACTCTGAATTGACACTCGGGATATAGCTCACTTACACTCTGAAGTTCAGCATGCCCTGCATACTGTCCATTGGCACCCATCACACGTTTGTAATCTGTTGCAATTGTAATGGTCTGGTCATATGCTTCGTCCCCAACAGTAAAGTTACTATATACATCCCACTTATTGACAATGTTATCCACAGTGGTATAAGCAATTACCGTCACCAAGAATGGAAATCACTTGAAAATTGTTGATGGTAGAATTAATCAAATCTGAACCCGTTTCCACCCGTATTTTTTTAGCAGTAGGAGGACCATCCGGTACCAAATCTCCAACAGGGCCGTCATTGACCAAGATTCTTTGTTCAAACTTTCTCTGAGCATTTTTCAATTTCCTTCCAAGAACCATCATTATACCTAATTGAAAACACAACTACTCACAAAGAATACGTTATTAAATCAGAAACTTAAGTAACTAACTTACGCTAACTTCACTTTTTTCTTTATCTGTCTATATTTTAGTATCAAAATTAAAAATATAGATTTTTTTTTATAAGTAAGAAAATAGGTTTTATTTCTGTTATCTAGCTAAATATATCTGTGAGAATCACGATTCATTTTGTTTTGTGTATGGGTGTGATTAATCCATCATAATTTAGAAATGTAATGATGACGTTTATAGTTTTGGTCGAAATTGTACTTTTGGTAGGAATGGTAGCTTTTATAGCAATCGTAAGTAACATTGCTACCAAAACTACAATATATGCCAAAATACCATTTCTACCAAAACTACTATTCCTACCGAAAATACTATTCATATCAAAACTACTATTTGTACCGCAACCACTATTCGTACACTATCATACTTATCTACCATTTTTTTTAAACTACCATTTCTACCAAAACCGCCGGTGCTGTCAAAAGTACCTACCTTTTCTCTCAAAACTACTATTCTTACCAAAGCTACAATTTCTGCCACTGTAATATGTTCCACATAAAAAAAAAATTAAGATGCCCGAAGAAAGTCCGTAATTTAAAAACACATAAAACGTAAGGAAAATTCCTCAACATCAGAGATCAGTTCACCCAACATTAAGGGTTAACTGGTAACATTCAGGGAATATTACCTGCCATCAGCGATAATTCACTATAGTGATAATTTGACCAACATCGGGTATAATTTTACACACCACCACACTCACACCCGTATGAAAGTAAGGCAAGGTCACCTTAAGGAGGCATAACGTTTTTTCCTGGCAGTTACCGCAAGGAACTTATTAGATGCCATAAAAATATTTTTGAATTAAGAACCGTCCATGTAGAGAGAAAGCAATGGAAGCTTAAGAAATTTAAAGGAATATATTGAAAAATAAGTTCAATGTCCACACCTATCTTCCTTCAAACTAACCCAATTTAAGTGAGCATACCATCAAATGAAAGAGCTCTTTTCAGCGCGTGTTTTAGGTTTATAACGAAACGCCTACCTCAATGAGAACCAGATATATAGAAGCAGAAAGTCATTGACTACGGCTACGAAAACGTAAAAGAATTATGGGAGAAAACTGTTTTTGCATATAACTTGATGAATGTGCAAGTTAGGTAATTTCTTATACTTGATGACAAATCTATGTAGCGAGAGCTTTCATTTAAAAAAAATATCATGCGAATCGGTTGCGTAGAACGGGCTAGCCGACTCGTATTATAAAACACAAATTCTTTTAATATATAGACTTGAGGACCCGTGCTGCTCCACAGCATATTTTAATATTATAAAAAAGCTCTTAGGCATGTACCAAGATAAGGCTACAATGCACTCACCATACCTATATGTATAGGTATGGTGAGTACATTGTAGACTTATCTAATAAGTAAAAAGATGATATTCTTACCAAAAATACATATAACACAAAATTAATTTTCTCTCAACATTGGCTTTGCGTTGCACCTTAGGTATCGTGAAATATCGACCTTGGCATTACTGAATGGTTTGCCGCGCCATAGGGATATTTAATATGATATGTATAACTGAACATTGACGAAAGAAAGTTCTTCAATATGACTGTGCTGCCCTACCATTCTTTCCATTAGGACACTGTAACGTCCTTCGTCCAGGTGCCCAGAAAATAGCAAGTTATGAACAATTTCGCCTACCATAGTCAGTAATCGTATTACTGTTTTCCAGGTGACCTCTGAATTGACACTCTATATCCTTCAGAGTAATCTGAAGCTCACTTACACTCTGAAGTTAAGCATGCCCTGCATACTGTCCATTGGCACCCATCACACGTTTGTGATCTGTTGCACTTGTAATGGTCTGGCCATATGCTTCGTCCCCAACAATGAAGTTACTATATACATCCCACTTATTAACAATTTTATCAGCAGTGGCCAAACGAATTTCATAATGTTTATTCTCACTTCCATATAAACAATAAGGAAATGCGCGGAATAAGCAATTACCGTCACCAAGAATGGAAATCACTTGAAAATTGTTGATGGTAGAATTAATCAAATCTGAACCCGTTTCCACCCGTATTTTTGAGCAGTAGGAGGACCATCCGGTATCAAATCTCCAACAGGCACGTCATTGACCAAGATTCTTTGTTCAAACTTTCTCTGAGCATTTTTCAATTTCCTTCCAAGAACCATCATTATAATTGAAAACACAACTATTCACTAAAAATACGTTATTAAATCAGAAACTTAAGTTACTAACTTACGCTAACTTCACTTTTTTCTTTATCTGTCAATATTTTACTATCAAAATTAAAAATATAGATAAACAACTTTTTTTATAAGTAAGAAAATAGGTTTTATTTGTTATCCAGCTAAATATTTCTGTGAGAAGCACGATTTATTTTGTTTTGTGTATGGGTGTCATTAATCCATAAAAATTTAGAAATATAATAATGATGTTTAAAGTTTTGGTCGAAATTGTAGTTTTGGTAGGAATGACTGATTTGGTAGCAATCGTAAGTAACGTTGATACCAAAACTGCAATACATATATGCCTAAAATACCATTTCTACCAAAACTACCATTCCTAACAAAAATACTATTCCTATCAAAACTACTATTTGTACAAAAACTACTATTCGTACTAACAATATCATATCTAACATTTTTCAAAACGACCATTTCTACCAAAACCGCCGGTGCTGTCATAAGTACCTACCTACCTTTTCTCTCAAAACTACTATTCTTACCAAAGCTACAATTTCTACCATAACTACCACTAAGTATGTGAATAAATTATTAACTTACTTACTTTTTACTTACTTTACAATAGTCCTATGAACCGCTGTAATATGTACTACATAAAAAAAATTGGGATGCCCGAAAAAAGTCCGTAATTTAACCTTTAGTTACCGACCATAATTTTTGGTACGTATTTGCCGAGGTTACGTCACGGTGACCCCTCTATTTGAAGTGGCGTTTATAATAGAATCGATATTAAAAATCTATTAAAATTATACCTGATTTAAAATGTTACTTATCGAGCATTGCGATAAAATTATAATAAAACAGCTAGAATAATTCTAAAATACTTTTAATTGCAAAATTACAAAAATGGCACATTTTTAGGAACATAATTTTTAGTCTCATAAAAAAATTAAGTAAGTCATAAAATATATTGACAAAGGTAACTTTTCTTATATAATTAACAAATATAGTCTATAATCAACAAGATAATAGGAAATATTATAAACATCTAATCATCTAAAGCACAATCCCGGCAGACTTTTTGGGCACATTGAAGACATATGTATTTTTTACACCTGATGCACTGATGAGGAGTCTTCCTTTTTAACTTGGGTGGACAAATGTTGCAATTTTTCCTAAATTGGTTGGTTAAGACTTCTTCATGGTTTTCTTGTTGTTTGAGTATCAAATCTTTACCAAGAATACGCTTTATTGTAAGCGTTAGCTCCCTTACTCGTTTATTCAAATGCGGTACAACCAACTCTCTAGCAAGATTTTGCAAGAAGCTCCCCCGTTCCATCGGTGGCGCATTTGTACAGGATGAATAGATTACATATGTATTTATTCCACTTAAATCTAGAATGCTATAAAATATGGCCAGTGGCCATCGTTGTGTACGGCGACTACAGGAATAATTAGAACATTTTCTGTCCACCTCATCGACGCCACCTTTAGTCATATTGTAATCCATGATGACTTCTGGTTTATTAGTTTCTGGATCAATATGAGCTGAGTGATGCATAGACGAAATTAATAACACTGCCTTATACTTTTTTGGCACATACGACACGAGAGTAAAATCTTTGGTAAAACCATGCAGACTTGTTCCAGGCTCTCGGGTTTTTGATGCCTGAAATGAAGGTGGTATGTGCCGTTTGTTTTTTTTTAGTGTACCAACATACGTCAGTCCCCGTTCCATCAATTTCTCCATGAGTTCAACAGAGCTAAACCAGTTGTCAGCAGTTATATTTCTGTGTGTATTTTCAAAATCCTTACACAATCGTAGAACTGATTGTGTGGGTATAGCCAATTTGCGATCCTCGTCAGGAAGGCCAACACCATCTGAATTCTTACCATAGTAAATATAAACATTGTAAACATAAAACGTCTTTGCATCACATACTAGTACAATTTTTAGACCACATTTAGCCGGTTTTTTTGGCATATACATAATAAACTTTCATCTACCTCTGTACGGCACGAGCATTTCATCAACGCAAAGATAAGCGCCAGGGACATATGCTGCTTTACAGTTTTCTATGAACCTTCCAAATAATTTAGAAATGGCTGCCAAAGGGTCTTCCTGAATACGCAGTGATCTGGTTTCAATGTCATCAAACCGAAGAACTGTGAGCAAATTCAAAAATCTATTTTTGGATAGTACGCTTCTAAAAAATTCACGTCCCGTCCCGTCGGTTGCAAATAGATAGTTTATGTTTTCACGATTCGATTTGAAAACTGATGTGTAAAATAGGACACCAAACAATGCCTTTATTTCCTCCAAATCTGTATCACGTTGCTCAATTCGGTCAATATCTTTGTATTTTGCTCTCATAAAGCTAAGTTTTTTTATTGGTGGTGTACATGATCATTTTTTCAATCATTTCAGAATCAATAAACTCGGACCACAAGGTAACAGGATTGGTACTTTCTCTACGCCTCTGAGATAAATTACAAACTATATTATGACTCAAAGCTCTACAAGATCTTGGTATAGGCTCGAAATAACTCCATTTATATCCATTTTTACCATAATACGACCTATCTCTTCTTTGTTGGGGGTCATCATTCGTGGAAGAATGTTGTGACGATAACTCACCAACACTTGAAGTTGCCGATTGGGTACCTTGTTGACTTTGTGACAAATCTGGTGAATCTTCTTTCTCGGACTGCTCCGAGTCCGTATCGTGATCGCTGAGCAGGCGAAAATCAGGGTCAACTATCTCAACGTCACAATCACTAAAGTCTTGTAATTCTTCGTCTATCCAGCTCTCTAAAACCATTTCATGGCTGGGATCATTCATATCCACTTGTCTTTTTCTCTTACGTCCGTTTCCTGCAGTACTTGGTTGCAACATCTAAAAAAGAAGACAAAATAAGCATATTTGTAGGTAAAACAAAAAAATATAAATTCTTAAAATAGTAACATTAACACCGACCTTACGTCACGGTGACCCCAGAGGTCCGATAGGGAGTAAACGTGTGAACGTGCCGCGGGTGTACAGCCAACTAACGAAAGAGCAAGTCATAACAAGCAGCTACTGAAAGAGACAGGTATATAACGCTGTTAGTTGTGGAAGTATACCAGTTTCAACTTGCGCGGGGTCATGGTGACCCCACCTCGGCAATTAAAGGTTAAAAACACAAACATTTTCCTAACATAAAACGTAAGGAAAATTCCTCAACATCAGAGATCACTTCACCCAACATTAAGGGTTAACTGGTAACATTCGGGGAATATTACCTGCCATCAGCGATAATTCACTATAGTGATAATTTTACCAACATCGGGTATAATTTTACACACCACCACACTCACACCCGTATGAAAGTAAGGCAAGGTCACCTTAAGGAGGCATAACGTTTTTTCCTGGCAGTAACCGCAAGGAACTTATTAGATGCCATAAAAATATTTTTGAATTTAGAACCGTCCATGTAGAGAGAAAGCAATGGAATCTTAAGAAATTTATAGGAAAATATTGAAAAATAAGTTCAATGTCCACACCTATCTTCCTTCAAACTAACCCAATTTAAATGAGCATACCATTAAATGAAAGAGCTCTTTTCAGCGCGTGTTATAGGCCTAACGAAACGCCTACCTTAATGAGAACCAGATATATAGGAGAAGAAAGTCATTGACTATGGCTACGAAAACGTAAAAAATGTATGGGAGAAAACTGTTTTTGCATATAACTTGATGAATATGCAAGTTAGGTAATTCCTAATGCTTGATGACAAATCTGAGCAGCGAGAGCTTTCATATAAAATCATGCGAATCGGTTGGGTAGAACGGGCTGGCCGACTCGTATTATAAAACACAAATTCTTTTAATATATCCTATACCCTATAAAATTCTTGCCTCTTCTTCACCTACTTCTTCACCTGCAGAGTACTTGTTCCTTGAGATTAATGTCAAAGGTGCCAAAGCTGTGCTTGGCGTCGTATATTGTCCACCAACCGTCGATTATTTCTCCAGTATCGAGCCGATACTGGAATCTTTAGGGTCAGAGTATGAACATCATCTCATCATGGGTGACCTTAATACCGATCTCCTTTCCAACCATTCCAGCCGTACCCGTAAGCTCCTTAACATCATTGAGTCAGCCAGCCTCCACATTTTGCCGTTACAGTCCACTCACCACAATGCTAATGGGGAGGACACATGGCTTGACTTAATGCTCACATCCGCTCCTACTTTAGTTTCCTTTCATGGTCAACATCCTGCTCCTGGATTTTCCCGTCACGACCTTATTTTCCTTTCTTATCGCCTAAAACCTCCTAAATCCTCTCCCAAAGTTCTGCACAAGCGTTGTTTTAGTCGTATGGATGTAACTAAACTCCTTCAGGATGCAGCCGACCTGAATTGGGAAGAGATGGAATCTGCGGCTACGGTAGATGAGAAAGTTAGCATCTTTAATACTGCTGTCTGCAAACTGTATGATGATCATGCTCCCGTACGGAAGGTAAAGGTGAAACGGCCACCTGCACCATGGATTACGAGAGGGGTGCGCATGGCAATAAGGCGGAGGGTTCGGGCATTCCGAAAATATAAGAGGGAGCGATGCGAAGACAACTGGCTTCTTTTTAAATCTGCAAGAAATCGGTGTAACCTGATGGTTCGCAACGCTAAACGCCAACATATTCTCCAAAATATTTCCTCGTCATCCCCCGCCGATATCTGGAAGTTCCTTGGAACTTTAGGTATCGGCAAACAACGACGTGCTGCCATCTGTGGGACGCTCGGTTTGGATGATATCAATAGACATTTCACCACTTCCTCTACATTGGATCACCAAACCTCGCGTCTCACGGTTAGCTACGTGGCTGCTTTACCTTGTCCCGATATTGAATCCTTCCACTTTTCTCCAGTAGCACCGGATGAGATCAAAAAGATTATCCTCTCCATCAAGTCCAATGCCGTAGGATGTGACAACATCAGCCGTCGCATGATTACCACCATCCTGGACCATCTCCTCCTTGCTATCTCCCACATCATCAACTTTTCCCTCGATTCTGGCACCTTCCCGTCCCTTTGGCGCAAGGCCTACGTTATTCCTTTGCCAAAAATCCAAAATGCTTCTCTTCCTAATCATTTTTGTCCCATCTCTATTTTGCCTTTTCTATCCAAAGTCCTCGAGTCCTGTGTCCAAAAACAACTGTCCCGATTCGTTTCCCTAAATAACCGATTAAGTCCTTTCTAGTCTGGCTTCCGTCCTGGTCACAGTACTACCACCGCCCTCCTTAAAGTGACTGGCGATATTAGGGAGGGTATGGAGAACACCAAAGTCACGGTGTTGACTTTGATCGATTTCTCTAATGCCTTTAATACCGTCAGTCACGATGTCTTTCTATCCCTTCTTTCCCATCTTAAGATCTCATCCGATGCCTTGGATTAGTTCTCAAGTTATCTTCGAGGTCGTCAGCAGTCGGTCCGCCTCGATGATTCATCATCGGAGTAGTGTGACAATAGCTCTGGCGTTCCTCAAGGCGGTATTCTTTCTCCTCTTTTATTTTCTATGTTTATCAATCTCTTAACACCTAATCTTCAATGTGCTTATCATCTTTACGCCGATGACTTGCAGATATACTCTCAGGCTACAATCGATGACGTTTCGGTAGCAATAGACAAGGTTAACAGAGACCTAGGCGCCTTAAAAACTTGGTCCGAAAAATTTGGCCTATCTGTTAACCCAAGCAAGTGTCAAGCAATTATATTAGGTAGTCAATGGTCTATCAGAAAACTTGACACTACATCTCTCCCGAAACTTACCTATAATAATGCTACTATTAAAATGTGTCCAGTTGTCAAAAACTTGGGATTATATATGGATAGCACTCTTAGTTGGCAATCTCAAGTGACGCAAGTGAGCCAAAAAATTACCGGTACCCTACGCACGCTCTATCGGTTGAGGAACTTTCTGCCGTCCACGACTAAGACATTGCTTGTGCAAGCTTTAATTTTTCCCGTGGTCGACTATGGTGATGTATGTTACTATGACCTGAATGCAGATCTTCTTAATAAACTTGACCGTCTTCTCAATAACTGCATTCGATTCGTATTCAATCTTCGCAAGTATGACCATGCGTCTACTTTTCGTTCTCAATTGAAGTGGCTTTCAATTCGTCAAAGACGCAGTTTGCGTGCCCTCACAACCCTCTATTCTATCCTTATGTCCCCTAATACCCCAAAGTACTTAAGTGAGCATTTTCCGTATCTTTGTTCAATTCACGACCGAAACCTTCGCTTCACTGATAATCTTCTCCTTCTTTGTCCTACTCATACTACCAATTTCACTCACTCTTCTTTTTCTATACAAGCTATCCTGCTCTGGAATGCCCTCCCTCTCGAAGTCAGGACATCGATTACCAGGTATGGCTTGAAATCTAAAGTTAAAGCAATGCTATTGGAAAAGTTAGCAGAAGTAGCATAGCATTCGTTCATATCAAGGTATTTGTTTTGAATTATTATAAAATATGTATGCATAATATTTATTTATGTATAGTGTATATTGATGTATATTATATATTTATGTATAGTATGTATTTATGTATTTTGTATTATATTTAAGTAAAACTAAATCAGTATCAAATTAATTGTAAAATACACCTACCTTTAATCTCTGCACTACCCAAAGGTAGACTGGCGGAAAATGCCTAAGGCATTAAGTCCACCTTGTATACGCATTGTGTATATAAAGTTTTAAAATAAATAAATATAGATTATTTTAATGTTCATAAGCGTCACATTGTGACCCAAATTAATAAAGTATTTTGACTTTGTCTTTATTTATTTTTATTTATATATTTATTTGCGAAAGGTTCAAGAATATTAACACTTATTTAATATGTAGGCGGGTAGCTAGATTGTTGGCCGATATAATACTTCAGAGTTCCTTCTAAGTGGGCTTAGCTGGGTTCTTGTGCATTGGATACACACTACTTTTAAACTACCACGATTTGCACACATACTAAAGATTATGTAACGGGTCTGAATCGTGTTAATGAACGAAAAGAAAGACGCTTTATATTTTTATATTTTTCTATTTTTGCGCTTGTCAAGGACTACCAAGATCTTTTCACGGACGATGTGTTTGAACGCCTCTATAGACCTAAGACCGTTCAACCGCCGAAAATATATGGTTTGCCGAAGATTCACAAGAATAACGTGCATCTACGCCCGATAGTAAGTCAGATCAATTCACCCACTTACGACCTAGCGAAACACATTGCAGCGGTTCACCATTAGCAGGTAAGACATCGTCGTTTGTAAAAGATTCTCGCCATTTTGTAGACGTCATCAAGAGCATGAAAGTAGAACACGACGAAGTTTTGGTGAGCTTTGATGCCGAGTGACTATTCACAAGCGTTCCAATTCAAGACTGCCTTGATGTGGTCGAGGGTAAACTGAGGTTAATCGGTCTGTCTGATAAATACATTGTTCTACTGAAACTCTGTCTAGACTGGAACTATTTTCTATATCGTGGGCAATATTACCTCCAGATCGACGGAGTGGCCATGGGTAGCCCTGTCGCACCGGTAATTGGCCAACATCTGGATGGAACATTTTGAAGAAAGGATCCAACTACAAGCCTTCCACGTAAAGATATGGAAAAGATACGTCGATAACGTGTTCTGTATTATAAAGGGTAACAGACATGTTGTAGAACAATTAGCAGATCACTTGAACTCCATACACCCTAATATAAGGTTCACTTATGAAATGGAGACAGACAGATCGTTGGCCTTCCTCGATGTGAAGATCAAGGTGAGAGAAAATGGAAACCTGTCACACACTGTTTACAGGAAGCCCACACACACGGACAGGTAAGTACTTACACGCAAATTCACATCATCACCCGCGACATTTGCAATCCGTTATTGCTTCATTGACAAACAGAGCATATGAACTTTGCGACCCCGAACACTTAGATAGTGAGCTCACACATGTTCAGTTGGTACTCAAGCAAAACGGTTACAAACACAATATGCGAAGTTCAAGGAAAAGGTTGAGACTGACTGAAGTGAACAGAGCGCCAGCGTTCATGCCCTACATAAAAGGAGTAACGGATAAAGTTGGAACAGTACTACAAAAATACTCCATCAAGACTGTATATAGTCCGTACTCCAAAGTAGCAAATCACCTGCGTACTCCAAAGGATGTCATCCCTTTTCAAACACCAGGCGTGTACAAGGTGGATTGCAGCTGTGGTAGTTTCTACATCGGGCAAACAAAAAGGACCATCGCCGAACGAGTTAAGGAACACATCACGGCCTTCAAAAACCGACAAACCACCAAGTCGGCCATAGCTGAGCATTTGTTGGAGTCAGGATCCAATCACTGGATTGAGCAACATCGGCCCCAGGTTCTCTCCACAGACCGTCACTATTTTTCAAGAATAGCATGGGAAGCGGTTGAAATCAAAAAGCACACAAATTTCAACCGGGAGGATGGTTACCGTTTATCTACATCTTAGAATCCTGTCATCAGCAAATGTAGATACCGACGAGGTGACATTACGCGCCAGTGTGAAGATACCATTAGTGTTGTGTGTCGAAGTACCGACAGTTACGAACATATAAATGTTAATAATTGTAAACACCAAGTGAGGGTAGTTTCCAAAACCCGCACTTCTCGGAGGCAGCGCTGACGAACATCAGTCATCCCGTGACCACGGCTGGTGTAACCCATGCCAAAACGTCGGGAAAAATAGAAAGGTATTTCATCTTTCTTTTCGTTCATTAACACGATTCAGACCCGTTACATAATCTTTAGTATGGATACACACTAACTAAAATGCACTGACTATTTTAAAACACGAAAGGCACTATCTTAACAACTATATTCTAACACTTTCACTTGCAAGTCTCTTACCGAACCGAGGACAGATTCATGATGTACTGTCAACCAGGCGACTCGACTGAATGTCCTTCGCCAGCCAGACAAGTCCACACGAAACACTGTCAGCGCTCTCGCCATTGCACCGCAATACGTCACAACCGGTCGGTAGCACTCTCGATTCGTTCAGAGACTATACTAATGACGTGATGACGTTTCATGGCATCTGTCCGCGAATCCCAAATCTAAAACGTGTGTCCGATTTAGCCCGGTATTAGTATTTTAGTTTTTTACAATAGGTATATTCTATAATATACGTATTGCGTTTATTTAAAATCTTAACCAGCAACCCCAAAACATACATCAGACCGAAGATAACATTCTTATCCAACTTAAAACCGTATTTAGAGAGTGTTTGAAAGTAAAATCCGCTTTAATAGTCGGCCAGAAGCTTAGAACACAACACATTAACCAGAGAGTTTTTCTTGGAAGAAACTTAGAACAACATCGGTGGAGGAAATGGAATTTATCTCTTTAATCCGTGGTAAATACTGTGCGGCACGATATCGAAATGTTTGTCTGACGATTCAATTTGCTGCTATTTTTGGATGAACCCCTTTCAACAATACAGGGTTATTTCTAATGATCTAATTTGATTAGTCGGCAGTGAGGAATCCATTTGTAAACCCTTTAGGGAGGGAAATTATGAATGCTTAGCCTTCTCGAACTTCTATAAAGGTTTTAGGACTAAAACTAAGGGCTGAGACTAAGTTGAATGTACAGGTTGAGTTGTGTACACTTCTTGTCAAATTACGTTACACTTATTTTTAGGTTTGAATTGTTTTGGTTTGTATATTGCAACCACAGAAAGCAGCCTGAGAAAAACTTGGCAGCGATTTGGCAACGAAATGGGTAACACCCGGTGCGTCTAATGTACAAAACAGAGTATAACGAAGTTGTCAACTTTATCTAATATCATCGAGGGCAACAGCAAATGTGACTTGTCGTATTTAATAGTTAATTTTCATGCGACTTTTAAAAGCTTCGTTATGTTGACTTCTAGAAATGTATAGCTTAATTTTTAATACAGAAAAATTCGTCTGAATTAATTTAATTTAATTTAATTTAATTTAATTTAATTTAATTTAATTTAATTTAATTTAATTTAATTTAATTTAATTTAATTTAATTTAATTTAATTTAATTTAATTTAATTTAATTTAATTTAATTTAATTTAATTTAATTTAATTTAATTTAATTTAATTTAATTTAATTTAATTTAATTTAATTTAATTTAATTTAATTTAATTTAATTTAATTTAATTTAATTTAATTTAATTTAATTTAATTTAATTTAATTTAATTTAATTTAATTTAATTTAATTTAATTTAATTTAATTTAATTTAATTTATTATTGGCACAATCAGTATTACAATGTTGTTTTTACAATAAATGCATTAATCAGTTTACATAATAATGAAATATGACCCCATGCTAGGAAATTCCTGTGTTATGGGGACATCAAAATAAAGTTTATGCGAAACGTTTATAATAAAATGATATCTAATCATACATTTCGGCTGTCTCAAATCAAAACACAGTCAGGGACTTCGAAAAAAATTTACAGGAGGGCAAAAAAAGCTGATTTTATTATGCCTTACCAAACTATGAATCTACAGCTGAATATCCGCTCGAATGAACCTCAGTGACTTTTGTCACTTTGATTCAATATCCGTTGAGTGAACCCAAGTGACTTTTGTCACTTGGGTTTTGCTATAATAATGTATGCAACTTTTTAGAGTGAGCAATTGCGGTGTTTTTAGTTTTGTACCTGTTCACTCTACGGTGACTTGCCTTGTTCTTTGTATAGCTTCTTACTTCAATACATTTCCTAGTTAAAAAACATTGCAACAGTAATGCAATGGTTTATTTAGATTAAATAAACCATTACACAAAACGTCAATTGTTCCCGTGCGGTCCCGCCGTCGGCAAAAATTTCGCGCCAATTGAACATTGATAAAATTATTTTTATTATTAAAAAGTGGTGATATTTTTAATTTATCGCATGCAGATATAACCATTACGTCGATAAAAGTCATAAAATACATATGTCACCGATTTACTTTTTAATAAAAACCCGTTCAAAGTTTTATTCCCGTGCGGTCCCGCAGTCGGCAAAAATTTCGCGGCAATTGAACATTGATAAAATTATTTTAATTATTAAAAAGTGGTGATTTTTTTAATTTATCGCATGCAGATATAACCATTACGTCGATAAAAGTCATAAAATACATATGTCACCGATTTACTTTTTAATATAAACCCGTTCAAAATTAATATAAACGTGTTTTCAACGCTCGTCAATGTTTGACACTAAGTATAATAAATTAGAAACCAAATATCAACAAACACTTGCTAACACTTGAAAGAGTAAATCATTAGCTTTAAGAAAAAATCACTTCAGAGCAGATTCGTGTTATATACGAGTCGACAAAAAATTGTTTATGTTATCGCGCGGCGGCGGCGATTATAAGCTATCGGGTTGCACCGGGCGGCAATTGTAAGATAACGGCGCATTCACCCAAGCGAATATGATTCTTGGAGATGGTAGATAAGATTACTGTCTACATTTTTGCATACTTAAACTTTAAAAATATAATTCGATGCACTTTGTATAACACTTACTAAGTTTGGAATGGGATCCAACACTAACCATTGCCCATGGAAACTAAACCAAAACACAGTAAGTAATAAAACATTATTAGGTTTTGTTTTTTTTTTTAACTTTTAGTTATGATAAAAGTTATAATAAAGAAAATGAGTAAATAAATATTGCAGTAAAACACATTAACGAGAATTAACCATGTTTATTATTCTAATTCTTAGAAGGTGAAGTAATTTAATGTGGCAAGTTCCAAATTATAGTAGAAAACGAGGAATTAATAACAAAAACATATACGATATTTCTCACTAATTTAAACGCTAATTCCTGGAGAAAGAAACTTCGACGGGCTATACTGTGTAATTTTTAGGTTTTATGGTCTTTTATACATATTAATTCCCATATCAAAAACCTAGCAAGTTGAAATTCCCAATCCAAATCAAAGTAAGTACGTGTGCCTTGCTGTGTTTTGAACTGGTTATAAGCTGTTGCTAGGTTTTTGATTTGGGGTTTGCGGTTTAGTCTGTGCACTTACTAGGTTTTATGGTATCGCTATATTGGGAATGGAGGCCTTTATTGAAAGAAGGGTTTTTTCATATTGTGGGCATTTACTGTGTTAAAAGCATGGTGTAAAAATCTTGATTTGGACAAAAATGTCCCTTACTGTGTTTTGATTTGGGTCAGCCGATTTACCTACAAAACTATAAAATCGATGCCAGATTTAAGAAATATATTTTAACAATCTAGGGCACACTTCAGGTTGCACTTCATAGAATGGATGTAACATTTTCCTAACAGTTGACTCATACATTTACAGCACATACATGTCCCAGTTTTAATTTACTTGAAACAATCGTCAATGCTTCGTCGTGGCGTCGGGACGTGACGACCCCACCGCCCACTGGGGGAGTTACTCTGACGAGTAGATACTCGTCATAGTATCTCCCCCAGCGCAAGCAGTCAACCGAAAGATGGCGGTCAAACCATCCGAACCTGGCGGAAGTAAATCCCAAGATGCTAGATGAGCAGCAGCGTCCAGCACTAAAAACTTCCGCCACTGCGATCGCCAATACGCCTGCCAAGCGTGGCGATTATGCAAAATCCCCTCATATATGAACCACACCAATAAAATTCGGCCCCTAGTCCCCGGCGGCCCCTCTAGTCCTGGTTATGGTAGCGACCATGGTAACGGCGGGGCAAGGGGTGCGAAGAATCTCCGGAAGAGATCGGGCTACGACCACCAACGACAATTGGCCCTGGCAACATTGAACACGCGCACACTGCCGACTAACGAGAAGATTGTCGAGCATGAAGAAGAATTGAGCAAGTTGCGATGGGATATCATAAGCCTATCCGAAATCCGAAGACAGGGAGAGGACTCGATAGTTCTCAATTCCAGTAACTTGCTCTTCTACCGGGAGGGCGACCAATAGTCCCAAGGTGGTGTCGGGTTCATCGTCCGCAAATCACTCGTGACCAACGTGGTAAATATCGGGAGTGTGTCGAGTAGGGTAGTGTACCTTATACTCAGAATATCCAAGCGGTATTCGCTGAAGGTCATACAGGTATACGCTCCGACCTCGACGCACCCCGATGAGGAGGTGGAAGCCATGTACGAGGACATGTCTCGGGCTATACATGGCTACAAAACCCATTACACCGTGGTCATGGGAAATTTTAACGCGAAACTGGGCAAACGCGACGGTGATGTTTCGTGTTCGCGAGTTTTATGGAGAAGGAAGGACTCTATATGATGAATTCCTTCTTCAAGAAGTGAGAATGCCGCAAGTGGACCTGGGTAAGTCCAGACGGTGCAACCAAAAATGAGATCGACTTTATCATGTCGACGAAGAGGCAGATATTCAATGATGTCTCCGTGATCCATTCACTTAAAGTGGGGAGCAATCACCGAATGGTAAGAGGCACATTGAATATCTGTACAAGTCTCGAACGGTCGAGGTTGATAAAGTCCACGCTCCGACCGGCACCGGTTCATATCCAAAACCCCGAGAGCTTTCAGCTCGAACTCAAGACCGTTTTTAATGCCTGGGCGAATGCGTAGATGTGGACGAGTACAGTAACGGGTTCGTGGATGCTGTCCATACAACAGGGGCTAAATTCTTTAAGCCCCAGAAAAGCAAGAGAACCAGCAAGATCTCGGGTCCGACCCTCGAGCTGTTAGAGGAAAGGCGCAAGATGGTTCTGCTATCCTCCGACGACATGCCGAAATATCGGCACCTCAACAGACAAATCTCTAAGTCCCTGACTCGCGATCTCCGCCAATACAACACAAAATGTGTTCGTGAGGCGATTGAGCAGAATAAGGGATCCAAAGTGTTCCAGAGGGATCTGTCTGTTGGGCAGAGTCAGCTGACAAAGCTGAAGACGGAGGATGGCATCGTATCATCCAAGCCTGAGCTCTTGGAGGAGATTGAAAGGTTCTATGGACAGCTATACACGACAACGCAACAACCCGCAAGCACTCCAGCGTCAGACCCTAGAACTGGATTGACCCGACACTATACCGAAGATATCCCGGACGTCAGCATGCACTAAATTAGTGTGGCTCTCAAACAGCTCAAAAACAACAAGGCGCCGGGTGATGACGGAATTACGAGCGAGCTTCTGATGGCTGGCGGTGCACCCGCTAGAGAAGCCCTCCGGAAGCTATTTAATTCCGTCATTCTCGAGGGTAAAACGCCACAGGCATGGCACAGAGGTGTGGTGGTGCTTTTCTTTAAGAAAGGGGATAAAACCCTCTTAAAGAACAACATACCCATCACACTTCTGAGCCACGTCTACAAGCTGTTTTCAAGGGTCATCACGAATCGTCTCGCGAACAAGCTAAACGACTTCCAGCCTCCCGAACAAGACGGTTTCCGTAAAGGCTATAGTACCATAGACCACATACATACGCTGCGGCAGGTTATACAGAAGTCCGAGGAGTATAACCAGCCCCTATGCTTGGCGTTTGTGGACTATGAGAAAGCCTTCGATTCGATCGAAACCTGGGCGGTGCTACAGTCTCTCCAACGGTGCCGGATTGACTACCGATATATCAAAGTGCTGAAGTGTTTGTATGAAGACGCCACTATGTCAGTTCGCCTCTAGGACCAGAGTTCAAAACCTATTCAACTCCAGCAAGGGCTGAGACAGGGGGATGTCATATCCCCGAAACTGTTTACCATTGCGCTGGAGGATGTTTTCAAGCTTCTGGACTGGAATAGACTCGGCATCAACATCAACGGCGAGTACATCACTCACCTCCGATTCGCAGATGATATCGTAGTCATGGCTGAGACCATAGAAGACCTAGGCACAATGCTCTATGGCCTCTGTAGAGTCTCCCAACAAGTAGGTCTTAAGATGGACATGGACAAGACGAAAATCATGTCGAACGTCCATGTTGTACCTGCTCCTATTCAGGTTGGGAACTCTACGTTCGAAGTTGTCGACAAGTATATCTACCTGGGACAAGTAGTCCAATTAGGTAGGTCCAACTTCAAGAAGGAGGTCAAACGTCGAATCCAACTCGGTTGGGCAGCGTTTGGGAAGCTACGACATATCTTCTCGTCCGATATCCCGCAGTGTCTCAAGACGAAAGTTTTTGACCAGTGTGTATTGCCAGTGATGATTTACGGATCAGAGACGTGGTCGCTCACTATGGGCCTTATCAGAAGGCTCAAGGTCACTCAGAGGGCGATAGAGAGAGCTATGCTTGGAGTTTCCTTGCGAGATCGAATCATAAATGAGGAGGTCCGCAGTAGAACCAAAGTCGCGGACTTAGCTCTCCGGATAGCCAAGCTGAAGTGGCAGAGGGCAGGGCACATAGCTCGAAGAATCGATGGCCGTTGGGGCAGAAAGGTTCTGGCGTGGCGGCCACGTACCGGACGACGCAGCAGAGGTAGGCCCCCTGCAGGGTGGACCGACACGATCTCGTCAAGATCGCGGTAGGCGGTTGGATGCGGGCGGCTCAAGACCGGTCAGTGTGGAGAACCTTGGGGGAGGCCTATGTCCAGCAGTGGACGTAATTTGGCTGATATGATGATCGTCAATGCAGCTGTGGCACAACATGCGTTAAGCGATAAAATCATTAATAATAAAACAATCCAATAAACAAAATAATTTTTTTTACCGAAACCTAAATAAAACTAGATTATAACCTAAAAGTCAATAGTCATTATTTTGTTTTAGTTTTGCAAACCGAAAACAGCTTATTTGCTTATAATAATAATAGTCTTACATTTATTATTACCTCTGTAGTGAAAGCCAAAAAATGACATGTCATTACAAGTTGACGACGTTAATTAATATTTCAATTAGATAATACACGAACACGAACCCTATTGTGGAATAATGACAAGACACTAGTAATGAGAATTAATTGTTTAGTAGCTACCTGCTCGTTGCGGCTTGTCATTTCCTTTGTTCTAATATGATTGAATTAATAAAGAAGAATACGGTATTATTTGAAGGACCCTCCTTCAACTAATACTGTGAAATAAGTGTTTTTTATAAGCTATTAAATTAAGTGAATAGAAGACATATAGTACAGCTTAGTTTAAACACATCAGAAATATAAAGAATACTTGTTAATTTACGTTTACTTTTAAGAAACCTAAAGGCTTCTATTGATTACCTCTACCTATTTTAAAGACTACGATAATTAGAGAAAATCTAATATAATACTTACACAATCTTCAATACATACATTTTATAGATAAATTACACCCAGACCCAAAACAAATTAACGTGTCTCTTGCAAAAAGATTTGTTTTGTATGGAATATGATGACTATGGTTTAGCATAGTCACTTACTACTTAACCAAGTCAGCCATCACTTCTCTTACAACTTTCTATATTTAACCTATTTAGAAATCAGAACCTGTCATGAATAGTCGTGAACATAAGCGAAAACATACCCTAACCCAAATCTTAATATATAAAATCCTTGCGTTACTGACTGACTGACAGACACGCTACAGCCGAAAGTATTGGGCGCAGGAAGCTGAAATCTGGCATGTATGTTCCTTGGGGACCTTAGAGGTGCACTAAGAAGGGATTTCCCGAAATTCCCACGGGATCGGCCAAAACGGGTAAATTTAAAAAAAATGCAGCCGTAGCTGCTGGCGTCCTCTAGTATCTCTATAAAATGTACGGTAATGTAAGGTGTATAGCACCCAGCTATTGGATCAAAAAAGAGATACCTACCTATTGCTAAAAATAAATTATCAGGTCGTCCCAACGCGGTGGTGGCTGACCGAGCGCTGAAGTGTAAAAATGAATGCGCTGCGCTATATTTAATATATTTACACCAACACCTGGCAACACAGACTTGAAATATGAAGAACCAAATACGTTGTTTGTGTGATGAAAGATAAAATTAAAGTACTAGGTAGTAAAACAATTTTATTTGTATTGTTTGAAAACGTCTTCTAAGAGAACGTTATAATTTTTCTAGAAATACAGAGAGGGGAATTGTATAGAGTGAGATGAAAGGACTTCGCTAGTGCCGTCGTGCTCGCACTTAAACTTTTATAGTAAAGCCTTGAGTTTCAAGATTAATGGAACGGCTTGACCGATGAAGTACTTTTCTCTCATAAATTATCATAAGAAAGTAATAACTGCGGACTACCAGCGTAGGGTATTATAACATGGATGAGCCCACTGTTACACCCGCGTTATTTACGGGTACTGCTCCGCTCCCGTGGCGCATAGCCTAATGTTATAAATAATATAAAAGAATGCTCGCAGCTACGCCCACGCCTCATTTTTCTCGATTCCTTGGAAATTTCGAGAAATACCTTCTTAGTGCTCCCCTACGCTTCCGAAGAAACATACAAGCCTTTAAGCTTCTTGCGATCAGTTGTTTCAACTGTCCATTGTCTGTCAGTCAGTTAATAACGCAAGAATTTTATATTTACTGATAGCCTTCATCGATGAATGGTCTATCTAAAATAAAAATAGTTATTCAAATCAGACCAGTAGTTCCTGAGAGTAGCGTGTTCAACCAAACAAAAAAAATTTAGCTTTGTTATATTAGTACAGGCATTAATCTAATTCTAGTATTTACAGCAATCAGCCTCTTTTTGATATCGTTTCATTTCCATAGCACTTAGTATATTCCTTTAACTAAATCAAATATGTTTTTCCCCAGGGATGAGACGCTGGAAGCGCTGAGTGACGCTCAAGTAGTGGCTCCGATGGTCCTGACGGCTGACACCCACTCTGCGCTGCGGAGGAACTCTTATCTCTACGTGTTCGACTACCAGACGAAGTATGGCGACTATCCTCAGGTACAGATGCGATAGACATGTATTGTCGTGGATACGTTTTGACAATGTAGTTATCTACGCGTCATTGAGGATTTCTCTTGAAGTGTTTCTTGTAAATAAATAGTGTTTTAATAATTGTTCGTTGTAACAGTCAGAATAAGTACGCATTTTTAATTTTTAATGCTGAACTTACTCAACTGCAGAGGTCGTATGAAAACAACTCTAGGAAAAGACAGCATTTGATTGCAATTCTTAAAAGTGTGAGTTAAATGTTTTTTTAACATCAGACAAAAAAGGGCTTTTGCAAGTACATAAGACAATTTAGGATTTCCGGTGAACTAAAAACTTTGGCATGGTCACTTTGATCAAAGTTACTGAGGTGGTACTTAATTAGCAACTGCGATACAAAGGAATCATTTACAAAATATAAACTTACTAGTATTTGTTGAGCACAATCTGTAATTAATCATAAATTGCTAACAATATTAAGTTCAAAGTACACCAGTTACCCGAACTAATTTAGATTCGACATTTTCAATTTATATTTGGCAAAACCATTATGTTCAAAAACTAAGTTGCAAAGTCGAAACCTAAGTATTGCGAAAGTTAAGGTAATGGTATAATTTGATAAATCTAATTTGTTCCGAGTTTGGCTCGTTAGCACAAAATGTGGGCATTTCAAGGGCAAGACAATTGTTCGTAAAACTTCTAGGAAATAAGTTAAGCATTAAAAATTAAAAATGCGTACTTATTCTGACTGTTACAACGAACAATTATTAAAACACTATTTATTTACAAGAAACACTTCAAGAGAAATCCTCAATGACGCGTAGATAACTACTTTGTCAAAACGTATCCACGACAATACATGTCTATCGCATCCGTACCTGAGGATAGTCGCCATACTTCGTCTGGTAGTCGAACACGTAGAGATAAGAGTTCCTCCGTAGCGCAGAGTGGGTGTCAGCCGTCAGGACCATCGGAGCCACTACTTGAGCGTGACTCAGCGCTTCCAGCGTCTCATCCCTGGGGAAAAACATATTTGATTTAGTTTAAGGAATATACTAAGTGCTATGGAAATGAAACGATATCAAAAAGAGGCTGATTGCTGTAAATACTAGAATTAGATTAATGCCTGTACTAATATAACAAAGCTATTTTTTTTTGTTTTGTTGAACACGCTACTCTCAGGAACTACTGGTCTGATTTGAATAACTATTTTTATTTTAGATAGACCATTCATCGATGAAGGCTATCAGTAAATATAAAATTCTTGCGTTATTAACTGACTGACAGACAATGGACAGTTGAAACAACTGATCGCAAGAAGCTGAAAGGCTTGTATGTTTCTTCGGAAGCGTAGGGGGGCACTAAGAAGGTATTTCTCGAAATTTCCAAGGAATCGAGAAAAATTAGGCGTGGGCGTAGCTGCGAGCATTTTCTTATATTATTTATAACATTAGGCTATGCGCCACGGGAGCGGAGCAGTACCCGTAAATAATGCGGGTGTAACAGTGGGCTCATCCAGGTTATAATACCCTACGCTGGTAGTCCGCAGTTATTACTTTCTTATGATAATTTATGAGAGAAAAGTACTTCATCGGTCAAGCCGTTCCATTAATCTTGAAACTCAAGGCTTTACTATAAAAGTTTAAGTGCGAGCACGACGGAACTAGCGAAGTCTTTTCATCTCACTCTATACAATTCCCCTCTCTGTATTTCTAGAAAAATTATAACGTTCTCTTAGTAGACGTTTTCAAACAATACAAATCAAATTGTTTTACTACCTAGTTCTTTAATTTTATCTTTCATCACACAAACAACGTATTTGGTTCTTCATATTTCAAGTCTGTGTTGCCAGGTGTTGGTGTAAATATATTAAATATAGCGCAGCGCATTCATTTTAACACTTCAGCGCTCGGTCAGCCACCACCGCGTTGGGACGACCTGATAATTTATTTTTAGCAATAGGTAGGTATCTCTTTTTTGATCCAATAGCTGGGTGCTATACACCTTACATTACCGTACATTTTATAGAGATACTAGAGGACGCCAGCAGCTACGGCTGCATTTTTTTAAAATTTACCCGTTTTGGCCGATCCCGTGGGAATTTCGGGAAATCCCTTCTTAGTGCACCTCTAAGGTCCCCAAGGAACATACATGCCAGATTTCAGCTTCCTGCGCCCAATACTTTCGGCTGTAGCGTGTCTGTCAGTCAGTCAGTAACGCAAGGATTTTATATATTAAGATTTGGGTTAGGGTATGTTTTCGCTTATGTTCACGACTAGTCATGACAGGTTCTGATTTCTAAATAGGTTAAATATAGAAAATTGTAAGAGAAGTGATGGCTGACTTGGTTAAGTAGTAAGTGACTATGCTAAACCATAGTCATCATATCCCATACAAAACAAATCTTTTTGCAAGAGACACGTTAATTTGTTTTGTGTCTGGGTGTAATTTATCTATAAAATGTATGTATTAAAGAATGTGTAAGTATTATATTAGATTTTCTCTAATTATCGTAGTCTTTAAAATAGGTAGAGGTAATCAATAGAAGCCTTTAGGTTTCTTAAAAGTAAACGTAAATGAACAAGTATTCTTTATACTTCTGATGTGTTTAAGCTGTACTATATGTCTTCTATTCACTTAATTTAATAGCTTATAAAAACACTTATTTCACAGTATTATTTGAAGGAGGGTCCTTCAAATAATACCGTATTCTTCTTTATTAATTCAATCATATTAGAACAAAGGAAATGACAAGCCGCAACGAGCAGGTAGCTACTAAACAATTAATTCTCATTACTAGTGTCTTGTCATTATTCCACAATAGGGTTCGTGTTCGTGTATTATCTAATTGAAATATTAATGAACGTCGTCAACTTGTAATGACATGTCATTTTTTGGCTTTCACTACAGAGGTAATAATAAATGTAAGACTATTATTATTATAAGCAAATAAGCTGTTTTCGGTTTGAAAAACTAAAACAAAATAATGACTATTGACTTTTAGGTTATAATCTAGTTTTATTTAGGTTTCGGTAAAAAAGATTATTTTGTTTATTGGATTGTTTTATTATTAATGATTTTATCGCTTAACGCATGTTGTGCCACAGCTGCATTGACGATCATCATATCAGCCAAATTACGTCCACTGCTGGACATAGGCCTCCCCCAAGGTTCTCCACACTGACCGGTCTTGAGCCGCCCGCATCCAACCGCCTCCCGCGATCTTGACAAGATCGTCGGTCCACCCTGCAGGGGGCCTACCTCTGCTGCGTCGTCCGGTACGTGGCCGCCACTCCAGAACCTTTCTGCCCCAACGGCCATCGATTCTTCGAGCTATGTGCCCTGCCCTCTGCCACTTCAGCTTGGCTATCCGGAGAGCTAAGACCGCGACTTTGGTTCTACTGCGGACCTCCTCATTTCTGATTCGATCTCGCAAGGAAACTCCAAGCATAGCTCTCTCCATCGCCCTCTGAGTGACCTTGAGCCTTCTGATAAGGCCCGTAGTGAGCGACCACGTCTCTGATCCGTAAGTCATCACTGGCAACACACACTGGTCAAAGACTTTCGTCTTGAGACACTGCGGGATATCGGACGAGAAGATGTGTCGTAGCTTCCCGAACGCTGCCCAACCGAGTTGGATTCGACGATTGACCTCCTTCTCGAAGTTGAACCTACCTAATTGGACTACTTGTCCCAGGTAGATATACTTGTCGACAACTTCGAGCGTAGAGTGCCCAACCTGAATAGGAGCAGGTACAACATGGACGTTCGACATGGTTTTCGTCTTGTCCATGTCCATCTTAAGACCTACTTGTTGGGAGACTCTACAGAGGCCATAGAGCATTGTGCCTAGGTCTTCCATGGTCTCAGCCATGACTACGATATCATCTGCGAATCGGAGGTGAGTGATGTACTCGCCGTTGATGTTGATGCCGAGTCCATTCCAGTCCAGAAGCTTGAAAACATCCTCCAGCGCAATGGTAAACAGTTTCGTGGATATGACATCCCCCTGTCTCAGCCCTTGCTGGAGTTGAATAGGTTTTGAACTCTGGTCCTAGAGGCGAACTGACATAGTGGCGTCTTCATACAAACACTTCAGCACTTTGATATATCGGTAGTCAATCCGGCACCGTTGGAGAGACTGTAGCACCGCCCAGGTTTCGATCGAATCGAAGGCTTTCTCATAGTCCACAAACGCCAAGCATAGGGGCTGGTTATACTCCTCGGACTTCTGTATAACCTGCCGCAGCGTATGTATGTGGTCTATGGTACTATAGCCTTTACGGAAACCGGCTTGTTCGGGAGGCTGGAAGTCGTCTAGCTTGCTCGCGAGACAATTCGTGATGACCCTTGAAAACAGCTTGTAGACGTGGCTCAGAAGTGTGATGGGTCTGTAGTTCTTTAAGAGGGTTTTATCCCCTTTCTTAATGAAAAGCACCACCACACCTCTGTGCCACGCCTGTGGCGTTTTACCCTCGAGAATGACGGAATTAAATAGCTTCAGGAGGGCCTCTCTAGCGGGTGCACCGCCAGCCATCAGAAGCTCGCTCGTAATTCTGTCATCACCCGGCGCCTTATTGTTTTTGAGCTGTTTGAGAGCTACACTAATCTCGTGCATGCTGACGTCCGGGATATCTTCGGTATAGTGTCGGGTCAATCCAGCTCTAGGGTCTGACGCTGGAGTGCTTGCGGGTTGTTGCGTTGTCGTGTATAGCTGTCCATAGAACCTTTCAATCTCCTCCAAGAGCTCAGGCTTGGATGATACGATGCCATCCTCCGTCTTCAGCTTTGTCAGCTGACTCTGCCCAACAGACAGATCCCTCTGGAACACTTTGGATCCCTTATTCTGCTCAATCGCCTCACGAACACATTTTGTGTTGTATTGGCGGAGATCGCGAGTCACTGACTTAGAGATTTGTCTGTTGAGGTGCCGATATTTCGGCATGTCGTCGGAGGATAGCAGAACCATCTTGCGCTTTTCCTCTAACAGGTCGAGGGTCGGACCCGAGATCTTGCTGGTTCTCTTGCTTTTCTGGGGCTTAAAAAATTCAGCCCCTGTTGTATGGACAGCATCCACGAACCCGTTACTGTACTCGTCCACATCTACGCATTCGCCCAGGCATTAAAAACGGTTCTTGAGTTCGAGCTGAAAGCTCTCGGGGTTTTGGATATGAACCGGTGCCGGTCGGAGCGTGGACTTTATCAACCTCGACCGTTCGAGGCTTGTACAGATATTCAATGTGCCTCTTACCATTCGGTGATTGCTCCCCACTTTAAGTGAATGGATCACGGAGACATCATTGAATATCTGCCTCTTCGTCGACATGATAAAGTCGATCTCATTTTTGGTTGCACCGTCTGGACTTACCCAGGTCCACTTGCGGCATTCTCGCTTCTTGAAGAAGGAATTCATCATATAGAGTCCTTCCTTCTCCATAAAACTAGCCAGCAAGTGACCCCGGGAATTCCGATGCCCATAACCAAATTGCCCCACTTTCAGCTCATCACCGTCGCGTTTGCCCAGTTTCGCGTTAAAATTTCCCATGACCACGGTGTAATGGGTTTTGTAGCCATGTATAGCCCGAGATATGTCCTCGTACATTGCTTCCACCTCCTCATCGGGGTGCATCGAGGTCGGAGCGTATACCTGTATGACCTTCAGCGAATACCGCTTGGATATTCTGAGTGTAAAGTACACTACCCTGCTCGACACACTCCCGATATTTACCACGTTGGTCACGAGAGATTTGCGGACAATGAACCCGACACCACCTTGGGACTATTGGTCGCCCTCCCGGTAGAAGAGCAAGTTACTGGAATTGAGAACTATCGAGTCCTCTCCCTGTCTTCGGATTTCGGATAGGCTTATGATATCCCATCGCAACTTGCTCAATTCTTCTTCATGCTCGACAATCTTCTCGTTAGTCGGCAGTTTGCGCGTGTTCAGTGTTGCCAGGGCCAATTGTCGTTGGTGGTGGTAGCTCGATCTCTTCCGGAGATTCTTCGCACCCCTTGCCCCGCCGTTACCATGGTCGCTACCATAACCAGGACTAGAGGGGTCGCCGGGGACTAGGAGCCGAATTTTATTGGTGTGGTTCATATATGAGGGGATTTTCCATAATCGCCACGCTTGGCAGGCGCATTGGCGATCGCAGTGGCGGAAGTTTTTAGTGCTGGACGCTGCTGCCTATCTAGCATCTTGGGATTTACTTCCGCCAGGTTCGGATGGTTTGACCGCCATCTTGCGGTTGACTGCTTGCGCTGGGGGAGATACTATGACGAGTATCTACTCGTCAAAGTAACTCCCACAGTGGGCGGTGGGGTCGTCACGTCCCGACGCCACGACGAAGCATTGACGATTGTTTCAAGTAAATTAAAACTGGGACATGTATGTGCTGTAAATGTATGAGTCAACTGTTAGGAAAATGTTACTTCCATTCTATGAAGTGCAACCTGAAGTGTGCCCTAGATTGTTAAAATATACTCCTTAAATCTGGCATCGATTTTATAGTTTTGTAGGTAAATCGGCTGTCCCAAATCAAAACACAGTAAGGGACATTTTTGTCCAAATCAAGATTTTTACACCATGCTTTTAACACAGTAAATGCCCACAATATGAAAAAACCCTTTTTTCAATAAAGGCCTCCATTCCCAATATAGTGATACCATAAAACCTAGTAAGTGCACAGACTAAACCGCAAACCCCAAATCAAAAACCTAGCAACAGCTTATAACCAGTTCAAAACACAGCAAGGCACACGTACTTACTTTGATTTGGATTGGGAATTTCAACTTGCTAGGTTTTTGATATGGGAATTAATATGTATAAAAGACCATAAAATCTAAAAATTACACAGTATAGCCCGTCGAAGTTTCTTTCTCCAGGAATTAGCGTTTAAATTAGTGAGAAATATCGTATCTGTTTTTGTTATTAATTCCTCGTTTTCTACTATAATTTGGAACTTTCCACATTAAATTACTTCACCTTCTAAGAATTAGAATAATAAACATGGTTAATTCTCGTTAATGTGTTTTACTGCAATATTTATTTACTCATTTTCTTTATTATAACTTTTATCATAACTAAAAGTTTAAAAAAAAAAAACAAAACCTAATAATGTTTTATTACTTACTGTGTTTTGGTTTAGTTTCCTTGGGCAATGGTTAGTGTTGGATCCCATTCCAAACTTAGTAAGTGTTATACAAAGTGCATCGAATTATATTTTTAAAGTTTAAGTATGCAAAAATGTAGACAGTAATCTTATCTACCATCTCCAAGAATCATATTCGCTTGGGTGAATGCGCCGTTATCTTACAATTGCTGCCCGGTGCAACCCAATAGCTTATAATCGCCGCCGCCGCGCGATAACATAAACAATTTTTTGTCGACTCGTATATAACACGAATCTGCTCTGAAGTGATTTTTTCTTAAAGCTAATGATTTACTCTTTCAAGTGTTAGCAAGTGTTTGTTGATATTTGGTTTCTAATTTATTATACTTAGTGTCAAACATTGACGAGCGTTGAAAACACGTTTATATTAACTTTGAACGGGTTTATATTAAAAAGAAAATCGGTGACATATGTATTTTATGACTTTTATCGACGTAATGGTTATATCTGCATGCGATAAATTAAAAAAATCACCACTTTTTAATAATTAAAATAATTTTATCAATGTTCAATTGCCGCGAAATGTTTGCCGACTGCGGGACCGCACGGGAACAAAACTTTGAACGGGTTTTTATTAAAAAAAAATCGGTGACATATGTATTTTATGACTTTTATCGACGTAATGGTTATATCTGCATGCGATAAATTAAAAAAATCACCACTTTTTAATAATAAAAATAATTTTATCAATGTTCAATTGGCGCGAAACAGTGACAAAAGTCACTTGGGTTCACTCAACGGATATTGAATCAAAGTGACAAAAGTCACTGAGGTTCATTCGAGCGGATATTCAGCTGTAGATTCATAGTTTGGTAAGGCATAATAAAATCAGCTTTTTTTGCCCTCCTGTAAATTTTTTTCGAAGTCCCTGACTGTGTTTTGATTTGAGACAGCCGAAATGTATGATTAGATATCATTTTATTATAAACGTTTCGCATAAACTTTATTCAGACGAATTTTTCTGTATTACAAATCAAGCTATACATTTCTAGAAGTCAACATAACGAAGCTTTTAAAAGTCGCATGAAAATTAACTATTAAATACGACAAGTCACATTTGCTGTTGCCCTCAATGATATTAGATAAAGTTGACAACTTCGTTATACTCTGTTTTGTACATTAGACGCACCGGGTGTTACCCATTTCGTTGCCAAATCGCTGCCAAGTTTTTCTCAGGCTGCTTTCTGTGGTTGCAATATACAAACCAAAACAATTCGAACCTAAAAATAAGTGTAACGTAATTTGACAAGAAGTGTACACAACTTAACCTGTACATTCAACTTAGTCTCAGCCCTTAGTTTTAGTCCTAAAACCTTTATAGAAGTTCGAGAAGGCTAAGCATTCATAATTTCCCTCCCTAAAGGGTTTACAAATGGATTCCTCACTGCCGACTAATCAAATTAGATCATTAGAAATAACCCTGTATTGTTGAAAGGGGTTCATCCAAAAATAGCAGCAAATTGAATCGTCAGACAAACATTTCGATATCGTGCCGCACAGTATTTACCACGGATTAAAGAGATAAATTCCATTTCCTCCACCGATGTTGTTCTAAGTTTCTTCCAAGAAAAACTCTCTGGTTAATGTGTTGTGTTCTAAGCTTCTGGCCGACTATTACAGCGGATTTTACTTTTAAACACTCTCTAAATACGGTTTTAAGTTGGATAAGAATGTTGTCTTCGGTCTGATGTATGTTTTGGCGTTGCTGGTTAAGATTTTAAATAAACGCAATACGTGTATTATAGAATACACCTATTGTAAAAAACTAAAATACTAATATCGGGCTAAATCGGACACACGTTTTAGATTTGGGATTCGCGGACAGATGCCATGAAACGTCATCACGTCATTAGTATAGTCTCTGAACGAATCGAGAGTGCTACCGACCGGTTGTGACGTATTGCGGTGCAATGGCGAGAGCGCTGACAGTGTTTCGTGTGGACTTGTCTGGCTGGCGAAGGACATTCAGTCGAGTCGCCTGGTTGACAGTACATCATGAATCTGTCCTCGGTTTGGTAAGAGATTTGCAAGTGAAAGTGTTAGAATATAGTTGTTAAGATAGTGCCTTTCGTGTTTTAAAATAGTCAGTGCATTTTAGTTAGTGTGTATCCATACTAAAGATTATGTAACGGGTCTGAATCGTGTTAATGAAGGAAAAGAAAGATGAAATACCTTTCTATTTTTCCCGACGTTTTGGCATGGGTTACACCAGCCGTGGTCACGGGATGACTGATGTTCGTCAGCGCTGCCTCCGAGAAGTGCGGGTTTTGGAAACTACCCTCACTTGGTGTTTACAATTATTAACATTTATATGTTCGTAACTGTCGGTACTTCGACACATAACACTAATGGTATCTTCACACTGGCGCGTAATGTCACCTCGTCGGTGTCTACATTTGCTGATGACAGGATTCTAAGATGTAGATAAACGGTAACCATCCTCCCGGTTGAAATTTGCGTGCTTTTTTATTTCAACCGCTTCCCGTGCTATTCTTGAAAAATAGTGACGGTCTGTGGAGAGAACCTGGGGCCGATGTAGCTCAATCCAGTGATTGGATCCTGACTCCAACAAATGCTCAGCTATGGCCGACTTGGTGGTTTGTCGGTTTTTGACGGCCGTGATGTGTTCCTTAACTCGTTCGGCGATGGTCCTTTTTGTTTGCCCGATGTAGAAACTACCACAGCTGCAATCCACCTTGTACACGCCTGGTGTTTGAAAAGGGATGACATCCTTTGGAGTACGCAGGTGATTTGCTACTTTGGAGTACGGACTATATACAGTCTTGATGGAGTATTTTTGTAGTACTGTTCCAACTTTATCCGTTACTCCTTTTATGTAGGGCATGCATGCTGGCGCTCTGTTCACTTCAGTCAGTCTCAACCTTTTCCTTGAACTTCGCATATTGTGTTTGTAACCGTTTTGCTTGAGTACCAACTGAACATGTGTGAGCTCACTATCTAAGTGTTCGGGGTCGCAAAGTTCATATGCTCTGTTTGTCAATGAAGCAATAACGGATTGCAAATGTCGCGGGTGATGATGTGAATTTGCGTGTAAGTACTTACCTGTCCGTGTGTGTGGGCTTCCTGTAAACAGTGTGTGACAGGTTTCCATTTTCTCTCACCTTGATCTTCACATCGAGGAAGGCCAACGATCTGTCTGTCTCCATTTCATAAGTGAACCTTATATTAGGGTGTATGGAGTTCAAGTGATCTGCTAATTGTTCTACAACATGTCTGTTACCCTTTATAATACAGAACACGTTATCGACGTATCTTTTCCATATCTTTACGTGGAAGGCTTGTAGTTGGATCCTTTCTTCAAAATGTTCCATCCAGATGTTGGCCAATTACCGGTGCGACAGGGCTACCCATGGCCACTCCGTCGATCTGGAGGTAATATTGCCCACGAAATAGAAAATAGTTCCAGTCTAGACAGAGTTTCAGTAGAACAATGTATTTATCAGACAGACCGTTTAACCTCAGTTTACCCTCGACCACATCAAGGCAGTCTTGAATTGGAACGCTTGTGAATAGTCACTCGACATCAAAGCTCACCAAAACTTCGTCGTGTTCTACTTTCATGCTCTTGATGACGTCTACAAAATGGCGAGAATCTTTTACAAACGACGATGTCTTACCTGCTAATGGTGGACCGCTGCAATGTGTTTCGCTAGGTCGTAAGTGGGTGAATTGATCTGACTTACTATCGGGCGTAGAGGCACGTTATTCTTGTGAATTTTCGGCAAACCATATATTTTCGGCGGTTGAACGGTCTTAGAGGCGTTCAAACACATCGTCCGTAAAAAGATCTTGGTAGTCCTTGACAAGCGCAAAAATAGAAAGGTAGTTCGTCTTTCTTTTCGTTCATTAACACGATTCAGACCCGTTACATAATCTTTAGTATGTGTGCAAATCGTGGTAGTTTAAAAGTAGTGTGTATCCAATGCACAAGAACCCAGCTACGCCCACTTAGAAGGAACTCTGAAGTATTATATCGGCCAACAATCTAGCTACCCGCCTACATATTAAATAAGTGTCAATATTCTTGAACCTTTCGCAAATAAATATATAAATAAAAATAAATAAAGTCAAAGTCAAAATACTTTATTAATTTGGGTCACAATGTGACGCTTATGAACATTAAAATAATCTATATTTATTTATTTATTTATTTTAAAACTTTATATACACAATGCGTATACAAGGTGGACTTAATGCCTTAGGCATTTTCCGCCAGTCTACCTTTGGGTAGTGCAGAGATTAAAGGTAGGTGTATTTTACAATTAATTTGATACTGATTTAGTTTTACTTAAATATAATACAAAATACATAAATACATACTATACATAAATATATAATATACATAAATATACACTATACATAAATAAATATTATGCATACATATTTTATAATAATACAAAACAAATACCTTGATATGAACGAATGCTATGCTACTTCTGCTAACTTTTCCAATAGCATTGCTTTAACTTTAGATTTAAAGCCATACCTGGTAATCTATGTCCTGACTTCGAGAGGGAGGGCATTCCAGAGAAGGATAGTTTGTATAGAAAAAGAAGAGTGAGTGAAATTGGTAGTATGAGTAGGACAAAGAAGGAGAAAATTATCAGATGAGCGAAGGTTTCGGTCGTGAATTGAACAAAGATACGGAAAATGCTCACTTAAGTACTTTGGGGTATTAGGGGACATAAGGATAGAATAGAGGGTTGTGAGGGCACGCAAACTGCGTCTTTGACGAATTGGAAGCCACTTCAATTGAGAACGAAAAGTAGACGCATGGTCATACTAGCGAAGATTGAATACGAATCGAATGCAGTTATTAAGAAGACGGTCTAGGTCAAGTTTGTTAAGAAGATCTGCATTCAGGTCATAGTAACATACATCACCATAGTCGACCACGGGAAAAATTAAAGCTTGCACAAGCAATGTCTTAGTCGTGGACGGCAGAAAGTTCCTCAACCGATAGAGCGTGCGTAGGGTACCGGTAATTTTTTGGCTCACTTGCGTCACTTGAGATTGCCAACTAAGAGTGCTATCCATATATAATCCCAAGTTTTTGACAACTGGACACATTTTAATAGTAGCATTATTATAGGTAAGTTTCGGGAGAGATGTAGTGTCAAGTTTTCTGATAGACCATTGACTACCTAATATAATTGCTTGACACTTGCTTGGGTTAACAGATAGGCCAAATTTTTCGGACCAAGTTTTTAAGGCGCCTAGGTCTCTGTTAACCTTGTCTATTGCTACCGAAACGTCATCGATTGTAGCCTGAGAGTATATCTGCAAGTCATCGGCGTAAAGATGATAAGCACATTGAAGATTAGGTGTTAAGAGATTGATAAACATAGAAAATAAAAGAGGAGAAAGAATACCGCCTTGAGGAACGCCAGAGCTATTGTCACACCACTCCGATGATGAATCATCGAGGCGGACCGACTGCTGACGACCTCGAAGATAACTTGAGAACTAATCCAAGGCATCGGATGAGATCTTAAGATGGGAAAGAAGGGATAGAAAGACATCGTGACTGACGGTATTAAAGGCATTAGAGAAATCGATCAAAGTCAACACCGTGACTTTGGTGTTCTCCATACCCTCCCTAATATCGCCAGTCACTTTAAGGAGGGCGGTGGTAGTACTGTGACCAGGACGGAAGCCAGACTAGAAAGGACTTAATCGGTTATTTAGGGAAACGAATCGGGACAGTTGTTTTTGGACACAGGACTCGAGGACTTTGGATAGAAAAGGCAAAATAGAGATGGGACAAAAATGATTAGGAAGAGAAGCATTTTGGATTTTTGGCAAAGGAATAACGTAGGCCTTGCGCCAAAGGGACGGGAAGGTGCCAGAATCGAGGGAAAAGTTGATGATGTGGGAGATAGCAAGGAGGAGATGGTCCAGGATGGTGGTAATCATGCGACGGCTGATGTTGTCACATCCTACGGCATTGGACTTGATGGAGAGGATAATCTTTTTGATCTCATCCGGTGCTACTGGAGAAAAGTGGAAGGATTCAATATCGGGACAAGGTAAAGCAGCCACGTAGCTAACCGTGAGACGCGAGGTTTGGTGATCCAATGTAGAGGAAGTGGTGAAATGTCTATTGATATCATCCAAACCGAGCGTCCCACAGATGGCAGCACGTCGTTGTTTGCCGATACCTAAAGTTCCAAGGAACTTCCAGATATCGGCGGGGGATGACGAGGAAATATTTTGGAGAATATGTTGGCGTTTAGCGTTGCGAACCATCAGGTTACACCGATTTCTTGCAGATTTAAAAAGAAGCCAGTTGTCTTCGCATCGCTCCCTCTTATATTTTCGGAATGCCCGAACCCTCCGCCTTATTGCCATGCGCACCCCTCTCGTAATCCATGGTGCAGGTGGCCGTTTCACCTTTACCTTCCGTACGGGAGCATGATCATCATACAGTTTGCAGACAGCAGTATTAAAGATGCTAACTTTCTCATCTACCGTAGCCGTAGATTCCATCTCTTCCCAATTCAGGTCGGCTGCATCCTGAAGGAGTTTAGTTACATCCATACGACTAAAACAACGCTTGTGCAGAACTTTGGGAGAGGATTTAGGAGGTTTTAGGCGATAAGAAAGGAAAATAAGGTCGTGATGGGAAAATCCAGGAGCAGGATGTTGACCATGAAAGGAAACTAAAGTAGGAGCAAATGTGAGCATTAAGTCAAGCCATGTGTCCTCCCCATTAGCATTGTGGTGAGTGGACTGTAACGGCAAAATGTGGAGGCTGGCTGACTCAATGATGTTAAGGAGTTTACGGGTACGGCTGGAATGGTTGGAAAGGAGATCGGTATTAAGGTCACCCATGATGAGGTGATGTTCATACTCTGACCCTAAAGATTCCAGTATCGGCTCGATACTGGAGAAATAATCGACGGTTGGTGGACAATATACGACGCCAAGCACAGCTTTGGCACCTTTGACATTAATCTCAAGGAACAAGTACTCTGCAGGTGAAGAAGTAGGTGAAGAAGAGGCAAGAATTTTATAGGGTATAGGATCGGCGGATAGGAGAGTCGGCCAGCCCGTTCTACCCAACTGCACAGATTTCATCAAGCATTAGAAATTACCTAACTTCCATATTCATCAAGTTATATGCAAAAACAGTTTTCTCCCATACATTTTTTACGTTTTCGTAGCCATAGTCAATGACTTTCTTCTCCTATATATCTGGTTCTCATTAAGGTAGGCGTTTCGTTATAGGCCTATAACACGCGCTGAAAAGAGCTCTTTCATTTTTTTGATGATATGTGGTATATGATTTGATGGTATGCTCATTTAAATTGGGTAAGTTTGAAGGAAGATAGGTGTGGACATTGAACTTATTTTTCAATATTTTCCTATAAATTTCTTAAGATTCCATTGCTTTCTCTCTACATGGACGGTTCTAAATTCAAAAATATTTTTATGGCATCTAATAAGTTCCTTGCGGTTACTGCCAGGAAAAAACGTTATGCCTCCTTAAGGTGACCTTGCCTTACTTTCATACGGGTGTGAGTGTGGTGGTGTGTAAAATTATACCCGATGTTGGTAAAATTATCACTATAGTGAATTATCGCTGATGGCAGGTAATATTCCCCGAATGTTACCAGTTAACCCTTAATGTTGGGTGAACTGATCTCTGATGTTGAGGAATTTTCCTTACGTTTTATGTTAGGAAAATTTTTGTGTTTTTAACCTTTAATTGCCGAGGTGGGGTCACCATGACCCCGCGCAAGTTGAAACAGGTATTCTTCCACAACTAACAGCGTTATATACCTGTCTCTTTCAGTAGCTGTGTTGACGCCTCGCATGTGCTCCCACTACGCATAGCACACATGCACACGGCAGACCGGCGTAAAGCAGCCAGCGCGGCGCCGCGGCACGGGGAGGGGGCGACAAGGCTCCACTAGCGCCCAGCCACGGCGAAACACACAACTGATCAGCCACGGGAAGCGTGCGCACATTCACCTTAAATACCTCAATTAACTTGTATAGCCTTTATATAATCAAATATAGTATCGTTACAAAGTTTGCATCTTTAATTTAAATAAAGTATACATCAAAGTCCACCCGCAAGCAAGACAGTACCTAAGTTCAGAACATATGGTCCTTCGAGCCGGATTACAGCGCCAAGCGACTACAAACGGAACATAGAAAATACTGCAAATCGCGGCCATAACGTGGACTTTGCACGGAGCAATAACGGACATCGAATCAAGAAGAAGTCACCTACTACTCGAAGGGCACATTATACAGCGTCGTAAGTCCTGGCGGGGAAGTAGCATTACTGTGAGTTCGTTCCAATTGATTTCTTTAGCAGTTCCGTAATCCATTATCCATTTTCGGCATTAATTAGCCCGTTTCAAATCCTTCATTATTTAAATTATACCTATATATACATTTCATAATAGTCCTACCCACTGCATTAGGCTAGAGATTATTTTTTTTATCTAACGGTTACATTTGTATAGAAACGGTTAAATTTAACGGCCATACTTGAGTAAAATTCTTTAAATTTTCATCACACCGCCAGGGGCAATGATATTATATGAGTAATATTGTTGACCAGTGGTATTGCGTTGGTTTATAGGTAAAAACACACTCTTAGTTGTTTTATATTGGCAATTATAGTGCATATTCTTTGCCTATTGGTTTATAGGTGAATACTCATTCTTAATTGTTAGGTACATGCTAACAACAATAGTTACCTAATATTCTTTGACTAAAAGGTCTCAATTTGAAAAAAGTCCCGTTAGTGCGTAGGTAATAACGGCATTCATAGCTCATTCTGTGTTTTTGTATTTCAGTATCGTGGACGGGCCGTAGTCGCAGGCACCTGCCAGCCAAGTCAGCTGTTAGGCTTACCCGTGCGTTGCACTAGCACAGCTTAATAGCTTGCTCGCGTTTTATTTTTACGCACGCCCTCGGCTCACCCTCATTATAAAATTTAAGTATAAATTTGCATCAAATACTAAAATTTGATTGTATTTCATTGCCTTTCTTGCTTTAACGTCATTTCACGTGTTTTGAATAATCTTAATCCAATACATAACCAATTAGACATATTTTAATCATGGAACATAAATCATTACTTAAAAGGCGGGGTAGTTATAAAGCTAAAGTAACTCAATTCAAATCATATTTGGAGATTTTAAAAAACTGTAATACTTTAAGTACGTTACAAATTAGCGAGTTAAAGTTGCGATTACAAAAAATTGAAGAATTATATTCCGAATTCGATTCAACGCAAACTGACATCGAAAATTTTTCTGAAATTCCAGAGGACCAGTACAAGGAACGCGAATCCTTCGAAAGTCAATACTTCGGCGCGATTGCTGTTGCACAGGAGGTGTTGAGTAAGCAGCAGACCTCTGCGGACCCGGACTTTGCGTCGGTTACAGGTTCTGGTACTGTTTCTCGGCATACAGGTGGGCCAAAACTTAAACTTCCGACTATACACCTACCTACCTTTTCGGGTCATTATCATAGCTGGTTAGAATTTCGTGATACGTACACTTCACTCATACATTCCGATGACTCAATACCTATGATTAGTAAATTTCATTATTTACGCGCTGCAGTAAAGGATAGTGCCGCTTTGGTAATCCGTTCTCTAGACTTTTCAGCCGAAAACTATGACATTGCATGGCAGTTGTTATGTGAACGGTTCGATAATAAAAGGCTTCTTGTAAACAATCACATTCAGGCAATTCTTAACATTGAATCTATTCCAAAGGAATCATTTAAAGCTTTACGTAACCTTAGTGACCTAGTCAATCGCAATTTAAGAGCCTTAAAATTACTTAACCTACCCACTGATGGTTGGGATGTGATTATTATTCATTTAGTATCGAATAAATTAGATGTAGTAACAAATCGAGAATGGGAAATTTATCGCAATGATTTGGAAGATTTACCCTCGCTTAGTGACTTTAATAAATTTCTCAAAAACAGAACAGATCTATTGGAAACTATTGAGGACGCGCATAGTACAAAACGAAGACATAATGATGTCACGCATTCTAGACAAAAAACATTTACTGTAAATTCTAGGCCTTCAAATGCCAAGCAATCATATCATTGCCCACTGTGTAAAGGTAACCATGCTATCTACCAGTGCTCAGAGTTTAAATCGCTTCCTATTGAAAGTCGTATTCAAAAGGCGAAGTTCTTAAAGTTATGCCTCAACTGCTTGCGTCGAGGTCACTTGGCAAACGCATGTAGATTAGGATCATGTCGAATTTGTAGCAAGTCTCATAACACAATGCTACACCTAAATGAGCCATCCACACAGCATTCAAATCAGTCTGATAGTACAAATACACCTACCAATCCTAGTACCAGTAGTATTGCACTATGCTCAACACTTCTCTTGTTTACAAGATAATGTTGTGCTATCAGCCACACATAGTCGATGTTTAGTGTTGCTATCAACGGCTTTAATTCAAGTAAATGATCATTATGGTAAAAAACATACAATTCGCGCTTTATTAGACAATGGAAGCACATCAAGCTTCATTACAAAGTGCTTGTGTGACAAACTTAAACTGTCAACTTATTCAGCCTCCACATTGGTCGAAGGATTGAATCGTCAATCTTGTAGCTTATCCCAGCGATGTGATGTAACTATATCGTCACTTGTTAGTTCATATTCTGAAAATATAAGCTGTTTCGTTGTGCCGCACATTACGCAATCGATACCAGCTACACAAGTGAATTACGCAGGGCTAGACATACCTCAAAATATTGTATTAGCCGATCCCACATTCCACACGCCATCTCAAGTAGATATGCTACTTGGAGCAGATTTATTTTGGAGCATACTTTGTTCACATAATATCTCACTAGGTAAAAACAAACCTACATTAAGTGAGACGCAGTTCGAATGGTTGATATCCGGGCCTATACATTCATTACATAACAATACAGTCCACTGCAATCATTCCATTACGCATTATGATAATATGCTTCAGGATCAACTGACCAAGTACTTTGAACTCGAATCAGTCACCGCGCACAGCCCTATATCCAAAGAGGAACAGGAGTGTGAGCGTCATTTTGTAAACACTACCACACGTGATGACGATGGTCGCTTCGTTGTAACCATTCCATTAAAGGAGTCTCCTCAACGATTGGGTGACTCATATGAACACGCCCTTGCTAGGTTTATATCATTAGAACGTAGGTTCAAGCGAGATCCAGAGTTCAAAAGGCAGTATACTCAGTTCATCCAGGAGTATATCTCATTGGGTCACATGACTGAAAATACCTCTCCTAGTGATGCTAAATATCAATATATTATGCCGCATCATGGCGTTTTACGAGAAACTAGTTTAACAACAAAATTACGTGTCGTTTTTGATGCATCTGCGGCAACCACGTCTGGCGTGTCCTTTAATAACCTGCAATTAGTCGGACCCACAGTTCAGAGTGACCTCATAAGTATATTGATTAGATTTCGCCAATTCAAATATGTCGTTACTGCAGATGTAGAAAAAATGTACCGCATGATTAGAGTAAACAAAACCCAGAGTATGCTTCAGCAAATATTGTGGCGGTTTGAACCCCATGAGCAACTTAAACAGTACAAGCTCAACACTATCACATATGGCATGGCCTCATCAGCATTCTTAGCGACTAGATGTTTAGTGCAGTTAGGAAAAGAATGCACTGAAAAACCGATTTCAGACGCCATTATTCAGGGTTTCTATGTTGACGATTATATCTATGGAAATAATGATAGCTCTAAGCTAGTACAAATATGCAGAGGCGTTATAGAGCAATTAAAAAAGGCCCAATTCTCTTTAAGAAAATGGCATTCAAATAATACATCCGTAATTCAGGAGCTCATAGGTGAAAATGACACAGATGAGTATCTCAACTTGAGTGGTAATGAATACTCAAAGACCCTCGGATTGTTATGGGGTTGTAAATCCGATAAATTGTTATTTTCAGTCAACCTTACACAACATGAACACATAACGAAACGTATAATTTTGTCTATCATGGCACAAATATTTGATCCTTTAGGTCTTATCAACCCTTGTATATTGCAGGCAAAACTCATTTTACAAAAGCTATGGTCTTTGAAAATAGGATGGGATGAATGGGTTTCGACTGAAATTGCCGTAAGTTAGTGCAATTTAATTAAATCTTTACTTTATATTAATCAAATAAGAATTCCTAGATACGTTATATGTGATCATCCTGTATCCTGTGAGATACACGCTTTCAGTGATGCATCAACTCAAGCATATAGTGCGTGTGTTTACATTCGATCTGTGACTCATAATGATGAGGTATTGGTTAATTTGATAACCGCAAAAAGCCGCGTTGCTACTTTGAAGCCTATGACGGTGCCACGGCTTGAATTATGCGGAGCTCTTCTAGCCGCTCGTCTAGCTGACAAGGTTAAATCATCATTAACGTTAAAAATTCACAGCTGTATTTATTGGTGTGACTCAACCATTGTCTTAAGTTGGATCAAATCATCCAAAGCCAACTTGTTGAAACCGTTTGTTTACAATAGAATTCATGAGATAAATTCCCTTACAGAACCATCCACATGGCAATACGTACCTACACGGGTAAACCCTGCTGATATAGGGTCACGGGGAGCGGACGCCAGACAGCTGGAAAAGAGTAGCTTGTGGTGGTCAGGTCCAGAATTTCTTTTAAATCCTAAATCAGATTGGCCAGTTCAACCGACTTGCATTAATGAAGGTGATCTGCCCGAAATGAAAGTGCTAAGTCATTTAGGTATCTCAGAATCACAGTCAGTTGAATATTTTAATAAATTTTCTGAATTTTCTTGATTACAACGTATCACAGCTTACGTACAACGTTTCATTCATAACAGTCGCTTTCCAAATAACAACCATAAAGGTTATTTAACGCTAAGCGAACTCAATTCAGCACTGATTACATTATGTAAATTATCTCAACAAGAATCGTTTGAACTTGAGTACAGATTGTTAAAAAATAAAAATACTTTGCCATTAAAGAATAAACTAGTAAAGTTTAATCCCTTTTTGGACTCTGATGGCCTCATACGAGTAGGAGGTAGGCTATTCAATTCACATTACTCATACGACACCAAGCATCCAATATTGTTACACGCATTACACCATATTACAGTACTTATCTTCAAATATTATCATAAATTACTTATTCATGCAGGTCCGCAATTACTACTCGCTAATATTCGCCAAAGGTTTTGGGTGTTGAATGGCAGGAATCTTGCGAGAAAAACTGTGCGTAATTGTGTTACGTGTTGTCGATTTTCAGGCAGAATTATACAGCCGATCATGGGTGTTTTGCCTGGGGAGCGATTGCACGCTGATTATCCCTTTATTAATACAGCGGTAGACTATGCGGGACCTGTAATGATCTTGAACCAAAAAGGTAGAGGAAGCACTTTAGTAAAGGCATACTTATGTATATTTGTCTGTTTGGCTGTCAAAGCAGTACAGTATATAAAGCTTGTAACCGACCTGAGCTCTGAGACCTTTATTGCTGCTTTAAGCAGATTTATTGCCCGCAGAGGAAAACCTGTCAATATCTTCTCTGACAACGGCACGTGCTTTGTAGGAGCGTGTAATGAATTAGCGAAATTCTTAAAATCTAATTCACATTATATAGGTTCTTATGCTTTAGATATGTCCATTAACTTTAAGTTTTCACCTGCATATAGCCCACATTTCAATGGGTTAGCCGAGGCTGCCGTTAAATCAGTAAAATATCATTTAAAACGTATTCTTGGTCTTGCCAATCTTACTTATGAGGAAATGAATACCGTTCTTGCCGAAATTGAAGCTATTCTAAACTCGAGGCCTTTAACTCCCTTATCTTCTGATCCATCGGATCTAGTAGCCCTCACGCCTTCACATTTTCTCATTGGACGAACATTAACAGTGTTGCCTTCTCCTCAGGTACAAGATGTCGCTAAGTTGTGCACCTTCTCACGTTTCATGAGAACTCAACAACTGAAAGCTCATTTCTGGGCCAGATTTCACAAAGAATACATTTCAGAGCTTCAGATACGACAGAAATGGTGCAAAGATGAAGGACAGCTACGTCTTGGACAAATGGTGCTAGTCAAAGATGACCGATTGCCACCAAACAGATGGTTGCTCGGGCGAGTGTCCAGCGTGTACCCAGGCTCCGACGGCGTAACCAGAGTGGCAGATGTGACGACTGCAACAGGCACCCTTCGGCGCGCCTTCAACAGGCTGTGCCCTTTGCCAGTGACGACGGAATCTGATGGCCCAGCGAACCAAGACTCTTTCTCCTGAGGCGGCAGCATGTTGACGCCTCGCATGTGCTCCCACTACGCATAGCACACATGCACACGGCAGACCGGCGTAAAGCAGCCAGCGCGGCGCCGCGGCGCGGGGAGGGGGCGACAAGGCTCCACTAGCGCCCAGCCACGGCGAAACACACAACTGATCAGCCACGGGAAGCGTGCGCACATTCACCTTAAATACCTCAATTAACTTGTATATCCTTTATATAATCAAATATAGTATCGTTACAAAGTTTGCATCTATAATTTAAATAAAGTATACATCAAAGTCCACCCGCAAGCAAGACAGTACCTAAGTTCAGAACAAGCTGCTTGTTATGACTTGCTCTTTCGTTAGTCAGCTGTACACCCGCGGCACGTTCACACGTTTACTCCCTATCGGACCTCTGGGGTCACCGTGACGTAAGGTCGGTGTTAATGTTACTATTTTAAGAATTTATATTTTTTTGTTTTACCTACAAATATGCTTATTTTGTCTTCTGTTTTAGATGTTGCAACCAAGTACTGCAGGAAACGGACGTAAGAGAAAAAGACAAGTGGATATGAATGATCCCAGCCATGAAAAGGTTTTAGAGAGCTGGATAGACAAAGAATTACAAGACTTTAGTGATTGTGACGTTGAGATAGTTGACCCTGATTTTCGCCTGCTCAGCGATCACGATACGGACTCGGAGCAGTCCGAGAAAGAAGATTCACCAGATTTGTCACAAAGTCAACAAGGTACCCAATCGGAAACTTCAGGTGTTGGTGAGTTATTGTCACAACATTCTTCCACGAATAATGAACCCCAACAAAGAAGAGATAGGTCGTATTATGGTAAAAATGGATATAAATGGAGTTCTTTCGAGCCTATACCAAGATCTTGTAGAGCTTTGAGTCATAATATAGTTTGTAATTTATCTCAGAGGCGTAGAGAAAGTACCAATCCTGTTACCTTGTGGTCCGAGTTTATTGATTCTGAAATGATTGAAAAAATGATCATGTTTACCAATAAAAAACTTAGCTTTATGAGAGCAAAATACAAAGATATTGACCGAATTAAGCTGCGTGATACAGATTTGGAGGAAATAAAGTCATTGTTTGGTCTCCTATTTTACACATTAGTTTTCAAATCGAATCGTGAAAACATAAAAACATAAAAACATTATCTCGACAGCTGTAAGCCATTATTTTATAAACATAAAATATTGCCATTGCCGTGTTTGTACATTTATGAGATATGCAAGTTTGTAAAAAAACACTCTGAACTATTCAGCAAACTCGGTGAAGCGGCAGGTAGTCGAACTAGACACAAGGATAGACTTAGGCTACCTCAGATAAGACTCGAGCTTTACAGGAGAAACGCGTTCTGTACGGCTATAAGGGTAATCAACCACTTACCTAATGACCTCTCTGAATTACCGACATCATTATTTCAACATAGACTATATAATTGGTTAATAGACAAAATGTATTATTCCATAAATGAATATTTTGATGACAAATTTACATCGTGTTTTTAATACAAATTTTTCAAATTTATTATAAGTTGACATTCCTTGTATATTTAATTTAATTATTACCTATTTAAACTGTAATGGATTTAAGTGACATCTTCGAATTATTTAATGAACCTAGACATACCTATACCTGAATTGTTTTATATAAATTTAATCGAGGAAGTTTCAAACATGTATTTTTTGCACACCACATGTGGTAGAATATGCTGAACATGTATAATAAACTACTATCTGTATATCTTGACCATATTCTAGCAAATAAAGATTATTATTATTATTATTATTATTATTATTATAAGCTATCTATTTGCAACCGACGGGACGGGACGTGAAATTTTTAGAAGCGTACTATCCAAAAATAGATTTTTGAATTAGCTCACAGTTCTTCGGTTTGATGACATTGAAACCAGATCACTGCGTATTTAGGAAGACCCTTTGGCAGCCATTTCTGAATTATTTGGAAGGTTCATAGAAAACTGTAAAGCATCATATGTCCCTGGCGCTTATCTTTGCGTTGATGAAATGCTCGTGCCGTACAGAGGTAGATGAAAGTTTATTATGTATATGCCAAAAAAACCGGCTAAATATGGTCTAAAAATTGTACTAGTATGTGATGCAAAGACGTTTTATGTTTACAATGCTTATATCTACTATGGTAAGAATTCAGATGGTGTTGGCCTTCCTGACGAGGATCGCAAATTGGCTATACCCACACAATCAGTTCTACGATTGTGTAAGGATTTTGAAAATACACACAGAAATATAACTGCTGACAACTGGTTTAGCTCTGTTGAACTCATGGAGAAATTGATGGAACGGGGACTGACGTATGTTGGTACACTAAAAAAAAACAAACGGCACATACCACCTTCATTTCAGGCATCAAAAACCCGAGAGCCTGAAACAAGTCTGCATGGTTTTACCAAAGATTTTACTCTCGTGTCGTATGTGCCAAAGAAGTATAAGGCAGTGTTATTAATTTCGTCTATGCATTACTCAGCACATATTGATCCAGAAAATAATAAACCAGAAGTCATCATGGATTACAATATGACTAAAGGTGGCGTCGATGAGGTGGACAAAAAATGTTCTAATTATTCCTGTAGTCGCCGTACAGAACGATGGCCACTGGCCATATTTTATCGCATTCTAGATTTAAGTGGAATAAATACATATGTAATCTATTCATCCTGTACAAATGCGCCACCGATGGAACGGGGGAGCTTCTTGCAAAATCTTGCTACAGAGTTGGTTGTACCGCATTTGAATAAACGAGTCTATAACACTCGTTTACCAAGGGAGCTAACGCTTACAATAAAGCGTATTCTTGGTAAAGATTTGATACTCAAACAACAAGAAAACCATGAAGAAGTCGTAACCAACCAATTTAGGAAAAATTGCAACATTTGTCCACCCAAGTTAAAAAGGAAGACTCCTCATCAGTGCATCAGGTGTAAAAAATACATATGTCTTCAATGTGCCCAAAAAGTCTGCCGGGATTGTGCTTTAGATGATTAGATGTTTATAATATTTCCTATTATCTTGTTGATTATAGATTATATTTGTTAATTATATAAGAAAAGTTACCTTTGTCAATATATTTTATGACTTACTTAATTTTTTCATGAGACTAAAAATTATGTTCCTAAAAATGTGCCATTTTTGTAATTTTGCAATTAAAAGTATTTTAGAATTATTCTAGCTGTTTTATTATAATTTTATCGCAATGCTCGATAAGTAACATTTTAAATCAGGTATAATTTTAATAGATTTTTAATATCGATTCTATTATAAACGCCACTTCAAATAGAGGGGTCACCGTGACGTAACCTCGGCAAATACGTACCAAAAATTATGGTCGGTAACTAAAGGTTAAATTACGGACTTTCTTCGGGCATCCTAATTTTTTTTATGTAGTACATATTACAGCGGTTCATAGTACTATTGTAAAGTAAGTAAAAAGTAAGTAAGTTAATAATTTATTCACATACTTAGTGGTAGTTATGGTAGAAATTGTAGCTTTGGTAAGAATAGTAGTTTTGAGAGAAAAGGTAGGGAGGTACTTGTGACAGCACCGGCGGTTATGGTAGAAATGGTAGTTTTGAAAAATGTTAGATATGATAATGTTAGTACGAATAGTAGTTTTAGTACAAATAGTAGTTTTGATAGGAATAGTATTTTTGTTAGGAATGGTAGTTTTGGTAGAAATGGTATTTTAGGCATATATGTATTGTAGTTTTGGTATCAAGGTTACTTACGATTGCTACCAAATCAGTCATTCCTACCAAAACTACAATTTCGACCAAAACTTTAAATATCATTATTATATTTCTAAATTTTTATGGATTAATGACACCCATACACAAAACAAAATAAATCGTGCTTCTCACAGAAATATTTAGCTGGATAACAAATAAAACCTATTTTCTTACTTATAAAAAAAGTTGTTTATCTATATTTTTAATTTTGATAGTAAAATATTGACAGATAAAGAAAAAAGTGAAGTTAGCGTAAGTTAGTAACTTAAGTTTCTGATTTAATAACGTATTTTTTGTGAGTAGTTGTGTTTTCAATTATAATGATGGTTCTTGGAAGGAAATTGAAAAATGCTCAGAGAAAGTTTGAACAAAGAATCTTGGTCAATGACGTGCCTGTTGGAGATTTGATACCGGATGGTCCTCCTACTGCTAAAAAAATACGGGTGGAAACGGGTTCAGATTTGATTAATTCTACCATCAACAATTTTCAAGTGATTTCCATTCTTGGTGACGGTAATTGCTTATTCCACGCAATTTCTTATTGTTTAGGTATATGGAAGTGAGAATAAACATTATGAAATTCGCTTGGCCACTGTTGATAACATTGTCAATAAGTGGGATGTATATAGTAACTTCATTGTTGGGGACGAAGCATATGGCCAGACCATTACAAGTGCAACAGATTACAAACGTGTGATGGGTGCCAATGGACAGTATGCAGGGCATGCTTAACTTCAGAGTGTAAGTGAGCTTCAGATTACTCTGAAGGATATAAAGTGTCAATTCAGAGTTCACCTGGAAAACAGTAATACGATTACTGACTATGGTACTGGCGAAATTGTTCATAACTTGCTATTTTCTGGGCACCTGGACGAAGGACGTTACAGTGTCCTAATGGAAAGAATGGTAGGGCAGCACAGTCATATTGAAGAACTTTCTTTCGTCAATGTTCAGTTATACATATTATATTAAATATCCCTATTACGCGGCAAACCATTCAGTAATGCCAAGGTCGAAATTTCACGATACCTAAGGTGCAACGCAAAGCCAATGTTGTGAGAAAATAAATTTTGTGTTATATGTATTTTTGGTAAGAATATCATCTTTTTACTTATTAGATAAGGCTACAATGTACTCACCATACCTATACATATAGGTATGGTGAGTACATTGTAGCCTTATCTTGGTACATACATGAAAAGAGCTCTTTCTTTGATGGTATGCTCACTTAAATTGGGTAAGTTTGAAGGAAGATAGGTGTGGACATTGAACTTATTTTTCAATATATTCCTTTAAATTTCTTAAGATTTCATTGCTTTCTCTACATGGACGGTTCTTAATTCAAAAATATTTTTATGGCCCCTAATAAGTTCCTTGCGGTAACTGCCAGGAAAAAACGTTATGCCTCCTTAAGGTGACCTTGCCTTACTTTTATACGGGTGTGAGTGTGGTGGTGTGTATCTTAATTTTTTTTTTATGTGGAACATATTACAGCGGTTCATAGTACTATTGTCGTATAATTATATTATTATAAGTGGTAGTTATGCCAGAAATTGTAGCTTTGGTAAGAATAGTAGTTTTGAGAGAAAAGGTGGGTACTTTTGACAGCACCGGCGGTTTTGGTAGAAATGGTAGTTTAAAAAAAATGGTAGATAAGTATGATAGTGTACGAATAGTGGTTGCGGTACAAATAGTAGTTTTGATATGAATAGTATTTTCGGTAGGAATAGTAGTTTTGGTAGAAATGATATTTTGGCATATATTGTAGTTTTGGTAGCAATGTTACTTACGATTGCTATAAAAGCTACCATTCCTACCAAAAGTACAATTTCGACCAAAACTATAAACGTCACGTTTGGTCACTGTGGATAACATTGTCAATAAGTGGGATGTATATAGTAACTTCACTGTTGGGGACGAAGCATATGACCAGACCATTACAATTGCAACAGATTACAAACGTGTGATGGGTGCCAATGGACAGTATGCAGGGCATGCTGAACTTCAGAGTGTAAGTGAGCTATATCCCGAGTGTCAATTCAGAGTTCACCTGGAAAACAGTAATACGATTACTGACTATGGTATTGGCGAAATCGTTCATAACTTGCTATTTTCTGGGCACCTAGACGAAGGACATTACAGTGTCCTAATGAAAAGAATGGTAGGGCAGCACAGTCATATTGAAGAACTTTCTTTCGTCAATGTTGAGTTATACATATTATTATATATCCCTATTGCGCGGCAAGCCATTCAGCAATGCCAAGGTGGAAATTTTACGATACCTAAGGTGCAACGCAAAGCCAATGTTGTGAGAAAAAAGTTTTGTGATATACCTATTATATTTTTGGTAAGTATATCATCTTTTTACTTATTAGATAAGGCTACAATGTACTCATCATACCTATATGTAAGAGCTTTTTTATAATATTAAAATATGCTGTGGAGCAGCACGGGTCCTCTAGTAAATGTATAAAATAATTACTTAAAGACTCTACATTTACATTTATTGTCAAGTTCGCAATGTAAGGGCTTAGAACCATAAGAAAGAACGGGCAATAAAACTCACGGTCACTCTTTTTCATCGCCAGGTTGTGCTTAATACACATAATTTACATTTTGTAAAGTGCTGCAACTGTTACACATATCACTTATATATATTTACTGTACATAATAATACAAGGTGCAACGCAAAGCCAATGTTGTGAGAAAAAAGTTTTGTGATATACCTATTATATTTTTGGTAAGTATATCATCTTTTTACTTATTAGATAAGGCTACAATGTACTCATCATACCTATATGTAAGAGCTTTTTTATAATATTAAAATATGCTGTGGAGCAGCACAGGTCCTCTAGTAAATGTATAAAATAATTACTTAAAGACTCTACATTTACATTTATTGTCAAGTTCGCAATGTAAGGGCTTAGAACCATAAGAAAGAACGGGCAATAAAACTCACGGTCACTCTTTTTCATCGCCAGGTTGTGCTTAATACACATAATTTACATTTTGTAAAGTGCTGCAACTGTTACACATATCACTTATATATATTTACTGTACATAATAATACTCAAGCATAATACTTAATTTTAATTTTGATATTCATTTCATTTCATTTTGATTTCATTTCATTCGCCGTGTGGTTGACGGCATAGAATACAAGTGTCACCACCCCCTATCTTCCCGTGGGTGTCGTAAGAGGCGACTAAGGGATAACACGATGCAAATACCATCTTTGCGTAGAGACGGAAAACTCGACATCAAACCCTATACGACTGCGTCGTTGGTCTCGCGGCATAAATGTGCGCGTGGGATCGGGAGGTCCCGAGTTCGATTCCTGAGTCCGGCAGTGTTATTGGGTTTTTCTGTCACGAAATTCTTAGTAGCAGCACGGAGTCTGGAAATGTGCCCGCTACAGCAATAGGCTCGCCCCTTATTACGCGGGACTAAAGTATATCTGGCGAAAAGTGGGTGTAGAAATACACCTCTGCCTACCCCTTCGGGGATAAAAGGCGTGACGATATGTATGTATGTATGTATTCATTTAGTTAGCCTCCTTAGAATAGACATGGTGAAACAGGAGCATCCACTTACTTTATATATACCTAATAATGCAGGCAATCCGCGAAAGTGATTAGAACCATGATGGAAATGATACAGTTAAATATTACGAAGATTTCGTTTTTACATATTGTTTTTATAGACTCGCTCCGGTACCCCCGAAGGGAATCACCAGACTCCGTGCTGCTACTGAGACCTCCCGGAACCTCCGATCAGCAGGCGCATACGCTATCCACTGGACCACGGCGTAACACATAATATGTGTATGGACATATTATGCAGCTGACTTATCCCTTCAACTCCCTCCTATCTTAAAGGAAGATTCGAATTCCTACATGATACGCATAACCGTTATTTAAGGTCATCAGAAAATTTAAAGCTGAAGATGCCGGCTCATTGCACGGATTTTATTGATAAATCGTTTTGTGTCACTGCTGTTCGCCTATGGAATGCACTCCCATTACATATAAGACAGGCCCAGACGGTAACAAAGTTCAAATCCTTAGTCAAGGATCACTACTTATCACTATGATATTTCCCGTTCTAATATTATTTTAAGTATTGTTTATGTATGTGTATGTATGTATGTATGTTGTATGTATGTATGCATGTATGTATTTATGTTTGTATGTATAAGTATTTATATATGTGTAGTACATTCTTATAATATTACATAACTGTATATATTTAAAGTATTATTATCTTATTACTGGTACACTTACAACTACCATTTCTTTCATACCAATAATATCTCCATCCAAAGGTTGCCTGGTAGAAATCGCTGTTAGCGATAAGGCCGCCCTTTGTACTCTACTTAATATAAAATTTCTATACATATGTTTTTAAAAGTGTACAATAAGGTATTAAATAAATAAATTGTTATACTACCTTGAAGGAAAACATAGTGAGGAAACCTGCATGTCTGAAAATTCTCTATAATGTTCTTGAGAGATATGTGAAGTCTGCCAACCCGCTTGGCCACCGTAGTGGACATGGCCTTACCCTTCTCATAGTGAGAAGAGGCCCATGCCCAGCAGTGGGACAGTATTATTACAGAGCTGATGATGATGATATCTGAGTATGGATATACTTTATTTTATACGATGGGGTTGACGTACCTAACCTTGCTGGATGGAAACCTCTCAGTAAAAAAACATTACACAAGAATCAATATTCAAATACAAAGCCACGAAAACAGAACACAAAAATAATATATTATATGACTTCTAAGTATTATGTTCTTCCAGGCACAGTGCAGGCATTCAACGCCCATAAATACTTTAATCAGAAATAAACACACTTGTCACCGGCTAAAGGGAAACAAGAAACAAGAGGCCAAAGTAACCCACCTTTATACAACACTATAAATTGCTAACCTTATTGTTTTCCGTAATAGGAACTAACACGGGCGCTTTGGCTCAGTATCAAAAGAAAAAATACAACAAAACGTTCCCTCTTTTATTTATAAAGTAATGAAAAGGCAGAAAATCGAATTATGACGACACCTACGACGTTTTGTCTGAACCTGAATCAGTTAAGCTTATTCAACAAATTCGTTTTACATAAATATTATCCTACAATTCTCAAAGTGCCATCCGATCAGAAACTAGGGAGAGCTCGCAGTAACTAAATATAACACATCAGACCCCACCAACTATAGGCCAATTTCTGTGCTGCCCACATTTAGCAAAATTTTCGAGAAATTGATACTAGACCAACTGCAAAGTTATTTTAATAACAACGAGCTTCTACACTCTAAACTATTTTAAGTGAAGCAGCAAGTGTGACATGTAAACGTGGGCAGAACCGATCGCGGAAATATGTTACTGGTTGGAACAAGCACGTAAAAGAGACTCATGGGGAGGCTCGACTTGCGTTTCAGCAGTGGTTGCAGCTGGGTAAACCTGGTGCTGGGCCAGTGTATGATAGAATGTACGAGTCTCGAAAGGCTTTCAAGGCTAAGCTAAAGTGGTGTAAAAACAACCAGCAACAAATTAAAATGGACATCATTGCTTCTCACCACACAGCTAAGAGCTTTGGAAGCTTTTGGAGAGAAACCAATAAGCTGAGTCCTAGGTTGGGCCTTCCCGCGAGTGTTGAGGGGAAAAGTGACCCAACAGATATTGCCAATCTATTTAAGCAAGCACGATTAAGTCACCCCTCGGCCCATCAAACCAAACACACGATGTGAGAATTGATGGCTTAAGTGTACGTTACTTGGCCCGTGACGTGGATTGTGTCATCAAAAATATGACTAGAGGTAAGTCGCCTGGTCATGACAGCTTGAGCATAGAGCATTTGCAGAACGCAGGTGTTCATCTGCCAAGAGTACTAGCATTGTTTTTTAATTTATGTATGAGTCACAGTTATCTGCCAGCTGATCTCATGAGAACCGTGGTGGTGCCCATTCCTAAAAACAAAACCGGTGATATGTCAGCTCTCAATAATTACAGACCAATATCCTTAGCCACGATTATAGCTAAAGTTCTGGATAGTTTAATGGACAGTTTACTAAGTTAACATATGAATTTAAATGATAGACAGTTTGGTTTTAGGAATGGGTTGTCAACAGAGACGGCGATCATGACCCTTAAGAACACAGTGCAGTATTATACTGGGAGAGGGACACCTGTCTATGCGTGCTTTCTGGATCTGTCCCGAGCCTTTGATCTTGTCTCGTATGACATCTTATGGAGTAAATTGTCGTGCGAGATAGATCTTCCACCAGAAATCATTAAAATGTTTCAGTTCTGGTACGGTAATCAGAGTAACACTGTGCGATGGGCTGGTGCTTACTCTGATGTGTTTAGTCTTGAGTGTGGAGTAAGGCAGGGAGGCTTGACCTCGCCCAAGCTGTTTAATATTTATATGGATAAGCTGATCGATGAACTCAGCAGCACTGGTGTCGGATGCTCGATTGATGGAGTGTCTTTCAATAATATTAGCTATGCTGACGACATGGTGCTGCTGAGTCCATCGATCAGTGCCATCAGGAAGTTGTTAAAAATTTGTGAGTGCTATGCCGAAGCCCAGGGACTAAGGTATAATGCCAAGAAAAGTGAATTGCTAGTCTTTAAGGCACAAAATAAAACCTACGAGGTAGTACCATCGGTCTCGATTGGTGGTGTAATGCTGAGTAGAGTAAAGAAGTTTTAGTACCTTGGTCACTGGGTTACGGAGGATAGCACAGATGATTGTGACATTGAGAGGGAGCGAAGGGCATTGGCCGTGAGGTGTAACATGCTGGCCCGCAGGTTTGCAAGATGCGACAGTGATGTCAAAATAACGTTATTTAAGGCATATTGCCAAACCTTTTATACCTGCAGCCTGTGGACAAGATACACACAAAAAGCATACAATGCCCTTCGAGTGCAATACAACAATGCATTTAGGATATTGTTGTCGCTGCCACGTTTTTGTAGTGCATCAGCTATGTTTGCGGGAGCGCATACTGATGACTTTTTTGCAATCATACGCAAGAGATCCGCATCCCTACTGCAGCGCGTGCGTGGCAGCGCCAACAGTTTCCTTGTGGTTGTTGCCAGCAAGACTGAAGGCCATTTTATTGAGCACCTGTGCGGAAGACATTTGTCCAAAACTCCCAATGCCTTCCTACGAAGAAGAATATAGTTAGTTACATGTTTATATTTTTACTAACATAGTTTTTAAGTGATACTAACAAATGTATGGGTCATTTCCTGAAATAAATATAATTTAATTTAATTTAATTTTAACAATTTGGTTTTACAAAGGGGCGCTCCACGACTGATGCCGGTGTTGAGCTTGTAAAACATATCTTTGATGCCTGGGAGGATTCACATGATGCTTTAGGTGTCTTCTGTGATTTGTCCAAGGCCTTTGATTGTGTAGAACATGATACATTGATCAGTAAATTACATCACTATGGTTTAAGTAGTTCTGCTCTGCATCTTCTTACTTCATATTTGAGTAATAGGATTCAGAGAGTTGATGTCAACGGGACGCGTTCGCATGGGTCTGTAGTCAAAATGGGCGTCCCACAGGGTTCAATCCTCAGTCCTTTTTTATTTTTAGTTTATATTAATGACTTACCATACCTCGTCAATGACAAGCACGAGATAGTACTGTTTGCTGATGATACCTCACTTTTATTTAAATTAAAACGACAGCAAATTGATATGGACGATGTAAACATTGCTATCTCAAAGGTGGTTCGCTGGTTTGAGGTTAACAACCTGCTTTTAAATAGACTAAAAACTAAATGTATTCGATTTTTGATGCCTAACGTCAAACAAGTGAACAACTCAGTAAAGGTTAAGGATGATGTGTTGGATCTTGTGGATAACACCAAATTTTTAGGCATTACACTAGATTCTAAGCTGCAATGGGGATCACATATTAGTAAATTGTCGAATAGACTCAGCTCTGCAGCATACGCAGTCAGGAAAATTCGCCAGTTAACTGACATTGACACTGCCAGGCTTGTATATCATAGCTATTTTCATAGTATAATGTCATACGGTATTCTCCTGTGGGGAAATGCTGCCGACATTCAGACCATCTTTGTTCTGCAGAAAAGAGCTATTCGAGCAATTTATAATTTGGATTATGGGGCTTCGTTAAAGAATAAATTCAAGGAAATAAACATTTTAATAGTTGCAAGCCAGTACATTTATTCCAACCTAAAGATAAAGATTGATTTATTTGTGAGAATACAGTCAATAAGGTCTTACAGTATAATTGTGTCCATGATATTCTACTGCATTAACAGTGTACAAATATTTAGTGCATACAAAAATATAGGTATTCAATTCAATTTAAGTTCATTCTTTCATTAAAAATTACACAGTACATAATGTCATTACTATAAATACAATATTAAAGTCATTTAAATTAGAATGTCATAAAAAGCATAATGTATAATTAAATTACATATTGATTCTTACAATTGAACAGTCTTTATATAATCCTATCATTAAAATATTCGGTTATGTTATAATAGGACTTATTTAATAGGAATTTATGCAATTCTGATCTCATTCTATTTAATGGAAGTATTTAATATTTGTCATTTAGTTTGTTGTACACGCGTATGGCCATACAGTACGCGTTTTGACTAAACACATTGATGCGTTGTTTAGGTACATTTAATTTATTTATATGGCGACCCGGTCGAGACACTACAGCGTTGTGCTTCTCGAATAAATAGCTATTTTTGTGTACAAATAAGCAGATTTCATAGAGGTACAGACAGGGTAATGGCAGAATATTGAATTTTTTAAATAGAGGTTTACAGCTGTCTAATGGATCAGCTCCAGCAAGTGAACGGACACCTTTTTCTGGGCTCTGAATATTCTTAAGAAATCAGTTGAATTACCCCATATTATAATCCCATAGCGGAGTAGAGATGAGACATAACCATGATAGGCGCATAGTGTAGCGTCTATAGTTGCTATTTGCCTAATACGGTTAAGAGCATACACGAATCTATCCAATTTAGTACATAGGTCGACAATATGCTGTTTCCAACTGCAAAGATTGTCAATTGTTATCCCTAAGAACTTAGTGTGAGCAACTTCATCTATTTGTTTGTGGTCGTATATAATGTCAAATTTTAGTGGAGTTCTATTATGTGTAGTAAATTGAACCATTTTTGTTTTATCTATATTCACATGCAAATTATTATTATTTAGCCAATTAATCATTTGTTCTAGAGTTCTATTAGCTTCGCTTTCCAGTTCGCTTTTGTCCTTGTTCTCAATTACAAGAGTGGTATCATCAGCGTATAGTATACATTCGTGCTTTGTAATATCAGGCATGTCGTTAATGTATAGTAGGAACAGCAGTGGACCTAAAATGCTCCCTTGGGGTACTCCTGTGTTGTTAATTAAATAAGGTGACCTTTGGGATATTCTCTGTCTCCCCTTAAATCCTGAGATCTCTACACATTGTTGGCGATCACATAGATATGTTTTTATCCAGTCTAAGGCATTACCGCGAATTCCATATTTTTCTATCTTATGTAATAGTGTGTCATGGGAAACAAAATCGAATGCCTTAGACATGTCGAAGAATATCGCTACAACATTTTTTTTCCATTTAAACAATTCGTTACTGTCTTCATCAATTTGAAACATGCTAAGGTCGTTGAGTGGTTTTTCCTAAACCCGTATTGTTCGTCTTTGAGTATGTTATTTTTGTTAAGAAAGCTATAAATCTTATCATGCATGATCTTTTCGATTATTTTTGATAATATAGGAATAAGAGTGATTGGACGATAATTATTCAAGTCAGAAGTATCGCCTTTTTTGTATATCGGTTTTACGATCGATTTTTTCAGCCGATTTGGAAATATTCCTTGCGTAAATGATAAATTAATAATATGGCTGAGTGGAGCTGCTATAACCTTAGCACATAATTTTAAAATCTTGGTTTCTATGTCATCATAGCCAGTGGATTTAGTATTTTTCAAGGAATTTATTGTTTTATATATATCAGTCTCATTTGTGGGTGTCAGAAAAATTGAATTATTATTTTTTTGTATGTCATACGAATAGGAAGTCATAAAGGTTTGGGTCAAATTCTCATAATTAGTAGTCATATTTATGTAATAATTATTAAAAACTGTGGCTATTTCAGCTTTGTCAGTGTATTGGTAATTGTCATACATTATGCAGGTTATGTCATTTTTTGGTTTGTACTCGACAATGTTGTTTTTTATCGTGTTCCACACCGCTTTGCATTTGTTGCTCGAGTTGTGTATATAACGAGAATTGTCTATTCTCTGCGCTTGTAACATACACTTCTTTAGGATCTTAGTATAATTTTTGTAAATAATTTTCTTGGTATATTTATTAAGAGCAGAAAGATGGTAGCTTAGGTACATACGTCGTTTGTTAGTACAAGATTTTTTAAGACCTTTGGTTATCCATTTATTTTTCAGCGGTTTATTTGTCTTTTTCACTAAGATTATAGGAAAACACAAATTGTAGTAGAGCATCAAGTCATCATGTAGGCTATCAAATGCTTCGTTTGTATCCTGACTGTTAAAGACTTCGTAAAATGTTATAGCGCTCATACATTCAAAAAATTTACTTATGTTATCTTATACTTATCCTTATATATTTATTCCAAAACAAGGCCTCATACTCAAAGAAAAGTGATATCCACAATTTGAATACTAGAAATAAGAGTAAGCTAGTAGTGCTGGCTACCCGGCTAGAGAAAATAAAAAAATCTTTTCAAGGCCAATGTGTGCGCTTTTACAATAAAGTGCCAAGCAATATTCAAAATTTAAGTTATAATAAATTCAAAAAGATTATAAAACGTAAACTTTGTCAAAAAGGGTACTATTCAGTGCTAGATTATATTGAAGATAAAAATGCTTGGGATTAATTTGCTCAGTCCCACAGGCTACTTATGTTTGACTAGTGTTAAGTTTCATGTGAGTGTGAGTTATTGTGTCTATATTATGCTAGTAAGTACTTTTATATTATTATTAAAAAAGCCTTATTAATTGACAACAACATTATAGACACACCAGCTCATGTACTTATGAAAAATTCAATGTAGTTACTAAGTTTTTAAATTGTATAGAATCAAGACGTAGAAAAGAGTGGCACTGAGTTTCTTGCCTGATTCTTCTCACGAGGCTCTACTTTCTGAACAGGCATTTTTTTCAATGCTCAACTATGTTAATATGCATTTAAAGTTACTTTTTATTTTTTTATTTGTATGACTTTCTGACGTGTCCAAAAAATTTAAACATTTTTATGGAAATAAACATATTTGAGTTTGAGTTTGAGTTTGAAAAACAATATGTTGTATAGTAGAGAAAGTATGTGAGTATTCCGGCGAAATCGTATGGGTAACCAATTGAGTTGTGTTCGAAATTGTGAGACATGATCGTATTTGTTGCGTAATCCAAATATGAATCGTATACAGAGATTTTGAAGGCGCACTTAACTTAATACGCACTTAATTTAATACGCACTTAACTCCGAAAAGTCATTGTTGCGTGCCATGGATTCGAACCCTGCATAGCAGTCTGTCGCTCTCTCCACTCGGCTATCGCTGCTTTATATATGAATGCCTGTCACCATATTCCATGACATAGCAGAGGTCAAACTACGCATAATTACTTAATAATTCACGAAAATAAGAAAATTTCTTAACGTACTCTGCAAAAATTAATAAAAGATATAAATATAATTAATTATTTCGCGCCACTGCATGATGTTCTAGGCCAAACGTAAACAATGTTGAGAAGAATTATGGCCCGAAGCAAATTAATTATTAATGTTTACCTAATTATAATTACATTATCACGGACCTACAGAATCTTCTGTGTAAGCATAATTTTTGAATGGATTTTAAATATAAATTAGGTTCTTAAAAAGTAAATGTGGTTAGTTAATTTGTTTGTCACTGTTTAGGAATAAAAAAATAAAACATGTTTTCCTTCATTTACTTATCACAAATCTCGTGTGTGTTTTGCACTTAATGTTTTTTAATATTCGATGAAGTGCCTTCTTTTCCCAAAGCTTCAGTCAGGATTGAAGCCATGTTCACTGATCAACATCATATGACGGTTGGGTCATTTATATTTTTGACTTTGCAACATATTGTACAATATGTGGGACCAGTTCAGATACACAATTCTGTGCCAGAAAGTGTCCTGATTTTATTTTTGGAAGCGGTTTTTGCTTGTTGGGAATTCAAATATTCATTGGTGCGTGCCGTGGATCCGAACCCGAGACCCCCTGCGTAGCAGTCTGTCGGTCTCGCCACTAGGCTATCGTTGCTACTGATATAGAGCCCATTAGGGGCAACTTATTGTAGTGCACTAGCTGAACCCGCGGTTCCACTCGCGTTATTGCTCCACACTCGTGGCTCATAGCTTTATGTTATATACAGTATATATGGTTATATAGCCAATAGTCTTCCTCTGTAAATGGGCTATCCAACACAAAGATTTTAATAATGAAGTTGAACCATTACTTACTGGTCTGTCCTCACAACGTTGGCGTGCCAACAAAGATTACAAACTACAGAAAATTATAGTACCTGCCTACGCGTAAACCTAAATTGGTCTAAGGCTAAATCCGTAACTATCTATTTATAAATAATCACCTACATGGAAAATATTACAACTGGTTATGGAGGGTTTCTTACGGCTGTATTAAATACCCGTCGTATGACAAATACACGCTCTAAAAGGAATACTTAGCATTCCGCGCACTGTACCGTACGCTGTACATAACTTAGTAAACAGGGTTGCGGCTTGTATACACCGGGAATGTCCGAAAAGGTGTCTGGTGTTCTCTTAGAAGTCTTAGAATTACATTTTATGAGTGACGTATACATAAGCCTCAAAGGATAAGCTGTAGATTTTGTAGCGATGTACTTTGATTTTATATTTCTGCTTTTCTACCGCGTGGAGGCTTTGGCAGCTCAGTGGTTTCTAAGTGAAAGGGTTACAAACATCCGTCCATCTGTCCGTCAGACATTCTCACAAACTTTCGTGTGTTAACTATTTGTAGTGCTCGACAAAGTTAACCAAGGATTGCACAGGCCGCCACTTGGATGGGTTACCGAGTGTGGCATTTACATCAGAGCGCTACCGTACTTTACTTCGAGGCACTCTGGTAGCTTTAGAGGGCACGTAAAGCCAGAGGTCCCGGTTCCTGGCATAAAACAAAAACCGTTAGGGCATGTCGGAGGCATTTGGGTGGTCTGACAAGTCCGACACCAGAATAAGCCACACATTTGGGATTGACGAAGTCACCCTGTGACTGCAAAAGCACATATCCTTTGTTGCCTATAACAGCTATGGCTAAGACTTCACCGACAGTGTTCCATAGGACCGCATAAAGTCAAATCGACAAGATAAACAAAACAATCCCTCATTCGGAAGTTGGTTAAAGAAGTAAATAGGTCGATCATATTCTCACGTACACAATACACACATATTATGTGTGTGTGCAAATATATTTTGTATTTTCATACAGATGTTTGTGTGCATAAATATATTTTTCCATCGACACACGTTCAGTTTGACAGGCCCTTGTACTTCGTTCAACAGCCTTCTGCTCCAATGATTGCGTTGTCTATAACCTTGCGTTACTTCTGCGATTTAACTGACACGGTTTGTCATTTCCGGTTGGCAACTTGTTTTTATTTTTATTTTCTTCGTATATTTGTTGCCAGTTCACGTTTTAAGCTAGCAAAATTTAAGACCCTTTTTGTCGTGCAGCTCGGATAAAGTTAAAAAGGGTACATACTATTTATGTCTTATTGTGCGTCTTGATCTGACAACAACCTAAAAATAAATAATGAGTTAAATTGAGGATTTTTAGTAATTTGACGAATTAATTTAAAAAATGAATTGCTATGAATTTATTTAACATATGATTTAAATATTTATTTTTTAGGTGTGATGTGTGTCATTAGCCTTAACATAAAACAAAGACACAAGTATATCGAGAAGTTTGGGTAATGTAGTAACATTCCCCAAACTTCTCGATATACTTGTGTCTTGTGTGTGGAAAGATGGCGCTACCGCCTAAGTAAACATCGGCTCCGTAATAATTTAATCATAAAAATCAGAAAAACAGTATTTATAAAGTAATTTTGCAAAAAATATGTAACTAGTGCTATAAATAGTCAGTAACAGTGTTATCTCTAAAAAATAATAACGCATAGTGAAGAAATAGTGATGGACAAAAACCAATATTTTAAGTGCAATTCATATAAACAATACACATTTAATAGTGTCTTCATAGCAAAATAAGCTACCTTTTTGAACGAATTGTGATAATAAACAGTCGAACTACAGTGAAATGTGTGATATTATCATAATATAACAAAAACTTAATCATCGTCATCGTTACTCATCAAATTTTAAAAACTTACTTTGAAAAGCTAATATTTTAGCGACATCTTTGAAGAAACCATATTTCCTGACCACAGTCGATAAAACAGTGCAACACAAATCATAACGACAGAAAACGGAACAACACATATATCTGTACAAAGTGATTGACAATTTCAAATAGTTACTCAACGTTCTCGTAGCACATTGGATACGGCGAGGGACTGCTGTTACCGCGGTCGAGGTTTCGAATCCCGCTGAAGTGGCCAGCACTTTTTGTGTTTAATATAATTTTCTACAAATTGTTGAATACAAAGCAAATTGACTCGGGCAATGATAACATCACGCAGAGGCGAAAACACGCTACAGGTGTAAGCAGTCAAAGTAAAAATATTGATTATCGTGTTGTAAATATGGACAGTCCAATAAACACTTCTTCAAGTACATATCTCTCAGATAGTGCACAAAGTCTACCAGATATATCTAGGGCACTGCTTAATCATGAGGTAGAAGATTTGAGAAATGAGATAATGAAATTAAGAATGGAATTAGAAAGGGCGCAAGATGAAGTGGATAACTTAAACTCAGAAAACCATACGCTACAACAAATAATTGATTCCCAACAAACAAAATTCGAAAGGTATAAATTAATATGTACGGGCTCTGGTTGTCTGAAAAATTGTCCAAGTTCAGCAAAAAAATTTTACAGATCAACGAGGTCGCAACGAAAATCCGTGTCTAGCGTCGTGAAGCATTTAGATAAAAGCTACAGCGAATTGAATATTAACCATGACGAGAATAGCGAGATCTGTGAGACAACCATTGGAAATATTCAGACAGAGAAGATATGTAAATCTCTTGCAGCAGACATGACATGACATGACATGACTCAGCATGTAACTAATGATATTTTTGAAGCAAACAGACCCGTCCTGCAAAATTCCAGCTCGAGGAAAGTTGAAGTTGAAACCATATCCCCAAAAAAAAGGATTTTGATTTTCTCAGATGAATATTCACGTATGAGAAATATTCTTCAGAATCTAATTGGAGACGAATTCTTAGTGTCATCTTTAATCAAACCTGGTGCCACAGCGGAAAAGTTACTTGAATCATGTAGAGAACTATGTTTAGACTTTAAAAAGTGTGATTGTGTTGTAATACTATGTGGTAAAAATGACAAAGATCCATTAAATCTTCAATCTGTATTACATTTTTATATAAATAAGCTGCAACATACGAATGTAATACTCTGTAGCCCAAAAAATAGTAGATTTTTAAATGAGTATAAATTACGGAAATTATTCTATTATATAAGTTCCCAATTCGATTATAGTGTATTTGTAGAGGTACTATACAACACTACTTATATTCCATACTTTGTTGTTCTATGCAGGTTATTGTTAAAACATATTTTACATCTGAACTACAAACATAATTTTAATCAGAACATAGAGGCAAACAATCAAAATATCAAAATTAAAATTTCAACTTGCACCCAAACTGATTCCTTAATACAAACAATTAGTTCAAAAACAGTTGATACTCAAACAGATAATAATTTATTTCGAGATTGATCAGTCTTTAGGCAACAGTTTCACTTTACTACATAATAATATTCAAGGCATTAGGTCAAAAATTAATGATCTAGAATTACTCACAGAATCAAGAAAAATTGATGTCCTTTGTCTTAGTGAAACATTTTTTCGGGATGAAAATGCTGAAATATTGCAATTGCCAAATTATAAAATGGCAAAATATTTTTCACGAAAAACCAAATCTCGAGGTGGAGTATGTATTTACATAAAAAACACCATTAACTATAGAAAAATAGATTGGATATCTGAACTATCAGTTGAAAGCCATTTTGAATGCTGTGGGCTAATAATACCAGAGACCAATTGGCATATATTATGTTTGTATAGGACACCAAGTGGTAATATTAATTTATTTTTCGAAAAACTCGAGCAATTACTGTATAAATTAACCATTAGAATGAGATCTTTAAATAAGAGTATTTATATTTTAGGTGACTATAATATCAATACGCTGTTAAGTACCAAACAAAGTAATTTATTTCGTAATACGTTGCAAAAATTCAATCTGTATCTAACCTTAAATAAACCGACTAGGATAACTACTAATACTGCAACATGTATAGACAACATCATTACAAATAACCGAAACTGCAAGGCTGAAATATGGGATCTGGGTTTGTCTGACCACACAGCCCAAGTCATTAACATACCGTGTAATGTAAGTAATAGAGAAAAATATTGGTATAAAATGCACCGTAATATTAATTATTACATCGAAATATTTTTAAAATACATCCGCCAAATTAATTTTAATAATGTATTTTTTCAAACAGATGTAAACGCAGCTTATGGAGAATTTTTACATTTGTTCAAACTAATAATTGATCTCTCCTGCCCGGTACAAAAAGTAAAAATTCAGTATAAAAAAGACACTTCTTGGAAAACTAAAGGTATAAAAATATCGAGTAATATTATACGCAAAATGTATTATCATACAAAAGGGCATTCTCAAAAACTCGAAATGAAATATAGTAATTATTGCAAACTTCTGAAACGTGTAATAAAAGAATCAAAGAGAATTGCGAATGCAAACTTTTTTACATGCAGTTCTAATAAAACCAAGGCCACTTAGGCGCTAATCAAACGACACTCCCAAAGTACAAATGTAATACAACCCACTGTAGACTACATATTGCATAATAATAACGTCTTAACATCTCCTTCAATATTGGCAGACACTTTTAACAAATTTTATATAAATCAAAACAATACCCTAACTGCGGCAAACGACGGCAAATCAGAGCCTATTTCCAACACAAACAGCATTTTCTTCTACCCTGTAGATAGATGTGAAATTCTCAACATAGTTAGAAATTTAAAAAATAAAGCCAGCTACGGGCATGATTCTATACCCACAAAAGTAATTAAAGAAAGCATTAATTTCATCGTTAACCCGCTTGTACATATCATTAATTTAATGTTATAGACAGGTGTATTTCCCAGTACTTTAAAAAAAGCGCTTATAAAACCTTTATACAAGAAGAGGTCGAAACACGATATAAATAATTACAGACCGATTGCACTTCTACCAAATTTTTCGAAAATTTTTGAAAAAGTTATATATAATAGGATCACAAAATTTATGGATATTAATAATATTTTACACGTCAACCAATTCGGCTTTCAAAAAAACAAAACAACATCTTTAGCTATATATAAATTATTTAATACCATTTGGCAAAGTATCAACCATAAAAAGAAATGTGCTGCTCTCTTTATTGATTTGTCAAAGGCTTTTGATTGCGTAAAATTCTGCTAAATAAGCTAGAAAGCATAGGTATACGTGGCATAGCATTAAAATTACTAGAAAATTATTTATATAATAGAATGCAGGCAACTATTATCGAAACATATAATAAATCGACTAAAATGATGGAGATAGTTCAATCTAAATTTGAAAATGTAAAATTGGGGGTACCCCAAGGGAGCATACTGGGGCCCCAATTATTCCTATTGTACATAAACGATCTTCCAACTATTATAAAACATCTTTGTGTAATGTATGCAGATGATGCAACTATTTTCATCTCTAACGAGAATGTTGATGAATTTTACATACAAAATGAGATAAATGTGGCTCTGAGAACAATAATAGATTGGTTACAATCAATTAATTTTAAAGTCAATCTGTCGTAAACCAATATCGTCCAGTTCTACAACTATAAAAGTAAGCCTGTTAAATTAAATGTCAATATAGACGGTACAAAGATAAAAGAAGAAAAGGACATAAATTTCCTAGGTATAAAAATTGATCAACACTTGAACTGGAAGGCGCATATCGAAAAAGTTAACAAAAAAATTTCAAATGCCTGTTATGCTTTGTCAGTCCTTTCAGAAACGACAAATGTAAGTGTCACAAGAAGTGCTTACTTTGGAAATGTCTATCCACTTTTAACGTACGTGATCATTTACTGGGGAAACTCCACAAATGTAGAATCCACCTTCATTCTCAAAAAAAAATGCATCAGGACGATTTATAACATGCACAGTATGGAATCCCTTAGAGATATCTTTAGAACAAAAAATTTATTAACCTTAACGGGAATTTATATTTTAGAATTATGTTTATTCGTGAAAAATAATATGCAATACTTTAATTTAAAATTAGATTCTAATAGAAACATTCGGGAACAATATAAGTATAATATTGTGTTACCTTCCATCAAAAATATGATCTACTATAAAAGTGCACACATTTCTGCTATTCGTGTATATAATCAGTTGCCACCAACAATTAAGCAGTTAAATGGTAGAGTATTTAAAGGAACACTAAGGAAATGGTTAACTGAAAATGTATTTTATAATCTTCAAGAATATTTCAGTAAAATATAATTTGTTTTGTATAAATTTATTAGTTTTTAAGTAATAAGCTATTATTGCATATCCGATATGGGTAAACTGTTTGGACTAAAAACTGTAATGGTTCTCATACACTCACAACTTTGTACACAGTTATGCAATAAATATATCTTTATCTTTATCTTTACTTGTGTCAAACAAATCAATATAATTATTATACTAAGCCATCACCCATCCAAAAATTGACCGCTTAACATTATTTAACCTAGGCCATCTAGAGTCAAATATGAAGCATGTTATAATACAATCAGACATACAAATACATCAGTGCTGAAGGTGGCCAAGCCGCTTAGATTGGACATAATTGCGCGTCGTGTTAACACGATCAAGATACCCTCGGGAGACGCCGCGTAACTGAATAGTGTGGCGACGGATTATAATTTATTATAATATAATTAATAATATAATCAACTACCTACAGTTGATAGAGAGGTCTACGGCCTGCCTGACAATAAAACATTTTTATTGCAGGTAAAACTTATTGTCAGGCATTAATGGTGCTAATAGATTTGAGCATTCACTTATTTTTTCACTCTTGCAAGTGAAGTTTAAATTCCTATAATAAATAGATAGGTTCAGTTTTCTTAAACACTTGTAACTTCTTAGAAACTTTTGTCGAAGACAAAAGTAGCTTCTTCTAAACTAGCAACTTACTTCTATTTAATTTTCCAAGCTACAGAATACGACTAAACCACAGGAATTGCAAGCGATTAAAGACTGAAAAATCGCATACAATCTCAGCGCGTCATACATTTTTAACACCTTATAATTAAAGTTTCACCATAGTAAGAAGCCATATTTCAACTGTTAACTCAACAAGTTGTTCCCTGTAACACGATAATGTGTATAAGAAACAAATTTAAATAATTTTCGCTAAGTCTTTAAGCGTAGCTGAGCGTAGCCCTGAGCGGGCAGTAAGCTGTAACATTTCGAACAATAAAGCATAAAGGGTATGAACGCGCGACTTCCTGCGCGGGGCGTGCGATTACTATGTTGCCGCTCAAAGATTGTCGATGACTACTATTGGATCTCATCAAGAACTCTCTTAAAAGAAAGGTACTACATACCACTACAACAGAAAACGTTTAATAGATTAAACGTTCGTCTTTTGTCTCCGTATTTTGACTGCCTCTGTGGTCCTGCGGTAGTATTAGCGACTGCGGATCATGAGGTCTCGAGTTCGATTCCCAGGTCGAACAAAAAGTGATATTAGGTTTTACTGTTCGGAATAATCCAATGGAATTTCGGAGTCAGGGAGTTGGCGGTGTCACACCACCGTTTCTCGGCAAGCACGTTAAGCAGTTGGCCCTGCTCCCAATTTCTCTCCTGTCTCATCGAACTATGAGAGTGATGGAATAGAGAGGCAGCACTGTCCCGCGCGGTTGGCAAGTCTCATAAAAAAACAAGCCAGCGTGGCCGCCATCAGTCGTGAGGACCTTATTTGAAATCTTCATTTCCTACAACACTTTCAAAACGAAAGAATTAGTAAGATGAATCTCCTTTATTATGAAATTGATCGCTTTGCCATAAACGGAAGCTTAAATATTTCTTGTTCTCACATTGGAAATCAACCAGCCTTTCACAGACCACTGCTGGATATGGGCCCCTCTTAATTGACGCCACAGAAGCATTGTGAATAAATAGGCAGATTTAGGCAACTACACCACGCAGCACGTAGGTACAATATAACTAACGGTAAAAAAGTGTGATCTAGGTCAGTAGCTCCCAAAGTTGTCTGAGCGGGTCGGGTCGGAACCCTTCAAACAAAAATTCCAATCTCGTGATCCACTTCTTTGCTGTTTTTGAAAAAATATGGGCATAAATGGGAGGATAAAAGCGTAAAGGGGAAGCGAAATTCGGTCAGTCGGTATCGCCTTACATTTCATCAGCCACTCAATATCGCGTCGCACCAGTGGGTCGCGACTCATTGTTTGGGAAGTGCTGGTTTAGGCTATAGTAACGTGATCTCTTATTAATTATTATTCAAAATGGTGACAGACTGCTTTACTACTGACACTGTATAAGTGTAGGAATTGACGACGATGTAGTGAGAGTCTCCCTACATTTAGATAAATGTTTTCACTACAATGAAGCACCAAATCTACATATGTATTTCCTTCTATCGGTTGCAGACATTTCTTTTGCTTCGAGAAAGGAAAACGCAATGCTAATCTTACTCACTTCCGTCAAATTTCTTTCTGTATTCAATTTCTCCCTTGTGTGATTATTTTAGTGCTGAAACCAGAAATCACTTACAGTAACTGAATATTTTAAATTTACCTTTAGGTTTAAGATTTGATCTGTTTGTATTTTAAAAGAATGAAAATTACATATCTTATCATAATTCCAGCCTAGGGACGTACACTGCTGGACTTAGGCCTCTCCCAAGGCTCTTCGCACAGATCTTGAGCCGCCTGCATCTAACTGCAATTACAAACCTATGACCAAGAAATATGGCACTAAAAAGCCAATGAAATATAAACCGATATTCGAGGTAAGAAAGTGTTAAGTAGGTGAATAGTTTACGAGTCCCGCAGTCAGTAATAGACGAGGATATTGCAGTATGAATGTGTGATGTTGGGGAGCGATGAATTCCCTTACGTATGAATTATTTCTACGTTTTTCTGAGATAAGTGAGGAAACATGCACTCACGAAGTTATATCTATGTACGGATACAATTAAATTACTTTCATGGATTCTGAACGGTCCATTAATGGGCTTTTAAATAGACGGATGACGAATTAAGAATACGGAATGTCACCACCCCATATCATTCCATGGGTGGCGTAAGACACAACAGAGGGAGCATATTATGCAGAGAACACCACTGAAAACGTTGTCGACCTTTTGTAACTACGGTTTTTGAGTCAAAATGTTTTTGTTATTTAGTGTCAAATCAGCTGCCTTGGTCAATGAATGAGTTTTATTTATCGTATTGTAATGATCGATTTATGACGACACAAGAAAATATAGTAATTATGTATAAGTTTAGTTTCCGTGCACATTGACAAGTTCTGTATGAATATTCTTTATCGCTTTCGGTAAGACTCCACGGATGGTATAATGGTTTAAGCGGCCACCTAGCCGCTCAGCACTGCCGAGGGTTGTGTTTGCAAAACAAAGAACAACGCTTGGATTGTTATTCACATAACCGTCTGGCTGTTCTTTATGTCTGCCTGCTGAAAGTGCCTGCTATATATTGCAAACATTCAAGCAATGGGATGCGGGATTTTATTAATGTTGCGGGCTTAATAGAGCAGTTATGTGTGATCTATTATCGACTTTTTCTAGTAGTAGAGGTAAAGATGGCTTGTTGCTCTCACCGGATTCAAAGCTGCGGTATCCACTGACGAGTCTCGCATTCGTTGGGAACTTATATTTGGAATTATTTATCTTATACGCCAACTAGATAAACTGTAGCCCCTCAAACTTACATCCAATTAAAGTGTGCGTGTCTCCAGTTACAGTCGCGGCAATGCAGTCAAATTTTTTTGACAATGCGTTGGCACATCGTGATATTCAAAGTCGAAGTACCCGTGTCTGATACATATTTCGACAATTTTAAAAAGGCTGACATGAGTTTCTTTCAGGATCTTCGTATAAGTAGACCTTACATTGCGACCGGTTGGCGCCGCGGGAGTATAAGCGACTGCTACGCCGAAGGTCGCGGGTTCGATTCCCGCTCAAGTCAAACATTTGTGTGCATGAACATGGATGTTTGTCTTGGTCTGAGTGTTTCTATGTATAATATGTATGTATTTACAAAAAAAAAGTATATATGTATGTTTATTCATTATCTAGTACCCATAGTACAAGCTTCTGCTTAGTTAGGGACTAGATGGTGTTGTGTGAATGTGGTAGAATATTATTATTATTACATCTATTCGAAGCTGGATGTAAAAATCTTTTGGCGACCGTAAGTGCTACTTTTAATGACTTTTAATCATAGTACCATAAAATCGATCTCGTCTAAAAAAAATATCTATCATTTCCGTTTGGCTACATGCGGTTAGAGACCCAAGTGTATAATTCCGAGTCAACTATTGTACTTATTCGAGCTCAAAATTAGAACTTTTACAAAATTGCATAACAGTTTTAAATTAGCATTCCAAACAGTGCTTGCTTGTTGTAATAAAATTTGATAGGTATGCTCTGTTTTTATGACGGAATACAAAGTGGCACAATGTATCTATTGCTTCTTTTATCTACGAGCAATTCAGTGTTGCAGCGCGAAATAAACATTTTGATCTCATTTAGTATGCAGTTGCAACCGTTTAGATATTAATTGCACAGAGACATCGCTGATCTGTAAAAAGGGATAACATTATTTGCCCTCGCTGCGAGAACAATATTTCCTAAAAAGGAACTTGATTTTCACTTTACCCGCCCTCCAAAAGACACATCGCTGCTCTTCTTACAAAATGGAAAACATCATTTCCCTTTGCTAGAACAATATCTTGACTGCCCTATTTTTCTAGCATCCTTGTTATAATTTTCTTGGAAGAAGACATTTTACTTTCCCCTAACATAAGTTTGATTAAATTCGCTTCACTTTCCAAGAAGATATCCCTAAGGCTACATGTGTTGAATTTGGTGTTTTCATGGTCACTACCCTTAATTCATAACCATCATTTAACATCAGCATGACAAAGTACAAACCCAGTGTAATGTAAAAAAATATTAATTTGTTGTTGACATAAAAACTTTAGTTTTTTGGCTTCTCTTGCTAATAGTAAAACATGTTATTTGTATTGTTTTAATGTTCGTCCAATCAAGGTAAGATAACAATTTGACTGTTTGTCAGGACACTATTGCTGAATATGCAGGAGTTGACAGTAAAAGGCTTTCATGTAAGAAGTACCCTGAACAGAAGAGCATGCATGAGGAATCTGATAGGAGTGATTGAAGCAAGAGAGATATGTCAGGATCGTTGCAAATGGCGTTCCGTAGTCTCTGCCTACCCCTCCAGGAAACAGGCGTGAGTTTATGTATGTAAAACGTTGACTATAGTTTTCCAGCTTGGTTTCTAAATATAGTCCCTTAGTCAAAATTATCCAAACACAAACAAATGTTCTGCTCGACAAAATGCAGGCATACCGTTAAAAGGCTAGCCTTATTTAAAAGCTTGGCTTTTCTATTTTCCATATTCCGATTGTAATATAACCACCCTACACCACTAGACCCCTACATCCAACAAAAACACAGGTACACAGACTATGAAACACTTCGTTGTACGCCAATAAATCTTTCAGAAGCGCGCATCTTATCAATAAAACATGGTGGCCTCGGCGAATTTATCCAATCTATCGTTTATTCGCTAGCTTATCCGCCAATGTTGATAGATAACTGGTTTAATGTATTATTTATTGTTGTATTCATCTGGAGTCTGCCAGGGAAGTTAAGGATATTGAGTGTTGTATTTCGGGAAGTGTGTTTCATTCACAGATGGAGCATTTAGTAGTGCTTTTAGGTTTCTTTGTGAGAACTATGTAAGTGTTTGCTAGGATAGACTCAACGGTTAAGTATCTATCTATCTCTCTCTCTCTCCCACGTCTCGCCAACATAAGATTTTATAAGCATGAAAGTTACAAAACCTTCATGCTTACAAAATCTGCCATCCCAAATCCGTTTAGTCGCTTCACAGTTAAAAAGTAACCAACATCCGTCCTTCCACACAAATCGCTTACAGTTGCAGTGGTGGGATGCGTGGTGAATTTAATCTCAAGTCGTTAAGACATGACAGTGAATACCTCGAGAATCGTTATAATTGTACAAGAAATACTGCAGGTAGCTTGAAATTTGCAGACGCAAGTCGTATTTCATGGAAAATAACAAGTACATTATAGGTTTCTCACATCTTGAAAAATCTTTAATCTTTACTTTAAGCGAGATTTAATTCAATTGGAAGCGTTCCGACTGTAATTATGTTTTTGTATAGGTACAGTACTTAACTGTGAAAGAAAATGGCGCGCGGTTTCATAATTATAAGATTGATTGCTTTTATAGACATCATTAACTGACACTCGTCGAAAAATGAAAGCTAAAATAGCCTCATTATTCCGCTTTCTTTGTTATAAGTTGTAATGGTGTTGCTGGCTACACCAAATTAATTAATAATATATAGTCTTAGGTCGCATACTTGTTCCCACATGTGTTTGTCTTATCGCTACGATGGCGCCAACGTTTTGCAATTAGTAAACTCATAAATTTTAAGAGGTTGACAAATTTATAAGAATTATGTGACAGGCATATGAGTAAAGAAATAGCCATGAAATATGAGAAAATATTGGCACTGTAGTGTTCACATGCGGTATAGTTGAGGATCATAAAAAAAAGGATCAACGATAAGAAACGGACCCTTGTCAGGTAGTAAGAGGTCAGGGGCGTTGCCTTGGGGGTGTTTGACTGGACAGTCGGTCTTAGGAGGCGGGGCTAGTCGGGTCCCAGGACAGCGTGACGTGGTAGTGGTGGTGTTGGATGGGACAGTCAATGTTGGGACGCGGAACCGGGTGGATCTCGGACAGTGAGTCTTTGGACGCGGACGAGGTCAGTTCACGGGAACGCTCTAGCGTGGTGTTTCAGACAGTTGGTCTTATGGCGCGAGAGAGATCGGACCTGGCCTAGCGCGAAAGAGGTTCGGTGTTGGTCGATAATTAGTGCTTAGTGATATCGAAGAACAAGGCGAGCGGCTTGAAGAGAAGGTGATCAGCACAGGGCAAGGGGTAAGTTTGGCAGCGACGCAGCTAAAAGTCCGGTGAGTGTCTGTTATTCACTTTACTGTAATTTATTGCATGAACTGTATAACATTAATCTCTGTATAACATTAATACTCTGTTGTGTATCTATGTCTATATCACACCATACATATATACCAGGCTGACTAAAATATAAAGTTCTCTATGAGATATTGTACATAGTTATATTATTAATAACCGCGTGTACCATTAGTAGTGGTTCGTACCTTGTTGATGATGGATGTAAAGACGAGCGATGTATGATGGGAGTCTCCGTATTCGCGATCAGGTGGTAGAATGCAGGACTTTCACAATCGTTGTCTAAACCTGCGTACAGGCCAGTACATAGCAGCTGACAAGGTTTTAAAGAGCGAAAGAAGAGCCACCTGTCGGTCACGCGGTAACAGTAAGACCGTACGGCTAATCTAGCGGCGATTGTAACGAGAGCTTCCCTGCAAACTATGCGCGATGGCTTAATACGTTTTAATTGACTATGTTTGTATGGGCTTCAATGTTGTGACTTGCGGCAAGGAGGCGTTTTGTGACATCAGTTCTGAGACTGTTACTGTACGTTCAATACTATACACTGGATATCGCTGAAATACTCGGCGCCGATAATACTATATGACTAATATACCTGGGTCATGTTCTCCGTCTCCCTGGAGCTGCCGTCTCTGAGATACGCTGCCTTGTACTCAAGTACCAATATGTGAAGCATGAATATATGGAGAGTGATTTTGTGATGACAAACCAATACTAATGTATCGCTGTCTTTAGTATTTTGATGCCCACTTTCATTCAATTATAAGCATTTACGTTTGGTAAATGCTGTCAGCAGAGGAATATAAAGTAAGGGCGAATTCCATGGTCCTGCGCGGGGAGGTGCGCGGGAACCCTGGCCACAAATTACTTGGCGGGGCCAGGCTGAAATTGATATTTTAGACCCAGTTAGTAAGAAAACTAAAATTTTAATCAGCCTGGGGTCGATAGGATTCCGTTACATTTGGTGCCGTGACCAGGATTCTCGTCATAAAATGTTCTGATTCACTTCAGAACAACGAGGAAGAACTAAAGGGTTACTACACAAACACAACGTAGAAAAATACAAACACAACGTAGAGAAATAACCATACACAGCGTAGGAAAATATCAAATTAATTAGACACAACGTGCCATTCATTAATCGATAGACGATCATGTTCATTTCAGAAAGACGAAATAATATTTAAGTCACGGCAATTATCTCAATATTTAATAGTCCGAGGGGGGCGATATTGCACCTAAGTGCCACACTTTCGCATGTGTTATTTATTTCTATGGCACTGTGGTTCCTCTTATAATATCGCTGTATCTTAAAAGTAAACATATAACTGACTACGTATGTTGAAACGCTTTACATAAATGCTGCTCATGGGTGTCATTTATACTGTGTGTCGAGTTCGAGTCTCGACAGTGGTTATATTATTGGGTACATAAAAATGCTTTTGATAAAGCGCGGCAATCATCTTAATATTTAATCATCGGAGGAGGGCTCTCTCGCACGTGTTATTTATTTTAATAGCACTTTGGTCCGTCTTATAACATCGCTGCATTTCGAAAGTAATCATATAATTGGCTTCATAGATCCACTGCTTTACATTAAGCTCATGCGTGTCATTTATACTGTATGTCGAGTTCGAGTCTCGACAGTGGTTATATTATTGGCTAGAGAAAATGCTTTACGTTTAAATATCTCGAGTTCGACTCTCGATAATAAGCATATTATTGGTTACAAGCACTTGCGTATCAGGTTCGCTGTTTGAGTCCGATTCGTGATGCAGACTAGCGATGGTTAGAACTAATTTTGGATAAGGAAAGAGAAGGATTTTATATTATTTAGATTATATTTATAGGATATCTTGTGTAGGACATTAGCATGGCTTGAGATTAATGTATAATGCCCACCAGAATATTCCGTGAAACATCTAGATGTAGTTAAATCAGGTTAGACTCCTGAGTAATGTCTGTGACTATAACTATATTGTTGTGCAACGTCAACAAACTAGACGCCGTATTATTAATAGCGTGTTCGATAACTGTATATAATAAGAGGGAATTATTTAAGGATAAATAATGAATAATATTTTGTTGGAGTTGCGGGACAGGAATTTATTACACTTACGTACTGAAATAGCAGGTTCGACTCCTGTTGCTATGATATTTTGAAATGTTTTCAACAAACTTACTGAAATAGCGGGTTCGACTCCTGTTGCTACGATATTATAAAAATGTTTTCAACAAACTTACTGAGATAGCAGGTTCGATTCCTGTTGCTACGATGTTTTAAAAATGTTTTCCACAAACTTACTGAAATAGCGGGTTCGATTCCTGTTGTTACGATATATTAACATGGTTTCTACAAGCTTACTGAGATAGCGGGTTCAATTCCTGTTGCTACGATGTTTTAAAATGTTTTCAACAAACTTACTGAGATAGCGGGTTCGACTCCTGTTGCTACGATATTATAAAAATGTTTTAAACAAACTTACTGAGATGGCGGGTTCGATTCCTGTTGTTACGATATATTAACATGGTTTCTACAAGCTTACTGAGATAGCGGGTTCAATTCCTGTTGCTACGATGTTTTAAAATGTTTTCAACAAACTTACTGAGATAGCGGGTTCGATTCCTGTTGCTACGATGTTTTAAAATGTTTTCAACAAACTTACTGAGATAGCGGGTTCGATTCCTGTTGTTACGATATATTAAAACGGGTTCTAAAAACTTACTGAAATAGCGGGTTCAATTCCTGTTGCTACGATATTTCAAAATGGTGTCAACAAACGTATTAAATTACGAAATCTAGTAATAATATCTATCTTATGCATACGCGTTCTTTGGACAAGCATCTATTAGTTTATTACATTGGTCGAGTTGAGATTCTTACAGAATGCATAGGGGTTTTAATGATGAAGTGTACACGAGCTATAATTGAGAAAAGGATTATTCTTAGGTCATATATCAGTAAATTTAGTTTCCTAACGTGTTGGCAAGTTGATTAGGGTAATATTAGCCCACTGCAGCATTTTGGTATACTTTATAAAAGCTCTAGGTTCGATTCCTGAGCATTGGTGAAAGTCGGCGGATATTATACTCATGTACCTAATGATCGGCGTCGGCTTTATAGAAGTCGCACAATGTGATTTTAAATATTTTGGGTTCGATTCCCAAACATAAAAAGAATGCACACTATTGTTGAACACGAAACTATTTTGTTAATTGTTGTTATTATTGTCTGGAGCTGGGTTTAGTGACCATTATTTTAAAATGTTTTGTTTTAAAATTGTTTCCCAAACTAGAAAGGCAATGCAATAAGCCAACATCTGGCACGTTTTGTTTCCAAATGCCAGCGTGTGAAAAAATAAGGGATAAAACAAAAAAGGGAAACACATTTTAGATGTTTATTAGTTAAAAGAAGGAAGGCTAGAAAGGAACTATTGTTCTTTTGTATTATTGATGTGCTTTGTCCGAACGCGCCAACGCGCACGTAAAAAGGACAGGATGGGCTACTTTGTTAAGATATGATTGCGCATGTGGCGCATTGTTTTAAGGAACTGAATGGCTTTAGAAAGTCATTTACGCCGTTTTTAGGATGGGTTCGATTCCCATCGTGAAAGGAGCCATAGTTCTTTTGTATTATTAATGTGCTTTGTCCAAGGGCCAAGACCGGCTACTTTGTTAAGATATGACTGCACATGTGCTGCATTGTTTTGAAAAACTGAATGGCTTTTGAAAGTCATTTCCGCCGTCTTTGGTATGGGTTCGATTCCCGCCGTGCGTCATATGAAATAGATATTCTACACGTGTTAATTCTAAGCATCAGTATTTTACCTAACTGTTACAGTTACAGGCTATCTCAGATTTTAGTTAAGCTGAGTATTTACAATACTTATTCATCTGCGTTACAATGTGATAGCCAGTGGCAATGATGTATGCATATGTTATGCCTGGTATATTGTACACATACCTTTTAAGAGCGCTCAATGTACCAAGGTTCGAGCCCAAGGTTTGCTTAGAGCTTGATATTGAGTTCATATTTCTCATGAGATTCGAGAGGTGTGTAGTATAAGCAGTATGCTAACAACGTCTTGATACATACTGGACTCATAGGCATAGTTTAGCCCTATCGTGCGATATTCGTAAACAGCTAACTTGATACTGGAATCCAAATAAAAATAATATTTTGTTGCTAGACTCATGCAAAATACTTACTACGCATCCGTACTGAAAAGTATTCATTGAATTTGGTGATCCGCATCACATTGTCCAATCATCTGTTAGTTTGTATCCGGGTTTAGTACACAAATAGAAGTCGTATGTTATATGACTAATCTTGGAAGTTTGATACTCGTGCCATTTCATTTAAAATTCCAGGATCCTACGTCATCTACCGCACGTGGGGTACCGACCGTGGAGCAGTGATTACAAAGGAGCGGCTTTCCAGTAAAGTGCAAGACAGCTGCAGTATGCGTCGAAGGACATATCTCACATCGGATCATCTTACACAGAGCTAAGTTCCATTATCTTCACTAACTATAAACGCGAACATCGAGTACCTTCAAGCATGTGGACTCCCTCTGATCCGAACTCTCAGATATACAATACTAAACGAAGGTTTAAGTTACATAGGCCCTTATGTGTGTCGTTCATTATATAGAATTTTTCTTTATGACATAATAAATTTGGCAACTGCATCCATCTACACGAGTAATAATCGTGATTGTTATTTACGTTAACTAAAATCAGAGCCTTAATAATGAAGCAGATATCACGTCGATATGCTCGATGATCCGAATGGAGAATTGATTGGAGCGGGCATCTCGCCGGACGTTGTGGGTTCGATTCCCACGCGTACAATTTCTAGATAAATGGGAATAATTCCTAGTGTGGGACCGAGTTTAGAATTGTTTAGTTGTAGGGACTGTCGAGCTATCGACTGGGGAAAACGACTGCTGCACTATACTATTGTTTAAGACTATTTAGCTCATTATATAAAACTATTGCAACTACTTGTCTGGCAAATTTGATAAGACTAGTGTCTTATACGAGTGTGTGCGAACTATTTCAGCCACTGCTACCAGACGCTTTATACACCTACTACTGAGCCCGATTTCCACGAGTGAGAATGGCGAATCAGGTACCTCGACATACCACGCTGCCCGTTTATCAAGAAGACATCTGGTATGTACACCTCCATTCTAAGCATGGATAGGATGTCTTATAGATTGTACTACTATTTTGAGAATTTATTGCTAAAACGCCATCTGGCTTATTGGAATACATAGGTTACGAGCCACTGGTGATCTCGGTTATGTGCACTAGTTCCAATAAGAACTTTAGGTCTGAGGAGAAGTTTAGTAGTATACAGATGGATAAGAGTTTTGATAATTTCTCATAGGCATAGTAAAACGTTCATATTTGACTAAGCACAGTTGAGGCAACAATTGCTATAGGATACTTATAAGCAACAATGTTGTCATAATATGGAGATGGCTGAAGTATAGTTCGTTAGTTATTGTATCGTACGGAGTGACCTTAGCAAAGGTATGGTAGGGTTATTATTGTCAATCAACTATGAGTTGGGATAAGTGGTATTGAAGCAGTGGTTATTTATTGGAAGTTGTATGTTACTTGCCGATAGTTAATGGTGGAAGACAAGATGCAGTTTTAACTGGCGTACTCTAATACATATGCTATTGTATCTGTTGTAAAAGCTCATACGCTATGACTTAGTCTACGCGTCTGATTTTCAGAGGGGGGAATGTAATGGTGTTGCTGGCTACACCAAATTAATTAATAATATATAGTCTTAGGTCGCATACTTGTTCCCACATGTGTTTGTCTTATCGCTACGATGGCGCCAACGTTCTGCAATTAGTAAACTCATAAATTTTAAGAGGTTGACAAATTTATAAGAATTATGTGACAGGCATATTAGTAAAGAAATAGCCATGAAATATGAGAAAATATTGGCACTGTAGTGTTCACATGCGGTATAGTTGAGGATCATAAAAAAAAGGATCAACGATAAGAAACGGACCCTTGTCAGGTAGTAAGAGGTCAGGGGCGTTGCCTTGGGGGTGTTTGACTGGACAGTCGGTCTTAGGAGGCGGGGCTAGTCGGGTCCCAGGACAGCGTGACGTGGTAGTGGTGGTGTTGGATGGGACAGTCAATGTTGGGACACGGAACCGGGCGGATCTCGGACAGTGAGTCTTAGGACGCGGACGAGGTCAGTTCACGGGAACGCTCTAGCGTGGTGTTTCAGACAGTTGGTCTTATGGCGCGAGAGAGATCGGACCTGGCCTAGCGCGAAAGAGGTTCGGTGTTGGTCGATAATTAGTGCTTAGTGATATCGAAGAACAAGCCGAGCGGCTTGAAGAGAAGGTGATCAGCACAGGGCAAGGGGTAAGTTTGGCAGCGACGCAGCTAAAAGTCCGGTGAGTGTCTGTTATTCACTTTACTGTAATTTATTGCATGAACTGTATAACATTAATCTCTGTATAACATTAATACTCTGTTGTGTATCTATGTCTATATCACACCATACATATATACCAGGCTGACTAAAATATAAAGTTCTCTATGAGATATTGTACATAGTTATATTATTAATAACCGCGTGTACCATTAGTAGTGGTTCGTACCTTGTTGATGATGGATGTAAAGACGAGCGATGTATGATGGGAGTCTCCGTATTCGCGATCAGGTGGTAGAATGCAGGACTTTCACAATCGTTGTCTAAACCTGCGTACAGGCCAGTACATAGCAGCTGACAAGGTTTTAAAGAGCGAAAGAAGAGCCACCTGTCGGTCACGCGGTAACAGTAAGACCGTACGGCTAATCTAGCGGCGATTGTAACGAGAGCTTCCCTGCAAACTATGCGCGATGGCTTAATACGTTTTAATTGACTATGTTTGTATGGGCTTCAATGTTGTGACTTGCGGCAAGGAGGCGTTTTGTGACATCAGTTCTGAGACTGTTACTGTACGTTCAATACTATACACTGGATATCGCTGAAATACTCGGCGCCGATAATACTATATGACTAATATACCTGGGTCATGTTCTCCGTCTCCCTGGAGCTGCCGTCTCTGAGATACGCTGCCTTGTACTCAAGTACCAATATGTGAAGCATGAATATATGGAGAGTGATTTTGTGATGACAAACCAATACTAATGTATCGCTGTCTTTAGTATTTTGATGCCCACTTTCATTCAATTATAAGCATTTACGTTTGGTAAATGCTGTCAGCAGAGGAATATAAAGTAAGGGCGAATTCCATGGTCCTGCGTGGGGAGGTGCGCGGGAACCCTGGCCACAAATTACTTGGCGGGGCCAGGCTGAAATTGATATTTTAGACCCAGTTAGTAAGAAAACTAAAATTTTAATCAGCCTGGGGTCGATAGGAGTCCGTTACATTTGGTGCCGTGACCAGGATTCTCGTCATAAAATGTTCTGATTCACTTCAGAACAACGAGGAAGAACTAAAGGGTTACTACACAAACACAACGTAGAAAAATATAAACACAACGTAGAGAAATAACCATACACAGCGTAGGAAAATATCAAATTAATTAGACACAACGTGCCATTCATTAATCGATAGACGATCATGTTCATTTCAGAAAGACGAAATAATATTTAAGTCACGGCAATTATCTCAATATTTAATAGTCCGAGGGAGGCGATATTGCACCTAAGTGCCACACTTTCGCATGTGTTATTTATTTCTATGGCACTGTGGTTCCTCTTATAATATCGCTGTATCTTAAAAGTAAACATATAACTGACTACGTATGTTGAAACGCTTTACATAAATGCTGCTCATGGGTGTCATTTATACTGTGTGTCGAGTTCGAGTCTCGACAGTGGTTATATTATTGGGTACATAAAAATGCTTTTGATAAAGCGCGGCAATCATCTTAATATTTAATCATCGGAGGAGGGCTCTCTCGCACGTGTTATTTATTTTAATAGCACTTTGGTCCGTCTTATAACATCGCTGCATTTCGAAAGTAATCATATAATTGGCTTCATAGATCCACTGCTTTACATTAAGCTCATGCGTGTCATTTATACTGTATGTCGAGTTCGAGTCTCGACAGTGGTTATATTATTGGCTAGAGAAAATGCTTTACGTTTAAATATCTCGAGTTCGACTCTCGATAATAAGCATATTATTGGTTACAAGCACTTGCGTATCAGGTTCGCTGTTTGAGTCCGATTTGTGATGCAGACTAGCGATGGTTAGAACTAATTTTGGATAAGGAAAGAGAAGGATTTTATATTATTTAGATTATATTTATAGGATATCTTGTGTAGGACATTAGCATGGCTTGAGATTAATGTATAATGCCCACCAGAATATTCCGTGAAACATCTAGATGTAGTTAAATCAGGTTAGACTCCTGAGTAATGTCTGTGACTATAACTATATTGTTGTGCAACGTCAACAAACTAGACGCCGTATTATTAATAGCGTGTTCGATAACTGTATATAATAAGAGGGAATTATTTAAGGATAAATAATGAATAATATTTTGTTGGAGTTGCGGGACAGGAATTTATTACACTTACGTACTGAAATAGCAGGTTCGACTCCTGTTGCTATGATATTTTGAAATGTTTTCAACAAACTTACTGAAATAGCGGGTTCGACTCCTGTTGCTACGATATTATAAAAATGTTTTCAACAAACTTACTGAGATAGCAGGTTCGATTCCTGTTGCTACGATGTTTTAAAAATGTTTTCCACAAACTTACTGAAATAGCGGGTTCGATTCCTGTTGTTACGATATATTAACATGGTTTCTACAAGCTTACTGAGATAGCGGGTTCAATTCCTGTTGCTACGATGTTTTAAATTGTTTTCAACAAACTTACTGAGATAGCGGGTTCGACTCCTGTTGCTACGATATTATAAAAATGTTTTAAACAAACTTACTGAGATGGCGGGTTCGATTCCTGTTGTTACGATATATTAACATGGTTTCTACAAGCTTACTGAGATAGCGGGTTCAATTCCTGTTGCTACGATGTTTTAAAATGTTTTCAACAAACTTACTGAGATAGCGGGTTCGATTCCTGTTGCTACGATGTTTTAAAATGTTTTCAACAAACTTACTGAGATAGCGGGTTCGATTCCTGTTGTTACGATATATTAAAACGGGTTCTAAAAACTTACTGAAATAGCGGGTTCAATTCCTGTTGCTACGATATTTCAAAATGGTGTCAACAAACGTATTAAATTACGAAATCTAGTAATAATATCTATCTTATGCATACGCGTTCTTTGGACAAGCATCTATTAGTTTATTACATTGGTCGAGTTGAGATTCTTACAGAATGCATAGGGGTTTTAATGATGAAGTGTACACGAGCTATAATTGAGAAAAGGATTATTCTTAGGTCATATATCAGTAAATTTAGTTTCCTAACGTGTTGGCAAGTTGATTAGGGTAATATTAGCCCACTGCAGCATTTTGGTATACTTTATAAAAGCTCTAGGTTCGATTCCTGAGCATTGGTGAAAGTCGGCGGATATTATACTCATGTACCTAATGATCGGCGTCGGCTTTATAGAAGTCGCACAATGTGATTTTAAATATTTTGGGTTCGATTCCCAAACATAAAAAGAATGCACACTATTGTTGAACACGAAACTATTTTGTTAATTGTTGTTATTATTGTCTGGAGCTGGGTTTAGTGACCATTATTTTAAAATGTTTTGTTTTAAAATTGTTTCCCAAACTAGAAAGGCAATGCAATAAGCCAACATCTGGCACGTTTTGTTTCCAAATGCCAGCGTGTGAAAAAATAAGGGATAAAACAAAAAAGGGAAACACATTTTAGATGTTTATTAGTTAAAAGAAGGAAGGCTAGAAAGGAACTATTGTTCTTTTGTATTATTGATGTGCTTTGTCCGAACGCGCCAACGCGCACGTAAAAAGGACAGGATGGGCTACTTTGTTAAGATATGATTGCGCATGTGGCGCATTGTTTTAAGGAACTGAATGGCTTTAGAAAGTCATTTACGCCGTTTTTAGGATGGGTTCGATTCCCATCGTGAAAGGAGCCATAGTTCTTTTGTATTATTAATGTGCTTTGTCCAAGGGCCAAGACCGGCTACTTTGTTAAGATATGACTGCACATGTGCTGCATTGTTTTGAAAAACTGAATGGCTTTTGAAAGTCATTTCCGCCGTCTTTGGTATGGGTTCGATTCCCGCCGTGCGTCATATGAAATAGATATTCTACACGTGTTAATTCTAAGCATCAGTATTTTACCTAACTGTTACAGTTACAGGCTATCTCAGATTTTAGTTAAGCTGAGTATTTACAATACTTATTCATCTGCGTTACAATGTGATAGCCAGTGGCAATGATGTATGCATATGTTATGCCTGGTATATTGTACACATACCTTTTAAGAGCGCTCAATGTACCAAGGTTCGAGCCCAAGGTTTGCTTAGAGCTTGATATTGAGTTCATATTTCTCATGAGATTCGAGAGGTGTGTAGTATAAGCAGTATGCTAACAACGTCTTGATACATACTGGACTCATAGGCATAGTTTAGCCCTATCGTGCGATATTCGTAAACAGCTAACTTGATACTGGAATCCAAATAAAAATAATATTTTGTTGCTAGACTCATGCAAAATACTTACTACGCATCCGTACTGAAAAGTATTCATTGAATTTGGTGATCCGCATCACATTGTCCAATCATCTGTTAGTTTGTATCCGGGTTTAGTACACAAATAGAAGTCGTATGTTATATGACTAATCTTGGAAGTTTGATACTCGTGCCATTTCATTTAAAATTCCAGGATCCTACGTCATCTACCGCACGTGGGGTACCGACCGTGGAGCAGTGATTACAAAGGAGCGGCTTTCCAGTAAAGTGCAAGACAGCTGCAGTATGCGTCGAAGGACATATCTCACATCGGATCATCTTACACAGAGCTAAGTTCCATTATCTTCACTAACTATAAACGCGAACATCGAGTACCTTCAAGCATGTGGACTCCCTCTGATCCGAACTCTCAGATATACAATACTAAACGAAGGTTTAAGTTACATAGGCCCTTATGTGTGTCGTTCATTATATAGAATTTTTCTTTATGACATAATAAATTTGGCAACTGCATCCATCTACACGAGTAATAATCGTGATTGTTATTTACGTTAACTAAAATCAGAGCCTTAATAATGAAGCAGATATCACGTCGATATGCTCGATGATCCGAATGGAGAATTGATTGGAGCGGGCATCTCGCCGGACGTTGTGGGTTCGATTCCCACGCGTACAATTTCTAGATAAATGGGAATAATTCCTAGTGTGGGACCGAGTTTAGAATTGTTTAGTTGTAGGGACTGTCGAGCTATCGACTGGGGAAAACGACTGCTGCACTATACTATTGTTTAAGACTATTTAGCTCATTATATAAAACTATTGCAACTACTTGTCTGGCAAATTTGATAAGACTAGTGTCTTATACGAGTGTGTGCGAACTATTTCAGCCACTGCTACCAGACGCTTTATACACCTACTACTGAGCCCGATTTCCACGAGTGAGAATGGCGAATCAGGTACCTCGACATACCACGCTGCCCGTTTATCAAGAAGACATCTGGTATGTACACCTCCATTCTAAGCATGGATAGGATGTCTTATAGATTGTACTACTATTTTGAGAATTTATTGCTAAAACGCCATCTGGCTTATTGGAATACATAGGTTACGAGCCACTGGTGATCTCGGTTATGTGCACTAGTTCCAATAAGAACTTTAGGTCTGAGGAGAAGTTTAGTAGTATACAGATGGATAAGAGTTTTGATAATTTCTCATAGGCATAGTAAAACGTTCATATTTGACTAAGCACAGTTGAGGCAACAATTGCTATAGGATACTTATAAGCAACAATGTTGTCATAATATGGAGATGGCTGAAGTATAGTTCGTTAGTTATTGTATCGTACGGAGTGACCTTAGCAAAGGTATGGTAGGGTTATTATTGTCAATCAACTATGAGTTGGGATAAGTGGTATTGAAGCAGTGGTTATTTATTGGAAGATGTATGTTACTTGCCGATAGTTAATGGTAGAAGACAAGATGCAGTTTTAACTGGCGTACTCTAATACATATGCTATTGTATCTGTTGTGAAAGCTCATACGCTATGACTTAGTCTACGCGTCTGATTTTCAGAGGGGGGAATGTAATGGTGTTGCTGGCTACACCAAATTAATTAATAATATATAGTCTTAGGTCGCATACTTGTTCCCACATGTGTTTGTCTTATCGCTACGATGGCGCCAACGTTCTGCAATTAGTAAACTCATAAATTTTAAGAGGTTGACAAATTTATAAGAATTATGTGACAGGCATATTAGTAAAGAAATAGCCATGAAATATGAGAAAATATTGGCACTGTAGTGTTCACATGCGGTATAGTTGAGGATCATAAAAAAAAGGATCAACGATAAGAAACGGACCCTTGTCAGGTAGTAAGAGGTCAGGGGCGTTGCCTTGGGGGTGTTTGACTGGACAGTCGGTCTTAGGAGGCGGGGCTAGTCGGGTCCCAGGACAGCGTAACGTGGTAGTGGTGGTGTTGGATGGGACAGTCAATGTTGGGACACGGAACCGGGCGGATCTCGGACAGTGAGTCTTAGGACGCGGACGAGGTCAGTTCACGGGAACGCTCTAGCGTGGTGTTTCAGACAGTTGGTCTTATGGCGCGAGAGAGATCGGACCTGGCCTAGCGCGAAAGAGGTTCGGTGTTGGTCGATAATTAGTGCTTAGTGATATCGAAGAACAAGCCGAGCGGCTTGAAGAGAAGGTGATCAGCACAGGGCAAGGGGTAAGTTTGGCAGCGACGCAGCTAAAAGTCCGGTGAGTGTCTGTTATTCACTTTACTGTAATTTATTGCATGAACTGTATAACATTAATCTCTGTATAACATTAATACTCTGTTGTGTATCTATGTCTATATCACACCATACATATATACCAGGCTGACTAAAATATAAAGTTCTCTATGAGATATTGTACATAGTTATATTATTAATAACCGCGTGTACCATTAGTAGTGGTTCGTACCTTGTTGATGATGGATGTAAAGACGAGCGATGTATGATGGGAGTCTCCGTATTCGCGATCAGGTGGTAGAATGCAGGACTTTCACAATCGTTGTCTAAACCTGCGTACAGGCCAGTACATAGCAGCTGACAAGGTTTTAAAGAGCGAAAGAAGAGCCACCTGTCGGTCACGCGGTAACAGTAAGACCGTACGGCTAATCTAGCGGCGATTGTAACGAGAACTTCCCTGCAAACTATGCGCGATGGCTTAATACGTTTTAATTGACTATGTTTGTATGGGCTTCAATGTTGTGACTTGCGGCAAGGAGGCGTTTTGTGACATCAGTTCTGAGACTGTTACTGTACGTTCAATACTATACACTGGATATCGCTGAAATACTCGGCGCCGATAATACTATATGACTAATATACCTGGGTCATGTTCTCCGTCTCCCTGGAGCTGCCGTCTCTGAGATACGCTGCCTTGTACTCAAGTACCAATATGTGAAGCATGAATATATGGAGAGTGATTTTGTGATGACAAACCAATACTAATGTATCGCTGTCTTTAGTATTTTGATGCCCACTTTCATTCAATTATAAGCATTTACGTTTGGTAAATGCTGTCAGCAGAGGAATATAAAGTAAGGGCGAATTCCATGGTCCTGCGCGGGGAGGTGCGCGGGAACCCTGGTTACAAATTACTTGGCGGGGCCAGGCTGAAATTGATATTTTAAACCCAGTTAGTAAGAAAACTAAAATTTTAATCAGCCTGGGGTCGATAGGATTCCGTTACAAAGTTTATAACTGATTGAAGTGATCGTTAATTAAAACCCGAATCTCAACTCATAACAATGTAATGTCATTACCATACGTGTGATCTGAGTTAAGTTTCTAAAAAATTACGGTGTCCTGAAAATATACCGAATCGGGGTTCCTTATCTTGTATAGGTAATCTTATTTACGACTAGGTGTTTCCCGCGGTTTAACCCGCGTCCTGAGGGAACTACTTCGCGTACCCGGTTAATTTGTAGCTTAAGTTACTCCTTGGTACATCAGCTATCAGCCAGTGAAAGTCCCATCAAAATCGGTCGAGCCGTTCCAGAGATTAGCGGGAACAAACATACAGACAGACAGACAGACCGACAGATAGACAGACAAAAAAAATCATTTCGGTATATGTACCTACGATGTACATGTGTATACATCAATATGCATTTAGTAAAAAGCGGTTATTTTTAGATGTATAGATATCTCCGTGCTCCCAACCTTCCCCTCACGAGCCAACTGCAGTAATGAATGTGTAAGGATGTTAACTAACCGCACCGTGCAGGTCATGAACTGACCCGGTAATGGAATACGGGGACAGAGTTTAATAGTTCCGTCCATATAATTTATATGTTGTTCGCTTTACCTTCGACCAGTTAGGAAACTGCAAAGAGTAATTCTAAAGAACGGCACGCGTGTGGAGGTTCATGCCTATTTACTCGACGCCGTTTGTAGGCAGTTTCTGTTGTTTAATGTTTCATTCATTGGCGTTTACAGCTCGTTGACGGGTTTAATGCACTTGATTACGGAGTTAATGTGGGTTTTAACTGACATTGTACACACATTGATAGTATCTCACGTAGTTCAGGCCGTTGTTAACTAGTTAAGGGAGATTTTATTTAGTAATAATATGTGTATAATATATAATACTACGTGACTTCCTGTAATTCCATGAAGCCCACATTTTAAAAGTCAATACAGTTTGGATGATAATGTATTTTTATAATAATTCATTTAATTATTTGCGAATATGGATAATTAACAAAAAGCATACATACATACATAGACTCACGCCTGTTTCCACGAAGGGGTAGGCAGAGGCATATTAAACGCCCACTTTTCGCCAGTGTTTTGATCCCACGTAATAGGTGGCGAGCCTATTGCCGCTTTTCGGGATATTTTGATTGCCAGAGCCTCGTCCGTTGATCGGCAGGTGCACCACTTGCAGGTGAGCTTGGCTTGGGACCCTAAGTTCGTGGTGGGAACCATATGCATGCTAACAAAAAGCGTCTTAATATTATTATTTATCTTTGTCTTAATAGTTTTATTTCTAAATATTCAGGTTATAAGCAGACGATAATGGTCATAAAATCAGTGTCAAAGCGTTGTAGTACTCTGAGAGAGTGCCTAACACCAAACGATTTGATCATTGAGCGCCGTGTCAACATTTTGCGCAATGACTGTATCTCAGCACAGTAGAACTACTGAACATAAGAAAATATAGCACTGTATACAAAAATATGTGAGCTTTGGTATTGCTTCATACATACATACATAGACTCACACCTGTTTCCCGGAGGGGTAGGCAGAGACTACGGAACGCCATTTGCAACGATCCTGACATACCTCTCTTGCTTCACTCACTCCCATCAAGTTTCTCATGCATGCTCTTCCGTTAAGGGTACTTTTGACTTGTCCTTTTTTCAGGATGTCTCCAATCTGCAGGCCGATTCAGAATGTCACGATAAGTAATCGTACGATATGTCAAATTATTGTCCTCGTCTTTTAGCCGCCTACCAGAGATATTTTGAACAAATATTCATTGAATTCGGTTTATTTATTAATTTACTTCATACTGAATGCATAAAATTGATAGGAAATGTGATAGTTTTGACAAAAAATGAGGTAGCCCGTTTGACAATTAACGGAATCGAATGTCAAATGAGATATCGAACGATTCTGAATCGCCCCCCTGGTCAGAGAACGTCCGCCTAGGTCTTCGCCTTTGTCCTGTCCCATTCACACTTGCCTTGTATATCTCCTTTGTCAGTCTATCAACATCCATCCTCTCCATGTGCCCAAACCATCTCAACATTCCTTTCTCAATGCTTGTCACTACATCTTCTTTTACCCCACAACACTCTCTTATCACACAATTCTTTACTCTGTCGGTCAAAGATACACCACATACTTCTCAGTGCTCTCATTTCTACAGCATTTATTCTACTTTCAAATCTCTTCTGTCATACCCAACTTTCACTACCGTACATAAGGGTAGGCATTAATACCCCTCTATGCACAGCCAAACGTGCCTTTTTGGACATGTTTTGGCTTTTCATAAATTTGCTTCAACATGTTGGTATTCAAGCACTATCAAGACTAGGAACATCTCACCTCATTTTCCCATTTCTCGCATCCGCACCCAAAACAACATTATTATATACTAAAATGCCGCCTTTTTAAAAAACGAAATCCGTTGTTAAATACAAAGTGTAACAAAGTAGACGGCATGTATTTTATAGTAGGTACCGCGTACGTGACTTAACTAAATTGGACTTATCGCGGCGGATCCAAGCGACACTTCATTTGCTAGCGTCCCCGTAACATTAAAAATGACGCAGATATTAAACTTATGTATACTCGTAGACGCCATTTTGGAAATATTTTAAGTTGTATAATAATGTAGAAAGATTGACAGAATTCGTGAAAATCTAACTAAGTAAGGATTGGTGCCTTTGTAAGCAGTTATTTTCTTACAATTTCAATTTGAAATTATCTTGAATAAACAATAAATCAGCATAAAGCTATCTCGAGGGAGAACTTGACGTGAAACTGCGTTTAGCAGAGTTTCATACTATAATGCTAAAAGTTCTCGCATACTATCACCATCTTTGAAGTACGTAAGTATAGACTACGTGTACCCCAGAAGACAAAAGCTTTTCACAGCTAACTAGTTAATTTGAGGAAATGACGCCTCGTACTCAAACATCGGGCAAAAACGGCTAAATTAAAATTTGCGGCCGTAGTTGCGGGCATCATCTAGTATAATATACATGTATCTAATACTATATCTTTCACTCTAGAACATCTACCACGAACTATATCTCAATACATTGCACGGATTATACCGTTCAAACACGTCGGTTATCATTAACAACGTAACAAACGCTCAAACTATTGGCAACTAAACCGCAATATCCAAGGTCTAAACCTGTAGGCAGCTCGATGGGCTAGATCTTGGAGCTAAACAATTGCTCGATGAATGCCTTCTAAGATCCACCCTCGGTTCAGTTCGGAATTTCGCCAACTTTCTTCATATGCCTTTCACAGCCGCTTCGCAGTTTAGCGGCGGTTTATGTTAGTTCCTGAAGCGGGAAAATAATAAGTGGTTTGTGCCTTCTTGGCGTTTATTTTTTCTAGCTGATAAGGAAGTCAGTTCGTTGCATTTTTAAACGGTTGGGTATTTAAACCAGTAAGTTAAAGTCTGATGGATTGAGAATACAAAGTGTCACTACTCCATTTAATTCCGTGGGTGCCCATGCAGAGAGCTCTTAATCTAACAAGACAGAAAATTTGCATTTTAAATGTAGGTAATTTATGTAACGGACTGCCGAGACGATGGTCTCGGGTTTGATCCACAGGTACCCCGAGCACACACCTCTGACTTTTCAAAGAGATGTGTGTTTAAAATGGTTTACTGACGTTTGGAAAAAAAAAGTTTCCCAATGTGACACTTGCCAAAGTATGTTTCCCAATTTTACATTTGGCAAAACCATCTTTTCGCAATTTTACAGATAGCAAAACTATTTTCAGCAATTTATTGTTTAGCAAATAATTACATGGCAATGTTTCATTTTACCAAATATTAGGTAGTTAAATATGGTTTGGCAAATAAATTTCAAGTTTAAGATCAAATTTTGAAAACACACTGCTGCATGGATGTTTGTTTCTACATGGATAAATAATTTACAGGTAAGAACTTTTATAATAATTATATTGTATATGATATACAAATCAACTCTGGGATTCAATCTATGTCTGGATCACAGTTCTAACCTAACCCACTTTTCTAGCAGTTTTTTTTTCTTTTCACCCATATTAAAATTAAAATTTGAACGCACTTCCTTTTGGAATATATCTTTTTATAAAATACAGCATTTGTTTAGCCCTTAGCTGGTTTCGCTAAAAAAGGCAACGTAAGTGGTATAGGGGTCAAAATTGACTCCAGATATTAGTACACAGTAATATAAAATGATACAACTGTACATTATAAATTTTCTTTTTATTTAGGAAAAAATGACTTACAACGTAATGTTTTATTAAATTTGTATCATGTTTTAACAAAAGATCACATATTTAATAAATAAAACAGGTAGTATCTTCTTATTTGACAAGACTCTAGGTATTCCTATTTATATATAAAAAGAAAAAATAATACAAGAAAACATTTTGTATTCGTTTTTGTATATAACTAAAAAAGCGAAACGCATTGGAAGGGAAATGGCCATTGCACCACAGATAGCCACGCTGTATTTTTCTCTGGCAACGATACGAACAGCAGAAACGGAGTTGCCATTATTATACCGAAGAAGCAAAAAGACAGTGTAATAGGATATGAGCCCGCCTGTGACCGAATTTTGACCATTAAACTCAAAGCATCACCTGTGAATCTGAATATTATCCAGGTATATGCTCCTACTAGTGCATCGAGCAACGAAGACCTTGAGAATTTCTACACCAAATTGGAATCAACTACCTCTAAGATTCCCAAGCGAGAAATTCTGATAATATTGGGCGATTTTAACGCAAAAATAGGAATTAATGGTCATCAGATCAGCTCATGTGCCGGGAAATTTGGACTAGGTCAGTGCAACGAAAGAGGGGAGCGTTTGATGCAGTTTTCGGCTGAAAACGACCTAATTATAGCAAACAGCTTCTTCGAAAACCATCCAAGAAGACTATATACTTGGGTTTCACCAGATGGTAATCATCGCAATCAAATATATTACATCTTAATCGGCGCTCGTTGGAAAACCTCTATAAGGAATACCCATACACTGCCTGGAGCTGACTGCGGAACTGACCATCAACTTCTGATATCCAAAGTAAAGCTAAAACTAAGAGCAGCTCGAAAATCGGCTCTACCAAAGCGACTAGTCGTACGAGATGTCTCAAAGTTTACAGATGTCCTAGAGAATAACTGGAACCAATGGTCTGAGCTGAAAGAAAATACAAATAACTCTGATGTGCTATGGGATGAAGCAAAAAGGTTAATAAGCAAAGCTGTCAAGGAATCCAGCCCACCCATGATCAATCGAAAACGCCAGCACTGGATGGGTGATACCACACTTACCATGGTAGAGGAAAGAAGGTTGTTAAAGGCTTCTGAAGCTAGTGTGAGAGATCTTAACGCTAAATCAGCCAGAATTCAAGAAGCATGTAGGCGAGATAAGAACAATCACCTCAAGAATATATGCTCCGAAGTTGAGGCCCATGCCTTTAGACATGAATCCAAAGACCTACACCAAAAAATCAAATTGATTACAAAATCCCTTACATCTAAGACTTGGGCCGTAGATAATGCTCAAGGCGAGACGGTGACAGAATTAGATGCCATCTCTGAGACTTGGAAGGATTACTGTCAATCTCTATTTCATGATCCACAATCGGAACTTTTCCTACCTACGGAGCCTGGATACGGTGAAATGGAACCTGACATATTAAAAGACGAAGTGAGAGCAGCCATAAAACATCTAAAAAGTGGGAAGGCAACAGGAAGAGATGCTATCCCCATAGAGACTATTAAAGCTTCAGGAGAATATGGTATAAACATTTTTCACACGTTGTGTAACAATATATGGCGGACCGGTGTTTGGCCCCGTGACTGGGCACACACAGTTTTTGTACCATTACACAAGAAAGGCTCCACTAAATCTTGCAACAACTACCGCTTAATCGCACTAACATCACACGCGAGCAAAATCCTTCTTCACATAGTAAATGAACGCCTTAAATCCTATCTATCGAAGGAAATATCACCTGAGCAAGCTGGATTCGTAAAAGGTAAGGGTACCCGAGAACAGATTCTATCCATACGCCAAATAATCGAAAAATGCCGAGAATTCAACAAACCGACCTACATCTGTTTTGTCGACTTCTCAAAAGCATTCGATTCTGTCAAGTGGCCAATGATTTGGAAAACACTACTCGATATGGGTACGCCGAAACACCTTGTCTCAATTCTCAGGCATCTTTATGAGAACGGGACAGCATCAGTTAGAACTGATGAGGTTCTGTCTAACGACTTTCATCCCAGCGCAGGAGTTCGGCAGGGATGCATAATTTCTCCTTTGCTTTTTAACACCTACACAGAACTCATCATGAGAATTGCACTTGAGGGTTGGACTGACGGTGTCACGATAGGAGGCCGAACTATATCAAATCTTCGCTACGCGGATGATACTACCTTGTTCGCTAGTAACATCACTTTTATGGAAGAACTTTTGCACAGGATGGAACGAGTTAGCCTTGATTTCGGTCTCAGAATAAACCGCAGCAAAACTAAGATGATGATCGTTGACCGTGCTAATAACAACTCTCCAGAAGTCAGGCAAATTGCTAATTGCGAAGTAGTTCAGACGTACATATACCTGGGAGCACTGATATCAAACAACGGTGGCTGCATAGACGAAATCAAGCGACGCATGGCAATATCTAGATCTGCTATGGACAAACTGAAGAAAGTATGGAAAGATCGAAATATTACCAAAGCCACGAAAATACGACTTGTGAGGGCCCTCGTTTTTTCCATATTCCTCTATGCTTCTGAGACATGGACTCTTCGAGAAAGTGAGAAACAGAAGATCAACGCACTCGAGATGTGGTGCTGGAGAAGAATGCTCGGTATATCGTGGACGGAATTCGAACGAATGAGTCCATTCTTCGAGAGCTAGGCATCAAACAGAGGTTATCTTCTATTGTTCAGGCTCGTATACTTTTTTCGGACATGTATCACGACGCGGAGATCAGTCTATAGAACGCCTAGTAGTTCAGGGTAAAGTAGATGGCACCAGACCACGCGGCAGGTCACCACTGAGGTGGACAGACCAAATTAAGATCGCTGCCAACCGCTCACTACACGAATGCACAAGAAGAGCGGAAAAACGTGACGAGTGGCGTCGAATTGTGAAGCAGGCCACAGCTGTAGATGTGACGACCACGACCACTCTGCCAAGAGTGTAACGCCTAAGAAGAAGAAAAAATAGGAACTTCCTATGAGATCAAGAATAATAAAAAAAATTACAATCTAAAACAATTAATCTATTTGTTCCTCACAAACGTTGATAATTTTCTGGTCACAAGCAGCTATTGTGGTGTCCTGAATTAATTCGGAGCCAGATTCTTCGTTTTGGTCTTCCAAAAGCTGTGAGATTTCACCGTCACGTAAAAATTATATATAAATTAAGTATAAAATAGTGAAACATTACGACATAAATCATACAATAAAATGTACACTTCTGGTATCGGGGTCAAATTTGACCCTAGCAGTGTACATATCTCCGTTCTCAGTAGCAGTTAAGTGACGCGCGTCCGTCACCCACCGCACTCCGCGGCGTAATGAGATTACCGCGATGCGCAAGAGTGTAGGTGCTTTTACTGAAAAGGTGTGATTAAAAATATGAAGCTTTGGGGTCAATTTTGACCCCGATACCATTTAAGGGTTAATGTTAATTTGACTAAATAAAATTTGAGCAAGTAAAAATTTGCCAAATGAATATTTGACCAAGTGAATAAAATTTTGCCGTGTGGTTGACGGCATAGAATACAAGTGTCACCACCCCTTATCTTCCCGTGGGTGTCGTAAGAGGCGACTAAGGGATAGCAGGATGCAAAACCATCTTTGCGTAGAGACGGAAAACTTGACATCAAACCCTATGCGACTGGCTCGTTGGTCTCGCGGCATAAATGTGCGCGTGGGATCGGGAGGTCCCGGGTTCGATTCCTGGGTCGGGCAGTTTTTCTGGCACGAAATTCTCAGTAGCAGCACGGAGTCTGGAAATGTGCCCGGTACGGCAATAGGCTCGCCCCTTATTACGTGGGACTAAAGTATATCTGGCGAAAAGTGGGTGTAGAAATACACCTCTGCCTACCCCTCCGGGGATAAAAGGCGTGACGATATGTATGTATGTATGAATAAAATTCAAAATGTAAATTTGCTAAGCATTCTTTTGGAAAATGAAACTATGCGATAAGTTTTTTGGGAAGTGAAATTTGACGAAACATATTTTGCCTAACGGCAGGATCCCGTTCAAAATGTTCATTATCGTTCGCATAGTAATGTGCCCGGTAGATGGAAATTGGCTCGCCCCCTATTACATTGGGACCGAAACATAACTGGCGAAATGTGGGTGTGTAATACACCTCAGCCTTCCCCTTCGGAAATAAAGGAGTGAAGATATGTTGTTTTATGGTACAATTATAAAGCTAATAATCTGACAAATACACATGGGCTCTATGGTGAAAAGTCTTGGATAAAACTAGGATATCGCTAGGTCCATGATGATGATAGCTCATATAAGTCAAGAGTCAGATGACTGTCTACAATCGTGTGAAGGTATGGAAAATATTTAGGTGAGAAATTAATATTCCATAACGGATGGAATCGCTTATGTTTTATATCTTGCACCACCGCGGAGTATTATATTGTACTTTCGTGCACAATATGTTTACTTTAATAATTTGGGCTTACTTAGGCGTTGAGAGCTTTATGGTAGTTCTTTTTATCTTGATAACAGATTAGTTATTGAAAATGTTATATTACTTTATACCTATCGATTTAATAAAAATATTTTCTAAACAGTTATAGTTACAGATGATGGGGTGAGGTCGAGCGCTCATAGCTACGCACTGTACTGCAACCTCGCCTTAAGCAGAAAATTAAGAATATTGTAGGTAGGTAAGTGTTTTATGATTTTTTGTAACTGAAATAATAACCGTGTTTAGGTTCATACGTCCAAGAGAAATAAGAATGATAAATAATTTCAAATTGGTTTTAGGATCATTGCGTTATTTGATTGTAAATATGTCGTAACTGCGGTTCGAATATCAGGTTTTCGCCATCTTAAAGATAAATATGACATCATTATGTTACGGGCACAGACATTTACAGCACCTGTTTTGGTTATAAAGTTGCAGTTTGCGATGTTAACGTTATGAAATACTCGAAATAAATCATTTTAAATCCCTAAACTGTAGTTAAATTTCAAGTAATTTCAGAACATTTAAGTTTAGAATAGGTATATCTTCGAACTTCGAATGTCTCAAAGCCAAAATTTGAATTTGGAACATTTTATAAAAAAAAATACAGACCATAAATTGTTCACAGATTCAACAGAACTAATCCAATTCGACGAAAGAAAGAGTTTTGTAGCCTTTTGGGTATATTCCAGAGAGATCTCGATGATGACGGTCTCGACGTGTCCGTGCGCGATAAAAAAGTGAGTTTACGAGCTAGCATAGGCCATCGGGCACACTTCCCATCTCAAACTACTGAGGGAACTTTGGATAAAACGCTTGCTGATTTTAAGTCTGAACACTAAAACCCTTTTCAATTCATAACCCTTTATGAAATGTTGTGCTATCTTCTGAGTTTGACTGCATAACTCATAAACTGTTTAATGGATTATTTTAGATTTCCTGTCATCTCGAACTTAACTGTCCAAGAGAATTTGCTTTCATAGAAATATGAATTCCTAGTGGGCACTAGGTAGATAGTACATACAAAAATTCGTTCGTTGTCTTCCGCACTATTATAATATTTGCTATGACGTACCGTAGTTTTGAGGTAGAAATCCCTTCTTATTGCACCCAATATTTTATTATTGCGCTCAATAGTTTTGGCCGTACGTTGTCTGTTAGTACGTCAGTAACGCAAGAATTTAATATACACAGATCACAAGTTATAAAACATTGCTATATAATATGTTTCAGTAATGCGGAGACTGAATGTTAAATAATGTGAACGTGTTATATAATACAGTTAAACAACATGTGACAATAGTTTTAGTTCAAAGTTGTTGAACTGCCGACAAAATTTTTGTTGCAATTAAATAACTTTTTAAATATCGAAACTAGGTTGTCAAGCCAATACTATGAAAATAAAAAAGTATAAGTGGCTTTAATTTTCGTAATACTGGTAAGTCCAAGATCCCAGGGCCGCCAGACCTTACTTATTTTCTCAGAACCGAAATGTATATGAATAATGTAGTGTTAGTATGTGTCATGAGTGTACACGTATGTGCAAAAAAAAAATGACCACGATCCAAGCTAACAAGTATTTGTTAGCTTGGATCCTGGCCATTTTTTAGGCACGAGGTCCTAAAGTTAGGCAAAAATTGTACTTACTTTTCTTTAATTCTCAGTGCTGATTTTGATGTATGTTTTAGAAAATATTAATAAACATTTATAAATATTACTGTCTATACTGACGGCCCTGGGATCTTACTCTATAAGACAAAGTACATTTTACAGAATTGTTTTTTTTCGTCAATCCTAGATTATTTCTCAGTCTAGACACCGATAAACTTGGTCCAGCGCCATTGAAACTGTCCGAAAAAATTTAATAACGTTTCAGAAGTACGGGCAAACTAGAAGCGATATTGTGTCCAAAGTTCTTTATAGTGTTTGCAATAGACAAGCAATACAAGTGCTATTACTGAACGAAGTGCGAACACAGCTGCGTCGGTAATGAAAATAGTTCGCACTTTTTCTTGTTCGTTTTTGGGCTTTTGTTGGATAAGTTTAGTATAAACTACTTACTGCGTTTGTGGCGCTGGCTGTGAGTAGTTAGACTAGAAATAACGGTACTAAAAGGTGCTATTTTCTGGTATAAAACACAGTAAACTGGCATTATTCTATTTTTAAACATACGATATGAATCTTTCTTAACATCGAAATATGATTTAGTCTGAAAGTCAAGGTGGTCCTCTAAACATGTGATTCAATGCTAAAAATTAAAAACATTGTCAAAAATGCATACAGTGAGTGTAAGGTTATCTGATTATAATAAGGACATATGATTATAATATCATATGATTAGGTATTTCGGATTCCCCCCCCCGTGGAATCTCCACCTTGTCGTGGTGGGGGGGCTCAGTAACCGTGGATTGGTCACCCACTTAGAAGCTAAGAGGGATCCAGGAGGGGACGCTCCGCGTGGGCTTGACGGAGGCCTGCGCAGGATGCGTCCAAAAGGGTGGGTGCGAGGGACAGTTCTTCTGTCCCTCGCAGTCGGGTGCGGTCGCGGAAGGACAGGCGTGTCGGTGTTGCGTTGCCGCGCGCCCTATCTCCCGCGACCAAATAGGGGCGCACCATCGTTGCGTCGCGGTGGGACCGCAGAGGAAGAGGAGATGCGGTGTTGCGTTGCCGTCCTCCCTTTCCTCTGCGGCCGCTGAGTGTTTTGGCGGCGGAACCCAACACCTTCATCCGCCGCCAAGGGGGTTTTGTTCGGGGCCTGCCTGACCATCTGGCGGGCCAATACCCGTCGGGGGGTAGCGTTCAGCGATACCCGACCCTTCGATACACGGGTACGTGTGGAACACGGGTTGGTTTTTAGTCAGTAAGAGTCTGACAGTCCCCCTTCGTCCTTCCCCCAGGGCGGAGGGACTCCATGAGGATTTTCCAACCCGACACCAAAAAAAAAAAGTATTTCGGATTCGTGATATTTTTCTTTCCTACACATAGAAATCAAGGAAAACATTTACTCTATTTTGAAAAGTCTGTAGTAGGTACTTAATCTCTTGGTCTTTTAGTAATTTATGTTATGAAAAATAAAGATAGATGTTTTTTTTAAACGATTCGTAACATACATTTGTGATTCTGTAAATACTATTCAAATATCCGGTTCAATGTCTAATAAAATACAAACAACTCCGTACATGCACCATGAAACGTAATCGACGTCATTACCATTTCAAAGCCTTATTCGATGCCGAATCGGATTCTAATTTCGATGAATCTGAGGCAACTTTACCACTTGACAAACTTAACTTCGTATAAACAATGATAGCTTGTATTAGAATAAATAAAATTGTTTGATGTAATAATAAAATGAAACGGTTTTTATATAAAGAATATAGCGATAACCTTGCGGAGATGCCAACAGACTATCATGCAGGTATCGGTTTCGAATTCACGGTGCGCAGCACAACTGTCTTCGTCAGTCCATACAGGGAGTCTGAACATTGAACCTTCGATTAAATCTATATTGGTTTAAGCTATGAAATGGCCATAATTTGCGTTGCTTTGCTCAGGTGAAAATCACTCTGTGAAAAAGCTGATAATCTGTCATATTGATTACATTAAGAAGTAGACCCTGGGCCGTAAGTCTTGGATTCAATCGGGATAACCCGAGGACAATGACCATAAAGAACACAGAAGTCTTGTATGCAGACGATACTCCATTGGCTGGTAATTCATAAGGCGAACACGTACATGAGAACTCGATACATAGTAATCTTAGTTCGGTCGTTAGACTTACTTTAACTGAACATTTTTTCCTCGAAGGGGTAAGCAGAGGCATATTAAACGCCCACTTTTCGCCAGCGTTTTGATCCCACGTAATAGGTGGCGAGCCTATTGTCGCTTATCGGGATATTTTGTTTGCCAGAGCCTCATCCGTTGATCGGCAGGTGCACCACTTGCAGGTGAGGTTAGGCTTGGGACCCTAAGTTCTTGGTGGGAACCCTATGCACTATTAAATTGACATCAAATGATATGTGCATCCCTCCCTCATCTGTTACATAATTATATTATAGTGAGAGAGAACGGGATGCAAATAGCCCGGCACTAATGAGTCGAAAATTTCCTATCACAGCAACACTTCTCAAATTTGTTGCACGTGATGTTGCAACGCTTAAATAGTTCAAATGTCCCGATCAAGTATTGTTTGTTACGCTAAGTAAAATCAAATATTAATTCTGACCTCCACCTAGTGTTTTGTGCTAACCTGTTGAGCGTCGGGAGTATTTGTGTCTTTGAGATAGATAATGCAATTAAATGATTCGAGTCAGTGGGTTTGTCGACGCGAGTGAGGAAGTAATGGTATTATAGGCTTCACTGGAACCTGTTAGATGGATTCAAAGGGTACCAACGGCTAGTATACTGACTTAAGATGAACCGGTCAAATGCGTCTCGGACCATCTTTAGGTAAACTACGTACCTTGCAAGGCTCAAGGATTCAAATCATAAAATTAGTTTTATTACTCAACATTGGCTAGCTTGTTTAAAAACCAAATGCCATATAGCTACGTTCGGCCTGGTAGTAAACGACTAACAATAACCCTTATGGCTTGTTTCAACTATAACGTGACAACTGCCGCCTCTAGCTAGCACTGCTATTCCTACTACAACGAATCTGCCGTAATTGCAATAAAAGTCGTGGACGACAGTTCATAGCGTTCTATCAGAAAAGTCTAACACCTCATTAAAATATCTTAGTACCCAAATCAACGTTTAAACGTCACAATACTCTGTCGTAAATATATGTTGGGAACGCGCATCACACGCGTGTTTTAAAGCTCTCATTAGGGTGAGGGAGAAAAGCTCTCATTAGAGCGAGAGGCGAAGCATGCTGTAACTTGTAAGTCAAATTCCTATGACTCAAAATAGTACAAACTGTAGCATGCGATATTTACTCTTAAGTCGTTATATGCATTTCTATTGTAGAAAATCTCCTGAAAAAGCATTTATTTTTGAAACCATTCAATCGATATCCGCGGCCTAACACTTTCCAAACAAACGGCCGCTCAATCAACGCAGTAATAACAAATTGCGAATAACGAACGCACCTCAGCCTGTCAAGCTAGCAATCCATCATGGTCGCTCCCGCCAAAATGTAACTCGCTTTGTCGTAAAATGGCCGCCATGTACTCTATTATAAATGTACGTTGTACGCTAATGAATGTATTTTGATTTTTGTGAACACTTAACAATAATTTTTACAGTTATAAAGTTAGACAGAATGAGAAGCTTTCTTTGAGTTGTTTGTGGGCATTCTTCGTATTTTTTCAATGAAAAAATAATTCATCAATGCCAGTGATGTATTATTCGCGTATTTCATTAGCTTGTAAAATATTTTTGAAAATCATGCTACGAATTCGAATACTAATTATGTCATCGACATTTTATTTCTATTGGTGAAAGTATAATGTACCGTTCCGAAACACATGACTCTTAGGATTATTTTTCATTATATTTTTATAACAGAGAGTACCTATTTGTTATTTACCTCTGTCAAAAGACTAGTACCCAATAATTTCGTGAATAACCTGAAGGAGGAGAAGAAACCTGAAGGACGTGAGGAACCAGTTTTGGTCCAAAAATATTAATATTCTGAAGCACAAATATTTTCTAATACCAAACTTTGTAACATTACACTCTACCTACGAAATTAGGGTGCTTATTGACTAGAGAGTAGACATGTGCACCGATTCTTATTTGTCCGGCGGCGGCGTCTGGTGGAAAATATATCTGTATAAGTGTATCGGCGTGGATGGTGAAACTAAGTAAATATGCTGTAATTCAAAATAGGTAACCTACAACAACTCCGCCGTTGCCGGTCCCAAGCCCGGATGAAAAAGGAGGAGGGTTTGCGTGGCAAACAACTACCCAGCTGTAAAAGATTCAACGCCGAGTAACGGGCGGCGGTCAATTATCCCGACAACTCCATGTTTTCATACTGGAGCGGCCCCCAGAGCCGTGAGGTCCTAAATTACCTCAAAAAGATGGCCGTGGAAGGAATCGGGTGGCCACCACGTGTAAAAGCCCAAGAAAATACCCCTATGGAAAATGTAATACAGAGAACGGTTTCGTTGGACGACCCGACTAACAATCGGCGTCATTCAGTTACCGGGCTGGATGATGTGAAATTGGCGACCGAAGCTGCTGCTGAGACGGGTCACCGGGTTTCAGCTAGTGGAAGTGCTACTGGTGAACTTAAAAAGAACATCTCAATGCGAGTGCAGAAACGGTTTGCGACCTGGAATGTCCGAGGACTACTTGCCCCAGGAAAAATGGAAATCGTGGAAAGGGAAGCTTATTTGCACAACCTAACCATACTGGGAATGACCGAGACTCACATGAGAGGACAAGGACACCAAAAGACATCTAATGGTAACACCTTATATTTTTCGGGTTTCACAGACTCCAGCACCAATGGAGTTGCCATTTGGGTGCCGTACCAACCTACAATTTATGCCTCTGCCTACCCTTTCGGGGAAACAGGCGTGAGTCTATGTATGTATGTTTATGATACGGCATTTTCGTACTTTAGTTAATGTATCTTCTAAACTATCTAAACGAATCGTTTTTCAGTTTTTTATGTAACTTTTCAGACTTTTCTAGTTTAGACGCAAATAAATAAAAATATGCTAATTTGGATATAAATTACTTTTTAAACTAACTGTTTACTAATATGATAATAATATTGCATCTTTCTAATTTCAACCAATTTCATAATCCATTTGATGGACCGTAACCATTATATTCGAAACATTCGCTTCTCAATTTCTGGCATATCTTTGAAGTCCCAGAAAAACCGGCACGGTAAATTTTTTTTTTCACATAGTATGAAAGCATGGGAGAAAGTGATTGAACGAAGATTGAGAGAAGAGAGAGTAATTTCACAAAACCAATTTGGTTTTATGCCTGGTCGAGGTACAACAGATGCCATTTTCGCGATCCGCCAACTATGCGAAAAGTACAGAAGTGCACACAAAAACTTGCACATGGCTTTTGTGGATCTCGAAAAGGCATATGATTGAGTACCGCGTGAGGTTTTGTGGTGGGCCCTTAGGAAGAAAGAAGTACCTGGGAAGTATGTACAGTTGATCCGTGCGATGTACAGTAGATGTACAACCCATGTCCGGTCCACAGTGGGCAATACCGGCGACTTCAATGTGGCTGTAGGCTTACACCAAGGGTCGGCTCTAAGCCCTTACCTCTTCCTGCTAATAATGTTCGCCCTTACGGCGGACCTACAGGAAGAGGCTCCCCGGTTTATGCTATTCGCCGACGACATTGTATTGATTGCCGAGAGTAGCCTTGTGGTCCAGAACAGGCTGACAGCTTGGTGGCAAAGACTGGAGAGTGTAGGCCTGAAAGTCAGTAAAAGCAAAACTGAGTACATGTTTTGCGACTTCGGCGGTCTCTCCGGTTCTGTGTCTATATCCCTTGCTGGAGAGCCCATATCAGCCTGCTCCGACTTCCGGTACCTCGGGTCACATATACAAGGGGATGGAGAAATAGATCACGATGTCACGCACCGGATCAACTCAGGTTGGATGAAATGGCGACAGGTCACAGGAACAACTTGCGACCCACGGATGCCTCATAAACTAAAGGGCAAAATCTACAAATCCGTTATAAGACCTGTCGCACTGTATGGATCGGAATGCTGGGCCGTTAAGAAGACAGATGAAAGAAGATTGCATGTAGCAGAGATGAGGATGTTGAGATGGATATGTGGGTGCCAAGGATGGATAAAATTAGAAATGAGTATATTAGGGGAAGTTTGAAAGTTGCACCGGTGCAAGAAAAGCTGAAAGGAAATCGTTTATCGTGGTATGGGCATGTGAAGAGGAGGGATGAAAAACATGTGACTAGACAGGTGATGAATATGAGAGTTGAGGGATATAAGGCAAGAGGAAGACCAAAGAAAATATGGATGGATTGTGTGAAGGACGATATGAATGAAAAGGGAGTGAATAATCAGATGACGGCTGATATGAGAGAATGGAAGAAAAAGACATTCTGCGCCGACCCCAAGTAATATGGGAACAGGGCAGGGAAAAGAAGAAGAAGAGTACTTTATACTGTGGTATTGATATCAGAATAGCTGCAAAACTTACAGCAAGCATTCAACTTAATGTTCAATGAATACTCAAAATTGTTAAAGAATATAAATCAGGAATACATATACTTGGGCATAAATTGCGGTTAGGTATAGCCAACTTTGACGGTGAAAGTCACCAGAAAAGTGCAGCATGGCTTTTGCAAAGTTGCATCATTTCTACGATTAACCTTTGCCACAATGTCTGAAGACCAAGATATTAATTCGGTCAAAGCCAATAATGACTTGTGGAGCTAAGAAATGAAGTGAAGCTAGGCCACCGACATCATGTCATTCATGTCACGCACAGAGCTCTGGAAAGGTCAGGGATCTCGCTGAGGGGCAATGTACGGACCGAAATCGTATGGCAGAGTACCAAAGTGTGAACAGGTAGTAGATAGTGCCTTGCTGATTTCAGCATTTCAGCCGGCTCGACCGGGGAAGTACTACCCTCACACCGAAAATCAACGTAAAGTAACTGTAATAATAGTTGAGTACGAGGATACCACACTTGAATCAGAGAACATTTATCAAAACTGTAAAATCAACCACCTTTTATATATGGATGATATTAAATTATACGCATCCTCATCCGACGAATTAGTTGAGTTGGCTAACATCACGGAACAGTTTTCAAATGATATAGCTATGGAGTTTGGTATTGACAAATGCAAAATTAATTCAATAAGAGCAGGAAAAAATCACATACACTCATATCAATTACAGACAGGTGAAACTATAGATTCATTAGATGAAAACGGGACATATAAATACTTAGGATATATACAGGCTAAACAGATTCTTGATAAACAAATAAAAACAACACTGATTAAGCAATTTAAACATAGATTAAAAACGATATTCAACACACAAATATACGCAAAACACACTATAAAGGCTATTAATACTTACGCTATTCCCATTCTTACATATTCTTTTGGCATTATAAATTGGAATAAAACCGACCTCAAAAATTTACAACGAATTGTTAATACCACTCTGACAAAACATAGAAAACACCATCCACGATCTTGTGTACAAAGGCTGACACTACCGCGAGCTGAAGGGGGACGGGGCATAATAGACATCACAAATCTCCATAACAAGCAGATAACCACTTTAAGAACATATTTTAATGCTAAAGCTTCTAATTCAAATCTACACAAGGCAATAGTATTTAGTGATAAGAAACTTACCCCATTAAATATGGCTGATAAAACTCCTCAACCTACTGAAAAACAGACAGACCGACAAACAAAAATCGCTGAATGGACCCAAAAGTCACTACACAGGAGACACAGGCAGGACCTTAATCAACCTAACGTCGACAAGTTAGCGTCGAACGAATGGTTAAGGCGTGGTGAACTCTTCCCTGAGACAGAAGGGTTCATGATGGCGATCCAGGATCAGGTGATAGAAACTCGTAATTATCAGAAACACATAATGAAAGCTTCCATACCAACTGACATATGTAGAAGATGCAATAGTTCCTCAGAGACTATCCAGCACATTACAGGAGCTTGTAAAACAATAGTCCAAACAGATTATAAACATAGACATGATCAAATAGCTAATGTAATCCACCAAAAACTGGCAATTAAATATAAATTGATCACCACACCACCAGTGCCATACTACAAATACCAACCTGAAACTGTTCTCGAAAACACTACTCACAAATTATACTACGACCGAGCTATTCTAACAGACAGAACGACACACTACAACAGACCAAACATCACTTTAATAGATAAAATAAATAGGACTGCCCAAATTATTGACATAGCCGTACCAAACACTCACAATCTACAGAACACCATAGCCGAGAAACTTTCCAAATATATCGACCTGAAAATTGAAATAAGTCGCATGTGGCAACTTCAGAATGTCACAATAGTTCCTATTGTATTATCAACAACAGGTATTATACCTAAGCAGCTACACCAATCACTAAAAACACTCGATTTACCACCCTACACATACCAAATTCTTCAGAAAGCGGCTATATTAAATACCTGCAGGATTGTCCGAAAATTTCTGCAGAACGAAAATGAAACCACATTAGTTCCCTCACACACTCGACCAACAAACACTCATAATAGAACACAACATGAAGAGCAGACACAAACATAGACTTATCATTCTTCCTAGGATAGCACTTGGCTTTGGCCCGTACTATTCTAAAAAAATCCGGCAAACAGCCGAGTAACAAAAAATGTATGAAGAAAATAATAATAATAATAAATTACACTTTATTGCACACCAAAATAAAGTTTTACAGTACAAGTGGCTTAAAACTACAAGTTATGTACAATGGGCGGCCTTATCGCTTAGTGCGATCTCTTATAGGCAACCTTAGGATGGACAGGAATGATGTTAAGCAGTTATACATGCTGGCGATGGTGTAGTTAAATACTATGAATCAGTATTGAAGATTTAAATAAAATACATACATACAATTACATAATCCATAAAAATACTTAAACATACATAGAATAAATATATACCTACATACATTCGTACAATATACATAATATTTATACATAATAATATAATAATATGACAGACATTGTAGATACATTGAAATAGAACCCGCATACAAGCAATTAAAATGCGTTAAGTATTCAGATAGTGTATTTTTAACGAATTTTTAAATATGTTTAGTAATGGTGCTCTTCTAATTTGTAATGACAAAGCATTCCACAGGCGCACTGCCTGAACGGTAAAGGATTTTCCAAAATAATTTGTGGAATGCCTTGGCATCTCCAACGTCAGATCTTTAGACGACCTCAAGGACCTTATATGTGTGTCATGAAGAAACTTGAAACGTTCTTTGAGATAGGAGGGCGTACTAGGATTAAATAGAACACTATACAGTAATTTGAGAATGTGAGTATTCCTGCGAAGACGAATTGGGAGCCACTTGAGTTTGTTACGAAAATCTGAGACGTGATCATATTTACTCAGTCCAAATATAAATCTAATGCAAAAGTTTTGGAGACGCTCAAGTTTATCTAGCTGCTCCTCTGTTGGGTCAAGATAGCTGACGTCAGCATAGTCAATTATGTATATTGTATATTGTTGCGTTTCTTTAGGTGAGTGACAGTGTCGGAGGCCCCACCCCCTATTCCTTCTCCCTCATCCCACTTCTCTTCCCATCTTTTACCCTAATTCATAGGGCGGCAACGTACTTGTGACTCCTCTGGTGGTTCTTGTGTCCTTGGGCGACAGTAATTGCTTACCCTCAGGCGATCCGTCTACTTGTTTGCCACTCATGATATAAAAAAGAAAAAAAAACGTATTTCTGCAGTGTAGCAAAATGGAGTGGCAGTGATCTAGCCAATCTGTCGTAGAATCGATGGTTGGTGCAGAGTTTTCGAAGGGAGGCAACGTCTGGGCAAGCGTAGAGTTGGGCGCCAGCTAGATGGCCCAGTATTTTGAAGAGGGGGCTGGTAGTGACTGGATGACGAAAACAGACTATAAGGTCTTGTAGAGTACCCTCAGGGATGCTACAAGACCCGATAGTCCGTTTTCGTCATCCAGCCATTACCATACTACATTTTTAATTCATTACTAGCTGTGACAAGCATTGAGAAAGGCATTTTAAGATGGTTTGGGCACATGGAGAGGATAGATGACGATAGACTGACAAAGAAGATATATAAGGCAAGTGTGAATGGGACAGGACAAAGGGGAAGACCTAGGCGGACGTTCTCTGACCATATTGGAGACATCCTGAAAAAAAGACAGGTCAGAAGTACTCTTGACAGAAGAGCATGCATGAGAAACTTGATGGGAGTGAATGAAGCAAGAGAGGTATGTCAGGATCGTTGCAAATGGCGTTCCATAGTCTCTGCCTTCCCCTCCGAGAAACACGGGAAACAGGCGTGAGCCTATATATGTATGTACTAGCCGTAGTTTCTAGATCATTCGGTTTAAATGTAATAACTAATTGAAACTAATATAACGCGATAAAATCCGTAAACTGTAGTTTAATTTCAATGTGTAACATTCGCGTAAACCCAAGAAAGTAGATCGTTTTTACTAATATCATTATCATTAGCCGCGTATATATACAGAACTGTCTCACTGTGGGGACATCCAATGTTTTTCTGCACCGTTACGCAAGTGATAATCAATAATTTAATACGCACGTAACTTCGAAAAGTCATTGATGTGCGACACGGATTCGAATCCCATACACGCATAGTGTAGCAGTCTGCCGGTCTCTTCATCCACGCTTTAGGCTAGTATCAGTTTATATGTGGGTCCCGTACTGACCCCCCGTAAAGACTGTCAAAGATCTTCGCGACAGCCTGGGCTGACGGTTTAACATGCTCTCCGAGGCACGGGGCAAGCGATAATTAACAATTTAAACTTCGAAAAGTCTGGTGTGCGCCGTGGATTTGAACCCCTCTGCATGGCAATCCATTGGTATCTCCACTAGGCTATCACTGCCTACCTTAGATTTTATTTTTGATATCTTTTACTTAATCCACTTTATCACTGACATAAATAAAATAATGTTACGCTCTAGTCTCCAAGCACCATTACACACAATAATACACTCAATTAGCCGACGGGTGTATATGAAACTACTCAGCTATGTAAATATACTAAATATATCGAATTAATCATACTGTATTAGGCGCCGTTAATTTTGTACTCATGTTTCAAGGCTAGAGTTGCCGTCACTTATCGAGTCTATTAAAACATCAATAAAGTTAGGTACCTATCAATCTATAACGTCGAGTTATTTATGTATAATATGTATGTATTTACAAAAAAAAAATATATGTGTAGTAAAACTCCAGTTGTATTCCAATACAATTTATATTGCGGACACACCTTTACACTGTACAGATATAATATTTCCTAAGAGCCACCGTCCGTTCAGTACCGTCGCCCGGAATGGAATGCCCGCTCTCGCCAACCGCCATTTTGAATTATTTCGATAGTGATGTGACTCTGACGAGTCAATCGACTACAAATTATTAAATTCCAATCCATATTAATTTTAATAAAAATGGGGACCTTACACTCGTCCATCCTGACCTCGTGTATGTCCCCATACACGCAATCAAGCAAACTTAACATAAACCTTACACTCGGTGAGAGGGGGCACTTACAATCTTATTAAAGAATCCTGTAAGCCCATCCAATTCTCACCAATACATTTTATAAACCGCTTATAAAAGCTTACAATCCTGGTCAATCCATCCAATTCTGACCAATACGTTTTATAAATCGCTTATAAAAGCTTACAATCCTGATCAACCCATCAATTCTGACCAATACATTTTATAAATCGCTTATAAAAGCTTACAATCCTGGTCAACCCATCAATTCTGACCAATACATTTTATAAATCGCTTATAAAAGCTTACAATCCTGGTCAACCCATTAATTCTGACCAATACATTTTATAAATCGCTTATAAAAGCTTACAATCCTGGTCAACCCATCCAATTCTGACCAATACATTTTATAAATCGCTTGTAAAAGCTTACAATCCTGGTCAACCCATCCAATTCTGACCAATACATTTTATAAATCGCTTATAAAAGCTTAGACATGTTATAAATGCAATGCTTGCTAACCCATCCAATTCTAGCAAGATTGACATTTACCAACAATACCTACGTGTTATAAATGCGATGCTTGCTAACCCATCCAATTCTAGCAAGATTGACATTTACCAACAATACCTACGTGTTATAAATGCAATGCTTGCTAACCCATCCAATTCTAGCAAGATTGACATTTACCAACAATACCTACGTGTTATAAATGCAATGCTTTCTAACCCATCCAATTCTAGCAAGATTGACATTTAACAACAGTACCTACATGTTATAAATGCCATTTACCAACAATCCCATGTTATAAATGACATTTACCAACAATACCTACGTGTTATAAATGCAATGCTTGCTAACCCATCCAATTCTAGCAAGATTGACATTTACCAACAATACCTACGTGTTATAAATGCAATGCTTGCTAACCCATCCAATTCTAGCAAGATTGACATTTACCAACAATACCTACATGTTATAAATGCCATTTACCAACAATCCCATGTTATAAATGACATTTACCAACAATACCTACGTGTTATAAATGCAATGCTTGCTAACCCATCCAATTCTAGCAAGATTGACATTTAGCAACAATACCTACATGTTATAAATGCCATTTACCAACAATCCCATGTTATAAATGACATTTACCAACAATACTTACGTGTTATAAATGCAATGCTTGCTAACCCATCCAATTCTAGCAAGATTGACATTTACCAACAATACCTACGTGTTATAAATGCAATGCTTGCTAACCCATCCAATAGGGTATTTGACTAAAAAAATCTAATTAGTCCGTCAGTTAGATTATCGAAAAATATTGGATACGTATTTTTTCTTTAGTCACGTAAACAAAAAATGAAGACTACAAACTTCGCTGAAAACTCGTGTGACGTCACTTGCCAGTACACTTTTTACTGGCAAGTGACGTTACAAGCCCCCACTCCTAGACGTTTCTCCATCTTTGATGCGTTTTATCTTCGTAATTTTTTACTGACTTGAAAAAACAAAAAATACGTATCCAATATTTTTTGATAATCTAACTGACGGACTAATTCGATTTTTTTAGTCAAATACCCTATTCTATTAAGATTGACATTTACCAACAATACCTACATGTTATAAATGCCATTTACCAACAATCCCATGTTATAAATGACATTTACCAACAATGCCTACGTGTTATAAATGCAATGCTTGTTAACCCATCCAATTCTAGCAAGATTGACATTTACCAACAATACCAACATGCAGTTCCTGCTAACCCATCCAATTCTAGCAGGAACTGCTACACTGCTTATAATAGCTTATAATTCTGGTCAACCCATCCAATTCTGACCAGAATTTTCACATAACAAAATAGACCTTTAATAAATAAAATCATGGCTATATTAACAATTGTATCGTAATTTAGTTAATACGGTTTTACAACCAACAGTGCAATATATCAGCTCATACAATAGTTAGCGCAACATGTGTAAAACACCACTATTACTAACCATTTAATTTTTAGCACAAGTTAACAACATATTATTATCATAGCGACATAATATACACAAGGAATTAATATAAATTAGAATGATAGGCCGTTTTATCACTGCTACAAAAATAAGCCTGTAACAATACAGCTCTGGACTGTACCATTAATACCTAGGTACATTAATATTATTTTAAATTAATAATTTTTGGGAGGGGGGGTGAAGTTACTCGCGTCAGTAGGAACTACCATCCTTTCCTAGACCCACCCTACACGTGCCCCCAAAAAAATAACTGTTATCCGGTCAAATGGGCTATCGGCTATTCACCCCAAAGGACAATAAAAGCTACCGCTTAGTCATTAAAAACCTCCACCATAGACAACAACCACCAAAGATTGTGAACTACAACAGAGATCCCATGCAGGTGTGGTAGCCGCCGAGACCGTAACGCAGTCAAAATCCACACCAGCTCCTGATAACACCACTGATATTACTGACAATCAACGAAATCTGACTCTTGAAAGCATACTCATAAAACAAAGTGAGACGATCGATCTCCTAATTCAACAAATGTGCTCCATGTTGGACCGTATCACAACTCTCATTATAGAATAACAAATTACTTTTCTAAACCTTGCATTGTGGAACATTAATGGCCTTGCACCTTACTCTCATGAACTTGAAGCATTCCTCCACTCCAACAAACTTGATGCATGCCTTATATCCGAAGCACATACAAACAATCGAATCTAAGCCAAATTTGCATCACCGGATATAGCGTGTATTTTACCTGCCACCCGAATGGCGGAGCTCATGCTGGTTCTGCGATTGTTATTAAAAATTGCATAAAACACTGCCTACCGCAGCCGTACGCGACTAATCACCTACAAGCTACCACAGTGCGCATAGAAGACGGCTACGGTCATATGAACCTCTCGGCCATATATTGCCCACCGCGACATTGCATAAAAGAAGTCATGTTCACAGAATATTTCCAGTCTCTGGGGAATCGCTTCATAGCTGGTGGGGTCTGGAATGCTAAGCACACCTACTGGGGATCACGAGTAACCGTTAAAAGAGGTCGAGAACTAAAAAGGAGCGTCGATTCCAATCGACTTATACTATTATCTACTGGTGAACCGACATACTGTCCCACAGACGGCAACAAGATACCAGATTTGTTGGACTTTTATATCACCAAAAATATTCAACCCCTTTACGTTCACATAGTATCAAGCCTCGACGTCTCCTCGGACCATAGTCTAGTGATGCTGATGATAAGCACAACAATTATTTACTGTGTACTCTGTAATGAGAACCTGTAAAATGCAAAAACAGACTAGGTTAATTTTCGTGAATTTCTGGAATCCAATATAATTCTTAAACTTCCACTGAAGAATCCCGAAAACATTGACCACGCGTGCCCATACATCACCAACCTGATACAAGTAGCGGCTTGGAAAAATACTCCCACTCTAGAAACACCCAATCGGAGAAAACTATTTCCAATTGATATCCGCAGCAAGATATCTGAAAAGCGCAGACTTCGCAGAGTGTGGCAACATTCACGCAATAGAGAAGACAAAACACGACTCAACCGGGTGATCACTGAACTAAGAACTGCTCTCGCACAGGTTGCAAATGCATAGAGTCTACCAAAAGATAAGACAGTCTCAAAAATAAGGAGTACTGCTCAGCAGCATTTCTCGATGTCCAACATGCTTTCGATCGGGTTTGGAACAAAAGCCTATTGTGCAAAATAAAGAGGACCCTGCCCCACACGTTCTACTTTCTTTTGGCATCATATTTAAAGGATAGAACCCTCCAAGTCAAGCAACGCGGCTCCAGATCCCCTCCGCACACTTGCGATTCAGGAGCGCCTCAAGGCTCGGTCCTTGGCCCAGATATGTAAAACATATTTACTCACGACCTACCGTAAGCCCCCAAACGTAATTATTGCGACGCCTGCGGATGACGCTGCATTCCTGACATCTAGTAGTGACCCAGATGAAGCCAGGGGGCCCTTACAAATCCAACAAGACCAAACCTATAGCTGGTTGCAAAAATGGCGAATTAGAGCGAGTGCCCCCAAATCGCACCACATCACTTTCATGCCGCTAAAGAAACTATGCCCAACAGCAAATCCTGGTCAAGTACCGCTACCTCAATCTACATGTGTGAAGCCCCCGGGCCTCCACTTGGATCAACGTATGACCTGGAAGGAGCATGTAAAACATAAACGGAACGAAGTCAACTTTCGTTTTAAAAAAAACCTATTGTGGTTACTCGGTAAACAATCCGCTCCGTCCCTGAGTAACAAACCCAGAGTCTACAGCTCAGTTATAAAACCCATATGGACTTATGGATTCCAACTGTGGTCCTCAGCCTGCAATTCAAACATCCAATGCCTCCAGAGCCCAAAATGACATCCTCAGGACTACAAGTGGCGCCGCCCGGCCCACTCGCAACTCTGAGATCCATGAGTACTTGGAGACGAAAACTTCTGGAGGGGTCATGAGGCAGCTCTTTGTCGTCCCGTTCAAGACGGCATCGCTGCTCACCTCGGCTGTCCTTTCGAAAAGACCGCATCTCATCCTGTCTCAATGATGTCGGTCTATGCGACGATAACGGCATCGTCATCAAGTCGGAGAAAACCAAACTGCTAATAACACACTATACATATTTGCGACCATCAGTAGAACCAGTATTGTATACACACAACCATTCAAGCTTTCATAATTTATCAAACCGTCAATGTAAACCTATTGAAAAAGTAAACTGTTTTAAATACTTAGGCATGAAAATAGATGAACATTTTTCATGGTCCCATCATTTAGATTACCTTTGTGACAAACAGAGTGTTCATCATACAATTTAAAACAGATGTAAAACAGAGTATTACTTGGAAAATTCTATCATTTAAGCTTTAAAGTACCTAAAGGAACATTGAAATCCTTATATAAGTCACTCTAGGAGTCTATTCTCGGTATGCTTTAGATTGCCATGGTCTTACATTCAAAACATATATAAATAAATTAGAATCAATCCAAACAAAGTTTCTTAAACTTCTTGTCAATAATAAAACTAGAAATCAGCATAAAAATGTCTACACAAAATTATTTAAAATTTGTAAAATACTACCAATTTCCCTAAAACATAAATACTTATTGGCTGTAAACAACCATGGCAGTCTTGGGCATAACTTGGAACCAGTTACAAATAATCATAACACCCGATCGATGGCCTCTGGCAAATATATTGCACCAAGAGTGTTTAATTATCACGGTGGTAGAACTTTAAAAACGTTTGCCATATCCGCCAAACAATGTCCCAGAGGACATAAGGAACGAAAATGATGAAACTATATTTAAAAGGAGACTTAAGCAATATTACTTAGATAAGTGCTAGAATTTAAGAGTGAAGTTAGCTATAAGTAGTTATTGTAATTTTATCTATGTAAACGTTCTAATTTACTGTACGGAGACTGGATCCCACAGTCAAACCGATGACACGGTTTTGTGGGACACTGCACTATTTCTGCATGAACGTGTGAATGACAAATAATTAAATAAATAACAAATATGCGACGCATTACGGTCGCCGCGACGAGAGCCATGCCGTCGGGAACCCGGTCGATGACGACTCCGTTGCAAGCCGATTTCCTCTTCCAAGCGCCCGACTCCGTCTCGTTACTCTCATTCTCTCTCCGACCCAGGATCCCCGTCCCGGACGCTCCGGCCGCAGACGCCGCACATACAGGTATTTGCACGATCTACGCGGCCAAAAGTCCAAAATGTCAAAATAACAATATCATTCTTAAACCGAGTTCCACGAATAGATTATGAACCCGGGAACAATATCCAAGGTTTATCTACCTCCTAGCCCACACCCCGCACCCGTAGGGTCAGTCGGAAGTTGACCGTGTTACCTAGTGTACGTATCTATTCTCGTTGCTTTTCTAAACATTAAACTTACAAAGTCATTTTTTATGTTATCAAGTTCTTTTTACGAACTGAAAATAATGGATTCTGATGAACAAGGTAAGAGACTTACATATTACATAAATAAAGTCATGATCAACTATCAAACTACATTTTATTTTTTGTAAATAAAAAACCCATTTTAATACTGTGATTTTCTGCAATATTTTTTATTTGCTGGTGTTTTTGTTTATGTATCGGGGTAGATCGGGCTATTCTTTTTAATATAGGTTATTATTTGATCCTTTTCCTTATAAGAACTATCAAAATTGTGTCCGCATATGTCCGGTTAGATACATTTTTGAGGGATCAAAAATATTTAGCGAAATTTCGTCTAAAATTGAAAATGTTTTTAGCGACTTTTAACACAGTTTATGTTTGATTAAGGTCCACAGGAAGCATCAGGAGTAAGGATTGTGACACCACAATACTTATTTGACCTCATGACGAACGAAAATTTGCCTAATTTAGATGCCAAATTAAAATATATAAAAGATCATCTTTTGTCATGTGAAGGTTACAATGAAGACCAAATTGTTACAAGTTGTACAAAGGTGGACGAAAGCTCATTATAAAAAGATAAATTTATAAAAAACAAGCAGTGTTGGCTGGATGGTATTTTTGAAATACCTATTGTTGATACACAAAAACGGCCAGGGCGACAATCAAGGTTGTTCAAAGACGCAAGTGAAAGGAGCAAGAGGCGAAAGACTGAAGAACTTCGTTCTAATTTTGAATCTGGTAAAAAGGATGCATCAAATGTCCTAAAAAATATTACTAGTTCTCCAACACGAGCAACTAAATATAAAAAGGCGTTTCATCATTTGAAATCAGAAAAAAGGCAGCCCTCCTTGACACCAATGCAAGCTTTGGAAATGTTTGTAGATGCCGATTTGACACAAGGACAGTACGAAATTATAAGAAAGAGTCATAAGAAGATTTTTCCGTGCTATAATGCCTTACACAAAGCCAAGAAGAAATGTTACCCACTTATGAATGACGACGAACGACAATGACGAAGAAAGCCAAAAAACTTAGAATTATTATGTCTTTTATGTTTTTTTTTTGTTTTTGAAAATAATAGTAAAAAGTAAAAAAAATAGTTTGTTTGTTTATTTACAGTGTTTAGATACCAATTAAGCATTAAAATAATTTTGGCCGCGTAGATCGTGAAAATACCTGTATGTGCGCCGCGATGATCAGGGCCACGGCTCCGATAGCGAGTGCGACCTCCACAGTCCACCTCGCTGCGCAGTCGACTCCCGCCCAGCTCCTTCGCCATCGCGTCCCGATCCACCGGGCTCCGGCGTCTCCAGGCGTCAGCTTGGTCCATTTCCGCCTCGCTCCATTTTCTTTAACTCGGAGACGAAAAGTTCGGTTTGAATTTGTATTTTTAAATAGACGGTAAATTAATTTTTAAACAAAATCGTCTATCTCGAAAACGGTGCGCGTTAGCGCAAAAATAATGAAAAATTCATACCCCTTTATAAAACCCCGGAGCATATTTCTTAGAACCCTTTTCTGACCTTAACATGACCTTGACCCTGGTCCTCCGAACCACTACCAATGATACACTTTATTTAATAATTAAAATAGACGGTCTTGGAGCTTTCTCCTCAAGACCATGGTTGCACCTTAATGTGACCTTGACCATACGTTCACGTCGTCTAATACGTTCACGGCACAAGCTAACCATAATCAAGTAGTATTCTTTTCGTAATTGTCCGTTACATACATACACAGTCTCCCTTCTATATCCTCGAAGAGCTAGGCAGAGCTAGATATTGCTATACTCACTTTTGACCAGACTAAAGAAATCCCAACAATACATTGCCCGATCCGGGCATCGAACCCGGGATATGTCCCACGAGAAAATTTATGCCGCGAGACCAACGAGACAGTAATTATCCGTTAGACAATTATTACACTATGAAGAGGGTAATTTTAAATTTGTTAGCGTTGTTACATTGTACGCTGGTAACTAGTTTTCTATTCCAATATATATCTAACAAAAGTTCAAAACTAGGACGAATACAAAATACCCCCATACGCGCAAAAAATCATAATTTGAACTAAAACGAATATAAATTAATGTGAGCATGTACTTACCACTTCTGATTTGTAGTAAAACTCCAGTTGTATTCCAATACAATTTATATTTCGGACACACCTTTACACTGTACAGATATTATAATATTTCCTAAGAGCCACCGTCCGTTCAGTACCGTCGCCCGGAATGGAATGCCCGCTCTCGCCAACCGCCATTTTGAATTATTTCGATAGTGATGTGACTCGGACGAGTCAATCGACTACAAATTATTAAATTCCAATCGATATTAATTTTAATAAAAATGGGGACCTTACATATGCATGTTTTTCCATTATCTAGTATCCATAGTACAAGCTCTGCTTAGTTTGGGACTAGATGGTTATACCTATGTGTATGTGGTAGAATATTACATGTATTTAGCTGAAAGTTAGGATTCGCGCTCTATATACATCGTATGAAATGAAATCCTCTCCGCGTCCTGTGTCAAGGAATAATCAGACGTTGATAGCTTGACTTGAACTTTTTGTTTCTTAGACAGTTGTATTATTATTTGGCGTATACAACGGCATTGTAACAGTCTACTTTGGTCTTTAGGAGTGTCTGTCTGTGGCGGTGGTTAAAGAATTTAAAAGATTCGATAATGATTGTTTGAATGTGTTTATATTGAATTAAATCGTCTTTTTTATAATCATGAATGTCGATATTCGGTATCTATTATTATCAGTTCTGCTGCATCCAGATATACAAGTGATTAAGTAGAGAACTGCGAGGGCGGAACTTTGGCCCAAAACAAAGTCATATTTATACAACTAGAATGATTATAAGTACTTATATGAAGGATTTTCTATCAAGAAAACATACTACAACTTTAGTTTTTTTTCTGATTCGAAGAAGCAATTAACGCCACATTACCAGGACAGTTACTAAAACAGCAATACATACCTACAACCTCAAAAAACAATCAAAAATACATCACACTCAAAGCACCCACACATCTTAATTTGATATATCTCTTACAAAATTCTCCGGCAACAATGAAATATACAACAAAATAACGTTCATGTACATCACTTAGCACCTGATGCGAACGCTCAGACCAAATGGACTTTCCTTGTATGCAGCCAATAACGCGCTATATACGTTCACTCGGGTAAACGCAGATTCTGAGCACAATGACGATCTGCTTTATTGCTCTTTAGGTTTAAATCGACTGTTTCGTAGGAATAATATGCGGCAATTTGGATTGACAATGGAAAGTGACGAATAAAGTCTGTGCGTACTTTGGTAGCATTTTCAGTGTTTTTTTTTAAATGGCTTGGTTCGTTACTGCTTTTTTGCAGTCCATTGCTGGACTTAAGTATCTCCAAATTTATTACTTCACAGTTTGCACTGTCAGTCAGTTTATAGGCGGATTTGACCTTGTGCACCACGCTGGTCAGACGGGTTGGCATCAGGGTTTGATGTCGACTTTGCCATCTGCACTTGACACTTATGTGCTCAACAAATTGCTGTTTTGAGTCTAGCTGTTCTCGTATGCCAAATAACGTATACAACGTTAATTGATAAAAAAAAAAGTTCGATGATCGCTTTTAAAAAAACATAGATGCCCAGCTATCTTGCTCATAAGAATTGAAGTCGAGATTTCTTAATTGACCGTAGACATAGGATAAATTTGATTTTTCGGTCCTAACGGGACAGTTAAACAAATATACAAATACGAAATTGTAAGAAAGTGATAAAAATCCTCAGTAGGTACGCATTATTTCCCGTCTTCAAAACTTCCACATCCCTACTAACAGTTGCGTTCATATTTAGATCTAATTTATATAATAACTTACAATTCCATCTCTCCCATTTACTCATAACAGGTACAAGCAAGGCGTGGTTCCGTTAAATTTCCGCCTCAAACGCGCGGATGTAGAATCACAGTAACGATATTTTTACCGGCTTCTCCTAACACAATTGGTTTGTTGTAGTTGAATGTATGCAGCGTGAAACGTAAGAATTTTAGAGATAGTGTAAACGCGTAACTTTGTAAACGGTGAAGCCTGCATTTCTGAGAGATGTTCATAATGTTCGCGAAAGACGTGCGAAGTTTACCAAGCACACTTGGCCAGCTTGATTATAATGAAAAGCCGTAGCCTAATTTGCTTTTACGACGTAGCTTATAAGTATATACAGTAGCACATAATAATATTACTGCAGAGCTTTATCAAAATTATTTCATATTTATTTTGCGTGAAAGAGTAACAAACATCCAAAAATTCATGTTGTTATTCGTAGTAAGCTTTAATATACATATTTATAAAAGTTTTCGATGATTAATTTATTAGTGAAACGAAGTACGAGTATCCTAGCAGAATTTCTGAATTAATTAGTATCTTAATAGTAATAGGTTATCAAGTAAGTACTTGTTTTTCTTAAAATACAATTAAGTATTTATTTTGCAATCGTTAGCTAAGAATAGTCAGCGATTAAAATGTAATCTGACTTAAAAATAATAGATTGGATTCGTTTTTAATTAAAACCTGTTGTGTTTACATGTATAAACAGTATCTACTAAAATTTTACCAAACTACGTAGGGCCGATGCCCTACGTAGTTTGGTAAAATTTTAGTAGATACTGTCACGAAAACACGATTGTTTTTATGGTTAATTATTTCCATCGAAATATACTAGTCATATCAATCACCAATGATGATGCCTCAACATGACCACAACTGCTCTGTCAAGATCGAACCGCCTAGTCGGGTTCTGAGTTGCGACTCAGAAAAAGAAATATAATATTAATAATAAAACTTTATTCAATAAATTAAACGTCACATGTTATAAAATGTACTTATTTTAACTGCAATACTTTCCGTATTGCAGTAAAAATAAGTACATTTTATAATTAAGTTCAGGATTTGTGGAAGGGGTTTGAGACATTGTAACTGGATATACAGTGGGAAGACAACTTAACTTGCGATGCTGCGGCGACCAGAAAGAGGCCGTCCATCGCCGCACCGTCGTATTTAAGGGCCCGAAGCGGAGTGCCTGAGGTGAGCGGGCGGGGGCCAGCCGAGAGGGGAGAGGACGGCATCCGCTATGACGTCACACAGCAAGGTGACACTGCTTATAAATTATGGTATATAAATCTAAGGTTTTATTTATTTTTTAATTAAAAAATCTATTTACATAAACATGTTTACCTCGCGATTTGGTGCAGACTAGATCTTTCCGTCTTTTGCACGATGGGATTGATGTATAAGGATATACTTATATTCGATATAATATATGAGAATTTAGCTAACTACGCCCTTTCGTTTCAATATTTAACAAGCTATCAACAATATTTTGGTCTATAATCAAAACTAGAACGCCAATACATGACGTGGTATTGAATTTAATTCGAAATCACTAAGCCTGTAACAGATCATAACCAAGGTGCTAGTAACGGTAGTCTCGCTTGTTAATCGGATACATCGGAGATAGGTCAGAAGATATACTGACACAGATGACATACACATGTAGATAACAGCTGAAATTATGCCAAGTCAATTTATACATTCATAAATACATACATACATAGACTCACGCCTGTTTCCCGGAGGGGTAGGCAGAGAATACGGAATGCCATTTGCAACGATCCTGACATATCTCTCTTGCTTCATTCACTCCCATCAGATTCCTCATGCATGCTCTTCTGTTCAGGGTACTTCTAACCTGTCCTGTTTTTAGAATGTCTCCAATCTGGTCAGAGAACGTCCGCCTAGGTCTTCCCCTTCATCCTGTCCCATCCACACTTGCCTAAATACACAAAATCATTCACTTGTTCTACTCGTTGTCCATCGATCATAACATTACAAGCCGTAACACATTCCTCCTTTTCAAAAACCATAACTTTCGTCTTGCTCACATTCACTTTCATTCTTTTCCTCCCTAAAGCACCATGCATGATTGTTACCATCACCTGGAACTCCTCATCACCTGGATGATCAGCATAAAGGAGGCATTTGACGAGTAATCCATTCATCCTTAATCCACAGTCACCATGTTTCAAATCTTGCAAACAACTGGCCATGAAGAGGTTGAACAGCCACGGCGACGCTACACATCCCTGTCTAACACCTGTCTCGATGGTAAACCAGTCAGTGTACGACCCGTTTATCCTCACACAAGCTCAGGAATCTTCATAAAGGGATTTCAGAGCTCGTATGAGGCTGCTGTTCACCCGATACATCGACAGTACCGACCACATTTCATTCCTCACCACTTTATCGTAAGCCTTTTCCAAATCCACGAATGCGCAATAGAGCTTTTGACCTTTGGCCAAGAATTTCTCGGCAATAGACCGCATGGAAAATACTTGATCCGTGCACCACATACTCTTTCGGAATCCTTGTGTACTGTAATCCTATCATATCCTGCAGCCTTACCTAATTTCATTCTTCCCAGCGCCTTTATAATCTCATCCACGCCAATATCACTTTTATCATTGCTATTATTACCATTCATTTCGGCGATCGATGTCTCTATCGCCGGTCTTTCAAATAAACCTTCAAAATACTCCTTCCATCTCTTCAGCACGCATGATTCACCATTCAGTATTTCGATTTATATAGTTGAGTATATTTTCAAACATCGTATATTTACAGTAAAACTCCTGTTATAATGCCTAACGACATTCGGTCCCAAGCAAGAATTTAACATCAGAGCATTCAAACCGCGCACTATACAGTACTTAAATAGAAATTCCCCATGCATAAATTGAGATAAAACCAAGTTGTCTACAATTTCGTATGCACTAAAAGCCATCAAGGTAGCTATCCGAAGTTCCCGCGCTTAGCACTAACTCGATCTAACTTAGGTCATCATGATCCACCTGCAAGTTATAACTTGGACTTGTTCGTCAACATGTTGGATTATTTCGCACTTTATAGCAAGAGTTCTGGTTTCGTAGTTCCGTCTCCGTTGATAGATTTACTTCACAGATAACTGTGTCTTCTTTGTGTTAATAAAGACTGCACTGAAAGAAAAGTTATATCGGAGAGTTGTAAATATAAAAAATAAGAAGAAGTCCAGTACTTTGAACGCATAAAATTTTATGGTTTTGAAGGCAAACTTATTTTTGTTGTTCACAAGTATTTTACTTATAGGTACATCAATAAAACACAATTATTTTCGAAATATATTACCTTCGTGAAATAAAAGCAGGGAAGCAAAACTGTAAGTTTAAATGATATGTGTATTTGTTTGTTACCGGAATTTTAATTAAAATTGTAATTCCCACGGCGTGCTGCCGGCAGATAAATGAGATCTTTCATATTTTCAAGGAATTATTAGGTTTTATTATAAAGAAAAACTCTTTGCAACCAAGCAATGACAAGTCTGGATATCTGCCCAATTTATCTCAGCACCATAATGCAGTATAATAGCACCGCGTCTGGAGGATATTTCCTGTTTAGAACCCGTGACCTTCCGTACGGTTATTTAAAGCCTGCAATAACTAAGGCTTCCATTTGCTCGTAAAAGCAGAGTGTGATTTCATGAGGCAAGTTGTCAAAACGTCTAACAGAGGCCAATGAATCTCATTGAAGCACCACTTTGAAGTTTTTCTAATAAAGCGAGGCGAGCCGTAGTTTTTGCCTCGAAACGAGTTGTGGCGAACTTTTCAAGAATACTTGGCTGGTTTTTATTGTGGACACTTGAGAGCTAGTTAAGGAGAAGAATTTATTGCTTGGATAATATCACTGCGTCGTGTGCGGTGTGCGGGATGTTTTCTTGTAGAATTTTTAAATATTCTTTCTGAAGATAATTTTCTTCGCAATTTCTGAAGGCACGAAAGATTTTTGGTGTTTTGCAAGTAATTTAGCTACCAGATGTACTATATTAACAGTAACTAATCTGTTTAATCTGATAGTCCTGAAAACTATTATGGCATTGACGTCTGGACTAAGGACCCATTAAACCCGCTTTTAGGGAATTTCAGATCATCTACCTAAATTGCAGCTTATTTATTTTAATTGAACATGTTGTATTAGCGAATTTTAGAGATATATGTGTAACAAATGTTGCACTAATCTGCGTATACAACATTACACAGATACGTCCAACCCTAACTTGCAACTACATATAACTATTAGGTAGGCATGTTCGTGTGTATATTCTAAGACATAAAGCGCCTTCATATAGACTAAAACAGGAAGATTAATAAGATTTTCACCAAGGCTTACAAAAATAAACCAAAACAGTAAGAATTCTTATACAAAAATATTTTTTCTCAAATCGAATTACGTAGCAGGTTTCCCGTCGGTTGAAGACATTAGGAGAGAGTTGAGTGGCTCTCACACCCGGAGGCAATACTCTGATGTTCACAGTTTTTGTTTTGAGCAGTTTGAGCCCACTGTGCGGCTGAGTGCAACCTACTGGATGAATCGTTTGACACCCACATACTGATAATATTGTAAATGCGAATATATGCGGACGATATAAGAGTCCGTGTCTTAAAAGATACAACCGGCATTCCTTTAGTCCGTAGTGTCTCTGTATTATGGGTACTTTTCTCAGGTATGCGTAAAAAAATCAAGTTTTAATTGGTATGAAATACTGCGGATAGAAATAACCTTTTGGTTCGGCGTTACACCGAAACCGAAGGTTCTAGGCGACTTGGAGAAGGAATGGACTGTATCTAAAGGATGGCGAGTTCTGGTCGCCTAAGGATTGGATAAGGAAAGAGGACCGACGTACAAGGTAGGTGCCCCTCATCCTTCAGCATCCTTAGAATATCCTATACCCACTCACAATCCTCTTCCCTTCTCGATTGGCGGTAATTTCGGCTTGCGGGCTGCGGTAACGGGCTGTGCCGAACATTTACCCTCCAATTGCGATTGTATACGCTTGATAATACAATAAAGATCTTCAAATGAGGTGTACGCCTGATAATTCGGTTTTTCATCAGGATTAGCAGAAAGCAATCTTGCGTTATAATCGTCTAACAACTTATGAAAATCTGTTCGAATACTATCTACTGTCATACAATTACTGAGAAATGCTTCCCTATTACTGTCAGATGCGGCTGCGGTCTTTGACCGCTCGTAAATGTTTTGAATGCGCTCAAATAAAATATTGCGTTTTGCTTCTAAGATGCTATGCCATGCTATGCTATGCTACGCTATGCTACGCTATGCTACGCTACACTATACTACACTTCCGCTTTGTATATGGATGACATTGCCTGTAGTGTCATATCCGCTCCGCTAGCAATTTCGCTTTGTGAAGAGCTTATTCAGCTTTTCAAGCGAGGCCAGTTTGATCTTGTCAAATGGACAAGCAACTCTAAGGAGGTTCTCGCACGCATACCAGATTCTCATAAAGCTTCTCCAGACATTGAGATTGAGAAGTCTGTACCGCATAAGGTTCTCGGTTTACGTTGGGTCAAATCCTGCGATAGTTTTCGGTTTGACGTCTCACCACCAGATGATAAGTGCACCAAACGCACTATGCTGTCCACAGTGGCTCGACTATGGGACATAATGGGTTTTGTGGCTCCCACAATTTCGTACGCAAAGCTCTTGATCAAAGAGCTTTGGCTATCAAAGTGTGAGTGGGATTGTTTGTTTTGTTTTTCGTGTGAGCGTGTGGCCAACTCTGGTGTCGGAGTTTTCAGACCGCCCGAAGGCCTCCGACATGGCCTAACGATCCTTATCCTTGGACAAGAACCGGGACCGACAGCTTTACGTGCCCTCCGAAGCACGGTAGCGCTCAGATGTAAATGCCACACACGGTCACCCATCCAAGTGGTAACCTGTGCTAGCGTTGCTTAACTTTGCCGATCTGTTACGAACGGCAAGCCAAGTCTCGCTACGAGCGCTACTGTGAGTGGGATGAAACACCCCCTGACCATATTGTCGCCGCTTGGCGCCAGTTTTGTATTGAGCTTACCGCGCTCAATCAAATTACTATTCCGCGTCATCTTGGGTTGGTAGATGGATGTATCATCAACTTAATAGGTTTCGCTGACGCCAGCGAGCGTGCTTACGGCGGAGTCGTATATCTGCCAGTCCGCATTGGTTCTAACTACTCGGTGCAGTTAGTTTGTGCCAAGTCTAAGGTCTCGCCTGTTAAAACCATTTCAGTTGCGAGACTGGAGTTGTGCGCGGCCCTTCTGCTGTCTCAGTTGCTCCGCAAGGTTCAAGACACAGTTTTGCCCCACTACCCCATTAATAAAATATACGCATTTTCCGACTCCAAAGTAGTGCTCGCTTGGATTCATTCTTCTCCTCATCGCTGGCAGACTTTTGTCGCCAACCGCGTTAGCAAATTGATTGAACTGGTTCCTGCTACATGTTTCAATCACGTCGCGGGTATTGAGAACCCCGCAGATTGCTTGTCTCGTGGTGTCACTCCACTTAATCTTCTGCATCATCCATTGTGGCATCGTCGACCTTCTTGGATTTCCCATGATCCGTCAGAATGGCCCATGCAACCCTTTGACCACGGTGCAGAAAACGAAGATGTACCCGAACGGAAGTCTGTTTCTTATCCCGTGATTGCTGAGGTTGCGGAGTCTCCCATCTATGTACTCGCACTACGCATGTCATCGTGGTCTAAGTTACTCCGCGCCATCGTTTATGTCTATAGGTTTCTTAGGCACTTACCTAATGAGACTTTTGTATCAAGTACTGATATCAAATTCGCAGAATGTAAGTTACTACGAGCTGTACAGGCTGTTCATTTTAGTAACGACATTCAAAATTTGAAAGACAATGTACCTTGTTCTCCCGCTATCTTTAGACTCAAGCCGTTTCTCGATGAACACGGCGTCATACGCGTTGGGGGTCGTCTGTCAAATTCGGATGAACCTTATAACTACAAACATCCTTGTATTCTGCCGCGACATGATCATGTTGTCAACCTTCTTGTTGATTTTTATCACAAGAAACACCTCCATGCCGGTCCAGAGTTGCTTATGTCCTTACTTAGGCATAAGTATTGGATTTTAGCCGCTCGACGAATAATTCGTCACAGAATACATAAATGTAACGTCTGTTTCAAATTTCGTCCGCGTCCGACTCCCTCCCACGGCCGATCTCCCTAGCCAGCGCGTCAACCAGGTTGCTAAAGCGTTTACACACACCGGTTGTGATTACGCAGGACCACTGCAGTATACGCCAGTGCGTGGTCGAGGTGTTAAAAGCCATAAAGCCTAGCTATGTATTTTTACATGCTTAACGACTCGCGCTACGCACATTGAAGTTGCGACAGATTTAAGCACGGTGTCATTCCTGGCAGCCCTTAAACGATTTCTCTCACGGCGCGGCCCTATACAGTGTTTGTACACGGATAACGGCACTTGTTTTGTGGGCGCAAGCTCTTATTTACGCGACCTTTATAAGTTTCTCAGGGAAGAATATCGTACTCGTCTTCAGGAAGAACTTTCCATAAATCATATTGACTGGAAGTTTATTCCACCAGCATCACCACATTTCGGTGGATGTTGGGAAAGCATGGTCAAAGTAATTAAAACGCATCTCTTCAAGGTTATAGGTCAACAGATCCTCTCTTACGAAGAGCTTTTAACTGTCCTTGCACAAGTCGAGGCACTGATCAACTCGCGTCTGCTCACGGCATTGAGTAGTGACCCTGCAGAACCATCCGCGTTAAGCCCTTCACATTTTCTGAACACAGTGCCATTATCGTCATTTCCGACTCCTGAAGCAGACTCTTCAAGCTTGCTCCAGAGACATACTCTGCTGGATAAACTCGTGCAGTCGTTCTGGCGGCGCTGGCGTGCGGAATATCTACACCAGCTTCAGGCTAGATCCAAGTGGAATAGTCCTGCATCCCCTATACAGGAGGGTACGTTGGTCGTCATAATACACGATAATGCTCCGCCGCTTTCATGGCCGTTAGCCATCGTAGAGAAATTGCATACTTCCAAGGACGGTACAACCCGCGTTGTTACCGTGAAAACCGCTAAGGGGAGCTACGTGCGCCCTGTTGTACGTCTCTGTCCGCTTCCAACTCAGTGAGATCTAGCCTGAAGTTGGATCTACCTCTTAGTTTAAGTATTTAGTTTGTAGTTTTCGCTATTATTGCGTTTGTAGTTTTCGCTAAAGTTAATTTAGATTAATTTTATTATAATATCGCTGTCTTAGCCTATTGATGGGTTATGCGGTAGTACACCCAACATAGCTAAGTTCAATTCTATTTCTTTTAAAGGCAACCCTTTAGGGCCGGGGGGATATGGTAGCGCCATCTACCTTTCCATCGAAAACTAATCACATCAACGTCAATGGTTCGTCGCTGCTTGGCCAATGCGAGCGATGCCTTTGTTTCCGTCCCTGTCTATCCCATTCCCTGGAAGATGAGTGAAAGTGATTTGTGTGGTGGAGTGAATCAAGCAGCTTCATCTCGCGAGCGGTTTCGAGTTTTGTATAAGCGGTAATAATTATAGCGGTGCGGTGCGGTATAGTATGGCGGACACTACGGCTTCGACGGCATCGATGATCGCGGCGACCAATCCGCGAAAGGCGTGCCCCTTCCAGGGAATGGGATAGACAGGGACGGAAACAAAGGCATCGCTCGCATTGGCCAAGCAGCGACGAACCATTGACGTTGATGTGATTAGTTTTCGATGGAAAGGTAGATGGCGCTACCACCTTTGTTGCTGTAATAATATTAGTGTCACCATTATCTGTTTTCATAAAAACACCTATGTAATTATACATTTATTATGACAATAAGGTGGCAGAAAAGCTGACGGCCCATCGGAAAAAGTTGCTCATAGACTTCGTTGCCCAGTACCAGTACGACTTTACCAGTCGCATTTGGAGTCTCAAAAACTGCTAGATCGCAATGCAACTCAAACGAAACACGAAACGTATGGACTAAAGAGAGTAGTATTACGGGTGATATCAATCCCAAAAGACAGATACGATTGCACTATCAAAACAACACCCGTACTTATAAATACAAGTACAACCCGTTAGCAACAACGATCGCACACGGCTCAAGGTCACATATTATGAAACATGCACACGTCACGGCATGTCACGCGCCACGCCATGTTACGCGTCACGCTGAGTATTATTAATGTAGTGACGTCACCGTCGCGCCCACAGCCATCGCGTACATTACGCAAATAACACGCATCCATATTTTACTTACCTTATAATAATCGTGAGTAAGTCAGCTTGGTTGAAAAGAATGTGAAAGCTTCGGATTTTTGACAGAAGATGCTAAGTAATTTGGATTCAATGTTTAACTCATATTTGTTGGCTAAGAAAAAGCCTGGGCTCCGTTTGTATCTACTTATGACAAATCCCTACTTTGAGGAACAGATTCGTGTATGAATTTGATCGCATTCTGTTTTTTGAAGGAATAGTTTTGTAATTGTTAAGCAATTGTGAGTAGGCGGCACCTGCTTCATGAGTGATCACCTGTGAGTATGACTAATTTCCGTATTTATAACATTCTTGCGTTTCTAGTTGCAATAAATTGAAATTTGGTATGTATGATAATTGGGGACCGTAAGGGAGGACGAGGACCGAGAAGGGATTTCCCGAAATGCCCACAGGATCGGGCAGAAGCGGTTAAATTTAAATAAAATGTAGTTTTCTAGCTGCGGGCACCCTCTAGTTGGCTTATAAAGTCATCTCTATCACAAGTTGTAATTTGTGATTCGCAATATACACCACATAAATCGTAGTCAGACAACCAAAATATGCGAAATTGATTTATAAGATGGCGACATTTACGATCAAAATCCTCTTTTATTATACAGTACTGGAAAAATAGTATAATAGCTGTAACTCATAACCAAACTCAAACTCAAATATGTTTATTTCCATAAAAATGTTTAAATTTTTTGGACACGTCAGAAGGTCATACAAATAAAAAAATAAAAAAGTAACTTTAAATGCATAGTAACATAGTTGAGCATTGAAAAAAAAATGCCTTTTCAGAAAGTAGAGCCTCGTGACAACAATCAGGCAAGAAACGCCGGGCCACTCTTTTCTTCGTCTTGATTCTATACAATTGAAAAACTTAGTAACTACATTGATTTTTTCATAGGTATATGAGCTGGTGTGTCTATAATGTTGTTGTCAATTAATAAAGTGATTTAATAATACTATAAAAGTACTAAACTAGCATAATATAGACACAATAACTCACACAAACGTGAAACTTAACACTAATCAAACATAAGTAGCCTGCTGTGGGACCGAGCAAATTAATCCCAAGCATTTTTGTCTTCATTATAATCTAGCACTGAATAGTACCCTTTTTGACAAAGTTAACGTTTTATAACCTTTTTAAATTTATTAAAACTTAAATTTTGAATATAGCTTGGCACTTTATTGTAAAAGCGCACACATTGGCCTTGAAAAGATTTTTTTATTTTCTCTAGCCGGGTAGCCGACACTACTAGCTTACTCTTATTTCAAGTATTCAAATTGTAGATATCACTTTTCTTTGAGTGTGAGCCCTTGTTTTGGAATAAATATATTAGGTTGGAATAAATGTACTGGCTTGCAACTGTTAAAATGTTTATTTCCTTGAATTTATTCCTTATCGAAGCCCCATAATCCAAATTATAAATTGCTCGAATAGCTTTTTTCTGCAGAACAAAGATAGTCTGAATGTTGGCAGCATTTCCCCACAAGAGAATACCGTATGACATTATACTATGAAAATAGCTATGATATACAAGCCTGGCAGTGTCAATGTCAGTTAACTGGCGAATTTTCCTTACTGCGTATGCTGCAGAGCTGAGTCTATTCGACAATTTACTAATATGTGGTACCCATTGCAGCTTAGAATCTAGTGTAATACCTAAAAATTTGGTGTTATCCAGAAGATCCAACACATCATCCTTAAGCTTTACTGAGGTGTTCACCTGTTTGACGTTAGGCATCAAAAATAGAATACATTTAGTTTGAATTTAAAAACAGGTTGTTAACCTCAAACCAGAAACAGGTTGTTAACCGAACTACCTTTGAGATAGGAATGTTTACATCGTCCATATCAATTTGTTGTGGTTTTAATTTAAATAAAAGTGAGGTATCATCAGCAAACAGTACTATCCCGTGCTTGTCATTAACGAGGTGTGGTAAGTCATTAATATACACAAAAATAAAAAAGGACCGAGATAGAACCCTGTGGGACGCCCATTTTGACTACAGACCCATGCGAACGCGTCCCGTTGACATCAACACTCTGAATCCTATTACTCAAATATGAAGTAAGAAGATTCAGAGCAGAACTACTTAAACCATAGTGATGTAATTTCCTGATCAATGTATCATGTTCTACACAATCAAAGGCCTTGGACAAAGCACAGAAGACATCTAAAGCATCATGTGAATCCTCCCAGGCATCAAAGATATGTTTTACAAGCTCAACACCGGCATCGGTCGTGGAGCGCCCCTTTGTAAAACGAAATTGTTTAGAGTGTAGAAGCTCGTTGTTTTTAAAATAACTCAGTTGGTCTAGTATCAATTTCTCGAAAATTTTGCTAAATGAGGGCAGCACAGAAATTGGCCTATAGTTGGTGGGGTCTGATGTGCTACCTGCTTTGTACAAAGGTATTACCTTGCTATCTTTCATAAGATCAGGAAATACACCACAGTCAATACACTTATTTAATATTAAAGCTAATTTGTTAGCAGCTAAAGCAATAATGGACTTGGTAATGTAACGGAATTTCCCCATAAGTCTGTAGTCTTCTTTATATTTATAGTATTAAAAGCTTTTATAACATTATTTAAATTTATATACTGAAATGAGAAGGTACTATAAGTTGTACTCATGTTTTCTTTTAAAAGAGATTTCGCTGCATTGGTTGATGAGTCCAAAGGTCTAGTAAAAATAACGGAGATACTAGTAAAAAAAACTTTCAAACGCCGATGCAACTTTTGAGTCTGATGTAATAGTGTCGTTATCAATGTTCAAACTAAATTTTGAACTTTTACTTTTAACTTTCATAGTCTCGCTGTTTATAATATTCCATGTCATTTTCATTTTATCGTCACTGCTCCTAATCCTTAAACTCAGGTAAAGAGACTTAGCTTTCTTGCAAAGTTTTCGAAATATCCTAGCATAGTTTCTAACATAATCCTGAAATTGTTCGCTTAAATTAAAGTTTCTCTCGTCATATAGCTCATACAATCTCTTTCTACTTTGGTGAAGCCCAGTTGTTGCCCATTCACAGAAGGTTGCATTACCTCCAACTGTAATTATTCTAGGTGTGAAAACCGAATTAAATTCTGTACAAAACGCTTTGAAAAAACTATTGTATAACAAATTAGGGTCACCTTCATCATCTAACAGTGACCAGCTAGTCATTAGTTTACTTTGAAACCTAGCAAAACGAGTTGCAGTTTTAGGTATTACAACTATATTTTGCCTAGAAACATTCTTACTGTTATCATTAAAGGAGATCTGCTGTCCACAATGGTCTGAGTCTATCTGTCTAATCATTTGCTTGTCTCTTACTATGATATCTGTAAATATATTATCTAGGCAAGTAGATGTAGAGGAAGTAACTCTTGTGGGCTCTAAGAATAAGTTCTTCAGATTATATGATAGAAATAGCGCTTTCAATTTTGTACTAAGACTACTATTCTCTAAAAAATTTACATTAAAGTCACTGCACACAACAAAATTTTTATTTATTTTTGCAACTTTGTTTAATATCTCATCCATAATACGCTTGGAGCTATCATGCAATGCTGAAGGAAGCCTGTATACACTTATTAAAATAAATCTCCTCAGTTCCACACAGGCCACCTCAATAGTTCGCTCAACAGACAGGCTTACAATATCATGACGCTCCTTAAATTTAAGTTGCTTATTAATTAAAATCATTGAGCCACCATGTACTGCTTGCTGCCGGCTAAACGAGCTTCTTACTATATGATTACTGAAATTGAACATGAACTGGTTGCTTTTTACTCAATGTTCAGTGATGCAAAATATATCAACAACTTTACAGTTCATAAACAATTCCATTTCTAAATCTTTATTAATCATACTTCTAATATTGTGATGTACTAATTTAATTAAATTTTTGTTATTATGTTTAAGTGTATTAGTCAATGAGTTACAAGTAATCTTATTATAGCTAGAGGTGTTATCTATTGTCTCAGAATTTAATTTAAATTTTTATTATTATGAATGTCAATAATGGAATTTTCATATATTATGTCAGGTTCAATAAAATGTGCTCTAACAGTACTTGGGTCACTGTATAAATTAAATGCTAATAATTTAGCAATTTGTCGTTTAAAAGCGCGAGAAAGATACATAGTATCTTTTGTTAAAATAAAATTACTTTTAATAAAAGTATTAGTGTCAAAGAATAAAATTTTGTCATTATGACGATATGTACTATTATATAATAATAGATTTAATTTACTTATCTGGTTGTTTTCTGTATTAGATAAGGTCTTTGAATAAGGAAATTTACAGACTATAAAATTGCACCCCATTGTAGAACTTCTATCAGGCACTATATCCGATAAAGCTAGTATATCTTTCCTAGTAACTAGTAAGCTATCACAATACATAATAACTGTAGAATGTTTATTTATTTCTGCATGTTTTAACTTATTAACCAATGAAGTCATTCTTTCTCCTGGATAACAAAATTTTTGTAGTGGACGGTCAGTGTAATAGATAGTCTATTAAGCTACCCAAAACCACTCCTAATTGGTCAGAAAAGATCATTACAGTGCTATTACTATGAGTGTCAAGTGAAAATATATGGTTTTTTTGGAACAAGGCATTAGAACCGGAGTCATTGAATATTTTGTGAGGTTGTTCTAGTACTAGACCACTTTCTAAATCATTATTTAATTTTGAACAATTTAAGCAACATTTTTTGTTGGCTATAGAGAGTTGTTGTTCTAGATTCTCTCAGCCAACTCTAGAAATCTTATCATATTCTAAAATGTATTCTTGAGTTTCTTTCTGGTGTGTTATTGCCATTTCATCGAGCTGTGCAGTCAGTTTTGATATGTGTGTGTAATGGTGTTGCTGGCTACACCAAATTAATTAATAATATATAGTTCTTAGGTCGCATTCTTGTTTCCACATGTGTTTGTCTTATCGCTACGATGGCGCCAACGTTCTGCAATTAGTAAACTCATAAATTCTAAGAGGTTGACAAATTTATAAGAGTTATGTGACAGGCATATGAGCAAAGAAATAGCCATGAAATATGAGAAAACAATTACACTGTAGTGTTCACATGCGGTATAGTTGAGGATTATAAAAAAGGGACGAACCATAAGAAGCGGACCCTATCAGGTAGTAAGAGGTCAGGGGCGTTGCCTTGGGGGTGTTTGACTGGACAGTCGGTCTTAGGAGGCGGAGCTAGTCCGGTCCCAGGACAGCGTGACGTGGTAGTGGTGGTGTCTGATGGGACAGTCAATGTTGGGACGCGGAACCGGGCGGATCTCGGACAGTCGATCTTAGGACGCGGAAGAGGGCAGAGCTCGGGAAAACTCGCGTGGTAGTTTAGACTGTCAGTCTTAAGACGCGGAAGAGGGCAGAGCTCGGGAAAACTCGCGTGGTAGTTTAGACAGTTGGTCTTATGGCGCGAGGGAGATCGGACCTGGCCTAGCGCGAAAGAGGTTCGGTGTTGGTCGATAATTAGTGCTTAGTGATATCGAAGAACAAGGCGAGCGGCTTCAAGAGAAGGTGATCAGCACAGGGCAAGTGGTAAGTTAGGCAGCGACGCAGCTAAAAGTCCGGTGAGTGTCTGTTATTCACTTTACTGTAATTTATTGCATGAACTGTATAACATTAATAACTCTGTTGTGTATCTATGTCTATATCACACCGTATATATATACCAGGCTGACTAAAATATAAAGTTCTCTATGAGATATTGTACATAGTTATATTATTAATAACCGCGTGTACCATTAGTAGTGGTTCGTACCTTGTTGATGATGGATGTGAAGACGAGCGATGCATGATGGGAGTCTCCGTATTCGCGATCAGGTGGTAGAATGCAGGACTTTCACAATCGCTGTCTAAACCTGCGTACAGGCCAGTACATAGCAGCTGACAAGGTTTTAAAGAGCGAAAGAAGAGCCACCTGTCGGTCACGCGGTAACCATAAGTCCCGGCGGCTAATCTAGCGGCGATTGTAACGAGAGCTTCTCTGCAAACTATGCGCGATGGCTTAATACGTTTTAATTGACTATGTTTGTATGGGCTTCAATGTTGTGACTTGTGGCAAGGAGGCGTTTTGTGACATCAGTTCTGAGACTGCTACTGTACGCTCAATACTATACACTGGATATCGCTGAAATACTCGGCGCCTGTAATACTATATGACTAATATACCTGGATCATGTTCTTCGTCTCCCTGGAGCTGCCGTTTATGAGATACACTGCCTTGTACTCAAGTACCAATATACGAAGCATGAATATATGGAGAGTGATTTTGTGATGACAAACCAATACTAATGTATCGCTATCTTTAGTATTTTGATGTCCACTTTCATTCAATTATAAGCATTTACGTTTAGTAAATTCTGTCAGCAGAGGAATATAAAGTAAGGACGAATTCCATGGTCCTGCGCGGGGAGGGGCGTGGGAACCCTGGCCACAAAATTACTTGGCGGGGCTGGCATTTTAAACCCAGTTATTAAGAAAACTAAAATTTTAATCAGCCTGGTGTCCATAGGATTCCGTTACATGTGTTTGTAGCTCCTGTGTGTGCTGATCATATCGATACCTTTGGGTAGAAAGGTCGTATAAGCCAAAACCCGACTTTTCAGGAGAGCAGAAAAACAATATTTTTTTTACATAAAAATTCATAACTTTTTTGTTTTTGTAGTTATAAAAAAAATATCTATGAGAAAGTTTCTTAGAATTTGCGAATGAAAAAGGTTAAATCATCAAAACCTATCTATCTTTTTTAGTTTTAAAGTTAGCTTGGATTTACGTCTAAGAAAAAATCAATTCTTGGTTAATACACCCCATGAAAATGTACTTTAAAAAAACTGTAAAGGTCGTATATCCATTTTTGGTAAGCTTATGGTCACATTTACTGCCGTAAAAACCCATACATGTAGTTTTTTTGTATTAAAAATCATTTATAATCATAGATCAATTGAACTCTGACTAATAAACAATCCTGTTACTCTCAGAATTAGTAGGAATTCAATCATTATTATTCTAATAACCAATAATGGTCGATTCAAATAAAATAAAACTACCTGAAATACGAAGTGAACATAAATTAAGTATTATAATACCTTCTTATCAACATTTACTATCATTTCAATAATGGTAAAACATACCTAACAGGTTTAACATTGTAAATTGAAAAAATATTATAAACACCTTAAACAGAAATGTGAAATAAAAAATTGACTTAGTCATAAAAAACAAAAATTATTCAAACTTCTTCTGAATTAAATTAATCAGGCATTTTAATCATTTATAAAATGTTTGATATTTTTTTTAAATTTTTGTTCATATTTAAATGTACTTAATTTAATAAATTATTGAATTAAGCCTTTGTACTAAGGCTTACTTACTAAGTAATTTATTGAATTGCAACTAAATAAAAAAAAACGATCAAGCACTAAACGTAACTTATTTATGATATAAATTTGTTTTCAGAACTAGTTTAAAATTATTTATGGATTTTTACTATAAACTATTGTCATTATTAGTATAAATTATTTTAAAACGAATTATGAATTATTGCTTGCAACATTGCAAATATAGCGGTTTCTCGAAACAAAGGTAGGAGGAGTAGAAGGTACGTGGTATATAGGCCGAAGCACAATTTAAATTTCGCGATACCTACACAAAAGTTAAAATTTCTACATTTTGTTATTACATTTCAGAATCAACTTGAAGTTACGTGAAAATTTAATTTTAACCCATTTAATCCCTAGCAGATAAAACAAATGTGTTGTAATTTAAATAAATGGATAATATACGAGTATAAAAAGAATCATTCTGAATTACAACTTACCGAACTCAGCACCTACTCGCATGAGTATATGCGAGTAGGTGCGACAAGAGTGTTCTAGCCTTAATAAATTGTAGCACGTAGCTATTGCGATTTTTAGGTATTAATCATGGTAGCCGCATAAGACTGATCAGTGACGGTAGCCTATTAAAAAAATCATAAATATCTACCCTCAACTGGGAAAATTCGACCGCCAAGAGCCTCAGTATCATGCACTGAATCACTGGTATCGGTTTTTGGTTTATTATTTATTTACACCCAATATTATTATACACCTAAAATATACACTTTATTTAATACAATAAAACCGTTTCAACAAAGATATAGCGAATATAAATGTATTAAGCGAAAGACCTGCTTAAAAAAAACATCAATCTACCAAGTACAGTCCGAGGGGAATAATATTTTGCACTAAAAACATTACTCTTTATTAATACAAAAGCAATTTCAATTCTAACCCAATAAAAAAAGAGTTCATATTTCGATTAACTTGTATTTCAGTACCCGTTCTCTGAATTATTAGTCAGAATTCAATTGATCTATGATTATAAATGGTTTTTAATACAAAAAGAACAACATATATGGGTTTTTACGACAGTAAATGTGACCATAAGCTTACGAAAAATGGATATACGACCTATACAGTTTTTTTAAAGTACATTTTCATGGGGTGTATTAGCCAAGAATTGACGTTTCTTAGACGTAAATCCAAGCTAACTTTAAAACTAAAGAACATAGATAGGTTTTGATGATATAACCTATTCTTTCGCAAATTGTGAGAAACTTTCTAATAGATAATTTTTTTATAACTTCAAAAACAAAAAAGTTATGAATTTTTATGTAAAAAATTAGTTTTTCTGCTCTCCTGAAAAGTCGGGTTTTGGTTGATACTACCTTTCTACCCAAAGGTATCGATATATGGGTTTTTACGACAGTAAATGTGACCATAAGCTTTTTAAAAATGAATATACGACCTATACAGTTTTTTTAAAGTACATTTTCATGAGGTGTATTAACCAAGAATTGATTTTTCTTAGACGTAAATCCAAGCTAACTTTAAAACTAAAGAAGATAGGATGGTTTTGATGTTTCAACCTTTTTCAATTCAAATTCAAAATCCTTTATTCATTTGGGTCACAATGTGACGCTTATGAACGTCAAAATAATAAATTTCTAAAATAATTACTTAAAGACTCTACATTTACATTTACTGCCACGTTCGCAAAGCAAGGGCGTAGAACCATGAGAAAGAACGGGCAATAAAACTCATGGTCACTCTTTTTCATCGCCAGGTTTTGCATAATACACATAATTTACATTTTGTAAGGTGCTGCAACTGTTACACCTTCTATATCTCTTGTATATATTTTCTGTACATAATAATACTCAAGCATAATACTTTTGATGTTCATTTGATTAGTCTCCTTAGAAAAGACGTTTTACTATCACCTTCTATATCACTTGTATATATTTTCTGTACATAATAATACTCAAGCATAATACTTTTGATGTTCATTTGATTAGCCTCCTTAGAATAGACATGATGAAACAGGAGCATCCACTTACATTACATATACCTAATAATGCAGGCAATCCGCGAAAGTGATCAGAACCATGATGGAAATGATGCAGTAACTTTCAGCTTCTTCTTCTATTTCATTCGCAAATTAAGAAACTTTCTCATAGATCATTTTTTTATAACTTCAAAACCAAAAAAGTTATGGATTTTTATGTAACAATTAGTTTTTCTACTCGCCTGAAAAGTCGGGTTTTGGTTTATACGACCTTTCTTTCCAAAGGTATCGATAATTGGGTTTTTACGACAGTAAATGTGACCATAAGCTTATTAAAAATGGATATACGACCTATACATTTTTTTAAAAGTACATTTTCATGGGGTGTATTAACCAAGCATTGATTTTTCTTAGACGTAAATCCAAGCTAACTTTAAAACTAACGAAGATAGATAGGTTTTGATGATTTAACCTTTTTCATTAGCAAATTGTAAGAATCTTTCTCATAGATCATATTTAATCACTTTCGGGTTTTGGTTTATACGACCTTTCTACCCAAAGGTCGATATGCAACAAGGATTTACGACGTCGAATTTAAACTATGCTTAGGTAATGCATTCAACACATTAGGGCGTATAAACCATTTACAATTAACGACTATTTTTACGCCCTGAGTTAATAAAAAATATGGTTAGTACATCAGAACAAAACTACAAAAAAATTACATTCGGCTTTTACACTGAAAATTTACCTTTTTTAAGAGGCTTTGATCAAAAATTTCGGGGTCGTATTAACCATTTTTGTGCGAATTTCTACATTTCGTATATACAGATCGATAGAGAAAAAAATTCTGAGAAAAATGGTATATATAACTCAATTTGGCCAAAATGGTTTATACGACCTTTCTACCCAAAGGTATCGATTATAATAATCTACTAGAGAGTAATTGTTCATTGCTAGCCTCAAGCTTCGACATCAATGACTCCTGCTCCTTAATCAAGTCATGGTTAATTTATGATAATTTACTTACTTTATTTGACCCCTTATGACTGGATTCAAGTCGCTTTATCAATTTATTTAATTTTGATAATTGCCTAAATTTTCTTTTGGTTATCAATTTAGATTTACAGATGCACTTACATTTTACAGTCTTAATAACACTAGCATTACCGCTGATTACCTCTGAAAACAGATTCTTGTTTACTGTGGTGTTGAGCGTCTGGATTGATTCCTCTTGTGATAAAATTGCCGTTTGGGCTTCATTAAGACTCGCTCCAACTCCATCATTCGACTAAGTAGTCTAAGGTAGGTTTCATCACAGCTACTGTAGGACCTAACTTCATCCTGTAGTCTGTCTCGTTGGTCCAAGATGTCCATGTGTTCAATGTGGAACCCTATTGCTCAAGCTCCAATCAGTTTATAAAAATAGCAGTGTAGTAATTAATTTACTTTTTTCAGCTGTAGATTGATTGACACACTTTCAGCAACAAAAGAACAGAGACAAGATCTGCCATCGAATATTAATTGATTATTGCATATAATAAAAACTCGGTTGAACAAATGTATTAATGGCAACAGATAAATGAAGTAGTATAATTGAATGTCATTGTGATACGTCGTAGTCGCGTGAGCAATGAATGAGGGTCAATTTAACAAGTGTGTGTATGATGGAGTGATTCGTTACGTATGACGATTTATTTTGTAAATTTAATAACGTGACGTATTGGAATGTAATTATTTATGGATTAAATATGGCCTTTGGTGTATGGTAATGTTGGTTTAATGAAATAATGTAGGAAATGGAAACCTGGTATCATCCGTACGTCCGGCGAAAGAGAGGTTTCACACAAAATTTGATCCGAATCCGGTACCAGTTCTAGAAATCACGCACATTATTTGATGGAAATCGGAAAGTCGATGTTGTACGAAGAGCGTAACGTTCCATATAAATAATTCTATGACCACACCGGACCATATATTCTCGGGTTGAGATCGGATTCACATCGGACGTATCTAACGTGAAATTGTTCTTAGGAGTCAGCGAGAACGGCATCAACCACATTGAAAAGCTTTTCTTCGAGACGTATTTCCTGTCCGTATTTAAAAGCCCATCATGAAATGTGTTCAGAATATAAAGAAATTCACTTGTAGCATAACACTCCTGAGATTCATGTCAATATTAAAAGCTATGTTTTATCTTCTTTGAATAGAGTGTACACTTGCTTATAACATTTTATGCACCACTGAAAACCGTTCGAACTTATAAATAGTCAAAATGCAGAATATTTCACTACAACTTACACCAATATTTCTCAGCAAATTAGGTCGAAACAAACACATTATACTCCAATTACTAATACCAATTATATTGATTTTTGCACAATAAAAAGCCCATATCTTTGTAGAGCGAAATTGTATAGCTGAAAGCGACAACAGCCTATGACAAGTCCGGACAAAAGCAAACAAGTACCAACCGCGTTCTGTTAAGACTTGTTAAATCCAGTCTTTCTTTTCTTAGAGTTCGTATCTTAGAGAACTACTTACTGGGTTAGTGGTCTCCGGGGTGTAGTAACAATTGTCCCGAACATGAGTACTTAAGTAAATATTGTGTTTGTAGAACTTAGAAGAAGACAGGTTAATTGAATAATCGTAATAAAGTTTGTGGGTTAAAGTTTATTTTAATTTTGTGTGGGCGACTATGATTTATATTCTACGTTTTGTCTACTTTGTAGGGGCTGGATTTCCATGGGATAGTAGAAAAGAGAACATAGGAAGTAGATGGACGCTGACTTCCAGTCGCAAAATTCTATGCTTTTGCTAAGCTAGTGGTTTAAGCCGCGTCATTGCTTGACACTGCGTCGAGTGTTGTAGGTTCGATTCCAACACGAGAACTTTGTGTGATCCATAAATTGTTGCTTCAGGTCTGGGTGATCATTGTGTCCGTTGGTTGCATGTTTGTAAAGCCCGCCGCAACACGGACTATAAAAAAAAAAAAAAGAAAAGAAAATATTTATTTTGCCACCCATGGCACACACTAAAAACATTTTGGCAAAAAATAGGTACACACTAAAAACATTTTGGCAAAAAATAGGTACAAAATACAAACATAGTTGAATAAGAAAAAAATAATAACATTAGAAAAGAAATGAAAAAATAAAAACAATAAGAATTATACAAGCAAAATAAGAATACAATGGCAGATTGTTATGTCTGCTCACTGGCAACACAACGCTTCCCGGCTGACCAATTGGGAGGCGTCTGCCACCATTGGCCAGATAAAATAACAACAAAGCTAAGCTGTATATGATTCTAAGTGTCAGTGAGCAGCGATAACAATCTGAAAGTTTATAAATTATTTTTTAAATGAACTTAACAAACATACGTGGAAGTGTGTGGCTCATTAGTGCCAAAAATTGGACTACGCTCAGTATACGTTGCGGCTTTTAGGCCGCAACACTGTTATTCTGCGCAATCCATTTTATGATTTTAGTGGCGTCGGCGCCAGTGTCTGTTTCTAAAATATACAACTAGAATATACTTTGCTGTGTCGTATGTGAGAGAAGATACGATGTGTAAAACGTATGTAAACAAAAAGTATCGAATGTGGTGTCAAAATGCAGAATCTTAAGTAATTTTAAAGCAAGCGTCAGTGTGCTATATGTACCTACCAACGTATACCGCCTTGCTATAAACTAGGTACTGCGCAAGCGCCCGTATTGTTGAAATTATAACCAAAATACATAAGCAAATGGTAAGTAGTAGTAAGAAATAGTGTAAATTAAAAGTAAAGTTAATCATGAGTTTGAATAGTGATTATGGGTGTGCTGATATATACAATCAACCTATTTTGCCGTAGGACTGGAGGACAATCCATGAAATGTTGATGTGATTTCGTCAGCAAAAGAGTCCATCCTTCAGTGCGACATTTAAGATGACCATACACGCCACTACAACACTGTGTGGAACTTGGAAACTGACCATTACCCGACGGCCATATCCAAGAAGGTGAGTAGGAGTTTGAGTACTAGAAGTAGGTGTAAAAGTGATTTAAAATGAATAGAGAATGATACAACGTAAAATTTTCGATATATATTATAGATATGTAAGTATAATATATGATAATAGTAGGAAATTGTATTATAAATATATATATATTATATCAAAGTGTTCTAATTATGTATAGAAATTGTAAAGTTAGGTATGTGAAGCTTTTTGTGTTTCTAGTAAATATCTCTTTAGATACATAACAAAGCTCTTTTTGGATTTTAGGCTGCGGATTGGCGGTGGAAGATTATTCCAGCAGTGTGTTGCGGCATATTTGAAGCTACCTCTGAAGGCAGTGGTTCTGTGCTTAGGCATGGAAAGTGGATTACTGACTAATCTCACCATATACTTTGACTGCGTATCTCTCCAGCATAACTTGTCATACAAGTATTTCGGTGTTTTGGCTTGTATAACTCCAAACAGTAAAGATGCCAAGTGTAAGTTTCTTCTGGTGGTCATGTTCAGAATATTGTGTTCATTAAGGAAAGGCGAGACATGGCTGCGTTTGGGTATATTTAGACAAAATCTTGCACAAGCATTTTGTATGCGTTGTGTTAGCCGAGCAGTACGAGATAGCAGACATGGCCCATAGACAGCATCGCAGTAGTTCAGCCTGGACAATACCAAACTATCTACCAGTTGCTTCCTGACAGGTATACTAAGAAATTTTCTGATGTTGTACAGTAGTCTTAGCCGGTAAAAACAGTTACTTGCAATCTTGGCGATGTGGGCCTCAAAGCGCAGTTCCGGGTCCATGGTTAATCCAAGATTGCAAACAGTATCTGCCTTCTGTATTGCATTGTTCAGGATCAGTATTTCTGGATTAGCAGAGACTATATCCCTTACTTGATGTTTGCTACCCAGCACCAAATATTTTGATTTTTGGGGGTTTAGGGTGAGAGAGTTTTGCTCAGACCATGTAGTGACCCTTTGCAGGTCCTCATTAATCTTCTGGACAGCTGACAATATAGTGTTCGGTTTAAAGGACAGATACAGCTGCAGGTCATCCGCATATATGTGGTATTTACAGTGTGTGAGGGACCGCACCACATCAGCACTGTAAATTAAATATAAAAGAGGCCCTAGTATTGATCCCTGCGGCACTCCTCTATCAACAAGACGCGGTTCCGAAGCCCCCATACTGCCATGAATCTCCACAATTTGGGTTCTGTTTGACAGGTAGCTGTCAAACCACTTCACTGTCTCCACTGAAAATCCATAGAAAGAGAGCTTCGAAAGCAGCAAGGTCCGGTCAATCGAGTCGAAAGCCCTGGAGTAGTCTAACATGACCAATATTGTACCCTCCCCCCTATCCCGAGCTTCCAGTATATTGCCCACAACATCGCACAATGCGGTAGTAGTACCCCTTCTCTTACGGAAACCCGACTGTAAGTCGGGGAGGATGTTGTTGTCCTCTAGATATGACATTACTTGAATGTATACTACTCTCTCCAGTACCTTGGATAGACATGGCAGTATACTGATAGGGCGCAGATCTCTCACAGACTGTGGACTGCTGATCTTTGGGATGGGCCGCACCACTGCACAGCGCCACAATGCAGGGAAGGTGTTAGTGAGAATGGACCTGTTAACTATGTCTGTTATGGTCTGCGCAGTGGCTGGCTGTGTTAGGGAGATCATGTCCATACTAATACGATCAATCCCTTGAGCGTTTGTGCCTATAGTTTTCATAATTTGCACAATAGTTTCTCTTGACACTGGCTGTAATTTAAAGGTGGCTAGTCCATGCCTGTGATGTTCCAGATATGACAGCTGTGAGATGTCTACCCTGCACTCTCCAGGTACATCCAAAAAAGCTATATTTATTGCATCAGGGTCGTCAAAAGTTTTGGGTAGGGATCTTTCTGAGTGGTCCGGTAGTATGTCGGCTTTTAAATTCTTCCATAGCTGTTTTGGATTATGAAAGTTATTGTTGATGTATTTTGTGAAAAATGCTTGTTTTTCTGAGTTAAGGGCAAAAGTGGCCTGATGTTTTAAGTCTAAGTAGTACTGTTTTTTGTTCTGATCATTACTTAACCTATGAAATTTTTCTCTGGCTTCATCTCTCAGCTTAAATAAAAGTCGAACATTGGGTGTAATCCAGGGTGTAGGTCTTGTCTTAACAACCAATGTTTTGATTGGAGCATGTAAATCGTACAAAACCTGGATCCAGTGATTAAAAGTAGAGACCATACAGTTGACATCACCCATGGTACTGATACTGGACCATGGGATTGAGGCTAAATCAGGCAGGAAGTACTCTTCCAATATATCTTTAATAGGGCGGTACACGATCGTTTTTGGGCAAGGTTTTGACTTTTTAAACAGTGACTCACAAGTGATAAATGCGTGATGACCAAGGTCACTATTGGTGTCTACCACAATGTTTTGTACACTTATGTCAGTACATATAACATCTATAAGTGTACTGCTGTCTCCCACATAGTGTGTTGCTGTTGGCACAACCTGTCTCAGATTAAGAGTACATAAAAACTCGTTAATAGCTCTTGTTTTCGAATTATTAATATCTAACATATTTATGTTGAAGTCTCCTAAAAGTATCACACTATCATAAGGGGCCAATGAGCTAATACTTTCTGTTAGTCCCTCAAAGAACCTGTCAATGTTGAACCAGGGTGGACGGTATGCTGTACCAATAAGTAGTCTCTGGCCATTGACTGTTGTAGACAGCCACAATTGCTCGATGTCCGGCTGTTCGGGATGGGGTTTCACTCGCGCATTGATACCTGTCCTGATGTAAAAAGCTACACCTCCGCCTCGTCCGGACTTTATGCTATTTGGTCTCGGAATATGCTTGAGCTTGTAGCCTGGCACACAGGGAGCGCGTCCATCTTCACCCGGTCGCAGCCATGTCTCATTAACCGCTAGTATGTCAACAGCATGCCGGTCCATAGAGACTAAAAATTCGTCTTGATTGGTTGCAAGGGAGCCGGCATTGAATAAACCAAACTTTAAGCACTTGCTATTTTTCATTTTGTGTCTGGAAGGTCAATTTTTGTATGTATAGTGTATAAAGAAGATATAGTTTAGCTGTGCTTGTGTTATAGTTATAATTGATAGTAGTAGGCATATGTAAATAAACTGTTAAATAGATTCTGTAAATATTATAAGAAAAATGATGAAAAATATCTTGGCCTAATTATATTGTAAACATGACATTTTACCTTAGTTCTAAAATATGAGATTGCTACATTTAGTCCTCTTTTGTTGCATTAGACCTGAACATTTTTTTGTATCCTTGTGGTTGCAGGTAAACATAAGAATAAAGAGATTTCTATTTCATAATCTATATAGTCACAAAGACTGTTGGAGCTTTCCCTTAAACAAGGCATTGCTTGTTTAGGACTCCACTCACACTTTACGTTTTAGATGATTTAACATAGATGAGTATACCATGCAAAAATAGTAATCACTACATTGTATAAAACAAAGTCTGTCTTCTTTCTGTTTGTCCCTATGTATGAATGTTTAAATCTTAACAACTACGCAACGGATTTTAATGCGGTTTTATTTAATAGATAGAATTATTCAAGAGGAAGGTTTATATGTATAATTGACGCGGGCGAAGTCGCTGGCGACGTTTAGTCTGTATATATAAAATTATTGCGTTACAGACTGACTGACAGACAACACATATCTGAAACTTCTGGGCGCAAGAAGGGTGTATTCTTTGGCGTAGAGGCGCATAGAAAGGATTGATCGAAATGCGGCATCGGAAAGAAACAGCTTACTAACAAATAGTAAGTGTGAGCGTAGCTGCGGGTATACTTTAGTTGAGCATAAAATAATAACATAATATATCTTTATAGCAAAATAACTATGTTAAAAACAACTGACATCAAAAACGAAAAAGAAAAAAATAATAATGATTTAATATTAATGAAATACTACCTATTATTTATATGTGCTATTAACTAATAGGCTTGCAATATAAAAAAGTATACAAAATTTTAGCTCAATCGGTAACCGGCAAGTGGATCAAATTTACTTACGAGATTGATTTCAGACATCGGGATAGGTGAAAGTAAATAAAAAAATGCTCATAAAATAAAAACTACCTACTGGGCCAGCCGCAATAAAAAAATTTTTGAGACTAATTCAAAACTATTCCGCATCATATGCTTAAATCAAATTATTTTACCAGAGAATTTGAATATCTGCTGCTGAGTTTCAATTTAAAATTAGCTTTCAAACAACCAACACGTATGGCCAGCCAAACATGTATAGACAATTTTGCGCATAATTTTCACAAGAAGTGTAAGACAGAGGTACTAGAGTTTGCACTATCTGACCACACAGCCCAATTGCTTCAATGTCCGGTGCAAAAGGTATGTGCTATTAAATTTTGGTATGTAACAAAAAGGGACTACAGTCTAGAAAACATGATAAAGTTTAAATACCGTATTAAGAATCTTTCTTTTTCGGATTTATATGACGTAAACGATCCGAGTATAGGATATAATTCTTTCCTAGACACTTTTAAATTATTTCATAACCTTTGCTTTCCATTTGAAACTGTTAAAATAAATGCAATGAATAAAACCAAATGGATATCACGAGGAATTAAAACATGCAGCAGAAATAAAAGAAAACTATTATGGGAGTCGAGATTGAAACCGAGCCAGACTAATAAAATAAAGCTCAATAATTACTCTAAATTATTTTAGAGGATTATTAATCTTACACAATTAGCACAAAATAATTATAGAATAAAAAGTTCAATTAATAAATCTAAAACTACCTGGCAGATAATTAATAGATCAAAGTATAATATGCCCAGATATCACATTAATAAAATCAAGTTGGATAACCAAACATTAACTGAACCTCAGAGTATTAGCGAGGCCTTTAATAACTATTTTATTGATAAAATTAAACCCAAACCTGAACTCCAACTTAAACAAAACACGCATAATCATCATCATATCAATAAACAAATGAACTCAATGTTTATAGCACCCAGTGTACCATATGACATATTTAAAACTATAATAGCTTTGAAAAACACCAATAGTGTTGGATATGATGACATCTGCACAAAGGTGCTTAAATTTGTAGCCATCGACATTTGCAGCCATCTGAGCTACTTAATAAATCTAAGAATTTATACTGGTATATATCCAGATGCGCTAAAAACATCTATAATAAAACCATTGTTTAAGAAAGTTAATAGAGAGCAAATGGAATACTACAGGCCAATTTCACTGATTCCTATACTGTCAAAAGTGTATGAGAAGTATATTTACATACAACTGAATAAATATATAGAAAAAAATAATATTTTATGTGAGGAACAAAATGGATTTAGACAGCAAAAAACAATTAATATGGCGATATATGATTTCCTACACAAAGTATACAAAAGCGTAGACGAACGCACGCCTATATGTTCGGTGTTTTGCGATATGACGCAAGCGTTCAATTACGTGCACTATCCTATCTTCTTAAATAAGTTAGAAAATTACGGCGTTAGAGGTAATTTCCTAAATTTATCTTACCTAAGTAACAGAAAACAATTAACTGAAATAAGAAGAATAAATTTATTCAATAAACGCGAACACATATTTAGGTCATCGCAAAGATCTGTAAATTTTGGAGTACCACAAGGGAGTGTTCTCGGCCCTCTGCTATTTATATTGTATATCAATGACATGCTAAGATATATAGAACAACCATTGACACTTTTTGCAGATGACAGCACCATAACCATACCTTGTAAAAGTATAGATACAATTGAAAGTGATATGAACAATACAATAAAAACGATGGTGCAGTGGCTAGACAGCAGTAATCTGATCATTAATTTAAGTAAAACCAAAATAATGCATTTCAGCCAACATCATAATAATAGAAATAATTTATATATACACCACAACAATATAATTATAAATGAGACAGAAAATACAAGATTCTTAGGTTTAGAAATAGATAATAAGTTAAATTGGAAAGTGCATATTGACATACTCTGCAAAAAGTTAAGTAAATCAGCTTATGCGTTATACTCCTTGTCGTCCATTATAAGCACTGATGCACTTCTCACTGCCTACTATGGCATTGTTGAGTCTCACTTGCGATATGGAATCATATTCTGGGCAAACTCAAGTGAAAAAGTAACTGCTTTTAAAGCACAAAATAGGTGTATAAGATCTATGTTCCATCTTAAAATTACAGACAGCTGTGAACCGTTGTTTAAAAAACACAATATTTTAACTTTGCCATGCCTATATGTGCTAGAAGTCGCAATGTTTGTAAAGACAAATCCTTCCGCTTTGAACGACTCGCGGATGTAGTACCACGTAATAGACGCGACAATAGTATGATGTGTCTCCATACTTCTAGGACAGCACTTATGCGCAAAAGTGTCTTCTCTATGGCACCGATCATATATAATAAAATACCTCAATCTTGGAGATTACTTAATACTATGTTATTTAAAAAACTTTACGAAAATTCTTAGCAGATAAAGCATATTACAATATTTAATATGCTTTAATAGATTTTTTATCAGAAGTAAGTTTTAGTTGACATCCATCTTGGTATCTAACCTATTTTGTTGTATCTCATCCTTTTTTCCTTCTGATACATGAAATGTAAATTACTTTTTGCCGTGTGGTGTCCGGCGGAATAGAATAGCCCTCCCTCACTCTTACCGAGGTGTCGTAAAAGGCGACTAAGGTATTTCGACGTACGTATTATCATCGAAATTATTTACAGTGAACATTGACGTCCTTGAAACGTAGAGAAGGAAAACTTGAGATAAAACTCGGCAGTCTGTCCCGCCGTTAGGGACCGACTGTCAAATACCAAAGTAAACATACAGTCCAACAAATAACCGACGTGTTCATGGCTGTAGGTAAAATTACTGTACGTGTACCCCAGGGGGGTACCGGCGGAGCCGGAGAATCCCCCCCTCGTCCTGTATCAAATTCAAATTAAAATTCAAAATCCTTTATTCATTTGGGTCACAATGTGACGCTTATGAACGTCAAAATAATAAATTTATAAAATAATTACTTATACTCAAATTTAAAACATTATTACTGTATGCTTCTACATTTACATTTACTGCCACGTTCGCAAAGCAATAGGTAGAACCATGAGAAAGAACGGGCAATAAAACTCACGGTCACTCTTTTTCATGGCCAGGTTTTGCATAATACACAATTTACATTTTGTAAGGTGCTGCAACTGTTACACCTTCTATATCACTTGTTTATATTTACTGTACATCATAATACTCAAGCATAATACTTTTGGTTAGCCTCCTCAGAATAGACATGGTGAAACAGGAGCATCCACTTACATTATATATACCTAATAATGCAGGCAATCCGCGAAAGTGATCAGAACCATGATGGAAATGATGCAGTTAAATATTAAAATCTAATACCAGCCCGCAAGACCGTCATCGACCAGTCATCGCAAGTAGCACCCGTTCACGAGTATGACGCATGTGCAAGCCATCATCCCTCTCGCCATATTAGAGGGACAGGGATGACCCGACACACGACGCCACCACAAGAAATGACATTTTAGTGAGCATGACGACAACGGATCTGCAGGACGAGGCTGCTCCTCGTATTCTGGGGGGAGCAAACTTGCAGCTAGAGGCGGCGACGATATTCGCCATACGTCACGCCAAAACCAACAAAACCTGTGGCGAAATTGTTCACGTCGGGGCGGAAAGTGGGCAGCGGAATGCCGATTTGCAACGTTGAATGTTAGAGGAGGAATGAATGAGAAGCTGGATGATGTTTACGAACTAATGAATGAAAGAAAACTAGATGTTTTGTGTGTGAATGAGACAAAGCGCAAGGGGAAATATATGCTGACGCACGGCCTGTTCACCGAGATATAGTCGGGCGTTACCGATGAAGAACATGGCAGTTAAGGCGTCGGTATAATTATTTCAGAGCGAATGGCAGAATGCATGCGAGAGTATGAGTGCGTAAGTCCGCGACTTATCTGGGTCCGGATGAAAGTAGGCCTGACACCTATATTTGTGATAGGTGTATACGCTCCGGACTCTTCCTATAGTAAGGCGGTAAGAGAGGAATTTTGGGAACAAATGAGAGAAGTTATGCTATTGCGTAAGTGGAATGAACGTATTGTCATGCTTGGAGATTTTAATGCAAGGGTTGGAGTGAATCGTGATGGGTATGAAAATGCACTTGGGACGTTTGGAGATAAGAGTGTAAATGACAACGGCGTGTACTTATTAGATTTATGTGTCGAGATGGGTCTGTCAGTGATGAATTCATGGTTTTAGCATAAAATGGTACATATGTACACGTGGCAAAAGAAGGAAGGAAATTTTTTCGTTAAGGAGCATGATAGACTTTGTGGTAGTCGATGAAAGAATGAGAATGAAAGTAGTGGACACCAGAGCTTATCGCGGATCTGATGTCGGCACGGACCACTATCTGGTAATAAGTAGAATTAGTGGCCTTTTCAAACGCTGGCGGCACAGAGATAAAGGTTCAACTACAGAATTAGAACGTATAAAAGTGGAAAGATTGAAAGAAAAGCGTGTGAAAGAGATGTACAAAAAGCAATTGGGCGAACGGATGGATAAAAGCTGGAGTCTTGTAAATGAGGAAAGTGTGAGTGAAGTATGGTCGGTTTTTAAAACCAATATTGTGAAATGTGCTGAAGATGTATGCGGTATGAGTAAAAGAAGAAGGAAGAATTGCGAGAAAGCTGACTGGTGGGATGATGAAACTAGAAGAATGGTTGATGAAAAGAAAAAAGCATGGCTGGATATTCTAGCAATAGAAGCAACGAATAGAGTTAGCGGTGGTATGAATGAAGATAATGTCAAAGAAATGAAGATGAAATATAGATGTGTGAAAGCTAAAGTAAAAGCATGTATAGAGAGAAAAAAGAATGAGAAAAAGGAGAAATATGAGGAACAATTTGGCGCAAGTTTCCGAGAGAATATAAAACTCTTTTGTAAACTCGTGAAGGAAGCGCGGGGTAAAAATATGAATACATCGATGAAAGTGATTAGGAACGAAAGAGGTGAAGTCATGAATGAAGAAAGAAAGATACTAGAGTGCTGGAAGAATTATTTTGAGAGCTTATTTGAGAAAGATGTGAGTGTAATAGAACAAGAAGAGATGACAGATACGTTTGTGAGCTCTAGTGATGAAATTGGAATGGATGAAGTTATGAAAGCGTTAAAAGGTATGAGGTCAGGCAAGTCTGCTGGGTGTGATAGAGTGACGACTGAAATGTTGAAGGCTGGCGACGGACTCATAGTTAACCTGCTGCATCGCCTTTTTAATCTATGCTGGAAACAGGGCCAAATTCCAGATGACTGGACGAAGGCAGTGCTTGTCCCAATATATAAAGGCAAAGGTTCGCAGCAGGAATGTCAAAATTATCGCGGAATCAGCCTTCTTAGTGTAGTTGGAAAAATGTATGCCAGAATTTTGATTGACAGAGTGGCAAATGTGACGCATGACAAGATATGGGACGTGCAAGCGGGATTTCGGAAGGGAATGGGATGTACGGATCAAGTCTTTTCCTTGCGCTGCGTCACCGAAAAATGTCTGGCAAAAAACCAGAAGGTGTATTGCGCGTTCATAGACTTGGAAAAGGTTTATGATAGGGTGAATAGAAAAGACTTATGGAAGGTGTTATCCATGTATGGGGTGGACAGCTGTATAATAAGGGCTCTGAAATCCCTGTATAGGGATTCTAGAGCAAGTGTCCGAATAAATGGTGCCTATACGGATTGGTTCGTCATCTCGAAAGGTGTCAGACAAGGTTGTCCAGCCTCACCCTGGTTGTTCAACTTATTCATGGATAGCTGCATGAATGATACGAGAGAAACTGAATGCGGGATCGATATGGTAGGATTGCGTGTTAAGTGCCTGTTGTACGCCGATGATCAAGTCATCCTTGCACCATCGGCAAATGAGTTGCAAGAAATGATTGACTGCATGAATGAGAGCTTTAAAGCTAAAGGTATGAAAATTAATGCAAGAAAGACGAAAGTGATGGTGATTGAAAAAGATGAAAGTTTGACTGAGTGTAATATTACGATTGAAGATGAAAAAGTAGAGCAAGTAAAAGAATTTGTATATTTGGGTAGCGTGTTTACAAGAGACGGAAGATGTGAAGAAGATATTGAAAGGAGAGTGACTGCGGGCAATCGTGTAAATGGAGCACTGTGGGCGTTTATGAACGGTCAGACGGTGCCAAAAGAGACGCGATTGGCGGTTCATAATGGAGTGCTTGTCCCCACGTTGATGTATGGAAGTGAGAGTTGGGTATGGCAGAAAAGGCATGAAAGTAGAATTAACGCAGTTGAGATGCGATCACTGCGTAGTATGTGTGGGGTGAGACTGATCGATAGAATTCCGAACGTAACTATACGAGAGAGCAGTGGTCTGAAAGAAGATGTCGTGACTAGGATTGAGAAAGGAATGCTAAAGTGGTTTGGACACGTGGAGCGAATGAGTGAAGAAAGAATGACGAATAAGATTTATAAGGCAAATGTGTGTGGGCAAGTCGGTCGCGGCAGACCTCGTCGGACATTCCTCGATCAAATTGGGGACGTCCTAAAAAACGGCCAGGTCCGAAGTACCCGAAACCGGCGAGCATGTATGAAAAGAGTAATGAGTGTAGAGGAAGCGCGTGAGGTTTGTAAGGATAGAAGCAAGTGGCGTTCTGTTGTCTCTGCCTACCCCGACGGGAAAAAGGCGTGAGTATATGTATGTATGTATGTTTTTATAGACTCAATGTAAATGGCACTGTAAATTATTTACTAATTTAATTGTTGTTTACTTTTAAAATTGTGTAATTGGTTTGATGGCTGTATTATATTTCTTTTTTTCTTTATATTATTTTTGCATGCCAACTGGTAAGATATGGCTGATCTTGTATATATTTACTTTAAGTGTCACCAAAAATGTAACCCATATTTGCAAAATAAAATATCTTTATCAAACAAAAAAAGATTGACCTAAATTGGTTCAGAAACCTCGGTGAATTCGGTGTACATACATCCAAAAAAATATATACCGGCCGGTTTGAGAACCTCCTCCTCTTTTTTCGTTGAAGTCGGTTAAAAACTGATATGAATAAAGTAAACGGCCCAATAGCCGTGAAATTCTGAACTTCGCTGACTTTGCAGGTCTGCTATAAGAAGGTTAATAAACTAACAAAAATGAAATTAACGTAAGTTAATAGACAAATTAATTCTTGTTTTCATGAAAATTTATAATTTTCAATTTATATGACTTTAAAAATACTTTAATTTAAATAAAGTTTGAAAAGACCCAATTGTACCAGTATCCAGTAGATTTGTACCAGTAAACGTTAGATTGTCCCAGATACCGGCAAATTTTAACCGAGAATTTGAACCATATTTACTTATTGATAAAGTTTAGAATATTTGAACTTTTTATTTATAAATATTGTGTTATGTAATTGTTATGTATCATACGGGGTTTAAGAAAAGATACTTATTTTTATTGAAATAGATTTTTCAAAGGGATTTCCTTTGAGAAATCCATTTCAAGTAAGAATTATAATCATCGTAATATTATATCTATTCAACTTTCTAAAATAATTGAATAATTAATTAATAAAAAATATTTTTTAACTTTTACTTTTACAGTAATTTTCATTGGATTAAAGTTTAACAACAGCAAACAAGTAGCTTTGTAGTTTTCAGAAAAGAGATCAAATCCTAACGTATAAAACAATTAACTACAGGTACAAGAAAATATCGTATTACTATGCGATCGGTGTATGTTTGCGAGACAACTCACGCACTAGTGATAAATCCTGTGTTGCGGGAGTCTTGACAAACATACAGCCAACGGGCAAGATGAGCACCCAGACTCAAAAGAACATTATGGATCACAAAGTGTTGTCTCTGTCACTCTACGACTTGTCTGCTCCATCGGTTGTCGGTCCTTCGGCAGACGTGGCATTGTCACTTCCGCCTGCTTATACGGCGAGCTTTGTCGGTAACTCCAGTTCCGACGACCTGGTTGCGAATTCTATCCATTAGAGAGACTCCGAGCATAACCATGGCACACTGAGCTACTTTAAATCAGACCTACCGTGAGTGTCGAGGTTTTGGCACTCTATGTCATTACTGGTAGGACGCATTGGTCAAAGCCTTTTGTTTTAAAGATTTGCGAAATAGGTGACGAGAAGACCCAGCGTAGCTTACCGAATGCTGCCCATCCCAACTGAATCCTCCTATCGATTTCCTCCTCGAAGCTGTGTACCCAACTGTATTACTTGCCCCAGGTAGACATACTGTTGCACAACTTCGAGCAAGGAATCACCAATGCAGATCAGTCTCAATACGACGTGTTCATTGAACACGATCTTCGTTTTATCTAGGTTCATGCCGGCTCTTCCAACGTCTCCGCTATTAGGACGATTTCGTCAGCAAACCGAAGGTGTGAGATGTACTCGCCGTTGATATTGATACCTCGTTCAGTCCAGTCCAGTGTTTTAAAGATATCCCCATGTGCGTTGGTTAACAGCTTGGGAGATATTACATCCCCTTGCCGGACTACTCCACGCAACTATATGGTCTTTGTCTTTCTGTCTTGGATCTGAACGGTCGCGGTTTCATACAAACATCTCAACACCTCGATATATCGCCAGTCAATACGAGATCGTTGCAGGCTGTCAAGAACTGCTAAGGTTTCCATAGAGTCGAAAGCATTCTCGTAATCCACGAATGCCATACACAGCGGCTGGTTATACTCATGGGTCTTTTGTACAATCTGCCGAACAATATGGATGTGGTCCACGGTGCTATAGCTTTTCCCAAACCCGGCTCGCTCTGGTAGTTGATTGTCGAGTCTTCTAGCGACACGGTTTGTAACAACCCTTGAGAACAACTTGTAGAAATGGTAGGATGCACGCAATCAGGAGTAAAATGGGTCTGTAATTCTTCAATAAAGTTTTGTCACCTTTTTTTGAAGGAAGAACCAATACACTCCCGATCCATGCCCGTGGTGTTGAACCTTCGTGGATGACGGTATTGAAAAGACTTGCAGATCTCTCAAGATAGTGTCTCCACCTGCTCTGAGAAGTTCTGCAGTGATACTGTCATCACATGGTGCTTTATTCTTCCTAAGTTTCTCAAGGGCTGCCCGAACCTCTCTCTAGTCGACATTCGGGACGTCTTCGGTAAAGTGGCGCGTCAGTGGGGCTCTGTGGTCGTCGGTACTAAGTCCAGTTGGTATGTCACGTTCAACTTATGTTTGAGTGGAACTCGTCTTTCAATTGAACTCAACTTTGACAACCCATCATCAAAATCTGGTTACCATATAGGATCAGAGTACAATACAATTCAAACGAGCCCAAACTCGATGGACTTGTGTCGTTTTACTGCGGAGTTCCTATGGCCAATTTCCAGCTCCATAATACGATTAGATCTATACGAATCAAGAAACTGTTAGAAAGTGTTACTGGGTTTTTTCCGAATTCTCAGTAGCAGCATGGAGTCTGGTATTGTGCTCGGTAACGGCAATAGGCTCGCCCCCTATTACGTGGGACCTAAAAATACGTGGCGAAATGTGGGTGTAAAATTACACCTCTGCCTACCCCTTCGGAGATACAGGCGTGAGTTTATAAATAAATAAATCAAGAAACGTGAGCAGGGCACCGTATTTTTTTTTATTTTTTCATTATGAATAAGTATTTATGCCTCGTAATAAATAAATTAAATACGTTTTGAAATGTGCACATCAAGACCTTCCATGTGATACCTCTCCTGACTGACTAACTTTAAACCCGTTTCAAGTCTTATTTTTTTTTTATTTAAGTATTTGTAAATTCATAGTTTTCAGTGTTTTACTTGAATTTGTAGAAAATATGTAACGTTGTAACTTGCCATATTTCATATTTCTAGAAAACGGAACGCCTAACTAGTTAACGGAAAGTATCCTATGAATTTTAATTCCGTTGAGAGGGTCAAAATTTGTATTTTTTGTGTCATAAGGGTCGTATCTTTTTTTACGTATAGGTATGTAGAAATTTTATTTTCGGCAGCTTCATGGGCTGTGATATCTCATTTTGCTTAAGTCTGCTCTACATCACCAAACGAAACATGACAGTGCAAATACTAACAAATAGGTACGGTAGTTCAGAAGGATATTATTTGAGAGGGTAGTAAGTACAGACTAACCGTTACTGTTACCTACCTACTTTTACAGTTAGAGGACAATGAAACTTATTTCAAGACCATAAGAACCATGGCTGTTTAGAATCAACTAGTAGTGTACGTCCCAGCATTAGGCAGAATATCTTATGTTATAATACTCAACTATTACACTACTACTGATTCAAAGGATAATAAGACTTATTGCAAGGCAATAAGGTGCAGTAACGGGCTTCGGTGCAACGGGTAGTACGAAGTTAACTCGTGTACCAGTATTCGGTAAAAAAGAGTATAATATTGCCGGGTACGGGGTCATGTAGGGGTTTCTAAGTCCCAGTTAATGTAATATGCAAAAATACTTACTATTTTCTAAATTTATCGCAGCTTATGGGGTTTATCGCTAGATAATTTACTCAAATATTTAAGCAAAGAAACACTGTCACTGTGCCGCTATCCGCAGCAATATAATAAACAATTTAGTGACAGAACCTCGAAATTCCACAAAATTGTTGCATACCACACTTTCATTTTAGTATAGTTTTGCCGCCATTACAATTACTGACCAGCGTTAATATTATAATTATACGAAATAATATGAAGTATGTATTGCAATTCTCAAACTCTTATTTATCTTTCGCAGAAACCTACAAAATGAGAAAAACCGGCTAGTTACCGGGTACTGGGACACTGCCGGTAATACATACTTTTACCTTATTGTCCGTCCCGTCACAATACATAATAATTCCATCGCTAGTACACGTATTCCCGCGAGCACTATCAACCATCATTGTATTCTTTGAACGACCGCATGAATGCGCTCCATGTTCAATTATTGCATTTTTCAAAATCAAAATTAGCTGCGTCGAATGAATCCGCCATTGTACTACACTCATGACGATTTTGATTTGTTATTGTTTTCTCATTGTTTCATTGAGTAGACATTTTCAGATGCCATTGTGGCGTAAGCTTGTTTATAAAATCATTGTTAGATGCAGTGATTTTGAGTTATTTGAACAGGTTGTTTGGATTGAAGAAGAATTCGTGTGAGTGTGTGGGAAAATCTGGTGTCGGAGTTTTCAGACCGCCCGAAGGCCTCCGACATGGCCTAAAGATCCTTATCCTTAGACAAGAACCGGGACCAACAGCTTTACGTGCCCTCCGAAGCACGGTAGCGCTCAAATGGTCACCCATCCAAGTGGTGACCTGTGCAAGCTTTGCTTAACTTTGCCGATTTGTTACGAACTGCAAGCCAAGTCTGGCTATGAGCGCTTCATGTTTGTATTTAATTGATGGCTGATTATGAGTTCAAAATATGATGAGTAAGGGCTGCATTATAATTATGCGTTTGAAATAAGCACTTTTTAGTCACCAGAATTGAAAGCTTGTTGTAAATACTTTGGTGAGATATACCTACAGTACATACAACTAACATGTAACTTAACTTGCCTGAAATATTTCTATTTGCCCTGACGTTTCAGCATATTTTTATTCAAGACAACTCCTGCGCTAAGAGAAAAGAGATACAGTATGTATATTAAGGGCTACATCTAAGCAATAGCTCATAAAACAAATGACTCATTGTAAGCGTAATATCCATCTTTCATAATAAAACGAGTGAAACAAAATCTACTTTGCGATAATTTCTGGCTTACTCATATGGCGTGTAGCTAAGGAAATAATGGATTTTATTTAGTACCCTTGCTTACGGCCGCATGCAGAATAAATTTTTAGAATTCAATCACACAGATAGAGGCGTAGCGGCGAATAGATCTAGTGTCAAATGATTTTAAACCTTATATTTATCACCATAGTGTATAAAACTGATTGCGGCCATGCAGCGTCGCTGTGCAATAAAATTGCACGCAGTGCCGTGCATCGTGCTACGACTCCTAGTCTCTCAAGCGAAAATATCATCATTGTTTTCAAGTGAAGGTTGAAAACTGCTTGACACTAAAGCCACAAGTCGTTGCTTTCTTTGTGGATCGAGCATTATTAGATCACGTACGTAATTAAGCAAAACTTGATTTTCTCTCAGAATAGTGTGGATTGTTTTGGATTATTAAAGCGCATCGAAAGTGATGGGTAATGGCTGAAATTAATTATGAATTCGGGCAAATGTACCTGTAGGTGAAATGTACCTACTATACGCGTCGAGCAAATGTTCATGTAGATCCCTACTAATATTATCAATTCGAAAGTGTGTTATTCGCCAAAACTTTATACGTAACTCAACGTAATACTACTATGTATGCATGTATATATGTTCCGTTTTCACGCTAAACTGCTGCGGCTGAACCGATTTTGTTGATATTTAATATAGAAATATTATATTGGACTATGAAGACGGACATAGGCTACCATAAGTTGCAAAAATTAAACTGGGAGGGATTGTAGGGAGGTTAGAAGTTTGTACGGCATAAATTTACCTCTTGGAAGTAAGAACGCATGCGTCAATAATTGAGCGCTGCGCATGTGCTATCGCATATCTGTCAGTATCTACTGTCACATCATACATAATGACATATTGTGCACGGTTATTAAATTCTTCGCATATATAAACTAATAAATTATATACTACGCTTAAACGGCTGAAACGATTTTCCCTACTAATATTATAAATACAGAGCCTTGTCCGTTGATCGGCAGGTGCACCACTTGCAGGTGAGGTTGGCTTGGGACCCTAAGTTCTTGGTGGGAACCACCTGCAAGTGGTGCACCTGCCGATCAACGGACGAGGCCCTGGCAAACAAAATATCCCGATCAGCGGCAATAGGCTCGCCACCTATTACGTGGGATCAAAACACTGGTGAAAAGTGGGCGTTTAATATGCCTCTGCCTACCCCTTCGGGGAAAGAAGCGTGAGTCTATGTATGTATGTATGTATATTATAAATACGAAAATGTTCATAGATATAATATATTATATTGGACGTGTATTGAACATGGCTTTGACATTTGATTGTATGCAAGGTGATGTTACCTATTAATTATTATGTACCTTTTGGTAGATAATATCGTAGATACTGACCGAGTTACTTTGTTCCCAATAGTTTCTGAAGTATTTAGAATAATCAGAAGTGCCTTCACACAACTTGAGACTGAAAGTAGACTTGTGTTACCCGAAGCGGTGGGCAAAAATAAAATATGTAACATAACACTGGCGATTAAAAAGAGTGGCCACGAGTTTTATTGCCCGTTCTTTCTCGTGGTTCTACCTATTGCTTTGCGAATGGGCAGTAAATGTAAATGTAGAAGCATTAAGTAATGTACATTAAAATTTGACGTTCATAAGCATCACTTTGTGACCTAGATGAATAAATGATTTTTGACTTTGACTTTGACTTTGAGAAAAGCTAGTATATTATAATGTACGAAACGCATCCAAATAGACTCGGGCTTATTTCTTTGAATAAAACGATTTTAAACTTTCGCGATTTCTATACATCACACAAAATAATTTAGCGGGTCTTAATCGCCTAAAATTAACTTATTTAAGGTATAAATACCGATTAACCGATTCACGCGATTCAGACCCGCTAAATTATTTTTTTTGTTGTTTAGATTATGATTATTTAGTGTTTTTTTTTCTGTTATTGCATGCATGGGAACGAGAATACTGTGGGTTCGATTCTTGCATGAGGTTATAGCACACAAAGTACATACCTCAAACATTTGTTTCTTATTTATCACTTGTTAACCCATTGTCATGAGCCACCTGCTGGAGTGTCCCAAATGCCCGCACAGATGCTCGGAGGTCGATTTACACCAAGCCACCGACAATGCAGTTGCTGTGGCCACACACTGGGCTAATGTCATTTGATCTCTATACCATCGACTCGAGAAGAAGAAGAAGAAGAAGAAGAAGAACCCATTATTTCTTCTTAAAAAGAGAAGAATGTTACAATCGGAAGAGTTAGTAGCACTGTGTAATTTTTAACCGACTTCAAACAAAAAAAGAAGGAGGAGGTTCTCAATTCGGCCGGTATATTTCTTTTTTCGATGTATGTACACCGATTTCGCCGAGGTTTCTGAACCGATTTACGTAATTCTTTTTTTGTATGATGCGCAATAGTTTCGAATTGGTCCCATAAAAATTTTATTCATGTAGGCCCAGTAGTTTTTATTTTATGAGCATTTTTTTACTTATTTTCACCTATCCTTAAGGCTGAAATTCCTATGAATAATAATTGTGACGGCTGGTGTCATGTCAAATTGTCATCACTACGGTTACTAAGGACTACTGACGTCTACACTTTATGCGTCGACACGAGAAACTGGCCGGAGAAACATAATAATTAGCAAAAAGGTTTGAAGACTATTTCATTATTTGGAAATGACAGTTAGATGACGTAAGCACTCTGTCAAGTGTTCGCTAAATTCGCCACTAATTGATAACAAGGCGATGGCCGTGTTGATAATACATCCGCTTTACGTTCTGAAGGCATGGGTTCAAATCCCAATCAAAACAGTTAGTCGATTTTGGTTTTTATGAAATTTGGAAAATGTTTATGAATATTTGGCAAATATTTTTTTTTATCTTAGGTAGACTTTAAATAAACTAAAGTATAATTGGTCTATAAGTAGGATTTACATTATAATGTACAATAAAATAAAACTAATTATATAACTAAACTATCCTAAACTATAAAAAAGCAAAAGTGTGAAAAGAAAAGTAAATAAAATATAATAAAAAATTTAATTCCTCCGCAACGCTGTCGAGCGGTAGCGTGCCCAGAAGGCTGGCAGCATTGCCACGTTAAATGGCAATGCTTATTCTCTCAGCGAGATATAAACCAGCCCTCTGGTCACGGGAAGCATCGATCAGCCTTCTGGCGATTTCTTTCTTTGGGAAATGTGGGTGTAATATTACACCTCTGCCTACCCCTTTGGGGATACAGGCGTGAGTCTATAAAAAAATATGTCAGACATCGGGAGTTGGGTTTCGTATACGTATTTAAATTGGATGACAGTGAAAAGTTATTATGACATAGAGCTGCTCTGATGATGGAATCGAAAAGTGGCCATAGGAATAATATAGGAACACAGTAATTAATTGACAAAATTTTGTAGAGTTCGGGCTCGTTCTCGTCCGATGAAGGAGTCAGAAGGTGGCGATACGAACTCAGTTATTACAAAAATCTATTTGAATTGCACAATGATGATAATGGTGACTTCAAAGACGTAAATCATGCGGTAATGCCATGATTTGTCGATTATTAATGAGACCAAGTCTATTAGCTCTCTGCTCAAAAGGCTCATTCGCTAGACGCTCTTGGATCTTACCGAGTCTAGAATTATACTGTTTAAGAGTTTTTTGACGTTAACGTGATTTCATATATATGCTTTCCTGGCCAACAAACGTTTTTCAGGATCTTTAATAGTCTCACAAGAACGTAAAACTGTGTCCCGAAGAGCATTTTTACAGAGAAGACTACTTTTATCCGTTCCCGTTTCGTGAAATCTATATTTTAAGGCGCGCAGCACCTTTTGTAGGTCTACCTATAACTAGTTGACAATACAACAATAGGTTCACAAAAAAGTATTAAATAAAAATAACAACGTTAAAAACAACCGACTTCAAAAACGAAAAAGTGAAAAATAATAAAGATTTAACATTAATTAAATACTACCTATTATTTATATGTGCTATTTATATAAAAGCGAACTTTAACGAAGTTAGACATGATAATGTTTTTTTTATAATTATTATTTTGTTGTTAGTATCAAAAACACAAATATAATTGCTGCCTATTGCCCACATTTTCAGAGAGCTAGTTCAAATAAGCAGTATTTCGATTAAACCTTCAACATCACTAAAACATTTAGTCATTTGGGGATGGAATATCATAAAATCCTTACTTAGTATGTCTTAAAGTCATCATCATCATCAGCCCTGTATATATACTGTCCCACTGCTGAAATTTGACTTGGCACCGACTTCAACCAATTAGAGTTTGAAGTCGGTGCCAAATCAAATTTCAAAAGCCTTTAAATTAAAGAAGGCATTTCATAATTCACATGAATTCACATTCTGTTCAATACATTTTCGTATTATTTTTTTCATTATTCTTCGTATTAACTGAAGCTGCTTATAATATTAAGATCATATTGCTCTTTATTAGATTTATCATAGTTATCTGTTTATCTGTCTGTGTCTGCTCTATGGCAAGCCGCTGGGTGCATTAATGTGCTGAATTAGTATATTAACAAGACGCGTCGTGTTTATGGCCCGCGCGCATGCTCGAGCAACGCGCGACGCACTTCATTACGCGTCATGAGCTGATGACCGTTATCAATTCTATCTGTTAGGTTTCGGATAAGTTTTCATTAAAGATATTCTTGTTATTTATTAGACTTCAACCGTGATTTTGTCCCGGTGAATTTTACTCACGAACCTATATCATATCCTCAGAAATCACACTATCTATTGGTGAAAAGTGCACAAAAATCTGTATGGGCAGTTAAAGCACGATAGTAAGTGGCTCACTGTCTGTATGCAAGTTCCACACTCACACAGGGTTCCAAGAAACTTTCAACTTCCATGTAGTCTTGGGAACCTCATCAAAGTCTTCTCTCTCAATGTGCCCCGTAGATGGCAATAGGCTCACCCTCTATTACATTGGGACATGAATAACTGGCGAAGTGTGGGTGTGTAATACACCTCTGCCTTCTCCTTCGGAGATAAAGGCGTGAATTTATGTTATGTTATGTTCTCTCTCGCATAGTACTCTAAAAACTTGACAAACATCTCTATTTTACCACACCCATATCACCAACGTTCAGTTACCATCGACACAAAGTAGCTCTAACCGCCATATTCCGTCGGGTGTATCCACAATTCAACGGAGCTAATCGTGTTAGCAACAGAACATTCACGTAAATGAATTATTAGGTCATAAATGAACTCCCAGCCTCCGTAATCCGCTCGCCTAAACTTGCCACTGCAACATATGGACGGCACACTACCCCACTAATTTGGTTATAAGTGTAGTTAGCACGTTTTGAATTTGCGTAGTATATTTTTGACGGGGATATTCAGAGCCAGTTCCCAGGTCCATTTCGGTTGTGGAGGTCAGACGGCAGTCGCTCTGTAGAAAAGCTGAAGATGACGCTGATAATGATTCGGAGCCAGTTTCCCAACCTCAAGATGGTATACCACTCGTGGGTAGTTGTGGACACTACAGTAAAATTTTTGCTCTTGCATTTTAATATATTAATATTTATTTTAATCACAGTTAAAACTTTGTTAATGTTTTAATATAATTTGTTAATATGTACTCCACCTGCCAGAGCGTTATCTCCTTTTTTAAATCACTATAATCATCACGGAATCCATACAACACACAATCGAAAGTTTAAACACAATGTTTCACCAGAAGATGTCACAATTTGAGGATAAACTGCAAAGTAATGCCAGCCCTTCATCCAACATTGCTGGTCTGGCTGCAGAATTTGGTGCATTCCGGGAATTTGTAACTGCAGCGCTGAAAGGTTTGCAGCTGCAAGTCCAATTGCTGGCGCGTAGCGTTGACCATTTGGAAATGCAAGGCCGTCGCAAGATTCTTCTTTTTCATGACATTCCAGAAGAGAAGAAGGAGGACTTGGTGCAAACCATTGTGAGTGTTGTGAAGATGCACATGAAAATCGACGATTTTACTCCCAAATCAAACGTTGCCACCGAATGGGTAGACCTGCAACTTCGTCGCCACTCAAGCACCGCCCCATACTCATTAAACTCAAGCATGTGTCAGTTCGGGACAAACTGTGGTTTTCTAAAACCAAACTCAAAGGCACTGGTATCACAGCTTCGGAATTCCTTACAAAAGCCCGCCATGACGTCTTTGTAGCAGCCCGGGATAAAATGGGAGTCTCAAAATGCTGGACTAGAGAAGGCATAGTTTATGTCCTCGGGATGAACGGTGAGCGTCATTGAATAAACTCTTTGGTCGATCTACAAAATGTATGCCAACTCAACGTTGCTGACCAGCCAAAACTAGTACCATCTACTGCGAAGAATGAGCCGGTCAAAGCTAAAAGAGCTGCAGCAACACGGAAATAATCCTGGATTATTCATTTCACTCCTTGTTATTAGTGCATCCCAAGGTGGGTGGTTTTGTTCTATACTTGTTTAGTCGGACGGTACTCGTATGATTTTGTTCACTTCAAAAATTCAAAGCAAATTCTAATATTATAATTTTCTGAAGTAATGTACGGTATTTAGCAGATAATTATGACTTTGTTTTTATAAATGCTGAAGCTGTCCCTATCGTGTTATGACTGAATTGTCACTTTTAACATTTCACGTCATGTTCATACTAAGGTTTCGTTATTGCAGCAATATTTTTACACATAATGAACCATTTAGTTTTTAAAGTGACACTTTCGTCGTTGCAATTATTATATCTTTAGTTTGTAACTAGTTCGTATCAAAATTACATCGCTGTTTATTTTTAAGATTTTATATTTATACTGTTAAATTTAGTAGCCATCCTACTTGGGTTAATTATTTATATTGTACTTGTATTTTACGTAATATTTTACCTGGGACAACTAACTGGCAGGTGGACTCTGTATTGAATACAATACACAGTTTGATTTTGTTAGATTTATATAGGTTCTATATTAATATTATATTTTTTTGATTAAATATATTTATTTAGTTAATATTTAAAACTTTATATATTTTATTTTATATTTTATTTTATTATGGATTGTAACAGTGATAGTGACGACTTTTTTTCTGCAAGTAGTGACGATGGCAGTTACGTTAGTGTGCCTTCATTAGCAGATAACCTCCAATCTGTATTTTCTGATGTTCCCAGAAACTTTGATGTTGTGCATATCAATGCACAGAGTATTCCCGCTCATTTCCCCGATATGCTGGCAAACTTAGACTATAAGAACTTACACGCTATTCTTGTGTCTGAATCATGGCTTAAGCCATGCCTTCCTTCGACTCCCTACTCTCTGCCCGGCTTCCAACTAATCAGAAATGACCGCACTGGATGTGTTGGCGGCGGTGTAGCAATTTATCTTCGATCCTTTATTGCCTGTAATGTGGTAAACGTGTCTTCATAGCCGCCTTCACCCAATGCCGTAGAACATCTGTTTTTGGAAGTCGAGGTACATCATACTAAAATCCTTCTTGGTGTTTACTACTGTCCTTCCTTACGTATTGACTTTTTTTCCTCCTTTGAGAATCTCTTACTTAATCTTTCTTCTTCTTACAGTCAAACTGTCATTATGGGTGACTTCAACACTTGTCTACTTAAGAATGACTCACGTTCTTCATCTCTTAATTCTATTTCAGTCTCTTGCAATCTTAATATATTCTACGTCTTAATACCACCCATCACTTTCCCAATTCTACTCCCTCACTTCTAGACCTCATTTTTGTTTCCTCGCTTAACCACGTCGCTAAGCATAGCCAATTCTGTGCCGACGAATTCTCTTATCATGATCTAATCTTTCTCTCTTACAAAATTCGTCCTCCTAAGGCAAAGCCAAGAATTCTTCTGCAACGCAATTTTAGTGGTATTGATACTGAACGACTTTGTGATGACGCTAACGGCCCTGTCACGACCTTGCCGCTCTGAGCGGCGGCTTAGCGCAGGGCGGCTAGCGGCAAGATCAAATGTATGAAGACGTTCGAAGCACGCCACGAGCCGCCGCGCACAGCGATAACGCGCGCGTTTTTTTTGGCGCGATTGGCTGCGCGGCGAGCGGCGCGGCGTGCGGTGCGGCGAGCGGCGGGAACAAATGTACTGCGACCGAGTCCGACGCCACGACTCCGAGCGGCACAGACAGCGTTACGCGAGGGACGAACTAGGCGGTTAAACTATTTGTTAAATATTTTGTGGCGGTAATGAATACGGAAACATTTAAAGTGGAAATTTTTAAACGGTCGCGTGTGTGGATAGCAACACATCCGCTGTATAAATACAAAAATGTTAATAAAACAACGTTTTATTAACATTTTTGTTTTGTGAGATGTAATGAAACAATGTTTTACAGAATGTAATGGTAGGTTTTAATATAAATCGCAAACATTAAAACATTGAGTAATGTACATATGTACCTATTTAGGTACAGACACAGCTACTATGAAAGTTAAAAGGTGATTTACCTACCTACTTAACGTAATCTACGTTGTGTAGGTAGGTACCTATTCAACGCCTCATTAATTGCGAATATGTATTATTCCTTTGATATAAAATACTTGTAAGAAATGAAGATCCAATGTCGACAATTTTGTAGGTATACCGTATAGTTACACAAAGATATTTTGGTTATCGCCATATTTATGGGTAACTCCGTCGGCCCAAATACGTTCACATTTGCCGCTGCGTTTACCGCTGCTGTAGGGTCGTGGCGTGCACGACGCTCTGCCGCGCCGCCCGCCGCGACGCGCGCCGCTTAGACCGATCTCGTGAACAGGCCCTAAGGCAATCGAATGGAGGTGGCTATTATCAGCAGAAACCATCGACGATAAGGTCGAGATATTTGAAAGGCAGATTACTGATCTCTATAATTGTCATGCTCCTTTAAGGTCAATTAAATTAAAAATCGACCAGCGCCCTGGCTTACCAATGAAATAAGGGCACTTATTCATAGGAAAGCAGTGGCAAAATCAAAGTACCAGTCTAAACCAACTAAATATTTAAAAGCGCGAAATCACTGTAATAGGGTGTGTAGGGATGCACAACGCCAGCACATTCATAACTCCGTTCAAAACGGTGATCCAGCTAAAGTATGGAAATTCCTCAAATCACTTGGGGTTAGAAAGCAAAGACAAACGACTGCTCCTAATAAAATTGATATCAATATGCTTAACAAGCACTTCTTCGCTTCGTCTAATTATGATAGGACAACAAAAATTAACACTTTAAATTATCTTTCATCGCTTCCAACTCCTGATTATACACCATTTGTCTTTAGTCAATTTACTGAATGTGATGTTAAGAAGAGCATCCTATCAATAGCATCCAACGCAGTTGGAAGTGACGGTATCACCCGTAATATGATCCTTCCCATCCTTGGTGAAATCCTATCGATCATTTGTCACTCCATCTCCAATGGTGTTTTTCCAACTGCTTGGAAAAATACTCAAGTCATCCCTTTACCAAAAAAGCCTAATCCTGAATCCTTCTCTGAATTTCGTCCCATATCCATATTACCTTTCCTTTCCAAAGTCCTTGAACGCCTTATCCATAACCAACTGAATGCTTTCCTATCTAGAAATAATATCCTGAATCCCTTTCAATTCGGCTTCCGACCTGGACATAGCACCTGTACCACCCTTGTCAATATTACGGATGATATCAGGAGAGGCATGGAGGATGGCAATCTCACAGTGCTCTGTTTACTAGACTTTAGTAACGCTTTCACCGCTGTAGACTTTGACGTTCTCCTTGCCAGGTTATGCTCTCTTAACATATCTCCATCGGTGATCGACTGGTTTCGTAGTTACCTGTTTGGTCGCCGTCAAAGAGTCCGTCTGGATGACACCTATTCCACCTGGTGTGATATCTCTGCCGGCGTACCACAGGGCGGCGTTTTATCTCCTTTGCTTTTCACAGTTTTTATTAATACTATCTCTAACAATATTTCTTCTTCCTACCACCTCTATGCTGATGATATGCAAATTTATTATCAGACTAAGCCTGAGAACTTACCACATGGTATTACAACAATTAATAACGATCTGGATCGAATAAGTGATTGGACAAATAGGTTTGGACTAAGGGTTAATCCTACCAAGACCCAGGTTATTGTGGTTGGTAGTTCTAGATTTATTTCCAAGATAGACTGGTCAACGCTTCCCCTCGTATCTTTTGATGGTGTTCCGATTCCTTTTAGTGAAAAAGTGAAGAACTTGAGGATCTACATTGACAGAACACTTTCTTGGACATTCCAAGTACAAAGCACTAGTCGACAACTTTTTGCTGCTGCCGCATCATTGAGAAGGTTACGCAACTTTCTCCCAATTGCCACTAAAATAGCGCTTGTGCAATCTATCCTTCTTCCCATTCTTGACTATGCCGATGCCAGCTATCTAGATCTCAATGAGGACCAGCTGGACAAACTTGAGCGACTCCAAAATGTCTGTATACGGTTCATATTTGGTTTACGTAAATATGACCACGTCTCTGAATTTCGAAACAAGCTCAAATGGCTGCCAATCCGCTTTCGCCGGAATACTCACATTCTCCTTTATAATGTACTATTCAATCCGTCATATCCCCTATATCTCAAGGAAAGATTTGTATTCTTGCATGACACACATTCGAAGTGCTTGAGATCATCAGTAAATCTTAAGTTAAACAATCCTGAGCACTCTACTATGTTCTTCGACAAATCCTTTACAGTGCTAGCGGCAAGACTATGGAACTCACTACCAGAAGATATTAGACGATCAAAAACACTGCCAATATTTAAAAAGCTCGTAAAAGAACATTACTTGTCACTGTAACAACAACCAATCCTGTTACATGTATGTAAAATATACATAATTTATGTATAAATGTATGTATAATATATATATTTATTTATTTATGTACTTGTTATATGTATTATGTATACAACGCTATTTTTTAATTAGTACAAAAACTTTAAGGACAGATTAGCGAAGATATTATTATCATATATGTGACGTAAGAATTTCATAATATCAATAAAGAGCAAAGTTATTATCATTTGTTTATTGTAGAAAATCTCACTTAAATCATAGTCATATTTTACAATCCATTTACTAATTCATTGATAATATTCCATCCTGCTCATTCGCATTCTCTCTGTCGCACTTATGATGTAGGTAGCCATAGAAAATAAAATGAAGAAAAATAATAAATGTAGGTAGTTATTTTTTAATTTTGTTAATTCTACCCTCTCCTTCATACTTCATTCGGGCTTCGGACCAGCAAAATTTATCCTTTAACAAGTAATTAAATACGGAGGTATGTAATTAGAAAGCAAACAAATATCAAAATAAAAGAACGTGTTCTGGACTAAAAGAAAAGTGTAATTTTGGCGTATTTATGAAGTTAGAATCATCTGCTATTTACAAATATTATTTTATCATCATCATGTCAGCCTAGAGACGTCCACTGCTGGACATAGGTCTTCCTCAAGGTGTGTGGAGAACACAGACCGATTTTGAGCCGCCCGCACCAAATTATTATTTACTTAAGTACGTATTATTTACTAAACTTACAAGTATTTCCATTCTCCTTCGAAATGTCCACCACCGTTGTCAAAAGCATCCAATATGCACTGTTTTAATTGTTTGACACTGACCGGATCGCTTTTGTACACTCACAATAAGATGTCCATGGGTACACAGCTGCACTCGCGATTTTTCCACTCAAAAAGTACGCACGAAGCATAGCTACATACTCCCGTGATATGAACTGATTTGTCGCATCGTTGGGGCGTGGCGCAGGCGCAGAGGGGCGGGGGGGAGAGGAATTTATCAATGGTTCATTTTACTATGATACTCGTAGTACTCGGGTCGGTCATAGTATTAGTATTGCATTTACCAATTATCACGTATTTTTGTGGACAGTTTTGAGACAGTTTTGGGACTTAGTGTTTTTATTTTTTAACTACATAAATATGATCAGTTAAAGATACTTAGTGCTGTGTTAAATTTTTTGTACTAATTAAAAAATAGCGGTGTATATTATTTATGCATGTATGTAATTATATCTAAGTATTGTTTATATTATATCCGTGTGGTGACGGATTAAGAATACGGATTGTCACCACCCCATATCATCCCATGGGTGTCGTAAGAGCCGACAGAGGGAGCATATTATGCAGAAAACAGCACTGTAAGAGAAGGAAAACTTGATACAAACCCTATACCAACCCGTTTGGCCAGCGTGGTATAGTAGGCCAATTCCTACTTTCCAAGGAGAGGCCTAGTCCAGCAGTGGACTGATAAAGGCTGATGATGATGATTGTTTATATTAATTTAGTTTAGTTAGGTTAATTTTAGATTTAAGTAGCTAGTCTTAGTCTTAGTATTGTACGCCCGCATACTACCTGTCCATTTAGCCGATACTGTCCGTCCCTGGTTGTCTGGTAAAAATCGCATTATGCGATAAGACCGCCCTTGTACTTACAATTAGTATATAAGTAATTTACTGTACTTGTTCTGTAATTACTGGTGTACAATAAAGAATTAAATAAATAAATAAATAAAAATGGTCACTATCATCCTGATAAAATTAGAACGAAATTAGCAATCATGTTATCTGCTAACTAATCTAGGGAGTGTGTATTGCAGTAAGGCTTAGGTCGATAATATGATTTTGGATAAGATTGACTTGTAAGTCTAAAGTAAAATCGTTTTAACACGATTCATGCTCTTGTATTAAAACCTGTATCGAGAGAGCATAGATACCCTTATCAACAGAGATAATTATTCAATGTAACAATTTATGGATTTGGTGATACACATAAAACACACAACACTCGATGCCATGAAATGCAAGCCAGCCGTTTACGCGTAGTGATAAGGACCATCCATTTTAATTCGGTTCAATGACAGTATTTCTTAACAAATTGTTTATATTTATTGTAAAATCTTTGAAGCACACTTAGTGGGCGGAAAGAAATATTAGAAATACTTTGTATTGAAGCAGAAGTGTTAGCAGTCATCCTTTACTTTTCCCACTGCACCGTCAGTTTACAAGGGGCCAATTTTCAGGGTCCACACACGGCTGGCCGCAGTCCTCTGTCAGTGGGAGTAAATAGAAATTAATGGTCGCACTCTGACCTCCGCCTTTATACCCCCTCCCTCTCTGGTAGCCCGCACCCCCTCAGAGACCTGTGACGTCATTCGTGCTATGTGTACCAATTGACAAGTCACTTTGCCGATGTTTTGTCAAGGAATTGGGGGGAAACTTAATTAGGCAGCGTCGTAAAAGAGTGTTCGAAGTCGTAAACTGAAGGGAGTATATGGGGTATTTTTGTTAATGGTATACACCTAGGTACTTTTGTACAAAGGTATGCACACCTATATGTTCCACAACAAGTGTGATTGCCGAATATTTATTGGGCTAATTTCCAAATTATGTGCTATTACTATTCATTGCCTTTCACTTTTTCTGTATACTTCAATTTCTCGTACAGAGAAATAACGTAGCTTCCAACTAAAGAACTTTCAATTGTAATTGTACCCTCAGGCCAGGACACCTTTCTTTTCCAAATCAGTTCTTCCAAAAATATATGCTACAAAAATATGACTCTTTATAATGTTCGTGTATCAAAACAAAGGGTTTCGATGGAAGTTATTTTTAGCAAGCTATATATTTATACAACGTTTTCGATAAGGCGTGAGAGCGTAAGAAACACGGATTAGGCGTCTGACGTGTTCGCATCTCAGTGAATCCATTGAACCCAGCACTTTTCGCAGATAAATTATTTTAATTTTACTTTCTTAAGCGAGCTGGCAGAATTCACAATCTTTTGAGGGATAAGACAGCCAGCTTATATATCAATATTCAAAGTATTATTTTTATAAATGCACAATGCTTACCTCTTACTTAAATATTTAAAATCATGTGTCAATGTGTTCGTAGATTCTAATCTGCGAATTCTTTTCACACAATTGATTTAATGAAATAGTTTTTATGTGCACGATTTGTTTCTGTTTGAAAGTTAGATATTAGTGTTGGATTTGATAAGTGGTTTTGTTTTGATGCAGATAATAGGGTTTATGAAACCACAGATAGAAACTTATTTAATTCTATTTTCTCTCGGTATTTTATCTTCAGAAAGGTGATAGGTTCGCTGCCAATTACACCCAAAATAACCAACAGTCACATAACTGTGACTGTACTTAAAATTGGCACCAATAATGAATAACTAAAACGGCATACTTCTTAAGATGCTTAGTCTTACTTTAATTATTTTTTAGAATAAATGTTAACTTAAAACACTGCTGACTGTGACACTGGTTTGATACAAAGCACGCCTATAAAAACATCTGCGACATACAGATGACCATTTGTCAAATTATAACATATCTGCCTTTCTTTCTTTAACTAAGACTAATAAATATGTCTACTGTTTAGAACAATACAACAATCTAGGGTCAAATCTCTAGTGGTTAGTAATTCTTAGTACAATTAAAATAAGTTAGTGGTTGTAGTATTCTCAAATGGGACAAATCTTTACACTCAATCACACAAGGATAAATGTAATAATTTCGCCGCTAACATCCACTGTTGTGGGTTCGAATCTCACGTGGGAGATAACTGTTTGCTATCTGCAAAAAAAAGTCAAAACAGTCAAATTGTTGTTTCAAATCTGAAAGCTTTATACGATCATTTGTAGACTCCGCGATACGCGTGCCCCTGTGCGGGCCACACAAGTCTTTATTTTGAGTTTGTTATTGCTTTTTGGATCTATATACATAGATACATACATATATTAGTTATCTGCTATTCGTCGTACAGTCTTCGTCACGTATAGGTAAGTAAAGAAAGTCCTCTGTTTGTCTATATTAATGGCCACTCACAGTTACCGACCGATTGGTAAGATATTCACCGATAGACAGTGTAAGCCCAGGCGCGCACTGGCAGCCAGGTCACGGCGGCCAACGAAATACATGCATTGTATGGAAATATGCATCAGTGCGCGCACATGGCCGCAAACGCCAGCAGCCGCTGCGTATGTATTTCGCTGGCCGCCGCGACCTGGCCACTGCGACCTGGCCGCCAGTGCGCGCCTGGGGTAATTCCTGAAGAAGGTTAAGTTGTATGATTCACGCGGCCAGAGCCGAAGGGGAAGGCTACTTGTTAATAAATCAAAACTTCAAATCACCAATGATAATTAATATGAGTGTTTGTAATGTATTCCCGCAATATCTACGCTGAGTCCAGGTGTAAACCATACCGAAACTTCGGAAATATGATACGAAGCGCACTTTCATGGTCATTGATATTATTCTCAAATTGTTTTTCGGTTTGTGTACTTCGTATTATTCCTTTCGAGTATCCGATGGCGGTGTTAGCGCCAGGTACGTTAACGTGGTAATCCGTGATTGTCGCTTGCAAAACTTTCGACATAATATCGGCACCAAGGTAGCTACGCTGCAGATAGGCACTTCTTTAACTTTTTAGTTATTTAAAATTAAGATATTATGCCTCTCTTTAACAATAATTCTTAACGGTAAGATATTTTTATACACGGTTTGTACAACATAACAAAAAACTAGTTAATAACTATACACCACTTTTCAAATACTTATTTAACCGATTGAGACCCGTAATATATGTACGCATCATATATTATGGCGTATGTACAATAGTCATAACGTTGAATAGCCAACTTGCAAAAAAGCTTTTATACCTACTTATAGATAATTTATGAGTACTTTAACTAGTAACATATATCTGAAAGCAAGATAACTGATTACTACATAGTATAAAACAGCCTGTCTTCATTCTGTCTGTCTCTATGTATGCTTAAATCTTAAAAACTACGCAACGGATTTTAATCCGGCTTTTTAATAGATATAATGATTCAAGAGGATGGTTTATATGTATAATTGGCGACGTCTAGTTATCAATAAAAAATATTTTCAAAGCATTTAAAAAAGCCCGTGTTTATCCTCAAGCAGGCGATGAAATAATATTTCAGCTGTGAAGTCCACTTGCATTTGAAGTAAACTAAACTGCATCAAGTCCAGTATTTGCCTGCATAACTTGCAGGTGAGGTAGACGTAGACGTAATTGTGTGTACTGCTATGAAACTGGGCCGGTTGAACTATTTACTGAGGACTATTTAATTGAGCTCTCGTTCAGAATTAATTACTTATTTTAATTGAATGAATGGAAACCTCCGCCTCTTTACTCGTTTTAAAAAGGTCGAGATTTAAAAGTAGAATCAAAGAAAAGTGTAATTATTTCTTTATTCTCTTTTGAAAAGGCAACCCCTGCACACTAAAATAAATATAACCATGTAAATTATTATTATTACTTTACAGAATTCGGATAATTACGTATTTGCTTGGTACGGATATGACAAATTAAAATCTTTTTTTACAATAATGAACCTAAAAAGATGTATTATTTTGTGTTTTTGGTGCCATACCTGTTTTCAAATATCATTACGTAAGTAACTTTCGACAAAATTAAAATGTACATCTCAGAGTCATTACCTACACGTAGACGCATCCTACATCTCATCTTAAAACCCAACGCAAAAATAATCTCACACCAATTTGCATTATAATCGTAGCACAGATAAGTATATATTCGGTTAATATAGGCATTGCATCGCAGCCATCAGTGGCAGGATACTATCAAGCGCGGTTCGTTGCTCCCCCAGATTCGCGGTCTCTGCTAAAAGTGCATCTCGTATGAGCCTTATTTTCTGCCCCGGTACATCTTAATCACACGCCGCTGGGAGCGCAAATCCAACTATTCTCAGTTAAACGTCTTAGCTATTACTTCGTGGGCAATTATAAGTGCAATTGATACCTTGTAAGATGGAATATGTAAAGCGTATGGTTGCATCGGGCAAGCTAGCAGTGCAGATCGATGCTTTTCAATAAAAAATCAGATTTAAGAACTGGCGTTTCAAATTTAAGAAAATGTAAGAACTGCTTCGCACGAGAGAGGCAACGCAGATTGTTCATGGTGTTATTTCTTTGAAAAGTTCGCAAAGATATTTTTGTAATCGTTCAATTTCATTCAATTTGCTACTTTTAATATTTTGTATTGGGCTTTACAAATACATAACACCCGATGCTAAACGTATCTTTGTGTTATACCATGAAACTTTTACGATTTGTACTATGAAAAAGGCCTAATCACGTTACTATTTAAAAATAAATAAAAAAACATCTAATAAAGACGAATCACCAATCACCTTCTATACCTGCTCTTTGTTCTTAAATCGTTACCTCCTCAGTTTTTCCTTTAAGTTATGCAGTAGCTTCGCAAAAAGCAGCTCATAAGTATTCAATCGTATCTGGCGGAGCTAGCAGCTGACCCCGATACGCTTGGATCTAACAAGGTTACAAGAATTTGTTCTATCTCAGCGAAATCTTCAGCAGGTCCCTCGGGAAAAGCACAGCACACACCAGGTATTGTTGATATTAGAACTGCTTTACACTGGCGCCTTGCTGGCCAAAGGTATGAGCAAGTCAATTTAGTTTATTTTCATACTTATCTAGATGTCGAAAATACTACTAGCGCAACTTGTAGTGGTATTGATTTCAGCATAAATTAACCGTTTCTATGGGAACGTGTTTTCTCTTAGAGAGTCTATCCTACTAGCGTTATCCCAGTTGCAACCTGCCGGCTTATTACAAACAGGTCCACTTAGTAATCTAACCGGATCTCACTGGACATTAGCTTTTCCACAGTGCGACTGCCTATCTGACCTCCATAGTCTAAAGCGATATATTATGTATTTTCATGGTTTTGACTAGTGTAAGTTCATTCAGAGAGACTGAATTCTACCTTCATTTTTATAGTTTAATACGAACCCCTAAACATACGACCGAAATCATGAACATTTAATAACTGCAGTGCTACTGTATATGCAGATTAGAGCCGTGTTTTCTTCGAAATGAAACTATAGCTGTATGATTGCATAGAATTAATACCGGGTGATTAGACTTTAATCCCCTACTCGTGTATCCATTAATAACTATCAGTTGGAATTGTTAATTACTAGGAATGACGATTATTGTTAGTTTTGTGTAGTCGTCATTTATATGTCTGCGTGGTGTAAAATGAATAGTTATAGGACTATAGGATTATTTATGCTCTAGTGCTCTTTATTTTGAGCTGGTGCGGATTTTAGTTTTACTGTAATTTATCTACTGTTTGTTAAATGAAATACTTATGTTGTTTCTAACTAACCTATTTGTATACTTATTGGACGGGTAAGTTGACTGCTACGTCGCGGTGTAGAGGTATACTCATTTGTCATGGGTACGAATCAAACATACACGATTCGTATCCATGACAAAGCATTGTACAAGCAAAGGTTGTGGTCCCTAAACGACTTTAACGTTAGTAAACCAATCGAAACGAAAATTAGAGGGACTTATGCTTTTAAATAAGATAAGGTAACTTTTATTTGTTTGAACAAAGTGGTTCAACCTACAGATGCAAGATGTTACAAAATAATTATAGGTATTTACAGTTCCATATGTTCAGCCTGTGACTGGCGCAAATTAAGTAGTTCATTTCTAAGATTAAGGGCTGACTCTACAAGTTGTTTTTTTAATTCAATTCAAATTCATTTATTCAAATAGGTTACAAAAGCAACACTTATGAACGTCATAATCGAATCTATTCACATATGTAGGTATATTTTTAGGTTGTGTATTCTAAAATTATTTTGTTATTTTGTATATTTTCGCCAGTCCTAGCTAGTCAAAAGGAAAATCGTAGGGGTTTTAAAGCTCCGATGTGTGTATGGTCAGGAATAGAAGCGAACAATAAACAGCGAGCCGACTTCCGGCGCCCAATTACCGCTTCCGGTCGACCGTAGACCTCACCGGATGTACGTATGAAATACTTTATATTTAAAATAGTTCGACTGGAGTTGTAAGTTACATGGCAAATTATATTTATATTGTACCTACTAACAGAAGAAGTACAATTTTTTTCTATATAATTTGTGTTTGTTTTATTTGGATTTGTAAAGTAAATTTTAAGCTCAAACAATAGGTAGTAGAATTGAATTCACTCATCCATTCAAAATTACAGTGCTAAACGCCGTGCATTCGGACGCGACATTTTCTGCGCGGCAGTCTTCGCACTTAGCTTTTGCTGCTTTTTTAGTGTTCTGATAATTAATAATTTCGGGATGTGATGGAATTAATGATTTACTTTATGTTTATTAACAATTATATAGAGATCTTAAACAAAAGTGGTAGATCTGTTAGTGACCGTGGTTGGAGTGCCTACTCGTCTACCGTCTCACGAGACTAAAAGCCAATATGACGTTTGATGCTTTCGTAGTGCGAAGCAGTAGAAATTTTACGATTCCAGGTGCGCATTCCGTGCCTGGAAAAGAAGTGACAACACAGACAAAACAAAAATAATATACAACGATAAAATACCAATTATTGCGCCTACCTCAAAGGCAATGGTCACCCAAAGATTACTCATCCAATAAAACATCAATGTACGTATTTCATTGCTGATTTTTTATTTTATTTGTATTTTACCTTGTTCATTACAAGCGCACACCTTTAATCATCAGAGCAAACACAATATTTGTTCCACCAACATTCATGATTTATAATATTCGTAACACAGTCTGATGGATATCAATCTCGCGTGAATCACGGTTTATAAATAAACTTTTTGCGCTGGGAATTCGTTCGAGTGGCAGCGCACTGTGTCGGTTAAGCTCTCCTATCCTGATTAAATATCGGATGTTTTATTCACTAAAGCGGATAGACTGTGGTTATTTTAGAGGGGTTTCTGTTGCAAGCCGATAAGCTTTTAGATGTGGTTATTTTAAGGGATAAAGGTCTCAGTCTGCTTGTCCGCACTTTTCCAGCGCGGTGGACTATAGCTTTGTGACCTGTGCCCAGCAGTGGGACAGTTTAAGTGTATACAGGGCTGAGGGCACACTTTATTGCAAGGCACATTTTTTTAAAACTAATTTTTAATTACCCACCACTGCTGGGCACGGTTCTCTTCACAGTTTTGGCCACAGGCAATGCTGGCTCTGTGCGGATTGGCACACTGCAAATGTTTTCAAGAAAATTATGGAGAAGTAGGTTTACTCGCTGCACCTCATGCAAGCAGCAGTAAATTCTTGATTATGAATTTAATACACACATAGCTTTGAAAAGTCAGTGATGCGTACCTTGGGTTTAAACCCGAAACCCTCTGTATCTTTCTACTAGGCTATCAATCCAATTTTTATGCATAATGATTTCTATATTGGCGATGCGAAGATTCTAACTAGCGAAATCAGAAATCAGAAATATATATTTGCCAGAAATGTGGTACAGGTATAGATGTTACATTGATTGTGTTTTGATCTACAGATTTCGCTAAATATAGCATGCAAATAGCTCGAAGCATTTTGAAATCACTTGCAACTTTACAATATAAACATACTAATAATAATAAAATAACAATATTAATATTTATTCAATAAGTATACACATACAATAATAATATAATTGACACTCAATAATTCAATATACGTGTACATGCAAAATTAAATGTCAAAAAGAAAAATACAATATAATATAACAGACACTTATTAAATTCAATACACAAGAACATGTTAATTAAATGTCAAGAAGAAAAACACAATTATACCTTGACACTCATAAGCCAATTATTACAATTATTGCTCATCGATAAATGAATCATGCGATATAGGCAACAAGGTTATGAATTATTATTATTTCTTATGTCAAAAAATTCCCTAATTGTATAGCAGTTATGTTCTATAAGCCATTTTTTAAATTCTTTTCTCATTTTTATGAGTGGCAATTCTCGTATGGATTTTTGTACTTTATTAAATATCTTAATGCACATAATATAACAGTTATCTTTAAACAACGATGTTCGACAGGCAGGCATTAGTAGTCTAGAGGGGTCTCTATTGCCTATAATTGAGTTATCACGAGCGCTGATGAACTCATTAGAGAACTTTTTTACGTGCACGCAGACTTCCAATACGTACAAGCTTGCAAGCGTAAGTATTTTATTGTTTTGAAAGAAAGGTCTGCAAGATTCTAGTGGCCCCACATTACACAAAGCTCCTATACATTTTTCTGACTGATAAAAGCCTTATGTACGTCTGTAGAATTTCCCCATACTAACAGGCCATATCGCAGTACTGATTCTATGTACCCATAATATGCAATAAGCGCTGCTGATTTTCCAGCAACACGTTGTAAATTGCGAAGTGCATACACAAATTTATTTATTTAAGTACAAACTGTCTTGACATGTTCTTTCCAGTTACAGTATTGATCTACATATAATCCTAAAAACTTAGTGTTTGCTACCTTGTTTAGCGTTTCGCCCTGATATGTAATATGTATTGTTTCGGATACGGTTTTATAATTGGAAAATTGCATAAAATTAGATTTTGATATATTTGCACATATATTATTTATATTAAGCCATTTTATTACTGACTCCATTGTCGAATTAAGGATTATGTCAAAATTTATAGATTTATCATTATTAGGTATAATTATCGATATGTCATCTGCGAAAAGAATAGATTGATAAGGTGTTATAGTTGGGAAGTCATTAACATATATTATAAATAGAAGCGGCCCAAGCACGCTACCCTGAGGTACGCCATATTTGTTTACTAAAAATTGTGATCTGTATTGAGTCAGGATCGAGTTTTGATTCACACGTGACACTTCTACACACTGTTTACGGTTTTTTATGTAGCTTTCCCACTTTAGTGCAGAGTCTCGAATGCCATATCTTTCACATTTATTTAAAAGAATGGTATGATCTACGTTGTCAAAGGCTTCAGACATGTCAAAAAATATAGCAACCACAGGATTTTTTTTGTCAATATATTTGGTTACTTTACGTAGTAGTGAAAAAACTGCAAGAGCCGTTGATCTCTCTTTCTGAAAACCATTTTGTTCATGTCTAAGTGTATTATGTTTAGTCAGAAAGTTATATAATCGACTGTACATGGCTTTCTCGAAGATTTTGGAAAATATTGGTATCAGCGTAATCTGTCTATAATTAGTAAGTTTGTGACAGTCACCCTTTTTGAACAGTGGTTTAACAACAGCAGTTTTGAGTTTCCTGGAAATATACCGTCTTCAAAAGATATTTTTATGAAATGTGTTATAATAGGTGCAATTATATCTGAACAATCCTTTATGATATTTGTGCTGACAGAATCGTAACCCACTGAATATGTATTATTCAGGCTTTTTATCATCCGAATCATTTCATTTATTGTGCATGGACTTAAAAATATACTATGTTCAAGATTATTAATAGTGTTCTTAAAGTTTATATTTAATTTGTCATAAGGTAAAATATTCGCTGAATTAACGAAAAATGTATTAAAATGATTAGCAATCATATGTGGATCTGTGATTTTTATATTATTATGGTGAATCCAGTCTATATTACTGCTGCTTATGTTATTATATTCTTTGTTTTTTATTATGTCCCATGTGATATTGCATAGGTACATTTTTAGATTGTTTTACGAGATTGTTGTTTACGTTCTTTTTTGAGCAGTTTATACAAGCTTTTAATAATGTTGTATATTTTTATATTTATATTTACTTGCACTACTCTTGTTATTATAATATGTGTATCTTAATCTTCTCTTGGTTTTACTTGCTATTTTAATCCCCCTAGTTAACCATTTAGGCGAATGGGAATTTTGCTTAATTTTACACATTTGAATTGGAAAACAAAGTTCATATGAAAGTCAAAACACGTCATGAAAGTCATTAAAGCCTGAATTAAGGTCTTTAACACTACAATCACTCCATGAGAGAGCTTGTAACGATTCTCTAAATTTTTTCATGTGCTCGGGGCTATAATTTCGCCTGAGCACATACCATGGCAATTTAGCACTCTCTTGTTTCAAAATGGGAAACCTTAGTAATTGGCATGTGTTATGATCTGAGAGATTAGATTCAAGAGCTGATCCACTTGTGTCTTTAATATTGCTAGCTATGTGGTCTATGCAAGTCTGTTGGTGTGTGGGTTTGTCAATGTGGAGTGTTAAATTGTAATTGTGAGTCAGATCTATTAAATTGCTTGCAATATTGTTATTTTTCAGTGTTTCTACGTTAAAATCACCACACAAAATATTTTTTTCTTATTTCGGAAAGTAAGCTTATGCAAGAGAGTATTTAAATTATTAAAAAATATAGTGATAGGAGAGTTAGGAATTTGATAAATGCAAACAATCGTACATTTATTGGAGGGAATATCGATTCCACAGCATTCGAAACATTTTTCTACTCCCAAATCCTTGCAGAACGTTATCTCTTTAAATTCTAGTGAATTATCCAACAATATACACACACCGCTACGCCTTTCTCTCGCTCGACAAAAAGATGAAGCTAGTTTGTAATTCTTAATCCTTACATTTGATTGTCCACCCTCTCTAACAAAAGTTTCACAGAGACATATTATGGTTATTTTGTGACCACTTTCTTTTAGTTCATTTAAATAAATTTCTAACATGTCGGTTTTGTTCAGTAACCCCGCTTTAATTTGGTGGAATAATGTCACGGTATCATATATTATGTCCTTAGCTCCACTGTCAGTCGGAACGAAAAAATGGCTGATTAACAGAAACATGGCTATTTGGTACATTTTTACTTGGCACTTTTGGAAAGTAGTCCAAAATTGTCATTTGCTTAAATTTATCAAATTCACCTCTCGAATTATATTTGATATCATGATTATTCATATTATACGATGTGTAATTGTATTTCTTAGCATAGTTTGTCCTACGTTTATTGCACATTGGTAAATAATTCTCCTTGTAATCTATTGTATCAAATCAATGAATACGTTTAGCCTTCTTCGAGTTTTATACATATCGTTATACTCAGAATGAAATACATTTAAGAAATGGCAGTAGGAGAAGTTATTTACAGTTAATCTTATCATATTATTTAAAGGTCGCACATTTAAATACCTATTATTACAAACATTTAAAATTAACACAGTGTTATTGCTTAGTTTCTTTAAAGTCGCCGACAATTCAGTCTGTACTTTGAAAGGATTAGAGTAGTTTTCGGATATACATAATATAATTTTATCATGTTTGTTTAATTGGAGATTTTCGCCACATTTTACTATCTCATCTGTGGTAGAGTATGGTTTTGTATAAGAGTAAATATTATAGAATTCGTATTTGCTCTTCCTTCTTGACTCGATGAGGTTTACTGCTAGTCCTAAGCATTGTTGACTGCCGAAAATCAGTATGCGTCTGTTGTCGTGGATGTTTTTATCTGATGGATTAATACTATTCTTTTTTATTTAGGACCCATAAAGTTTGGTCTACTTTCAATAATTGCTGTACGTTTTTTGCACCTTTATCCAACTCGTTAGTTTCATTAGTAGTGTGAGCCGACATAGATGTACTAACAGGAGAGCCTATTTTCTCATTAAAATCTATGCGACGTCTGGTGACACTATTACCTTTCTTGGGTATTTTCTTCACGACCTTTTTGTTGGAAGAACAGATTGTTGTCAATTGTTGAATTTTTATTTGTTGTTCCTGAACTAATTTTTGGAGATTTGTATTCTCTGATAGTAAATTTTGTACTTCATTATCTGCACTTTCGATTTGATGTTTGAGTGTGTTAATTGTGTCTTTCTGTCCTGATATAATTTCGTCGTAATCAATAGTTGATAAATCAAGCAGGCTTCGGTTTATACTAGAGCGCCTGGATGATAGTGGGCTCTCATTCTGTTCATTGTAGGTACAGTTCATGTTTTTACGCTTATTTCGAATAGTTACATTTTCGTTTGGCATGATTTTAATTAAATATATTCTACTATGGTATATAATATCTTAGTATGGCAACATGGACGATAAACTCTGTAGTGAATGTTCAGCTTTATTGTCTTTGCCTTCAACTTATCATTCGTTCCTTTGCCACACCACTAGTGGTCCAAATGTCAATTAGAAATTAGTCATCAAGTTTCAAATGCACAATTTTCTCGCTAACGGTTTTAATTAAGATTTTAATGATGAACCCATAAATATTGGTGTTCCGAGTTGTAATAATGTGTTTGTTAATGAGCAATGTGGTATGAACTCACGTTTTAGTCCGATAACGACTCGCAAATCGCACAAAACTGCTTTCATAAAGTTCGTCCGTTAGCACAATTGACACTTTTGTTTATTTCTTTAATCAATCGTAGACAGCTGCAAACATTTATTCTTAGTTTTTATGACACTGTTATATTAATTCACTTAGTTTTACGTGGTGTAATTAACTCTTAATAGTATAATGCAATTTTAAATAACACGGACAATGTTTACATTTTTCTGACAGCTGTCAAATTTGTCACACACTCTAGTGGTAAAATTTTGAAGTCGTCCATGTACGACTCTTTCACAGATTACTACAACTGTACTACTATTATTATAAACGTGAAAGTTTGAGTGAAGATGGATGGCTATTTGTAACTTTTTGACGCAAGAACAGTTTGTAGTAAAGTAGCGTATATATAGGCTTATTGATCATGATCAACTCTCCTGTGCGCGAAGTCGTGGTAAAAGTTAGCATTTAGATAAAACGTTGCACGAAAATAATAGCTTTTTTAGACAACGTACCAGACTATATTATGCGCATACAAAGACATTACCTTGTTTAAAAACGTCAAGAAATGTCAAGTAAAAAACTAAGTAAAAAATTAATAAATAATAATAAATAATTTGATAACTGGGCTTCTAATTGTGCTTAAAATTTACTTAATAATATTAATAACATAATGAACACAGTTTGCCTAACCAGCGGAAGACATATACCATCATAAATCTGTAAAACCCAAGAAGCCCCCCCCAACTAAGAAGCACCCGCTGTCAACGTTCGATAAAATATAATAAATTTTGCCTACAATATAAGAACTGTTCCTGCAAATAAAAGCAATAAACCACCCACAAATGGATACTTCGTCAGGCCCACTGCCGCAGCATGGCTGGCACACGCATGGCTGAGTGTGAGTTGTACAGAAGTGAGAACATAGCAGACAATGGGTTAAAAGCTATCATTGAGTCTGAAAACAAATTATTATTGTTTATAGCACTTTTAAAAGAAATTCCAGTGACATTGACAGTTTGTACATATTATTTATGATACAATGTTTGTTTATATTATTATCTTAAAGTAAGGATTTTTATTGTGTTATTTCTGTAAATATTGTGTGTATGGAAGATTACTATGACGCTGGCGATACGGGAGTTAGTGTCAGTCAACCTACCACATCGCTGACTGGTCTGGTGCGCTGTCCGGACTGTTCTCAGGACCGTTTTTTCAAAGGTAAGCGGGGCTTGAAAGTACATTTTGGCAAAGTACATAAATCCCAAAATGTGCTTTCTGGCCCTTCAATATCTTCACCACCTATATCAGGAGACAACAACCAAATTCCTTTTTGGCAAACTCTATCTAAATTAAAACATTCGGTTCCTATAGTCAAAAGAGTTCCCCGTGGGGCAAGACCATCAGTGTCAAAAAAATTGGCTGAATGCATTGGTCTTGTCTTAAGGGAGAACTCAAAAGCGGCCTGGGAGCAATTATTGACTTTCCCTTATAGGATTCTACATGTTGATAAAAATCAGGCTGGCAAAAATTCATTAACATCTCAAATTAAATATAATTGTCAAATTTCGGCCAACACTTTAGACCCTAAATTCACTTCAAATAAGCATAAATCTCTGTATCAATATGTGGAATCCAAATTGAGGGAAGGCGACATACGGGGCGCGTCTAGACTCTTATTCAGCAGTGATGTGGTGGCGCCTTGCTCTCCAGATACGCTTGCGGGTCTGAAGAGCAAGCATCCAGCGCCCATTAATGACCTTTCCTTTCCTGAAGCTCCCGACAGTGAATCAGAACATCTGATCACCACGGCCAAGGACGTCTTAGCAGCGGTTTGCTCCTTCCGAAGTGGCTCGGCAGGTGGCCTCGATGCCTTGACACCACAGCATCTTAAAGATCTTGTGTGTGCAAGTGCTGGGGTGGCTGGCGATACACTTCTGAAGGAGTTGACTGCGCTAGTAAATATGATGCTCTCCGGTAATGTGGACGATGCTATCATTGATATCTTGTATGGGGCCAACCTGTGCGCCCTTAACAAGAGAGATGGTGGCATCCGTCCCATTGCCGTGGGTTGCACTTATCGGCGTATAGCAGCTAAGGTATGCTGTAAATTTTACAGCAGGGAGCTATCTGATAAATTCCAACCTCTCCAACTAGGTTTTGGTTCAAAGGGAGGTTGTGAGGCTGCTATACATGCCCTTTCGACGTATCTTGGAAGTGGTGATGGGGAGGTCATTCTGAAGGTTGACTTGAAGAACGCCTTCAATTCAGTGAATAGGGACACTTTGTTGGCACAGGCAAAATTAGAAACCCCTAAAATTTATAAATATCTTTGGCAATGTTACAGGTATCCCACAAAATTACTATATCAGGACAATCTTTTGGAATCTGCAGTTGGATGCCAACAAGGTGACCCTCTTGGACCAGTCATTTTTAGCTTAGCTATACAACCCATTATTCGGCAAATAAATTCTAAATTTAATGTATGGTATTTAGACGACGGAACCCTAGGAGGAGATCTAGACATTGTATTACAAGATTTAGCTTTTATTAAAAATAAATTCGCTTCTATTGGCTTGGAACTAAATTCTAGTAAGTGTGAGTTGTTTATAAATACAACAGACTCTACAAAAAAACTTTCGATAGTATCTAAATTTAATCATTTGGCACCAAACATCAAAATTATTGAAAAGAGTTCATTTCGCCTCCTAGGTTCGCCCGTATTTGAAGAAGCTTTTGATTCTTTCTTGGAAGAAAAAATACAAAATTTTTGTGAAATTTCAGATCGTTTATTCAAAATTAATATACATTCGGCTTATACTATTATTCGATATTGCCTTTTCGTCCCAAAATTTACTCATGCCTTAAGATCATCGCAACTTTGGAAAAAAATAACACTATTAGGACAAATCGACCAAATTATACAAGTTACTTTAAAAAAATTATTAAATGTGGACTTGGACGACCGAGCCTGGCTACAAGCATCTTTACCCATACGTTTGGGTGGGCTCGGCGTTCGCAAAATTTCCAGTGTCAGTTTACCGGCGTTCCTGTCTTCGGTTCACAGCACGGAAGAGTTAACTAGGAAAATATTATCACCTACACTAGTTAGCTCAGAAGTGCTGTGCAAAACCGAAGCTATAAACGCCTGGAAAATGGCTTGTCCAAACACTGATTTGCCCACCAACCTATTCTCCCAAAGACAGTGGGACGCGCCGCTTTGTAACATTATGAGGAAAACTCTTTTGGATACATCTTTTAATGTTACAGAGCGTGCTCGTTTGCTGGCTGTGGGGGAATGGGAATCCGGTCTATGGCTTCAGGCACTACCATCGTCTAACACAGGAACCATGTTGGACGATGAGACGTTCCGTATCGCCACTTGTCTCCGTTTAGGTGCTCCGTGTGTTTCTCCGCATCGATGTCATTGTGGAGAAGACGTCGATAGCCTCGGACACCATGGGCTATCCTGCAGCAGAAGCGCTGGTAGGATTCCTCGTCATGCTCACCTAAATGACATAATCCGTCGTGCTCTTGTCGCGTCTGGTGTACCAGCTATACTTGAACCAAATGGTTTGGTACGCGACGACGGGAAGAGACCTGACGGTATGTCACTGTTGCCATGGAAAATGGGTAGGCCTTTGGTGTGGGACGCAACCTGCGTAGACACCCTCGCGCCATCCCATGTTCCAAGCTCGGGAGGTCATGCTGGCGCTGCTGCTGCATCTGCGGAAACCCTCAAACGGCGCAAATACAGTAATCTAGTAGCTAATTACGTATTTGAGCCGTTTGGAGTGGAAACGCTAGGCTCATGGGGTCCGAGCGCTCGTTCTCTATACCGAGAAATATCTAAACGGTTAGTCGACGTCTCACGTGACCAGAAGGCTGGTTTATTCTTTGCTCAGAGAATCAGCATTGCCATCCAGCGTGGCAAAGCTGCCAGCCTTCTGGGCACGTTACCCGATGATATTGATGCGGAGGCATTCTACGACGCCTAAACACACCTGTACATATGTATCTATTTTTACTCTTTATTTTTAGTTTTATGTACAGTAAAACAGATAAATACATATTCTTGTTTTCTTAAATATTCCATATTTTTGAGATAATTATTAAAGTTAAGAAAATAAAATACAGACTGAAACTGTTTCCAATATATATTTTGTCTGGTGTGTGAAACATACCCAGGTAAACCACACTAGAAAAGCGATCACTTTATAACCATACAGTCGAAGACATCTCCGTCATTTGATTTTGTGAGTCTTTGTAAAAGAAATAAGCGATTTTACTATTTTTCAACTTATCTATATCACACAGGATTATTTCATCATAAAGCTTTTCACAGTCAACTGATGGATAAAGGCCTCTCATAATCAGCGTCACAATAGCATTGCGAATAAAATGAATGATTTGGCCGGCTGTAATTCGTAGGTCAGACTATCTCGTCAAACAGGAAGTAAAATATACTGAAAAAAAAACAGAAAATAGATTTTTGAAACCGGTAAAAAACTTATGTGTCGTAGTTGCGAGGCAACAATCATAAAAAGACATAACTGAAATTAAAAACCACTTTTTTGTCAGTTGAAATAGATGGCATATTAACCCTTAAATGAGTTAGCTAACGATTAGAACTCTTAATTAACGGTGTATAAAGAAAGAAACGTAGTAACATCGTACTGAAGTCGCATTGTGTATTCCGATTCGAGATCGGGTACTAAGATACGCCGCGCTAATTACAGTTTACTGTTCTTATGATAAGTTTCCACTTAATTACTTGCTACCAGTACTACATGCGTTCTAAAATATTTTAACACTTCTCGAATACAGGGTGTATCACATAGATATGAAATCCACGTATTTGCAAACTGATACCCCTGAAACTAAATCTTCGGGATGATACGGACTACTCGGCAAATCCTTCCAAATAACCGTCTGGCCAGTGTAGCATAGTAGGATAAGTACTTCTATCGACTCACTATTGTGACGAAAATTAGGCGAAGCCTATGTCCTGTAGTGCACTGTGAAAGTCTGTATGATGGTGATGATATGCCGAAGTATATGATTTAGTATATACAGACAGCATGGCTGACTTAAGGTTCTTAGAAGACCTTGGCACAATATCGTTAGAGTGTATCGAATTGTTCTGTAAGGAGTGTAGCAGTTTTATGCTTGCTGAATGCAATTTTATCCCTTTGCGGTTATCATCCGATCAGATTGTACGGAGGGTGTAGTTTTGTGAGTTTGATCGTCACGCGGGACAACACTTAGTGAGATCGAGTTATTTGAGTTTCGAGACATCGTGTACTTTGTGTCCACTGAATGCATGCTTGTGTGTCCATTGAGTGAATAATTGTAAAGCTTAAGTGATATGGAACTCATTCATAGTCTGAAATTTGTAATTATCAAAGAAATAAAATTCATACTAGACAAAAATTGTGACAGAACTAGTAGACAGGGAAATCAACATCCCCATCAAATCTTCCGAAAAACGTCCACTATCCCAAGGCTCACCAGATAAACTTTTTAATCAAAAATATTGAAATAAATTTCCTGACAGGTTACTTTCATATGTGAAAAGACAACCTATGTATATGCTTCCTAAAATATTAGTACTTACACATAATTGTTATTAACTCAGTAACAGGCATGTAACAGGTGTAAGTTTCATGTGGGGTGGAATGAAGCATAACTTTTACGTAATGTAGTGTATTGACCCCTGAGACTTTTATGTTACAATGTTATGAATAATTCATAATTATTATACCCTACCACATATACAAACTACCATCTAGTCCCAACCTTAGCAAAACCTTTACTATTCGTATTAAACATTGGGTAATGATACATTTTTATTTATATTTTCCTTATGTGTAAATACGTATGCACATACAAATTAGATATAAATAGAAACACCCAGACAATACTAATATCTAAGTTCACGCAGGCATATTTTTAACAGCAGCAGAAATCGAAACCGCGACGTTCGGCTCGGCAGCCATTCCCGTTACGCCACCAGGTCGTCAGTTGTAAAATATTTCGACAAAAGGTCAGGAAATATAACCTCTTCTGATAGTTTGGGACACCTAGTGCGGTGGTCTGGATTTGAACCTCGGGACGCGCGCGTGTCGTCCGACATACTGATTGACTCGCCCCAATTTTCCACAAATTTGGAAGAACTTTACTGGGTCCAGTTAACACTTCATTATCATCATCGCATTATTCGTCATTATTCGCGGGGTCGAAAAAGATTTGACAGAATATTATCGAGGTGATATATATCATAGCGGTTCAAAAAGGGGACTGCACGGTTGGCGTAGTGGTTAAAAAGGTGGACAACGCATCCCGTACGGTTGCGATGTCTACCATATGTTACGTAGTGTTTTGCATTCCTTTCTTATCCATTTGCCATAAGTAAAACGCTTTGCCTGAACCTGCGCTTCCTGATGAGTACAATCTACGAGTAGTAAAGTCAGCAGTGATTAGAAACGTAAGCCTATTTAAAATAGCAAAAATGTTTTGATCCAAGATTTATAATCAGAACAGTTGTTTAGCCTGTCAGTTTATCACGAAAGGCACTTTCACAAGACTCGAAAAGCCATCAAAGTGGAAATGTGTTTACTGCCTTATCTTGATCAAACGCCCTTTTTAAATAGAGGCTATAAAAGGGGGTAATTAACACGGAATTAAGGCCTCTGTTTATGTATAAAATGACGGCAGGCAATAGCCGAGCTTTCCGGAATAGAATTCATACAAGGGCTTCCCGAGAGGGTAGTGAGAGAAGTGTGATTGAAATTGGATTGATGGCGAGTTGGTTGAGTTTTGACTAGTTTTTAGTATGACGTCGTGACCTATGGGTTCTTGAACAGGTGATTTCATTAATAATGGAAATTATGCTATTTTTGTCTTGCTTACATGGACGATATAATGCGACACTGTGCCGTGTTCTGTGAATTCGATCTTTAAAGTTTTGTGAGGTCCACGTATTGTACTTATTAATTCAATGGTTGTCATGCATACAGGGTCAAATTTAGATGCTCTTTTTCAGAGAGATTATTTTAAATAAGAAATTAAAGAAATTACAGAAATCGGTAAAGCAGCTGCTTGGAGTAAAATATTAAGAAAGAACCAAATGATTCTATGACTAGGTTACCTGAGCAATACCCATCAGATGTCCGAGCATTTGAAGCTTCGAGCTTATCTTCTAACCATGTGATGTCCACCTGTTTCAAGGTTTCTTCTTTTAAAAGTAAAATGAGACTTTAATAAAATTATACTAAAGATCATTCTAAATTACCTATATTTAATTGGCAAATCAGGTCAAAAGCAAGGACAAGGTCATAAATTTACTCTCAACAGACCAACAAGTCTTGTAATCTAGAAGTGCTCGAGAGAAAATTATCCAAGTAATTATAGCCGTCATCTTGATTATTCATATGCTTTGCCACATTTATTAGACTCGTTACACCTGACACACACTGGTGAGAAGTTACTCTCGTAGTTTAACTAAGTTTTTAATTAATGTAATAGTCATCAGATTCTAGAGAAACTGTTTAGAAGACTGGAGATAGCATGTACTAAAGATTCACCCACAATTTTCTCTTCACTATACATTATTCCTTATCCACAAATAAGGAGTTCATCATTTCGTAATTTGATTATGGACTAAATGCAATCGTTTATACAAGACAACTGCCGCACTACGAATAAATTCTTAGAGAAGAATTTACTAACATTCAATCGACGGGCACAAATAAGACCCAGACCACAGAATATATACAAGCCCAGACTCGAACCTTCAACACTCGGCGCAAACTACGCGGCGAGGCGACCGCTTAAACTAATACGCACTAAGTAAACCTTCCCAGGACTTCTGTCCCTAGCACAGAATTGCCGAGGAGAATTATATTTCTATTTATCAGTACCCTGTTTGTAATGAACTTAATTAATTCACGGATACACACGCACCTTTGTTCCTCGGATGAGATTGTAGTAAGAAATACTTTCACCAAAGCACTACTATTTTTTTTTTTGTCTTATCTCATGCGTTGCCACATTTCCGAAGCTGAAACTTTAGAATCAATAGGGTCACAAAATGTTTGCCAACTTTTAAGCTTTGCCTGGCGTATTAATTTTTGAGACTTCTTTGTTATATATTCTAAGTTAGTTAAATTGTCGGGTGTCGGGTTACGGCGGAATTTTGATAAAGCTAACCTTCGCTGTGCTACGACTTGTGATAACGCCGGAGTCCAATATTTCTTAGGGGTAAATTTTTTATCTGGCTTGTGACAGGTTTTAATATATGGGATGCTCTCATCGGCGGCTATATTAATTTGCGTTAGGAAATAATCGTACTCTTGCTGAATGTTGTCAGGAAAACTGTTAAAGTTATCAAATTTATTTGAGAGAGACTGTTGATATTGACTCCAATTAGCGCCTTTAAAGTTTCGCCTTTTTATAATACTAAAATCACTAGATATACGCATTAACATTTTTATGATTAAATGGTCACTACCTAAATTTTCATTCCACACAATATGCCAATCTAATTTAATTGCTATGTCCGACGAAGCAAACGAGATGTCCGGAGAAGTTTGTTGTAAACGTCCCGCAACTAACTTTATTCGTGTAGCATTACCATTATTAAGTGAAATAAAACCGTGCTCCAAAGCTGAATCAATAATTTGGATTAGGGTTAGGTGCTGCCAAGCTTTTCTCCGTATCCCTTTCAACCGGCAGTTCTAATGTCTCCTCCATCGATTCTGGTTGTTTATGAATTAATGCCCTAGTTACTACACTGCTATAGGTCTCCTTTCCATTCATTGAGCTAAGGGATATATTAGTAGCAATCTGCGATGGTTCTTGCGGGTTCAAATCTATATGCCTCCTCCTATCTGTATACACTTGTATCGCCTTTCTGTAGGTAAGTTGTTCTTTACTCATAATCATCCTAACTTCCTTTTCCCTTATATAAAATGGGCAAATTTTTTCTAGGACAAAATGGTCTCCTTTGCAATTCAAGCATTTATATGCAGTTATCGGGCAGTTATCATGCTCCTTACTGCCACATTTTGGGCACAATGGCTTTTTTAGCATACAAAACTTCTTAGTATGCCCAAACTGCCAGCATCCCGTACATTGTGTTTTTATTATTATTTTTTTTATTTATTTATTTACTACATAATAACACTACACAATTCACTTATACTGGAGATGCAAACACAAACTCATTCGAGTTTTACCGTGCATCCTAAAAAAATCCCCGTGTTACGGGGAAGCTGTATGGGTTCACTTCAAATTTACATCCATAAGCATATGTATATTGTGGCAAGGTTCCATTTTTGAAACATATTCTGACAGCTTCACTGTCAATCCAAGACCCATCACTATCAATTCTTTTTAGTCTCCGTACTGATATGATTGGAATATCACATTCTAAAATATTTTGAATTTCCTCTTCAGATAACTCTTAAGTCAATACCTTTCACTACTCCATAAGACAAGTTAAGCTCCTGTGGATGTTGACAACGAAATCCCATTTCCTTAAATTTGACATTCTCCATCAATGTCTTTGCATCTTCTTTGTTATTGAAGGAAACAATAACTCTGTTTAGCCCCTTGTACTTAATGCGCTCAATGTTGTTTATATTTTGAGAACGTAAAAATTTAGCTAGAGCAATTTGTTTTGGTAGGTTTTCTAGTGCAGTTATGCATATTTCTTGTTTTTCATCAAGATTAGAGCGGTCATTTTTTTCTAAGTCTACCCTCATATTATTAGATACCGAAGATTCACTTCTAACTAAACATTTTGGTCTCCTGCGAATGACGGTAACAAATCCGTCGTCTTCCATAATTTCATCTTCTCTATCTTTTCTTTTTTCTGCACTCATATCAGATGTAGTTGTGTTATTCGCAATTATTCCACATTCATTCGCCATTAAATCACGTTGACAATTGTTCAAAAATTCCGTATCACTAATGTCTTCCTCACTCTCTTCCATAGTACACAATTAAACAGAAGAAACTAAAGTTGTAAACAAAAAAAATATCGTATCACACACGAGTACAGTTAATCCGTGCGCACTTTCCGGCAGCTCGCGGCGACTGCACTACTAATTTTCTTCGCGAAAACACCTATTTCTAATTTAATTCTATCATCGTATTATCTCATGTGTACGCGAATGTTACGCTACTATTTGAAAATTAAACTACTATTTGAAAATTTACCTGGTAATTTATTTATTTATATTTGTATGTATTTAAAAACATAGATAAACTCACGTCCTTTTCCGAAAAGGTAGGCACAGACTATGGAACGCCATTTGCAACGATGCTGACATATAAATATCTCTCTTGCTTCATTCACTCCCATCGAATTTCTCATGTATGCTCTTCTGTTTAGGGTGCTTCTAACCAGTCCTTTTTTTAGGATGTCTCCAATCTAGTCAGAGAACGTCCGCCTAGGTGAAAACCTATCGATGAAGGGGAAGCCCTTCATCCTGTCCCATTCACACTTGCCTTATATAATTTTCTTGGTCAATATTATGTCATTTTCATATTTTCTTTTTAATAATATTTATCCGAATGAATATTATTTACTAGACTACTTCTAAATGAAAGGGAAGTAATTAGAATAACATTTAAAATGTAAACTCGCTGTCAATTAGTATCAAAAGTATAAGAATGTTTTTTATAATAATAATTCAGTATAATTTGAATTTTTGAATAATTCAGTAAATTTTCATTTCAAACTCAAACTCAAATATGTTTATTTCCATAAAAATGTTTAAATTTTTTGGACACGTCAGAAAGTCATACAAATAAAAAAAAAAAGTAACTTTAAATGCATATTAACATAGTTGAGCATTGAAAAAAAATGCCTGTTCAGAAAGTAGAGCCTCGTGAGAAGAATCAGGCAAGAAACTCCGGGCCACTCTCTTCTACGTCTTGATTCTATACAACTTAAAACTTAGTAACTACATTGAAATTTTCATAGGTATATGAGCTGGTGTGTCTATAATGTTGTTGTCAATTAATAAGGCTTTTTTAATAATAATATAAAAGTACTAACTAGCATAATATAGACACAATAACTCACACTCACATGAAACTTAACACTAATCAAATAAGAGTAGCCTGTGGGACCGAGCAAATTAATCCCAAGCATTTTTATCTTCAATATAATCTAGCACTGAATAGTACCCTTTTTGACAAAGTTTACGTTTTATAATCTTTTTGAATTTAATTTAACTTAAATTTTGAATATTGCTTGGCACTTTATTGTAAAAGCGCACACTTTGGCCTTGAAAAGATTTTTTTATTTTCTCTAGCCGGGTAGCCGGCACTACTAGCTTACTCTTATTTCTAGTATTCAAATTGTGGATATCACTTTTCTTTGAGTATGAGGCCTTGTTTTGGAATAAATATATTAGGTTGGAATAAATGTACTGGCTTGCAACTCTTAAAATGTTTATTTCCTTGAATTTATTCCTTAACGAAGCCCCATACTCCAAATTATAAATTGCTCGAATAGCTCTTTTCTGCAGAACAAAGATGGTCTGAATGTCGGCAGCATTTCCCCACAGGAGAATACCGTATGACATTATGAAAAAAGATATGATATACAAGCCTGGCAGTGTCAATGTCAGTTAACTGGCGAATTTTCCTGACTGCGTATGCTGCAGAGCTGAGTCTATTCGCCAATTTACTAATATGTGGTCCCCATTGCAGCTTAGATTCTAGTGTAATGCCTAAAAATTTGGTGTTATCCACAAGATCCAACACATCATCCTTAACCTTTACTGAGGTGTTCACTTGTTTGACGTTAGGCATCAAAAATCGAATACATTTAGTTTTTAGTCTATTTAAAAGCAGGTTGTTAACCTCAAACCAGCGAACCACCTTTGAGATAGCAATGTTTACATCGTTCATATCAATTTGCTGTCGTTTTAATTTAAATTAAAGTGAGGTATCATCAGCAAACAGTACTATCCCGTGCTTGTCATTGACGAGGTGTGGTAAGTCATTAATATAAACTTAAAATAAAAAAGGACCGAGGATTGAACCCTGTGGGACGCCCATTTTGACTACAGACCCATGCGAACGCGTCCCGTTGACATCAACACTCTGAATCCTATTACTCAAATATGAAGTAAGAAGATGCAGAGCAGAACTACTTAAACCATAGTGATGTAATGTCCTGATCAATGTATCATGTTCTACACAATCAAAGGCCTTGGACAAATCATCAATCATTCGTAATTGAATCATGTATAGTCACAATAATTTCATGAGACTGGTGCGTAAATATCGACTTTACTTGACAACGAGGTTGCCGCGTAAATTAACGCGACATAATAATGTTTATTCGTCAATAGCTACGGCACATGTCATAAACATAACTTCACGCCTTTTATCTCCGAAGGGTAGGTAGAGGTATATTACACACCCACTTTTCGCCAGTTAGTTTTCGGTCCCAATGTAATAGGGGGCGCGCCTATTGCTATCTACCGGGCACATTATTAAGCGAGCGATAATTAACATTTTTAATATGTGTATTAAAAATGTTAATTATCGCTCGCTTAACATAACTTCGAAAAGTCAGAGGTGTGTGCCCGGGGATCGAACCCGAGACCATTGTCTCGCCAGTCCGTGACGTACACCACTGGGCTATCGACACTTTAATGATAAACTAATACAGTGCCGTCTGTCATTAATATTGTAGCTCATAACATTTGTGCAGGTCCATTCTTGCAGGCTGAAGTCATCCAAAGCAGCTTTTTGCTGCCAGTTCAGTTCCAATGGCAATTTTCTTTATGATAAGTATATCTTCAAAAGTTTTTAAACATTTTTATACGATGAATATTAGTTCTCTACTCATTTGATCGTAGCACAATTTGCACAATGTTAATAATTAGGTTGATGTATTAAAGAAAAGCAATATTTACATTTCATTGGACAATATACGAGACTAACCAATAGGACGCAACCCAATAAAAGAGGCTTAAGAACACTTCAAAACATTTCTATGACCGATTCAATAAAGTCACTTCTTAGGCAAACAAATTGAAATAGGGACAATTGTGTGGTAAGTGAGCGTCAGATGGAAGAAAAATTCAATTCCAATACAACAGCAAGGCTAAATAGAAAACTCATAAACCGCATACGTTGTGTATAAATTTTATTACACCCTTATTTTTTTAGGGTGCGGTGCAAGTTATATTAAAACTGGTAGTGAATAAGTAAGTGTGGTGTCTTTATTTGTGTAAGCTTTGTTGCAGCTGTGGTTCAAGTGAATCTTTTGGGAGATAGGTTATGATAAAACAGGGGTTTTTATTGCAAAGCGTGTGTACAACAAGAGGAGATAGAGAGAGGAGCAAAACCCTATTCTGTCGTATCAAAAAGGACACCTGTTCCTTTCCCTTCGTTTTTTACTCCAGTGAGAATAATTATAGTGTAGCAATAAATTCTCGGGGTAGCAATGTTTAAAAAGCAAAGTCACTTACTAGTTTTCAGATTTCTAAACTATATAGTTTATTACTTTAAGTAAGTACCAAAGTATTTTGTTTTTAAATTCCAATGTTTATGTTGTGCCACACTAGGAATCAATGCTGTTCCTATTGCAGGGGACTTGACAAACAACCAATTAAGAAGAACACCCAGACTCATTCACCAGCCAATATTTGGAAAAATAAAAGTATCGTGCTGTATTCTCACAGAGAATTGTAGTTTGTATCAATTGATCGCAGCCACAACACTCTGTAAGTGATAAACAGTGAATTAAGGCACTACACTATACCTGCAGTCAAGTTTTGAAGAAACAGTTCTAGTGCAGGCATGGTAAAGCTAATCTTTAAAATCATGCTCACCGACAATCGCAATTCGCTTGTGACTTGCACTGCCACAACCAATCGCCAGTGTCGTCTGATAAAAGTCTACTATTTTTGTTTAAATTTTCATTTTGCTATAACCTTCGGTGTTAGCAAAAAGCCTAATTTAAACATTTGATATTCGCAAATCGTTCGCTCTCCTTGTGAACCGTTTACATCGGCGCTGAGTCTATATATTAAAAAATATATTTGTAAGCGTTTTTCGATCGACGAAATCGCTGACGATATATTTTTAAATTTTATGCTAAGTAAGATGTCAGCTGGATACTTGACTGTAAATAAAAATTATGTGGTAACATTTCTAATAAGGTGCCACAAAACACTTGGGCACTCGCTGTAACTATAAATTAATTATAGCTCTTAAATAGTCATATACTCTATGTCAGCAAATGCAGCGATAGCCTAGTGGAGATACCAACAGACTGCCGTGGTAATCAGTAAACTTTGTTTGCATTCCACAATGTGAACTTAGATGTAACTTATGAAGCATGAAATCATCATGGACCCTGTAGGATCGGAGGTATGTGCATATTTAATTATCGCTTGCCCGTGCCTCGAAGGGCAAGTTAAACCGTCGGTCCTGGCTGTCATGAAGTTTATTGACTATCGTTATAAGTTGTTAGTACCCCTGAATAAAGTGACACTAGTCAAAGCCATATCATATTGCTATACATTTGGGTTGCTGAGGTCAGACAGGCAGTTGCTCTGTGAAGAACATTCAGTCAAATCCGTTTAGACTAGTAAGCGGATCCCGGGTTGCAACTGGCATAGCGTTAGAATGATGTGATATTTGATGTGAGTGTGTTTTATCTAGATTTCCAACCTATCAGTAGGTAGTATTAGATACAAATAAAAGTATTTAATGATATCATAGGTAATTAAATAATTTCTTATTATTTTTGCTTTTTTAATTAAAGATTTTGAAGTCAGTTATTAAAAGCGTAGTTTTTTATTTAATTACGAAGTTATTAAAATTAGTTTTTTATTTAAATGTATTTGACTCGTTACCAAATAAACATAAGCAAGACTTCTGTGACGTTTCCTATTTGACTTAAAAGGCTCTATCCCAGACAACGCCTACGTGCTATATTATTAGACTAAGTACTAAATAATTTAACTCTTCTAAGGTATTGTTTTAAAGTAATTCGTTATTTATTTATATTCTATATTTTTTCAAACAAATCTTAGAAGCTTGACAAAAGTTTAAGATTACTCTGTTCAACATTAACTTTGACACAGCTAAACTCAGAACTAAACATCAATCTAAATTAAGTAAATGTTATAAAGAAATGCCACTTAGGATACCTATATAAGTTGTATTCTTTACTGTATCTACCAGTGGCTCAAAGCTATACGGTAGTAGAGCCTTGCTGATTTTAGCAAGAATGGGGCGGCTCGACCGGGAAAGTACTACCCTCTCACAGAAAATCGACGTAAAGTAACAAGACCTAAAATGATGCGTTTCGTTCGGTGAGTGAGAGTGCCGGAGGCCCTATCCCCTATTCCTTCTTCCTCATCCCACTCCTCATCCTGCCCATTTTTCCAACCCCAAGGGGCGGCAACGCACTTGTGACTCCTGTGGTGTTGCTTGTGTCCATGGGCGGCGGTAATTGCTTACCATCAGGCGACCCGTCTGCTCGTTTGCCGCTTATTATTATAAAAATAGCATAATTATATCCTTCAACACAACATAGTATAAAACAAAGTCGGTCTTCTGTCTGTCTGTCCCTATTTATGCTTAAATCTTTAAAACTACGCAACGGATTTTAATGCGGTTTTGATTTAATAGATAGAATGTAGTGACAAGCATTGAAAAAGGCATGTTAAGATGGTTTGGGCACATGGAGAGGATGGATGACAATAGACTGACAAAGAAGATATATAAGGCAAGTGTGAATGGGACAGGACAAAGGGGAACACCTAGGCGGACGTTCTCTGACCAGATTGGAGACATCCTGACAAAAGGACAAGTCAGAAGTACCCTTAACAGAAGAGCATGCATGAGAAACTTAATGGGAGTGAGTGAAGCACACTTGCTTCACCTCAATAGGTATGTCAGGATCGTTGCAAATGGCGTTCCGTAGTCTCTGCCTACCCCTCCGGGAAACAGGCGTGAGTCTATGTATGTATGTAGATAGAATGATTCCAGAGGAAGCTTTTTATGTATAATTTGACGCGAGCGAAGCCGCTGGCGACGTCTAGTTTTTAATAAATAGGCTATCCAACATATAAGTAATTATTCAAATCAGATCAGTAGTGCTTGTAGCCTATTAACGCTTTCAACAAAACAAACAAAAATATTAACAAACAAACACTTTACAAGCCAAGTTATATTAGTATATTTAACGATTATCTCTATAGTACTCATAATTAATATTGCACTGCACAAATCTTCAATCGATCTGAAGCGTACTAACCTATTGTGTAATTACAACTTCTCAGCAGACAGCATTGCCCATTCAATACTCTCGTTCAAACTGTCGAAGTTAATATCTCTCTAGAAATGACTCTCGTTAAATAAAAGACAAAATTAAAATCAGTGTATCAGACCTCTTATGTGTTTCTCCCGAGAAATGATTTACTATGAAATTTTATTTCATGATTTGGAATTTATTACAGGCTGATGACCGGTCTTCGGGAAATCGATTAGGTATATTTTTGTTGCCATAACAAAAAATAGATATTTATTTATTTAGGAAAATATTTTTGCTTTTCAATATATCAAAGTATTTTTGGTTTTCCTTTTGAATGAAGTATAAATGAGATGTACTATGATGCTGCTAATAGTGTTATAAACGTAAGTAATATAAATTTTTTGTTTGTGTTTACAAACTAAAACAAATCTAGTTATTTTCCTTGCAGATTTTGTAGCAATTGTTTAAATTTTTTTATTCGATGTAAAATATAAACACGATGGAAGTTAGTCGTAGTCAGGTGAAAATGTTCTGGTACGTATTAGTGAAATTATTCTGCTAATCAATGTTTTTTAGTAACAGCTGATGAGTTCCCGGGTTTAATTCTCGGTTCAGGCAAAAGTATTACTGGGTTTCTCCGAATTCTCAGTAGGAGCATGAAGTCTGGCAAAGTATCCGGTAACGGCAATAGGCTCTCCCCTTATTACGTAGGACCTACAATTGCATAACATGACGAAATGTGGGTATAATATTACACTTGTACCTACCTCTTCGGAGATACAGGTATAAGTCTATTAAATATAATACAAAAATGATAGTAACTATGGAGTGAGACGGAGGATCTCAGGTAGGAAGTCGGGGTTCAAGAGAAACACTGCTAGGCTGAACAGGTTCTTTATTATGTCTCACTACCGCTTACATACAGTATGACCGAACTAGGTAAGCACTGGCCTAAGGGGTTGGAGCGTAGGCTCCTGCTGCTCTCCGACGCTCGCAGGGTAGCTGCTCGTAGGGTCGCCGATGAGCTGGCCAAGGTGCGCTACGCAGGCAGCTCTGTGGTCGAGGTTCAGGCTGAGCGGAGTCTCAGGCGGTGCAGCCGATGTGGGCCGAGCGGTCAGGCTCAGGCGTCCGTGGCCTGGCTGTAGGAGCTCGTTGACAGGAACGGAGGCTTGGGTGGCAGCTGGCTAGTAGCGGCACGGCGCCAGCAGCTCGTGGCTTGTAGCCCGTAGGAAGAACGTAGCCCGTAGGAAGAAGACAGGTGCAGTGAGCTCGTAGGGTGAACTGGAACAGCATAGAGAATACACAACAACCGGTCAGGAACAGGCGGTCCCTAGATCGGCTGTTATGCTTAGGAGACACAGATACTACAGACAGAACGTATAGGCACACAGACAACTAGAATATGCTTACCCCCAGCGGGACAGTAGACAGAGAAGTAGGATTTTAATAATAGTAGTAATAGTCGCTACAACCATCAGCGAGACGGTGTGTAGGGCAAGTGACAGACTTAGATCGCGCACCCATCTTATATAGATGTAGGCCTATGACTCACAACTGCCTTTGGCTAGTGAATATGACCATATTTGGTAATATTGTGAACGGCTAAGCTGGCGTTAAGCGCCTGCGAGATATTATAACGCAATACGTGTAGTATTACGTTACAGGAGATTTTATGTTCGCCTTAAATCTACATGCAGGACTATGAATCTGAAAAAATTACTGACTCAATACAGTATATTCACGACGAACTCGAACTACTTACTACAATGAATGGAAGAGATGCTCATAGTCACTCAGAGAGATGCTCATAGTCACTCAGATTGCATAAAGAGAGGTATGATCTCAGAGATTCCTTGCGGAATGGAAACACAAATCACCGTAGAACCAAAGTCGTTGACATAGCGCGTAGTGTCAGTGTGAAAGACATAGCTCGAAGTACCGATGTACGTTCGGGCAGGTTCTAAAGAGGTGGCCACTTACCGAACAATGCAGCAGGGGTACGCCCTCAAGGTGGTCGACGATCTGATTAGGATAACGAGACACGGTTGGACGCAGCCGATCAAAATCGATCTTTATGAGGTACCTTGGCAAGGCCTGTGTCTAGCGGTGAAAGTCTTTTGGCTGAAATGATGATAATTCTTGAAAAGTTACTTCCATAAGAATGTTATTCAAACAAGAAACATAGTACCTACTTAAGTTCACACAAAGCACGCATGCCAAAACCACAAAAAAGACACAAAGGCACTCTCAAAACCATCAACGTAATCGGGCACATTAGTCGACATTAACTGGACGTATAAAAACGGCCACGTACACTCGAGTGCAGATGAAAATCACCAGAAAACGCTGTAACAGCCCCGATAAAGTTCACGTTTTACGTGCGAGACTACAAACTTGATAGTCCATTAAATTTGCATCCGACAGCTTTATACATTTTTGTGGCTCGCATTGTAAAAAATACGCGTAAATGATACCAGTTAAATTTGTGCTTCGCTGCGGAAAGTTTGAAGGGAACACGCTAGATATTACACTGCCGGACAATAAAATGGTAATTATAAATTGCGAGCGAATTTATTTAACGAGCTCTTTTATATTGTATGTATGCACGTTAGCTAAATGTAACAGCCAAAATGTGTAATTTAGTATTATTGCAAACAAATATGGATTTATTTCATGCTTTGCTTTTTTAGCTCTAGGATCTATTTTGTTTTAATAAATAGGTACATATGATAAAGGTATCTTTGACTAAGAGAGAGAGATAGGATACCTATACATGTGAAAGACAACAACGGCTCGGTACAATAGAAATGTGCTATCGCTATTTCATTTTTAGACAATTACTAGTGTGTTTCCTGATATAATCATGGCAACAAAGTAGGTATTATAATTATGATATCTTGGTGCTGTACTTTGTCTCTATATAGCCCAAAAATCAACGTCAATTTCAATATTACGCAGCGCAAGCCCGCCCACAAAAATAAGCATACATACATTTACCATTTTTATACGACTTCTTTAACGGCTACCGGTCTATCGCCGCAAAATTAATCAATTTACAGACTCTATTGACGTCCGGCAATAAATATTTACGCAGTTTACAATGTCTGTTTTATTGGGGTACAATGAACGTGAAAAATACAGAAAATTTTCATTTGGTAAAAGTTAAGTCGTGAAAAAGTTCTCTCCATTGGCAATTAATGTATATGGATCGACGAGATGAAAACGAATATGGATATTATTAGTTTTATTTATAAATTTACAATTGCAGGACAGTTTTCAAGGAAAAAAATCACAAACAGTTATTGTAGATAGTAGAGCTTTGGTGATTTCAACATGAGTTTTATTGGCTGGGCAAGTCTCCCACAGAATTTCGACGTAGTAACAGTATCCATATTGTTGCGTTTCGTTCGGTGATTTAGTGTGCTGACGGTTCCAACCTCTTTTCTTTCTACCTCATCTTGTTCCTCTTCCTATACATTTTCCCATCCCAAACGACGGGAATGCTCATGTGACTCCTCTGGTGTTGAGGGTATCCATGGGTGGCGGGCAACGGTAATCGCTTACCACCACCCGTCAGCTCGTTTCAATAAAAAAACAGTTTATTTTTTAATATGAGCTTTATTCTCTGAAACAATGATTTCTTTTATGACTGATTGTGCTTGAATCACTCACTAATCAGTGGATGGCTTATGTTTAGCCTACCTACTTGAGTTTTCAAAATCATATCCTGATATTGAACTTGAAAGAAATCAAGTTGAATTTATCGTGTGATCTCCTATTTTTTTCCATTTATTTAGGACAACAAACAATACTTAACAATATTTAAGTACACTAAAACATACTTCCAGTGAAACCAGCACCACTGTCCACAAATTAACATATTATATGGTACCTACATCTGTACAGGTTTTACATGTAAAAAAAAGACATAATTAATTAAACCCAATTACACTGAACTGACATTGCAATATAACTTACAACTATACAAAATCAAGTTTACGAGTATATAATTTTACTTATTTCATTTTTAAAATCATCATCATCATCATATCAGCCAAACGACGTCCACTGCTGGACATAGGTCTCCCCCAAGGTTCTCCACACAGACCGGTCTTGAGCCGCCCGCATCCAACCTCCTCCCGCGATCTTGACAAGATCGTCGGTCCACCTTGCGGGGGGCCTACCTCTGCTGCGTCGTCCGGTACGTGGCCGCCACTCCAGAACCTTTCTGCCCCAACGGCCATCGGTTCTTCGAGCTATGTGCCCTGCCCACTGCCACTTCAGCTTGCCTATCCGGAGAGCTATGTCGGCGACTTTGGTTCTACTGCGGATCTCCTCATTTCTGATTCGATCTCGCAGGGAAACTCCAAGCATAGCTCTCTCCATCGCCCTCTGAGTGACCTTGAGCCTTCTGATGAGGCCCATAGTGAGCGACCACGTCTCTGATCCGTAAGTCATCACTGGCAACACACACTGGTCAAAGACTTTCGTCTTGAGACACTGCGGGATATCGGACGAGAAGATATGTCGTAGCTTCCCGAACGCTGCCCAACCGAGTTGGATTCGACGATTGACCTCCTTCTCGAAGTTGGACCTACCTAATTGGACTACTTGTCCCAGGTAGATATACTTGTCGACAACTTCGAGCGTAGAGTTCCCAACCTGAATAGGAGCAGGTACAACATGGACGTTCGACATGATTTTCGTCTTGTCCATGTTCATCTTAAGACCTACTTGTTGGGAGACTCTACAGAGGCCATCGAGCATTGTGCCTAGGTCTTCCATGGTCTTAGCCATGACTACGATATCGTCTGCGAATCGAAGGTGAGTGATGTACTCGCCGTTGATGTTGATGCCGAGTCCATTCCAGTCCAGAAGCTTGAAAACATCCTCCAGCGCAGTGGTAAACAGTTTCGGGGATATGACATCCCCCTGTCTCACTCCTCGCTGGAGTTGAATAGGTTTCGAACTCTGGTCCTGGAGGCGGACTGACATAGTGGCGTTTTCATACAAACACTTCAGCACTTCGATATATCGGTAGTCAATCCGGCACCGTTGGAGAGACTGTAGCACCGCCCAGGTTTCGATCGAATCGAAGGCTTTCTCATAGTCCACAAACGCCAAGCATAGGGGCTGGTTATACTCCTCGGACTTCTGTATAACCTGCCGCAGCGTATGTATGTGGTCTATGGTACTATAGCCTTTACGGAAACCGGCTTGTTCGGGAGGCTGGAAGTCGTCTAGCTTGCTCTCGAGACGATTCGTGATGACCCTCGAAAACAGCTTGTAGACGTGGCTCAGAAGTGTGATGGGTCTATAGTTCTTCAAGACGGTTTTATCCCCTTTCTTAAAGAAAAGCACCACCACACCTCTGTGCCACGCCTGTGGCGTTTTACCCTCGAGAATGACGGAATTAAATAGCTTCCGGAGGGCTTCTCTAGCGGGTGCACCGCCGGCCTTCAGAAGCTCACTCGTAATTCCGTCATCACCCGGCGCCTTGTTGTTTTTAAGCTGTTTGAGAGCCACACTAATCTCGTGCATGCTGACGTCCGGGATATCTTCGGTATATATATTTTTTTAAAATATGACATGCAAAAAAATCTACATCAGTAATATAGGGGTTGTACATTTTATTATTCTACTTAAGGGGCAGCGTTCATCAGCCTTAGTTGTACAGTTCTTTGGAGCAAGCAGACAAAATTTGCGAATACTTCTTAATGAAGTTGAACGCGTGGGTACAGAAATGTATATTTGATTCATGAGCCTATTACAATTGAAATTATTGCGAGATATGTTAAATAAAAGCATAATGTCTAAGAAAGTTCTTCTCGACTCCAGTTTAGGCAAAGAGAATTTCTTAAATAGATTTTAGAGCAGAAACATCTGTAGTTCATGGATCGTAGAAACTTACTGACTCTATTTGGTCTTAGTATTTGGAGTAATAAGGATTGCACACACATGTTGCATACTCTAATTGTGAGCGAATAAGAGATTTGTACAAGAGAAGATAAGAGGAATGGCGTTTGAAGGCTTAACAGGACCGCATCACGAAACCGTATAATTGAAATGCTTTGCCAACTATGTGATTGATATGAATATCGAAATGTAGCTTACTATCTAGGTATATACCCAGGTCTTTTATGACACAAACATTTTCTAGTTGATTATCGTGTACAACGTAGGAATATTCGAAGTTATTAATTTTTTTCGTGAAGGTTATACTTTAAAATTTTTGGATACTTAGATGTAGTTTGTTAAACAAACAATATGCAGACAGCCGATTTAAATCATCTTGAAGTTTATGAAAATCATCTAAGCAAGTTCTATCACGGTAGATTTTGAGATCATCAGCATATAATAAAAAGTGGGTATGTTTGAAACATTCTTTTATATCATTAATAAATATTACAAATAGCAACGGCCCAAGAATTGATCCTTGAGCCACACCAGAAGTTACCTTTATAATATTTCCAGAAGTAATACCATTAATAACTACCCGTTATGTTCTGTTTTTAATACACGAAGTAAACCACCGCAATAAATTGCCACGAATGCCGTTAAAGGCGAGCTTCTGAAGAAGTAAAAATCGATATAAAAAATGCAAAAATCGGTATAAACAGAGTCTACTTGATTATACTACTTATTGAACGGTTATGACATACGCAAGGTTGTACATTCTTCAGATATATTAATGGATAGCGCAAACCTTACACACACTTTACGCTTTCCAAGAATTCACTAAGAAGTACGTTAAGGAGTTCTAAGATTATCTGTAGTTTATTTTTATATTTCTAAATATCTTACTCAGCCTGTATGGAATGAAATTGTAATGGGCTGTAGTTTAAATATCGTCATGAAAAATATGTAAATTAAACTTATGTCAGTTGATAAAATTATATATCTGCACTAATTACCTTATCAATACGATGCACAGTTTACGACAACAGTCCAAAAACTTAAGCACTTAAACTCTAATTACTCGGACCGGCGCGCGGCGATCGCTGCTACAAAGTTTACACTGATTTTGAGCAGCTCCCACTAATAGAATAGCAGATAATTTAGTTAATCATCGCTTTACGAAGTTCTACAAGCTTGCAGTAGCATTTGTTCGGAGTAATTATTATAGTACTCAGTGAAATGTTCGACAGAGTGGCCTCAATTGCCCACTTTCGTTCAATTATAACGTGTTATATGAAATGATAGTGTTTGATTTGAGAGAACTTCAAATGCTATGAAAATAATCTAGAGCGTGCATGTTATGGATATGAGCAGATAATATATATTAATATTTAAGTAAAGATAGGATTTAGGCAGCGATACCCCACTGGAGATACCAACAGACTGCTATGCAGAGGGTATCGGGGTCAAGACCACGGCGTGCATCACTGTCTTTTTGAAGGTATATGCGTATTTTAGCACATAAAGGCATCCGCCCCGGCTATTATGAAGATCTTTGACAGTCGTTTAAGAGAGTCAGGTAACTTTAAATACTCAAACACTGGCTTAAACTATATAATATCGCTACCACCATGGGTTGTGGTGATTAAGAACGATGGTTACTATTCGCTAATATTCTGCTAAATCTGTTTAAACTAGATAGTAGATATTAAGTCTTAAATACGACAGGGCTGACGCTCAGACAACATATACATAGTAGATAGGGCACGTAATTATCTGTATATATAAAATCATTGCGTTACTGACTGACTGACAGACAAGCTACAGCCTAAACTATTAGACGCAGGAAGCTGAAATTTGGCATGTATGTTCCTTGGGGACCGTAGGGGTGCACTTAGAAGGTATTGCCCGAAATTTCCACAGAATCAGGCAAAACGGGTAAATGTGCAGGCGTAGCTGCGGGCGTCCACTAGTTTGAAAATAAAGTTGATATTTCATCTATTTGGCTCGACGTTTCAGAATAAGTTACAACAGACATGGAGGTGGAATGATAAATAGATCATGTTGATCATTATTTTTGACATTAGCTTTACATTTTATTTACGTACTTGACTCGTTAGGCCATTATATAGAGTCTTGATCTGCATTTGCAAAATATTTTTGTAATACATTGTAGTTATTCACCTAAAATTATTTTAAACAGTGTGCGATAATATAAGACCCTAATTTGATTTAAATGTTACTTCGATAGTAAATCAGAATAAACTGTTGACTGGAGCAGAATAAGACTGCACAGTAGGTACGTGTGCTTGAATGTGTTAAGTAACTGCAATGCGAGATCACGGCGATCAGCTGAGCGACGGCGCGCGGGGGTTAATAACCCGAGCTGATTTTTAAAATGCACGATTACGAAAAACAAAATAAAGTTTTTATGAGTAATTTTTCACGTATTTGTATTCAGTTATGCCTAGTAGTATATTCACCCCTGAAAATATTTTGCAAATGCATATCAACGCGCTCTATAAATAAGCGAATACGTGCATTTGCAGATCTCAATACCTATTACCTATTCAAAATGCGATAGTTTACCTAGTTCATAAGTCCGTAGAATTTTGTAATTGACGTAGGTAATTCGGTATGTAGGTATGCTAAATTAATTTCATTTGAAATGTGCTGGATACATGACTGAGTTCTAATCAGGCTAGGCTATTCAATCATAATGAAATTCAGTCATTACCAAACGCTGTCACAACGTCTGCACGAGACTGGCATATGTTTGAAGCGCGACATATCAATTGAAATCAAATGATATTTATTATGTTCTGCAGACGAGGACAGGGGGAGGGTGTAGTGGGAACTGATGAACATTGACAGACAGTGATTTATGTGTTTGTTGCAGACGGTGATGCTTTTTGTTCTATTTAAGGTCAAAAGGTTGTACCAACTTAGTGCGTGAGTGCTTTCAAACTTCGTCGTATGTGGTAAGAGGTCGTTGGCTTCATTAGGCATAGTTGTGTGCCCATAGTGCCAAGTTTCTTTTTTTTAAGACAACTCCCGCACTAGGAATAAATCCTGTGTCGCGGGGGACTTTACAAACATACAACTAACGGACACAATGAACACCTAGACTCGAAACAACAATTTATGGATCACACAAAGTGTTGTCTCGTGTAGGAATCGAACCCACAACACTCGGCGCAGTGTCAAGCGGCGAGGCGACCACTTAAACCACTACGCCAACCGTGCAGTCAAAGTTGCAAAGTTGCAAGATAGATGTTTTTCTAGGGGTCAAATTTGCATTATATTGTTTAACTACAGCGTATTAATTTGCAAAGAAGTGTTACTAGTTCATCGAAAACCGTGGACTATATTATGAATCTAAACCATTCTCAAGTCCCTTTGAACACACACAAAAAATGTCATCAAGATCGGTCCCGTAGTTTAGGAGGAGTTCAGTGACATACACACGCACACAAGAAATATATATATTAAGATATACCACTTATTTGATTGTTGATATCTGTAGTTCTTATTGACAAGTGAGGTGCCTACGTCATCGTGGCTTATTCCCTATTATCTTACTTTCGCAAGTTAATATGATCTTATCTCATAATACAATCGTATTAATGTTGATAGTGTCATTGTTCACTTCTTTGCGTGGCTGGCAATCAGAATCTGGTTATATATATCTCATTTAAGTCAAAATACATGTTCCAAGTAATTGATTACCTACTGAAACGTTTAAGAAAATTTTAAGCTATGATTACACCACATTTGATTGATATACAAGAAAGATTTCCGTTTTCCTCTCCATTCTGAGAATATACTACATACATACATACGTACATAGACTCACGCCTGTTTCCCAGAGGGGTAGGCAGAGACTACGGAGCGCCATTTGCAACGATCTTGACATATCTCTCTTGCTTCATTCACTCCCATCAGATTCCTCATGCATGCTCTTCTGTTCAGGGTGCTTCTAACCTGTCCTGTTTTTAGGATGTCTCCAATCTGGTCAGAGAACGTCCGCCTTCCCCTTCGTCCTGTCCCTTCCACACTTGCCTTATATATCTGCTTGGTCAGTCTTTCGTCATCCATCCTCTCCACGTGTCCAAACCATCTTAGAATATACTAGACCTGTTAAAAAAAGATTAAATGCCATAGATAGCTAAAAAAATAAAAATCATGCACGTTATGATTGTATGTTACGGATTACCATAAAAAACCTACACATCTTACAAAATAAAACAGTTAACATTTGAAACCTTTTTCTATTCACCGAACTATATTCGTAATTTAATTCTAATTCGCCAACAAACGTCAAATGTTAAGCCAATTCGCTTCCCCTCAAAATAACCCATTCAAAGTCGGGCCTCGCAATAACTGGACCAATATTACCAGATTACAGGACATTGAAGCTGGCATTACAAACTCTATCATTCTTAAATGCAAATTTCTATGCACTTAGAGTTCCCCATAGCTGGTAAATTGTCTCGTGAACCATAAACTTGTAGCGTTTAAGAGTATAAGCGAAATTGGATGTTCCCGTGGGAACCAATTTGATCGGGGCTGGAATACGTAAAAATATTATGTTTAGCTACTGTCCTCATGGCAAGACAATGTTTACGTCGTTTGGAATGTGGCCAATATTGAATGTGACACAAGTTAGATGTGACTGTCTATTTGGCTGTCCTATTGATGTTTATTAGAGGTGTGCATGTAAGATTCTAAGACCCACACGCGGTCATCTGATTCCAAACAAGGCAGAGCCTGTAAAATAAGTACAAGTTCTGCTTAGTTATCAGTTATTAGCTTAACATTCTTATATACAGTATAGATATAGTTTTTTTGTTTGGATGAACACATTAATCTCAGGCACACTTGGTTAAACCTAAGTATTATCTTTTTTTTCTTTTTTCCCTCGCTATTTAAATGCATTTACGCATTACCCCCGCAAGATGAAAAGCGTGGGACTCGACGGCTGAAGTGCAAGGCCGTATTACCCACTAAAACCACAGCGCATACTCCCACGCCATTTTGAGGGCGCTAGGGGGTAGCGTTAGCATTTTACCCTGGCACCCCGGCAGATAGCCTGAAGGCCACAACCTCCTTGGCAGCGGTGCAAGCCCACGTGGAGCGTCCACTCCCGGGATCCCGCTTAGCTCCTACAGGCGGGAAACCTAAGTATTATCTGCCTTAGTCATAAAATTGAATATTTTTTTCGATCTTCGCATGTAATTTCTGTCTCGTGTCGCAGCGTCGTCTAATATTTTCCCTTGTTTAATGGGGCGTATCAGTTTTCCCTGACGCCTAGTGGCAGCATCTTTCACCGCTAAACAGTTGTAGTCGACATGTGTAAACATGTCTATAACTTTGTCTACGCATTCGACTTTAAGATATTTTTCAAACTTATAAATAAACTCTAAAACTGTTGATGTCAACAATTTTAGCTTTACTTAAAAGTTTGTAGTAGAGGAAAGTAAAATAAGGATAGTGCTTTACCTTACCAACTGATTTATAAGTACATTGTTATTATTATCTTGTAAGAACAGAGTGAAAATAAAAATGTTTTTCTTTCTTAACCTTTCCTTTGTTAGCTAAATGATTAGCAAATATTGGGATAACTTCAATCTTGAGATAATATTTCTTACTAATTTCATTCTACCAGTAGCATGGGATTTCACGCCAAAATAACCTGTATTGGTGTATTGGTGGTCTCAAGTAGATACAGTCATCTTCATGAATTTGAGGCACTCATTCATAAAGAATCACTACGTAATTGCTTACTTACAATATATGTACTAATATATTATATTGTATTTCCGTTTAACAACATATGGAAATGACACAATACATAACAGATTCAATTGTTTTAATAAGAAACTATTGAGGCTGCACATGATACTTCTAATCATAAACAATGTCTTTGTTGGGTTCAAGCCGAACGGCCAAATGCTTTTCGTGTAGGTACATAAATAGCTAGGCACCTAAGTATTGCTTTGACAAAAGTATAGTCCAGTGTATATAGAAAGACTTATTTATCGAAGCTTTTCTTTACTATTTACTTATTTATGAAAGGACTAAGGATAAACAAAACTTCCAGAATATATTTATTTCCTGCAAAATTCCATGTTTTTTAAATCTCTAGTGACACGGAAAGTAATTCTATTACAAGAGGCACTGTATAAAATATCAAAAAGTGTTACAGTATTTGGTTTTACCATTTTCGCACTTCAGCTAGCAAAATATTTTGAACCTAAAAATAAATTAGTTAACAAACAAGTTTATTTTTATCGTCCACTTAAAATATGCCGGTGGCGTGGCCTAAAAACCAATAATAAAATCTGTGGTGTTGCGAACCACCACTTAACTTATTTAAACGTAGGCTAAATGAAGTAGATCAGAGTACTTTCATTTTCTATAAATTTTAACGGTTAGTGGGGAAAACTGATAACTATTTTTATGTAATTTATGTTGTTGTTGATGGCAGCATGTTTTAATGCTAAATTTTGCATGTTTGAATAATAATTCATATAAGAGGTAATGCCCCCTGACACCCGATAGATTCTGCCTACACACTTAAAAACATCTCGGTGTCCACGATTTTCCTTAGTGACAGAGTTCCGCGAATCTACCATAGTATGTCATCACAGTATCCCAAATTTCAAATGTTTAAAAGTATTAATAGGCTATATAACGGTTTCGACTTTATCACCGTTCGTTTTATAGTTATCATCATCATATTTTCCGCTGAAAGACAAATATCACTCTTGGCCAAAGGCCTCCTGCAAGGCTGTCAACCGTTTCGAGTTGTCGGTTTTATAGTAACTACCCTTAAAACCGAAAGATCATAAAGCTCATCGGGGAATCGCAGCAGTAAAATTAGGAACTGTTTAATTTAGTTTACTTATTTACTAACTTCATAAAAACTATATTCAAAGTGTACGTGTGAACTTAATACCTTAGACGTTGTATGATTCACGTCAACATAAATATTAAGGGTATATACTACAGCCTTCTGTAGCTTAAGATCGACCTGCATAATATTGTATTAGAGTTCTTTTTGCGATATATGTAAGTAACAATGTAGGCAAACGCATACACAACAATATTAATATTTTAGTGACTTTGTTTATAGCGGTTCCTGTAGTTAATCAGTTGGCATTCCCGGACACAACTACAAAACTCATATAAAGTAGGAGCATCATAAACAAGGGTCACCTCGCGTCACACCTGTGTCTCACAATAAATACGGATCCGGAGGCTTTTTATTATAAACACCCCTAATTAATCTTAGAACTCCCGTGGATCCATTATTCTTACTAAGTAATTGTCTTATGTACGATTTAATATGGCAAAACCTTAATGAAAAACACATTTGTTTAAACCGGTGTATGATAATACATGTTTATACCGGTTAACGTTAAATGTAGTGTGTAGATTAATTTTAGGGCTTACCTTAACTAGGGTTTGTTTTTATAGGGGTTATAAAATTACCGTTGCGTAGGAGTATAAAGTTGATTCATAAACAGATTTAGGTTTACTGTTCAGTTGTTCGGCCATAGTAAATGGTCTATAATGTACTCGTAAGTTGTTTTAGGACTCTGTACTTTTGTAGGCTTATTGGATAAATTTATTGATCGTTTGTATTGATGCCAGTTTAGGAATGAAAAATCAATTTAATGAATATAAAATGTCTGAGAGTAATAAATTTAAGATAATGTTTATCAGCGAAAGAGGTTAAAATCGGAGCACTCACTACGAGTTTATTTCTATGACCGTCGTCGTCTGGACCAGGAGGCGTCCATATCATAAAATATGTATTGTAAACTCTCACTGTCACGCCTTTAACTTATCTAAGGAAGGTGTTGGAGGCAGAGGTTAGAAGCTAGAACTCAACTCTTTAAATGCTACCACAGTAGCATGGCTTAGCTTGGAAGATAGCTTTGTGCCTGTATTAGCGTCATGTTGCATGCTTCATTCGGTTCTCGTGATTTTACTACAATAAAGCATCTAGGAACACCTTAGTCTTAGAACAACAGTCTTGAGTCTTAGTTAGTTTAAACCTATCCTCCCTATCAAGTTGCTATTAAAATACAAAACTTACCAAACCAAAACCGTACTGCAATTATAATGTATAAATATTAGATGATAATAAACGAAATGAAAATTAATTAAAGTGACCAATGCGTCAAACACCGAGCGTGCCAACAAAAACGCCTAAATTAATGAATTGAATAAAACATTGAATCCAATAGCGCGTATACAAAATATATCCATACGGATATTAATAGGAAACCGGTATAACCGTATTATATTAAATTTGGTTCAACAATTGAATCCCCTCCGTAGAGGTTTCAAATTTATCGCTTCATTTATTTGTGTGACCAGATTGATTTTATTTGAATTAGAAAGACGGTTTAAAAATCTGAACCGACTGTGAAACGGTAAATCCAAATTGGATTTTTGTATGATGATAAGGCCAATACGAAAATGAAAACAATGTGTTGTTGGTGAAATGAAGATGAGATGAATGCTTGATATGTTTGGATGTGCCATTTCCATATGCAAAGAGTTATTTGTTATGTCTGATACGAGATCATAACTTCGATAGAATTATGCAATATGCATGCGAGTTTACTTTGCATGTATCTGGTTGCCTCTAGGCAATAGCTTAGTGTTAGAAAGTAAGTCCTAGAAGTGGTCACCATCCCTGAAGCGGTTGAGTGACTTGTGCTTATAGAAGTAGATTGTAAACTAATAGCTACTCAAAGTAAGTCTCACATTATAACGGTCATGACAATTGTCTTATAGTGGCCACTTTAAGTCATCATAGTTATCGCGATGGAGACTTCTTCAAATACTTTTCTGTTACGAAATTTCAATAACTTCACCGCAACGACTAATATTGAATGCAATTTCGTGATGAAAGTAAGTGGAATCTTATGCCTCGGCAGAAACTACGCAATGTAAATATAATATTTTCTATTCTTTTCTTATTTACAAATATTTTACATTCCGTATTACTCTTCTCTTCAAATTTTCACGGACAGGCAGAAGGACATGTTAGAATTATCTATAGAGGTTTCTTGGACTAAGGGTACTTATAAACCAAAAGTGTGTTTCTGTGTATTTATTCTATACAGGTAAGATTTTCGCAAAATTAATTTAACTGGCATGTCTAAACAATTGCTCAGGCTCAGGGGAACAACATATTTCATTTTGATGTGGTTGAATTTAAATGTAAATCCGCCATGATATTACGAATACGGAAGTGCCGTTTGTTTACCTGCCCAAGCATTATAACAAAGAAACAATGTTTATCTGATACAAGAGTCTTGAGACTTAATTTTAGTTTTCAAGTAGACGAGTATAGATATTACTACATACAACAAATGTCTTGTATCGGACAATGGCTGCGACGCTGATACTGGCGACATATAACGTATGCCGACGGAACTACAAAGAATGAATGAAGAACTGAATCATGCTATTAGGAATGACACACGCGTAAGTTCTCTACAACATCTTTGAGACGTCAACATATAGGTACAATCGTTCCGCTGACTAGGCCAGGTAATCACCTGGCCTAGTCAGCGGATACTTCCCCTTGTTGGAGGAATATCATACCTTGTTCACACGGTATTCACCAGTCACCACGTTTCGCTTTTTATGCAGATTCCGTGTCCCTGTTTTGACTAGAGTTGGCAATGGGCCAGTTATTCTGCAGGTACGCGTAGCGTCTAAAGCCTTTTTTTAAGCCAATAATCCTACTGGTCTGCCTGTGCTAAACCACCACTCTGTTCTACTATTTGTTTGAGGCCGGGCGGGCGGAGTCCATCTAGTAACTAATGTTCGCTCCGTCTACAGTTTACCCTAACTGCTCAAAAATCCGAAAGGCTGTATGCATACGTGGCTGCTACATTTGTTGTTTAAAATTATTTTAAATACCTATGCAGTATTTTATAGTTATTCATCATGTATGGACGACTTTTTGTTGACTAAACATTCATTTCATCGCACAGCGCTGCACACAACCGGAATCACTCCATTCCCGTCTTAATCCCGAAATCACAACCAATGACCATTAACTTATAAGCGTTATAACCGCACAATTTTAGGAGTCAACTCCGTGAAGAAGTCGTGACTTAAATGGGGTGCTTTTAAAACTGGTCGTATAATATTTTATCCATACATTTGGCGGGTCTTAGCGGGAAACGATCCGAGCTGCGGTAAATGAGGCGGGAATTCTTGTACGTTTTAACGAGGAAGCACTTATCTATGGTTAAATGATGCCGGGTTATCGGATATTCGCTTCAAAACGTACCTATAATAAACGTTGACGACGCGACGGCTGTATTTAGCCGCCATTTAAATTTATAAATGAGGTGGCCGTCAATCCAACCATTGTATTTTGTATTTTATTTGAAAGTTTGCACCAACTTATTGATATGATGAGTATTCTCGACTCGGGGATTTTTTTGAATTGTTAATATTTGTTCAACAATCTGTAAGTATAGAATTATTGCGTTACTGACTGACTGACAGACAACGCACAGCCAAAACTATTGGGCGCAGGAAGCTGAAGTTTGGCATATAGGTATGTTCGTTGGGGTCCAGAGGAGTGTACTAAGTAGGAATTGTCCAAAATTACCACGGAATCTAGAAGAAACGATTAAATAAAAATAAAATCTGCGAGCGTAGTTGTGGGCACTTTTTAATCTGATATAGAAATATTTTCAAACTTTTGTGATTTGTACATACATACATACATACATATCGTCACGCCTTTTATCCCCGAAGGGGTAGGCAGATGTGTATTAATACACCCACTTTTCGCCAGATATACTTTAGTCCCACGTAATAAGGGGCGAGCCTATTGCCGTACCGGGCACATTTCCAGACTCCGTGCTGCTACTGAGAATTTCGTAACAGAAAAACCCAATAACACTGCCCGACCCAGGAATCGAACCCGGGACCTCCCGATCCCACGCGCACATTTATGCCGCGAGACCAATGAGGCAGTCGTATAGGGTTTGATGTCGAAATTTCCATCTCTACGCAAAGATGGTATTTGCATCGTGTTATCTCTTAGTCGCCTCTTACGACACCCACGAGAAGAAAGGGGGTGGTGACACTTGTATTCTATGCCGTCAACCACACGGCAGATTTGTACACAAGCCAATAATAATCGCGTAATGGTTAGGAACAATAATAACCCAGACTGAAATTGAATTACACATAACCTTGATAACATAGGGTATTACAGATTATTTTATTACTTTTGTAATCACCAATAATTTCTTATGGCAGGAGATGAAAAAAGTTTTGAAATTACCAAAAATAATCACAAAATGCCATGGGTAATACACATACATTACGACCGCAAACATTTATAACATAACCACGGAAACTGCCCAAAATATATTAAAATATTGCATTATGGATTACCAAGGATAAAAGTGCCATTAACAAGTTGGGTCATAAAGAGCTTGGGAAAATATCCAAGTTTGCATTCCATTGTGTGTCCAGGCCCCCCTAATGTGAGAAAGTATCTACACGGATGCATTGTCACGGCGAAAATGTTTAAGTTATAAAAGCTCTTACTGTCCAAGTCGAAATAAAGAGCAGCGATTGTTTAGTGTAAAGAAATATAGACTGCGAAGCAAGTGTCTTCAGGTTCAAATAAATCGCGCACGCCGAAGTCATTTAAGAAATATCACGTGTTCCATGCTTCGGAGAGCTCGCCAAGCGATCAGCCCTGGTTTTCACCAACATTTTTATCGTCCTTACGTGTAGCCTCATAACATATAATAATACTTAATAAATAACATAACTGATATGACTGCCTCCGTAGTCCAGTGGATAGCGTATGCGACTGCTGATCGGAGGTCCCAGGTTCGATTCCCGGGTTGGGCAAAATTGTTACGATTCTCAGTAGCAGCACGGAGTCAGGTGATGTGCCCGCTAACGGCAATAGGCTCGCCCCCTATTACGTGGGACTTAAAGATTCGTTGCGAAATGTGGGTGTAGTATTACACCTCTGCCTACCCCTTCGGGGATACAGGCGTGAGTATATAAAAAAATAGTAAAATAACATTAATCATACCACCTTTTTCCTTCTCCCTCATCCCGATCCTCCTCCTATTTCTTTTCGCATCCTAATGGACAGCAATGCACTTGTGATTCCTCTAGTAATACTAGTGTCGATGGGTGGCGGTAGTCGCTCAACATCAGGCGATACGTCCGCTCTTCTGTCGCCTATTTCATAAAAAATACTTAGGTATGATCAGTGAAAAGCAATGGAACTAGACAGTAATACGGAAGTAACGCAAGTCACTGAAACCCTTCACTGACTTGCGGCTGAGTTAAACCATAGGCTGAGTACCCATTAGAAATGTGCCAGGAAGCTGAGCGGCCTGTTAGTTCTTGGTGATGCTTTTTACTAAACTTTGAGCTACCTTGCAGTTAGTCTCTCAATAATTAGAGAAACAAGCCCATCGAGAATAGGCGTATCGCATGATTGACTACTGACTAGAACATTATTTACTGCTTGAGCATGATATCAGTAGTTATTAATTTTGTACAATTAGATAATTTACAACGTGAAATAGTTGCAACTCCTTACAAAAATTAAATGTTTAAACATTAGGTATATTGGCGATTAAAAAGAGTGGCCATCAGTTTTATTGCTCGTTATTTCCCATGGTTCTACCTATTGCATTGCGGACGTGGCAGTAAATTTTTATGTAAAATCATTAAGTAATTAACTTAATTTTGACGTCACAAGCGTCACTTTGTGGCCTAAATGGATAAATGATTATGACTTTGACTACCAAGCTGCAAGTCGTGAGTTTGATTTCCAAACTGGGTCTTTGGGTGGAATTCAAACTCATAACCTACATGGAATATCATTGCCATGTGTATATAGAAATACTAGTAGTCGTCCGCCGTTTCGCTTGCTCGAAATTTTCAACCTTTATTTTGCATGGATGCTTTCCTCGCTCCGTTCAGCTGCTTCGCTCAGTTCTCGTGTATACGTAGGCTGAATGTACAGCGAACAACACATTATAATATCGTTAGCAAAACGGGGAGAAACAATGAAACAGTCGGAGAAACTATTAGGTTGCGCAGGTACATATGTATCTTGTTATAAGTTTAGGGTGGTATGGCGTAATGGGATAGACTTAGCGAGATTAGGTCTCAGTTTGAACCTGGGTGATTGAAGTAGTAAATAATCGTCTATATGAAAGACTCTCGGGAAAGCAATGTGGTTGCAGATAGGCAATAAAGTACATAGAGAGAAGGCAAATATTTGTTACCAGAAATAATTAACGAATAACAAAGCAGACAATAATAAGACAAAAAGGTATGTCACGTCAGAACGGGATAGGTATGTTAATTTTATAATAATTTTGAAATTTTGGTTCAATGACTTAAGCTTATTGAGCTCCAAGTGTTTTAAAGTCTTACTGTGATTTTGCTTTTCATGTGTTAAAAGTAGCTAGCAATTTTGTTATATGTCTGCGGCAAGGAGCAACTTTGCAGTCTATTGTTATCAGAAAGTAGCTACATTATATTATACTGTGCCTGTGATGGGCTGACAAGTAGGTATACATAAACAGCACACAATATTTCGGATCAGAAATTCATATCCATCAGCAGATATTCGCTTTAAAAATAAATCTTTGTCATAAGCGTCAATCATCAATTTTATTTGTACAAAAGTTTTGCTTTCATGCTACCATTTAAAGGCCTACAGCCGGACTATCTAGTCTGCATAAAGACAAAAACTGTAGTATCGGGTAGTCGAGCAATTTGTTTGTTACCAACAGATCGTTACCTCGCCGGTTTGATCTCTCACTGTTCTATCAGAAACTTGCAATATTCAACTGCAAAGTTAACCTACATCCATACTTCATCAACAGTGGCATTTTCCATGTTTATTATTATTTTGTGCTGTTTTTTTAAGACAACTTCCGCGTATCTATAAAGCCTGTGTTACGGGTGACTTTATAGATATTAAAGAACCGGACACAAAGAACATCCAGAAACACCAACTTATACCAATTTAGATCACACAGCGTGTTGTTTTGTGTAGGGATCGAACCTGTAACATTTGACGAAACGACGAGATGGCCTCTTAAACCAGTACGCCATACGTGCAGTAAAATTTATGGGATTTTTTTTCGATTGTACGTATGATGGAGCGCTCGTGTATCGTGGGTTCGATTCCCATACATAACACGAAATTGTCTGGACCACTTTTTATGTTGAACACTGGCGTTTTCTATACACGTTATTTGGACATTTCACAATCACTCAGTAAACCATAGGCTTTAAAGAATATAATATACTATAAAATATATTAGACATATTGCCAACGGCGCTAAAACTATTGTACACTTGCATGATACGAGCCAAAAAGTGTTAAAGTAATTAAAAGTAATTGAAAGCACTTGGTATACTGAATTTCAAGTCTTTCCAAGTTACATTAAAAGTACTACCAACATGACAATTATCGGGCGATAAACTATGCAAATGGAAGTACGGTTTTAAATTATGTCGTTGACTTCCTTCCAAAAAATATGAATTTTTTAAAAAGCATTCAGTTTATAACATAACTAGACTTCGCCATTGACTTCGCCCGCGTCAATTATACAAATAAACATTTCTCTTGAATCATTCTATCTCTTGAAAAAAACCGCATCAAAATCTGTTGCGTAGTTTTTAAGATTTAGACATACATAGAGACAGACAGAAGACGGACTTTATTTTATACTATGTAGTGATAATGGCATTCTGACATAGCTTTATTATTGTCTTAAGTGCAGTTGTTTATAACGTGACCGAGACCGAATAACGGGCATTTTTGTATTTGTCGGATATTGACAAGGTCCAAAGTTGCAGTATTGTAATTTTTGTATTTTAGGATACAATCTACATGTTTGTACAGACAGCAAAGGTCTGCTCATATTGTGAACTAGAGGATGCCCGCAGCTACGCCCGCTTGTTTTTATTATAGAACCGTTACCTCCAATCCCATGGGAATGTAGGGAAATCTCTTGTTAGTGCACGCGTACGGTGCCCAAGGAACATACATGCCATATTTCAGCTTAGTGTGCTGGATAGTTTTGGCTGTGTATTTTCTGTCAATCAGTCAGTAACGCATATATAAAGACAGATTAAATAGACTTTTTTCTGTTTAATATTATTTTTAAACTTCAAAGTCAACTTTGTGTAAATATAAACGTAAAGCAAATTATTAAATGTTTATTAAAACCCCAGTACCTATATGGCTTTTACAGAATCACAAATTCCTAATCCTGGAATCATGAAATATTTTAAGAGACCGTTTATTATACACCTCAATTTTTTTATTAGTACAAAAAATTTAACGGGGGTCTAACTATCTTTAATTAACTGATCATATTTGTGTAGGTAAAAAATAAAAACACTAAGTCCCAAAACTGTCCACAAAAATACGTAATAATTGGTAAATGCATAACGAAATCAATAAATGACCCGCGTCCTATGTGTAGAGTACTATAAGTGTACATAAGTAGTAATTTTCTATTGGCTTGCGTTGCTTACCCACGCGACACTGCTCCATTGATAAATTCGAGCAAACTCACGTCAAAGCTCGCCCCGCTCCCTATCCCTCTGCGCCCGCGCCGCGCCCCGATTCGACAAACAGTGCTAAATTGTTAACGGAAGTGAGCGCATCTTTTTTTGCCGCAACAGTTAGTTGTTTGTTTACGTTTGCCCGACGCTATGGCTTATCAGTTCACATCAAGGGAGTATGTAGCTATGCATCGTGTGTACTTTTTGAGTGGAGGAAACGCGAGTGCAGCTGTGCGTTTGTACAGGGAAGAGTTTGGAAGCCAGTGGATCGGTCGAGGCGGGCCTGTAGCTTGGCCTCCAAGCTCACCTGACCTCACGCCTATGGACTTCTTTTTGTGGGTGTACAAAAGTGAGCCGGTTACTGTCGAACAATTAAAACAGCGCATATTGGACGCTTTTGACGAAGTGAAAAGACAGAAGCGTACTTCTCTCGTTAAAAAACAATTTAAGAAGACGTGCCCGTCTGTGTATTGACAATGGTCGTGAACTTTTCGAAGGACAATGGAAATACTTGTAAGTTAAGTAAATAATACCTACATATGTTAATAATAATTTGATGCGGGCGGCTCAAAATCGACGTGAGCTTACCAGCATTTCTGTCCTCGGTCCACAGCACTGCAGAATTGACCAGGAAAATCTTAGCACCTATTCTAGTCGATTCTGAGGTGCCGTGTAAGATCCAAGCTATTAATGCTTGGAAAATGGCTTGTACAAGCACTGAGTTGCCCCGAAATTTATCCTCTCAGAGGCAGTGGGACGGGCTGCTTTGCAACGCAGTCCGAGAAAATCTCCTCAGTACATCGTACAATGCTGCAGAGCGTGCTCGTTTGCTGGCTGTGGGAGAGTGGGAGTCGGGGCTTTGGTTTCAAGCACTGCCATCTTCCAACATAGGTACCATGTTGTACAATACGACCTTTCGCATCGCTTCTTGCCTCCGCTTAGGTGCGCCATGTGTGCTCCACATCGTTGTCACTGTGAGGAGGCTATCGACAGCCTTGGTCACGATGGCCTATCGTGCAGCAGGAGCGTAGATCGTATTTCACGACACAGCAACCTGAATAACATTTTCCGTCGAGCTCTTGTCACCGCTGGCGTTCCAGCCCAACTTGAACCTCAGGGTTTGGCACGCAACGATGGTAAAAGACCAGATGGAATGTTTCTACTGCCTTGAAAGTTGAGGAAGCCTATGGTATGGGACGCGCCTTCTTTAATTTTGATATTTGTTTGCTTTCTAATTACATACCTTTTTTTTTTTTTTCTTTCGTGGAGGAAATCCTCATTGGACTATCCTCCGCCGGGGGTAGACGGAGGGGTGTGCTTGACTCTTACCGGCTAAAACCACCATGGTCATACTTCTCGCACCTGTTTGGAGGGCTACGGGAACACGCTATTCTTCGCGCGGCCCATGGGTGTTCGTCCGCCGGGGCGAAACACACTGGTTACTGGGGAAATTCTAACCCCTTTTCCCCACGGTCTCTCCCTTGAGGGAGGCGCGCGGGGTATCACACGCCTGCCACCTCAGACTTGGACGACGAGCTTCTTCGCCGCTCTAGTCCATTTACGGGGGCCGAAATTGGGCGTTATCCCATCTCCGACGCCCGCTGCGCCTTCTGCAAATGGAGAGAGTAGTCGTATTTTCCCTCTCTCTTTCTGCAGATTTCTTCTGCATCATGACGGCTTCGCAGAAGGTAGCCATTGCATCCCACGCTCTCTCACTCTCGAGCATGGCTCGTACAACCGCCGTAAGTGAGAGGTTGGTTCCAACCTCAGCTACTAGAGCAAGACGTGGCTCTTCCCACGCAGCAAACTCCTGCAATGCATGTCGCGCTGTTTCCTCCTCGCAGTCGATGCAGTGGTGGCACCTCGCGTCTGGCTCTCTGCCGATACGCCTCAAGAACTTTCCAAAGCACCCATGATTGGTAAGCACATGTGTCATCCTAAATGTCAAGGAGCCATGCTTCCGTTCAACCCATTCGCTTAGCACAGGTTGGATCGCCTCTATGGTGTACAGACCAGCGGCGGGATGGGATAGTCTCATACGCCATTCCGCTACTTGGACCTCCCTCAATTCGACACGGCGCCTCTCCACCTCTCGTGGTGCCAGTGCAGATCTCTGCTCCCGTGCTTCTGCACGCCATTTATATAACGACGCGAGAGTTTCCGCCTCTAGGTCCCAGGGCGGTGATCCAGCTAGTACGCACGCCACCTCGTAGGAGATCGTGCGGTATCCCCTCGCTACTCTGATAGCCATTACTCTCTGCGGTTTTCGCAGGATGATGATGTTGGGTGCTTTCAGGTTTTCAGCCCAAATTGGCGCTCCGTACAGGGCCATAGACCGCACGATCCCCATATATAGTTGCCTGCACGCTATACTAGGCCCTCCAACATTAGGAAGTAGCGTAGATAGGGCGCCTGCTGCACCCATCAGTTTTAGCACCAACTCCCGGAAGTGGGGGCCAAAGTTCCACCGGCTATCAAGAACCAAACCAAGATATTTGATCGTGTTCTTGACGGCCATTCTTACGCCACCAACTATAATGTGGAACCCTGGCGGCGGTGCCTTAAGAGGACCATAAAAAGCAACGGCCTCAGATTTTTCGAGGGCTACACAAAGACCCAACTGCCGGATCCTACCCACCACTTGAGACGCCGCAGCCGTAATCAGCGACGCTGCCTCACTATGTGTTCTCCCCCGGGCACTGACCAGTGTGTCACCCGCGTAACACGTCAGATTCACGCCCTCGAGGAAGTCCCCTCGCAAAACCCAATCATATCCGATGTTCCACAGGAGTGGACCCAATACCGACCCTTGTGGAACACCGCATGTCATGTTGCGACAGCACATGTCATCCTGTCCTGCATAAATAATGCAGCGCTTCGACAAGTAAGTCTCGACTATCCGACGGAGGTAGGGTGGTACTTTGTGGTACCTTAGTGCCTCAATAATACAAGACCAGGGCAGGGTGTTGAACGCGTTGGAAATATCCAATGACACTGCGAGCAACACTTCACCCTGGGATACCACTTCTTCCGCCAGATCCTTCACGCGCTTGATAGCATCAATGGTGGAGCGCCCGTGGCGGAACCCAAACTGATGATCGTTGAGGTCCGGTCCTATTGTGGTCAAGTGTCTCACGAGGCGGTCAGCAACGATTCTTTCGAACAATTTGGCCACCTCATCGAGCAACACTATGGGTCGGTACGCCGATGGTGAGTTCACCGGACGCCCCGCCTTCCGAAGCAGTACAAGTTTGCCGGTTTTCCAAATAAACGGAAACCGGCTCTGTTCCAGACATGCTGTGAAAAGCTCTCTTACTTGGGGCTCTAACTCTTTCATAGCGAAGACTAATGCTTGACCCGGTATGCCATCTGGCCCTGGAGCAATGTTCTTCGCCCGGAGTCTCAGTATTGCAACCCGCAGGTCCGGTTGCGTTACTTCTGGGACAGGGTCCTCATGACTGGTCTCGGCAGCCAAGGGCAGTGACATTGGTGGTGGTGTGTGCGATCCTCGAGTGGGGAAGAGGGTTGTAACAACCTCCTCCAGTAGCTGTGGCTGGAGGCTTTCCGTCAATGGAGGTGCCCAGGAACGAAGCTTGCCCCTTACCATGCGGTAAGGACGCCCCCAAGGATCTCGATCTAGAGATTCCAGCATTTCTCTCCTAGCAGCATCTTTGGCAGCGCAGATAGCTTGTTGAAGAACCAATTTGGCTTGGCGGTAAGCCTCGTACCGCTCTTCCTCCTCCTCGGGAATACGCAGGCGTCTTCTCCAATACCTGGTGTAACGGCGACGGATCGCCACGCAATTTTCGCGCAGGTGAGCAATTTCATTTGACGTAGTACACCTGGGGGCGCCTGTGACGGGATCGAACGCGTGGCACAGCCGCATCGCAGATTTTAGTCAATGTTGACCTAAGCCACTGCGCATCCTCCTCAACATCAACATCTCCTCCAGGAAGGGAATTGCGGATCCAAGACGCAACGATGGAAGCTTCCTCCAAGGCTTCCCTGTCTAGATGTGTTCGGGCCCATCGTGGGCCATTGTGCCTTGGGATAGCGGCGTGTTGGCTGCGCTCGTTTTGGATGGAAACCAGCACTGGGTAGTAGAACAGGAAGTGGAGACTTTGTCGGATCACCGCTACATACGATTCGACGTTTCTAATTACATACCTACGTATATAATTACTTGTAAAAAGGTAAATTTTGCCGGTCCTAAGCCCGGATGAAGTATAAAGGAGAGGTTAGAATTTAGAAAATTAAATAAAGTAAGTAACTACATGACTTATTCTTTTGTTTCATTTTATTTTCTAAGGTTACCTACATCATAAGTGCGACAGAGAGAATGCGAATGAGCAGGATGGAATACTATCAATTAATTAGTTAGTGGGTTATAATGTTAAGTGAATTTTTTTACAACAAACAAATGATAATAACTTTGCTATTTATAGATAATATGAAATTCTTGCGTCACGTATATTGAAGATGGCTCTGCAGCATTTTACGATGTACTGAGGAGATTTTCTCGTACTGCGCTGCAAAGCGGCCCATGCCTCTGAGAGGATAAATTTCGGGGCAACTCAGTGCTTGGACAAGCCATTTTACAAGCATTAATGGCATCGATTCTTCACGGCACCTCAGAATCGACCAGAATGGGTGCTAAGAAGATGGGTTCATTCTGGTCGAAAGGTGAGTAGTTATTCCTAAGCCGTTACTGAATTCTCCCGTACCACAAGGCCTATACAGTGGGTTAGATTTTGGTCTACTGAAGGCCTTGCGCTACGGGGAATTCGTTTCAGGATAGGAGTGGAATTTTTTATTTGCTTATGTGCTGCCAAAAGGGGATATCAGAAGTGGTTGTCGGCTCATTTGTTAAGAGACAAAGTACAGCACAATTACAGAGTCCATAAGTTGCTATTCGCTGCTTAGGAGATTATGGCCTATGAAGGCCTATATAACTATAGTTTCGGTAGCAATCTATCCTTTAAAATTCTTACTTCTTCCTCTCAAAACTCTACTCCTGCGGAGTATCTTTTTCTAGAGGTTTGGGTCAGGGGAACTAAATTGGTTCTTGGAGTAGTATACTGTCCTCCTTCTGTCAATTACTTCACTGATTTGGAATCGGTTTTAGAATCGCTGGGTTCTGAGTACGCACATCATATCATCATGGGCGATTTCAACACTGACCTTCTGTCCCATCTTTCATCTCGCTCCCTCAAACTCACCCACATCATCGAGTCTGCCAGCCTCCACGTTTTGCCCCTCAATGCCACTCACCACAACTCTAACGGGGAGGACACCTGGTTAGACTTAATCCTCACTTCTAATCCTACCTTAGTCCACTTTCACGGTCAACATCCTGCTCCTGGCTTCTCCCGTCATGACCTTGTCTTCCTCTCGTATGTCCTGAAGCCTCCTAAACCATGTCCTAAAGTTCTGTACTTGCGTTGTTTTGGGCGCATGGACGTTGAAAAATTGAGGTTGGATGCAGCAAAAATCGACTGGAAACCGTTGACATCGGCCATCACTATCGACGACAAAGTAGACTTGTTCAACAACACGGTTAAGAGGTTATTCGATGTGCATGCTCCTATTAGAAAGGTCAAATTGAAGCGTCCACCTGCACCTTGGATGACAGAGGGTATTCGGATGGCAATGCGACGCAGAGACCGAGCTTTTCGAAAGTATAAAAAGGATCGGTGTGAAGACAATTGGTCTCTCTTCAAGATAGCAAGGAACAGGTGCAATCAGATGGTACGCAACGCTAAACGCCGACATATTCACGAAAACATTACTAATTCATCCCCTGCCAATGTATGGCAGTTTTTAAGATCACTGGGCATAGGTAGACCTCACGGCCAAGTGGTTCTACCGGTGACTATTGGTTTGGATGACATTAATCGTCATTTTTCTACCACTCTCACTTTAGACGACCAAACCAAGCGTCAAACCATGGCCTACTTGGATGGTATACCTCGTCCGAACATTAACTCTTTCTCTTTTTCTCCTTTATCATCTGGTGAGATCAAAAAATCTATCCTATCCATTAAGTCCAAAGCCGTGGGTTGCGATGACATTAGTCGTCGCATGATCACGGTTATCCTTGATCAAATCCTGCCTATAATTACCCATATCCTGAACTTTTCCCTTGACACAGGTAAATTTCCCCACCTATGGCGTAAAGCCTATGTGCGTCCTTTACCTAAAATTTCCAATCCCACTCTGCTGACAAATTTCCGGCCTATATCCATACTTCCTTTTCTATCCAAGGTACTTGAGTCGTGCGTTCAGAGACAGTTGTCCGGGTTCGTTTACCATAACAATATCCTTTCTCCACTTCAATCTGGATTCAGACCTGGACATAGTACTCTCTCCGCATTGCTCAAGGTGACTGGCGATGTGAGGGCGGGGGTTGAGGAAACCAAGGTTACACTTTTGATCTTGGTGGACTTCTCAAACGCCTTCAACAACGTCAATCACGACCTGCTTCTTTCAACTCTTTCCTACCTCATGATCTCACCGATGGCACTGGAATGGTTCTCATCTTATCTTCGAGGACGCCAGCAGTCAGTACGGATTGATGAAACCTCATCAATCTGGTGTGACTTGAACTCTGGTGTTCCTCAAGGCGGAATACTTTCTCCTCTTTTGTTCTCATTATTTATTAATCTCCTTACTCATGAACTTAATTGTGCGTACCATCTGTATGCCGATGATCTGCAGCTTTACACACAATCCAAGGCGGAAAATCTACATTCTGCAATAGGAGCAATAAACCAAGATCTTAATGCAATCAAGGATTGGTCGAAACGGTTTGGATTGGCTGTGAATCCTGATAAATGTCAGGCGATTCTAGTTGGCAGTTCCCGTATATTAAACAGGGTTGACCTGCAGGCACTACCAGCCGTCATGTTTGATGGGCAAATTATCCCATTTAGTTCTAGCGTCAAGGATCTTGGTTTATATATTGACAGCAACCTTGATTGGCACACCCAGGTAGCGAACGTCAGTCGTAAAGTAACTGGTGCCTTACGGTCGCTCTATCGGCTGAAGAACTTTCTGCCGGTCAAGACTAAGACAACGTTAGTACAGACTTTAATATTTCCTATAATCGACTATGGTGATGTGTGCTACCTCGACCTTAATGCAGATCAGCTCAACAAGCTCGACCGCCTTCTCAATAATTGCATTAGATTCGTTTTCAATCTCCGCAAATATGATCATATTACAGAGCACCGATTAAAGTTACGATGGTTACCCATTCGTCAACGGCGTAGCTTACGTACTTTGTGTACTCTCTATTCTTTATTGCACTCCCCACATGCTCCTGCGTATTTAAGTCCTCACTTTCAATTTCTTTGTAATACACATGAGAAAAATCTTCGTTCCTCAAATAACCTTCTTCTTCTTTGTCCTTCTCACACTTCTAGCCTTGTACATTCTTCGTTTAACATTCAATCTATCCTTCTCTGGAATGCTCTCCCTCTCGATATCAGGATGTCGACTAGCCGTTTCACATTTAAAACCAGAGTTCGACAGACTTTCATAGACGCACAAACTGAATCATCGTAGGATTATCGTCTATTTATTATGTATGTATATAGTTATATTGTATATATGTAAAGTATTTTGTATTATATCGGTATATGTATAATATATATGTATATAGATAAGGTATGTAAGTACTACATTAATGTATATATATATATATAATTATGTATTAATTAGGTTTCTATCTAAGATTCAATGCAAATTTATGAATTGCACCTATTACTTGTATCTCTGCATCACCCTAAGGTTGACTGGCAGATAATGCCTACGGCATTAAGTCCGCCTCTGTACAATTTATGTGCATAAAGTTTAAATAAAATAAAATAAAATAAACTATATAGGCTATATATACTATGGGAAATTTTCCGTAAAAAATGTACGAAACTTTCGTTGAGCGATTCAGTCTCGCGGGGGCCTGGGATTTTCTAAGGCCAGAAGAAAACTTTGTATATTGTGTTTACACAGAGTGGGCATTGAACGAACCTGTTCATATGTAACGAAGGCGCGGACCGAGCTGCGCTTAGAGATAGTTGAGTAAATTTAAATAAGCGCAAACAGGCGCACTATTGTTGGTGCGAGACGATAAAATGACGCTTTTTGGAAATTTAAAAAATACCTTTCGCTACTCATAACATTGTACTCATACTCACTTCAAATACATATGATGATGAAATACATACGATTATAAGAATCTGTTGCTTTAATCATCATGAGAATAGTGCCAAGATCACCAGCTTAGTGATTAAGTGTGTGGGAAAATACGTTTTTTTTTTTTTGAGGTCATCTCACTGTGAATTAATTTTGTGTTACAGGAGACTTTACAATCATTAAATTAACCTACATAAAATACACCCAGCCTTGAGACAAGCAATTGTGGATCATAATGTGTGTTGTCTCGTGTGGAGATCGAACCCACAACACTTAGCGCATTGTGCAGCGGCGAGGCGACCGCTTAAACTATACGCCATACAGACAATATTGAATACCGAAGCCTACTTCTTTGTGAGAGTTTTTGAAATGACTTAATATTTCAACAATCATAAAATATGTATGTAAAATACTTTGCAAACGCAATAAAATAAATACGCTGCAGAAGAGAGGAAGAAAACTACCAGTTGTCATTGTATTCGCTGCAGCATCTTAACGCCCCACGTTTGCATAATTATAGGCATCGGAATGAATCGATGAGTTGACCTCGAAGAGATTGCAGCGGCATTCACTCAGTGGCTTCACTGCTCCGACACAGTTCACTGCATTCGCTAGCAAACGAGTAAGATACGGACGGACCGACACAACAACATGAACTATAGTGGTCAAGACAAGAATCAGGGATCTAAGAAATAGAATATACTTAAGAGTTAGCTTAGAGATCAGTGTCCTATTGTAAAGACAGACTACTAGGAAGAGTGTTACCAGGTCACACAAATGGTTCACAACTGACTTTTCTAAGTCATGTGCGACAGTTGTCAGTTGCTAAACTGTGAAGGACAACATTGTGAAGACACCTGTATCTCAAATTTCTCGGTAATGTTCTCAAAAGACATGCGAAGTCCCACAAGTCTCTACCCAGTGTGGTGATGGTAACATTTTCATAGTGAGAAGAGCACATGGCAACAGGATAGTATATAATATACAGAGTGTCATTCTATTCTTATTTAATGATATAAATGCGAAGGTTTGTGAGGATGAATGTATGTTTCTTACAATTTCACGTACAACCACTTAACAGAGTCTGATGAATCTCCGCAGTAATATAATTTACTAGAGGATGGTCACAGATACTCATTCATATATTTTTTTAATTTAACCGTTTCCTCCCAATCCCATCAGAATTTCAAAAGATCTCTTTGGGCTCCCTACAGTACCCTAGGAACATTCATGGTAAATTCAACTTCTTGCGACCAATCGTTCATTCAGGCTGTGCGTTATCTGTCAGTCAGTCAGTAACGTCATTTTTTTATATATTTTATATATGTATACCTTCAGTATAAGCTACTTTTTGTCACAATAACCGTCAAGAGAATGTAGCCTCGGTGAAGCATTTATTTACTTAATTTTATCATATGACTAAATCTACGCCACAAAAGCTGCATTACGACACTTCGTGACGTCTCCACGACGAAGAATCGAGTGTTCCTAGTAACGTGTATATGATTTATACAGCCGCTAGTATTGGAGCGCCGCCAACTCGCTAACTGCGATCAGACACGAGATTTACTCAATACTTTGTTGCATTTCATAATGTTGTTATTCTAGATGTTAAGTTAGGCAGTACAGTGTTTCAATTGTGGACCCTGTCGGGCACAGCACAGTGTAGGAAAGAGGAGGAAGCGCGCTGTATTCAAAAGGTAAGGCTAAGCTAAAGTAATTATCTGTTGATATTATGTAGTTTGCTATATACTGTTAAATATTAAATATACTTTGGTTTTTTAATGTAATTGTATTTATTATATCGATGCCTTCCGGCCAAAAGGGGGTAAGCGACATTTTTTGCGAAATCGACTTATATATATGGTTAGAATCGGCTTTTTTTTCTGCGTCTAATGGTCTAAGTTTCGTGGCTCTAGGACAACCTTTTTGTCGCTTAGGCGGTAAAGGAATTGAGGTTCTAACACTAAGTTTTTCGTCATAAGCGACAGTTATTTTTGGTGTATTTTGTATTATGGTGGTTGGATAAAAATAATATTTCAAAACTGTGAGATAAGCAATTTTGGCTTTGATTATTTTTTCTTTACTTGAACGTTAAGTAGTTTGGGCTGTAAATATTTTTTTGTAAAAAATACATTAATCAAATTTTACTTGAATCTTTGTGTACCAAACAGTCGGTTAGGATATTAGGGCAGTTTCTTTGGATAAAATATATGTCATTTATAACATTTAGGTCTCATTTCCGTGACTTTATTTGGCGCTTATTTTTATTTTCCCTAGTCACCAAACCAATCATCGAAGGCGCTTGGATAAATCATCCAAACTAATGTCGCCTAACATTGTCGCTTACCCTTTTTTTCCCTCCCAAAAAAATATATATGGTATGGTGGTTAGATAACAAGGTAAATCAAAGGTTTGGCGGTTAGCTTACAGAATAATAACAAACAGCATCGGTTATCCCACTCTTTCGTTCGAACAAAATGTAGTTAGCGTTGCACAGCGAACATTCACCGCCGGCGTAAGCACCTCCGTGCTAGCGAGTCAGTTTAGCGCGAAGTTTTTCAAAGGAAATAAAAGGGTAAGATTATTTTAAAAGACTTTTATATTCACCCATAATTGTGTATTCTAATTAGTTATTTTTTAGTTTTATAGGTAAGAAGTCATTATTTTGCTATCTTGTTCAGACAATACTGAATGGTTATAAGTACCTTCAGAGTTTTTGATCGCAATCAAGGGTTCGAATCCCAGGTTGGGCCAGCAAGGAATTATTGGCTTTTTTGATGAATCCTCAGTAACAGTCAAGAGTTAATCCTGCGACTGATATGACTTTGTTGTGTTGAATTTTCTATGGGACTATTGAGAATTAAAACTGCACGTTTGTTTTGCACATATATTAGCGCACGTTACTAGGTCCCTCTTTTGCAAATTGTTATTCTGCCTCAAGATTTGCCACCGTGACTGATTTAACATGTATCATCATCATTGTTTTATCGATTGAGTGAATAAATGGGTGAGTGCGAATGAATGGATACACGGCAAAAGCGAGTAAGAACCCTCTTTGCGGAGTGGCTGGAGGCCGCCACGGTGTCCTCACCATCCGCCTGATGCATGTCTTCACCGGACACGGTTGTTTTGGGTAGTTTCTTTGCTGTGGAGTACTCCCCCGGCAACGGACGTCGCGAGGCGATTTACGGCAACTGTAGATGCGGACATGCGGACGACGAGGACCAAACGCCGTCATACCTAAAAGTGGTTCTTAGGTACAAAATTTTTTGTTTATATTTTTTTGTCGTACCTAGAATGTCAGCATGAATGTATAATGCAAGACTAACTTACAATGGGTAACAATTGTATTTATTTTATTTATAGACTCACGCCTGTATCCCCGAAGGGGTAGGCAGAGGTGCAATATTACACCCACATTTCGCCATGAACTCTTTAGGTCCCACGTAATAGGGGGCGAGCCTATTGTCGTACCGGGCATATTACCAGACTCCGTGCTGCTACTGAGATTTCGGAAAAACCCAGTAACACTTTGCCCGACCCGGGAATCGAACCCAAGGCCTCCCGATCCCACGCGCACATTTATGCCGCGAGAACAACGAGAGTAACAATTGTTTTAATCGATTTTAAGCTTTCGCGATTTGCATACATCATACAAAATAGATTAGCGAGTCTTAATCGCGTACAATTAATGTATTTAAGGTATAAATTCTCGTTGTGGAGCGAAAACTCACAAAGTAACATAATTGGTCAAAATTAGTTATTGATGTCAAGCTGTCTAAAAGTACATTATCTACCTTCCGAATTAATATTTATGGCTGTTTTTTTAATAATTTCGGAGTTATAAAAATGTGATAACTACCTAACTACTCAGTCAATGGGAACGACCTACACGAAAATTAATTTAAAAGACTTGGTTAAATCTCATATTAGATCGTTTAGGCAAACTAGTACCAATATTTTATTTGCAATGTCACTAAACGCACTTAATTACTTTTAGTTGGAACATGCTTTGACTTATAATTCACTAACAGCCAGCAAAAAAATAACTAAACTTCGTGAATAAGTAACTAAATACCAAAAAAGTATTTTTTTACTTATGCGAAAAATCATTCATCATCATCACATCAGCCTTAATAGTCCACTGCTGGACTAGGCCTCTCCTTTGAAAGAAGGAATTGCCTACTATACCACGCTGGCCAAACGGGTTGGTATAGGGTTTGTATCAAGTTTTCCTTCTCTTGCAGTGTTGTTCTCTGCATAATATGCTCGCTCTGTCGGCTCTTACGACACCCATGGGATGATATGGGGTGGTGACATTTCGTATTCTTAATCCGTCACCACACGGACTTTAATTCAAATATAATCGAATTACTAAAGCAGATGTAAAATGTATACATTTTAAATAATTTATTTAATTTTATTTACATATGATACATAATTATTTTGGTCATAGACATCATCTTTCTAATCCTAACCATTTAAGAGTTATTTAAGTTCTAAGCTTCAAAATATTTTAGAAGCGATTATCTCAAAGTTTCATTTTTGTTAGTTAGTGAGATTGCGGTCCACAACGACGAAATACCTATTTGTTTCCGACGTTTCGCTTGTCTTGCACCGAGCGTGGTCACAAAAAATAGGTATTATTTATTATATATTTATTATACCTTAAATAAAATAATTGTACGTTATTAAGACCCGCTAATCTATTTTGTATGAACAATTTTTTTGTTCAATTTTCTAAAATAAAGACTGATTGAGCACAATTTATCTTTTTCTTAATTCATACCTTAGTCGGTTAGCCATTTTAAAAACTTATGAAAGTCTAATGTATGTATGTAAATATGTATGTATAATTTTATAAGAATTAATCACAATGTGCTTTCGCATTGTATAAAAGAGCTTATTGTATTTGTTATAGATAATTAACTTATTACAATTTCCTTGTTCTTCTGCCATAAACCAATAGCCGGTTATGTCATATTGGCTCCTCTTGATGAATAGAAAAAGCACAGGTATGCTCTTTTTCTTCAACAGAAATAAAATAAATGGTGCAGTTAAATCATTTGGGTTGGAACTCATTAATTGAGTTGTTTTCATTTACGACGTTTTTTCCTGTTAGTATAATTAGGACCATTTGAGGGTAAGCGACAGTAAATAGTGTAAGGCGTGTGATTTGTTTTAATTAACAATGTCATTTTGTAGAGACCTAATCAAAAACTATATGGTTACATTTTTAAACTTTTGGAACGTACAGAAAATTTTCTATGATTTTTTTTCACTTATTTTGAACTTTAAACTACTCTCCTGTAAAGTTTGTAAAGTGGCGGTTAGCCTCTTTTGGCCGTAAGGCATCGATATGTATCTGTTATTTAAAAATGTATGTATTTTTACTGTTATTATTTATGTATAAAAAAAAAGAAATATTTAAAACAAATGTAGTTGGATATTAAATTATTTTTATTTTGTACGTTTTTGGGAGTTGTTATTATTGTTATTTTTATGTTAATTAATCACTAAAATATTCATTTTTATTATAATATGGTTATTGTAACAGTATATTAATTTATCACTAAATATTTATTAATACTATAATATAATTTACTTGATAATAATTTTCTTAATTTATTGTTAAAACTATTTAATTTGTCCTCATTTCTTAGAGTCTCTGGTAACTTATTATATATTTTTATTGACATGACTAGAGTACTGGAGGAGTGCATTTTAAGTTTTGAAGTTGGTAGGTTAAGTCTATTCTTGTGTCTCAGTATGATCTTTGATTGGATATCTTCTCTCTTAGTATAAAGATCCGGATGTTCACGTACAAATTTACATAGTTTAAAGATGTATAGGCAAGGTAAACTGAGAATTTTTAGCTCTTGGAAGTAGGGTCTACAGCTATCTTCTTGGTTAATATTTGTTAATATTCTTATTAGTTTTTTCTGTAGAATAAATAATGTAGGTGCATCAGTGCTGTTACTCCATAAGATAACCCCGTACTTTAGTCATGCGTATGCATACGCGTAATATGTGACCAGTGCTGTTTTGAGGTCTGTAGTTTTTTTAATTTCACGTAGGGCGTATATAAATTTGGAAAGTTTGGCTCTTACTTTATCTATATGTGGTTTCCAGTTTATATGTGAGTCGATATCGACTCCTAATAATGTTGCCTTGTTAACCACTTCTATAGTATTATTTTTGTAGAAAACGTTTATATTTAATGATGTTTTTTTGTCGAGGGTGAAAGGTTATTATTTTCGTTTTTTTTAAAGTTAATTTGTAAGTTATGTTCTGTCATCCAGTTTGTTGTGTCTTCTAGTAGGGATTGTAATTTGTCGTTTGGGTTAGTGTTACTGTCACATGAGGTAATTATTGATATATCATCTGCGAATCATATACCTACATTGTTCTTTTATGTAGTTTGGAAGGTCGTTTATATACAGAAGCCATTTAAGAACGCCAACACATTAGTGAAAATTTGGTTTCGGTTCAAAGATATTGTCGGGCAGATAGTGTCGGTGATACTGCGGACTTAGCTCGCAGTTCACGTTGCTGTGTCATAAACAAAATATTATGACTGTTGAATAAATATTGGGGGTTGTTTTTAATAAATTATTACGCAAAGTAAGGTTTCTGAATGACTGTGTTGGTTATTGGGTGTCGCAAGTTTATCTGTATAATTATCAAATTCTTGCATTACTGAATGGCAGACAACGCACAGCAAAAATTATTGGGCGCAAAAACTGAGTACGTCAGTCATCTTCTCACAAACATAAGTATAAGTCGTTAGTTCAGGCTTAGAAATACATATTATATTATATAATTATAGTCTTTCGACTGTGGGTCAAGGGGTTTCGACTGCAGTTCACCCATTTTCTCCTTCTACTACCATTTGTTTCTTCGACATCATCATGTGGGCGTAAATTGTCGGGTTAAGAGATGGTAAGTAAAATAATCGTTGTGTATAACTCGTATTATTAATATTACTTACAGTACAATCAACAATTATTACAATTTCTATCAAAAACTAGCGTCCACCGTTCACGTGGCTGCGAGCGCCTGTTCAGCTGTTTCAAGCTTGATTCCTATTCGAAAAGTGACGGCCTGGCCCAGCCTGGCCAGTGCTCGATGTTCGCTATGGGCTTGACATTTCGGCTATGCCAATGAGGTCAGAGGCCAATGAGGTTTGCCTACATATATGTACTTACTTCATTGTGTAATATAGCTTCTATAATAGTGGTAGCCAACTGCACCGTACACAGTGTAAATGCCACCATTTCCTACAGTCCCCTTGGTTTATCTGTTTGTTTGCTTGGCCTTGACGTATTTATCTATACCTAGTTGTCTCATTCTTCTCCTTAGTATTTATTTATCAAAGTATGCCTTGCCAGCCATCCATCCATTCATACTGACATTGAATTGTACATGACTTTCATATAAACCGCTATAATATGCGGTGATAGTAGTTCCATTCCAATTTCATTTCTGCATTTTCTTGACTACCATTCCTTCCTTTACAGTTTTACAGTTTTGCAGTCCACTAATGGATTAAGGCCTCTCCTAAATTGCTTCACAAAGTAGAACTGTGAGTTAGTAGGCTTGACGTGTTTATATAGGGTTTGGATAGTTTTTGATGTGTAGTTTACCGTCTCTTCACAATGATTCTACATTTTAATTTTGCTTTTTTACCGACTTCAAAAAAAGGAGGAGGTTCTCAATTCATCGGCATCTTTTTTTATGTATGTTCCCCGATTTTTCTAAGACGCCTGGACCGATTTCGAAAATTCTTGTTTTGATTGAAAGAGTATACCTCCTAGTTGGTCCCATGATCGTCAAGTCAGGATCTGATCATGGAATCCTGAAAAAATCGGAGGAACTCTTCATATTTTATAAGCACATTTGAAGCGATTTGACGATAACAACCTAATGCCGTCGAGTTTGGGCTCGTTTGAGTCGTCTTTACATAGACTTTGATGCTGGATGATTTCTATGGTCTGATGATAGAGCTGGAAAGTAACCATGAGATCTTTGTGATACAACAACCCAATCTCATCGAGTTTAGGGTCGTTTAATTCGTCTTTACATGGCCTTTGGTACTGGATGTTTTTCAGGGTCTGATGATGGAGCAGGAAGGTGGCCATGGCATCTTTGTTATACAAACGCGCAATCCCATTGAACTTGGGCACGTTTGATTCGTCTTTACATGGACTTTAATGCTGATTGTTTACCAAACTCTGATGATGGAGCAGGAAGGTGGCCATGTGATCTTTGTAATACAAAGATGCAAACCCATTGAGTTTGGGCTCGTTTGATTCGTCTTTGCATGGACTTTAGTGTTGAATATTTACCAAACTCTGATGGATGGAGCAGGAAGGTAGCCATGGGATATTTTTAATACAATTACGTAATCCCATTGAGTTTGGTCTCGTTTGATTCGTCTTTACATGGACTTTAGTGCTGAATGTTTTCCAAAGTCTGATGATAGAGCAGGAAGGTGGCCATGGGATCTTTGTAATGCAATAAGAAAGAAAAATGCTTTTATTGTGTCACACACGCCGCACAGTCACAATAATTACAGCTTTACTTATCTAAAATGAAAATAAACAATTTTATAAAAGTTCTTATGTTTGAACGTATGTGTATACGTTCTTCTTCTCTTTTATACGATTTGTTATTGCTTTGCCAATTTGTACTTATTAGTACAAATTGGCAAAGCAATAACAAATCGTGTAACAGATACGTAACTGTCAACCTACATTGACATGTCATGAACGTCATGACTTTTTCTACGTGGCACCACGTGCTTTGCCACGTATACTAATTAAGTACTAATTAAATATACAAAACATAACAACAAAAGTAATGAGAGCTCTACGTCGTGTGTCACAATTGCGGCTGGCAATCAGCAAACACTGGGAAGGTCACGACGGACCATCTCAGTACTAATCTTCCTTGCCATCCACCTATGCCAGTGCCAGAGCCATACAACCACTGCACTGTAATTTTAAACAATCTTAAAATCCTAATTATGCAACTGTTTAAGCTTACTATCTAAAAAATTATAAACAAGATATGAAAAACATATACATGCACAACTGCCTTACAAAAATCAGTTAAGTATACAACATAATATAAATAACAAACAACATAAATTATTACCATAATACCTATGCTAATAAGTAATAATTGTTAATTTAGATCCTACACCGATGCTGGAACTGAACTGCTAGCATTTTGTACCTAGAATATATGCAGGCTCATAGGAAGATACTGCCAGGAGCGCTGGAAGCTAGTGGACTATAACTTTTAAGGTAGATACCTACTTAGTAGGCATTTAGACTCCAAAAAGTTTTGCTCCAAAACCAATTATTTTTTGCTTTTTAGTTCCTTAGTGATTTTTTAAGTAAGTTTTTTTTTTATTTAAAAATAAATTTTATTGTATACTTAGTCGTCTCTATTGACACCCACAAAATAAAATGGGATAGTGAAATTGTGTATTCTTAATACATTACTGAAATAACTTTCCTTACAAGATATCAGAAGCAAATTGTTGTGAGTAATACCAACTCAAAATAAGGCAGTTATAAGACATGTTCGGACCAAATTAGTACACAAACGGAAAACTTTTTACAGTCCAAGTATAGCAGCAACATATCCGTCCGTCTGTACGTACTGTAGAAACTAATAAACGAAGTGAGCGGTGAGTTTGGGAGTTGTCTCGATTTTGTGTTCATGTACCTACACTTGGTAGAAGGTAAAGGCTTTGGCGAATTCTCAGTGGAAGCTATAAACAAGAGATCTACATGTACAACTTCTCCGTGTCATGTAACTAGTAACATTTTCGAGCAATGGACTTCGTTTTATTTGTATTTACAACTTCGATCATTCTTGAAATGATATATACAGTATACACGGTAACACGACAAGCTAGACACGTTGACCTTTGTACCGTTCTTATGGCGCAGGATATCTATACACATAAATAAAATTGCAGTGTCTGTTTGTAATGAAATAACCGCTTTTTACTAAATTCATATGGATGTATACACGGTACATATTCCGAAATGACATTTTTTACAAGTTTCGGCTGTCTGTCTGTTTGTTTTCCTTAATCTGTGGAACGGCTGGAACGATTTTGACGGGACGTTCACTGGCGGATAGCTGATATACCAAGGAGTAACTTAGGCTAGAAATCAACCGGGAACGCGAAGTAGTTCCGTCAGGACGCGGGTGAAACAGTTTTAAAGAATTAAAATCGTAGTGCATCTGTATAGTTTGACTTATCTTTGTGATTTACATATTATGAAGATTATGTAGATATGAGAAATCAACTTTTAAAAAAAATGCCAGTTGCACGTTTGATTAATAATTACCTATCTCACTGGTCTCAATCGAGTTACAATCTGAAAGTAAACTTGCAATACAGTCTATATGGTACGCCGTTTCGGCATGGTTTACACAAGCCATGCTCTTGGTGGTGACTAATGCCTGTTAGTAGTTTTAGTACATTCTCATCTGTACTTTACCAGCATGTACTTTCTGCGTAGCGATTAGGTATTAGTTTGAACAATGTTGATTGAGGTATAATCATTCTTAATGTAGGTATAAGTAATGTAAACCTGTTCATTCAAAAAGCTCACTCCTCAACAAGCAAACTCCACGCGTTATTAGCACAAATTTTATACGATTAGCTCAAAAGGATTGATTTCAATCACCTTACCATTCAACACAGCGTGTAATCCTCTACCCACTCCAATTAACTCTCCGAAACCATGGACCTAAACATCCTTCCAAACTAGCCGCCGCCAGAATAAATTAGAAAGGCATTAGCATAAGCCTCTAGCTCGCTAGTCTAGGTACAGGCAAGTTGGTCATAACCACAGTTAGACCCCAACTATTTCGAACTGATCTAATTTTCCAGCCAAATTGCCGCTACATCAGACGGCCGTCTACGCCGCTCGCCATTTTATTGAGAACTCTTATGTTGTATATAGAATACGTTTGGTTAAATATACATTTTAGTTTAGTTCAGTGTTTCAAATACTTTATTGGAGTTTCGTTTGTTTTTTTATGTCATAAGCGGCATATGAGCAGACGGATCGCCTGATGGTAAGCAATTACCGTCGCCCATGGACACAAGCAATATCAGAGCCGGCACAAGTGCGTTGCCACCCTTTGGGTTAGGAAAAGGGATGGGAGGAGGAGTGGGATGAGGGAGAAGGAATAGGGGATGTGGCCTCCGGCACTCTCAGTCACCGAGCGAAACGCAACAGTTTAGGTACTGTTACTTTATGTCGATTTTCTGTGACAGGGTAGTACTTCCCCGGTCGAGCCGGCCCATTCACGCTGAAATCAGCAAGGCTCTACCTATGACATAGTGCAGATAGGCGTCGAGTAGAAAAGTTGGATGCTGTATTATTTTAGCTTATCCTAAATGAAGGGTTTGAGTAATCTCCTGAATCGTGAAAAAAGGGTTGCCTAATGCTACAATTTGCCAAGGATTCAGGAGATTTTATATAGTGGTATAATTATTATTGGTTTAAAGTTAGTGTTTGTTTCTCACTATGTTCTTGACTTATAGAAAACAGATTTGGTTAACCTCAAATCCTAGATAATATAAAAGAGTAAGTAGGTATAAAATGAGTAGGTACCAAACGAAAAACGCATAAAAAGTGTTTTTGGCTTGCTCGTAGTTATTAATGTGCCATTCAGGCATTAAAAAAAGATAGCAAAGCCAAAAGTCGAGATATCGAACGATTAGGTGCACGTGGTTTATTTCATTTGTACTACCTTTTATTTTCAACATAGTATGATAGTGTTATAGACGATATCCACCTATCGCAAATGTCTATAACAAGCTGATAATACAGACAGAGTTATAAAGCAATGCACTGTATGACGACCCGGTAGCGTAGCGGGAGTGCAAACGTTCGATTCCCGCTCAAGTCAAACATTTGCGTTCATGAACACAGATGCTTGTCCTGGTCTGACTAGATGATGATGTGTGTATGTGGTACAATATTATTATATTATACTATATACTGTGAAGCTCCCCGCACCCACTCAAATCGACTTACAAATCCGTTTTGCAATGCAGTCATATATTCCTAATCCATCATGATAATCTATCGGTATTGCATCGATATCGGACGACCGGTTGGCGCAATGGGAGTGTAAGCGACTGCTACGCCGAAGGTCGCGGGTTCGATTCCCGCGCAAGTCAAACATTTGTATGCATGAACATGGATGTTTGTCTTGGTCTGGGTGTTTCTATGTATAATATGTATGTACTTACAAAAAAAAAGTATATACCTATGTATGTTTATCCATTGTCTAGTACCCATAGTACAAGGTCTGCTTAGTTTGGGACTAGACGGTGTTGTGTGAATGTGAAAAAAAACATTTCACCAATTACCTATACTTACCTATAATGTGCAAAGGACCAAAGTCATCGGATATTCTTCATACGCGTAGGAATATATTTGCTACTGTCTATCACTCATCTTGGTCACCAGTTAGAGTCACCGTTGGCTACGGATCTTATTATCCGAGTCTACTATCTGTTCGCTTTATTCTATTTACGGTTTCTACAGTTTTACAATCAACCGCCGATGTTAAAAACATACGTTTGTTGGAATAGTTGTTAAAGTAAAGCGGCCGCGGCGGCGTCTTTAGTGACTCGGAGGTTATATAACCTAGTAACATAATGTTAAACTCACAAGTAATAAGAGAAAAGCCAAATATTTTCATACTACCTTACTTTTATTAAAGTTCTTGCACGAATAACTTATGCTTGTTTTCTTTGAAAGATATATTTTGGCGAGTTTTTCGACAACAAGAACTTCTACTATGAAATATCTTGCTTTGAAAACTGTTAATATAGGAAACATTCTAGCCATAAATTTGCCGAAAGCATAATTATTGTTACGGACGGGGTAACGGGATTGGAAGGAAACACCGAGTAGCACTGATGACACTTTATTCAACTTGACACACGACACGCCGTTTAATTTCGACGCAGACAGCACCAACACTAGCGTCTTTTGCACTGCACTTTTCACTGCACTTCACTGTACTTTACTGCACTATACTTTCACTTCACTTTTTTACTACTTCTTCTTTCTTCCTTTACTTCTTCCTTTGCTTCTTCACTTTACCACTTTTCAACTTAAACTGGCGCTTAGCGTGTCTACACCGCCTTATATACCCCTAAGAATGTTCTAGATCTACTAATTTCGATTGTCTTTTCGTTATTCAATTGTTTTTCCATCTCCTGTCTCTTTTTAATTTTTCCATTCCTTCTTGAAGTTTCTAGAATTTTCTAATCTTTATTCGAAATATTTAAATTTGTGTTTCCATCTCCTGTCTCTTTTTAACCTTTCCATTCCTTCCTGAAGTTTCTAGAATTTTCTGATTTTTACTCAAAATATTTAAATAATCTTTTAAATATTTGCCAAATATTCATAAACATTTTCCAAATTTCATAAAAACCATAATCCACATAACAGTTATCACTGGGATTTGAACCCACGCCTTCAGAACGTGAACGGAATGTGTTATCCGCACGGCCATCGCCTTGTTGTCAATGGATACTGAATTTGGCGAACACTTGACAAAATGTATACGTCATCGAATTAAAAACTCATTTCCAAATAATAAAATAGACTTCAAACCTCTTTGCTAATTATTGTGTTTCGTGACGACGGTTTGACGTGACATCGGCCGTCACACTACCCCCCTCTAAGACATGCGCGTCCCGCGCATCCTTAAACCCAAAATACACCGCTCTCCTATCGACATGAACCAAATAATTAAACTTCGTAGCTATAAACGCCTGTGATCTATGTGTTTTTGCTTTCTTTGAGGCACAAAACTTTCCCCATGCTACCACCTTTCATTGGAATTTCCACATCTCCACACTTAAGTATACCAACTTTAATGTCTAATCTGCACTGATGATCTCTAAAGAAATCCAGCCCAACAATACAGTCGTCTACGATGTCTGCAATTACCGCTCGTTGCCAGTAAAGGTTGTCAGCGATTTTTATAGCCACCATCTGTTCGCCTTTAACTGGGATGTACTGACCGGTAGCCGTCGTCAGTCGAGGTGAAATTGACGGCGTTAGAATCTTTCCGTTCTTTCTTGTCAAACGAGTTCCTATAACCGTTCGTGTCGCACCGGTGTCCAGGGTCAGCGAACATAGAACGCCATTGACTGCTCCATCGATAGTTAAACCATTTCCATCCGTGCGTTGTCGAATACGAACTTTCGGAGCTTTCCGTCTTCTGATCAGCGCTTGCATTGAAGTCTTGGCTGTAATTGCTTCCTGATCATCTTTCAATACTTGAACACTAGCGTCAATCTTACGTCTTTCTGCTACATGTTTCGGACAGCTACGCCTTAAATGTCCGGGCTCTCTACAGTTATAACACTTTAGGACAAAAGATCTGCGACCAGTTCTCTCTACTTCCGCTGCAATAACCCTGTCTCGATCACTCGTAATTTCTCGTCGAAAAGCCTCCACTTCTAGAGCATGTGCTAATGCGTCTTTAACATTGTTGTGGTGTTTTAGGCGCACGGCAGCTCTAACTTCATCATCATAAATTCCGTCGATGAACGCCTGGAGTCGCATGCTTTGAACTTGTTCCACGGGTGTCGACTGATAAGCTTTTCGCACCATCTTCGTCACTTCCATCGCCCACTGCTGCAAGGATTCAATCGAATACTGACGGCGGTTGCGTAACTTGGCTCGGAACACATATTGCAAGTGCGCATCTCCGAACCTGGATTCCAGGGCCTCAATAACTTCTTCGTAAGTGGCGTACTTTCCCACGGCCTCAAGCACTGATAATGCATCGCCGCTCAACGCGAGGATAAGTGCAAACTTGGCCTGATCGCTATGCCAACCGTTGCTGATAGAGGCGGCCTCAAACTGCATCCTGTAGGCCTCCCAGGACGTGGTTCCATCGAATGATGGCACTTTGAAATAACCACCAGAACTAGATGGGTTTACGGAAACCGAAGGGCTGTTGGACTTCATCTTCTTTAACTCCTCCTCCATCGTAGCCAAACGGGACTGAACTGTTGCTATTCGCAACTGTGTTGCCTCCTGGACAGCCGATATAGCTTCAAACCTCTTCTCTATCTCGGAAATCTTGCGAGCGTTTTCTATTATGCTATTGTGAATGTCATTCTGGCTCTGCATTAATTCGCTGTATTTACGCACTTGCTCTATTTCCATCTGCTCGATTTGATTTTGGAGATGCTGCAAGGTTAGCTGCAGTTGAGATTCGAGTTCTTGCGAGGTCAGCTCAACTTGCGATTGGAGTTGCTGAATATCTGAAGCGAGTCCTTCGAGAGATAATGTGTAAGCCGCGCTTTCAGCTGAAGACACTCTTTCTCCGTGACAACCTTCCTGCAAAAGTGTGCTTCCCGTTCTCACTTCAATTTCCGGGCTTGAACACCCTTGCTCCTGAACAATTCTCGCACGTTGACCCTTCCTTGGCATTGCTGAAGCCTTCGAACCTTCCAATCCCACTTCTGACACCAATTGTTACGGACGGGGTAACGGGATTGGAAGGAAACACCGAGTAGCACTGATGACACTTTATTCAACTTGACACACGACACGCCGTTTAATTTCGACGCAGACAGCACCAACACTAGCGTCTTTTGCACTGCACTTTTCACTGCACTTCACTGTACTTTACTGCACTATACTTTCACTTCACTTTTTTACTACTTCTTCTTTCTTCCTTTACTTCTTCCTTTGCTTCTTCACTTTACCACTTTTCAACTTAAACTGGCGCTTAGCGTGTCTACACCGCCTTATATACCCCTAAGAATGTTCTAGATCTACTAATTTCGATTGTCTTTTCGTTATTCAATTGTTTTTCCATCTCCTGTCTCTTTTTAACCTTTCCATTCCTTCTTGAAGTTTCTAGAATTTTCTAATCTTTATTCGAAATATTTAAATTTGTGTTTCCATCTCCTGTCTCTTTTTAACCTTTCCATTCCTTCCTGAAGTTTCTAGAATTTTCTGATTTTTACTCGAAATATTTAAATAATCTTTTAAATATTTGCCAAATATTCATAAACATTTTCCAAATTTCATAAAAACCATAATCCACATAACAGTTATCACTGGGATTTGAACCCACGCCTTCAGAACGTGAACGGAATGTGTTATCCGCACGGCCAACGCCTTGTTGTCAATGGATACTGAATTTGGCGAACACTTGACAAAATGTATACGTCATCGAATTAAAACTCATTTCCAAATAATAAAATAGTCTTCAAACCTCTTTGCTAATTATTGTGTTTCGTGACGACGGTTTGACGTGACATCGGCCGTCACATTATTATAACCGAAAATCATGCTCTCTAAGCATAAATATCTGAGAGATATGCCTTCGCTGTATAATAGGTAAGAATTTTAGTATCGCCGTTTACTAGCATTGACTAGACACGTAAACAGGTTAACAGCCGGTACTAATATCCGATTTGGCTACTAGAGATCTTAGTATTACTTTACTCTATGCTAGAGATACATATTTGACGTAACTGCCATACAAAATATGTCAAATAAGTATCTCAAGTAGCCAAATTCATGGATAGATTGAATTTTAAAACCTGCTGTAAGTTGCTAACTTCAAAAAACTATGCTGCATAATATATTTGTTTATAAAAAAGTGCTGTTTTACGCCAGCTATGTTAAATACCCGATATCTGTGTTCTCTAAATGTAGTTAGCTTCTAACAATTTTCTCGTGTTTTTTTACTAACCGAATCTGCAGACAAGTCGCTCTCCTGGGAGTATAACAACCGCGCCTCATAAAATTCTACCGTTCTAGGAGCAGATTTTTTTACGAGAGAAAGTAAATGTTGTACGATCAGACTAACTTTCAAATAAAAAAAACTGACATTGTAAGCAGACCATCGAAAGACTGTTGATAGAGATATTAAAAATGACTGTATTCAAAACTAAATTTTAAACGATGATAAACAACTTTTTCGTTGGTAGACTATGTACCTACAATGTTTTTATTCAGTATTATAATAATTTTCCTGTCTTCTATTATAGCATGGCATAAATTTATAAAATGTTTGGTTACTTGTAGTTTACACTAAAAAGCATGTAGAGGGGTACATTTTAAAACTTAATAAACTTGATTAGGTACACTTGCGGTAGTGTTCGATGCAAACAGGATAACGGATGGATGATGAAGATCCTACGTTCTTGCTACGGCAGCGATAAAAAATTGCAAAAACATCTTACAAGAAGCCTAACATCTCTATATCTGAGATTATAATACTACCTATTATACCAAATCAAAAAGACTCAGACGCATAAAAATTTATAAAAACTAAATTTTGACATCTCAGATGATAAACAAGTCTACATTATAATATCATACCTAATGAAAATAAGCAAACATACTCGAACAATACAAACTCCCAAATTACCCTCAAGGAAGGATCCCAATACACTATACAAGTATAAGTACAAGTCAGCAATAATACCGGACGCAACTGAACATTTGTATTGTTAAAAGAAAAATATACATCCAGTGAAGAGAATTTCTTTGCAAATATATCCTCTAAAATATCGGAAGCGAGACTTCGTTGCCTGAGGCAAAAGGTTATTGAATTTTGCGCCGGTGGACAAGTTTAAAGACGGAAGCGTTCCGATATAGCTATGTATTTGATAGATGTTGTTCAAAGGTATCTTTGACGACCGGTTGGCGCAGCGGGAGTGTAAGCGACTGCTACGCCGATGGTCGCGGGTTCGATTCCCGCTCAAGTCAAATATTTTTGTGCATGAACATGGATGTTTGTCTTGGTCTGGGTGTTTCTATGTATAATATGTATGTATTTACAAAAAAAAGGTATATATGTATGTTTATCCATTATCTAGTACCCATAACACAAGCTCTGCTTAGCTTGGGACTAGATGGTGATGTGTGTATGTGGTAGAATATTATTATTATTCTCTTTATTTACATAATTCTCCTATTTTTTAAATTTTTAAATATAACACTCTAAAAAAATAAAATGACATTTAAAAATATAAAAATAGCTTCCCACCAACGACGGGAATAGAATCCAAGTCACCGGCGGTTAGGGCTCCAGACATAGGAATTTCTGCACAATGCGTGCCGTTTGTAGAATTACTGCCTTTTGCATCAAACTCTTGACCCAGCTGCCTAGTTTCAACCTCTCTAGATGGCGTTCGAGGGTTTTTGCTATAAGTCCATTAACGGACACAACTATCGGAACAATGATTGCCGAATCAATATCCCACATATCGACAATCTCGTGAGCCAAGTCCAAATATTTTTCTTGTTTGTCTTTTTCTGCTTTCACGAGATTGTCGTCATGTGGAATAGTGATGTCAACAATCATTGCGCGGCGCTCTGATCGATCTATTATCACAATATCAGGCCTGTTGCAAACAACGGTCCTATCTGTGACAATAGAATGATCCCAGTACAGTGTTGCATGACCATTCTCGAGAACTGGCTCAGGGATGTACTTGTAATATGGCACTTCGACGTCCACAAGCCTGTATCTCAGAGCGAGTTGCTGATGTATGATCCTGGCTACTTGGTTGTGTCTGTGCAAGTACTCGCTATTAGCAAGACGAGAACACCCGGAGACTATATTTCTGAGGGACTCACCAGGTCGATTGCAAGCCCGACACACGTCTATTGTGCCGTCCCTCATGATATATCTCCGGTAATTTCTCGTCTTGATAACCTCATCTGCAATTGCACAGACAAAACCTTCGGTTTCCCCGAAGAAATTACCGAAACGTAATTAGTGTTATTATTATTATTATTACTTTATGCTTGCTGACTTTTCTTTGGCTGGTCTTGCTTGAGTTTAACATTGACCATCTTTTACACTACTTTTTTAGGATTTTATTAGGTTTGCTGTTATTTCAGAGAAGCTGAAACATGTGGACGGTGTAGCATTATATCACTATCTTCTGACGATTTGTTTAACTTTATGGAAACCTTTGTCGCGGGAAAACTGGGGTGACATTCGTCTTTATGTTTTTATTATCAAAATTATTATAAAGCCTCCGTCTTTGCCCCCATGATCAAGACATCCTATCAACAATCTATAATTATCTATTGAAATGCAAACTGGCACTTAACAGATAGTAAAAAATCACGCATACTTATATCTTCGTTGGCGGAAAAACGATTAGAAATCGTTTTTCTGCTCGCAGATATTATGCTCTTTAAATAATAATATGATCGGTATTGCACCAATATCTTGCCACAGTTATTTTTAATCAAATACTTGCGGTATCAGCGGATGTAGTTACTTTAACAAAGAAATAGTTGGGCGTTTATTTTGCAGAATTATTTTTACTTTTCTCAAAGCCTCGATTGCTTGGCTATTGAAACTCCTTGGTCAAATGTAAGCTTTTTGGTTAAGTAATAGTCATTGAAATAATGAATTCTTAGGAGTTTGCAGACGCTCATCAACTACTTGAGACTCTTGATAGGTCAACTTAATATCTTACACATACATACATACATATCGTCACGCCTTTTATCCCCGAAGGAGTAGGCAGAGGTGTATTTCTACACACACTTTTCGCCAGATATATTTTAGCTTCACGTAATAAGAGGCGAGCCTATTGCCGTACCGGGCACATTTCCAGACTCCGTGCTGCTACTGAGAATTTTGTGACAGAAAAACTCAATAACCTGCCCGACCCAGGAATCGAAACCGGGACCTCCCGATCCCACGCGCACATTTATGCCGGGAGACCAACGAGGCAGTCGTATAGGGTTTGATGTCGAGTTTTCCGTCTCTACGCAAAGATGGTATTTGCATCGTGTTATCCCTTAGTCGCCTCTTACGACACCCACGGGAAGATAGGGGGTGGTGACACTTGTATTCTATGCCGTCAACCACACTTAATATCTTATACTTGACAATTTTGATTTAACTTCTTCTGTCTACTAAAAGGCCACATCTGTTACTATTTTAGTCATTGTCGCTGTTTGTCAAATAACACACTTTAAGGGTTAAAGCAAAATATTTGTAATGAGTTTCTCCCAGATAAGTATAATTATCTATGCGAAACTGGATGTACATTTATTTTGCCGGTCATAAGACAAAAAATATATAAATAGATTTGAATTTGCTTTACTTATTATTTCTAATCACGTTTTTTTAAAACAGCGCTCTTCTAGGAGTATATGATATACTCCTAGAAGCTCTTCTAGGAGTATATCATATGTCGCTGGGGGACTTTACAAACATTCAAGTAAACATAAGCGGACGTTTAAACCACAACGTCACACTTGCGTTCAAGATTATCTCATCTCTGTACTTAATTTTTCTTCTCTTTAAGTAGTTCATAATTACAGTGTCTCCGTGGTCCAGTGGATAGCATAGCGTCTACTGATCGGGAAGGTCCCAGGTTCGGTTCCCGGTACGGGCAACAGGTTTACTGAGTTTTCCCAATTCTTACTAGCAGCACGGAGACTGGCTATGCTAAATAAGGCTTGCCCTCTATTACATGTTACCTACTTTATAACATGGCGGAATGTACGCGTAATATTACACTTCAGCCTACCCTTCAGAGATACAGGCGTGAGTCTATACAAATCTAAACTTAAACGTTTAAGTGCACAAAGCTTTTCTAAAGTGAAAGAAGTAAGAGTTTGTATGGGATCTCATTTTCCTTGTAACGTCAGTTTCAGTCCTGTGGCCTGTGCTCCATATTCATGACACCGCTTCGCTTTGGTATTACAACTTTGAAGTATTTCAATATCCTGTGCCAGGAAGCACCGCTAACTACTGCCACCGTCTTGTGTTACAGTTTCCAACGGTTCTTATCAATCATCTATTGAGTTGGATTTAGATTTAGATTGGCGGATAACTTTTGAGTAATGTCTTTTGAGAAAGGAGAATGACAAGAGTAGGTACTATGTTTTCTAATACGTTATTGTGAAGATGTGATCATGTTTTTCATTTTTAGATAGTTTTTTTTGAGGAAATATATATATACCACTATTTTTTTATTAGTACAAAAACTTTAAGGACAGATTAGCGAAAATATTATTATCATATATGTGACGTAAGAATTTCATAATATCAATAAAGAGCAAAGTTATTATCATTTGTTTATTGTAGAAAACCTCACTTAAATCATAGTCATATTTTACAATCCATGTACTAATTCATTGATAATATTACATCCTGCTCATTCGCCTTCTCTCTGTCGCACTTATGATGTAGGTAGCCATAGAAAATAAAATGGAGAAAATAATAAATGTAGGTAGTTATTTTTTAATTTTGTTAATTCTACCCTCTCCTTCATACTTCATTCGGGCTTAGGACTGGTAAAATTTATCATTTAACAAGTAATTAAATACGGAGGTATGTAATTAGAAAGCAAACAAATATCAAAATAAAAGATGGTGTTCTGGACTAAAAGAAAAGAGTAATTTTGGCGTATTTATGAAGTTAGAATGATCTGCTATTTACAAATTATTTTATCATCATCATGTCAGCCTAGAGACGTCCACTGTTGGACATAGACCTTCCTCAAGGTGTGTGGAGAACACAGACCGATTTTGAGCCGCCCGCATCAAATTATTATTTACTTAAGTACGTATTATTTACTATACTTACAAGTATTTCCATTGTCCTTCGAAATGTCCACCACCGTTGTCAAAAGCATCCAATATGCACTGTTTTAATTGTTTGACACTGACCCGGTCACTTGTGTACACTCACAATACGATGTCCATGGGTACACAGCTGCACTCGCGATTTTTCCACTCAAAAAGTACGCAGGAAGCAAAGCTACATACTCCCGTGACATGAACTGATATGATAGGCCATCGCGTCGGGCAAACGTAGACAAACACTTAACTTTTGCAACGAAATTAGATACGCTCACTTTTGCTAGCAATTACATTAGTACTGTTTGTCGCATCGTCGGGGCGTGGCGCAGGCGCAGAGGGGCGGGGGGGGGGGGGGATTTATCAATGGTTCATTTTACTATGATAGTACACGGGTCGGTCATAGTATTAGTATTGCATTTACCAATTATCACGTATTTTTGTGGACAGTTTTGAGACAGTTTTGGGACTTAGTGTTTTTATTTTTCAACTACATAAATATGATCAGTTAAAGATACTTAGTGCCCTGTTAAATTTTTTGTACTAATTAAAAAATAGCGGTGTACAATACAGCAATAGAAGCAATATTTATTATTATCATGCAACATTATTAACATACTGAGAGAGATATTATATGAAACGTATTATACCTATCTGAATATTGTATAGAAGAATTTAGCATGAGAGATCGGGTTTCGACTTTCAGTCTTATCAGATTTGACAGAATATGAACCCTTCACAGAGCAACTTCCGTCTGACCTCCACTACCCAAAGAGACAGTGATTTTCGAAAGATAAAGCAAATAATATATTTTTATGGCTGTATAGTAAAGTAGTTCTCCTAAGCGAGCTAAAACGTATGGTATTGTTCAGATAACATAAATCATTACGAATCCTTTGAAACCGCATCGTCATTTCGTTTGAAACAATGTGATGTTTGTGGAATGTCAACACGTACCATAATGGGTCCCACAAAACACCCGACGTGTCACATCCGGAACCCATTAGGGGTTTCGAAAGGCCCTATCATTTACACGGACAGGTAACACTTACTAGCTATTAAATAAAAGACACATATATTTCTGCTGAGCCTTAAAAGCACGGCTCGTGTTAAGATTTATATGTGGCCGTATGAAAATATATTGTTTGGCTCATGGCGGATGCTTGTTATTACATAAAGGAATGCTTCTAAAGCTTGCAATGAAGGACCTTTATTTTGATAATTATTATTTTTGTACAGTGTAAATGCTAAAGCCTGTAAATGTGCATTCAACGTTATTCTTTTAAAAACTTTGGCTTTGCTGATGGAACGAAATTGCAACAAGTTATTTGATTCGTGTTTACTCGTAATTGTAATTGTATTGGGTCTAGTAGTACTTTGTGTAAATTGTTTTAAATAACTATGGGCGAATACTTCATGCAAAATGAAGTGTATTCATCTTAAGAAGAAAATGTTTATAATAATAAGTTATGTAATAACTTATTGTCTAAAGAACATAGTACATATTATACTTAGGAAGCAAATGACTGCAAGCGCAGTCATTTAAGCGGTCGCCTCATAAGAGCTGTTCAGTTGTCCACAGCACAGTTTTACTACGGCGCGACGAGTCTGACGCACCACAGTAAAAATTTGTGACCTTTTTCAAGACACGGTTATGAACACCCGGGGAAGTCTCGGTTAAATACTCACTTTAGTAGTGTTGTAGACGCGTGTCGTTAACCTTGATGTAATGTTATTAGTTATCTTGATTTACGTCAATTTGAAAAACTATATTACAGTTTATGAGCCGCCACGAAGGCGTAAAGTACAGTACCAATACTTTTACGCTTCGTTCAGTGAGTGAACGTGCCGGAGTCTCATAGCCTATTCCTATACCTTATCCCACTCCTCATCCTTATCCTTCCCTACAGTAAGGGCGGCAAAGCACTGGAGTTACTCCTCTGGAATTGTTTGGCTCTATGGGCTGCTTTAATCGCTAACCATCAGGCGATCCGACTGCTCGTTTGCCACCGAAAAATAATTTGTCGTAAAAGACATGCTTTCAAAGACTTGAACGTAGCAGCACGACCCGGTGGAAAAGCGGGAGTGTAACGTGTGTAAGCCGCTTGTATAGCTCCATAAACACTACGGTTATTCGTAGGTTTTAAAGGCGACCGCACTGGACAGGACCAAGTCCGAAGATCGTGGTTGCGATACCCAATAGTAGTCAGGTACACTAACCGTCAACTAGCCAATCCTATACATAATATATGAGTAATTTTAAATCAATACAGAAAATATATTTGCAATTTAAAATCAAATCCCATTTTCATTTCTGTCAATGCAATTTACAATCAAAACTCGAATCATAACGCTTAAATTAGAATCATTTGAGTCAGTAGGCGTTTAATTCGTAATTTTATTTGTGACGGTGGCGTGGCATTTGGAACCCCACTCTCTAATGGCGGATAATTTCAACTCACAAGCGTGAAATAAATTCTTATATTAGCTTTGATATCATTTAATTATTTAATATTTACGTTTCTGAGTTGTTCAGTTTAGCCTTTGTATAAGTATAGCTTCGTGTTTGGTTGTTTTATTAAATTCTCATTTATTAATAGGGATATAGGCTGTTTTGGTTATTAACATTAATTTTAAATTGTGTTTTGAGATATATATCTATCACATTTAAGTTTGTTTTTAAGTATCCAATATTTGGCCATTGTTACAAGCGTCATTATGAAGGATGTGCTGAAGAACCAAACTTACCTTACTGCAGAAAAAAAGGTTCGTTGTGCAAATTCCTAAAGACAATTTAAAACTAAACCGAATTGATTAATTTATAAAGAAATCAGTGCTAAAATACACTGTAAGGAGATACATATCTGACATAAACTCTATACAAAATATGTCAAACTAGACGATGCCCGCTACACCCGCACTTTTTTTTTACTTACCCGTTTTTCCCGATCCCCTGGGATTTTTTTATATTAAATTTTAAAAACATCTGTGATGTCGTACTTTTTGCAGATGATACGTCACTTATTTTTAAAGTAGATAGGAATAGAAATCAATTTGATGATGTAAATAATGCACTATTACAAGTTACACAATGGTTTACAGCAAACAACCTAGTACTTAATTCTAGGAAAATAAATGCGTTAAATTTGCTTTACCTAACGTTAGATAACTGGGACCTAATATTTGATCTTTATACTTAATTAGACTTATATAATTACCTTTCATTTTCAGTTAATCTTTATATAATATTTCTAGTTCTTTTAATTACTGTTCATGTATTATTAGGTCATTCAACTTACTACATTTACATTTATTTTGCATTGTTGTTCCACTAATTTAATTAAAGTTTTACTGCACTGTAAAATGAAGATTACTCGTGATCATGGGCTGTAAACTAATGTTTTTGTAATTTTGTGTATGCATATACAGTCACTTCTGTAACATACATTTCCACCATAGTTCTGAACATGGTCGCGGGTTGCCTACATTATAAGTCGTAAGTGGATGCTCCTGTTACACAATATTCACATTGGAAGGCTAACTAAGACACTTAATTTAATAACTGCATTAATTTCTTAAGTATGATGTCTGTAACTATTTACTATTTGCAAGTAATTAAGTACAATGTGAAACAGTTGCAGCTCCTTACAAAAAAAAAATACATAATCTACCCTAATATTGGCGATTCAAAAGAGTGGCCAAGAGTTTTATTGCCCGTTCTTTCTCGTGGTTCTACCTATTGCTTTGCGAACGAGGCAGTAAATGTAAATGTAGAAGCATTAAGTAATTCGATTTAATAAATTGACGTTCATAAGCGTCGTCTTGTGACCTAGATGAATAAACGATTTTGACTTTGACTTTGACATTTCGAGAAGTCTCTTAGTGCATTTCTATGCTCTTCAAATTTCAGCTTCTTGGGTTCAATACTTTTAGCTGTAGCTTGTCTATTAGTTAGTCAGTAACGCAACAATTTTGAATATTTTGAAGATAGATAGCATATTGGGACTAGCCGTTAGTGAAACTACCTGTATAATAACTATATTATATATAGTATATTATATAGTAGCAGCATTGTTTATAGTATAATCGACAGCCCATAGAGTTCAATTGAATGAGTCAATAAAATAAGTTCAGTTTAATGCAAATAGAGTAGGCGCTTGGTAATCCGACGCTCGTCAATCCGGCACGCTCAGTAGTCCGGCACTCAACGACTCAGGTAACCCACTTGATAATCCGGCATTTGATACAGCTGAATGCTGGATTACAGAGCGGTTGCCTAATCTTTACAGTGAAGCAACGTGTTTGTTTTGATCTTACCATTTAAATAATATACTTAAGTCTTTTAATGTGGAAACCTTTTTATGACAAGTAGGATTTATTTCACATTTTATGTATAAAGCTTTGACTTCCCATAAAAAATAAAATCAATAATCCGGCATCGACGAAAAAAATGCCTGCCGGATTACCAAGCGCTTACTGTATATATAATTTTGCTAATTAAACCAAAGCTCAATAATTTAACAGCATAAGTTAATAATACAAAATTAATCTGGATTACTTGTTTTATTTGTTCAGCAATCAATTATGTAGGCAAGTAATAAATAAAAAAGAAAATGTGTTATGAATGCGAAAAGCAAGTATGACAATATTTCGAGGAGGCCTTTGCCCAGCAGTGGGTCAGCTTAGGCTATTAAAAAAGGTTCTTACTAGAAATAATAGAAACCGAAGACTGGGCACTTTTCTCTCGTCGGGGTAGGCAGAGGCAACAGAACCCTTGCTTCTACCCTTACAAACCTCACGTGCCTATAAGGACGGAAAATAACATGCCAATATGCGCCTCAATTCGTACGACTAATATTATATAAACTTGCGATGCAAAATCATATTCAAAGCAACCGCAGCCTAATTAGTAGGTAAAGCCTACTTAGCTAGAATTTTCGTTTTACCCTCAGTATACAGCAGACTATTTGGCATTGTTTATAATCAATCAATGGTACGGTTTAGTTGGCTGAGGTGAGAAACGTTATCATTGTTTTTGTAGGAACTAATAATAGGGATTTATTCTATGTTGCGACGGGATTTTACAAGCACTTAACCAGCGCGCTCATACATACACAATTACACAGGGTCTCATGGCTATACTGATCGAACCTACAATATGCAGTGCAGGGTTAAATGGCGAAACAATATCGCATCGCTGCGTCATTCGTGTAGATCAAGGAATTACATTTGAGTAAATAAAATAGAATTGTATAATTTTAATATTAGTTATGACGCTTTTGTGCTGTCTCGATACACGAAGTGGGCCCAAATAATGTAGCTAATCGAGTCTTCTACATGGCAATTATTTTGATCTATCTGACAGCCTCATAAGCACAAACCTCATCCACGCCTACAAAAATAAAACTAACATATAACATTGGAATCAAACTATAGGTTACGGATTTTATCACGTTATATTGGTTTCACTGGGTTATTAGATTTAAACTGAATGATCTAGAAACTACATTTTTTAAACTGTAAAATATAACACACGGAAAAATGGCTACCAAATCCTTTTCCTTCCACCTAAATGAGTCTTCAAAGTTCTTGTAAAAAATGAATGCAAATCACAAGTTCTAAAGAGTCAATTTAGAGAGAACCGGCCACCGCTCGTTTTTAATTAAGAGGTTCAAGGAAAAACAGATCTAAATGAAATCATCATCGATAAGCAAGCGGTAATTATCAATTTAATACGCACTTAACTTCGAAAAGTGCATAAGTGATGCGTGCCGTGGATTCGAACCTGAGACCCTCTGCGTAGCAGCCTGTTGGTCTCTCCACTTGGCTATCGCTGACAGGTAGATTCCATATATAGATCTGAATGTTGCAGGGTAGGTAATTTTGACGGGAAGATTCTATTTGAATTTTGTCGTCACAAAGCCATAGGATCTAAATGTGCAAGACGATATACACTGCCAATGAAACCTAACCCCTTTCAAAACTGATCACCAAAGCTAATACTCTAAGGCTAAAGCTCTCCACAAACGCGACATTATCTATTTACGGTACATAGATGTACGTGTAAATAATTTGGCGCATAGTGTCGCTATAGCGGGCTTCACAACAAGCTCCTCGGTCGCACCACGATATTAATCTTTGTCAGCACACAGCCGCTAATTAGATGCGAATTTATATCGCATAATGAGTCGGTGTGCCGCCGCCCTAAACAGCCGGCTGCAATCTAATGTGCGTGTTACGGTTAGTGGTGGCATCGGACGTTGGCAAGAATTATTGTAATAGACAGTGTTGTTTAGAAATTACAACTAATAATTATTATAAAATATGCCAAAGTGTGAATGAAATAATTATGCTTGCATTACACGGCAACGGCTGAACTGATTTTGAAAATTTCAAATGAAGAATGAAATAGTCTATTATTCATAACATATACACGGCAACGGCTGAACTGATTTTGAAAATTTCAAATGAAGAATGAAATAGTCTATTATTCATAACCATAACACAGTGTTTGCGAATCTTAGTTTATTTAAAAACGCATATTTTGAATCTTTTGTGACTAGCATGAACCAAAAATACATTTGAGACCTATGTGTAGTAAACCCTAATATAAAGAGTATCTTTTTCGTTCAATGTTTTTTCCATATAAAGTCGTGATTCTAGTTGATATAACTTGAAAACGACACAGGAAATATATTTTTTACCTTTATTCTATACTGCAATAAATTACTTCAACTGCATAATTTTGTTATAAATGCTAAAGTATTTATTATTGGCCAGCCAATCACTCTAGTAATATAAAGGCGCTGATACACTTGAGCATTCAAACCTGTAATGAACATTCTCGCGAATGTTACAAAACAAATGGGTGTGTTTTAGCGAGCATTCTCACGAACATTCGGGTGAGCCTTAGAATATAGATAAAACATAGAATTCGCGCTACAATGGCGGTTAAACCCAATATATTTACTTCACTTTGACTTATGATTCTAATCTAGGGAATAATCTTCGTAGTTTGTCACTCATTTTAACTTGACTAGTGGTGGGCTTACTCAGAATAAATATCGATAATGTTTACAATAGATTTTTAGATTTGGTTTCACTCAGAATTAATTTCAATACAAATACAAATACAAATAATCTTTATTCGTAATAAATAGGGTTTTTTACAAAGGTGTTGAAATATGACAGATCAGGCCTATTTAACTATATTAGAAATAGCATGCAAATCATTGTTTTATTTAGATTTATAATATCATCCTTGCTGCATAATAATTAACGTTATACACTCATAAATATATTGTTCATTTATTCACAAGCAATGACTAAATACAATAACAAAGTAAAAATAATAACATTGGACCCTCAACAATTCAATAGTTATAATATCTGTATTTTTAATTTCTACACAATTGTTCTTATATGATATTATTTACATAAAAATGGTCATTTCGAATCTAAGAACTCTTTAACAGAACAGAATGTATTTTCCAAAAGCCATTTTTTTAGTGCATATGAAAATTGCTTTAGCGGTAATCCTTTTATTTGTTGAGGTATCTTATTGTATACTGTTTTACACATAATATAGCAATTGTTTTGCAATTTATTTGTTTTTGGAACCAGATCTAACACCAATCTGTTAGGGTTTCTAATGTTCGTTCGACTTGTGACATCTTTGGCTTGTTTGAACATATCTAAGTTCTGTTTCACATATTTGCCAATCTCCAGTATATATAAACATGGCAATGGTAATATACATAACGATTTAAAATAAGGACGGCAGGATACATCAGGAGCAATACCGACTATAGAGCGTATACAGTGTTTTTGGGCCACAAATACTTTATTTATGTTTACTCCATTGCCCCAGATTAGCAATCCATATCTGAGCACTGATTCAACATATGCATAATAAGCTGTAATGGCTGTATCCTTGTTTGCAACGATTGTTAATAGTTATATAATAGAATGTTGATAAACTCTCGATCTCGATCAATAAATTTGAACGTAGGGACAGATACTTGTGTGATTTATTAAACCTGTTCAAATTAAAATCTGCATTTAATTATTTAGAAACGTCAATTGTTTAATGTATCTTACTCTTACTCTAGAAATAATTCATAAGTGAAACTGAAGTAAACATATTGGGTAAAACTGCTGTTGTAGTGCGATATCTATATTTTTTCTATATTCTACGGACTATTTGAATCTAGAGTGTTCGCTAGAATGATCGTGAAAATGTTCGGTTCGACAAAACAGGAAACGGCGAATGCTCGCTGTTCTGTTACTAGTGAATGCTCAGGTGTATCAGCGCCATAAGAAACAAGCGAAGGCAATTTCTAATGGCAAAATACTACCAAACAGACGTCTTAGTGCTCACTGAGACGATAAAAGAAATCTTTTACTTTACAGAATTTTGGAGTCGTCTGGTGGACTACTTCTAATTTGCTTCACAGTAGTCAAAAGGAGGATTTGACCTACTGCTCTACCGTAGCCCAGACGAGTTGGTACAGGGTTTCATGACAAGTTCTCCGTCTCTTAGCAAGGATACTTTTTTCTTACTATTCCTACCTTTTTTCGTAGTATTCATAATTCGTCACTACACGGTTTTCTTTTTCAACAGCATCGAAATTAAGTTGAAAATCGTGATCAGTATAATATACTCGTTTTACTTCTGTATGGAATAGAACGCATACATATGATAATGTCTTAATACCCAGAAAATAAACCCTTACCTTGCTCGCTTGCCTCCCATGGGACTCATAAGGTCTATTTAACCAAGTTTAACCCTATGACATTCCCAATTATATTAAAGACTGTCCTCCATGGTTGGTTGGACCGAATTAAGTTAAGTGACGGCACCACGGCCAGTAATTCGATGGGTCCCTAATTATATGGAAATTAAATGAGCAAGAAGGTAGAACTTAAGATAATTATGAGCAAGTTTATAAACAGAATCTTTGGCTTCGGTTAGGGTGGCCGAGAAATGAAATTATGACGGATAAATAGGAACTCGAAAATTTGGAATGAAATGTAGTCAGTTGTTGAGTTTGATGTGTTTATAACGAATGACCTGAAAATTTTTCAACAAGGACAATAATTAGAACTGACAATGGGAAAGAAATGTTAATAATAACGATGACATTTAGAACATTGACGACCATGGTATGGAAGATTGAGGCGAAGAGACACGCAGGTAAGTAATTATTAAAACAATGCCAAGATAGACCGTAAGAAATTAAACTTTCTCCACAAGTTATTATACTTAGTGGTATGATCAACTCCGCTTCAAGTAGAATGCATGCTATTAACAAAGCAAACTATTAATGGTAAAATTTACTTTTTAATGCAGGATAAATGGTTGTACAGATTTTTTTGTGTCTTTCTTAGTTAACTAATAAGAAAAAAAATAAAACGAAAATGAAAACTTAAAAATCGCAACAAAAATGTTAACTAAGTATGTATTTAGTTTCTTTTTTTTAAAAAGAGAACCGCCTTCAAAAAATCGACCCACAGAAAAGTGCGAAATAATTTTTACATACGCTACCCCCTAATCCTCTCAAATTTCCTTTCGAATTTCTCCCAAGAAACTAATTACTAAATTAAACTAAATACTTAGTTTTTGAAGTCGGTGCCAAACCAAATCCCTCTAAAATCCTATTGTTTGGCGTCATCTTCCAAACCAGCGCATTTTTTGAGGCTTTATTGATTTGATACATTCGTCGTATTATTTTCTCTGTTTGCCAGTATTCTTTTTGTTTTTGTTGGTTTGGCACCGACTTCAAAAACTAAGTATTTAGTTTAATTTAGTAATTAGTTTTTGGGAGAAATTCGAAAGGAAATTTGAGAGGATTAGAGGTAGCGTATGTAAAAATTATTTCGCACTTTTCTGTGGGTCGATTTTTTGAAGGCGGTTCTCTTTTTAAAAATAAGAGACTAAATACATACTTAGTTAACATTTTTGTTGCGATTTTTAAGTTTTCATTTTCGTTTTATTTTTTTTTCTTATTATTTTTATTTCATACTTTTTAGTGTTAGGTACTTCGTTCGTTTACTTCAGGTTTTGTGTTATTTACTCTTTTATTCATTTCATTCTTTTTACTGATAGGTACTCCATTTACTTTAAGTTCTGGGCTAATTAATAGTTTGTTTATAGATAGATTCTTCAATTATTTTAGTGATAAGTTTTCTGCTGGTATCAGACTGTAATCATGACTTTGACATAGGTACCTACTTTTATTCTGTGTGCCTATGGCCTTAGGCTTGATGCTGCAAGAGAGAGATGAGTCTAAGGAATCAGCCACATACGGAAGGACGCCTTCCGCAAATGCTGCTCCGGCTGATCCAAACAAATGCGGCGGACTTGTACATACTATTGAATTGGCTGTGAGCTCTCGTATTATGCTCCGGAGAAATATGTGAATAACGGATGGCTTAGCGAATGGGGCTATGGGTGTTCCGGTGAACTGCCTGACGTCATTTTGATATTATTTGATGATCCATCAATAGCATTGCGTCTTAAAGATGATGATGGATACATTTCCATAGCTCCAGTGACAGCGACCTATCAAGGCAATCGCGGTTATGGTGATATCGAGAGGTGGATGTTGCCAGTCATATTGAGTTGGGTTGTGATGGTATACAAGTTGCAAGGATGTACACTCAGTGCCGCGGTAATCGACCTAGGGCCTAAAATCTTTGCTAAAGGCCAATGCTATGTTGCCTTGAGTCGGGTAAATCCCTAAAAGGCATGGCTTTAAGTGATATTGCCTAGAACAAATTACTCAACCATCCCCACGACAACAGAGCCTTAATTCTTTCACCGACTTTCTTTGTTTTTAATCGCAGAGACATAGACACGTAAACACACACACACACACTTGTACACACACACACGTACACATACAAATACACAAACTCGCGCGCGCGCGCACACACGTACACACGTACAAACACACACACATAATACATACAAACATACTAAGAACCAATATACCTATGTATACGGGTCAAACTGAGAACCTTCATTTTTTTAAGTCGGTTAAAATAATAAAACTTTCTCCAAAGTGTAACAAATACTTTTCAGCCACGCATCCTACGGGTCAAACCCAGAACCTTCTTTTTTGAAGTCGGTTAAGGGCCTAAAACCTTCTCCTAAGTGTAACAAATACTTTTCTGAAAACCGCATCAAAATCGGTTCAGCCAAACGCGAGATAATCGCGGACAAACGTACATACATACTTACATACATACTTACATACATACATACAGGTCAAACTGAGAACCTCCTTTTTTTTAAGTCGGTTAAAAATGTGTGAATGCTTACAACGCCAGATCCAACTGTCGAATATTAACAGACAGATTCAACGATATTCCTGACAACAAAAGTTTAAAATTTCCATACAACCATCTAAATGTAGATATCATATATGATAGAATTAGTCGTCTTCTACATTTATCAGTTTTTAGATACACAATTTGCCAGTGCTCTTTTATCCGCCATAATCAAATAACTTGGTGTGTTTAGCGTTGGAAGTGGCTTTGTTTAGATAGGTATGAAACGGCCGGTAGCAAATAGTGTTGTTTTCTGTGCTGGTTAAGTAATAGTCATCTGATTATTCCGCCAGAACGAGCGCTAAGATAATATTATGGCTGCTGATTTGCTAATTAGATTAATTGGACCGGTGGCTTATCGCCAAAACGAGTGTTTTGACGTTATTGGGAATTTAGATATTGTTCTATGCAAAGAGTTTATTTATTTGGTTGAACGTGCTAATCTCTGCGACTACTGGTTTGATTTTGAATAATATTTTTTATGTCTTGGATAGCCTCTTTATCGAGAAAGATGGGTGAGGAGCAGTATCCCTTTAAACACGGGTATAACCGCGAGCTAAGCATTAATAGGTCAACATTTTAAAATTGACCTGTTTTGTTATTGACTTTGCATTTTAACGATATTTGAATGATTCATCGTCATCGTCCTAGTTATCTCGTTTTCCGTAAATGTACAATATTTTACAACCATGTTTGATGGATTATATCGGCATATTTTTGCTATATACGAAGTTAAGTGTTCCAAAAGCTACTTTTATACCCTACAGTACATTACCGACTGTTAATCAATCATTTACATTTCCTACGTAAAACCCATGAACCATATCCAGAAATATCACGCAGACAATAAAAAATAAATTATATTTAACCTTCTTTCACGTAGTAAAAGGCCTCCGGACTTTGAAAAATCCTTCATAAAAATACGTCACATTTACAAAGCGGTTATTATGGACGATTGAATCGGCAACAAAAGGGAATGGGGGTCAATCTCCAAAACGAGCGTATTCGTGTGATCGCTCTGGTGCTTTTCAGATACTGATATTTAATGGTAATTATGCATCTCATTTAAAATAATGATATTCAAGTGGTAGATTTTTACTATTGGCCTTCAATTTACACAAACAGTTAGGGATATATTAAAGTTCAAAAAATATCGCGACCAGAGCAATCATAATTGGTGCCAGAGCGAACATAAATGGTGAAATAATTGAAACAAAAATATAAATTATTGATAAAATATTATTTATTTAACCGTTTTCAGTCATATTCAGTGTACGTGTAACAAGATCAGTAAGAGAAATGTATAATTATAGAAAAATTAAGGCATATTATCCGTCATACATATCAAAAATAAAATCTTTTATAAAAAAATAATTTTATAAAAACAAATTTACATAACTATAAAAATCAACTTTTGGCAACCCACGAAAGGTTATGAATTAAATGTTATGTGCATAGTTCATCGTTTGTCATTATTACTACTACTTAAAATAGATTTATAACGCATAAGTAATGCAAAATATCACCGCTCTGGTCTTTTTGGACAGAGCGATCAGAGCCATAGCGATCAGAAAAAGTCACAAAATCATAAATATAGCCGAATTTAAAAACAATAGAAAGTTGTGATTTCGTCTCATAAAAAACATCATAACGATCACATAATTCACATAACAAACACATTCACAGGCCTACTACTGAACTTAAATAACACGCCATGGTAATCATAAACTTCGAAAACCAAATCCAGAGCAATCATAAACTTATCTTCGTAATGTTGGAACGCGGGAACGTGGCACATGGAGTATCCTCCTCGGCGTTAGACCACTACTGACATTGCCCCGCGGGAGGGGAAAAGAGTGAGAGAGGATGGGCGCGATGTTTTACCTCAGCGCAGAGCGATGAGATAAAATGCCCGGTCACGATTTTAAATTCAAATTGTGGCAAAATTATTGTTAATATAACTAAAAATATTTTATTACTATGAAGATTAACTATTTGTTATGTAATATAAATAAGTTGTTTGATGTGATCCTTCTCATTAAAAAGTTAAAAAATATTTTTTCATTCAATCGGGAGTTGGGTCAACCCAGAGCGATCAGGATTTTAGGGATTAAGATTTTTTTTTAAATAATCAAAATAAACTTATTCATAATATTAGCCTTGTACCATGTAGATTAGACACCGAACTGTCTATAAAAAAATATTATGAAAATGTTTTTCGATTTTAAAATGTTTTTATCCCGCCGGACACGAAAAAAATGCCTCTGGAGATCGACCCATGGGTCTTTTTTAATTAATTCTCTTTAGTGACCTTCACTAGTGTCCCTTTGGACGATGGCGATTGATCGCACCAATGATTGATCGACTAATAACGTGAAAAGTTAAACTGGAAGTGTTTTGTGCGTATGACCTTCATAAATAACTGTCAGCGTTGACTGGGTAACGGATTACTGAACGCCTATTAGCGTATAGAGCTTGTGTAACAATGTGAAGAGTGCTCACTTAAAAGCTGAATCGCAACTCATTGTTTACGGAAAAAGAGTCCAGGGCAATTGATTCAACACCTTATCCCAAGGGCATAAAGTCAAATTTACAGAAATTCAAGAAAATTAATGACTTGTTTAAGTAGAGGTTTCAATGGGTATACAGTTAGTAATTGCAAACGCGAGAATATTACTACTTGAATATTACTTTGGTGTATAAAAATGGCTAAATGTAATTATAACCGTAGAATACTTGTAAGCTACTTATTTGCTACAGAAAAACATACAAAAGGAACAAGAAGATGTTTTACAAGCTTGATGAGTAAAGATAATTATGCATTAAAAGATGCAGTAGAGATAAACAGACAACAAACGAGGATTTCTCACAGAGATTTTATAATTATTACGTTTTATTTTTTAAAAGAGTATCCATGGAGATTTTTGTTGGGTTCTTCGTCATGCACTTACATCCTTTCCTACCGTTCGAAAATTCACACGGAGGGTTAGTGAGGTTTCCTGGGTCGGAAAGGAAAACCCAATAACAATGCCCGACCCCTGGGTCGGGCATTTTTTTGGGGTTTTCTGTCACGAAATTCTCAGTAGCAGCACGGAGTCTGGAAATGTGCCCGGTAAGGCAATAGGCTCGCCCCTTATTACGTGGGACTAAAGTATATCTGGCGAAAAGTGGGTGTAGAAATACACATCTGCCTACCCCTTCGGGGATAAAAGGTGTGACGTTATGTATGTATGTGTATGTTTATATCAATAAAAATTTTACTTATACCATATGATTTAGACTCCATACTCACAGATGCAACTGCCACCAACACATTCATGACACACCTAACGCACATCGTCGACACGCTCAAACTTTTCAAGAACACATAACCACGCATACACACAAACATTAACACCGACATATTTTTCCTTTTGCTCTCAAATTGTTCTCTCTATTTCTTTATCAAATAGCAGAAATTTCGCGCACTATGTTGCAATAAACTCCTCCCGGGGGTGGTTTTAATCCTCGGGAGATTCTCAATAAAAAATAGATATTGTAAATGTTTTTAAAGGTCATATACCACACATGTAAATCCGCGGACAACAGCTAGTTTCTATATAAGTAGTCATACAGAGTCCTTATCGCTCCTCCTCAAATGAAAAAAACCGAGTTCTCTCAATACCACAGCTACCCTAATGTCCCTAATAGGTATCAGGTACAAATTAAACCGACTCCACGTAATATAAGAGGTTCTATTTGTAGTACGCGCACGGACCAACCTGTTGTTTAGGGAAAGTAGGAATACTTTTCTTGTTTTATCGTTGGCGTAGCAGTAGCTACATATAGCACGCAAAAACTGACACCATCTAGCGCACATTGATTGAACTACGAAGACGTAAATTGAAAATCCTAAATTGCGCCTGCGCCGTGATTAGTATAATACAGAGATTAATAAATAACTTGGAATTCATTCGTATATCTATTATATTATATATTATTTATGACGCCATTACTGTCAATTCAGAAGCAGGCAAATAAGTATTAGAACTGTTCCGACGCACAATAGCGAAAACACATACACTGGCGACATTTAACACACATCGGTAGATCTACGAAAACACAATTGAAAATTCTGAACCGTGCTATGAAAATTTTCACACAGCATTATAATAAGTGCAAGTTCTCGATTCTTTCGGGCCGCTTGCTACCAGGCATGATCACCCCGTCAGACGAATTTCTCACTAATCGGATGAATGACCTCACATAGTTTTATGGCATACTTTAGCAAAATTATTTATTATAGATAAGTTTGGTTTGGATAGCAATGAAACGTATACTGAAACCTGCTAAAGTGGATTTATAGCAGTCTATAATATAATGACTCGACAAGAGTTGAACTGAAATAATTTACATTGAAATATTCAGTATGTACTACTGTTCAGAACTTGGCCTAGATAGTGGGAAAAGTTTGCAGACGGCAGTGGAAGCTTGGATTACATCTACTTCTCTAGGTCAAGCCAAGAACTCTAAAAATCTATTGCTGAGATTCACAGCGATGAAATTAAACAAATCTAAGTTAGACACACATACAGGGACTAAAATTGGCCAATATTCGCTAGTGAATTATCTACTTAGCCTTACCAAACCTCCAAACGATGTATTCGGGACATGAGGCCACGAGGCACGTTGACACACAAATTTTGCAAAAATTCAATATGTATAACAAATTCTATCACAAACTTGCCGGAGAGGTCAAAGGCGGTAATTGCAAGTATTTACAAGACTATTACACTATACAATTCGCGAAGCTGGTTTTAACCATGTGCTTTTCAAAAGGCGATATTTAACGAGACGACAAACGTGTGTCGCACGGGTGATTGGGTTTTAGGTGATGAGCCAGACCCAAGCACTCGTCGATCAAAAAGGAAGAAGATCTGTTTACTTACAAAAGAAAACACTTTTAGAATAGTACACTTCACGATATAATTTCTATATTGGTACAATGCAGCTACTTTACAACTAAGAAAACGAATAATTGAGAACATAAGAAATTCAGGGCGTGGTCTGACAAGTATAGTTGGTATTCACTGGTGTTACGAAGGCCAGGGTCTTGATACAAAGAAGACTTAACTGGTGGCCGTGAGCTGGAGCAGAGGGGCGAATGAGCGGCTTCGCTCGCTTATATACGGCGTGCGGGGCGCGCGTGCAGAGGCGCTCCCTCCTACGTTTGACGTCACAGCCCTGACGGAGGTGCACGACGTCACACGTGTTACCTCACTTTTCAAGGCAAGAACAAAGAGTGAAGTTTCATCTTACAGTGTGACCAGAGTCAAAATATTACAATAGACAAAATAATGATACCAACTAATATTATCGATTCAATTTATCATAAACAATATTTCTATTTCAAACAACTACGAAATTCCCGACAGTCATTATTAATAAGGCTGAATTCAAAATATACATTGGATATTTGTAATGGGCTGCTCGAACGTTACAAAGGTATTTCGCGAAATACTGCAACATTCTAACTTGCAAGTACATACATACATACATAGACCCACGCCTGTTTCCCCGAAGGGGTAGGCAGAAGCATATTAAACGCCCACTTTTCGGCAGTGTTTTGATCCCACGTAATAGGTAGCGAGCCTATTGCCGCTTATCGGGATATTTTGTTTGCCAGAGCCTCGTCCGTTGATCGACAGGTGCACCACTTGCAGGTGAGGTTGGCTTAGGACCCTAAGTTCTTGGTGGGAACCGTATGCACCTTACAGCAAGTGAAGTTTAAATAATAAAGGTATATCAGTACGATATACTTTTATCATATCAATTGTCACCGTGGAGAATAGGAGAACGTGAAAGTTCTTAAAGTAATCCAAGAACTAATCTTAGAGAGTAATCTTTCACGTTTTCTATTAATAACTATTTTATATTTCTGCCTGTACCAAATTGTTATAGATATGTACCTCAATCTGCTTTGTAAACTTGTTTAACTTTTAATTATTGTGCATGTTGTGTTTACCTTTAAGTGCTTGTTGCACTGTTATTATAGTTTTGATATACGTGCTTTAAAATGTATCCAGGGAAAACAATTGTTGGTATACCAAATAAAATAAAAAATAAATTATGTTTTCTGTATAAATCACTAAAGTAAAATAACAATAAGTAAAATTTTACCAAAATCAGACTTTTTGTTGTTAGCAACACATCAAATTTTGATCTGGCATTCTAACTTAAATCTATGCCGAGTCCCTTGTAGAAGTAGTAAGATCAATTATTCTAGGAAAACGTCAGTACAGGTCTTGCGTAAATATTCATATTAAACTCGCCTTTCATAAAAATTAAAGATTAAGTAGATCACCAGAGATAATGTTAAATATAGACCTTTAAAGAGACTTATCAAAAAGTCGTAATTTCTTTTAGTTCTTCTAAAGTTCCAACGATAGCCAGCAGCAGATACGTCTCGAAATTATGTATATATGTGTATGTAGAAAGAATAACGAATCAGATATATAAGAAAAACGTGTGTGGGCAAATCGGTGGCGGCAGACTTTATAGGACATTCGCCGACCAAATCGGTGACGTCCTAAGAAACAGAAAGGTCCGAAGTAGCCAAAACCGGCGAGCATATATGAAAAGAGGAATGAGTGTAGAGGAAGGGCGTGAGGTTTGTAAGGATAGAAGCAATTAGCGTTCTGTTTTCTCTGCCTACCCCGACGGGAAAAGGCGTGAGTATGCAGTTTTAACCTCGAACTATATCTAGTCCTTTGATTATAGAGCCTTATTGTGCTTAATATGCTGACCGCACTGCTTGGTAGGGTTTAGTGTCGAGTTTTTCGTTTCTTTGCAAATATATTATTTGTTTCCTGTGCTTTCCTTATTCGCCTTTTACGACGCCTATGGACGCTCATTACCGTACGGATTTAGTCTTTGTTTAGTAATAATGCATAAGTATACAAGATCTCATAAAAGATTGCATAATAATATATTACGACAAAGTGGAAACAGCAGGCGTTGTTATACGCTAATCACCGCTAATCCATTTGCTCATAAATAAGTATAAAATATAAACCAACTACCTAAACGATTCATTTCCTAACCCTGTATCAAAATTCCCAGGGTCTACATTGATGGCGTACGGGCAATCCCCGTAAGAATAAAACCGCAGTCGCCGGTGGCTGACACCAAAAGGCTATAAAAGCCATCAGTCATTGTCTATAGAGGCATGTAGGACCATGTATTATTTATAGCCGGGCTTGTCAGGTCGCCAACATTACGGCGTTGCTCGGGATTTTCGGGAGTTGTTTGAATTGTCCTTGATTTAGAAATAAAAGTAATTTTATGAGCTTTGGTGCATAGTTTTAATAAAGTACGCAATGAAATTTCTGCGACTTTCAACATTTATATCTGTAATAATAAATATAATATATAATTTACTTGCTTTAATATATGATATCAAAGCAAATAATATTCTGTCATATATCTTTAGACAAGGAAGCCGATTTCGGGTTTTAAGACAAATGTCTTAGATATAACGCTAAGGCGATGATGATCATAATAATATTATTATTAGTATGCTAAAGCAAATTTTGGCAACAATCACATGATCAAAACGCATCGCCAGTTTAAAAAAGACATCTATAGACTCATACATACTCACGCCTGTTTCCCCGAAGGGGTAGGCAGAGGCATATTAAACGCCCACTTTTCGCCAGTGTTTTGATCCCACGTAATAGGTGGCGTACATCCATAGATTTCAATTAAATAATCGTCCTCTGAAAATCTGTCTGCTACCTGGTAACCCTAAGTCCCATTGGACGACGCTTTTATGGGCCGGTACAAATATATGGCTTAGAATTCACTTGATTTTGTTCTACATCCATGGATGGCGTTAAATGGAGGATCGATTATTGAGGGGTAGGTAGGTGCTGTATTGGTTTTTGGCGAATAATAGGATTATGTTTGATATAATAGCTGGGAAATACACGTGTTAATGTAGATAGTAATGTTAAAAGGCGCCGTATGTATTATATAAGGAGCTGTCTGTAATGCTAGTATAAGTGAGGGATTATTGAATTAATACTGTTGTCCCGATTTTCGAAATGAAGTCAACAGGTTACACTATTAGGAGGTAAGCATATTGCTTTAAATTAAATTAAATTAAAGCTATTATATTGCTTTAAATTATATTAAATTAAATTATCATTTATTTTGTTTTTATAGAACATATTAAGTAAGTAAAAGAACATAAATTAATTAAAAAACAGAACGTGTAACTGACTTATGAACGTTGCTCCAGTGTTTTCATAAGTTGCCGCTCATGTCTGTGGCTATAACGGCTAGGAGACTATTGGCGCTATCCAGCACCCGGCGCATCAGGGATGCAGTTTTTTTGCGCATTATGGCATAGAAGTCATCTATGTTTGCATCAGCGAACATCCCTGACGCGCTACAGAACCGGGGCAGCCCCAACAGTACCCTAAAGCCGTTATTGTATTGGACTCGTAGAGCATTGTAGGTCTTTTGCGTAAATGTAACCCACAGGCTGCACGAGTAAAAGGTCTGGCGGAATGACCTGAACATTTTTCACTTTATTTTTACTGGTACAGTACAACGTGCGAACCTGCGAGCCACCATAGTGCATCTTACCGACAATGTTCTACGTTCTCTTTCCACATCTACATACGTCATCACATAAATTATCTGCAACAGCTTTGAGTATTACTCGCTAAGGATTTTATCTGAGTGAAAAGATGTACCTATTGAATAAATATGTTTCAGATAAACGGGTTGCTTTTACAAGCTGTGCTAGTTTGGGATTGTTTGACCTCGTGTGAATTGTCCCAGGGTATTATAGTAGTTAGCATTCTGTTATAGTGTATGTGGATAGCTTTGGGGTAGGCCTATGTCCAGTAGTGAACGTCGATCGGCTGATAAGATGATGAGTTAGCATACACCGGAAAAACCGAGTAGCTTCCTTTATGCTTATGCTGAAAGTAGCTTGGCACCACTATGAAGGTTTAATATAATCTCTTTTTTAATACTATAGGTAACTGTTAAATCTATATTTTATCCGTTTCTACGAAGTACGAATATGCAATATCCTCTTAATCACTGATCTACTATTAGAGGTTTTTATTTAATTCGAGACTCTTTCATATTACGGAGTACCGACAGATTAAACGGAAGGACATTTTGCAGAACTGATACCTTTTAAATTCGCAGTAAAAGATTAGGACTTATACACAGTAGATAAATAGTGTACACTGGTATAGCTAATAGGTGCCCGCGATGAACCTGCGAGTCTGCAGATTGAATATGAATGAACGTTCAGCTATTCAGAGTACAGATAAGCCGCGTTGATTCAACTGACTTTGAGAAAAGTACCGCGAACTGCCAGATGCGGCGACGGTTCTAGAAGCCCGATATTAATTTATAGTGGATTTTGCTTCGTTTGCATTCTACGGGGTGTTGGCGGAATAAGAGAATAAGTAAATAAAGAGATATAGGATATAAATACCTTTTTTTGATGATGACGGGTCTTTCGTCAACAAATATCATATAATTTATATTCTACGTCCAGAATGTCCAAAATCATTCAGATTTAGGAAGTAGGTGTCATACCATTCCACTGACATAATACTGTAACGTATCAATATTATAAGACTGACCAAGAAGATATATAAAGCAAGTGTGAAAGGGACACGTTCTCTGACCAGATTGGGGACATTCTAAAACAAGGACAGATTAAAAGTACCCTTAACCGAAGAGCATGCACGAGAAATTTGATGTGAGTAAATGAAGCAAGAGATGTCAGGATCGTTGCAAATGGCATTCCGGAGTCTCTACCTACCCCTTCGGGAAACAGGCGTGAGTCTATGTGTGTATGTATCAATATCAATACAAATTTCACGTATGCCATAACCAACTAATAAAATTTTAATTTCACTATGCGGAACCATTAAGTCAGTCGGTTCAATCCATTTCGTTTTTATAGTTTTATAACGTTTCATTTCATAAATTATGTGCGGGGTAGTAGCGTAATAATATGCGGATTTAAATGGAGTGTAGTTTTACGGGTATGTTAGGTATTACTGAAGAGCATTGTGCTATAGAGGCATTTATGTGAAGTAGTTATGCAGATTTCCTTTTCTTTACTCTTAATTAACAAGCAATAACTGGTAATAGACAGAGGCACCGTGGCCCACCAGATGGTAAAAGGGTAACCCCAGCAATTTGATTCACATCGTGAGGTTGGGATAGGAATAAACGAAGTAGCGAACTCAGGGAATAGCAAAAAGTGATGAGGCCTCCAGCAATCTCGCATTCCATGAAACAAATGCAAAAGTAAAGATATCGTTACTTTACTTCGATATTACGTAAGAGCGTAATACTTCTCTGGTTGAGCTGGCCCATTCATGCTGAAATCAGCAAGGCACTACTCCCAACATCAAAATATTTCTAAGACTTCTACTGCACTAGGATCCTTGACCCTTATGCCGCAAACAATTAAATAAATAAACTCAAAGAACACCTTGGCGTGAAACAATAATTTGTGGATTAAAGTTATCACGTGCGGGATTCGAACACAGTATACAATGTAAAGTAAACCGGTAAATCACTTCGTCGCCCGTTTGTGTTTTAATTTACTTATCTACCTTAAAAAAAAATTGTAATTTTACAGAATTTTTAAATCTTCTGTGTCTCATTAAGAGGTTATCAATATGAATAAGACACCAAAAACGTTGGTTTTTGCAATAAAGTTGTTGTTGGTTAATGCATAAAGTAAAACCCTTCAAACGCACACTACGCCTGTGAATGTAATGAAAAACCGCCGACTTGTATTAATAATTTTGGTTTAGTTTCAAATTGTGATAGCTTGTGACGAAATAATTACTACTTATTTACGTATACATATGTTACACTATATATATTACCACTGGTTAATTATTCATGAGTCTTTGTGACAGTATGAAATGGCATGTCGCCGGCCTAAGCTCTTTGTGTGTATCTCAAAGCATGAAAGACAGGCTACGCCTTATAGCTACAAATTAATATTAAATTGGAACGGTCAGAATATATGGTTATCTAAACATATTTTAAAATTATGTCTCATTTTATCCTGCTTGTCTGTATGAACGCGAAACTCAAAAAGTATCGAACGGATTTTTATAGGTACTGTTGTCACCCATGGATATGGTGATTCAATAGAAAGTGTGTAGCCGCAGTTGTGTGAAACTATGGGCAGTTAAGTAGCATAGGAGTGATTGCAACCGCATACCTATAGAACTCCCCATATCACGGCGCTTCATCAAAGATATAATTTCTAATTAGTTACATACATACAGTACCCAGGATTTTGTTTTATTTGGATTGCGAAGGTCTTTAACCTTGTAAAGAAGAGTTTTATCGGGGAAAACACTAAAAAGAAAGTCTTTAAAAGGAAATAGATGCTTTGGACGTCCTCTACATGCGTCCCGGCATACATATAGGTATATTCTATCTGGAGACAGATGCTGTTTGTAACACGTCCTAAAAATACTTCACCTATCTTGTATAACAATGAACCTTTCCTCGGCGAACTTTTACGATATTGGGAGTAAAACCATTTTGATATTTTCCTTTTATTTTACTTTCATGTCGATATGGAATAAATTACATCAGAAGCTGTTTAGATTTCGGTATTTTTTATATGAAGTAGATATTGGTTTAATAGGACCGTTAAAGATAAGAATAATGACTGTTACGTCTCCCTTGCGATCGTTTTTTGAAATCCCCTATAGGGATAAGAGGAAGTTCACTTAATAATACGTTGAAGAGTCTGTTTTATTATTAATACGCCAGAGCATATGGGCTTTAGTAACCTTCATGCTTTCGCGTCGTATGATTTGTTGCACCATTCATAAGAATAGTCGAGATAGTCTGCTTGTGATCATAAACAGGTTGGACCTGGTCGAAGCGTAAATTCTTCTAAGCATTAGGACAGTGCAGTAAGTACAGGTGCAGTCCCATTCCATTGAGGGTCGACATAGTAGTTTAAGTGGTCTTTTCGTTACTTAACACTACGTCGAGTGTTGTGGGTTCGATCCCGATACGAGACAACACTTTGTGGGATTCGGAAATTGTTGTTTGGAGTCTGGGTGTACTTTGTGTCCTTTGGTTGTAAGTTTATTAAGTCCCCCGTGACATTTCTTATCGTTTAAAAAGACGTCTCTCGCACTAGGAATAAATCCTGATCTGAAACGAATAATAAGCTGCTTATAGTATTTCTATAAACCTCTCTATCTCTGTGTATTATTGCACTTACAGGTGATGGCAACATATTGTTATAGAAGCTGATTTTGATCTTATATTTAAAAGAGTTTTTTCACTAATACAGTTAATTCAGTCAGCTTGACCAATATTTTAGGCAAAATAAACACTTTTTTTTAAATGTGTGTCCCTTATATTTCTCAGTAAATCGCTATAAACGTATCCTTATATGCAGACGTCTATTATTTTTACCCGACTACGGCGAAGCCTAAAGGGAGGGTAATGTTTTTGGCAGTCAATGTATGTATGTATGTTTGTATGTTCCACCGTAGCGCCTAAACTACTGAACCGATTTTAATAAATGTCGAAAGATTCGTAATAATGGCGCGGGTGACATAGGCTATATTAATTTTATTGAAATTTACTGCTACGGAATTAATACCTCAGATTCCAACCTCAAAAAAAAACTTAAGTAGTCATTACGTGTTTGGCATCAAACGAAGGGTATTGGTGAGTATATTAGAAATATGTACATAGGTTATACTGTTTCTGTCAAAATATAAGTTTTATACGCGGCTGTACTTAGGTACAATAGGGTAGTTTCCAGGGTCAAAACAATTACATTTTATTTAGTCCGTATTTTAAATTTTAAAATATTGGACACATATTTTTTCTTTTTTCGATTAAATAAAAAAGAACAAGGATATGGCCCATTAAAGTTACGTGTGACGTCAACCCGTGCGAAAAAATGCAGCACGGCGTGACATTATACGTAACTTTAATGAGCTATATCTTGGTCATTTTTGATTTAATTTACAAATAAAAAAATACGTATCGCTTATTTTTGAATAATCTAAAGGACGGACTTATAATTTTTTTCGTCAACTAGCCTATTCGCGTGGTTTAGACGTTTCGGCATAGGTGCGACACGGCTCTAGCTTGAGCATTACTGTACTTATACTTTCTTGTTTTTACGTAGTCGGGTTGTAGTTTTTAAACTTACTTTTTTATGTCCCATAAAAGGAGCAAGTAACATAGCGACATTAAATTTTGATGTCCCATGGAGTAAACGAATGCCCTTAAGATTGGACGTCGCCATAACTGCAATGATTTGTGTATGGAATAAAATGATGGATATTACAGAGGGAATGGACACTGAATTGTGTCACAAAATGTACCAACTTTTTACAAGCTTTTATCTATCTCAAGGCCAATTCTCGTATTATATCTGACATTGACGATGTATTTTGAATGAAATGCGATTAGATTTGAATTTACTTACAATTGGTATTCTGCTACACTCAATGTCATTATAGTCTCATTTGGCACATACATAATACTAATTCGACATTGACACACAGATTGATGCTTTGTTCAATTAACTCCGGTATTCTCCTAAATTATCTGATACTTGAATGATCAAGTATCAGTTAATGTAGGAGAATACCATCTATGACATTAGTGTGACACCGACGCGATATTGAAACTGCATTTTGAACAAATATAATTACGAAAGTTGGTTCACTGATCGTACTAACTGGAATATTATTGCCTTGACATATTTGTACAGAAGCTAGTGGCAAGTAAGCTGATTTTTCAGCGTCAGGCATATATGTACATGTGGGACTCATCAATACTTTTTCAATTGACGTTTCAGTGAATGAACTGATCGCCAAGAGCCTTGACCAACATTTAAAGAGGCTCGCACTAGGCAGCTGGATAAAGCCCTTGATACAGAAGGCGGTTCTTCTCGAAACGGCACGCATTGTGAGGATGTTTCTGACCCAAAGGCCCAAACCACCGGCGGCTTGGTCCCTGTGCCTGATACGGGTGGGTCTCCATGTCTTAAAACAATATATATTTTGTGATTATTGGTTTGCACATAATTTTCTTGAGAAAAATAAACTTAATTGTATTTCAGTTAGTTACAATACATAGTAGCATAAGTTTCGTGGCATTTTAAAACCTGTATTATTTTACAATTAAGACTCTTAACGGGCTTTTAAAATTATTAAACATAAGTACGTGAGATGAATAAAACGTGTAAGTAAACCTCATCATCATCGGCTTTTAACAGTCCACTGCTGGACTAGGCCTCTCCTTTGAAAGGAGGAATTGGCCTACTATACCACGCTGGCCAAACGGGTTGTTATAGGGTTTGTATCAAGCTTTCCTTCTCTTACAATGCTGTTCTCTGCATAATATGCTCCCTCTGTCGGCTCTTACGACACCCATGGGATGATATGGGGTGGTGACAATACGTATTCTTAATCCGTCGCCACACGGACAAATCCTAAGTATACCTAAAGAAATACTAATTACGAACTTATATTTAAATACTATTCATTAGTAATCTTATTAAACACAAACTTTCTAAATGAAATTAAACACTTAAAGTTGATGGCAGGAAACTTGATCTCGCAAGTAATATTATACATTTTGCATACAGAGACTTTAGGCAACTTGGTTTCACGGTCAATTCACAATGATTTCATCAAAATTTAATTTGTATGAAACTTAACAGTTAAATTCACATAGACCACATTTTGCCGTCATTATTGACAGCGTGTGTAAGACAAACTACATCGTAATCACGTCGTAACCCGAGACACTATGAACTAACTGCCGGCTACATCGTAAACACAACCACATGTTGTATCGTATGTACCACTATACCACTGCAACAAATCGCAGCGGCACTCACACACGGCCGTAACCACAGCTTGACCACTTTTTATCACTATGGTTGTGGTACGTATGAAACCAGCCTTACTCTCAGGAATGTTAAGAACTTTTGCGGTATAAAGTATATATAATAGCTTAACACTAATTAAAATTCAGTGCACTGGCGTTCCGAATCATAAAAAATTGTCTTTCTGTTCTAATTTTTTTTTTTATAGACCACGCCTGTATCCGGCACCTCTGGCTCCGGCAGAGGTGTAATATTAGCCCCACATTTCACAATGAAATTTTAGGTCCCATGTAATGTTTCGTTCGGGGCCCGCCTGACCATCTGGTGGGCCAATACCCATCGGGGGGTAGCGAGGAATGCTTCGGTGAAACCCTACCCTCCGACACATGGGTACATGAGAAAAAAATAAAAAGGTCCCATGTAATAGGGGGCGAGCCTTTTGCCATTACCGGGCACATCCCCAGACTCCGTGCTGCTACTGAGAATTCCGCAAAACCCAGTAACACTTTTGCCCGACCCGGGAATCGAACACATCACCTTCGATCAACAGTCGCATACGCTATCCACTGGATCACGGAGGCAGTCTTATAAATAATTGAATAAAATTATCACGACAGTTCAAATTCCTATATTGTTAATATCTAAGTTTAGTACAGTTATAGTGAATACCTAACTATAACTTGATTTTAAGTTCATCAAGTTTCATTTTGTACTCAATTGTGTTGCAAACCAATCCAGATTACAAAAGTAAATCTGTGCTTTCTATTTAATTACAAGCAACAATAGAAGACTTTACTACTGAAATCTATTTTGTCAGACAATGATTATATTTCCATTACATGAATTGCAATTGTATTTTAAGATTGATAATATACCTAAATTGAAGTTTTGATAATACATTAGTCATATTAAAAGTCCAGACCTTTATAAAATTAAGTACTTACAAAGCTACGGTTCAAACATTAAAATATGATTTACTAAGTTCATTGGCCTAAGTTGAATCAAGCAATTAGCTCAGTAAATTAATCTTAAGTTATCTTTTAAGTAAGGCCATTTTGAATGTTTGGATCTTTCGTTGAGAAATAAAATGCGTTTGTTTCTTACTTATTTTAAAGTTCTGTACTCCGACTGCCAACATTATTTAATGCTTTTACATCTTGTTTTGTTAAGCATTAAGGTCTTTTAGAAAATTTGCTTCTGCTAGAATTCTCTCTGGCTCAATATAATCTTGGTATTTACTTTGCTAGGCAATGTGTGCTTTCCACAATTAATTTTAGTCGGTAGGTTGAACGACACTTTTATAAAGGTTCAAAAATTGTTTGATAATAACATTATCACCATAATTAAAAGGTTTTTTGTTATAACTATAATTTTATTACACTACACTAACATAAATTACAATATCTACTTGCCAACACTACCAATAAATACAATACTAATAATTACAAACAGTAATTAGGCACTCTTCAAAATATCATTCCAAACTAGGTCAGAAATGACGCGACTCAAAACAAATTAAATTGAAATAGAACTTTTGACCTTTCGATAGTCACGGCTTGCTACCCTCGATTAAGCTAAAGTTATTAAAAACTAAAATTATTGAAAGGAGTAGGTTTTCCGTTTAATATTTAATCACAAGCCGTGTTTAGGGTGACTGTGTGTTAAAATCAACTCGGACAGCCGGGGGCTTGTCCTGTATGCATACAAAATTGTTTTAATGACAGCGATATGTTCTTTTCTGGTAAGAAACGTTCTTTGACACTATCACCACTCTATGTTTGCAGAAATGATAATGTGCCTTTGTCATTACAAGCTTTCTTCTGGAAGTTCACTGCAAAGTCTATATAGTAGTTCAAGCGGTCGCCTCGCTTTGTTTATCCCTGTGACAAGTCTTGCGAATTAGATACCACGATATTTATTTATTTATTATATACTTTACTGTACACCTATAAAATTATTACATAACATAAACTTAGACTATAAGAAAAGTACAGTGGGCGGCCTTATCGCTAAAAGCTTTATACCGCATGAAAACTTTATAAGTTTATATGATTCACAAATTATTATTGCCGTTTCGAATCTGGGTGTTCTTAGAGTGAATGTTTGTAAAGATCCACGCGATACAGCATTTTTGCCTAGAGCGTCGCTTTTAATAGGTACAGCTTGTAAATCCTTGATAATCATAGTAATATAACCATAGGTATCTAGGATTACTAAGTATAAAGGGATGATGATGATGATGATCTAGGATTATTTTTCAGGGAGGGCCAGGGTCTACACATAAAACAATGGTGTGAAGCTTCTTGAGGTGTCCATTCTAGAATTTTGAACCGCTAACATTATTCTCATCATCTTGAGGTAGGCACTAGACCATACTGGGGTGAGCACGACCCACCTGGGCCTCCTGCAAAATAAGCCTTTGAATATAATAGAGTTCGGACTGTCTGTAAAACTTCAAAGTTATAGCCGCCCTAGCCACGCTATCCCGGACAAAGGGTCTTGATAATAGAAACGTTCTAAATATGAGTACAGAATTAAATGAATGTAGAAATAATCGACTTAGAAGCGTTTGTGAGTTGTATTGTTTCGTAATATTTCTGTGAAGCTACCGATGTTATGAGAGGGAAATAATTATTTTCATATCACGGTTGTAGTTTATTCTTTTGTGTTAATTTTAATTAACATAGTAAATTAATATGTACACATACAGAGACCTGAATCCAGAATCTACGAATAGAAATAACACCGGTGCTAAATTGTTCTTATACAATATTTTTATGGTATTACGTACATTATTTCTAGATAATTATTGCATTTAATTATTGTGGTCAACATTAATAAAATACATTGTATTTGCAATAAAAATTGTTTGCGAATAGAGGTATACATATAGTGGTATTCTATGTTAAACGAGTGTCTACATAGTTCTGTACCAACATATGTTTACGTATATTTAATATTAGTATTGTCTATCCTCCTATCTTCAATCATATTTACACGAATCTATCACCTATATTACTGACCTGCAGTCCAAATCTTAAAAACAACATATTTACACGATCTATTATTTCTACATTACTGGCCTACAGCCCTAATCCTGCAAACAATTCAACACTGTAGTCAGCTGTCTCGCTCGTGCAGTATAACGTTCTGCAACACTCGTTAGATTTATCACACACTGAAGCAATGCATCTACGTTCAACGTTCAGCACGTCGGGCACTGGGTTGCATTTCAATCAGAATGGCACCGCTAAAATGTTTAGATTTTGGAGGCTTAGTTGAGTCCTATATTGTCTTTCTGTATATATACCACGTACCTTTGTTTGAATGGGATAGGACGAAGGGGAAGACCTAAGCGGGCCTCTGACCAGATTGGAGACATCCTAAAAAAGGACAGGTCAGAAGTACTCTAAACAGAAGAGCATGCATGAGAAATTTAATGGGAGTGAATGAAGCAAAAGTGATAAGTCAGGATCGTTGCAAATGACGTTCAGTAGAAACAGGCGTGAGTCTATGCATTTACCTTTATTTTGAGTAGCCGATGTTTGGGTGAGCGCCCATACGCTCCTTAAAAAGTTTCAAATTTGCCCAGTTTTGGTGAGCCCGTACGCCCCTTTTCGAGGAGCGTATGGAGAAAATAATTATTTGATATTTTTTAGGGCCCATACGCCCCTGCCCTATAATCTATGATATTATAAATTAAAATAGTACGGTTAGATAAAACATAATTTTACTGCTTATGAAATTGTGAACATTGTATTAGAAATAATGCTATCTGTGTTAGTTATAGTGTTCATACTGCTTTGTGTAAATTCAAATTATTGCTAAAGATTGTAAAAAAGAAGTTATCTGTTTTTATTTTATTTAATTTAGTAAATTATTTTATGATCTAATTGCACAGTACTACTTTCAAAATTTTAATGACTTTTTCATATCAGCCTGCCACTGCCTAATTTCTGATTGATTACTTCAAAACCAGGTTTTTATAAACGACTTTTTATATACCGTCGGCTTATTGCAAGAACTCATTAACTGCAAAAAATCACTAAATACGTTTTTAACTCTAGTGCACAACACACTAATTTCTATCTAGTCAATTTTAGGCGTTACGGCCTTGCCATTAAGTCCATAACTGCAACTTTGGAAATCAGGCATTTACAAAAAATCACTAAGCTGTACAAGTTATTTTTATTAAATTGATAAGTATTAAAATAACAACATTCATATTATACAGAACTCATTTTACCATATAATTAACTTAATCGAAACAAGAGTAGCTTAAATAGCTTAGAATTAGGTTCGATAAAGTTCATTATTTGTAATTAATTACTTTACGTAAAGAATAATTTGATCACAAGTGCAAAATAAATGTAATGTTAATTAATTTTATCGAAATTAATTTTATATAAATCATAATTTTTAAGATTTCCCTAAAATCATTTTTTTAAGTTACTTTTTTTATTTTGTCGATCACATATATTAATTTAATTAATATCGGTTAATAGAATATAGTAACTTCTTGCAAGCTACTTAGATCCTCTTTTCGACAAGCTAGGGAGTCTTGTAATTTATCCATCTTAAAACTTAATGCAACTCATCACTTTCCAAACTACACTTCTTCCCTTCTTGACCTTATTTTGGTGTCTTCTCCTTGTTTCGTTTACAAGCATGGTCAATTTACGGCAGATGCGTTCCCTTATCACGACCTAGTCTTTGTCTTTTATAAAGTACGTCCACCCAAAACAAAGCCTAAGATTGTCTTGCTACGCAATTTTAGTGACATGGATCTTGACAGACTTCATGAGGATGCTGTCAATATAGACTGGGTGCTTTTATATGCTTCGGAGTGTATTGAGTCTAAAGTTCAAATACTAGTTACAAAGCTGATTAAGTTATATAACGTGCACGTGCTTATTCGCGCCGTTAAAATAAAACACTTGCCAGCACCATGGCTAACAGCGGATATAAAGAAAATTATGGCAAAAAAATCGGCCGCCAAAGCAAATGGAGCATAAACCTCGCTTTCAATCAAAAAAATACGTGGCTATCAAGAATCTCTGTAACAAGTAGTGTAGGAAAGCGCAACGCCAACATATTTAGACAACAGTTGAAGATGCTAATCCAGCAAAGGTCTGACAATTTCTTAAAACTTTGGGAGTTGGTAAAAAACGGACATAAACCATTCCAAACAATATTTAATTCGATTCTATACACATTTCGTCCAAATTTGATTGAATTACAAAAAGGACCACTTTAGAATATCTTTTATCTTTGCCAATCCCAAATTATTATCCCTTTATCTTCACGCAATTTTCTGCTTGTGACGTTAAGAAGAGTATACTGGCAATGGTCCAATGCAGTCGGCAACGATTGTGTCAGCCGTAAAATGATCCTTCACAACCTAGATGAAATTCTTCAAAGCCTTTGTCACATCCTTAACCATTCCCTAGCCCGTGGTATCTTATCAAGTTGGAAAGATGCTAATAATTCCTTTACCTAAGAAATCCAAACCCTGCTCCTTCTCCAATTATCGACCCATATCCATACTACCTTTCCTATCAAAAGTCCTTCAACGTCTGGTTCACTCTCAACTTAGCTCCTTCATACATAAACATGCACTCCTAAATCCCTATCAATGTGGAATCCGCCCCGGACACAGTACTGTTACTGCATTAGTAGTTAGAGTAGTGTATACCTGGAAAACGACGTAAATGCTGCATTTAGTGATTTTCATGATTTACTATGCTTGTTCTATAAATTATGCTTTCCAAAAATACGAGTTACAATTGATATACTTAACAAAAAGAAACAACACTGGATTAGCAGAGGTCTCATGCTAAGTTGTAAAACCAAACGTAATTTAAGATACCGATACTATAAAGATAAAACTATCAGTAACAAAATCAAATATATAAATTATTCGAAGCTCTTAAAAAGATGCATTTTTAATTAAAAAATAAATGCAAATATACATTACATAACCGCTCAAAGTAACCGCTTTAATTTGACATTTATCGCTAAAGCATCACGCGGCCGTTATCTGACCACCCGCAAAGCAAGGCCACTTGCCGTGCTACCTTAAACCTAAACTTACGACTCGTCACTCGGGTGTTGATATTTGAAATGATGTTTTTATGAAAGAAGTTTAAGTAAGCTTTGTAGTAATGTTTGAATGGTGACTGAACGACGAAATGTTTAGTTTATGCGACCCGCCGAACTTGATCCTATTGTAAACAATGTCGTCTATCGACGACCTACTCGCCATTTTTGTTTGTCATGATAACAATAATAATAATAATATTTTACCACATACACACATCACCATCTAGTCCCAAACTAAGCAGAGCTTGTACTATGGGTACTAGATAATGGATAAACATACATATATACTTTTTTTTGTAAATACATACATATTATACATAGAAACACCCAGACCAAGACAAACATCCATGTTCATGCACACAAATGTTTGACTTGAGTGGGAATCGATCCCGCGACCTTCGGCGTAGCAGTCGCTTACACTCCCGCTGCGCCAACCGGTCGTCAATATGGGTTATAAATTCCTCACCTTTGTTATTTTGTATACCTGGTGGTATAAGCTTTACAATAATATAAAATTATAGCAATGCCTGCTTAGAAAATTATTTAAATGTCGACATTTGAAATTTTGTATATTTCGCTGTCTTTGCAAAACATCATTGTAAACAAATAATATAATTATATTTGATATTTTTATATTTTAATTGTGAATGAACTAATTAATTATAAAATAACAGCAAAAAAATAAACAAATATTGTGTAATAATTTAATTCAAGAGGCTATATTCAGTCAATTACCGAAAAAACGGCATTTATTTTTTATTGAATGAAAATATATAGATAAGGTTGCATTTATGCTATGAATTATTGTTTTATTATGAGTATAAAAATAAACCTATCATATGATATATAATACTCCTATTATTCATGACATATTGGCCTTCAAAAATTTTGGTATGGCGGTTATTTTTGGCGGGAAAAAGTAAAACAATTGTGCAAAATCCAATAAGAATAATTCTTATCGGATTCTTATCAGATATGGTTTTTTAATTGGAAATCTAGTTGAAAAGAAACTTATCTAGGTTTGAATCTGATATATAACAAAAAAATATGTTTGAAAAATTAAATACGAAAATTGGCGGCAATTAACAATCATTAATATTTTATATACTTTATGTTTAAAATAAAAATGTTTCTTTCCATTATATTTATTTTCTCTGAAAGTAAATTAAATTACCTTTCTAACCGTGTGCAATACTTATATACCTCCCATAATAAAATACGACGAGAAATATGAATATGTTAGAAATATAATAGCGCGCTCGAAAATGGCGGGTAAATATTATACCGGGCGCGCTTTATACCGCTGTTCCGTGGGCTTCAAGTATATTATTTGGTGTTAATTAATATCATTCGAAAGCTTATTTAATTACGCGTCTTGTCATATACAATATTAACTTAATAAATAGAAATATCACCATTCTTTCAACGAAAATATTATGCGCCCGTACTTAGCTCGAAAGCCTAGCCTCGAAAGTGGCCAAAATACATCTACGGGTGTCCTGAGATGTCTCGATGGTGGCCAAAATGCTTCGAGGGGATAAAGAAAACCATGACCCATCAATCGAACCCGGGACCTCCCGATCCCACGCGCACATTTATGCCGCGAGACCAACGAGGCAGTCATATAGGGTTTGATGTCGAGTTTTCCGTCTCTACGCAAAGATGGTATTTGCATCGTGTTATCCCTTAGTCGCCTCTTACGACACCCACGGGGAGATAGGGGGTGGTGACACTTGTATTCTATGCCGTCAACCACACGGCTGAAGTAAAATTAACCATTGATAAATCCCCCCCCCGCGCCCCTCTGCGCCTGCGCCACGCCCCGACGATGCGACAAACAGTACTAAATTGTTAGCTAAAGTGAGCGTATCTAATTTCGTTGCAAAAGTTAATTGTTTGTCTACGTTTGCCCGACGCGATGGCCTATCATATCAGTTCATATCATGGGAGTATGTAGCTATGCTTCGTGCGTATTTTTTGAGTGGAAAAATCGCGAATGCAGCTGTGTACCCATGGACATCGTATTGTGAGTGTACAAAAGTGACCGGGTCAGTGTCAATCAATTAAAAAGGTGCATATTGGATGCTTTTGACAACGGTGGTGGACATTTCGAAGGACAATGGAAATACTTGTAAGTTTAGTAAATAATACGTACTTAATTAAATAATAATTTGATGCGGGCGGCTCAAAATCGATCTGTGTTCTCCACACACCTTGAGGAAGGCCTATGTCCAACAGTGGACGTCTCTAGGCTAACATGATGATGGTAAAATAATTTGTTAATAGCAGATGATTCTAACTTCATAAATACGCCAAAATTACTCTTTTCTTTTAGTCCAGAACACCTTCTTTTATTTTGATATTTGTTTGCTTTCTAATTACATACCTCCGTATTTAATTACTCGTTAAACGATAAATTTTACCAGTCCTAAGCCCGAATGAAGTATGAAGGAGAGGGTAGAATTAACAAAATTAAAAAATTACTACCTACATTTATTATTTTTCTTCATTTTATTTTCTATGGCTACCTACATCATAAGTGCGACAGAGAGAATGCGAATGAGCAGGATGGAATATTATCAATGAATTAGTGAATGGATTGTAAAATATGACTATGATTTAAGTGAGATTTTCTACAATAAACAAATGATAATAACTTTGCTCTTTATTGATAATATGAAATTCTTACGTCACATATATGATAATAATATCTTCGCTAATCTGTCCTTAAAGTTTTTGTACTAATTAAAAAATAGCGGTGTATAAATGACATTACAAAAAATAACGAATCACAAATGCATTCTATTTGCTGATGATATATCAATCATAGTGACAACTAAAAAAAACAATAATACAATTATACATCATGAGTCTGAAATGTTTAAAGTTTCAGCCTTTAAAAGTCCACTGCTGGACTAGGCCTCTCCTTTGAAAGGAGGAATTGGCCTACTATACCACGCTGGCCAGATGGGTTGGCATAGGGTTTGTATCAAGTTTTCCTTCTCTAATAGTGGTGTTCTCTACATAATATGCTCACTCTGTCGGCTTTTACGACACCCATGGGATGATATGGGGTGGTGACATTCCGTATTCTTAATCCGTCACTACACGGATAACGGGCTTATAGTCTGGGGTAATATTGTGGATTTCAATAGGGCATTTATAGCGCAAAAGAAATGCATAAGGTCTATAAATGGCCTTAAACCGGGTGATTCATGCAGGCCAATATTCAAAGAACTGAATTTGTTACCTTTGCCGTCTCTCTACATTTGGGGTAAAAGAAGATGTAGTGACAAGCATCGAGAAAGGTATGCTAACGTGGTTTGGGCACGTGGAGAGGATGGATGACAAAAGACTGACCATGCAGATATATAAGGCAAGTGTGGATGGAACAGGATGAAAGGGAAGACCTAGGCGGACGTTCTCTGACCAGATTGGAGACATCCTAAAAACAGGGCAGGTTAGAAAGTACCCTGAACAGAAGAGCATGCATGAGGAATCTGATGGGAGTGAATGAAGCAAGAGAGATATGTCAGGATCGTTGCACATAACTGGCGCATGTAAATTTCTTGTCCAGACCGATTACAAACACCGCCATGATCAAGTAGCTGCAGTAATACATCAACACCTAGCACATCAACATAATTTCATTAATAAGAAAAGTCCGTACTATAAATATAAACCAGACACTGTACTTGACAATAGAACTTGCAAGATATACTGGGTTCGAACAATAATATGAGACAAGACCATATATACATATTAAGATTACCACCGGAGTGCCTAGAGGTAACGTCAGGTAGAGCGAATACACAGAACGATTATAGCAATATTGACCAAGCTGTGCATTGCGGAGCCGTCTCATTGGTACAAGAATGTCAGCAGAGCTCAGAGAGCACTGAATAGTACATATCATAGAAGCATTGATAGCAGTCCCTTTGAAATTTTATTAGGTGCAAAAATGAACACAAAAGAAGATATTGAACTGTTGGAATTACTAAAACAAGAAGGAAGAAATAGTTTTATGGAACACAGAGTAGAACTTAGAGCACATACAAAGAAACAAATATTAGATATTTAAGAGGAGAATAAAAGAAACTTTGATAAGAAAAGAAAGAACAGCAAGGTCTATAAGGAAGGATCTTGTATGTATCAAGAGGACGCAGTTTGGCACTTGCTTGAAACTAAAAGCTAAGTTTTTGGGTCCCTATAAGGTCACCAAAGTCAAGAGGAACAACCGGTATTATGTAGAAAAGGCAGATCCACAAGCTGAAGGGCCCAATAGAACCACTACCTCATCTGATTACATGAAACCTTGGCCAGATTATGCCTATGATTCAGAGTGAAGACTAATAGGTAAGTGTGCATTTTTTTTTAATGTATGAAAGATGATGTAAGTATGTTTTATTCTAGATTAAGTTGTATCTGCCCTAATATTGTTCTATGATTATGTTGTACCCTATAAACTATAATGTGTACTCATAGATGTCGATCTGGGTATAATTTAAGTGTTTTCATTCATTGATGTTTACCTCAGTGTTACTATTTGTTTAGTTAAGTATATAAAACTATAAAGATGTTCTAAGATGTAAAATTATTATAATATTATAAGATGCACATGTGAGATGTAATAAGACAATAAGATGAAAGAATGAAGGAGTGTATAAGAGGAATAAAAGATGATGTCTGAGGACAGATAGTTAGTCAGGACGGCCGAGTGTGGGATTGTGAGTGTGTATCCGAACGCTTGGTTTACTGTAAGATGTTGTGTGAATGTATCCGAGCGGATGGAACGAGTGAGTGTGAACGAGAGAGTGAGTGAGGAGAATGGCGGAAAAAGTGATAGACGATAGACGTAGCTCTCTAATATTTTTTTTGTAAAATAAGTTATTTTCAACTAATAGACGATTATTCAACCGTAGAAACGTTTATTTTTATACCCCTAGACCCTACATACCTAAATAATATGTACATTGTTCTGAAATAAATTTATTCACTACACTTCTATTCATTTCTGTTACCCTGGTACTTTTCAAAACAATCGTCATATTTCGTTTTAATAAATAAAAAAATGGACAGTTGATTGAAAAAAGTCTATCGATAAGTTTTATGAATCTATCGTGCGCCTGCACAATTTTCGACTTGAAAAATGCCTTTAACTCGGTGAATAGGGACACCTTGCTAACACAAGTAAAATTAGAAACACCCAAAATGTATAACTATATTTGGCAGTGTTTTAGACACCCTTCAAAATGAATATATAAAGAAAATCTTTTGGAATCCGCCGTTGGCTGTCAACAAGGTGACCTTCTTGGTCCACTGATTTTCAGTTTAGCCATTCATTGCATTCAGCCATCCAATTATCAACTAGTTAAATTCAAAATTAAACGGTCAAAATTAAGCGGTAAATGCAACTTGATGGTTGTGTATACTGCATTGTGCAAATTCAAATTATTGCTAAACATTGTAAAAAAGAAGTTATATATCTATTTTTATTTTATTTAATTTAGTAAATTATTTTATGATCTAATTGCACAGTACTACTTTTGAAATTTTAATGACTTTTTCATATCAGCCTGTCACTGCCTGATTTCTGTGATCACTTCAAAACCAGGTTTTTATTAACTACTTTTTATAACTATATACATAATATTATTTAGGTATTTAATTAAACTTAACTTAAATTTTAAAATACTATCCTACGAAATATATACAAAACAAACAAAACGGAAAAAGAAAATAATTTAGAGGGCGTCATAAAAGTCCTCCACATCGCCGTCGACTGGGAGCGTGCCCGAAACGCTGGCAGCATTGCCACGTTGTATGGCAATGCTTAACTTTTAGGCCAAGTATACCCCAGCCTTCTGGTCACACGAGGCGTCGACCAGTCTCTTTGCGAGATCTCTAAAAAGAGATCTTGTACTTGGACCCCATGGCCCCAACGTTTCGACCCCAAACGGCGCAAATACGTAATCCCCTACTAGGTTTGCGTATTTGCGCCCTTTGAAGGTCTCCGCTGTAGCAGCAGCGCCCGCACAACCCGCTATGCCAGGAAGATGAGATGGCGCGAGGGTATCGACACACGTTGCGTCCCACACCAAAGGCCTACCCAACTTCCATGGGAGTAAAGACATACCGTCTGGTCTTTTGTCAAAAGCCATTTTCCAAGCATTCACGGCATCGATCACACACGGCACCTCAGAATCCACCAGTGTAGGTGCTAAGATTTTCCTGGTCAATTCTGCAGTGCCCTGGACCGAGGACGGGAATGTTGGTAAGCTCACATCGAAAATTTTGCGAACGCCGAGGCCACCCAGGCGTACAGGTAAGGACGCCTTTAGCCACACTCGGTCGTTCAAGGCGACATTTAGAATTTTGTTTAAGGTATTTTTAATAATATTGTCAATTTGAAAGATTGAGGATGGGTTTTTCCAAAATGGTTAAGATCGAATAGCAAGTGTAAATTAAGGCACAAAAAGACAATATCTAATAATAGTAAAAGCCGAGTGAATATAAATTTTGAGTAGTCTATCTGAAATTTCACTAAAATTTTGAATTTTTTCATGTAAAAATCTATCGAAACCTTCGTCTAAAATTGAGGACCCAAGGAGGCGAAGAGAACTGTTTTCGATGTGGGTAATATTCCGCGCTAGATTTTGGAATTTTGACAGTATGGCAGATTTGTCTAAAGTTATAAACTATTGTTAATAAAAATTTCACATTCACTTGGGTTGAGTTCCAAACCAATTGACAAGAATTTTGATTTCAGAAGCGCTAGATCTTCATGAACTGTCTCAACATCCCCTCCTAGGGTTCCATCGTCCAGGAACCAGACATTAAATTTTGAATTTAACTGGTTGATGATTGGATGAATGGCTAAACTGAAAATTAGTGCTCCAAGAGGGTCACCTTGTTGACAGCCAACGGCGGATTCCAAAAGATTTTCTTTATATATTAATTTAGAAGGGTGTCTGTAACCAAGTCAAAAAATAGTGCAGGCGCACGATAGATTCATCAAACTTATCGATAGACTTTTTCAATCAACTGTCCATTTTTTTTATTTATTAAAACGAAGTATGACGATTGTTTTGAAAAGTACCTGGGTAACAGAAATGAATAGGAGTGTAGTGAATAAATTTATTTCATAACAATGTACATATTATTTAGGTATATTACAACTTAAATATCTTAAAATACTATCCTAAAAAATATATATACAGAACATACAACTCAGAAAATTAAATAATTTAGAGGGCGTCATAAAAGTCCTCCACATCGCCGTCGACCGGGAGCGTGCCCAGAACGCTGGCAACATTGCCACGTTGTATGGCAATGCTTAACTTTTGGGCCAAGTATACTCCAGCCTTCTGGTCACTCGAGGCGTCGACCAGCCTCATTGCGAGATCTCTAAACCGAGATCTCGCACTTGGACTCCATGGCCCCTACGTTTCGACCCCAAACGGCTCATATACGTAATCCCCAACTAAGTTTACGTATTTGCGCCGTTTTAAGGTCTCCGCTGTAGCAACAGCAGCGCCCGCACAACCCACTGTGCCATGAAGGATGAGATGGCGCGAGGGTATCGACACACGTTGCGTCCCACACCAAAGGCCTACCCAACTTCCATGGGGGTAAAGACATACCGTCTGGTCTTTTGCCATCCTCACGTGCCAGCCCCTGAGGTTCAAGTTGGACTGGAACGCCAGCGGTGACAAGAGCCCGACGGAGTATGTCATTGAGATTTCCGTCTCGTGATATACTACCTGCGCTCTTGCTGTATGATAAGCCATGGTGACCAAAGCTGTCGACAGCCTCCCCATAATGACAGCGATGTGGGGAAACACATGACGCACCCAAACGGAGGCAAGCAGCGATACGGAAAGTCGTATCGTCCAACATGGTATTTATGTAGGACGATGGCAGTGCCTAAATCCAGAGCCCCGATTCCCATTCTCCCACAGCCAGCAAACGGGCACGCTCTGCATCATTGGACGATGTACTTAGGAGATTTTCTCGTACCACGCTGCAAAGCGGCCCGTCCTACTGCCTCTGAGAGGATAAGTCTCGGGGTAACTCGGTGTTTGGATAAGCCATTCTCCAAGCATTCATGGCATCGATCTTACACGGTACCTCAGAATCGACCAGTGTAGGTGCATTGACCTTGTAGTCAAAACAGACCCGACTTTAGTTTAGAATCAAAACAATGGCTCACATATCACCTTAACTTCTTGTAAATATGACAATATCAATCTTACAACATACAGCACTTACAAGACTCTTCCCCACATCTATTTATAAATCCTTTCCCCAGCCAACAACGAACAAACACTTTTGTATTTATAACATTAGATAGCATAACAAAACTGCAGTCAACAAGACAAAGTAGATATTTGCTGTAGAAAACTCAAATGCAGAATAAATTTGAGGTTAAACTCACAACTTGGGCCGCTCGGGATCCTTTTGTAGGAGAAAAATATATTTGTGGTTTAAGACAAGTGTCCTTAAGCGCAAGAAAGGTAAGCGGCGGCTAAGCACGTTCTCTGATGTTATGGGTTAATATTGTGTTTAGTATGGGCCATCAACTTAAGGGCACTTCATGTACTACTATACTTGAGGGCTACTTTGCCCCAAATGGGTTTTACTGTTGTACTATGAAATTCTTTGGTGTGAAAGCGTTGGCTGATTTAAATCAACTAAATGAAAGGAAAAAGATAATTGACATGATAGGGAAGTGATTAGTATCTGTCATAAGTTATAATTTTGGTAATATGCAACTTCTATTTCGTTTTTGGGCGTATTTTTTTAAAGTGTACCTAAGTTAAAATGAAGGTCCTCATTTTTGTTTTGTTTTCAATATGTGTAGTTGAATTCTTACTGTCTATTAGTTGAATTTTAAGAAAAGGTATAGAATATTTAAAAAGCTACTACAAATTATTCAAAATATGTTATTGAAATTCTGTTAAAGGATTTTGGGTTCCACTGAATAACGATTTATTATCTTACACAATAAGTTAAATAAAATGGGTTTAATGGAAATCATACTTTTATTAAATCAGGTAGGTATTATTTAATTAAAATAAAATATCAAAATTTAGTTCGGACAGAGAAATTTTACAATAAAATAATTATAATTATGTTTACATCCTCTGACTAACTTGTTGATTAATCAGTAGTGTGTTTTTCTTTATAGCAGATTCAAATCGTCATTGATTACTATTTTGTTATATAATTTTAAAGTAAAACAAATATTTTGTCTTTATAACAATATTAAAATATCAAAAACTGAATACAATAGTTATAATACTTATAATAAACCCTTAATTTTGAATTATTACAGAACAGACAGTAACTCATCGGAACGTTGAAAATTTTCAGTGGAAAAGTAAGGGCTCTGGTTACAATGATGGATTTTTGGCCAACTTTGATTGTTTTACCAACTCGATAGAAAAAATGTCAAACATGACACCAAATCGCAAAGGCAAATGTTCATATTTGGCTATCAGCCGCCCAAGATTATGCGTATGACGAAAAAATATATAGTAATTTCTAATAATTCTTCATGTTATTCATTTACCGAAAGAAGATGGTAAAATATTTTTAATAAAAAAAGTATCATAACGTATATAATCGATAATCGTCATGTTGTAATTCCAGTGTTGCCACGTTATAACTTCAACGGAACAAGAGACTTTTAAGTTAAATAAAAATAAAAGAAGTGAAAAATAAATAAGAAAGTGGTGTTTTTAATGTTAATTAAGTGATAATTATAAAGAAAATGTATTATTTTATATAGTTAAGCCAATAATAAGCAAAATAATCATAACGATTCGATAAAGGTCTATGCTTTTTTTATTTGCAACCCCATATTTGACTGTCATGACTCATGACACAATTCGACTACCTATGTCTTATTTATGTATCTTGTTTATAAACTCGGTTTGCGTGATCGTTTCTTTTGCGACTTTGCTATTTTATTTACGAACAAGCTTGATAATGAACTCCGAAGATTCTTCTAACCCTTACGACCACCGCTTGAACATGGACTCCGAACCCGCTTTTCACCACAACCCCAGCGTGAACTTGGACTCGATATCTGCAGTTTCTGATGACGCCAGCATTCACTCTGGACCGAGTTCTTCTCAAGATTCATCTGCTGTCTCAAGAGGACATTTACGCTGCGTAAATTGCGGTTTAAATGTTACAAGAATTAGACGACACATTTTGGAAATTGCAGAAGTGCGATATATTATACAATGGGTTCGACAACAAGAGGTACCTAAATACAAGTATTTTTTTATCGTAATTAATGAAATATTACGTGTAACGTCATCTCTGTAGAAAGTATAAGTAAAATTAAGTAAAAAATAAAAAGTATTTTATATCAATTATGCCATCTTTTATTTAATAACTTCCTTGTTTAGTGATTAACTGACATCACATACTATCTTTTAAATATGGTTTTAAACATGGGCAACTTATGGCCAAAGTCACTATGGGAAGTGGGCATTTCCCTTTAAACGTGTGCTGTTAAGTGATTATGTAATGAATTTATTTCAAATGAAATGGAAATATCATATTTTACAACTTAGTTATTCTCTATTAAGAAAAACAATTAATATTTTTTGTACGTAGTTTTATAACTTACTGCAATCCTGCCTTAAATGAAATGAAAAAACGCACACACATATGAACCTATATCTGATTCTAAAATGTTTAAGAATTTGTTTTAGTTGAAACTTGATGTGTTATTGAGAAAAAAAAAATCTTACAATATTCACTGTCTATGTTTCAAGCAAAATAAAAACAAATACAAGCACAACAAAAACAAATAAATATCCAAATTCAATTCAGAACAGTTGCTAGTTTTAATGATTTTGTGTCTATTTTAATAAAGCAATAAAATATTCAGTGATCTGACGGAACACTGTTCATCGTGAATACAGCTTTAGTGTTCCACTGACTAACAATTTTCTCCAATTTAAGAGTAAAATTTTCGACAAAATTAGTCAGTGGCATGTAACGAAAGTTCGACAAAAATATGTTTGCATTTTTATTTCCATGACTTGCCGTTATATCAAGGAAATAATGCAACAATTTATTAAAATATTAACTAATAGTTCGTAAATTAGGTAGGAAACGAGTAAAAAATTGTTCAATTATCTTAAAAAGTGCCGCTAGTCACTGGATATATTTTATGCACACACTGTACGCGTCCTCAATGTAGCGGTTGTGCACGATCATAGAAAATTTGTTGCCAAGATTGCAGCAGTGTTTCAGACACCTTTGTAATGCTGGAAGCGAAAAAATATATTTATAATTTAGTAATATTTTTTTTTAAACCACATAAATTCGCGTTACTCACGGGAAAGTTCCACCCGGTCAAATTTGCAGAGTATGATTTATAAAATAATTTTAAATCAATTTGTTATTAACGAATTGTTGTATTTAGGGTTATCAGAAATATGTTATATAAGCTGTCTAATAATGTAATTACATCAATCTACATACTTTTATTTTTTTTTCGTTTTCGGGTTGGAAAATCCTCATGGAGTCCCTTCGCCCTGGGGGGGAAGGACGAAGGGGACCGTCAGACTCTTACTGACTAAAAACCAACCCGTGCTCCTCAGTACCCATGTGTCGGAGGGTAAGGTTTCACTTAAGCATTCCTCGCTACCCCCCGACGGGTATTGGCCCGCCAGATGGGCAGGCGGGCCCCGAACGAAACCCCCTTACCCCCTTGGCGGCGGATGAAGGTGTTGGGCTCCGCCGCCAAAACACCCAGCGGCCGCAGAGGATAGGGAGGACGGCAACGCAACACCGCATCTCCTCTTCCTTTGCGGCCCCACCGCGACGCAACGATGGTGCGCCCCCAGTTGGTCGCGGGAGATAGGGCGCGCGGCAACACAACACTGACACGCCTCTCCTCCCGCGACCGCACCCGACTGCGAGGGACAGACAGAAGTGTCCCCCGCACCCGCACCTATGGACGCATCCTACGCAGGCCTCACGTAAGCCCACGTGGAGCGTCCCCTCCCGGGATCCCGCTTAACTTCACCGTGGGAGAAAATCAAATCCACGGTTACTAAGGCTCCCCACCACGACAAGGTGGAGATCCCACGGGGGGGATCAATCTACATACTGATAAATTAAACTGTTATTCTACTTTTTAAGTTACGATGTGACGAGGGGACATGACAAAAAAAACCTAATTATTAGCCATTCAATTGCACTAAAAAGTTATAAAAAGAACCAGAAACAATAAAAAAAGAAACACAGAAATTCTTCCAAACATATGCTCAATCAAGACACGTTAAAAATCTTTGTTTATTGCAATGGAGTAAATAAAAAAAAACATTAAACTTAAGGGACATCATGAAAAACTAAGGTACAATTTTAAATAAATCCGCCCTTTTACTTTAGGTTGCTTTAGTGGAAAAGGTGACAACCAATTCTTTTTACTTAATGAACGAAGTTTTCATAACTATTTATTACTATATATGTTGAGAAACCATTTCTAATAACATGCCTTTAGCGGAAGCTATAGCTATTACTAAATGAATTGAATTACAAGACAAAATCTTTTGGTTCAACTAGTGGCTTTAATAAAACCTTATCTACACGGTATTTATTATCACTGGTATTATAATATCTTGAATACTAACCATCTACAAATACACAATAGGTACATACAAATCCTAACGTCATAAGACCTTCGTAAACTCTCTCATACACACAATAGCACGCATGTAACAGCCAGTTTAACCGAGAGCTACGGTGAAATTGCGTACAATAAAAACGATATAAGTCTTAGATAAAGAGCCAATAATAGAAACCTGAGCTGAGATGACATCAGTCCTGCTGTGACCATGGCTGTTGTAAGACGGCTGAAACGACGGTAAAACAGAGGTTAAACTTAAACAGCCAGAGATCAGCTGAAATTACAGTAACTTATTATACTTAAATATATTTTTGTTTGTTGGGGATATTTGATATTATTTATTGCTATAGACGCAAGTAAAAGCAGAGTAATTGCGATGATCTGCAATTAGCGTAAGTGTAGAGCGCACCACAAGAAATGCATGTATAAAGCCCTACGTTGATCTGTGTGCAGAAAAAAATACATCCATGAAAATGATCAGAAAAAATCGTTCAAAACCTATATTTTGTATTTTGTCTCTGTTCTAAGCTTTTTCTCTACGCCTAATGAAAAAATCTATAATTATAATCATACAATATTTCAACGTCAACATTTAATTAAATGCCGGAACGACTGAATTCAAAACGTTTGCAAATTAATCTTGAAATTGTAATACATATTTGATATCGCAGGGTTTTAGCGAAATCGATTCCGTAATTGACGTAATTCGTGCAAGGGGAAGATTTTCATTTTATTATTCAATCTGTTTGGCCCAAATTTGTTTTTTTTTTGTTTTGGTTATATACGGGATTGAAGCCAATATAAACAAATCTGCTATTGAGAAGTACCTAGCTGTAGCTTCCGATAAAGGCAAGTTATTAGAAATGGTTTCTCAACATATAGTAATAAATATGTAGTTATGAAAACTTCGTTCATTAAGTTAAAAGAATTGTTTGTCACCTTTTCCACTAAAGCAACCTAAAGTAAAAAACTTGCATATTACCAAAATTATAACTTATGTGCATAGGGTTCCCACCAAGAACTTAGGGTCCCAAGCCAACCTCACCTGCAAGTGGTGCACCAGCCGATCAACGGACGAGGCTCTGGCAAACAAAATATCCCGATAAGCGGCAATAGGCTCGCCATCTATTACGTGGGATCAAAACATTGGCGAAAAGTGGGCGTTTAATATGCCTCTGCCTACCCCTTCGGGGAAACAGGCGTGAAAACAGTCTATATATGTATGTATGTATGTATAACTTATGACAGATACTAATCACTTCCCTATCATGTCAATAAATTTTTCCTTTCATTTAAGTAGTTGATTTTAATCAGCCAACGCTTTCGCGTAAAAGAATTTCCTAGTACAACAGTAAAACCCATTTGGGGCAAAGTAGCCCTAAAGTATAGTAGTACATGAAGTGCCCTTAAGTTGATGGCCCATACTAAACACAATATTAACCCATAAGCTCAGAGAACATGCTAAGCCGCCGCTTACCTTTCTTGCGCTAAAGGACACTTGTCTTAAACCACAAATATATTTTTCTCCTACAAAAGGTTCCCGAGCGACCCAAGTTTTGAGTTTAACCTCAAATTTATTCTATAATTGAGCTTGCTACAGCAAATATCTACTTTGTCTTGTTGACTGCAGTTTTGTTATGCTATCTAATGTTATAAATACAAAAAGTGTTTGTTCGTAGTTGGCTGGGGAAAGGATTTATAAATAGATGTGGGGAAGAGTCTTGTAAGTGCTGTATGTTATAAAGTTGATATTATTATATTTACAAGAAGTAAAGGTGATATGTGAGCCACTGTTTTAATTCTAAACTGAAGTCGGGTCTGTTTTGACTACAAGGTCAATTCTTCTGTTTGAGACAAAGGAAACCTTGTGTTATATTAAATCTGTATGTAACAATTATGTACTAACAGTTTTTAAAAAGGCACAGTACTCTCACATCGTAAATATTTGAAGTGGTAACTGTCTTACCCGAGTCTTCCTAAACTTACACTACGAGCAATTGCCTAAAAATCGTTTTACTGTAAACAAGATCAATCGTGTGTCGCGACAGTGTTTAGGAAAGCACCTGTCTGTTGTAGCAGAGTCGTTGCTGAAACGTGCGACTAAAACGCCGGGTACATAAGCTACGCGACGTCGCGTTGCGATAAATGACGATAGCGCGAGATTTTATGGCTGACTGGCATAGAATATAATGGTTTTGTGTTTTGGAAAGGCGGTTGAAAAACCAATTCTGCAGTTGGTAGAAAGCATATAGGTAAGCTGTTAGTTGTTAGATTATTTTGTCTGGTGTTTTGGTAATATTCTTCTAATTTTATATTATGTTCAAATTTTTTAATATTGTGTAGGCACCTCTGGCCGAGTATTTGATAATTTGCCACGATTGTAAGCGGCCTGTACACGTTTATACTGCCTTGTGTAAGTTAATCAAATTGGAAAACAATAAAGTGTCAAATATTCAGTTCAACCTATTTGTTATTCATTTGTTGCGTACGACATCTTTAAATTCCTATAAGGTTTTCTTGGTTACTGGCTTTCTATTTGTGGGTAAGATTGGCGAAAGTTCAGACGGGATTCCTATAGTACTACATATACAAATCTACCCAAAATTAGTCAGTACTTGCAATTATTTAAGTTTAAAATTAACTCCTAATCCAAATGTGCGTAGTAGTGTTTGAAGTTATTTGAACAAAAAGGACATCATAAAAATCTATAATGATTTTATGAAACTTAGTAGTTATTCGTGTAAAGAAAAAAATTCACTTCCTAAGTGATATGTTGGTAGTTAAGCATTACAAACTTAGTCTACGTCTTAAGGAAAATTTCCACTTGCAACGAAGATAGTTTGGTGTAGGTACCAAACTATCTTCGTTTAAGTTGCAAAATTTTCGTCGTGGCCGTAATAATGAATAGATATGTATAGGTATACTTAATTCAGTGGATCCTTACATTAATTTTATGTATGCAAAAATCGAGTATGCAAAAATCGAGTAAGAAAGCAGATAGACCGTTTTACTTATTCGTAACATAAATCCACTTGCAATACTGCAACACATTGGTCAGCATAAATTAAAAATTAAAGAAAATAAAGTAACGACTTCGTCAGCATCCAGTTTATAGATGGGTGACCAGTCACAAGCAGTCATATACTGTCGTGCTTGGAAGACCTAAGGCCTCTTTTTTTCAAGTGTTATGTAATTAGTACTTATTTCAATTGTAGTGTATTTGATTAACTTGTTATTTGATAGATGTAATCGTGGTGTAGTCACGTTGCTTGGGGCCGCTATGTTGGCATACCCGCGACTATTACATAAATAATTGGTTTGAAGATCAAGTTATATATTGGACTAAAGAATTTGGTTTGGGACTTCAAAATACTGCAAAAAGTTGCCCTAATTTTCTTTACTATAGTCTGAAGTTTTGACTAAGGCCTAGAAAAAGCCCAAGTTCCAAAGATAATACGAAACTTAACTTTCTTATTTGCTTAGTGGACTTGTAACTCTACAATTGCAAGAAGTACATTTTCTGCGCCCGTAATTTCAGTAATCCTCATTGTTGTGCGGCGCGGTTGCAATTTAGTATGATATATTTTTATAGCCAAGTTGTTTTTGTCAAATAAAAATGATAGATGGCGTTAGGATTGTTGTAGTGGCTCTTGAAGGTCGTTATTTGTTACATGTTTGTAAATGAGTTTCTAGATGAGTGTTGAGTTAATTTAGGAGCCAAATATTTCCCAGCATGGATAGCGTAACCGTTTAAGCGCCCGCCTCGCCTTTTAGAACTGAAACCTGTTGTCAGTTCGATCAAAGAGGTAACTCTGAGGCTTATCTGTATATATAAAATCCTTGCGTTACTGACTGACTGACAGACAAGCTACAGCCAAAACTATAAGGCACAGGAAGCTGAAATTTGGCATGCATGTTCGGGCAGAAACTGTTAAATTAAAAAAAAATTCAAGCGTAGCTGCGGGCGTCCTCTAGTCTTAAATAGTTCTATTGATTCCAATGCTTCTGCTTTCTTTGTATCCTTTGATTTATTCTTTATAATTAATGCAAAATTTCTTTTGTTAATGAGTTCGTCATGTTTTAGAAAATAAAAATAATAATAAACAGATTAAGCTAACATTTGAAATCAATTCCGATATCTGATAATATCATTAAACATTATATATTATCTAACTGAACAAAATGTACGATTAACTCAAAAATGTTGCTCGAACATTTCATCTTATAATACTTATTTTCTTATAATACAAATCGAGCCAAATACAATAGAACAGATTCATCCCACAAAACGAAAACGAAATATCTTTGTATATAATTTTTGTTTTTCTTGGTAGGTACTGACTATTTTTATCGACTGTCACAGATCTACATGACAGCCGGGACCGACGGCTTAACGTGCTGTTAAGCACGGAGCAAGCGATAATCAACAATTAAATGTCGAAAAGTTAGTGGTGAGCGCCATGGATTCGAAGCCGTTACCCTCTGCATGCGAGCATGTATGAAAAGAGTCATGAGTGTAGAGGAAGCGCGTGAGGTTTGTAAGGATAGAAGCAATTGGCGTTCCGTTGTCTCTGCCTACCCTGACGGGAAAAAGTCGTGCGTATATGTATGTATATTTACAACAAATCTTTTAAAACTTTACACGTCTATATAGTTTAGTAGTTTCAGTCTTAAAGGATACGTACAGAGGATCTTTAACTATACTCCAGCTTGTCTAAACTCGGCTTAAGCAAGTTAGTAACAGAATATTAGCTAAGATCGCTCGGTGCCAACGTCGCTTGATCTAGCTGCACTATTTTTCGCGTAAAGCTTCTCCGTTATACTTGTAAGTATATGAAAGTCTTGTTTGATCAGTGTTATTAATGAATAAGGTGGATTTAGTACAATATTCGTTTGTTTTAACAGTGCAGTGATTGTTTAGTTTTACACAGTACGACTGCTGCAGAGGATCGCCAGTTTAATTTTTTTCGGCGGTAGGTGTAAAAAAAGACAACACATAGTTTGAATTATAAAATTTAGATTTAATTGTTTTAAAACATATTTTAACATTTTATGCTATCACACCAAGCTTCCTAAAGCTCAAATAGTCTGCACTATCGTTTGTACAAGCGATACATACCTACTTATATGTAAGAGTAATTCTGCAAGTCACACCACCTACCAGCGCTACACACACACTTGAAATTTTACACCTGAGAACCACAACACTACCGGAATGTCTCAGTTAGCTGATATTAAGATAGCACAAGACAACCTGGAGGAGTCCTTTTCCAAAAGGATGGCGAAGCTGGAGGCGCAGTTGCAGGGAGGCCCGGCTAAGGACACGGTTGCAAAAATTGCCGAAGAATTTCGCTCATTCAGAGAGCTAATGTTTGCAATGCTTAGCCTGCTGCGCAAACAAATTGATGAATGCTCTCACACCATTAATGCGATGCGCAAAGCTTTCCTGTTTCTTGGTTTTTCCTGAGGCTGAGAAGGAAGACTGCAGGACATCTGTGATTAAGATCATTCAGAAGATGGAGCTTTCGACCATGGCCATGGACTCAATACTTTCTTGTCACAGGATCGGGTCGTCTCGTGACAGTCACCACCGGCCTATTTTAGTCTGGTTTACAGCAGTGGACCAAAGATCAGCAGTTTGGAGAGCTAAGGCGAAATTGAAGGGTACATCCATCTCAGTGAAGGAATTCCTGACAAAAACTAGACAGGCCATTTTCGCTAAAGCTCGACAGCACTTTGGCATGCGGGCTTGCTGGACGCAGGACGGCGTGATTATAGTAAAAGCGCCAGATAATGTTCGTCACAAAGTATTCCACTTAGAAGACCTGAAATCTCTGACCCTGAAGCACGCTAAGGCTGCAAGTGGCACCTCTTCTCTGGGCAAGAATGCCGCCGTGACTGCCGGTTCGTCTAGCACTGTCCACAAATCACGTAAATAGCTGTTTTCTTTTGGTGTTTACAACTACTATCTTGAGACTTCCTCTTTCTTTTTATTTGCTATGAACTGTAGTTTATTATGCAGTTTCCATCTATAATTTCTATCACCCACTTTCTTGAATAATTCTTGTTTCTTAATTCTTTGTTTTGTTATTGATAATTAAGATGTACCAATATTTTATTTCACCGCACGTTAAAGTCAAAAATGATAGTTGCGTTCGGAAACTGCATCGAGCAACTCCCATTGAACTTATCTCGGTTACTTAATTTTTGTAAGCTGGCGGGTGGTGCTGGGTTACCCGTATTGCATTTTAATTAAGTTTTAAGATAGTTGTTGTTGTTGCAATCTATCTCCGCAGTTCTTTTCCATTTAAAATCCTTGAATCTTCTTATCCCGTCTCTTTGCCTGCGGAGTACTTATTCCTTGAGGTTGACGTCAGGGGAGCGAAAGCAGCTCTAGGCGTCGTCTACTGTCCCCCTACTGTTGATTATTTCTCCAGTCTCGAACCGATTCTGGAATCTATAGGGTCACAGTATGAACATCACATCATCATGGGCGATTTTAACACCGATCTCCTTTCTCCTGCCTCAAGTCGTGCCATTAAACTCCTTGACATTATCGAGTCAGTTAGCTTTCACGTTATGCCTTTGCAGGCCACCCACCATAATAGCAGTGGGGTGGACACGTGGCTCGACTTGATCCTTACGTCAAATCCTTCCCTAGTGTCATCGCACGGTCAACATCCAGCTCCTGGTTTTTCCCGTCATGACCTTATTTTCCTTACTTACCGCTTAAAACCTCCTAAATCCCCTCCTAAAGTCCGCTACATGCGTTATAATAATTTATTGAGCCAATATCAATCCGGATTCAGACCAGGCCATAGCACTACTTCCACTCTCCTCAAAGTGACTGGCGATATTCGAGAGGGCATTGATGACTCCAAAGTAACAGTTTTGGTTCTAATTGACTTCTCCAATGCCTTCAATACCGTCAGTCACGACCTCCTTTTATCCGTCCTCTTCTATCTTTAGGTTTCACCTAAGGCTCTGGATTGGTTCTTAACATATCTTCGAGGGCGTCAGCAGTCGGTACACCATGATGAGTCTTACTCAAGATGGGCCGACATAAAAGCTGGAGTCCCTCAAGGCGGTATTCTCTCTTCCTTGTTATTTTCTATTTTTATAAATCTCATAACTAAAAATCTTCAGTGTTCTCACCATTTGTATGCCGAAGACTTGCAGATATATACACAGGTAAATGTAGAGTCGTTGTCTACGGCAGTTGAGATGGTAAATAAGGATTTGGCTGAAATACAGAATTGGACTACAAGGTTCGGGCTGACTGTAAAACCAAATAAAAGTCAGGTTATTGTCTTGGGCAGCCAAGGCCTGATACGAAAATTAAAAACAACGTCTTTGCCAACAATCATATACAACGGTACGGACATAGATTGGTACCCTGTGGTTAAAAATCTTGGGCTGTATATGGATGCTACACTTAATTGGCAAACTCAAGTGACCCAGGTGAGCCAAAAGGTCACCGGCACTCTACGGACTCTTTACCGCCTCAAGAACATACTCCCATCCAAGACCAAGACAATGCTTGTGCAGACCTTGATTTTTCCCTTAATCGAATATGGTGATGTATGTTACTATGACCTGAATGCAGATCTTCTCAACAAACTCAACCGTCTTCTCAATAACTGCATTCGATTCGTTTTCAATCTTCGCAAGTATGATCATGTGTCTACTTATCGTTCCCAATTGAAGTGGCTTCCTATCCGTCATCGTCGCAGTATGCGTGCTCTCACTACCCTATATTCTATTCTTATGTCTCCTTCTTCCCCTAATTATTTAACTTGGCAATATCAGTATCTGTGTTCCAACCACGACCGAAACTTGCGATCGTCTAATAATCTTCTTCTTACTATCCCTTCCCATAACACACCTCTTATTCACTCTTCCTTTCTCGTTCAGTCTATTCTCCTCTGGAATGCCCTCCCTCTAGAAATCAGGATGTGCAATACCAAGTACAAATTTAAGGCAAAAGTGAAGGAGTTCTTGTTGGCAAGACCAGCGGATGTGTCATAGGATTTGTATCTTTATTTCTATTTACATTATTTATCTTTACTATATGGCGGTTTTATGTATCCTATCTTTAATTCCCATATTATATTATAGTATGTATGTATTTATTGTATACAGGGTGGCGCTACCATAGGGGCACTTTTTAAACAGAGGCATAGCTTACAAGATTCTTAAGCCTTGTACCAAAAATCAATTAAATCGGTGCAGTAGTTTAGCCACAATATCGATTTTAAGTTCCGCAATTTTTGCACATGCTTTGAATTCCACACAGCTGATACAAAATGGTCAGAGACCCTATATTGCGCGCCGTGACTCGCTACGACGCGACGCCTCGACGCCATCCGAAATTAGGCTCAGCGCAGACAGAACGGAGCGCAGTGGAGAGGATTTTATTAAAACACTTGAAAATAAACTTAATTTTTTTTACATTAAAGTGCATAAATGCTTGAACCTGACAAAAAATATTCGTGCGTCCTCGAAGATACGCGGGAATCCCCGCGCGGCGTCGAGTCGACGCCCGCGTCGTACGCGTACTTTCAGTCAGTGTTGTTACTGAGTTTAACGAACTTTCGCGACAAAATACTTACTGTAGTGTGGTAACCCAGAACGGTTTACTCACGCAGGCTCACGAGGTCGCAAGCTTGAGCATACGCAATCCATAAAGAAAATGCCCGAGACCGCGAGGGGATTATTCTTCTCTGTCTGCGCTGACCCTTAGACTCTGACGTCGTCGTCGTGCAACGTCGCTTCGCCTCTTAGGTACGACTCGTCGTTGTAGGTTTTTGCGCCTGAGTTAATTTTTACAGAACAAGACTTTTGAAACTTTCTTATTACCTTTTCAATAAAGTTACATAATAATAAAATGGATCGGTTCCGGCAAGCACGAAATAAATCTAATTGGGTAATGCATTTCCGTAATGCATTTACTGTAAGAGTGAGTAGGAACTCACTCTTACAGTAAATGCACTACGTGTGACAAGGACAAATATAGTGGAGCCAAATAGAGTTGCCCAATTATGAACAAAACATTGTAATTAGTATCAATAACAAAAAACAACGCACCGTAAAAGTTTGTTGTTTATTGTATCGACATTGTTTGTATTTAATTTTAAGGCGCTGTCCTAAGCGACTGTTTTGGTAAATGAGGGGGTGAAGCAGGGGAGGTGAAGGGAGCTTAGCTCCGTCTACTGCGGGGCGCCCCCCTTCATTCTCGTCGCGTGCGGCCGTATTCTGGCGACATCCGTATTCCAATATTTCAAAATCGCAAGCAAAACGTTTTAGCATATTGAATTGAGATACTGATATTAAAATTTATATTACATACATCAATTTGTTTGTACAATATAGGCATAGCGCAATTTTTGTTCTCAGTGCAGCCATGAGCAAAACTGATTTACATTAGACGTTATAGGTATTAAATGTTAACGAAAGTAGGTAAATACCTACGTGCCGTAAGATGATAAAAATAATTAAGTCAGTTCCATGTATGGAGAGGCCATTATTATGTTTGTTTTGTTTTTGTATAAAAATAGTGAAGCAGTTCATAGAATACCTACATCTAATTCCATTCCTGCCAGTTTTCAAATCTGTTTTGCAATAAATTGGCTGTGACATACGGGCGGACAGACAGACAGACATTGCGAATCTATAAGGATTCCGTTTTAACAGTTTTTGGCTACGGTACCCTAAAAAACACAATACTGCTCTACTAAGCGCAAAAGCCGTATCTCAACTAAAGCGAGTTACGAGATAATTAGTTTAGTAAAAGTTGATTTCTTTTATTTATTTATGGATGTTTATTGTTATTATAGGTATAATTATTATGGCAAAGGTTTCGAAATACGTCGCCGTTTTTAGGGGTTGTGAGTGATTGGAGAGAAAGCAGGGGAGGTCTTGAAACCCCCCTCACCATTTTCACTTGCCGGAAATACTTGGTTTCCTCTGAAAAAAAAATTTCCAAACATCGGTGTGTATGGCACTGCCAACTTCCACATTCATCACACTAGTTTAATAAACTAAGGTTGTCGGAGCCCTGCGAAGGGCTCCTATTTTCGGATTAATTGTCAAAAGAGAACCTAACATAACCTATTTATTTACTTATTACAGTCGCACCTAACCCAAGGCACTCGAAAGCAATGACGCACAAATTTGACATTAGCTGTCAATATGATCATTCCAAGATGGCAGTTTTGCGTTTCGTTTCACGTTTTTCACATAAAACCTAAAAATGACATTTGTAAAACTGTACTAAAGTATAAAAACTATGTTCCGTTTTGCATGATTGCCGAAGTATTTATTAAATTTTGGAAATTGTTTAAAAATATTTAGACGCAACTCCGGCAGCCAAAATTACTTTTAGGGGATTAAAACGAACTACCTTAAGCTCCCTACACTACCAATACCCTCAAATTCAGGCGACTCGTTTCGAAACCCAACCCAATATTATTTTTCAAAATAGATGAAACATCAAAAATATATGTGGATATACCTTATTCATGAGATACTGCTATGTCGCTTAGAAAATTATAGAATTAGAATTTGATTTACTGCTTTTTCGTTAGCTCTCGTCATACATGTTTGTATGGAAAAATATAAAAAAAAAATCTTTCGCTTCAAATATGTGTTGTTTCAAAGAAAATAAATATTAAAAGATATTTATTTATATTCATTTATAATTTATTAACGAAATACAGAGTTTACAGCTCATCAAAAGTTAGCTGTCTGCTACAACCCGGCAGGTTTTCTTTATTCTCATCGAATGTTAAAGGCAGTGTGTGAGGTGATAAGGCTTCAATACTTATTATTTGATGTTGTTCACGAGGCACAGTTTCATTTACTTTCCTTTTACGCCTTGGTATTGTAGAAATTTCAAGCACTGATGAAACATTTTCCTCTCCGTGATCTCGCAATGCCATCCCTTGAGCTTGACGAGAATCAACAATTTCAGGCAACTGCCAATTCATATAAAACGCCACAAGCTTCTCCTAGAAAACATCATCTCTTTGCATAATTTCTATTTTTTACACTCCACACAGCAAATAAACACTTTTGTTTGCGTGTAACGTGGCGTTGCCCCTGAATTTGGTAATAACAATTACAATATTTGTTTAGACTAGTCAGTTCACTTTTTTATCATGTTTCCATATTTGTATTTTATTTGCTCTTATACTATTCTCCAGGCCATTCTTAAAGGCAACTTTAGAACATTAAATTTCCACAATCGTGTTTGGACCTATTAGTCCATCTGGCGTGGCACCAATAATCGAATAATCCACAAGGCTCGATTGTTACATTTTCTTGCTTCGCCAGTTGTTGCAAAGCCAGTTGTTCATTTTAGATTCCATGCGCAACTGATTTTACATTGCAAATATTTTATTTGTACAAAATATTTTTTACTAAGTTGGCTTTACTGCTGTTATCTCTTCTTTTTACCACTATACAAAAATTTCAATCTGTCAACATATTCTTACGCAATTCGAACCAGTCACTGCTATCCCTCTTGTAATTTTTGCTTATCACTGCGGAATTTGAGTCAAATTTGTTAAAAAATTGTTTGGCATTTCTTGGCTAGCTCTTGAACAGATCGTGTTAGGAATGACTGAAGTCAAATGTGTGTAAGACGTTGCAGAACTGTTATCTTTACCTTCACTGTAATTACAATAATGATAATTAGTTACGTACTTTATTATTAAAAAAATACTATATCTTGTGATATAGCAAACAGAGAAGTCACCTTCTTACTTATAAATTATTGATATTAGAAATTAAAAAGATATTAGATGTACTGAGACATACCTAATAGTTTATGAATAATCAAAGTTTTACCCGATGTACCTAAAAAGCTTTATGTTCAAAACACAATAATACAACATTCGTTACCGCTTGTGTGCGGATTGCGGAGCGCCATATTAGCGCTGTCATCATTATTGTTCACCGTGGCGGCATCTTAGCGCTCCAGGCGCTCTGACAAGCTAATGAATTCAGAATTTGAAATATAGGTACATAAAATGATTCGATTTTATGTTATTACTCTTTCAAAAATTGAAAACTGTGGCAGCTATGTATTGTGAGAATAATTTATATAATTATATTATGCATAATCAATAATATATAAGTAACATAGTTAGTCATAAAAGACTCTTATGAAAATAATTTGTGTAAAAATGTTACATATTTTATAATCACTTGGCCATGGATGAATTTCTATTTTATTACGACGCTTTCTTGTACAAATCCTTCGTAGAACTTCATTTCTCTAATTGTCCATATTTTATTCTTCTAATTATATATTTATAAGCACAGAAACAATAACACATTAAACGCAACAAGAGTATAAACTTAGGTCCTAATTATTATGTGCCCATAGTTATATGAAAAGCCTATTTGATTCAAAGTATTCAGTCTATAACATAAAACGTGAAATTACGAACTCAAATCGGCGTATTATAATAACAAACAGGTTTACGTAAAATTTCGTGCAGCGGAGACGCAAGCGACATGACCTATCTCTCACAGGGCTCATAGCCGAATGACGAGGTCTGGGCGGGGCGTAAACTAGCAACTGACACTCAGTACACCGCTTATGCTAATAAGGTTTAAATTGCTGAAGCGTTTGATATTGATGGGATCTACCGAGCGTCAAAATCATAGACGTTTGGCAGATTTTATTTAATTTTTCAAAATATATACGTATAATATGAAAATAAATAGGGTAATTCTTTAGTTCATTAGATTTCCTACAATATTATCAAAAAAAAATATGACAGCTCACGATCAAAATATTGCAAACAGTGAGACGAAAGATTATTTTCTGCCTCGATTTTGTGATTTTTTTACCGTGATTCTATTTTACGTACATGAAAAATTCTTTCAAAAGTCTTTTGTTCAGACTTTTGACTTTAAGCTCTAATTTTTGCTAGTTTGTAATATGTACCGTTATGGCTAGATGCGCGACGAAAAATTAGGTGTTTCACGGCTTCTGAGGTATAACAGCGCCTTAATGTAATCGTCTTATCAATGACTTTACGTTCGAAAATTTCAAGATGTGGTACAAATAAAGACGACGTTTTTATTAACAGGTAAACAATGATAAACATGTAAAGATATTCAATTATATATCATTTGAAATAAGTTAATAATTATTGATTATTTTAGCTCTTTCCGTATGGTATTTTTTAAATGGTCTAATGGGTTCAACAATCCACTTAGAATTATAATAACTATGTACTGAACTAATTGAAGTATGTGCATAGTATTTCATAACCTTGTTTAACTGTGTCGTATTAGCAACACTATTAAGCAATAGCGTTATTGTTAATACAAATAAAGAATGCATAGTTCATTGTACATAAAAACATTTTATGTTATTTTGTTGTTAACGTATTAACGTATCAAAAATATCGACATTCACAGTACCTGTTGGGCATCCCTAGTTTCATGTAGACATGTCAGCGCCAGCGGCGCATCGGCGATCGGTGACTCATCAAACGTTTAGTGTCGCAAAAACCATTGTTGAGTTAACAAGTCGATCAGATTGCGTGCGCGCTTTTCTTAACTATATGTGACAGTTGTGTTTGGTACTTATTCAATTGTGTGATTGTATTTAGTTGTGTTATTTAATTGTGTTGTTGTTTAGTGATCTTTATCATTCGTCATTTTTGCATTATTTGTAATAATAATGACAAATATACGTCGTTGGAATATGCGGATATGATTGTGTTATGTGGGTTCTTGTTGATATGAAAAAGTCACCAGTGCTTTCCTAATTACTGAACAAAGAGTAATGTGTAATTGTGTAGAATTACTGAAATAGGTAATACGTGATAATAATGGCGGCCATGTTGAGAATTTGAAAATTTAGTGCTACCTTTTACGTGGGTTTGTGTTAAGTGGGTTTTTGTTGATATGAAAAATACACCAGTGTTGTGCTTGCCTAATGAATGAGTGACCAAATTTCATTGGAGTTATGCGTAGAAGTAATTCGTCAATAAATGTGAACTACCTCCGTGGCTCCGTCTGCCGCATAGCACACGTTGCCGTTCTAACAAAGGTCAGTAACCTAATGTCATATTGGTCTACAAATGGTGTTTCATTTTGTAACTCAAATTTTATAGTTTATTTTGTTTGAAATTTTTATTTTTTAATTTTGGTCCCAGGGTCCCTTTTGATGATACAAAACATTTTATAGGCATCAATGCTACTTCCTTTTTAAATAAATGCCCCTATGGTAGCGCCACCCTGTATATATTTTATATAGATATTATATAAGTATAGTGTATGTATGTTTGCCTACTTATTTAAGTATATATTATTATACATATTATGTCTATTATTTGTAATATTGTAATTGTAGTACAAATATTTAATACACCTACTACGTTTCTCAGCACCACGGTTACTATACTAGATAGTATTATTCTTCATTAGACTTCGGCAAAGTTATTCCTCTGGTGTTGCTTGTGTCCATGAGTGACGGTAATCGCTTCGTCATCATCAGCCTGTAACAGTCCACTGCTGGACTAGGCCTCTCCTTTGAAAGGAGGAACTGGCCTACTATACCACGCTGGCCAAACGGGTTGGTATAGGGTTTGTTTCAAGTTTTCCTTCTCTTACAGTGCTGTTCTCTGTATACTATGCTCCCTCTGTCGGCTCTTACGACACCCGTGGGATGATATGGGGTGGTGACATTCCGTAGTCTTAATCCTTCACCACACGGACGATAATCGCTTACCATAAAGTATATAAAATACGTCTGCCGCTCATTAAAGAAAAAAACCACTTGTGACTGAAATGGACATCAATACTTTTATTTTATTTTTATTTTTTATTAAATTTTAACAATATTAGGGAAACTTACACCTAGGTGACAAAAATTACTGATCTTACAAATATGTAACTAATGTTCCACACAGGAGAAGGCCAATTGCAAGTTTCCACGGGTAGAAAGATATGAAAGTAATAGTCGACAGATACAATATATATAGTAGTTTACAACAAATAGAAAACACACACACACAAAACACGCACCTGCTATATTATTTAGTTAGGTAATATTTAGAAACCTAACCTACTTTTTATTTTCAGTTTATCTGTTAGAATTGTAATGCTTTTAAGTTATCTACCAATAAAGTCAACTTACACAATACCGAGAAAATATTTCTCCAAGAACCTATCATACGGACAGATCCTAAATTCTAAGAAGGCTCAGTATTTTGTCATATAATCGCTCTGACATCCCTGCGTTTAGCACAGTCGTCGACCAATTATTGACACTCAGATCATTGAGATAACGCTAAGCCCCGACGTGGATGTTAATTAATACGCCTTGGTCTTAGACGTGTGGCAGCCAATTGTGGCTGTCTTGAGATACGTCGGATTTGGTGAAGCAGAAGCTGAATTAGGGAAGCTTCAATAATTCGATTTGATATATTATGGAGTATTTTCTTTAAAACCCTTCTGCAACAAAAAACGAAAAGGAAAGAAAAATATGAAGAACATTAGATAGACAGATAAATAATATTCTTTATTGTACACCAAAATAAAGTACATTTCTAAAGTAACTTAAATCTACAATTTATATATATACAATCGGCGGAGTTATCGCCAAGGGCTAATTCTTTTAGTCAACCTTAGGATGGACAGGAATGTTGTTAGATGTTTTGTGACGAAAACGTAAAACGTGGTGTAGCTATGTAACTAAATACATACACATACATACATAACGTCACGCCTTTTATCCCCGAAGGGGTAGGCAGAGGTGTATTTCTACACCCACTTTTCGCCAGATATACTTTAGTCCCACGTAATAAGGGGCGAGCCTATTGCCGTACCGGGCACATTTCCAGACTCCGTGCTGCTACTGAGAATTTCGTGACAGAAAAACCCAATAACACTGCCCGGCCCAGGAATCGAACCCGGGACCTCTCAATCCCACGCGCACATTTATGCCGCGAGACCAACGAGGCAGTCGTATAGGGTTTGATGTCGAGTTTCCCGTCTCTACGCAAAGATGGTATTTGCATCGTGTTATCCCTTAGTCGCCTCTTACGACACCCACGGGAAGAAAGGGGGTGGTGACACTTGTATTCTATGCCGTCAACCACAAGGTCGATAGTATAAATTTGTTGTTCTGATTATATATATAAAAGGTAAAAAACGGGACCCTATTACTAAGCCTCCGCTGTCTGTCTGTCCGTCTGTCTGTCTGTCTGTCACCAGGCTGTATCTCATAAACCGTGAAAGCTAGAAAGCTGAAATTTTCACAAATTATGTATTTTGGTTGCCGCTATAACAACAAATACTAAAAATAAAAAAAAATAAAAATATTAAGGGGGGCTCCCATACAAAAAACCTGTTTTTGTTCGTATTTTTTGCTCAAAATTACTAACTTTAACAGGTAGACGCTTTACATTTTCACAGAATATGTAGTTGTATATTACCTTTCAAATTAAATAAAAAAGTAACTAATAAAGGGGGGTCCCATACAACAAAGGTAATTTTTAAGCAATTTGTTATTCGATCGTAATCTGTATATATAAAATCCTTGCGTTACTGACTGACTGACAGACAAGCTACAGCCGAAACGATTAGACGCAGGAAGCTGAAATTTGGCATGTATATTCCTTGCGGACCGTAGGGGTGCACTAAGAAGGGATTTTCCAAAATACCCACGGGATCGGGTAAAATGGGTAAAATAAAATAATATGCGGGCGTAGCTGCGGGCGTCTTCTAGTAAACATATAGAAACTTAAGAAAGTATTTAAGTATACATACAACGAACGTGATTTTCTTTTATAGGTGATGGTACGGAACCCTTTGTGCGCGAGTCCGACTTGCACTTGCCCAATTTTTTTTATAGATATCTCCCGCACTAGGAATAAATCCTGCGTCGCGGGGGACTTTACAAACATACAACCAACGGACACAAAGAACACCCGGACTCGAAACAACAATTTATGGATTACACGAAGTGTTGTCTCGTGTGGGAATCGAACCCACAACACACCGCGCAGTGACAAGCGGAGAGGCGACCGCTTAAACCACTACGCCAACCGGGCAGTCAAACGAGTCTTAGATGCAACTATGATAATGCTACGAATTTGGATAACACCATTTAGCATAGTTCACAGACAGTAAACGATTACATGCCAACAAACACTACGTACCCTAAACTCCTCCCATAATAGATTATATAAAACCCACATAATTGCTAGTCCAATACTCGCCCAAAAATACAATTCACGTGTCACCGTCAAAGTGACAATAGGCCATTGGGAGGGTGCGGATATCCGAGCCAAAGGCTGCGGTGGAGTCACGATCTATTCAACTATTGTCAACCCCTTCTTACCGACGCGAATAATGTTAATGCAGAACTAATGCGTATAAACGATGAACATGTGTTATACCTTTGACCTCAATACGTAAGAATAGTTTAGTGCTCAGTGGTTTAGATCAAATAGAATATCTATTCGACATTAAAGTTTAATACCAGGCAAATAATTATATGTATTCTAGGATAATTCGCACCTGACTCCAAACTAAGCAGAGCTTAGCTAAAGTACATGGCTACCAGATAACTGATAAACATTGTTCTGTTGTTTATTGTTCAATACATACCTACATACGGACACAGATCAAATTATCATGTCAAACAAACATTTGTCCAGGGTTGGAATCGACCCCACGATCTGATCTGATCCGATCGGCTTAGCAGTTAGGGTCACTTACTACATAGAACTCACTACTAGTAGAATTCACTAAATACATAAAACAGGCTAACCGAAATAATTCAAAAACATTTTACTTTATAACATTGCGTTATAACGTAGAAAGAGACAATAAGCTTTGAATATGCCGCAATATTTAATAAAATATGACGTAGTTTTTGTTATACAGCACATTCAATACAATGATTTTTCGTCACATAAACAGTAATAAATTTAAGCGGCGGTAGCCCAGTGGTGTACGTAACGGACTGCCGAGACGATGGTCCGGGTTCGATCCCCAGGTACCTCGGGCACAATATCATGGTGCTTCAGGGTGGTGCAGTGAAAATTCGATGAAACATTCAACAAGCCATGATGACGGCAGCTATTGTAGGCACAATTTACAAAGTCTATCGTGCCGTCTTAGAGCCTGCTGGCCTTCCTCGAAGAGCTGGGGTGGCTCGAGTTACAAGGCAAAATACACGCCAAGACGTGGAGTGAAATTGAGACCCCATAAAAGCTAATGACTGCATAGGAAAGTGATTTTCAAGCAATGTTTAACAAATAAAACAAAACTAGATTCTATATTATGAAACTAAAACTCAAGAGCACAATTATTACAAAGGATAAATTGATAATTTTCCAACTATACTTAAAATCCTTGTATTCCTTTGACTCGAGGTAATAAATTGTTAAGTTTGCCAACGAGCCGCTATAATTCATAATGCTTTTGAGGTGCATGCCAAGAAACCCCATCGTTTTGTAATATTGACGACTTGGCTTAACGGTACCGGATCCTATCTTTGGTGCCAAGTTCGTGCGAAGGTAGATTTAATCACCAGTATATGCAAAATGGTTGCGTCTCGAATAGATTCTTGCGATCATGGAAAATGTAAGCACTTTAAGAAAAAGGTTTCTACTAATTTGCGTCGGAGAAGCTTTGTGTGTCATAAAGGATTTGGTCTACTATACCACGTAGACCTGGTGGGTATAGGGTTTGATCTTGAGTTTTGTCTCTTACCAAAGATACCATTTGCGTTGTAAATTTCTTATCGCTTCTTACGCCGCTCATGAAATGAAATGGTAACTTTTAGTGTACCATTTTATATCACCATGATTGTCCTTGCGTTATCTCAGTGACATCCAAGGCTTACGCCTTGGAGCCCGTGGTCCACTTAAGAGCCTAACCATACATGACAGAATATCAGCTTTTCTACAAAGCTACTATCGTCTGACCTCTAATATATTATCTATCGGATCTCTATAATAGCGATATTCCAGTATCAGTTTGTTTGAAGGCACTGACTCCTGGTACAGATTACACATACATTTAATACGCACATTTCACCGAAATGTTGCGTACCGTTGATTAGGACCCGATGGTCTTTGCATATCAGTGTGTACGTGTCTGTTAGTATCTCCACCAGATTACAGCTACTTCACCAGTTTACCTACATATAATTATTATTTTATTTATTTCGACAGAAAAGCATCATTCAAAGAAGGCTATAAGAGCAAGCGTAGCCACAAAATGAAGAGAGTGTTGGATTTGAGTCTTAACATTTGCTTGATCAAGGGTCACCTTTGAAGTTTTCCCGCTGAATTCAATATTCGATCTATACATCTTTTGAGATTTTAGTTTCATTTTTGACATAAGCTTGGTACAAAAGATGTCAAACACGTATCTCGAATCTCCAAATCAATGGACAGATCGAATATTGAAACCGGCCGTTAACGATGAGGATTTCCCTGTAAACTGCGGGGTCAATATCAAAACAACCATTCAAAACATATCTCACAATTTTCTTTATGCGGATTTTTAGCTTGATGTGTCACGAAGCCAGACTAAGTGTCAATACAGACAAACTCTCAAAAAGTCGCAAACCAATTTTGATGCAAATAGATAGTAAAAATGGAAGTAGCACCAAAACGATCTCTCACTTGACGAGAAGTTCATTACTTAGGCACTGGCACTGTGGTGAAATCGCGTCGAGTTGTCAACTATTAAATTTGTTAACACTACGTACTGGAGTTACTATGGGTTTCAGTTTGTGAGAGATATTTCAAACTCACTCGCTAGCAGCTTAAGTGAATTAAAACTGAGTGTTGGCTCAATTGAGTCTACTAGTTTATCGTGTCCTGCTGCTGTAAAAACTATTGCACTTTATTTTTCATCGCAGTCGGTAAACTGTGTCGAAACTCATGTTGTATTTATTTTCTACCAACCCTACTTCGGAACAAGAAATAAATTCTGTACATCTGTGAAAACTCTCAACAAAACTATCAAAATCGAAATAATAATATTATTATGTGGATCAGGCAAAGTTTTGCTCCGTATATGGATCGAACGTACGACATCAACATGAATACAATTCCGGATTACAAAAAGTGTTGTCTCGTGAGGTGAGGGGACAGGAGACAAACCTTTGTGTAGTTGAAAATTAGTTGTTTCGATTCTAGATGTTGATTACTTAATAGATTGAATGTTTGTCAAGTCCTCCAAGTCCAAGATTTATTCTTAGCGCGGCAATTGGTTACAAAGACATAATTATGTAACCTTCACAACTTTTAAATAAAATAATACCAACAAAAAGACCTTAACAAATTAACCGTATATTAAATAAAAAGCAAAAATAGTCCTTTTTAAACAAGTTTTCTTATGCTAAACATACAGGATAAAAGTATCCTGCAACATGAATCAAACAAGCCCAAACTCGATGGGGTCGTGTCGTTTTATTTCATATCGGAGTTCCTTTGACCACCTTCCAGCGCCATCTTCAGATGAGCTCCGTGACAGTATAATATACATACATGCAAAATTTCAGATCAATAGAAAACCAGGAAGGGGGGTAAATTTATCTTGCAAGATTTCGGTACATACACCAAGATGGATAAAAATAAATAAAAGCTTAAAACATGACCTATTTAAGTAAATTTCGGAAATTACAGAAATCTTTGAACAAATCAAACTAGCAACTAAGCTGGTACAACCAATTAACAGTTCTCAGTTTTATTTGCTAACCTAGATCTGCACTTAAGCTCTTGACAGCGCTCTCAGAAGCGACAATGGAGTGAGAACCATTAGTACTCAGGCTCTAACTCACTACAAAGGCGACGAGTGTAACAATAAATTCAACATGTGCAATTTACCTGCAGCCGTGTTTACTTTAGATTTATAAGAGCATTTCTCATGCAAATGCATTGGAACTCCCCAAATGAATGTAGTTTTCATTAAAACTTTGTCCGGCCGGGACAGCGCACAATTTGTGCTTGTTATCTGAATTAGAAGCAAGTGTTGGCCGGCGTCGGCTGTCATTTGACGCGGTTTGGGACAGACTATTGTCAAATTGCGCGGTGCCAAAATGTGATGAAATAGCTGAAATTTAGTTATTATCTCCGGATTTTATCGCTGTTTCATTTGCAGTCATTAAACAATATCCCTGTGATTAAAGTATTATATAAAGCAATCAAGAAATTGTGATAAAATAATTCGAGGTGTTTCAGTTTAAATATAAGTACTGTACAAAATAGCCGCATAAAATATAGCTATAAAGCCCGTTAATATTAGTTTTATATAAATGTGTAAAATTGGTGAAGAGAGTAGGCAATACTTATTCCTTTTAAATTGAGATACCTTTTCTCCCCCCCGTGGGATCTCCACCTTGTCGTGGTGGGGGGGCTCAGTAACCGTGGGTTTGAGGTACACCCACGGTGAAGCTAAGCGGGATCCCAGGAGGGGACGCTCCACGTGGGCGTGCGTCAGGCCTGCGTAGGATGGGCCCCAAGGTGCGGGTGCAGGGGACAGTTCTGTATGTCCCTCGCAGTCGGGTGTGGTCGCGGGCGGAGAGGCGTGTCGGTGTTGCGTTGCCGCGCGCCCTATCTCCCGTGACCAAATGGGGGCGCACCATCGTTGCGTCGCAGTGGGGCCGCAGAGGAAGAGGAGATGTGGTGTTGTGTTGCCGTCCTCCCTGTCCTCTGCGGCCGCTGGGTGTTTTGGCGGCGGAGCCCAACAACTTCATCCGCCGCCAAGGGGGTTTCGTTCGGGGCCCGCCTGACCATATGGCGGGCCAATACCCGTCGGGGGTAGCGAGGAATGCTTCGGTGAAACCCTACCCTCCAACACATGGGTACATGAGGAGCACGGGTTGGTTTTTAGTCAGTAAGAGTCTGACAGTCCCCTTCGTCCTTCCCCCCCAGGGCGGAGGGACTCCATGAGGATTTTCCAACCCGACATCAAAAAACAAAAAAGATACCTTTTTTATCGGGTATATTTTATGGTCATGTTTAATTTAGCCCCTGAGTATATTAGATATAAAATATATTTCTTATTTGCCTCGTTGGTCTCGCGCCATAAATGTGCGCGTGAGATCGGGAGGTCCCGGGTTCGATTCCTGGGTCGGGCAGTGTTATTGGGTTTTTCTGTCACGAAATTCTCAGTAGCCGCACGGAGTCTGGAAATGTGCCCGGTACGGCAATAGGCTCGCCCCTTATTACGTGGGACTAAAGTATATCTGGCGAAAAGTGGGTGTAGAAATACACCAATGCCTACCCCTTCGGGGATAAAAGGCGTGACGTTATGTATGTATGTATGTATTTATTTGTATATGGAGGTCCAACAGCTTATTCCAATTTGACACTAAATATTATATTAGTAACGGATAGCCAATTACAAGTCCTCACGTATAACATACTTTACACACAATTAATCAAATAGAAATTCAATATAACATAATTATATAATTCAAGTATATTCAAGTAAATACATACATACATACATAGAGTCACGCCTGTTTCCCCGAAGGGATAGGCAGAGGCATATTAAACGCCCACTTTTCGCCAGTATTTTGATCCCACGTAATAGGTGGCGAGCCTATTGTCGCTTATCGGTTTATTTTGTTTGCCAGAGCCTCGTCCGTTGATCGGCAGGTGCACCACTTGCAGGTGAGGTTGGCTTGGGACCCTAAGTTCTTGGTGGGAACCCTATGCAACATTAATTCAAGCACATAATATTCAAGTTAATAACAGTAACAAAATGCATTACCAATTTCTACTGTTCATAAAAGTATATAAGATTACATTATTTCGAAGTGACAAACAAGTTATAATGTAGAATTTTCCTGTTTACTAATAATATCAAGAAAACTTTCTGGACTACACAGAAGTAAAACTAAGAAAACCGTGTATTGAAATAAGAAAATAAGTTGAAAAGTAAGGAAGCATTTCCTAGTAATTTCACATTGAGTCTCAAGAAAATACTTAACTTCTTAGGGAAAATAAAATCATATTTCATAGTGTAGTAGGTAAATAAAAAATCGAATAAATAGCGAAAATTAGGTCTGTCAAAGGATCACACATATTTTATAAAAACAAAAAATTTAGTTTAGTTTTTCGTGTGAGTGTGTGGCCAACTCTGGTGTCGAAGTTTTCAGGCCGCCCGAGGGCCTCCGACATGGCCTCATGATCCTTATCCTTAGACAAGAACCGGGACCGACGGCTTTACGTGCCCTCCGAAGCACAAACAAACCACCACACACCAACAAACAATAATTTGGCAATGATCAAGATGCTGAGAAAGGTCATGATCTTAAATATCGAATTAACATTCTGAAGAAAATATATTCCGTTGGAATTATAGAAATACGGAGAGTACTTCATAATGTTGCGCCAGCTAATTATATGGTCGCTTTTGTGTCCGGATTTTATGCAGCATCGCTATCCCGGAACCGCTTTTGATTCATACAATTATTTTGTTGAGTTATAGATACTTTTTATAAAGAATGGACTATTATACAGTAGTATTAAATAGTAAGAATGGACTATTAATAAAAAGTATTTAACCGACTTAAAAAAGGAGGTTCTCAGTTTGACTTGTATGTATGTATGTTTGTCCGCGATTATCTCGCGTTTGGCTGAACCGATTTTGATGCGGTTTTCAGAAAAATATTTGTTAAACTTAGGAGAAGGTTTTAGGCTCTTAACCGACCTCAAAAAAAGAAGGTTCTGAGTTTGACCCGTATATATGTAAGTTTGCCCACGATTAACTCGAGTTTGGCTGAACGGATTTTTATGCACTTAGGAGAGAGTTTTAGTATTTTAACCGACTTTAAAAAAAGAAGGTTCTCATTTTGACCCGTATACATATATTGGTTCTTAGTATGTATTATGTGTGTGTTTTTGTACGTGTGTACGTGTGTGTGCGCGCGTATGTATATTTGTATGTGTACGTGTGAGTGTGTGTGAGTGTGTGTGTGTGTGTGTGTATGTGTGTATGTGTGTGTGTGTGTGTGTGTGTGTGTGTGTGTGTGTGCGTTTGCGTGTGCGTGTGCGTGTGCGTGTGCGTGTGCGTGTGCGTGTGCGTGTGCGTGTGCGGGTGCGTGTGCGTGCGCGTGTGCATGTGCGTGTGCGTGTGCGTGTGCTGTGTGTGTGTACGAGTGTGTGTGTGTGTGTAGGTCTGTGTGTCTATGTCTCTGCGATTAACAAAAACAAAAAAAGTCGGTGAAAGAATGTAATGCTAGAGCATATTTCTCATTCTTGTCGTTTCGGATAAGGTTCTGTTGTCGTGGGGATGGTTGAGTAATTTGTTCGACTCAATATCACTTAAAGCTAGGCCTTTTAGGGATTTGACCCGACTCAAGGCAACATAGCATTGGCCTTTAGCAAAGATTTTAGGCCCAAGGACGATTACCGCGGAACTAAGTGTACATACTTGCAACTTGTGTACCGGCACAGCCCAACTCAATATGACTGGCACCATCCGCCTCTCGATATCACTATAACCCCGATTGCCTTGATAGGTCGCTGTCACTAGAGCTATGGAAATGTATCCATCATCATCTTTAGACGCAATGCTATTGATGAATTATCAAATAATATCAAAATGGCATCGGGCATTTCAGCTGGCTCAAGTTGATCTCTTCTTAGTGCCGGCCATTTTAATCCTTTAGGAACACCCATTGCCCCGTTTGCTAAGCCATCCGTTATTGACATATTTCTTCGGAGCATAATACGACAGCTCACAGTCAATTCAATAGTATGTACAACTCCGCCGCATTTGTTTGGATCAGCCGTAGCAGCATTTGCGGAGGGCGTCCTTCCGTATGTAGCTGATTCCCTAGACTCATCTCTCTCTTGCAGCATCAAGCCTAAGCCCATAGGCACACTGAATAAAAGTAGGTACCTATGTCAAAATCATGATTACAGACTGATACTATCAGAAAACTTATCACTAAAATAATTGAAGAATCTAACTATAAACAAACTATTAATTAGCCCAAAACTGAAAGTAAATGGAGTAGCTATCACTAAACAGTATGAAACAAGTAAAAGAGTAGTGAACACAAAACCTGAAGTAAACGAACGAAGTACCTAACACTAAAAAGTATGAAATAAAAATAATAAGAAAAAAAAACAAAACGAAAATGAAAACTTAAAAACCGCAACAAAAAAATTTAAAAGCATTTAGTTTATTTTTATAAAAAAGAGAACCGCCTTCAAAAAATCGACCCACTGAAAAGTACGAAATAATTTTTACATACGCTATCCCTAATCCTCTCAAATTTCCTTTCGAATTTCACCCAAAAACTATTTACTAATTAAACTAAATACTTAGTTTTTGAAGTCGGTGCCAAACCAACAAAAACAAAAAAGAATACTGGCAAACAGTGAAAATAATACGACCAATGTATCAAATCAATAAAGCCTCAAAAAATATCTGAACTAATAAAATTTAAAATAATCTACCTATATACTCTAAAAAGCAACAAATATATAAAATATATAAAAAGTATGAAATAAATGCTTAATTATAAAATAATTACACTTCTTAGCTATTTTGGGCTGTAAGTACCTATGTAGATTGAATGCGCTGGTTAGGAAAGGATGACGCCAAACATTAGGCTTTTAGAGGGATTTGGTTTGGCACCGACTTCAAAAACTAAGTATTTAGTTTAATTTACTAAATAGTTTTTGGGTGAAATTCGAAAGGAAATTTGAGAGGATTAGGGATAGCGTATGTAAAAATTATTTCGTACTTTTCAGTGGGTCGATTTTTTGAAGGTGGTTCTCTTTTTTTTTTAAAGAAACTAAATGCTTGTTAAATTTTTTGTTGCGGTTTTTAAGTTTTCATTTTCCTTTTCCTTTTATTTTTCTTATTATTTTTTGAGTTTAAATTTTAAATAGAATTCTTATTATTCTTTGGGATTTTTATTGATTATTATAGTTTTCATTATTCCTTTAAATTACAAATTCTTTAAGTTTTACATGAATTTCTTACAGACAATCTTCATTTTGTATAATGAAAGAAGTGAACGGAATTAAGGTTTTAAAATTCGATAAACCTTATTTAGTTGCTGTTCGTACACCACTGTTCAGTTTTATTTTTATTGCCATGATTCAGTTTGTTTATTGAAGTTTCTACCACCTCCTCTGGGAGTTTTTAATCTCTCACTTTAGCGCGTCGACATTTTTTGCCGTCCATCAGGAAACCACAACAAATTGTATCTCACGCCGTAGTTTAATACCACTTTGATCGTGTATTATTTGGAGCTAGAAATAAATAAGAACACAATATGTAGTTAATGCACGAACTCACCTTACTGTGAATTATGTACGACATTTATAATTACCGTCGCAGGGTTAAGTGGTTGAGGATAAATCAAGGGTCTCCTTGATTTATCTTGATACCGTATGCTTAGGAGGTTCGTCTTTGAGATTCTTGCTTGTGCCGATTGTTGAATATTGGATTGAGAAAAACGAATACTTATTTTTTTGTGCGTTGATTATTATTTCTTCTAAGTGTTATATATCTATAAAACCCTGGATTCAGAAAAAAGTTATAATGTCAAGTAATGCCAACCGAACTATATTGACCTATATGTAGGCGGATATAATTTAAAAAACGAATATACTTTCGTATATTATGTAGATATAACACGTAAGAAAACATAAAAAAACACTTCCTAATTGACTTTGAATTAAGATATTGTCACGTCATATAAAAATGATTTCAATACATGAGGTGGTTAATACAAGATAGCAAATCCAAATTATTTGGACGTAGCCTTACATTATATCCAAACCATTGAAAACATATTTATACGACTAGGTACAACCAACAGACTTGGTATCTTGCCTTTAGACTTCATTAGAAGATAAAACCATTGTCACTGCCAAACGAGGGTATAAACTACTTCCACGGCTCCAATACCATGAATACATTAGCATACAAAAATGAATACAAAATTAATTCTAGCGCGTCGTTTTCCTTATTCTTTCAATTTCTCTGGAGTTTTCTTAGACCTTGTTTATCGCTCTTTAGGGTGATACGGTAACAGTTTTGCTATAATCTGTTTTTAGGACTTACGCAAACGTAAAAGTGCGATATGGCTTGTTCTGGGAGTTTCAATGTATAATATGTATGTATATATAAAAGTTATCCATTGTCTAGTACCCATGGTACAAACTCTGCTTAGTTTGGGACTAGATGATGTTGTGTAAATGTGGTGGAATATTATATTATATATTTTATATATTCAACTCTCAAATCAAAACAACTTGAACGATAGCTGTGTTGTGTTTCCTTCACAATAGTTTTAATGAAATATCAGACAGATAAATGCCATGGTATTTGAAATTGTATTTCTGGGTAAACGGTTATATGATTTTCGTGGAATTTTTTTTGATCCCAATAAACTGTTTGATACCAAGCTTTTTATTTGGTTGTGTAATACCTATGGGAAATTTCATTCAAATCAAAAGCTACTTTGTTTAATTTTTACATCCATGACTTTAAATATTTCTTTTTGATTTGGATTATCTCTTGCTGTCATAACTCAAAACAGCCTAGCGGCTAGTAGCAAAATAATTATTCCTTTATTTATCTTACTTCAGAGTTAATTTACATCTACACTAATATTATAAAGAGGAAAAATTTGTATTTTTGTTTGTAATGGATAAACTCAAAAACTACTGGACCGATTTAAAAAAATCTTTTACCATTAGAAAGCTACATTATCTGCGAGTAACATAGGCTATATTTTATTTTAGAAAAATAGGGGTCCGACAGGACGCGGGTGAAACCGCGGGCAACGGCTAGTTTTTAAATATACCTTAAAAAATAAATACATTAAAAAATATAACAGAACTGTGGGATCACACCAGCATCGGGTACAGTGTCCAAGTTGTAGGTGGTTAGGGCTACAGAGACAGGAACTTCCTCACAATACGTGCCGTGTCGAGAAGTACTGCCTTTTGCATCAGGCCCTTGACCCAAGCAACCAACGCGAGCCTCTTAAGGTGATGATCGAAGCTCTTGGCTATTAGGCCATTAACCGTTACAACTATCGGCACAATAGTTACCGAGTCCACATCCATGACGACAATCGCGTGAGCCAAGTCCAGATATTTAATCTGTTTGTCTTTCTCGGCTTTCACGAGATTTGCGAGGTGCTCTGATCAATCTATCATCACAATGTCAGGTTTGTTGGCTACAACAGTCCTATCTGTGACGATGGATCGATCCCAGTACAATGAGCATGGCCATATTCGAGAACTGGCTCTGCTACATATCTGTAGTACGGTACCTCGACGTCTACAAGTTTGTATTTCAGAGCAAGTTGCTGGTGAATGATTCTGGCTACTTATTATTATTATTAGGCAAGTAATACATCTGATGCATTTAAGATGCTGTTGAATCGGTAAGTTGAGCATTCCAAAGCCTTTGTTAGAAAGAAGCTTGCAAGAAAGTTCAATAAATACCTACATGTTCCTATACCACCATTCGCAATGCAAATATGCGATATAAATACTTAAGTGCAAATACTGGTTAAAATCAGTGCGCTGTAGTAGTATTCTAACCTATAAAACGTTGCGTCATATGTCAATATAACCAAGGAGTAGAATAGAGTTGAAGAGTAGCAAAGTCAAAGCCCTTTACTTCAAAAACAGATTCATCAGTCCTAAACCTAGAGCAACGTTAACCTCGACACCAAAATTCAATCAGCTGCGTTCTTGTTCACCGGACCGACGCCATTCAACTTTAAACTATATCCAACGAACAATAACCACAGCTGCGTTTTTACAAAACATTTGTCCAACAATTCAGAGTAAGGCCCTGTATACAAGAGAACTGCCTGTGACTTCTAGGCGAAGCGAAGTCAATATCAACCTATAACTTATTGATGATAAGGAATACGCCCAATGAAAAGATAAAGACGTACAACGTACAGCAATACCCCGTCAGATGTTGGCATTGTTGCATTCAGCAAGGTCAAAGTGAGGGTTGGTTTATGAGTAAATCTCCCTTCTCCACCTAGTTTTTCTTCTCCCCTATTTAATTACCATTTGACATATTTCAAAGCTTCCGTATTACTAAAACAACAGCTTCCACAGATGATTGATCTGCACCTTAGTTCCCGTGGTGTCCTTTATTTGTAAAATTCCCGCGATACATGATTCAAACCGCGTACAGGCGTTGTCATAGAAAAATCAAAGCATTGTGCCATATATGATCGAAATCACAACACTCGACTTATCTAAACGGCAAAGCAACTGCTTTAATCACCACCATTAGAGTTATATCACTTTATTTTCAAAGCCTTGCTGAATGTAATTGATATGTCCCGTTTAGCTACCTCGCCCATTTCCAGTGTATACGTAGCTTAAGGCCGACAGCGATTCAGTCGGTTCGACGTTGAAAGTGTTCCGCTTCTCCTGGGGCCGGAGCCGGTAATAGTTTGGGTGATATTGCATTACATTGACGTACCTCAGTATATTGGAAAAGTTGGCGCGGTTGTGAACGCGCGATGCATTTCACGCTTATTTGACACTATCGTTTTGATGTACGTGCAATTATTTAATGGTGGAATATAATATATGCATTTGAGAAATGTGGTAGACGTTTGTATTGTGTATAAATACGTATGTACGTATAAAATGAAGGTTTGACTGTATGAATGTCATAGTTGTTTTAAGCGACTGCCTCGCTTTATAGCACTTTGCTAAGTGTTGTTAGTTTGATGTGATTTGATCTGCTCTTAATGTACTTTCATGATTGGGTGTTTTTTTGTTCTTTGACTGTATGATTGTAAAGTTGTCTAAGACTCAAGATTGAAATTATGTGGAGTTTGTCTAGTATATAGGATACTTGATGATTCAAGTTAATGTCAAGCCGTTCAGATGATCTAAATCTAAAATGATTTTGGCCTGTAAAACAGAAGTATTGGATGGTAAAGGTGTTACCACGCCAATTAAGGCATTGTGTTTTGTTTATCTAACTTTATAAGATGCAATACAGTACAAGCCATTGCTGCATGCGCTAGGTAAGATGAAAACGACAACGGTGTGAAGCTTACAATTTTTACAGCGAAGCGAAAAAAATGGAAATCTGATGATGGGAATTTCTCATGGCTAATAAAACAAAAAGAAGCATCGAGAAAATACACAAATAAAGTACATTCGCCATCAAAAGTGGTATGATTGAAAGGCTAATCGGGGAAAAATCATAAAAGCGAACTCCCTTCATCATCAAAAACAATCAAAACAAATGTATCCGTGCAAAGCAATTTTTTGAGTTTGTCTTTCCATCCACGTATCGGAATACGAAGACTTAAAATTGCCGTTACTCATTTTTAACGATAAAAACAAGGAAATAGTACTTGTATTTATTCTAGAAGGCGTAGCCAGAAATGTAATATCTCTACATTTTGGCGGTTTGTCCTGCCAGGTTAATTGACGCAAAAACATTGTGAACTAATTCCTTACTTTATTTTTCCAACGCGCTTCGAGCTGTAAGCAATTCAATTTGAACTGATCAGGGTGCGTATTCGCTTCATAACAAAAGAAAAATTAAAACCGTTAATTGAAAGACCTAACTTAGTCGCGTTACTTTATTGCTCGTAGTAGTATTATAGACCTTATTGCAAAGATTATTTTTCAACAAAATGCAGGTGACGCCGGGCTCCAAAAAGAGGGGTTTGTATTACAACAGGAACAATGCTGAAATAATTAATATGTTGATATTTATCAACGAAACGTATCTCTACAATCGAACATTCATGTCACGTTATTTTCTGATGTTTTCTTGTCTGTATAACTTCCAATGCGCATATAAATTTTGACATCAAAACTAACAAGGTCAAGATAACCAACTAAGTAGTAAGTTGGCTACACCACAATTAATTTTAAAAGCTTACACGGCACTAACATATCAAAACCAATCATAATTCATTCAGAACACGACATTTTTACACGTAATTTGTTCATGTCATGTACATAAACAAATTACGAACAAAAATATCGTGAGAACACAAAGGAGAAATAATTTGTTTTGTTGATAATAAACACACGGTCTCAAGTTTGTTTTTGATTAAATTTCTCTCTCGCATCTCGTAATTCCATGAATACGGTCACCCAGTGAACCGTTTGTCGGAGTTTTAAATAATGCAATACATAACAATGTTTTGTAGAATGCATGTTTGTTGTATTTTGTGGAAGGATTGTAAGTATTTAAACTTGCTTTTTCGAGATGCAAACATCTTTACTAATATTATAAAATATGTGGAAGTGTGTTTGTTGGTTTGTTCTTTTTTACAGTATACTAGGTATTGAATGGATTTCGATGAAAGATAAAATTTTGCAGAATGACATATATAAGCTATGCTTTGTTGCAATAGTCAACACCTATGCGGGCGTAGCCGCGAAAACCTACTATGATATTTACAATTATATTTCGGTGTGTTGGAAGATTTTAGGCCGTTACACAGTTTTACACTATACGGGCCGGTAGAGCGCTATCGTGCGCTGAACACGTTGTAAAACACACTGATTTATCACATTTTTTAAATTAATGCAATATTATGCACACTATAAGTTTATTTCTAATACTAAGCGTCGTGTTGGCTCGTAAGGCGATTGACAACACAAATGGCTTCTTTCGCCTATCAGCATTAGTGCTTCACGATTCTTTGTAGCGTTTTTCCCAATCGTCTCATATTAGATTAATAGTGTGCTACTGTATTGAAACAATACGGCCAGCCAGTGCTGGTAGATGGCGCACATCCCATTCACTTAAAACTCGTATTACGTTGACCATGGTTGATCCACAATATTACAGCGTAAATTTTACGGATACAAAGGTTTCCATTAAATAAACACATGGCTGATATAAAATCAAAACACACTTCAACTGTCGATTTTTACGGTGTCGGACTATGTATGTATTTCTAGCAAAACTAATGTATACCCATTTGAAACAAGTTCCAAACACATGCTTGACAAATGGTTATCGCTAAAAGTATTGGCGAGCTTTGAAGGCTATACAATTTGTAACTATAAATTCTTGATCCAAGCCATTGCATATCGAATCTGTCTCCATTGAGCTTTCAAAAATAAAAATAAATATATTGCTTAAATTTTATAAAAATACAGAACTTTGAAAGTTACATTTAAATTAAATTATGCGTAAGACATTGTTGGAAGTTTTAAAGATAAATCCGAATTGTTTAAATGGAAATTGAAAAATAAATGAAACGCAGACCATTATGCTAATTTCATTTAAGTGTTAAACGTGTTTCTGAATTAAAACTAACCGGTGTTATTCGCATTTTTATACAAAAGTAAAGAAAAATAAAAGTGTTTACAGAAGTGTTAATCGCCCTTTGGTGTTGATTTTAGACCGGTTGTAATTGGTGAAGTCCTTATGGCAGAGCGACTTTAAGAGTATATTGTCACTGTTATATTCAGTCGATGGTCTATTATTATCTTAGGACTTAAGAACAATCAACTACCTACCACATAGAATTGCAGATTTTCTTTCATCCTAGAAACTGCAAACTTTCCATCCAGTCGCTTTCTATCAGCTATTTAATGAAGATATATATGCAGTACTTTTGGGCGGAATCACAGAAAGGTGCCAACCCTGCGATTAAAAGTTGACGGACTTCAGTGTGTGTATACCATAAACGACTGTAGTAGACAGTATCATGACTTTGCCCTTGAAATTGAACAAACTTGATTCAAAGGGTGACAAGGTAGGTTCGCTAAAGATTTTTCATCGCTTCGAAAAGTACCAGTATCGGTGTAAAGTAACAGCATCTATACTGTTGAGTTTGGTTCGCTGAGTGAGAATGCCGGAAACCCTTTATGCTTTTTCTTCTTCATCATCCTACCCTTGCTTCCATTCCTTTTTATATACTAGAGGGTGGCAACGGACTTGTGACTTCTCTGGTGTTGATCGTGCCGATGTGCGGTAATCTCATGAAGGTAACTCAGTGGGCTGTGGGCTAATAGAAAAGTAGTCAACATTGCACCCGGTTTGACTCTTGGGTCATAAAATGGAGAAGTAATTATTTGGTCTACACAATCGCTTTCATGGGATTTTAATATAAACTAGACAAATAAAAATATGAACTTTGCAAATAATTCTGATTGACAGGTGTGTTTCTACACTTAAGGTAAAACTAAGCGCCCCAATGAGTCTCATCTACCTACATTTTATTTATGTTATAATACCTAAATCATATCATATGACAATAAATATGCACCACCATAATATGACAAATAAATTAAGTCATATGTTTCACGGTTTATTGAATTTTCGAATCATTGCGCGTTTATTGTTTAAATGTGCGTCGCGTTGGTCACGGTCAATTTGCTTTTAAAATTATTCCCATTATTGGATTTTGTAGCGATAGTAAATATATTTATTTATTTTATACTTTATTGTACACTTAGAAAAAAACATTTTAAGGAATTATACATTAAATATAGTACAATGGGCGGCCTTATCGCTTAAAGCGATTTCTACCAGGCAACCTTTGGATGGAGATATTATTGGTAGGAAATAAATGGTAGTTGTAGAAGTGTACCAGTACCTATGTAAAAATATGCATAGACTATGCACAAAATTATATTTATTTATATATATATAATTTTGTGATACCTATACACTAATAATATACTTAAATACATATATACATATACATAAATACTTATACATACATACACACATATAATAAACAAATACATAATAGTATATAGTAGTGAAACAGGAAATGTTATAATGTTAGATAGTAGTCCTTGACTAAAGTTTTGAACCTGCTTACCGTCTGCGCCTGTCTAATATTTAATGGTAACGCATTCCATAGGCAAACAGCAGTGACAGAAAAATATTTATCGAGAAATGACGTGGCATTCCACGTACCGGCATTTTTAGTTTCAAATTTTCTGATGACCTCAAATAACGATTATGCGTATCATGAAGGAATTCGAATCTTCCTTTAAGATAGGAGGGAGTTGAAGGGTTGAACAGTATATTGTACAGCAAAGAGAGAATATGAGCATTCCGGCGATGTCGTATGGGTAGCCACTTGAGCTGTGTTCGAAATTGTGAAACATGATCGTATTTGCGTAATCCAAATATGAATCGTATACAGAGATTTTAAAGGCGCTCAAGTTTGTCTAGCTGGTTTTCGGTGAGATCTAGATAGCTGACAGCTGCATAATCAATAATGGGTAGAAAAAGAGAGTTAGCAAGCGCAATTTTGGTGGCGGTGGGAAGAAAGTTTCTTAATCTTCGTAGTGATCCTGCTGAAGCAAACACCTTTCGACTCACTTCCTGTACTGTATTTCCTGCGACTGCCAAGTAAAAGAAGAGTCCATAGTTATACCCAGATTCTTTACTTTATCCTGTATGGGGATTACAGTGCCATCGAAAGTAACGTGAGGAAGCTGGGACCAGTCGATCTTTGATATCATTCGTAAGCTACCAATAACAACGACCTGGGTTTTCGAGGGATTGACTTTAAGTCCAAAGGATTTGCTCCAACTGCTGATCTGTACCAGGTCACTGTTAATGGTACCCACAGAAGATGACATCTGTGCCAATGGCGACTGCGTATAAATTTGGAGATCATCTGCATATAGGTGATATGAGGAGCGAAGTTTATTTGATATAGAATTTATAAAAATTGCGAAGAGTAATGGAGACAGCACGCCACCCTGGGGCACACCAACAGTTGTATCACACCAGGAAGAAAGTGAGTCTTCAATGCGTATACGCTGTCGGCGGCCACACAGGTAACTTCGAAACCAATCAATCACCGTAGGAGATATGTTAAGAGAGCAAAGACGTCTAAGTAGAATATCAAAGTCCACTGTGTTGAAGGCGTTGCTAAAATCTAGCAGAGCAAGAATTGTAAGCTGACCGCCTTCCATGCCGGTCCTGATGTCATCCGTAATATTGACTAGGGATGTAACGGTGCTATGACCCGAACAAAAACCGGCTTGATATGGATTAAGCAGATTATTTGTGTAGAGGAACAAGTTCATTTGGTTGAAGACAAGGCGTTCGAGGACTTTGGTGAGGAATGGTAGGATATAAATTGGTCGATAATCAGAAAAGGATGTAGGATGAGAAGTTTTCGGAATTGGGGTAATTAAGGCGTCCTTCCACGTTGATGGAAACACACAACTAGATAAGGAATAATTAAGGATGTGGGAAATGATGGGTAGGATTATGTCGAGGATAGGAAGGATCATATTACGGCTGACACAGTCACTACCAACTGCGTTGGATGTGATTGAAATTATGCTCTTCTTAACATCACTATCGGTAAAGTGATTAAAGACGAATGCTGAATAACTAATATAAACAGTGTTAAGGCTGTAACTTTTACATTAAATAGCGATAATATGCTTTGACAAAGTGTAAAACGAAAATTAGAATGTAATTTTGTAATTAAAACCATATTAACCTACACTTAAAGCAAAATATTTGTTCACTTATTACTTAGTTAGTTGTATTTAACACTGTTTATATTATATACTGACACAATCACTATACGATGAAACTAAACATTTTTATATGTATTACTTGACTTTAAGCCAAGTCAGATAAACACAGCGATAAATAAATAGACACTATCGTAAAAGACCGCTTCTTTAATATAGTATTCTCAATACTATATTTTGGCATAACTGATATTTCTATCTAAAGTACACAATTCTTCACTTAGTTTGTAGCAGTACTTAGATAAAATTAAGTTATCGTATTCGATATATCGAGGGAGAAATTTGGTTATACGTTGGTATTGACAATATTGGATTGATTGAGATGCAGAATCCATAAAAGCTTTTGATTCACGGCATTACCTATTCTGGCCTGTAATTCTATAACGTTTGTGTTATATTCAAATGTAGGATACGGCAATAAATGAACTGTATGAACATTGGTGAGGGTTTGTGGTTTCTGTTTGAATTTGGTGAATTGTCATTGTTGTAGTTAACAGTCCTGATAACAGTGTCACTGAAGTAAATAACACATCATAACATAACTTCCCGCCTTTATCCCCGAAGGGGTAGGCAGAGGTGTACTAAACACCCACACTTCGCCAGTTATGTTTTGATCCCAATGTAATAGGGGGCGAGCCTATTGCCATCTCACACATCACATTATTAAGCGAGCGATAATTTACATTTTCAGTACACATGAAGTAAATAGGATCAAACATATATGCAGGTATGCTGGCAGGTGTAATGTCTAAGTAACTAACCGTAAATTGGAATAAACTGTGACTCTCGCAGAATAAAGCTGTATCGCGCCGTCGCTGTAGGGCCTGTAGGTACGTATGCTTGTGTGTGCTAGGTACCTGGAATGGCGATCAGATGAGCGGCGGTGGCAGTCAATACACCGAGTTAATTTTCAAAATGTATGATGACGAAAATAATTTTAAAACTTTTATAGTGACTTATTTTGTCATATGTTTTTATTGAGTTCTAGTAGTATATTCACCCCTATTTTTTTTTTGCAAATGGAAATCAACACCATGTATACATTGCGCTTCCAGCAATTTTATTAAGGTAGCGGCATAATCTACGAGTATGTGCATAATCATTTCGTTTCGTGGTCTAAAAAACTCATAACTTTTTTAGACCACGGGAACGATTCCGTCTACTTCATCATTAATCGTACACCAGAAAGGCAAAAATGGCAAGTAACAAGTGATAATTATAATTATACTAGATTTAAACCGCGGGAGCCGTGGGTTGTTACTATGTATCTTGGTTTCAAGTATCCAATATTGCGGCACAGTTCCAAACACCATGATTACGGATGTTCTGAAATCTTACAGATCGGTGAACGCTTACGAGCGAGTAAAACGATCTACTACCTTTCTTAGGAGTTATCTAATGGGTAACCAGTGCGAAGCCACTACCACTTTCATAATAAAAAAACCGTCCGTTTTAAAAGTAATGGTAATTACCACGAATATTTAAGTATTATCTTTAGATTACTTTTCTCCCTATCGAAAATGGGCCTCTTTCTCGTATACACATGAAACTATAGCCCAGAGGCTAACCATACAAAAAAAAATGTATATATACAAATATAGTAAGTTTTATTATACTAGCTTTTGCCCACTGCTTCGCACGCGTAAATTTCGCTTCGATAAAATGTCTTCAACAAACTCCCCTACACTCCTCAAGGAACACACATGCGCCCAGTACTTTCAACTGTAGCGTGTCTGTCAGTCAGTCGGTAACGCAAGGATTTTATATAGACAGATTGAAGTGATTCCATTGAAAAATGAAGGGTTTTACACAAACTCTGAGTCACTTTTCTACCTTTTTAAGGGAAGATTTTCCAAAATTAATAAATCTGTGTTCACTAACGTAATTTAAGGCAACAATATGCAACGTATGAAGTTAGTCCCTTGAATAATTTAAAAGGTTTCATACAAATTTTGACTCCCCTTTTTATCCCCAGAGGGTAAGAATTTCCAAAAAGATTTACTAAGTGTTCACTAACATCATTTAAAGAACCAACATACAAAGTTTGAAGTAAATCCGTTGAAGGAATAAAAAGTTTCATAAAAACTCTGACAACGTGTTTAACCCCCTTAGGGCAGGAATTGCCAACAATCCTCTCTTGTTGCGCCCCCACATACCTCACGGCACATGCATGCCAAATTTCACGTACTTGCGCCCAGTAGTTTCGGCTGTAGCGTGTCTGTCAGTCAATAAGTACCGCAAGGGTTTTATAAAATACAAAAGATAACAAAATATTTTTCTCAAGTCAATCGCAGCACCAACTGTCGGAAAGGACAGAAATTAAATTAGAGTCTATTTTAATATATTTTTTTAATATTTGATACAAATCTCCTTTATTGGGTGGATACTTCGATAATTGTCGTTTTAACTGTTTAAGAAATATAGCTGCAAAAAGTATTTACACATAGGCACTTAGTACAAAGACTTAGGGCCGATTTCACCAGTGCATATAAACGCGTTCAGTGCAACTTAAACTCGGTTCAAGCGTTTAACTGAGATCAGATCGTTATTTTGTATATCACCACTGTAAAGTAAACATAGTTACAGTAAAAACGAGTTTAAGTTTTGAACGCCAGATTTTCGGCGTTTAACCACTTGAACCGGTTTATAGATTGTTCTGACTTGTCATTCTTGTACATATTTCGCATTGTCTGTTTTGTTTGTTTGGTAATCCAATATTAAAAAAAAACTTGCAATGGAAAGGGCATTTAAGTAAGCTTCTGAAGATCGTGACGACGATGACTATTTTCTCCATCGTCCTAGATGGATTCGTGAGAGAGAAGAACATTTTAACATCCTTGATGATCAAGATTTTTTCACCAGATTACAAAACCAAAAGTTTTTTCTATTTTGCAGTCAATTGAAAATAAAGTAGAGTATAGTTCCAACATGTAAGTTCCTATTAAATATTTTATTTATTGCATTACGTTAACTATGGAAAGCTTTGGTTGAAATGCTAATCTGTGATTATTTTGTTCAAGGAATGATACTGTTTCTCACGATCTTTCTTGCGTTCTGCAGTCTCGTTTGAGGTGGTCGACATGATTATTATTTAATTTTACTAACAATAAAATAATACCACGCAGGTACGCAATCGAGACGCAAAGTTTATAAATTGACAATGACAACCCGCTCTTTATGACAGTTCTGAGAGGACGTTTACGTTTTGTTATACGAAATAGCATAAAAACTCGGTTTTACTGAACGCGATCAAATGAACTCATAAAGTAGGTGGTGAAATCAGTTGGACGTAAATCAAGATCAACATCGCTATTTGATCTCGTTTTATTGAACTTAGGTTTAGTAAATCTAGTTTTGTATTAAAATTGGTGAATTCGGCCCTTAGTAGTTTAGTAGTACTCAAAATGTTATCCGGTATCTGTGACATTTCGCTAGAGTGGCCAATATGGCAAATATTAGAATTTAAGGCGCTGTCCTAAGCGACTGTTTTGGTAAATGAGGGGGTGAAGCAGGGGAGGTGAAGGGCGCTTAGCTCCGTCTACTGCGAGGCGCCCCCCTTCAGTCTCATCGTGTGCGGCAGTATTCTGGCGACATCCGTATTTCAATATTTCAAAATCGCAAGCAAAACGTTTTAGTATATTGAATTGAGATACTGATATTAAAATTTATATTACATAAATCAATCTGTGTGTACAATATAGGCATAGCGCGAGGCGTTATAGGTATTCATTTTTTTTTGACGAAATTATTGTTGACGAAAGTAGATAAATACCTACGTGCCGTAAGATGATAAAAATAATTAAGTCAGTTCCATATATGGAGGCCCTTTATATTTTTATTTTGTTTTTGTATAAAAATGGTGAAGCAGTTCACAGCATACCTACATCTAATTCTATTCCTGCCAGCTTTCATATCTGTTTTGCAATAAATTGGCTGTGACATACGGGCGGATAGACAGACAGACATGGCGAATCTATAAGGGTTCCTACAATATATAAAAAAACTATCTATATATACTATCCTACAAAATATAAAGGCCTTTTATAATTTTTGGCTACGGTACCCTAAAAACCACAATACTACCCTACTAAGCGCAAAAGCCGTATCTCAACAAAAGCGAGTTACGAAGTAATTGAAGTTTAGTAAAAGTTGATTTATTTTATTTATTTATGGATGTTTTATTGTTATTATGGGTATAATTATTATGCTATAGGTTTCGAAATAAGTCGCCGTTTTTAGGGGATGTGACTGATTGAGGGGGAGGAAGGGAGGTCTCGGAACCCTCCCTCACCATTTTCACTTGCCGGAAATACTTGGTTTCCTCTGAAAAAAAAATAATTTCCAAACATCTGTGTGTATGGCACTGCCAACTTCCACATTCTTCACAGTAGTTTAATAAACTAAGATTGACGGAGCCCTGCTTCGCAGGGTTCCTATTTCCGGATTAAGAGTCAAAAGAGAACCTAACATAACCTATTTAGTTACTTATTACAGTCGCACCTAACCCTAGGCACTCGAAAGCAATGACGCACAAATTTGACATTAGCTGTCAATATGATCATTCCAAAATGGCAGGTTTGCGTTTCGTTTCACGTTTTTCACATAAAACTTAAAAATGACATTTGTAAAACTGTACTATAGTATAAAAACTACTACTAGGAATTTTTGGAAATTATTTAAAAATATTTATACGCAACTCCGGCAGCCAAAATTAATTTTAGGGGATTAAAACTAACTCCCTCAAGCCCCCTACACTACCAATACCCTCAAATTCAGGCGACTCATTTCGAAACCCAACCCAAATTATAGAATTAAAATTTGAGTTACTGCTTTTTCGTTGGCTCTCCTCATACATGTTTGTATGAGGAGAGCCAACGTTTATTGTTGTTTGTAAATATAAAAAAAATCTTTCGCTTAAAATATGTGTTGTTTCTAAGAAAATAAATATTAAAATATATTTATTTATCATTTACTAACGAAATACAGCGAATTACAGCTCATCAAAAGTTAGCTGTCTGCTACAACCCGGCAGGTTTTCTTTATTCTCATCGAAAGTTAAAGGCAGTGTGAGGTGATGAGGCTTCAATACTTATTATTTGCTGTTGTTCACGAGACACATTTTCATTTACTTTCCTTTTAAGGCTTGGTATTGTAGAAACTCAAAGCACTGATGAGACATTTTCCTCTCCGTGATTTCGCAATGTCATCCCTTGAGCTCGACGAGAATCAACAATTTCAGGCAACTGCCAATTCATATAAAACGCCACAAGCTTTTCTTTCATTTTCCTCTCCCAGAAAACATCATCTCTTTCTATCATTTCCATTTTTAGTGGTATACTTTTGCCACTCCACACAGCAAATAAACATTTTTGTTTGCGTGTAACGTGGCGTTGCCCCTGAATTTGGTAATAACAATTACAATATATGTTTAGACTAGTCAGTTAACTTTTTTATCATGTTTCCATATTTGTATTTTATTTGCTCTTATACTATTCTCCAGGCCATTCTTATAGGCAACTATAGAACATTAAATTTCCACAATCGTGTTTGGACCTATTAGTCCATCTGGCGTGGCACCAATAATCGAATAATCCACAAGGCTCGATTGTTACATTTTCTTGCTTCGCCAGTTGTTGCAAAGCCAGTGGTTCATTTTAGACTCCATGCGCAACTACTTTTACATTGCAAATATTTTATTTGTACAAAATAATTTTTACTAAGTTGGCTTTACTGCTGTTATCTCTTCTTTTTACCACTATACCAAAATTTGAATCTGTCAACATATTCTTACGAAATTCGAACCAGTCACTGCTATCCCTCGTGTATTTTTTGCTTATCACTCTTGATCAAATCGTGTTAGGAGTTACTGCAGTCAAATGTGTGTAAGACGTTGCTAAACTGTAACCTTAACTTCAATGTAATTACAATAAAGATAATTAGTTAGGTACTTTATTATTAAAAAATACTATAACTTGTGTTATAGCAAACAGAGAAGTCACCTACTTACTTATAAATTATTGATTTTAGAAATTAAAAAGATATTAGATGTACTGAGACATACCTAATAGTTTATAAATAATTAAAGTTTTACCCGATGTACCTAAATAGGTTTATGTTCACAACACAATAAAACAACATTTGTTACCCCTTGTGTGCGGACTGCGGAGCGCCATATTAGCGCTGTTTATTGTTCGACGTGGCGGCATCTTAGCGCTCCAGGCGCTCTGACAAGCTAATGAATTTGCTATATAGGTACATATAATGATTCGATTTTAAGTTATTACTCTTTCAAATATTGAAAACTGTGGCAGCTATGTATTGTGAGAATAATTTATATAATTATATTATGCATAAATATTATGAAAATAATTTGTGTAAATATGTTTCATAATTCATAATCACTTGGCCATGGATGAATTTCTATTTTATTACGACGCTTTCTTGTACAAATCCTTCGTAGAACTTTATTTCTCTAATTGTCCATATTTTATCCTTCTAATTATATATTTATAAGCACAGAAACAATAACACATTAAACGCAACAAGAATATAAACTTAGGTCCTAATTATATGTGCCCATAGTCACATGAAAAGCCTATTTGAATCAAAGTATTCAGTCTATAACATAAAACATGAAATTACGAACTCAAATCGGCGTATTACAATAACAAACAGGTTTATGTAAAATTTCATGCAGCGGAGACGCAAGCGACATGACCTATCTCTCACAGGGCTCATAGCCGAATGATGAGGTCTGGGCGGGGTGTAAACTAGCAACTGACACTCAGTACACCGCTTATGCTAATAAGGTTTAAATTGTCGAAGCGTTTGATATTGATGGGATCTACCGAGCGTCAAAATCATAGACGTTTGGCAGATTTTATTTAATTTTACAAAATATACACGTATAATATGAAAATAAATAGGGTAATTCTTTAGTTCATTAGGTTTCCTACAATATTATTAAATAAAATATGACAGCTTACGATCAAAATATTGCAAACAGTGAGACGAAAGATTATTTTCTGCCTCGTTTTTGTGATTTTTTTACCGTGATTCTATTTTACATACATGAAAAATTCTTTCAAAAGTCTTTTGTTCAGACTTTTGACTATAAGCTCTATTTTTTGCAAGTTTGTAGTATGTACCGTTATGGCTAGTTGAGCGACGAAAAATTAGGTGTTTCACGGCTTCTTAGGTATAACAGCGCCTTAACAAAATACTCGACAATCCGAATTTTGCGGATTTATGTTGTCGACTCGAAATCTTATTTTTTTAATGTTTTATTATTCAGGTAAGGTTTGGATGTACTCCTTAACGAAATTATAAATATAAGATTTGACACTGCGATAGCAGTGCAGTCCGTCAGTTCCAATATGAAATATTCTAAAATCCCCAACTACTTACAAATTAAAAATTTAGTAATAATACATTTTCCAGTGGACTAAATTGTGAATCTAAACCATTCTCAAGTCCTCTTGAATACACAAAAAATTTCATCAAGATCGGTCCAGTCGTTTAGGAGGAGTTCAGTGGCATACACACGCACACAAGAAATATATATAATTATAAAGATTAGCAGATTTGATTAAAAAGATTTAAAACAATTGTTTAACACAGTAAATTGGTGAATTGATTCATACAATAAATTTCTTTGTTGTGTAGTGCGTATCTGAGATCATATTACACAAACGCTCTTATTAAATTAAATATTTTTAATAATCCTATATACACTATCGATAAAAACATTTCGTTTAGCCCCATGCCTAAATGTCATGTCATTTGCACAAAACAGATTATTTATAATGATATCAGCCTTCGATATTGTGTTATGAACTTTATATTATTGAATAGAAACATCTTAATTTAAGTGTTTAAAGCTTGCCTAATAAATTAAATTAATAAATATTTAAGAAAAAAGAGTTTGAAAGTATTATTTTGCACAATTTCGGTTCTTGGTTACACTAAAAACTAGAATAATAATGTAAATCAGTTCTTATATCTTTGATAATAAGGTTATTTTTTCTTTAAGTGTGCCTTTTCAGATAATACTTTTTTATAATAATTGTGCGTTATATATATAACGAATCACGCCGTGGCGTTCTATGTAGTGGTAAATGTGTATTTGTGTGTGAGAGGCGACACTGGTTCTCGTACATACATATACATACATATTAATATTCTTTATTCTATGGTGCAAACAAAGGCATAACAAAAATAAAAGACATGCATATATATCGTTATAATATCACAAAGCCTAAAACTGGCTATTGGATTGTGGCACTATGCCAGAGAGTCATATATATTTGTCGCCAGAATAAATCATTTGTTTGCTTTAGACACTTTTGAGAATAAATTCTATTTTTCCATTGTTACTTCTATTATGATTCTCTTCTTATGAAAATTGTGTCTGTATATCATGCACTTATAAATGTATTTTAACGAAAAATGGTGATGGTTGACTAGTTGAAGTTACAAAATAAATGATTTTAAATTTTCGTGATTTGTATACATAACACCAATTGTCAATTTATCAGTTCAAAATCAGTTGCGCTCATTAGATCGCAATTGATTTTTGATTTTACCACACCACACCATCTAGTCCCAAACTAATCATAGCTTGTACTATGGGTGCTAAACACAATGAATGAACATACATTTGAACTTATTTTTTGTGACCTACATACATATTATACATAGAAACACCCAGACCAAGACCCATAACCTTGTTCACGTACACAAATGTTTGACTTGAGCGGGAATCGAACCATCTAAGTAGTGACCTCTGCCAACGTTGCTTTACTTTATCGATCGTCTAAGAACAGCAAGTCAAGATACGCCATGAGTTCTAATATTAGTTTAAAATTTGTATCCAAAATAAACGGCAAAAAATCCTAAACAGTAGTTTCTTTTATGTTGTTCTACATAATCAACTTTCTTTTTAATCTATAGAATCATCTAGATCGTGTACACAAGCGATAATTCAAAAACACGCGAAATCACGTTAGGAACCACACTACAATGCATCCTTAATCAAACAGACTAAACTAACACTGACACAGAACTTGCAAGCTAAGCCACTTAAACATTCTAACAAGCTTATATCATCGGTCAAGCTAAACTGACTATTAAGGAAGTCACACATCAAGATATAACATATTCGTGCTATATTACAATATACTACGAGTACTTTATAAATTCGGTTAGATTAGCAGACCCCGGGTATACTTACCCCTTTGGTGACGGTTATCGCAACAAAAAGTAGCCTATATGTATGTTGTTCTAATACATATACACAGTGTATTTCAAGTCAGAGTTTTCCCGAAATGTATGTATGCAGCCCATGATATAGAAGCTTCCTAATTTCATGCTGCATTTATTTTACAACACACTGTCTCTACCAATACCCGGGATGCCAGTTATGTGAGTTTGCTGATAAAAATGAAATCATTGCAAATTAATTATTATTAAACGAAAAAAAATATTGTCAAAAGGACTCATTACGGTAAGTTAAGTTTAGTTCGCTTATTGTATTCTACTTTCTCAAGCAGCCTGAAAGTTTAAACTTCTCTTGATATTGCAGACCTTGACGTTTTTCCTCAGCAATCTTGATAATATATACAGGGTGTAAAAAGACCCTTAACGAAAACTGAAATCCCATGTTGTACCAATCACTACGAAATTTTTTTACTTCGGCACCATACCTGGCAAATTACTGTTTCAGGAGATATTGAGTAGAGCTATATATTGAATAGAGCTCAAACTAAGTATGGTTTTTTTTCTAATAAGGTACAAAATCGATGCATTTACCCCGCCTATATATTCTTTAGATGCCCTATGGCCCCATGGATAAGTAGGTATTTCGATCATTGCACGCGCGCTTTTATAATAGCGGTTTAAAAAATGTGAAAACTTAAAAAAATCGTTTCCCAGGTATTATATTTGGTTAGTAAGACTTGGCATGATGTCCACAACGATTAGACTTCAGCTTGGTGATGGGTCTTGTGACACCCTGTATTATATATTAATATATTTTATAGCTTCATGTACGCCACGTGTTATAATATAACGTAAAAGATAAACAGTGTCTGAGACTTCCTACGCTATTGAAACTCAAACTCGATGCAATGAAGTTTAGTGTAACCGTTTAACAAGGGAACAAGACGCCGTATATTATGTAATAAGTACCAGTATGCTAGTATGAGTATCGTGGTATTAGAGTAGGTATTCGAGTAGTCTGGGATATTGGCTACAAATTTTTCAAATTTATTGGAACGATTAATTGCTAAGTTCTGTTACCTCGCTAGGGTAAATCACTAGTGCTTTAACTGATTGTTGAAAAGTTTTGACAGAGTACCCAGATGGCTGAGTAGAAAAATAGCAAGCTGAATTGGCATTTGACTGCTCACATTTGTCGTAGCACCGACTACCGCTGGAGTAGTCGTGTTTTGGAACGGTAACCGAGACTTAGTAACGCGCTACAGTTAGACACGGAGAGCCAAAAGACGAGCTGAGTGGCGTGCAATCGAAGAAAATTTTCTTTTATTCTAAAGAAAAAAAGAAGAGGCCTAAAAGCAATGGACGACGGTAGACAATGAAAAAGTTAATGAAATGGTATTTGAAAGAACACACATTGCAGCAGTTGCTTATTTATTTGCATTAGCATCGTAATCTATTTGAAAAGTTTTCGTCAGTGTTTAGACATCTTATTGGTTCTTTTACTGCGCATAGTTGTACCCTCTCTGCGTCGAGCTTAGCGTAAGATTCCTTATTACATATTGACAGCCCATGCCATTGTTTTGGACGTTTCAATACGATGCATTGTTTGTAGTTGCCTTGTTTGTTAAGAATATGCAATATTCACCGATGTATACTGGCGTAAATTAAATTCTAACTTTGTATGTATAAGAGATGGCAAGACTAAGTTAGTGAAGATACCTACAAACTGCGACTCAGTGGATATCGGGTTTAATCCCAAGGCACTAGGGACTTTTTGTAGCTATATGCCTTGTATCCAAGACGTTCATTTTAGAGATCAGATCCTTCTGCCTAGTCTAACACGATAGTATGGTATCAGGACATCAGTCAGAGAAGGGTGACCAACTCCAACTGTCATCCCATGCTTGCGCCTTTATTCTAACCAGATTTGGCAGAATATTAACTTTGCCACAGAGTGACTGCAATCCAAAATAATAACGATGTTCCCTGGCTTAGAACGGTTCATAAATATCATGATAAAAAGTAAATATATAGTAAAGACCACAAAAATTTACTTATATATTACAAAAAGCATAATAAAACCTGTCAACTTCCAAACCCCGTCGGTCAACTATTCACCAGGAGCAGAATAATGCCGTTGTTTTCATTTCACCAGCAGCCGCGTCGACGCTATATAATTTAAATTCCGCAACTTTTCGACACTGTGTAATGAAATATTTCACGGTCGAGTGCTGAATGTTATTTTAGGAAATCGGTCTTAATTTAAACCAAATGTTTTTGTTTGTTAGTGGTGTAAGGTTGAGTAGTGAATTAAGATAAAATGGGGGCTGCTAACTATTTTATAGTTCGTTATTAGATAACAATTGGTTTCTTTAATATGTACAAATTGTGTTTTTTGTGTAAACGTAATATAATATTATCAGCCCTATATTTATACTATTCCACTGCTTCACACAATTAAAACAATCATATAAAATCATAATAGTAAATTGAAGGTAGCTGAATTGTCAAAGTACGTCCACTAAATGTCGAAAATTGACATTTGGCACACACCTAAAAATACCATATTTAAAACGACAGATAATGAAAATCTGCTTCCTTGATATCTAGAAAGCATTACAAGAAAACTACAACGCCATGCATTTTCATACTGTGAAACCACATTGCAAGGAAAACTGGAGGAAACTGCTGTTATTTCCACCGAATGCACACTTTTATTACCATAAAGTACAATCTTAAAATGTAATACGGTGCCGCAACTATTATTGCGTACTTATGCTTACCGAACAAACGTAGATTCTTAGTGGCCGCTGAAAGTCTTTACATAGTGGTTGAGGTGGCTTACTTTTGAATGTGTGTCGTCGAAGTTAGAATATGTTTGAAGGTATTGCTCGGAAGTGGTTTGCAAACCGGCTGTGATAATTGCCGATCTGTAACTGACTGTCTGATATCCATAAAAAATGTTTGGTAATTGCATGGTCTCTTAAGTTGAATTAATTAAGAGACCGTGCAATTACCAAGACAATTATTTAATTTATTCATTGTTATATCACACTATATACACACTTGGAAAGTAAACCTAACTCGTGTGGTTCACATATTTTTCCTCGTGTGAGGATTTAACGCAAAAGTGACCATCACAGCGGGTTGTGATACAATTTATATCAGCCGTCGTTTCATTTTGTCAAAATTGGCTGCAAATAATGAGAGCGAAGCCACGGTCGAAAACTAGAATTATAAACATCGCAAGTTACATCTTAACTCAGTGACCCGTCGGCGTCTCATTAGCGGAAGTTTGCGTGATAAGGAAAAAAATATTGTAAACTTATCATTTGCCAACAAATACGCCAAATTGCCCCAAGAGAAGCACAGAGTAAAAATAGTCGCCTCTTTACACTTTAGCAAGTAAGCAACTGTTTGCAAAACTTCAGAATAACTCGGAATATTTTTAAAATTGCAAGCGAAGTATGTGGAAATGTATATAATATGTAAACATGGTTGTTGCGTTATGCATGAAGTTGGGTACTTAGATTTGCTTTGGTTGGGTTATGAGGCTAGCCTGTTAAAAAAAAAAGTGATGGATATGCATGTAGAAGGACGAAAAGGACGGCCAAGGAAAAGATAGATGGACTGTGTGAGGATGGATATGAAAGAGAAAGGGGTTAACGATCGGATGACTGGTGACAGAGAAGTATGGAAGCGAAGGACATACTGCGCCGACCCCAAATAAATAGGGACCAGGGCAAGACAATGATGATGTGGCTAGCCTGTTAGCTGTAGAGTAACGGGTTGGTTTTAAGGCCACGCAAGGTATTATTGGTATGTTTTTTTAGAAGATGGTGGCCCTGATTGCGAAGTAGCTTGAAGTAGGGTATCAGAATTATGTAACTGATTAAAACCAGCTGATTTATATGATCTACATGTACATATCAATGTTGTACCTATTGCATTCTAGCAGTTAAACAGCTCAAGAAATTTCAAATTATACATTTAATACAATGTATGCACTCATCGTCGTAAAAATAATAGTACATATTGCTTGTTCGTAAGTTCTTTTCGGCAAAAAGTTGTTCCATTAACCAGAAAAATAGGAAAGCTGACAATAAATCTGCTCATGTCTCGGCCCAGGATGTTAAACGTCATACACTAAAATAAAAAATACTCCAGCTCTCCAAAAGCCAAGATCAGATAACAGAAAGAAATATTGTCTCCGCGAAAAATACAGTCTCCTTAAGAAAGCCTCTACAAAAAAGTATCTTTTTTGGCAATGTTAGTTCAGTGTTCGAAATTAGAATAGGTATCATTTCCCATTTGTAACACTAAAACGTCCATAGGTACGACATGAAAGATAAATAAAAATATCGATACCAGTTTGAAGAAAAGTCAAACTCAATTTTCAAGTGACGTAAAGGCTTAGCGAAGGAAACCATTAGTGAAATTCGATCGGCAGAAAAACCTTCGGCATTTCGATTTAGGGGATGAAATAGAATACGGAGGGACAAAGCGCCCCCTGGTGCAAACATGGCCGTTGACCTGTACCCAATCACATGTAAAAAATATTCAACCGTTGAACGTTTTTTAACACGTCAGTGGGTATAAAGCAACGGCCAAGTCACATAACATTAAATATAATAATAAAGAAATTACAACTTATTTTACATTACTTTTTAGAGATAAACAAGCAGCTCCATCGAGACTTGGCTATTTTTTTAACAGAATGTTTTTTGGTGGGATTTCACTTCTTTTTGCAGAAAGCTTACAAGACTTGGGCTGATTGACTTATTAGATTTTCTTATTAGACTCATCTTTTTCCTTTAAGAAATAAGTTTTTTGAATATCTTGAATCTTCCCTGATCCTAGTTTTAATAGTTTTGCCTCTATGTGGGCGTTAAACGCTACCTCTGTACCAAATTTCAGCGCTCTAGGTCAATGGAACCTACCAGTTCTATTTTGTTGATCAGTGTGTCAGTGTCGAAAATGCGAAACTTTGCTTTCGACTAGCTTCGGAACTAAATGATCTACCGACTTGAAATTTTGGATATCAAGTGTGAGATTGTAGCTTCAGCATCCAGATAATAAAGACTGATCTTATATTTATAAACGTATTCAATTAAAAGCTTTTAATAGCTATCAAAACCTTTTTTTTCTAACCTGATTTGATAGAATAATGCCTTTTAAGTTTTGTCGTTTGAAGAAAAAAACACAATTAGAACCTTATTTTTACTTTTTATTGTTCTTCAAAGTATTTACCACGTAGCTTAATACACTTTTCCATTCGCTCAAACCAGTTATTATAACATTTATTCCACTCTAAAGTGAGGGTGTTCAAAATGGCTGACTTGAAAGCGTCAACTGCTTCTTCACCGGACTGGCCCCTGAACCTTTGACCACGAAAGCTTTTCTTAATTTTATTTTAGGAAATCTAACGAAATTATTAGGGCTTAGGTCAGGACTGTATGGAGGATGGTCAAGAATTTCTACTTTTTCCTGCTTCAAATACTCAACCATTTGACGAGCGCTGTGAGAGCTTGCGTTGTCGTGGTGCAGGGTGATGCGTCGCTTTGAATTAGATTTTCGGATTTCGGCGATGACTTGTGGTAAACAAACTGTGGTATACCACTCTGCTTTAACCGTTCTACGATCTTCAAGTGAAATAGTTGCAACATGGCCGGTTTTTCTAAAGAACTTGGCCAACATCTTTTTTGAAGTGCTTCGAGAACGAACAACTTTAGTCGGCTTTGGCTAGTCTTGAAAGACCCAGATTGTAGATTGTTGTTTGGAATCAGGATCGTAGGCATAGAACCAAGATTCGTCACCACTGATGATGTCGCAGACGTGATTTGACTCTCTTCGGTTGAACCTTTGCAGAGTTTTCATACACCATCTGACGCGGGCCGCCTTGTGATCGTCGGAAAGCAGATGCGGTATCCAACAGCAAACTAGCTTTTTCACACCAAGCGCTTCATATAAGATCTTGTGAATGGTTGTCTCTGAGATGCCTAATTGAGCCTCTATCTCTCGATACGTCACATGACGATCTTCGAGAATTAGTTGTCTCACAGCAATGATGTTATCTTCAGTGAAGGCGGATTTTGGGCGTCCTTCGCGACATTTGTCACTAACTAGTGTTAGTGACAAATGTCGCGTGCAGTATGTCCACGCTGGAATTCTAAATACCAACGTTTGACAACCGACAAATGGGGCTTCACCACTGAACACAGATATTAGCTCTTCAAAACACTAAAGCCGTGTCAGGCTTCTTCTAAAGTTGTAGAAAATTATTGCACGAACATTTTCCTTAGAAAGATTCATTTTCGTACGTAACCTGACGCTGTGACTAAACAATAGCATTATTCCTAACACTTTCAACTATTTTGAGATTCAAAATTTAAACACATTTGAATATTATAAAAAAAAAAATTCAAAATTGCCGGAAAATATGGAAACGACAGAACTTAAAAGGCATGCCTAGTATTAGATTTGTCGACTCTGAATGCAGTTTTAAAATGTGTCCTGACTATTTCAATCACCGTTTTGCATAGGATTTTCCGAATTTAGATTTTTTATCCATGGCAACTTGTTGAAGTATTGATTTTTTATACTACTCATTTTCAAAACAGAACTGATCTATTTATAATATAATATATTCTAACACATACACACATCACCATCTAGTCCCTACTAAGCAGAGCTTGTACTATGGGTACTAGATAATGGATAAACATACATATATAATTTTTTTTGTAAATACCTACATATTATACATAGAAATACCCAGACCAAGACATACATCCATGTTCATTCACACAAATGTTTGACTCGAACAGGCATCGAACCCGTGACCTTCGGCGTAGCAGTCGCTTACACTCCCGCTGAATACTTTATACTAATGAATACTTTATAGAACTTCATTGATTTGGTGTAGACTTTTCAAACAAATTTATTTTTAAGCCACTGGAACTCACTTTAAACATGTGTATTATACCTATTACCAAAAATGTGTGTTGTTTTATCGACACAGTCGAAGTCACGGGCAAGTCTAGTATTAAATAATCTCATAAATATTAGGCTTTTTCTTATATAGGAAGTACCTTATCCTTAAATATGAATACATCTTTCAATTGGGCGTGCAGCAAACGTACCAGACACGTACCTACGTGTTTATTTACTGCTTTCCTTGACACGTTCAAGAAGTTAGCTTTCTTATCCTTTTACTTCATATCTTTTTATTCACAAGCCTTTGACTCGTTGAAGGGAATTTTCTTTATCAATTTTTTTATAAAAAGCCTTGAAAATTTGTCTTTCTTTTATCCCTTTTGAGTTCAACTTGTAAAAACCTTGCCGTGAGGAAGGCTTTAGATCGTCCGTCAAAGTAATTCCTTATTAGTAGTATGTGTGAAGTTGACTAATCTTTTTTAAGGGTGAAGAGGTCGAACGAATAACATGTATGATATTTTTTTCTATTTATGGGAAGTGACGAATGTTGGTAAGATTTTCTGTTCACAATTTATTGATAGTTTGGGTCACAAGTCGCCAGTTATTTTCGTCCACAGTAATGATGTATGTATCATATGCCTTTATTATATTATTATTATTATTCATTCACTAAGAAGAGCAACGAGACGACGTGGTACATGAAAGTAAACAAATGTGTTATTTCTAATCTGGGATGTATAAATAATAGGTTTTCAGAACAAGTTCAAATTATTGTTCTAACAATTTCACGTCGAAATGTTAAAAGATGCAAACCATCTGTATTTATAAAATCCTTGCGTTACTGACTGAATGACAGATAAGCCACAGTGAAAACTATTGGAGACAAGAAGCTGAAATTCGGTATGTATGTTCCTTGGGGACCGCAATGGCGATGATACACCTGAGCATTCACTTGTAACAGAACAAGGAACACATCGCCGTTATTGTTTTGTCGAACCGAACAACGAAAAGAGCCGAGCATTGCTACGAACATTTGCACGATCTTCCTAGCGAGCACTCTAATCCTTAGAATATAGAAAAAATATAGAAACTGCACTACAACAACAGTTTTACCCAATGCCATATCCAAACTACGGAATTATATATGCTTTACTGGTACCAGTAATAATTATAAATATACTACTAAGTTACGACCTAACTGTACAGGTGAAGGGAGGCGACTACTGCGCCGCGTAGAGTCAGCAGCCGCTACAATATTCCCCCCGTTATAAAGAAGAAAAAAGAGGGAAACTAATAATATATTTAATACTAACGTCACTAAATAATATTAGTTCAAATCAACAAAGAATGGTTTGAACACAAAATAACAAGCACATACTAGCGCTCGGAACACGTAATCGTAAACAATTGTACCTACGCATCAAGTTACCGGAGCGCTAGTTCGGAGAATGCTAACTTAGCAGAAACACTTAGCAGCTCAATAATTTTGTGACGCTATATATCGATAAGAAGCAGCGATAGCCGAGTCGTGAGACCGACAGACTGCTACACAGAGGGTCTCGGGTTCGAATTCACGGCACGCACCAATAACTTTTCGAAGTTAAGTGCGTATTAATTATCGCTTGCTTATCGGTGAAGGAAAACATCGTGAGGAAACCTGCATGTCTGAGAGTTCTCCGTGATGTTATCGAAAGACATGTGAAGTCTGCCAACTCGCACTTGGCCAGCGTGGTGGACTATGGCCTTACCCTTCTCATAGTAAGAAGAGGCCCGTGCCCAGCAGTGGGACAGTATAAAGGGCTGATGATTATATAACGATAAACGATGTAAATTTATTTTAGAACCACTAATTCACTTAAATTTAGAACACGATAATTACACCAATGCTGTTAAACTTATTTTGCTCTTCGTAAGCCGCTTGTACAGAGAGCTGGTCGTACGAAGAAGCAAATACGTTTCGTCCATCCTGCCAGCGATATTCACTATGCAGGGCCGTGATGAGGGACGACGGGGTGCGCTATCCAACACTCAGGGGAATCCATCCTCGCTTCCAAGTGTGATCAGCCGCGTCGACGCGTGCACTCTCCCGTATAGAGCCACCGCCGGTCTTGTGTCGGTCAGCTACCTTGGAGTATGCTGCGTATTGTTCGTCTTGGTGCGGAATGCTGCCTGGCCGCCAAGGTCAATACGTCTTACGCTTTGTGTTATATTTACTTCAATTTGGCATATAAATTCTTTCTAGAGTAGGAGATACATAAACAAAAGACGTTTCTAAATAATAACATCTAGATCTTTGCTTGAACAGATTTAATAAATCACACAAGTGTCTGTTCCTACGCTCAAGTTTATTTGTCGACAACGAGGATTTATCAACATTCTCTTGAAATTAATTCTAAGTAAACCATCTAAGGATTTATTGAAAACATAATCGATATTTTATCGATATTCATTCTGAGTAAGGCCATCACCAGTCAAGTTAAAATTAGTGACAAACTACGAAGATTTGAAACGTGTCATTTGTATATGTAACCCCTCGCATGCCCCGCTCCAAAATGCATTTTCTCCGGTAGTGTCCAGCCATTTTGAGGATGTAATGTTTATAAGATCCTAGGTTATAAAACCTTAATTTTCTCGCGTTTTGTGTAATTATATGACGTAAATTTTAAACCGTATACAGTTCAGAAGTTACTTTATATGAGAATAATTAGTAAGGTTTCACCTTTTCATGTCCAAAAAAAAATAATAAATGCAGGTCACTTTGTTTTTTCTTACACCATGTGAAACTTTTTTCCACAATACACATAAATTATTCACGAAATTCACTCTCTCACTGCACTAATATTTACACGAGTAGACGACGCGACGGTTATATACATTAATTTAGTACAGGTCACCGATATCACTTCACAATAACCACTTATTCATAGCAGCAAAATATTTGCGCCATTTTGACGATCCGACGACAAATATTTCTCACTCACGAAACATATTTATACCTATTTATAGCAAAAACAATACAAAATGTCTAATTAACAATGGATTCTAAGATAACTTTGTGAGAAACTTATCTGTATTTAGTAAAGTAATTATTTATTTATTTATTTATTTAACTACTACATACATCTATCTTAACAGGAGCTTAGCCTAAGGCGACGGTGCCCGTAGGACACTACCGGCCTATTTCTCTTACGGGCACACCGAGACTGTAGGACACTCAAGGGATTAATTTTATCTTTTTCTTACATTAGATAAAAATCATAAGTCAAAGTGAAGTAAATATATTGGGTTTAACTGCCATTGTAGCGCGGTTTCTATTTATTTTCTATATTCTAAAGCTCGCCGGAATGTTCGTAAGAGAGCTCGCTAAAACAAACTCGTGTGTTTTTCTGTTTTGTTACATTCAAATGAATTCTCATTACAAGTGCAGGATCAAGTGTATCAGCGCCATAACTTGGGCATTTTTTGTATGATCATTCATCATTCAAAAAGATCGAGCAGAAACGGGGTAAAAAAAAAATGTGCGCCGCAGGCATCCTCTAGTTGGCCTATATTGACGTGGCCAGGTGAGAAAACGGCAGCATTCATCAATTTGATAAAATTACTTTAAAATTTAAATTCTTCAAACAATGTCCTCAAATTAAAATCATTATACTCATTCACAAGGTTGGATACAAATTAGATATTTATTTCATATCTCACATCACACGAGAGCCCGTTTTAAGTTACAAGGAGTACTTTGAATAATTATATGTAAATGATTCTTCTCAATTATCTTTAGGACTTTTTGAATGAATATGGGGGACTATGGTGACCGAGCGAGATACGGTTTTCAAACATTCAGAATTCTAGATGTAAAACATAAAATCTAAGTTTTTTTTTTTTCACCGTTTCTCCAATAATTTTAACCTTATCCAATTTGTGAAGTTCTAAAGCTGCAAAATGCTACATGGAAAGTAGACTGCCATTATATTATCATTTGGATAACCTTGAACTTATATTATCAAAGACAAATCAACATGAACACTTCAAACACGCAAATTAAAATTTAATTGTTCCGTAGATAAAAAAGCATCGCGTAACAAATATGAAAAAAAAATGTATTTTTATTACTCCTAAGGTTCTTGACAGAAATGTTTTTCTTATTATTAAAATTATAATATTTTTAGGAAGAAAGTATTCATCATTTTCCAAAATTGCATTTTATTGAAACATTTGTCGTCTTCTTCGTCAGTCATTCCCTCATTTCTGAGGCCCGTGATCACCAGATTTATATCTGTCCAGGCTTCATCGGTCCCGATCCAAAGGTGCCGTTACTGCCTTGTCAGCTGGATGCAAACACTTGTCACTAATAGGCGCAATTCAAAATTTACATAACACCAACGAAAACGCCTACAACTCAGACGTCAACGCACAACATTTTCTTCCGTGTGTCCAAAAACGTAAGCCTGTTATAAATTCAGAGCGCGCATCGAATTCATAGGAACCACCGTAATCGAATGAATTGAATTATTCAAACTCTGTCTACCAGAGATTTGTCTTGGCAGCGAAACATTTTTCATTTTTCATCCTTTTACGATGTAATTTTAATATTGTTTATTTTTGGTATTAGCTGGTCGCTTGGGGATGGGTAATGAAGTGGATATTGTTTTATGGCTGGTAATATGGTTCAAAATAATTCTGTGTTTTTGTTAATGGCAGCTAGTGTGCTGTCAGTTAGCGTTCAAAGTTGGGCAAAGTGCTACTATGTTTCAGTTCTAAACGTTTTTTTCAAGTAGATAACCTGATCTTAGTTAGTATATTGTAAGGTTTAAAATGGTTTTCAAGGACGGATGAAGACTCTGATCGCTGTTTATTTACTTGACTCCGTGAAGCGTGGGTGTAATATATTACATCTTATCCTCAGCAAATTAATACAGGTCTGAATTTATAACCTTAAAAGGCCATACCTATCATCTTAAAAATCCTTAGGACTTATCTGGCTTTCAACAATTAAGCTTTCAAACAAGTGATGTTTATATTAAAACTGCTACAAACGTTAACTTCGCTTTAATCACTCTCTAACAAACGGAACACAATACAATTCACAGTTCTATTTATACTTTAAACCGTTTAAATTCCCGCAATCAATACTAAAAGGTTTACAAGACTTAATTATATCCCCAGACATCTACTGGATGAAATTTTTCAACGCGTTCCGTAGCACTCTCGTAGCAATCGTAGCACACGTAGCGTCCGTAGCATTATTTTGTTCAAAGAGAAATTGTTTAATTGTATTCATTTGGAAAATATAGGGTGTTTTATTTGACTGGGGTTGTGTGTTAACATACTCGGTTATGATAACTGATAAGCTACAGGTTAAATTGTTTAGTTGTCCTCTTTTTTTCATTTCTGAGAATTTACTGAGCAAAGGAAAATTTTACTTTAAATAATTCCAAGCGCGTGAAAATGACAAATGAATTATTTACTTGGATCTTTCTTAAGTTAATGTCACTTTTAAAAGTAAACATCTGAATGAACAGTGAGTATTACATTCTTGAAGAAAAATAATATCTTATAATGTTTTCATATTTTTTTTTCTGGCGTATCTAAAAGTTTGTTTGGAGACTTAATTAGACACCGATATATATTGAATATATTTGTTTGTGCTCTGTTTTTAATTGGATAACTGAAAATTTAAGAAGCGGCGATAGTGGAGAGACCGACATACTGCTACGCAGAGGGTCCGGGTTCGAATCCACGGCACGCACCAATGACTTTTCGGAGTTATGTGCGTATTATCTTTTTTGGCAACCCTAGTGCCAATGAGTAAACATCGGCTCCGTATTTAAAATTTATAATTAATTGAATATCTGCACAGTTTGGTAGAAAAACTTATTTAATTAGTTAACTAACTTACAAAGACCTAATGTGAGTGTTATTTGTGACGAATTGACTACGAGCAGTGATTATAAACAGTGACTTAAGTGATCGGTGAACTCAATATTACTCCACTTCATAATACAAACTTATACTCCAGGTGAATTGTTACAGCTCTTGACGGCACCCAGAACTAACATAAACCGTATTTGAACAGAAGTGATTGCATGTAAACCTATAATAAGTGTTACGGTTGATTTAAGATTTCAAACGAAGATTGTTTATATAAAAACATGAATCAGCTGCATCATTATCGGAAGTATTGACCAATCAAAACACACCAATTAAATTCTGACACTTGACATTCGTCCGGAAACCTGACTACTAAATAATTATCCGTCTTTGAGTACTAGCATTTTAAGGCCACGTTCCGTTCCGTTTTACATAGGGATGCCATACTAATAAATTAAAATATACTTAGAAGAATTTTGGTACAATATAAGAAAAAAATATATAAATATAAAATCTAAGTAATACAGAAAAATGGAAAATGATAATATCACGTTTAGGAAACCACACACATCTTCTACTGTCTCGGAAAATTCCATGTCACTACCATGATGAGCATGCCCGATGATACATTCCATGATGATGAAAGAGTAGCCGCACTAACAGAACAAATTAATATATTGTCTGCTGAACTACAGAGCGCACATCAAGAAGTAGATAATTTGCTAACTGAAAACATACGGCTAAAATTAGAGGTTGAAAAATCAAATAAAATTATTGAACTCTATAAGAAGATAGAAGTAGGAAGCCCAAGATGTGCCACCCCTAATTCTAAACGAACGAAGAAATTGAAGACTAAGATCAGCAGTTTAACATCCACGCCAATAAAACAATCTTTGATAGTTACAACCGAGACCCCAAAATCTTCACGTAATCCGGAAAGTATAACGAAAAAAAAAGAAACTGAAAATCGAGAAGAAAAAAAATGTATGTCTACTGAGTCGCAGCATCACAAACATATAAATGAAGAGTGCTCTATATCTTCTATGCAAAAGAGTCACACAACTGAACTTAAGAAAAATAGGATTATAGTATTAGCCGATCAACAGGGAAAGTTTATTCAGAGAACATTGCAGAAACTGGTGGGTTCGAGGTATGCTGTTATATGTTTCTGGAAACCATTTGCAACCCTCGCCGAAATATTAAACACAGATGAAATATCCACGTTAACTAAAAACGATTACATTATAGTGCTTGGTGGTATTAACGAGGTTGATCCTTGGCAATTTAAATGTCAATTGCAATATTTTTTTAAATCTGTAACAGAACCCAATATCCTTGTAAGTGAGATACCCTATAATAGATCTTTAAATGAGAATATGCTTAACTATGAGCTGCGATTTATATGCAATAAGTTTGAACACGTTACGCTTATTGACATGAATTATAATACATTTTTGCCATATAGAACAGGAAGACCTTTATATATCTGTCGACATATTTTGAAAGAAATTTTAAAAATTGATTACCATAGTAAATTTAATAAATATTATTCTGACATGCCAAATAATTACAATAAATTCATAGACAAATGTACTCAAACTGATGAACAATCCAAGATTGATTCTGACTCTGTAAATAATATAAATAATAATATGACGGTTGAAAACGGTGACATGACAAATACTACAAACACAGGCTTTTTTCGTATACAATAATATAAATATTTTACATCAAAATATAAATGGTTTGATAAATAAACTAGATATATTTACTGTTGCACTGCATGACATAATAAACAAACTCAATACAGTTGATGTGATCTGTTTATCCGAGCATAATATGACCTTGCCTGATATCAGTCTTTTAAATATACAAAATTTTACAGTAGCTGCTTATTACACAAGGCAAACAAGACGTGGTGGTACTTGTATAATAATTAAAAGTGACCTAAAATATAAAACAATTGATACTCTATCCAAATACTGTATATCAACATTATTTGAAATTTGCGCCATTGAGCTTATCGAACATAATATACTAATAATGTGCTTATATAGAAGCCCGCAGAATAAAGACGCTAAAAGAAAGTTTGATATATTTATAAATAACCTAAGTGAAATCCTTAGTACTTATTGCTATAGACAAAACAAAAAGGTAATCGTCTGTGGAGATTTCAACATTGATTTGCTGAAAAAGACTACCTATTCTACTCAATTCCAACAACTAGTTACAGAATTTAATCTCAAATTCGAAATTATATCTCCGACTCGTCTGAGTAGTGGCACATGTATAGACAATTTCATACACAATATACGTGGATGTAAAGGTGAAATATTGGAACTGGCCATTTCTGACCACACAGCACAAATTCTTAAGTGTCCCGTTAAGAGAACGTGTCGGCTAAATTATTGGTTCGTAACAAAAAGAAATTACTCCAAAGAAAATTTAAAAAGGTTTAAAGAATACCTTACAAGTATTAGTTTTAGCGAAGTATATCAAGAGAAAGAGGGTTCAAAATGTTTCGATATATTTTACGATATGTTTAAACTTCTTTAAGATTTATGCTTTCCAGACGTTAAAATTAAAATATTGACTAAGTCTAAACCTAAATGGTTAAGTAATGGTATTAGGGTATGTAGCAGAAAAAAGCGTCTTTTATTGTGGAAATATAGACTTGAACCTAATGAGTCTAACAGGAGTAATTTTAAGCATTTTAATGAAAGGTACAAAAAAATTATACGTCTTACACAAAAATCCCAAAATAATCACGCAGTTCAGACAGCCAAAAATAAATCTAAGGCTACATGGCAAATAATAAACAAACAGAAAATAAACCTACCAAATGAGACAGTACGCCGAATTACTTTAAATAATAAAACAATAACAGATCCTCAAAAAATTGCTGAAGCCTTTAACAATTTCTTTGTCGACCAGTCACAACCAGTAAATACGTCTAAATTTAATTACGGAAACACTTTGCCAAGTACCTCTAGTTCTATGTTTATGCCTGCTACGATACCACTGGACATACATAAAATAATAATTGAATTAAATAATACTAATAGTACTGGCTATGATAATATAAACGTAAAAGTTATAAAACATGTAGCAGATATTATTTCACCAGTACTTTGTCACATTATCAATAAGTGTATAGTTGATGGTATTTTTCCAGACAAATTAAAAATTACCACGATTAAGCCATTGTTTAAAAAAGATAATAAAGTAAATATGGCTTGTTACAGACCCATAGCGCTGGTTCCCATATTTTCAAAAATATTTGAAAAAGTGATACATCGGAGTCTTAATTCATATTTCGAAAAAAATAATTTAATCGTTGAAAATCAGAAAGGGTTTAGAAAAAATATGTCTATTAATATGGCAATATATGACTTTTTAAGTATTGTAACCACAAGAGTAGATAAAAGATTACCTGTTCTTGGACTATATATGGATATGTCTCGTGCGTTTGACTGTGTGGATCACAAAATTCTGATAAAAAAGCTAAATTCATATGGCGTCCAGGCAATGTGTCGAAGTTAATCGAATCTTATTTACAAAATCGACAGCAAATTACTTTGATTAATAGTGTTCACAATAAGACTGAAATGACATACAAATCGAGCCAAAGAACTATAAAATATGGGGTACCGCAAGGTAGCATACTTGGACCTCTATTATTTATTATCTATATAAATGATTTACCCTCTGTTTCACCATATCCCATGATTATGTTCGCTGATGACAGCACACTGATTTTTAATAGCAATGAAGTAGGAAAGATTGAAACTGACATAAATGATAATATTAGTTCTGTAATAAATTGGTTGACATTAAATAATTTGACATTAAATCTAGATAAAACAATTATAATGAGATTTGGACAAAAGAACAATAAGAATGACGAAACTTTGAACATAAATTTTAAAGGAACTAAGATAAAAGAAACTAATGCTACAAAATTTCTTGGTTTAAATATTGACAGCAAGTTAAAATGGATTCACCATATTGATAAATTATGTAGTAAAGTAAATCAACAGTCGTACGCATTGCACATATTAAGTAAAACAGTGAACCAGTCAGTATTACTTACAGCATATCATGGATTGGTTGCCTCTACCTTAAGATACGGTATCATATTCTGGGGTAATGCTACTGGTATAGAGCGAGTCTTTGTAGCCCAAAAGAAGTGCATACGCGCAATATGCAAACTCCACAGACTTGATAGTTGTAAGTCGTATTTTCAGAAATTAAAGATTCTGACATTGCCCTGCCTGTACATCTATGAGACTGCAGTTTTTGCCAAAGCAAATATTGTAAAATTTTCTAAAGTTAGTAGTCAGCGAAGGGCAGATAAATTACATCTAGTTCCTAGTAAAACTACACTTTATCACAATAGCGTTTTTGTAATGGCTCCTAAAGTCTTTAACCATCTTCCTCTGAATGTTCGACAGGCAAATAGTGTAAATAAATTTAAAAAAGATTTGTTTTCATTTTTAATTGATAAAGCATATTATTCTGTTAGAAATTACCTTGATGACAAGATCTAGGACATGATTGTAACAACACTTAAAATCGAAACATTATTTAATTTTATATTGTATATTATAATATTATTGATGATTGACATTTTGAATTTATATTACATAACTCAGTTGACTTATTTCTATTGTATTGAGCTAGTTTTAGATTTTTTGACATACCTACATAACATTTTTAAACTATTAATTGTATTTGTTCAGTTTGGTATACCTACTTATTCTTATATAATTTTGTGAACATAATAAAATTAATAATTGTGCTGCCTACTATGTGACATTTTGTCTAATTTTTGCATGCCGTTAAGGTTGAATATGGTGACACTATGTACTTTTGCTTTTAAGACCTGTATTACCCATATTTCGCAAAATAAAAGATTTGAATTTGAATTTGAATTTGAATATTAAATTGTTAATTATCGCTTGCTAAACGGTGAAGGAAAACATCGTGAGGAAACCTGCATGTCTGAGAGTTCTCCATAATGTTCGTAAAAGACATGTGAAGTCTGCCAACCCGCACTTGGCCAGCGTGGTGGGCTATGGCCTTACCCTTGTCATAATGAGAAGAGGCCCGTGCCCAGCAGTGGGACAGTATAGAGGGCTGATGATGATGAACTGAAAATTTAATGTTATCATTATATAAGTCGACGCTTTTTGATTGTTATCATTTATCATTGTTCTTATCTATAAAGAAATTGTCAGAAATTTATCACAATCACGGATTCACGCGTGAGTCCGATTATAGTGACATAAGGTAATACATGTGCCATTCTGATGTAATGTATACATAACAGCAAATTTTATCAGAATCCGTCCAATTTTTTTTACACACATGTAATATATTGACCAGAGGAGCAAATTGATTCTTATTGATTGTATTTTGAATCAGTATTTTCCTGAAAAGGTGTCATCGTGACGTGTATATGGGCGCAAATGAATATAAAATGATAATATTGTTACGAAAATGTTAATAATATTTAAGATTGATATTTAAATAACTATTTGTGAACACAGAACTGAGAACTTCACTACTTTACAATATTAGACACTGTATTGGCTGCTTAACTGTTTATAAAGATTGGGTATTTAATTTATCACTTAGTTATTAAGATAACTCCAGAAACTTTCAAAGTAAAATCAATTAGTATTAAATAACATTATTCTGACACTTATTTTTACTTACTCTATAAATAACATGCGTTTATATTTGCATCCTGTTGATAGCGCCATCTGTTGACAATGTTGTAAAGCAGCGTTTGGTTAATAAAATAAATTTGTTATTCGTGTAAAATAAATCATTTGGTGTTGTGCAAAATTAATTACAATATTAATGTCGATTTTTGATTAGTTTTGTACAGTAATTTCAATTATATGTTGAAAAGGAAGTGGCAGTTGTTAAACATTAAGTGATGACGGTTAGTTTATAAAAAGGACTGTAACTCGCATTTTAATTCAATTCTGTGCTAGAAATCGTCTGAAAATAAACCAAGCAATATTACGTGAGTGTTTTTTATTATGGAGTCTGGACACGATAACCCTGGCGTATCGCCGACATGTACAACGATTGATCTAGTTTGTTGGTAATACATTTAATTTATCTAGTTTGTAGGTAATAAAAAGGATTGACTGTTACATTGCAGTGCTCGAAAATGTTAATTACGACACCGATATAATATTTGAACCAAAAAATAAAGTGAATGCTTTTCGGAAAATAATTACTTAAAATACACGGTTTTAATATTTTTTGCAGGTAATACATACTCACAAAAAATATTCAAACCGTGTATTTTAAGTTTATTAACAACGAGTATCGAAAAATAACTACTTCCCTAATTAGTGCTGGGAGTAAAACGTCTTTTGTGCCTCATTCAATATGAAGGGCAGTCGTTTGAGATGGCACGAACTTTAAGGTCTTTAAAAAATTAATTTGTTACTTGTAGCGTCTCCGGTTAGTTACAAATTCTCGCCTCAAGAGCCTCCTAGAATTTGATGAAGTTGCGACAACTTCTTTGGGTAGGTGTCTGTCTGAAGTCTGTAGGCATTTGGAAAATTTGCTTGTAATTAAATTGAGATTGAAGGTAAAATTTTCACTACGGTAAAGGGAAGACTATGCAGAACGGGAACAGCTTTAAGATTACGATAAAAGAGATGGATTTAATGCCCCTTAATTCAACGATTTTTATTGAAATAAGACTTACTAAACATAAGTGAAGGTAATAAAAGTGGAATAATGAAATATAAAAGAGAGAAACAGAAGTGAACGAGATAGATATAATGTCACTTAATCCGAAAATTCTATTGAAATGAATCAGTTTTGCAGTAAAGGTAACACAGAAACCATGCAAGATAAGTGGCAAGAATGTGTGGTGTGTTTTTCACTGTTATCGCTGGCAGAGTGCTTCTGCCAGCGATAACAGTGAACAAGCTGGCAATTCCATGGAACAGTGGTGTAGTTCAAAACATAACCAGCAATCTCTATTGAAAGGTTCTTTGGTATCAGCATTTCTGTATACACATAATTTGTGTTGAAAAGAACGTTCTGTGAAACATACGTTATGCTTGGTTTAGCGCTAAGCTGGTACTATTTGCGCTTGACTTGCTTTTGTTTCGACACAGTTTAGTATAACATGTTTTGTGTTACGGGAAATCACCAAAGTCACGTCTAGTTTATGATGTATAATTGCGTTTACTGTATCTGGCGTGTGCTTCGTTGAAAGTTCAGAAAAGTGTTCGATTAGTTAAAGAAACTTAACATTTCTGACAGTGGAAAATACTAAAAACAAGTATTTTATTTGCTGTATTACCCACTTCAAGAAGGCCTACTGAAGTCACACTAGTCTACTTCGATGTTAATGGTGTACAACCTGTGGCTGCGAGCACTGAAAGCAGGATGCATGCGATATATGCTATAAATTTCGAAGGCTTACTTTTCGAATTATATTTTTTGAATCAACGAATACCTAGACCCAGCAATTAGTATGTGGTAAGCGCTAGCCCACGAGAGAATTAAATCCAATACGCTTCAGGCGGTGTTAAAAACACTGGCAATCTCTTAAGCTACTGCGTGCTCAAATCCAGAAGACATTCATCCAAAATACCTTACTAATATGCTATAATTGCTCACCACATGGTCAATTAAAAAACATACTGTTTCATTGCGGTTGTTGCCCCATTCCAAGAATTCGGGCTTAGAAAGACGTTTCAAGGAAGTAGAGTACCTATACCTAAATAAAAGAACATATTAAGTATACAAATACACACATCGCTTGTATCCAAAATAGAACAGCTTCCTCGCAAGGATATCCAAGTTTACCAGTGATAACAATTACAAGTCAACGACGTCCCATTATAGCCGCTTTCATCCTTCTTAGTAATAAGGGAAGGAGTCAATTGTTTACTGTGATCATTAAGTTCAACTTAGGTACTTTGGGAAAAGCTTCTTGACGGAAGTTTTTACTAATGATGCTAAGATTTTTTCCACGAAACTAGTTTGGGTGCGAAAGATGACTGCTGGAAAGCAGATTTTTGGCAGAATACTGAAAGGGCGTGTCATGATAGCGACGACTAGGTATACCTACCGTTCTTTACCGATGTAGGGAAACGATAATGTTTTTTTGGTACTATCTACGTGTCTTTACATAGCTTACCTATTTTACAACCTAACTTTAATGTATAATATCCAGATTGAAACACATTACATCGATTTATTTATTCGTAATATTCATTTCTCAGCTATTTAGCCATCCATCCGAGAACATAGCGCTTACAGTGTTGAAATATTCGGATTCTTGGAACAAAGGTATGCATCTTGGGAAATAAGTTTAAACCGATGTTTAGTTATGTAGATAGGTATATTAAGGTGAACATTCGGCATGATTGAATAGCATAGACGACGGCTAATCAAAGTCCAAACAAAACTTTTATACGACGCAGCGTCCGCGGCACTAAAATTATCAAATTTGTCCCGAGGCGATAAAATATTTTTACGACTGTTCTCTCCCCGAGACCCTGAAAAGAAACATATATCAGATAAAGTGAAATATATGACATTTTTGGATCCCAACTGATGTATACGCTGGGATCTGAGGACGTACCAAGACTGCTATAGGTTAACTGTACTGACAATAGTTGAACCGTAAGACGATGGATGTCTTAAAAAGCCAGTAGACTGACAAACCCAGATTAATTCCGGTTGCAATGCTTTGTGCAAATAATGCATCATATGCTGGAGTGTCCTTATTTTCCTTTAAACTGGTTGGTTAAATTATCTTTATTGTACTACTTATAATACGCTACTTTATTTATGTTCTATACCTCGAAATAACGAAGATGACTACTACTACAGAATGAAAGTGATGGCAGTGCCTATTATGGACAGCTTTGCCTAATTAACAATTAAATAGCATTTGCATAATTAGTTTTAGGATCGATTGTTGTGGATAAAAAACTATTTTTATTTTTAAATAAAGATCGTTTTTTATCCACAACGATCGAACTATATAAGGTTTACCTTATATAGTAAAATGGATAAAATAATTTGATAATTTTGTATATTATGAAGTAAGTAAAGTAACTGGAGTAGTTAACTCTCCCCAAACCCGTAGTACACCCGCGTACTGTAAGGGATTTGATCCAAGTTTCAGGTACCTTACGCGTCGTTTGCAATGTTTATTTTATTTCAGGACTGTTGGAAAAGATTTGGATTGTAACTTTGTACTCTGAGACACTTTGCATGCTATTTATTTCGACCTCTGGAATCTTGCGTTGATTTATAAGAAGATGTATCAGTTTTGGAAAATATTTTCTTCAGGAAAAGCATTGGGAAATTATAATCAGATAATTATAATTTCCCAATGCACATCCCTGGGACCCTGCTTCACGTGCGTGTAAGACAGCTTGTTTGTCATTTATTATTTTGCTATATCGTAAGCAATTTATTTATCTTAAACCTCTATAAGGTCGTCTATAATAACTGAATAGCATTCAAACATTTGTATCTCATAGCGATATTTTTACCACTGTCATTTTAGTTTTCAGCACGGCGACAATAAATCTGAATGACGTCACTGATTTTCGTTCAAAACATTGTAAATCTAACGCATAGGCACACGCGAGTGAGCCATTTATATGTAGTAGCAAAACTGTTGCTTTGAAATATCACTGGTATGACAAGCAATATTATAGTCACTTTTTACTACATTGTATTGTTTTTAATGGCTGTAAAGAAATAGAAGAAGAAAAAGAAAGTCTTTAGTAACTTACCGTTATGAACGCGCTGAAAACCTAAACATCTGAAATAATTATACAATAAAGAAAATATTTTTTTGGAATCTGTGTTTACATGCCACGGCACTGGCGGTGTCATTATCTTTGACAGTTTCGGGATTGTTGGATGGATATATATTTATGCGAAGTAAATTAGGGCAGTTGGAAGTTGAGGGACAATAATTTAGTAGCGCAAAGAAAACTGAGGGCATTAAGTCACAATGCGCCATTCCTACAAGGAAAGTGGTCGACAAAGTCAGTGATTAACTTCGAAGAAATATAGCTACATTCCATAATATTTGAGAGAAAAGACTGCCTCCATGGTACAGTTGATAGCGTATGCGTCTGCTGGTCCGGTGGTCCCTTGTTCGATTCCCGGGTCGGACAAAAGGGTTAATGGATTTTTCCGAATTCTCAGTAGAATCACGGAGTCTAACAAAGTGCCCAGTAAGGGCAATTAGCCTGCCCTCTATTGCGTGGGACCTAAAACTCATAACATGGCGAAATGTGGGTGTAATATTATGCCTCTGCCTACTCCTTCGGGGATACAGGCGTGTGTCTTTAAAAAAATACACCCATTATGACCAGTTTCTTTCATAAAAATTCGGGCAAGGGCGAGTCTGACCCGCGCACCGAGGGTTCCGAACGCATTTTACCTTATTTAGTTTTGTGGTTGGTGCTAATTACGCTAGTCCTCTAAATCTGTATGAGCGCCTATACAACTTAGAGGACTATCTTAAATGGAGTCTACTATGTATGTATGGGGACACCCTTAAATTTTCCTTTTTTTTATTTTTGTAATTTTTCCTTTATTTGTGCTGTAAGACCCTGCTTTTGGCCAAATTTCATGATTTTAGTTCAACGGGAACTACCATATAGGTTTTCAACCCAAAACCTATAGGGTACTTACGGTTGACCTAGAATTGTCAATTTTGGTCAAAACCAAGGTCTTACAGCACAAGTAAAGAAAAATTCGGAAAATTAAAAAAAGTTGAAAATTAAGGTTAATTTTGGTACTTACAAGTTTTCGCAAAAATCTAATTTTGACCATATCTTTTTATCGGGTTTACCCAGGACCCTGATTTTTATACACCTAATAGGAACCATAGACCTTAGTATCTGGTATAAATTTTAATTTGCTAGGTCCACCCGTTCCTGAGAAAATCGGTGGTGACACACGGACAGACAGACAGACAGACGGACAAGAAAGTGATTTTATAAGGGTTCCTTTTTTTACCTTGTAAGGTACGGAACCCTAAAAACGCAACAATCCAATATTTCTGTCAAATTTAAATTTATAAATGCGTTGTGTGTTGCAAGAGTTTCTGTCTTACCCTCCGTTCAGATACAGGTGTGATGTTATCTATATTTACTTTCAAAAGAAACTTCAAAGTTGCCAAAGTCGTTACAACTGTCTTCTACAAACTTTTCCATCGACGGATCTAAATTTTATAAAACTCTAATGGTTTTCACTTTGGAACATTTAAACTGATGCTGAACCCTTTTAAGCCGTCTGCATAAGGTATGTTTTACATTGCCAAATACGGGTACTTTCTCAGGGTTTAAAGAATATTACTTTCATGGAAAACATGATGTGTTGTTTAAACGATGGAAAGAAAAAGCTGGGGAAAAACACGCGCTGCTGGTGGTTAATAAAGTGGGAAAATATGAGCAATATAATTTGAATAACAAATGGATAAAATTGGTATGATCTCATAATAAAATTTTAACCTTAAATTTTTTTTAAAATTTTCTTCCAATTACCTCTATAGTAACGCGTAAAAGATTAAGCAAACCGCAATGAACGCTTAATTTACATTTAATAAACTACGAATCGGGAAGATAACGGGGGGTTCAGACCAGCTCAGTTACTCGAGTGCTTACTAGCTTAAGCGCTGTTCAGCGAAATGTTAGCTAAATATCAGGATAAATTCACAAGCGATCGCTTTGAAAGGTTTTCACTCTATTTTTGTAGAAAAGCTTTTGATTTTATGCAGCGGATGTGATGATGTGTTTTCAACTACGATAACTTTTTATGAATAGACTTTATTCGAGGTGTAAGGTTGCATTCAACACTGATTCTTCGGAATATGTTAGTTTAATTACTTTTTGTTTGTACTTTACGTTACATTTATCAGTATGGTAACACTTTTTATCAAAGTTTTTCAACGTCCATCGTTTTAATACGCAAGATATATGATTGTTTTTAGTGATTGCTTTTAATAAATTGAATGGAACTTATTGACTTTATCTAATTTTATTGTTAAAGTGAAAGCGAGATAACATAATTGCACTCACAAGATGATGAGAGAAGTGGACGTAGTTGTATTCCTTTGTTACATAGCATACAAAACAATGTAGCAGCTCTTTATTACTTATAAACGCAACTTTACCATAAAAAACATTAACACAATTTACATGAAAACTTCCATCGCACCACCAAACGAGTTTTCCTAAACTAATCACTATCCCGAACATTTTCCCCGCTATCCCAATCAGGGCCCGCCATTACTAAAAATAGGTCACGGGTACCCTCACTTATCTATCAGCGGAGATAAGCGAACTGGTAAAATTTTCCCGAACCCTCTTTATCCATACAACTTCTACAATTTTATCTTCTTCAATTCGTTTCTGCTGTATTATACACTGGTTGTTCTTACAGTATTTAGACTGTTTATGCTGTTTTAGAGATACAAGTTAATGCTCCATAAAGATTTTGGTGATTAACCATCACTTGGAGGATTTTGATTGTCAGAAGACAAGATTGGGATGAATTAAGATTATTTTTTATTTTGTAAATGAAGATTCAACTATAAGAAAACGATGCAAAAAAATACCATAAATTATTTCAAAGTTGGCATATAGACAATTGAAATACCATTATCGTCGTCCCGATAACCAACACTTGCACGCACAGGCAGAAGCTAGTATTCTATAAATTCAATGTCAGTATGCCAGTCCGGGCTCATATTTCTTGTATATTAATGATAAAAATCGACACTACTTAAACAGGCCGTTGGCACGTCAACAATCAAATATGTGACAACAAACTTAACTCTACGAAATTTTTTACTACCTTTTACAACCACTTCATTGTGTAAAACTTCTCGTACGAATCGTTTTCCATAATTTATGTCAGTTTTACCGTTTGTTTGTCCAATATTGAAGATATTTGAGTTGATATTTCGTTAGCTCAACTTCTTAGCGAGTTACAAACTTCGTAGAAAGTTTTCTAAGAAATCAATTTTATTACACAGCTTGATATATATGTCTTTTTGAATAAAATATGCTGTGCGTTTTGAGTTTTAGTGGCGTATAAGTTAGTTGGGGAAAATTGTATTACAGCTGATTTTACAAATTGGACGCAAAGTCACATTACTTTGATGTGTCAAGAACTCAAGAGTCGTGATATTAATGTTATTTTTTATCTAATATTGAGGCTATGTATGTTCATATGTGTCCACATATTTTCTAAATTATTATCAGTTTTTGATAAATAAGGTATTTTATAAGCATCTTGATGTTCTTTTTTTATTTGACGTACAACTTTCACAAATTATATTATAATATACATATATTTTTTTAATAGATACACACATACATACATGCTCCGTGTTTATGTAAAAATTTGCGACATCAGATTATCAAATAATAGTAAAATAATTACATTTAAGAAAAAAAAATTAAATAAGCGTAAAAGAAATCAAGAGGTGAAAATAAACAAATTTAGTCTCAATAACTAAGCTATTACGATATTATGAGCACACTGGAATTGGTTCTGAAAAGGCAAGTAAATTGATTACTATAGTAAAATAAAAGCGATCGCCGCCATTTATTTCGTTTATATTTTGTAAGCAGTTACCTAGTGGGTAGGTGGTACATCTATAGCAGTGAGATGTGGTCTGTGATTGAGCGATACAAGCAGAGCCTGCTTGTTACGGAGATGAGCCATCTCGTCCATGATATAGCAAATAAACTAGGAAGGCTCGCCTACGCTGCGACGGCCACTTCTTACGGTAACAAACAAATGTCTTGCCATGCTGTCTGCGCCGGGCGACACAATCGACTCACCACCAAGGATGCGAAGATCGTGCGAAGATATTGTAGGAAAATGGACTCCAGGCTCCGATTCAAAGATGATGATGATGACCTAGCATCTTAATTATTATTCTAGTCATATAGCCACTTGAAATAAAATCGGTGTATTACCGAGAAGAAAAATTTTTGCAAGTTTTTGTTTAACTTGCAATGTATAAAATTATACGTAACTATGTTTGGTCGGGCGGTGGACATCTTCAGCTTTCTAGGTTAACAAACAGAAAAGTTATTCGCCTCCGTTTCTTATTTTTAACCGAAGAGTGGGTAAAATTAAGCAAATTTTGATTTAAAATTGTTGGGACTTTCATTTAGTGTCTCAGAATACAGTAGCTCTTACACTTCCCTGAAATCGAATCAGGTGGAACAATTCAAATGCCCTAAGCTACGAAGTCTAGAACAAATTGAAATTGCGACTGTAGAAACTTAATACAATTGTTAAAGAATGAATGCTAGTAATTAAATCAACTCTGCCTATTAAATCCACCATTTTGAAGCCAAAATTGAATATTTTGCCAGTTAATATTAATTATGATTTAAATTGTGATGTCAATGACCCTATTACACAGGTTTACTTGGAATTCACGTTATTTTATTGAACAATGTTGTCTATCTGTGATGGTGATTGAGCGGGGTTTTTTGTTTTGTTTTACCTTGTTAAAATATTTGGTACGAAGAAAAATGTTTTGTAAATAGATAGAGAATGGCAACTCAATCTCTTGTTCGTCTCACTGAGTACAAGAAATGTCTATAGCTAGACACTGTAAAGAAAACAAGGTGATGTTTTAGAGACGTCAAGCGTTTCAACATTGATTGAAGAGTATATTGGTTGACACGTCTCGACGTGGAAATTAAAATTACTTAAAAAGATTTGTGAAACACTAGTATTAATTTTCCAAAGGAAAAAGAAGAGTGTAGTACACTAAGCCTGGCTTATAGTAAAAGTTATATAACGGGTCTTTATCGTGTAATTATTTGAAATTAAAAGGTTTAACACCCTACATTTGACTCGACGCTTTAGCATGGATTACACACATGACATAGTAACTATTATTTACAAGAGATAATTTACTATAATTTAGATACGTACCTGATCTTTACTTCTTACGATAGGTGTGATATAAAGTTCGACCGCGTTATAAATAAAACCAACCAAGAGCATGTCGAGCCGCGTACAATGTAGGGTTCCGAAGTAATAGTGTCCTTAGGATAAAATGAGCATTTGATCACTATCATTGCATATTAAATGCAATTAACTTAAATCGATTATTACTCGTTAATTAGTAAGTCTAATGATCCCTATAATTTTAATTGTAAAATTCATCGTGCATGCAACTACATATTTAGAATAGTTATTGTATATCTAATACTATGATTTATATATATAGAGACGGACAGACGGACGGACGGAGGTGGAGAAACTAAAAGGGTTCCTTGTAAGTTACTATGTAACCCTAAAAAGTTATATGGTCGTAAATACCTAGAGCACCACATGTTTTTACAAGCTATTAGAAATGGAACTGAATACCTATTATGTATATTTATACTGGACGCACTATCGTTTGAGAACAATCGATCACTTAATATAACTAATTTAGTTTATTTGTTGTAATTATTGATCAGTTACTAGCAGACTCAATTTGATTGCAAGTTTAGAAAATATTGCTTCTACTAGCTGGTCTTGTAGTGCATTCCATTGAAGTATTGATCACTGATAGTTTAATGAAAAAAAATATCCATAATATTTGGACAAAGTTGTTGTTTTCGTTGAATTAAAATGGCTAGGTTGGAATAAATGTGAACGGTGGTAAACTGGGTAATGTGGTAAACATAAAGAAACTGTTTCTGTCGGCACATCCGTTGTCCAGGTTACAAGTAAGCGTTACATGAAATTTGACTCAGCATACATAATCCAATAACTTGACTGTCTGTCAAACGTTCTCAAGGCAAGTAATAAACAGTAATAAACTTATTTAAAGATTGTATAACCACTGAATTTTATTTAAACATGAAAACAAGTCCAGTCACGCGTGGCTGTACTTGCTACGTATAATATCGATACTGGATATATATAATAACTATATTTTATTATAGTTGCTTGTCATTTTCAAAGACCAAATTGTTTACCGACCCAAAAGCTTTCGCCACAAATATATTTTCGGGGTGTGGTTGCAAAAATGTGAACTTTCTGCTCCGATTCATATGTTTTCAGCAGTTTCTGTAACGCATTGACTTGTGTCTAAATGACGATATGAGATTTTCTATGTAGAAGTTACTGGAGAATGGGGGAAAGAGATTTAGTATTAAAACTAAATGGTTTAGTGCACATAATTTATCTATAAAACTCTCATTAAAAATATTATGACTTACACATAACTATTTTTTATGTGTAGATACATTTGAAGAACTCTATATGCCCTATGTTTTATACCAGACTAATACAGTTACCACAGATATCGTAACCGATATTTGGTAAACAGAAAATCTGACTGAACTCAACGCCTGATAAGGTATTTCATGCTATAGACGGCCTCGGTGCCGTCAGTCCTGACGTCACCGTTTTTTTAAACTATGGTGTTCGAACATTCTTAAACTGCTGTGGTTAAGTTCACGGAAACAACTGGCAGTTCGTTAAGCGGCCAGCTATGCTTCACAACCGATACGATCAGAAATATGCATAGAGTCGTATGAGAAAACGTTCTTAATCTGCGGCTAGTTGCAGATCAGTGTGCGACATCCTGACATCCCCTACTTGTGTTTAACAACCTTTTTTTTTGTTCTATCGCAGTAGTACTGGAATTAGTTATCGGTATACCTTTCAGTAAGTTTAAAAAGTTTAGGCTTTTCAATGAAAGATGAACGCAACATGTAATTATTAATATTACCTTTAATAAAATGAAAGTGCAAGAAAGCGAAATATAAGTTCAAATTTCAAAATACAGCCACTTTAATAATCTTTAAGTTTGTATTAAAATAACTTTTTTAGATATCGTGGCTTGAAATGGAACGCTGTTTAGTGAGCATCTCTCTTATTTGTTTGCTAAAGCAAGTATTACGCTTATACTAAATGCGTTATGGCCCTTATGGCACATAAAGTTTAAAATATCTAACGTATACCTTACTATAAATTTGAAACATTAGTTTTTTTGAGGAGGCTGAAAGGATGTATAGATGTTTGTAACTCTTTTACGATTTAGATGAATATAGTTGATTGAATCACGCGTTACTTGGCGGAACTCCATTGTAACCTAATGGAAGGAAAGAGGAACCCACCACGCACCCTTGGATTGACCACCCCAACTATTGCAATAGAAAAAGGTTGACAATACCGAAGTCCTCTAAAAGGATAAGGGATATAGGAATGATATGGGTTCCAGGAAGATACCGGACTTGCTGTATGCGCCGACTATTCTTCGACACGTGTTTTGCGTCTGCACGAGGCATCCTCAGGAGCGATGGGCAACGACTGAGCCTTGGCTCAGTCGTTGCCCAGGGTGCGTGGTGGGTGGTGTGCCCAGGGTGCTTTCCTTCCATTAGATTTTGATGAAATTGTGCAGTGGTACAATAAATATACCTGAATTGCTATTCATAGGCTACCTTTTGTCTTAGTAAAGAACACAAGCTTCTGCTTGTGTTCTTTACTAATCACGCATCTAAATTTATATAAATTTCTAGCTTCTGCTAGAAATTTACATAATGCGTGACATGAAATAACCTATTCGCAACTGCCATTGTTTTTGTAACTTTCGTACAAGGCTGTAAAATACCCATAAAATAGTAAACTGTTTTCTCGCTCTATTCGCACACATACCGTACTTATCAAGCAGTATACGCATTCAACAAATCGCGTTAACAAACCGAACGTCACTTGAATAAAACCATGTCCTAAGACGACTAAACAAAACAGAAACAAACTCAGTTTTTCCCATGACACTTCTGCACCATAAAACGTAGAGTACAGTGCAAAAAGTCATGAAACAGACGATTTAGAGCAACTTCACAATCCCTGAATGAAATATCGGAGCACTCTCTTGAACTGTGACCGTCGTCCTTTGATGAATTGAAAACAAGTTTAGAGCATGGAGCAAGTTGAGAGCTATCTTCGTAAATTGAATGTTTTTTATCGATGGAATGGATAAACTTATAATTTGCATATTTATGTTTTGGAACGTTGATGGAAGTGAAACGCTATATAAGGTTTTGGTACTATGTTGTGTTGATGAATAATAGACTCTATTGGTCGTTGAACTATGTCTAGGTATTGCGATTACTTGATTAGTCAAAAGAAATATTTTGTTGAAGAAAATGTCGAATGTGATATTTTGTTATATCATTACATAACGAACCTCATGATTCAAGGTATAAGCCTGACATTGGACATACAACGCCATTACGATTATGATTATTTCCATAGATGCCTAATCCCGCCCTTTACAATTACGAAGGGATAGCCAAAGCATATTCGTTGACAGCTATTTTTAAAGTGTTCAATAATAGAAGACGAACCAGATACTTTCTAAACAGCATATTGGTTTGGAAATTTTCGTAACAGAAAAACCTAATTGCAACCCGTATTGAGAACGTTATGTTCAGCCACAAACTGTTTGACAAATCGCGTTTACTGGTAGCCAGTAAATGGTAAACACAGTGCTGACAATTGACCAGACAATGTAAGGAGGTGACAGGTTCAGACAGTTAAAAGAAATATCTGTGTTATGAATACAATTATTTATTCTGTGCCTGGGTATAATAGTTATTAATCTTAAATAAAAATGTATGTGTATAATAATTTAAGTACTTTTATATGTAGGTAATTGGGTTACCCTAATAGTAAAGGATGACTAGTTTGGCTTGATTGTCTCAAAATATTACTTTTATAATTATCTTGCTGTGAATATTTATTGAAATACAATTTTATAAATTTTAACAATGAATAAAGTATAACTCCATTCGCCATTTTTTTTCAACTTAGACCGTATAAAATACGCATCGCGTCGTTTTAAGTTCAGAAGTTTTGGAGTGGCCCCTCCTTTTAACTTTCCTTTGAATGTATAAGTTAACGATACATTTCAACTTCTCCTGATTTAATTGTTCTTTGAATTATTTGTATGTCGCCACATTCTTCAAGATGACGAAATTAATAATATTTTTGTTTATTTGTACGCGTTACTTTGGTATTGTTTTTAACTTTCTTAAGTTTATTTAAAGTACTGTCTTTCAAGTAAGCTAACGTTTTGGTATAAATGAGTTGGCTTAGTACGGACTTTACAGTTGCATTTCATTTAGTGAGTGATACGTCTAATCTTATTTGTCTTTTCAACTTTAAAAATCTGCAGATTTAGAGTTGGTGAATTGTCTGCTCTTCTCAATTAGAAACGTGTTTATGAGCTAGGCTCAATAGTAACTTTGGTTTTCTCCTGATAGTAATTGGCAAGCAATATTCGAACAACCAATTGACAACTGCTCTGATGGGTCAGAGACAAGGTTTTAAATGTCGGCACACGCTAATTATGTTACTCTATAATATTGTTTTATTGTTATAAGTGAATTGAGTAAAAACAGCACATACATTGGCACACAAGAGAATCTACTATATTCAAATATAATAAGCACTGGAATACAAACTTTGGGCAATTGATAATAACATTCGTTTTAACGGTTACTGAACACGTGAGATAAGCTGCCACTCCGTTTTTTATTTAAAACAAATAAACGTACGTAAAAAAGTACTCCATCAATAAAATGATCCGGATGAGTGATTCAGATTCGTATGGAAATTAAAACCTGAGAGCAAAAATTTACTACTTGCACAAAAAATTGCAAACGCGACCTTATGCAAGAGCAATTATGCCTTCTCTATCAATAAATAATATAGTAAAAAATACAATTTTACGTCGAACAATGCTATTCAAGCTCACGCGCCTTTAATAAAATGAAATAAATAAATAAACATTCGCAAATATTCAATAAAAGCAATCTTGACACTGCGTACCCTACATTTTATGATGCCTACAACTTAGAACGGTAAGATTTATCAGACTGACCCAACACCTGAATTACGGGACTGTCGAAAAAACCTACGTACTTTAGTGGTTGTTGGAGCACATCAATGAAGACATTTTTGCGGTTCCTTGGCCTGCCGAGATGTTTTATGAGTAAGTGATTCGTAGTTTTTATACCATATTAAAATATTTTTGTATGAAAATACACGCGTACAATCCGGTACCGAGTAATAAGAGCTGTTTCTGAGGTAAGTTCATTTATGCGGTGAGGAATGGTACGAAGTTTCGATAAGTAATTAAGTAAATTTCAATTTGAACAGACGGTAGATCAACCGTTAATTAATAGCTTAATGAATGTTTGAATCGAGGTTTTCTCAATATCATATCATCATTATGAATTTAAGTAATTTTGAAAGAGATATTGAAGTTCTAAGATGTTTGAACATAGAATGTGCGCGGAGGTGGATTTTGATACTTTATTCCAATCTGTATATACTTCAATTTTAATAGATAGATATATAGATTTTAATTTTATGATATAAACTAGACGACGCCAGCAGCTACGCCTGCATTTTTTTTAAATTTGCCCGTTTTGGCCGATCCCGTGGGAATTTTGGGCAATCCCTTCTTAGTGCACCCCTACGGTCCCTAAGGAACATACATGCCAAATTTCAGCTTCCTGCGCCCAACAGTTTCGACTGTAGCCTGTCTGTCAGTCAGTCAGTAACGCAAGGATTTTATATATTAAGATAAAAAGAGATTTCTCGCGAGAAGTTTCAAACACTTTCATTCCCCTACCATATTTTTTTATGCCTTGGAACGAGATTCTTAATCCAGTGTTTCCTAGTTGCGTTATATCCAAACAGTGTTTGGATGTAACGCAGATGTTTCAGACCCGAAATGTTTTAAAATTTAACAACTTCATAAAAATGTAGAAAAGGTGTTTTAAGGTAACTACTGGCTACTTAATTTGCGAGTTTACCTACCTTTAAAAATATTTTATGCCTTAAAAGTAAACAACATTTTTGCCTCAATATATTATATAGACTTTGCTTGAAAAAGTTACAACATAACAGTGAACGAATTATTGTAAAAACGACTGAAAGATATTATTTGACTTAATGCCGACTTTATTTTAACTAGGCCTAAGGCCACTTTTAATTTTGAAATGTGAGTTTAGGTGAGAAACTATATTAGAGGTCTGCTGCGCAGGACAGGTACCTGCACCGAAATGAAGACTTGTGAAATGATCTTTATCAATTAAACAAAAAATTATGGATACATTTCATATCAGCCTATATACCTCTTATGCTTAATACTAGGCATAATACTAATCAAGCCACTTACTTGGTCAAGATTGGGAAACAAAAACCTGTAAAGTTGTAAGTTGTGAACCATTTTCTCTTGTGTCTTCCGATGGTAATCTAATATACGAGTATATTATATACAGCTCTGTGAAATTCAAGCGAACGACCGACTTCAGGACCTGTTCGTTCCCTATTAACAAAACTTGAACCTAAACTACTTCATTTAGGTACAAGAAAATCAGCTAACTAGCAATAAATTCAAAGATAACCACACACTGATGTCATTGGGTCCACTTAATTACAAATAACATGCCATCTTTATCACTTATCCTCTTGTTAACCTTTGTTATATGCTAAAATGTTTAAAGCCCGAAAGTTACTTAAGATAGGAATGTCAGATAGCCCCTTACTCTGCCACAGGCCACCACAAAGGGAAGATAAAATCTACTTAATGGCGGAGCCACGCTATAGAACCATGGTGTTATGAATCAGCTGATTTCGGGCGGTACGTTTATGGGAATATGATCAATAGTTATGGCGAAAGATTCGAAGGAAAACACGGGAGTAAGGATTTTGAAAGGCGGGATATGAGAAATAAATTTTGTTAGGTGTTCATATATGGGAATGACGGTCCAATGGAATAATATATAGCGTATGCTTTAGTGACGATAATGTGATAATGTGTTTATTTTATAAATTAATAATTCATTTAAAAAAGAGAGTAGTAATTATATGTGCAAATATTCAACGTTTTAGGGCAACATTAAAAGAATATTTGTTCGATCACCAAAAAGGCCAGGAAACACAGCTGCATGACACAAGTGCTATAGAACGAGGTAGATCAATTACAGTCGTCAACATTAATGTCTATTTTGAGTTATTTTCTAGATTTAACTGGGGTGCAAAAATAGGTGGGTATTGTATTGTTAAAACATTAGTAGGTTCCGAAAACGCTATTATTATTATTATTTTTTAATTTAATGTCGTCTAATGAATTAGTTGTGCTAAATTAGATATATTATTTACCAACATGGTCGCAACGGAAGACCAGCGCTAGTTTTTTCAAAACTAGCATTTTGCTGAGTTGCGACCATTTTGCAGTATGTTATATATTTTTTCCTTTTTTATTGTAATTAACTGTGTTTTTGTATAAATGCATTTTATTTTTGTAATTAACTGTGTTTTGTGTTTATTGCATAATCTACTGCAAATAAATGTATTTTCTTTCTTTCTTCTTTCAAATTATGCAAATCTTCATCAAATATTTCGAGATCCGATTTTTCTTATCACTTCCCTTCACGACCTTAAAGCACCAGAAATAATGAGTCCAAAATCACGTCTTGATTACAAAGGGTCCCTCCTCGCTCCGATTACCATAGTTAAGGAGATTTTTAGATGCGAAAAAAAAATCTAAACAAGTCAAAACCTTCGGGACAAAAGAAAGCGCAATCACTTTACCTACGGGAGTGAATAAAATTAAAAATGTTCGAGAGAACGCTAATTTTAAGAATATAAGTGTTTTTCGTAACGCTGCTTATGTATTTTTTGTTTGTTTTCTGCTTGGAAGTTTTTATTCTGGCGCTATGAAAAAGGGTTAGGAAATCAGCTCAAACTTATTTCGAGACGATGAAATTGCTGTAATTTGAAATCAACGATTGTATTTTATGAAGTTGGTACCAACTCTACGATTAGATGCAAATGGTTTGTCTAAGTTTTAAAAATTTAACACACATATATGTATATCTATGAAATGGTGATGAGTACTGTGAATGCACATACAGCCAAACAATTTTAGGCACCAGGTTGTAACCGCGAGACCATTCCTATTACTGAAGATTTATGAATAGAAAAATTGCAATAGGCGGGAATAGAACCTAGACTACGACCACTTCTAAACATGATGGTGTAGGTAACCGAGTAGAGAATAAAAATATTTTATATCCAAGAAAGTTTTTGTGTCTCTGCTTACGAAGTATGTAGGTGGTTTTAGTTGGTGTTGCTAGTATAATAATACAATAGCAAAGTACTTGTATACAATCTGAAATCACGCGGCACCTCGTTAGCAACAATGAGCCGAGGCCTGATCGCGGTACAATTGCTGACTGGATTCACTACGAACGTTTAACTAGAATAGTGTTATTGTACCTTTGTGTTGTTACCAACTTTACTGATATCAAAATACTAAATAATACCGGTCATTAGTGTCTCACAGACAGTGACTGTGTGCATACATCTCTAACCATTGAATCAATATCCCTGTTTTTTTTTAGAATGGATTTGTAATTAACATGCAATTTGACATAAGCTACGTACAAAATATATCAAATGTGTACCTCTAAACTCCAAATCCATGGATAGATCGTATATTATGACCGGTTGTGACAATCAGTATCGGATTATAAATAAAAATCTAGTACATTCACTTAGTATAATTATGATAACACATTAATTATAATAGTGCATAGGGTTCCCAACAAGAACTTAGGGTCCCAAGCCAACCTCACCTGCAAGTGGTGCACCTGCCGATCAATGGACGAGGCTCTGGCAAACAAAATATCCCGATAAGCGGCAATAGGCTCGCCACCTATTACGTGGGATCAAAACACTGGCGAAAAGTGGGCGTTTAATGCCTCTGCCTACCCCTTCGGGGAAACAGGCGTGAGTCTATGTATGTATGTATGTGTATGTTATAATATTAACATGTCTTTTCAAACTAGTTATGTACTGATTCTTCATTTACTATCTATAGCTATGAGAAAAGACAGGAAACACAACTTACAGTTTTTCATCACTATTTTTATTTTTTAATGATGTACAATATTTCATAAAGGTATGTTAGGTTTTGCAACGTTCTACTTACTTTACTGGAATAAAACCCATTTTAGCGATTAAAAGCAATGCTCTGGTAGTGTTGTAAATGTACTCAATTTGTGAGGAACATTTCGTTGCTCGCTACTTTCCCTCACCATTTTTATTTTAATGATTTGACTTATTGCACCAGAGAAATCTGTCACTTAACTTGGCCTTTAGTTTTTACGTAAATCCACTCCAAACAATACTAACACACTCCACTTACTTGTTTAAATGTTTAACAAACAAATGATGCCGAACTCTACACAACTTCAATCTGATCGGTAAATAAATGTCAGCCATGCGTTAAAGCTTCACAAATCTTATTATGTTTTGCTTTATCAGCGAGTAACCAAGTAAGCACACACAGCGAATTGATAAACTTGTTCGATCCAATCGACCGCAAGACTATAGGCTCATTTTTTAATCTACGAAACGCGATCTACACGGAATACATTATTATGTCTACCAAGCATGACGCTTCAAGACGAACCTAGCATACAAATTAGAAAGCGAAGTCTTACGATACTACTGCAAACAATTCTGAACCTTTTGCCTCAAAATTTGGAGTTGGTTTTTGTTTTGTTAATAGTTTGGCAAAGAAGACAGTCATCATCGTTAAAACCTAATCGTGTACAGGTCTCATTATGCAAAATAGTCGACGTCTACATTACGAAATCGCCGCATCGTAACGGAATGAATTGGGTATTCTTTATTTATAAAACGTATTAGCCATCTGTTGTTTCATCTTAACGGTCATTAGCTTTCGATACTTCTTCGTTTTAATTTAAAAGCCCTGCACATTTTATTGATACAGATTTGTTAAAGAAAATAATTATTCGAAGCCAAACCAAAGTGAGCCTTAGTGGAACCAGAGTGGACCATATCTTGCGATAGTAGCGCCTGTTATAATTATACTCGAGCAAGTAATAGGTATATCAATTGTAAAATGTAATATTTCGTTTGATTACCAACCTATAGGGTTGAGGTACATCTGACTAATTGCCAATTTAGACCAGCTTGACGAACACTGGTTTCCTTCGTGGCGATTGACCCCCATTTCGCAACGTGTTTATAAATAAATTCTTACAGATCTATACTTCGTATAAAGTCGTTTTCTTCAAGTGATATATGGCCTGCATGGCCTGCTTTTTTTTTTGCTGGCAACACTGAAAACGTCAGACATAAAATTACGTAGCTCCGTGCTTTTAAAATTTTTAATAAAGTTTAAATCAATATTAAACGTTTATGTTTCACTAAAGTTGTATTTATGCCAAAAGAAGTGTGAAAGACATTGAGTTTGGTGTTTGAAAAGGATTGAAACCTCGCTGCCGACAGTTCTTGGCGGACAGATCAACTACCCAGTGTCAACGGACGGATTTCAAATCATCATCCTGAAACCCGGGGAGTATTTTACTTATTAACTTACACTCCTCATCACATATTTATTCGGCTCACATAACGTGAGCTTCGTCCATCACACACTGGCACAGTTTCTGTCTCCTTTTGCTTGACAAAAGTGGAAGCAAAATCGAGGACTGAACAAATGCCCCATAAAGTCAAAGTCAAAAGTCAAAAATCATTTATTCATCTAGGTCACAACGTGACGCTTATGAACGTCAAATTTTTTAAGTAAATTAATAATGCTTCTACATTTACATTTACTGCCCATTCGCAAAGCAATAGGTAGAACCACGAGAAAGAACGGGCAATAAAACTCGTGGCCACTCTTTTTAATCGCCAGTGTTATGGTACATATTTTGTTTTTGTAAGGAACTGCAACTGTTTCACATTGTAATTAATTACTTGTAAATAGTAAATAAGAACCTACATAATACTTAAACAAATATGTAGTTACTAAATTAAGTGCTGTAGTAGTCTTCAAATGTGAATCTTGTGTAACAGGAGCATCCACTTACGCTTTATAATGTAGGCAACTCGCGATCATGTTCAGAACTATGGTGGAAAAGTATGTTACAGAAAGTGACGGTATATGAATACACGAAAATTACAAAAACGTTAGTATCCAGCCCATGATAACGAGTTACCTTCATCTAACACTGTAGCAAATTTTAATAAAATTTGTGGAACAACAATGAAAATGTAAATGTAGTAAGTTGAATGACCTAATAATGCATGAATATTAAGTTAATAGAACTAGAGATATTATATAAAAAAAAACTGAAAAGTAAGGTATCTATATAAATTAAAAACATCAAGAGTTGGCTAGTGTAAGTGACCATCTATCCTTATCACTGAAATAATCATTAATGGTATAATAACCTTTCCTAATAAGGCAGTCTTTTATTTTACTTTTGAACGTACTAAATGGCAATTCTAAAAGACTAATTGGTATTTTATTGTATATACGAATACCTAGCCCTACAAAAGAATTATTAACTTTATGTAAACGATGATAAGGGGCATATAACTTATGCCTGTTTCGAGTATTTATGTTATGTACATCACTTTTTGTAGTAAATAAACCTATATTTTGCCTAATATACAATATATTAGCAAATAAAAATTGCGAGGCTACTGTAAGAATCCCTATAGACTTAAAGCGTTCCCTAAGAGTATCTTTTGCACCTAACATGTATATTGCTCGTACCGCTCGTTTCTGTAGAACGAAGATATTCTGAATATCCGCAGCTTTGCCCCATAACAAAATACCGTAGGACATGACACTATGAAAATAGCTAAAATAAACTAGACGAGCTGTGTCAACATCAGTAAGTTGTCTAACTTTTTTGACAGCATACGCAGCAGAGCTGAGCTTACCTGCAAGACATGCTATATGTGCACCCCATTGTAACTTATTATCTAGTGTAATGCCTAGAAACACTGTCGAGTCAACTGTGTCAAGTTCCTCCCTATCTAGCCTTATATTAGGTCCCAGTTGTCTAACGTTAGGTAAAGCAAATTTAACGCATTTAGTCTTTTTAGAATTAAGCACTAGGTTGTTTGCTGTAAACCATTGTGTAACCTGTATAAGTGCATTATTTACATCATCAAATTGATTCCTATTCCTATCTACTTTAAAAATAAGTGACGTATCATCTGCAAAAAGTACGACATCACAGATATTTTTTAAATAAAAAGGTAAGTCATTAATATATACAAGGAATAGAAAAGGACCTAAAATAGAGCCTTGTGGAACGCCTAACTGTATAGGTAATTTAGAAGATGTAGTCCCGTTTACATCGACGCACTGAAATCTTTGCCGCACGTACGACTCGACAACACAAAGTGCGGTTTCCTCTACGCCGTAGTGGCGGAGCTTACGCAATAGTGTGTCGTGATGAACGCAATCAAATGCTTTTGAGAGGTCACAGAATACTCCGATAGCATTTTTAGATGACTCCCAAGCATTATAAACGTGTTTTATCAGAGCAACACCCGCATCAGTAGTGGATCTACCTTTAGTAAATCCGTATTGATCTTTATGAAGCAGACTATTTAAATTAAAGTGTCTTAGTAACTGCTTTAATAAAATCTTTTCAAATATTTTACTAAATGCCGGCAAGATAGAGATGGGCCTGAAGTTATTTACGTCATTTTTACTGCCAGATTTGAATAAAGGTATGACTTTACTTAATTTCATCAAATCCGGAAATACGCCTAAGTCAAAACATTGGTTAAAAATTATGGAGAGGTAAGGCGCAACAGTCTCAACTATAGTACCTAAAATTTTAATTGAAATGCCCCAAAAGTCGCCGGTATTTTTAATATTAATTGAATTATATGCTATCAATATATCTCGCGGGGTAACGTGCTCGAATCTAAACACGCTCTTGCATTCAGGTACACTGCTAAGCAAAAAATTTCCAGCGTCTAAAGATGATGATTGTAAAGAGCTAGTAGTTGTCAAAGGTATGCTCGCAAGGAAACTATTGAACATATGCGCTACTTGAGTTTGATTGGTGACTAATAAATTGTTTTCTTTTAGTTCAAATTGGTTTTCCCGTGGTCGTGCTCTTCCTGTTTCATTATTTATAATTCTCCAAGTTTCTTTAATTACATTTGTTGAATGCTTAATTTTGCTACTAATAAATTTAGATTTTGCCATAACACAAACTTGTTTAAAAATTTTTGAGTAGTTTTTTACATAATTTAGAAAAGGTGTGTCAGATCTATGTTGTTTCATACCATATAATTCAAACAATTTGGCTCTACTTCTGTATATACCTATAGTGGCCCACTGGTTAAAAGATCCGGTAGTACCCTTTAATGTGACAGTTTTACTCTTGAAAGTGTCTTGAAACTCATTATATACTATTCCAAAAAGCGCATTATAAATTGTATTTGGATTTTCTGAGTTCAAAATTGAGGGATTGAGTTTAGCCATAATATTGTTTTTAAAACGTATAAGACGATTGGTAGTTTGAGGCCTACATTCTACTGTATGTGATTTATCATATGTTGTACATGAAAAACTAGCTATCTGTCCACGGTGATCAGAAGGAAGAGAACTAATAACTACTGGGTTTTTAGCAACACAAGAACTAAATATGTTATCCAAACAAGTAGAAGATGTTTCAGAGACTCTAGTAGGTTCACAGAATAAATTACTTAAATTAAATGACTTAAAAAGATTCAGAAATCTAGTACACTGTGAAGAATTCTCTAAAATATTAATATTAAAATCACCACATACTATAATATTCTTATGACTACCTATAATTTTATTAAGAGCATCTTCCATAACAGTCTCAAATAGATTATAATCACCAGAAGGGGGTCGATATACACAAACTATAATATATAAATCTAGTTCCACACAAGACAACTCAATAGTGCGCTCAATAGATAAATTTACAATATCCTTACGTTCTTTGCATTTTAATAAATTTGAAGTCATTATGAGAGAACCGCCTCTAATAGCCTGCTTTCTTATATACGAACTCTGCACTGTGTAATATTCATTTATAACAATAACCTCATGGGTGCTTAACCAATGTTCAGTTAAGCACAAAACCTTAACATCATATTTTTCTAGAAATAAACTTAACTCTAACTCTTTGCCAGATAGGCCCTGCATGTTTTGATGTACTATATTCAAATACTGCAGCCTAACTGTTGTCCTATCTTGGAGTTTAAATCACAAGATGTGTCAATAAAAACGTTGTTAGTACATGTACTAACCCTATCAAATAAATTGTCAACACAAGGCTCACTGCCTTGCTGTAAATTGTATGCTAATAACTTAGCAATTTGTCGCTTAATATAAAATGGCAGATACATTGTATCTTTAGTTAAAATAAATTTACTTATAAATTTATTAGCGTCAAAAAACAATATTGCGTCACTATGACGACAAGTTATGTTATACAATAACATGTTTAATGAGTGTATGTGCATATTTTGTGTGTGTGTTAAGTTGTTTGAGTAAGGTAAAGCACCTAAAATAAATTTACAACTAAATTACCAATTAAGTTCTATCAACAATTCAACACATTCTATGATATCCTGTCTCTTTACAGTTAAACTGTTACCAAACACCCACTACACTATAATAATCACACTTCACAATTATTATTTTAAGTGTATATGCATCAATTTCTAGTTGATTTATTTGAATATAATTAGTACCTAGTATAATAATACAGCCTACAGCTATCTTACCTAGTGTACTTAAGATTGTCCAAGAAACTAAGATATTATAAGTAATATAGGTATCTAGTAATCAAATTACCTTTCTAGTTCCTTTGTTATTCTTTTTCTGTTCAATTTGTATAACTTTTCTAATTATTTTTTTTTGTAACATACCTACATCACTGTACTTTCTTAAAATATTTCTGTCTTTCAACTTTTTCTGAGTATTTGTTATATTTATATATTAACGTCCCTTTCCCCATACCCTATAATATTTTTCAAATAATTCAGCTGTTTTATTTTTCTTCTTTTTAGGTAATTTGGGTACAAAATATGTCTACACACACTTTGATGACCCGTAAGGCTTTGGCAAAGGAAACGGAGCACAAGTTGAAGATTGCACTATTGGAACTCAAGAAATATAAGGAAGATCATAATCAACTGTTGAAGGAACGAATTGACAGTGAAGAGGAAATTAAGTATGTTCATGACAAAGTCTCACAACTGAAAGCACAATTGACGGAACTCCACATAGAACATATGGACATTCTGGACCAGCGGGACAGACTGCAGGAAGAAGTTAGATCATATAGTAGCTGCGATGATACATATATGAGGCAGCTCAGTCACATCACGGAGTTGGAAACAAGCTTGAGTGAAGCTCAATCCAAAATAACAACCTTGGAGAATTCCATTCAGTCACTAAGCAGCGCAGCAAACCAGGACCTGTTCTCTGAAGTCATTGGTGGAAAGGCAAATATTTTTAAATCTGTAAAATGTAATTGTAACTTTACATATAAGGTGTCAAATGGTAAATTTAGGAAATTGACAAAATTAAATAAATTAATAAAGCGACTTGAGTTAGGCTATAAGAGGTCAAAGAAAATTGTAGATTTAACACAAATTAACCATGATTTAGTTAAAAAGAGTGAGTTATTAGTTTCTAAGCTTAAGGATAGTAGTGAGCAATTAGCCTGTAGCCGATTAGAATATGAACAACACACATGTGAGCTGCAAACACAAATCACATCATTAAATGCACAGCTCAACAAATTGATAATAGATCATCAAAGTGAAACACAGGAATATATATTGAAATATGATGAAATTAGCAGAGTTAGTAGAGAAAATCTAAAACAACTGCTCTCTATGACCAACAACAGTAACTGTTTAAATTGTTCAAATCATAAGTTAGAGGCTTCACCTAATTGTACAACCAAGTTATATAGTGACTTTCAAGATAAATATCCTTCGAAAACATGTCATGGTTCTGACACATTGTTACATAATGAAATTAATAAGGTTTTAGATAACAATGTTTTAATTTTTTCTGACCAATTAGGAATTGGTATGGGTAGCCTGATTAATAGTTATACTGATCGGTCAATACAAAATATTTGTTCACCCGGACAAGGAATGTCTATGTTAATTAATAAATTAAAGTATGCTAGACTAAATAAACATTCTACAGTTATAATTTTATATGGGGATAGCCTACTAGTTACCTAGAAAGAAATATTAGCTTTATCAGATATTATGATAGAACAAAGTTCTAAACTGGGGTGCAACTTTATTGTCTGTGCATTACCATATTCCAATAACTTATCTTATAAAGAAAATAACCAGATAGGTAAATTGAATCTATTATTATATAATAGCACTTGTAGCCATAGTGACCATATTTTATTTTTTGACTCTAATATTTTTATTAGTAATTTCTTTTAAACAAAAGATACTATGTATCTCTCTTTTATATATAGGCGACAACTTGCTAAATTATTAGCATTTAATTAACATAGTGAACGCAGTACTACTATAATACTTAGGAATTTGGTAGATAATAGTTATACCAATAGTAGTATTGACAAATCTATTAGTTTAAACTACTAGATGAGATAACAGATAGGCATTCATGTGTTTTAAACTTAGCTCATCAAAACATACAAGGCCTATCTAGCAAAGAATTAGAGATAGATTTATTTTTAAAGAAACATAAGTTGCATGTATTATGCATTACGGAACATTGGTTAAGAGGTGACCAATTAATATTCAATAATGAATTTTATACAGTGATTAGTGCATTCGTAAGAAAGAACGCTATTCGTGGTGGCTCTCTCATATATGTTTGTAATAGTATTAAATGTAAAGAACGAAAGGACATAGCCGAACTTTCTATCGAGCGCACCGCTGAGATATCTTGTGTTGAACTTGAGCAACACGTCATAGTCTGTGTATACCGACCACCGCAAAGTAACTTTAGCCAATTTGAAAGCATCATGGAGGACGTCTTAAAACACTTAAGTTCCAGCAGGAAGTCAATAATCGTATGTGGTGATTTTAATGTTAACTTGTTAGAACAATCACCAACTTGTACTAGGTTAGTTAGTTTATTTATGTCATTTAATTTGAATGTTTTATTTTCTGAACCAACCAGAACTACCTCACATTCTTCTACATGCTTAGATAATATTTTTTGCAATTGTTTGTACTTAAGTTAAGCTGTTTTGAGTGACTTGACATCGGATCACTGTGGACAAAAGGTTGTAATTCCAACTAATACAACCCCTACAGTACAAAAAATCATATGTAGGCCTATGACCTCTGCTCGCCTTAATCGCTTTAGTGATGATGTTGCTGCTAAGATCGCCAGCATTGACTTAACTCACGATGATCCAGATGAATTATATAAGTGGTTATTTGATGTTATTAAAAATGAGTACAATAAAATCTTTAAGCAGAAGACACAAATGTCTTCTGCTTAAAGATTTTATTGTAGAGCTCTAAAGTTAAATTTTGTGATTGGGCAACAGTAGGAATATACAAAAGTAGATCTAGGTTGTATGATCTGTATGGTATGAAGCAATACAATTTTAATCCTTCATTTATTGAATATGTAAGAAATTACTCAAAAGTTTTTAAGAGAGCATGTGCTTCAGCTAAGTCTATATTTATTAGTAATAAAATTAAAGAATCCAAGAACAAAATAAAAACAACTTGGAACATTATTAACAGTGAGACTGGTCGAGCTAAGTTAGTAGATAATAGCTATGAATTAAAATGTAATGGAGAAATAGTTACAAAGAAAATTGATGTTGGTCAGGCTTTTAACAACTTCTTCATAAACATACCAGTGAAAACAACCAAGTGTTTAGACTCATGCCCAAGCATAGCAGATATGTTAGTTAGGGGCAATGTGAATGAGTGTGATGTGCTGTTTAATTTTAAATACATTGACACCAATGACATCCTCAAGACATTCAAGACCATCAATATTAAGAAATCTATTGACTTATGGGGTATTTCAGTTAGTCTTGTTCGCCAAATCATTTTTAGCATAGCTCCATATTTAGCTGCAATATTTATTAGATGCGTGGTTAAAGGGGTATTTCCTGATTTAATGAAACACAGCAAGGTGATACCACTTTTCAAAAAAGGATCCAAGAGCGACCCTAGTAACTTTCGGCCAATTTCTATCTTGCCTGCAATCAGTAAAATTTTTGAAAAGGTTATTTTGCATCAGTTAGAGAGCCACTTTCTCACAAATAATTTATTGCACAGTGAGCAGTATGGCTTGACTAAGGGTCGCTCCACCGTTGATGCCGGTGTAACTCTATTAAAACATATCTTTAACGCTTGGGAAAATTCGAAGGATGCCATTGGTGTTTTTTGCGACTTGTCAAAGGCTTTTGATTGTGTTGATCATGATACACTTTTACGTAAACTCAACTATTATGGTATTCGAGATAGCGCACTCAATCTTGTTGCCAGTTACCTTAGAGATAGAGTTCAGTATGTAGATGTTAGTGGAAGTAGGTCTCAAGGTTTGCCAGTGGGAATGGGCGTTCTACAGGGCTCTATTCTTGGTCCGTTTCTTTTTTTAATATATATTAATGACTTGCCATTCTTTGTTAGAAATCTATGTGACGTGTTCTTTTTGCTGACGATACTTCACTTATTTTTAAAGTTGATCGTAATACAAGTAACATTGACAGCGTAAATAATTCTCTTGCGCAAGTACTACATTGGTTCACGACAAATAATTTGCTACTCAACTCTGGCAAAACAAAATGTGTGAAATTCACTTTGCCGAATGTCAAAAATGTTCTTACTAATATAATTTTAAATAACGAAACAATTAACCTAGTTGATTCAACTGTATTTTTAGGTTTAACTTTAGATTGTAAGCTTCAGTGGGGTGCCCAAATATCCTGTCTGGCAGTCAAACTTAGTTCTGCAGCATTTGCAGTTAGGAAAGTTCGCCAATTCACAGACGTAGATACTGCTAGACTAGTTTACTTTAGTTACTTTCACAGTGTAATGTCTTACGGGATACTATTATGGGGTACGGCGGCCGATATTCAGACAATTTTTGTTATTCAAAAGAGGGCCATACGTGCAATATATAAGTTAGGTGCTAGAGATTCTTTACGAGATAAATTTAAAGAAGTAGAAATATTTACAGTTGCATCGCAGTATATATTTGCTAATTTAATGTACGTTAAGAAAAACTTAACTCTTTACCGTAAAAATAGTGTCGTGCACAAAGTGAACACAAGGAATAAGCAAAAACTAGTGGGCACTAACTACCGTCTACATAAAGTTCATAACTCATTTGCGGGACTCGGTATACAATTCTTCAACAAATTACCTCTGGAAATAATGAATTTACCTCTGCACAAATTTAAAACCACTACTAGGAATTTTCTTTTAAAAAGGGGTTATTACACTATTAAAGAATTTCTAGATGACAAGACATCATGGGCTAGTTGCTTTTTTTTTAGATTCACCATTATTGTTATTTTTATGACTGTGTAAAATACTCTCTTCTTAATTAGTAAAATGTTAAGTGGAGGTGCCTCGTGAACACATGATTTTTGCAGGATTTGGATATTATTACGATTTGTTGAATGTAGTTTAACATTATTAATTCCTGATCATATCGTTGTTCACTTGTCACCTTCACAAAATTCTTTCTACATTTGCATTCCTTCACGCGGTCCACTGATTTATGTTCATTATAACGATCTGGAAAATGGAGGTAATTGGCGGTCATGGTCAGTATACCAATAGATTGTTTCTTACTGCCGGTTCGTATACCGTTATCGTCATGCTCACTAAAATGTCATTTCTTGTGGTGGCGTCGTGTGTCGGGTCATCCCTGTCCCTCTAATATGGCGAGAGGGATGATGGCTGGCACATGCGTCATACTCGTGAACGGGTGCTACTTGCGATGACTGGTCGATGACGGTCTTGCGGGCTGGTATTAGATTTTAATATTTAACTGCATCATTTCCATCATGGGTCTGATCACTTTCGCGGATCGCCTGCATTATTAGGTATATATATAATGTAAGTGGATGCTCCTGTTTCACCATGTCTATTCTGAGGAGACTAACCAAATCAACATCAAAAGTATTATGCTTGAGTATTATTATGTACAGTAAATATATACAAGTGATATAGAAGGTGTAACAGTTGCAGCACCTTACAAAATGTAAATTATGTGTATTATGCAAAACCTGGCGAAGAAAAAGAGTGACCGTGAGTTTTATTGCCCGTTCTTTCTCATGGTTCTACCTATTGCTTTGCGAACGTGGCAGTAAATGTAAATGTAGAGTCTTTAAGTAATTATTTTATAAATTTATTATTTTGACGTTCATAAGCGTCACATTGTGACCCAAATGAATAAACGATTTTGAATTTGCATATCTTTGTCTAGATCATGTATACCGACATTTTAATCAGCAGAAAACTTATTTTATCTATTCCCACTCGCCATATAGCCTGTTATATCGCACTGGCATAACCTTTACTCAGTAGTCCGCCTTAACAAATCCCGAAGGCAATACACCTTCTAAATAACTCATAGGACCGATCGTCACAAAACAGACGCCCATAAAACCTCGTAGATCCCCTTTGTTTATTTATTCTGCTGATATATTGTGATTTGAAAATTGATAGGATCATGTCGGCACCAAAATTCAATTCAGTTAAAATGATTTATGAACTCAACTATCGGACCAGGGAATATTAATTTGATCATATAATTTATTCAATCGAATTAAATGACTTGAGGTACGAATAGAGTGGCTATATTGATGACCGCTTTTGTTTTGGGGAAGGATTGACTGGATTTCATTGGACAATTTCGATTGTGTTTAAAAAGAGCCGTTTAAAACTATCGGAATGACGAAGCCACTTGAATTTATTTTACGTGAATTGTTGAGAGGTATTTTGAGTTATCGCAGGTGGACGAAATTGGTTAAATTACAGAGTTGAACACAGTCATGTTTTACTGAGACTACTTGGAGATACTGTCTTGTCACATGTCAAAGCCTTGATGGTCTAGCGGTTGTGTGTAGGATAGCTGATCGTATGGACTTGTGCTCAATTTCCGTTATGAGCTTGGCAGTTTAGCTCGGCAGCCATAGTCACAGGACGACGACGATGGCTGGTATTATCAATTATCATATAAAAATGACGGGACAAAGAAAAGGTGAAAACCATGACAACTTAATGACTAATATATAAATATCTATCTTAGCATTACATTGCAATTTCGATCTATAACCATTAAGATTTGAAGGAATATACACTAAGCAAAACCAAAAACACTTAGCAAACGGCTTTAGCTGGTAACGTAAAGTTTATGTCAGTGCCGACTCATACGGTTGCTGCAAATTTGACAACCACGATCGTCTCTTTTGCCATATAACCATATGCCAATATGAGGTGTGCGCTTAAAAGTGTAGCTACTCAGCGCTCTTTTAACGGCGTATTTATTTATCTCTATTTTAATATTATTTTTTATACTTAAAGACAACCCCTGCATTAGGACAAAAACCTGTGTCGCGGAATTTGTGAATTACACAAAGTGTTGACTCGTGTGGGGATCGAACCCACAACTTTCAGCGCAGTGTCAAGCAGTGAGGCGACCGCTTAAACCACTTCGCCAACCGTGCAGTCAAATCTATGAATTTATCTCTGCATGGACCGAGTTACTGTATATCCAGTGATGGCCTTGTTTACATTATATGAGCTATAGAAAACCGTAGAAGGTAAGCCTAATTAATGTACCAAGGCCACAAGAATTTTTGAGCGCCCCAAATAACTTCTTGGAGCTAGATGAAAAAATAAACCTTACACCAGCAAAAATATATGAATTAAGGCATTTCCAGAACATTTTTCTTGAAACAAAACAAACCTTTGAACGCCACACCCTCTTACCTAGCATCTGTATTTATAAAGTGTATCAGATAAACCGATTTATTAACAGACGTCGGCAACAATTTATCCCGACGCGCCGCTCTAAGGAATCGCCTAAAGTGAATATTTTCTACCTGCCTAATATACTGCGAGCGTTCTCTCGGCATTTCTATATTGTTGGATTCATAACCGGTTATTGAAAATACTGAATAATGATAAATATAAATAATTACTACTATTTACTTATTTCTAGCTTATACTGCACGTGTGCTTTATTTAATCTTGTATTTGTTACTACTAAATTTCGGAACGCACCTACTAATTGACTTCTCTTTCTGACTGACTTTAGGTAGATTATTAAGGAATGCTAGTGGCATTAATTCCACGTATGTACATTATTTACAACAAATACAATAAAATCGATGATTAAAAAAATAGAAATACATATTTTGTTTATTTATTTATTTAGTAAGTTATTGAACACAATCCATCATCTTAGCTAGTGAGTGACATTGGACCAATATAGTTTTATGAGTACGGTTACTAGACAGCCGATAAACATTCTTATTAAATACACAATGCTAATCAATTGTCTTGAAACCACACTAGGTATAGCCCAGTTTGGGATTAGATGATCTAAATAACAAAAATTGAAATCAAAGGTCTCTAGAACGTAATTCAGTTCGTACTTTAGTACAGAATAATTACATTACATTGATAAATTACCTGATTTTCTTTGCCATCAATCACTTAGCTTGACGATATCAAAATTATAAAACTGACTTTATATTAATCGCAACCTAATAATCATAAAATCAACACCCTCTTTTATTAAATCTCCAAATTGGTCGGTAACAGAAATCCTACATCAAAGTGATTTCGAAAATATTCACTTAGGGACGTTCGCCGAATATTAGATATTCAGAAATAGTGCGGGGATAGGAGAATATCGAGTTGTAATGGGAGTCGGAGCTGTGACCTCGATAAAACACGTTTTTACGACAAATTACGTGGGTAACGCAATTTTGAAACACGACATCCCTTTTTGCGTCAATAATTTTGTGTACCTTCATTTCGACGTTCCATTTTATGAATTTACCGGCGTGATTTCTTGTTTTATTTTGTAGGTACTGTTCTTATTTGCATTGTTTCGGAGGAAGTTATAAATTTATGATTTATAGATTTTTATTCTTCGTTATTGCTATATCCGAATTATATTAACGTCTAACGTCAAAAAACGTCTTTAAATATTACAAATATTTTTATCATAATGTAGATAGTTTAATAATCAATCTAAGGTAGAGAGTGTCACGATTATATTAATTTAATTATATTTTGCCTGATTTTTAAACCTAGTATCTAATGTTCAAAAACAAACAAAATACTAAATATAGATCTATTATATAGATCCAAACATATTTCAAACTTGTAGGAGTTTGGAAGGTAGTAGAGCCTTGCTGACTTCAGCATGAATGGGCCGGCTCGACCGGGGAGTACTACCCTCTCACAGAAAATCGACGTAAAGTAACAGCCTAAACTGTTGCGTTTCGTTCGGTGAGTGAGAGTGCCGGAGGCCCTATCCCCTATTCCTTCTCCCTGATCCCACTCCTCATCCTTTCCCTTTTCCCAACCCCAAGGGGCGGCAACGCACTTGTGACTCCTGCGGTGTTGCTTGTGTCCATGGGCGGCGGTAATTGCTTACCATCAGGCAATCCGTCTGCTCGTTTGCCGCCTATTAACATAAAAAAGAGTATCAAACCCGCTGACAACGTATATAAAGTCTGCAGTTGGTGTTTTAAATGTTAATTAATTAATATTATTAATAACAGAACCACCTACTCAGTCAAACAGCATAAAAATAATATTAAAATTAATTACAGTTTAAGTAGAAACATTCATTACACAACTGCTAGACCGCACGCTAGCAAATGCAATTGCATTTTTTGTCACACGTCACACATTTATCTGTGACAGTTTTCTTTGAAGCACGTGCGGCAAAGGCCTCAGTAGACGACACAGCTTTATAATACACACTTGAATATTAAATTCATCGTCTTTGCGTTATTCATATTGCATCATTTTCGCCTGGGCGATTGGTGTTCGCTGCCTAGTTTAACTAATTAAGATAGCATATTAGCTTTTCCACAGAGTGACTGAGCTACAAAACCCATAAGGATAACGATATTTCATTGCTTTGTCAGAGCCACCACAGAATTGGCGCGACAAAACGTACATAAGTATGTTTAATATTATAAACAAATTACACCCAGACACAGAACAAAATTTTCATACCCATCTCTGACGGGTAGAAGATTAGTCCAACCAACGTTGGAAGCCAGCTTCGAGTCTAAAGGTAGCCCATGTACTATTCTGATGTATTTAAAGCTAAATAATTACAAAGTTTCATCAAAAGCCGTTAAGTATGTAGTAATTGCGCGTAAGAGTATCAACAATCCATACATTCATCAGCTGTCCTCACAAACTTTCACATTTACTAAAGTAGTAGCAGTAGATAGATAGATAGATGTATTTTTTATTGCACACCAAAGTAAATTACAATTATACAGTGACTTAAAGCTAAGTTTCATGTACAAACGGCGGCCTTATCGCCAGGGGCGATCTCTGCCAGGCAACCTTGGGATGGACAGGAATGATTAAAGCATTATTGTGGGCAAGGTGTAGCTTTAAAGTGAAATAATTATCAATAAGATTATCCTAAATAAAATATACATATATACACTTACATTTACATAAATAAGTAAATAAATATACCTTTTACTTACATACATAAAATACATACATAATTTATACAAATACAATTAAATATATATCAATATACTAAATAATATAGATACAGTTTTACAAGTGATGAACTCAGACGATAATTAACTTGATATAATTGTCAATCCTTGAAATAGTGCTTCTTTACCAAGTCTTTGAAAATATTTATTATGCTTGCTCTTCGAATCTCCAGTGGCAAAGCATTCCACAGTCGCACAGCCTGAACAGTAAAAGATTTGTCAAAGTAATTTGTGGAATGCTTCGGCATCTCCAGCGTTAGAACTTCAGACGACCTCAAGGACATTACATGTGTCATCGAGGAACTTAAAGCGTTCTTTGAGATAAGAGGGAGAATTGGGATTAAAAAGTACATTATAAAACAATGTAAGAATGTGAGTATTCGTGCGAAGACGAATTGGCAGCCACTTGAGTTTGTTGCGAAAATCTGAAACGTGATTATATTTGCGCAATCCAAATATAAATCGTATGCAAAAGTTTTGGAGACGCTCAAGTTTATCTAGCTGCTCTTCAGTGGGGTCAAGATAGCTGACGTTCGCGTAGTCAATTATAGGCAGAAGCATAGCTTGAGCAAGCGCAATCTTAGTGGCAGTTGGAAGGAAGTTGCGTAATCTACGCAATGATCCTGCTGATGCAAATAGTTTGCGACTCGTTTCTAGGATTTGAGATCTCCATGACATAGTATTATCAAAGTAAATACCAAGATTCCTTACGGTTTTGCTGAACGGAAGATCCTTTCCGTTAAAACTAATGCGTGGCAGTTCGGACCAACAAATTTTCGAGACGAGTTTGGGGCTGCCGACAACAATCAGTTGTGTTTTGTCAGGATTTACCTTAAGTCCATATTTCGTGGTCCACTCACAGATACGCGACAGGTCCGAGCTAATGGTAGTACAGGCTTCTGCTAGCTTATTTAAGGAACCTGCGTGTAAATTTGCAAATCATCTGCGTAAAGGTGGTAGGATGAAAGTTATTGGTTTGAGATAGAATTAATAAATATTGCGAAGAGTAAAGGAGATAGCACGCCACCCTGTGGCACACCGGCATTTGTGTTAGACCAAGTGGAATAAGTGTCTTCGATACGTATACGTTGCCGGCGATCAAACAGGTAACTGTGAAACCAGTCAATTGCCGTTGGAGATAGATTAAGAGAGCGTAATATGCCAAGTATAATGTGAAAATCTACGGTGTTAAACGCATTACTAAAATCAAGTAGGGTCAAAACCGTCACATTGCCACTATCCATACCCAGCCTAATGTCATCTGTTACACGAACCAATGCAGTGACAGTACTGTGCCCGGGGCGGAAACCAGATTGATAGGGATTTAGGAGCGAATGTTTATGTAGGAAGGAGCTAAGTTGAGAGTGAACAAGACGTTCAAGGACTTTTGATAGGAAAGGTAGTATGGAAATGGGTCGATAATCGGAGAAAGAGCAGGGTTTGGATTTCTTAGGTAAAGGAATTATTAGTGCATCTTTCCAACTTGATGGAAAGATACCACGGGCTATGGAATGGTTAAGGATGTGACATAGGACTGGAAGAATTTCATCTAGAATGGGAAGGATCATTTTGCGGCTGTCACAATCATTGCCGACTGCATTGGACGTCACTGCCAGTATGCTCTTCTTAACGTCACAAGCGGAAAATTGATTAAAGATAAAGGGAGAATAATTTGGGGTTGGCAAAGATGAAAGATATTCTAAAGTAATTCTTTTTGTAATTCCATCAAATTAAGTAGTGAAATGAGTATTAAGAGAATCGAGGTTAATATTGTTTGGAATGGTTTGTTGCCGTGCCTTACCAACTCCCAAGGATTTAAGAAATTGCCAGACCTTTGCTGGATTACCGTCTTCAACTGATGTTTGAATATGTTGGCGTTGCGCTTTCCTACACACCTTGTTACAGTGATTCCTGATAGCCACGTATTTTTGTTGATTGAAAGCGCTAGGTTTATGCTTCAATTTTGCTTTAGCGGCGGATTTCTTTGCCATAATGTTTTTTATATCTGCTGTTAGCCATGGTGCTGGTAAGTGTTTTATTTTAACGGCGCAAATAGGCGAGTGCACGTCATATAAATTAATCAGATTTGATACTAGTATCTGAACTTTGGATTCAATACACTCTGAAGTATATAAGTATATAAATACTCCCAGTCTATATTGACAGCATCCTCACGAAGTCTGTCATGATCCATGCCACTAAAATTGCGCTGCAAGACAACCTTAGGCTTTGTTTTGGGTGGGCGTATTTTATACGAGATAAAGACTAGGTCGTGATAAGAGAACGCATCTGCCGTACATTGACCATGCTTGTAAACGAAACTAGGAGAAGACACCAAAATAAGGTCAAGAAGAGAAGGAGTGCAGTTGGGAAAGTGGTGAGTTGCATTCAGTGTTAAAATTGATAAATTACAAGACTCCGTAGCTTGTCGAAAAGACGCAGCCCTTGAATCTTGCTTGAGGAGGCAAGTGTTGAAGTCACCCATTATAATAGTGTGACTATATAAAGGTGTGAGGTTTTCTAGGATCTGCTCAAATGAAGAAAAATAGTTCACACGGTTAGAAGGTGAGTAGTATACGCCTAATAGAACTTTAATATGGTGAAGTTCAAGTTCCAAAAAGAGATGCTCGCCAGCATTCGACTGTGGAGGCTGTGGAGACATAGTGAATATGTGATAGGGAATTTGTTGACGCAAGTATATGGCAACACCGCCTCCACTGCCGAAAGTGCGGTCATTCCTAATTAGGTTGAACCCTGGAAGAAATGAAATGAAATGAAATAATATTTATTGCTATCACAACCAAACAAGCATGATTATAAATATACAGTAACCGTCGTAATAACGCACAAAAATACAAAAAATAGAAGAAATACATTTATATCTGTCATGGTTAGGTCGTGACGACAATAGGACCCCGTTCAGCATGATACCAGACAGCATGTCTGGTATCATGCTGCACTGATTTTCTACGGGACCCTAATTATAGTGACTCACGAACGCGCAAAACAGTGAGTACACTGGCCAAATATGATGATACATAAATATACATGTAATATAAACTTAGTGTCTACACAATTAAATCAATAACAATAACATCACGCATTAGCAGCGCGGGCGCGGGTGAGCATAAGGCGGAGTCGACGTCGTACTTTAGTACTTGTGTCTAGGTATATATTCTGTGACCGAAGGAAGACCGAGACAAGCGACAGACCGGCCGGACAGACCGCTCTCACCGCACGTACAGAGCGCACACGCGCTGCGCTGCAAACTTACATGATCGTCGTACAATAGCGAAAACGTTTCTTTATGATCTTAACAACTAAATATGGATCGTCTATGAACTGATTGTTGATCAGCAGTTGATACCGGAGCACGACGGCCACACTCCATAGGTAAGTGTACATAAATGCTTAACAATAACTAATTACCAAACTATAACATAAAAACAGTGAGAAATAAGTATCAAGTCAGTTACAAAATCCTCTTTAAAAAAAAAAAACAAAAAAAGAACAATTGAAAAATCCATAATAAAATAAGTGTATTTAAAAATTTCAGGTCACCCGTCCGTTTTGCAATGGGAAAGTCAACCAGACTACCAAGTGAAGTGAAAATCCAGTTCGCACAGCTACCAACACCACTCGCACCCGACAACCAGCCAGCTATGTAATAATAAGATATAATATTCAAGTAATTTTTTTTCTGTTCATTTATACTACATAACAGTGATATAGACATACCTGACATCCGCACATTCGCTACACATACACACACATAGACAGACACAACCAGAGAGTAAGATGCTGAGGGGAGACATGGTTTTAGCCATGACTCCGAAACAAGGACAGCATGTATGTTTTGGCAGTCTAAGTTAGCCAGCATATCAGGAAAATGGGCCGGAATACTTTGCGCATTTATATGGACTACATTAAAGAGCTTGGGTACGTCAAAGAATTGTGACTGGAGAATGTCTCCCAGAGAAGGAACACTTTTAAAGCTGTCGTCTGAACTTGTTGCAAAAACAAAGGTGTCATCATCGTTGACCGAGTCTGTATCTGACATTTAATAAATATAATAATATAAATACATATCATAATATATAGAAGTATATATATAATAATAACGAAATAAATTAATATTCTAAAACCAGATATATCAATAATTCTCACGTAAAGCTTTGCATCTTGTTCACCCGCCAGTTGCGCGTTAGAGTAACTAAAATAGATATTTTAAACTAACAAATATGTATACAAATGTGAAAAAAGAGAAAATGCACCTTACACCATACATAGAAAATAAAGTTTAAAGTTAATAATTAGGAAAGAGAAGGTGCATTTACATAAAATGAAAGTACATACAGATATGCAACAACAAATGAAAAACCTATTTCCTCGTAGCTGCAGCTCTCTTGGTCTTCGTAGCAGCCGTGGCAGGCTTAGCGACAAGTTTCTCCGCCTCTACGAGTTTAATCTTGCTCAATTCACTGACGGAAGCATCGATATATATGTAATAAAGTACTAGATGTAGCATTCAGAACATTTACTTTGTTCAAATGCTTTGCATGAACATACCGGCAAAGCAATCTAGTGTCACTTTGACTTGCCTGCGGTGTGGGTCCGCTTCGTTTATTGACTGTGAGGCGACGATATATCGATTAATTTGAATCAGAACTTGTATCTGTAGTAGCGTTAGTCAATACTTTTAATTATTTATGTAAATAAAAGAGTTAAATGTATCATAATACCACATTAAAATGTATTTCTTTATTTTTATATGACGTCAATTACGATCATAGACTAACTAATATGCAGAAATACATTGCAAGTGATTGTAGGTAAAATATATGACTAAGACCAGACTTCGTGAAGCTATTGGTTTTAAGCGTTTTTTAGTTTGATTAATGTTATAAAACCAATTTGACGTTGTATAACACTAATTCTGTGCTCTTTTTATTTTTTTGGTATATTGATCGTTGAAGGGTGCTTATTGAAGGGGTTGTGACCCATTTGATAAGCGCCTATGCACCACAGGCAGGTTGCAGCGACGCCGTCAAGATGTCGTTCTGGGATCAACTCGGCGAAGTTCTTCGTGAAATCCCGCTCTCACAGGGAATCATTCTGGGTGGTGATCTGAACGGTCATGTGGGTGAGGGGTGTGAGGAATTTGAGCGTGTTCACGGTGGCTTTGGCTACGGTGGCCGTAATGAGGGAGGGGAGTGTATCCTCCGAACTTGTGCGGCTGCCGACCTTGCCATTGTGAACACGTACTTCAAAAAGAAAGCCGAACACCTTGTCACCTACAAGAGCGGGAGGCACGCGACCCAGATTGATTTCCTACTTACCAGGAGACACCATATCAGCAAAGTAGCCAACTGCAAGGTCATACCCGGTGAGAGTCTCACGGCACAACACCGCCTCCTTGTCATGGACCTCCGCGTGAAGCCCAAAGGCAAGCACGCCGACCGCTGTCAACGTCAAATTCGGTGGTGGCTGCTCAAGGATGCCAAATCCCTGGAGTTCGCCTCAGCTATCGGTGACAAGTGCGCTGCTACTGAAGGCGAACCAACTCAGAGTCAGTGGGATAGAATCCAGGCGGTCATCACTGGAGCGGCGAAGGCAGTGCTGGGCATGTCTAAGGGCGGACGCAAGTGTGACAAGGAGACTTGGTGGTGGAACGACACAGTCCAGAGGGAGACAAGGGTGAAGAAAGCCCTCTTTAAAGCGTGGCAAGCGTCCAAATCTCCTGAAGACCGCGACGCATACAGGGCTGCCAAACGTGCCACTAAGAGGGCTGTAGCCAGAGCCAAACGAGACCACTTGGAACCGCTTTATACCAAGCTGGAATCGTCTGAGGGGCAGAAGCTCTTATACAAGTTGGCACGCTCCAGGGTCAAAGCGGCACAGGACATTACTAAGTGTCGCTGTGTTAAAGATCCTGAGGGCAACCTATTATGCGCGTCAAGCGCGGTGAAGGAGAGATGGCGCTCGTACTTCCACGAGCTGCTTAACAAGCAGCATAAAGAGGTGCAGCCACCGGAACTCCCTCCGAACCAAGGACTAGTGCCGCTGGTAACGCCTGAAGAAGTCCAGAGGGCCCTTCGCCACATGAAGAATCGGAAAGCTGTCGGAACTGATGGAGTCCCCATTGAGGCCTGGAAGGCAATGGGCCTGCGGGGTGTGGGCACCCTTACTAATCTATTTAACCGCATACTCCTAACCGGAAAAATCCCGAACCAATGGAGACTGAGTATCATCACTCCAGTCTTCAAAGGCAAGGGATCGGTACAGGAGTGCAGTAGCTATCGCGGTATTAAGGTGATGTCCCATACCCTTAAGCTCTTTGAGCGAATCATCGACTCCCGGATCCGACAGGAGACCACAGTCTCGGAGTGTCAATATGGGTTTCGCCCTGGTCACGGCACCATGGACCCAAGTTTCGCCCTCAGGATCGTCATAGAGCGGTACAGGTCGAAGAACACGCCTCTGCATCTTCTGTTTCTAGACATGCAGAAGGCCTTCGACTGTGTGCCGAGACAGATGATCTGGTGGGCGCTAAGATCCAAAGGTGTACCAGAAGCATATATTGACATCATCCGAGACTTGTACTCCAATTCCGATTCCGTAGTTCGGACTGCTGTTGGCGACACAAGAACCTTTCCCATCACCGTCGGGGTCCACCAGGGTTCCGTCCTTAGTCCGTACCTATTCCGTGTCATATTAGACGTACTGTCGGACAGCATCAGAGACTCACATGAGCAGCCCCCGTGGCTGCTCAAGTAATTTTTTTTCTGTTCATTTATACTACATAACAGTGATATAGACATACCTGACATCCGCACATTCGCTACACATACACACACATAGACAGACACAACCAGAGAGTAAGATGCTGAGGGGAGACATGGTTTTAGCCATGACTCCGAAACAAGGACAGCATGTATGTTTTGGCAGTCTAAGTTAGCCAGCATATCAGGAAAATGGGCCGGAATACTTTGCGCATTTATATGGACTACATTAAAGAGCTTGGGTACGTCAAAGAATTGTGACTGGAGAATGTCTCCCAGAGAAGGAACACTTTTAAAGCTGTCGTCTGAACTTGTTGCAAAAACAAAGGTGTCATCATCGTTGACCGAGTCTGTATCTGACATTTAATAAATATAATAATATAAATACATATCATAATATATAGAAGTATATATATAATAATAACGAAATAAATTAATATTCTAAAACCAGATATATCAATAATTCTCACGTAAAGCTTTGCATCTTGTTCACCCGCCAGTTGCGCGTTAGAGTAACTAAAATAGATATTTTAAACTAACAAATATGTATACAAATGTGAAAAAAGAGAAAATGCACCTTACACCATACATAGAAAATAAAGTTTAAAGTTAATAATTAGGAAAGAGAAGGTGCATTTACATAAAATGAAAGTACATACAGATATGCAACAACAAATGAAAAACCTATTTCCTCGTAGCTGCAGCTCTCTTGGTCTTCGTAGCAGCCGTGGCAGGCTTAGCGACAAGTTTCTCCGCCTCTACGAGTTTAATCTTGCTCAATTCACTGACGGAAGCATCGATATATATGTAATAAAGTACTAGATGTAGCATTCAGAACATTTACTTTGTTCAAATGCTGAATCTGTTTCTAGACATGCAGAAGGCCTTCGACTGTGTGCCGAGACAGATGATCTGGTGGGCGCTAAGATCCAAAGGTGTACCAGAAGCATATATTGACATCATCCGAGACTTGTACTCCAATTCCGATTCCGTAGTTCGGACTGCTGTTGGCGACACAAGAACCTTTCCCATCACCGTCGGGGTCCACCAGGGTTCCGTCCTTAGTCCGTACCTATTCCGTGTCATATTAGACGTACTGTCGGACAGCATCAGAGACTCACATGAGCAGCCCCCGTGGCTGCTCATGTATGCTGATGATATCGCGCTGGCGGATGCGGACAGGGGACGCTTGGTGCGGCGTGTGAATGCGTGGAAGGAGTCGCTTGAGAACGGCGGTCTGAAAATAAACGTGGCGAAGACCGAGTACTTGGCCTGCAACAGTACTGATCCCGCGTCAATTCGTATAGGCGGAGCCATTGCCCAGCGAAAGGACCTGGTCAAGTACCTGGGATCAGTACTGCACGCGTCTGGTGACATCGATTGCGACGTCAAGGCACGCATTTCGGCAGCCTGGGCCAAATGGCGTGAGGTGAGCGGTGTCATTTGTGACCCCAAAATGCCGGTTAAGCTCAAAGGACAGGTCTATAAATCCATCATTAGACCTGTCCTGTTATATGGCAGTGAGACGTGGCCTGTGCTTGAGCGACACAAGCAGAGTCTGCGTGTCACGGAGATGAACATGCTGCGCTGGATGTGTGGCGTCACGCGGAAGGACCGCATTAGGAACTCCCGCATCCGGGGTAGCCTTCATGTCCGTGACATTGCTGACAAACTGCAAGAGTGTCGTCTACGCTGGTATGGACACGTCTTACGTCAACCGGCATCTTACGTGGGTAACAAATGTCTTGCCATGCTACCTCCACCGGGCCCCGGTAAACGGGGAAGGCCAAAAAAATGCTGGCTTGACGTCGTAAGGGATGATATGCGTGCCAACCAACTAACCACCAGGGATGCTGAAGACCGTGCGAAGTGGAGGAGACATAGCCGGAAAGCGGACCCCGGGCTCCAAGGCGTGGGTTTTGGAGCGCAACCGGGACAGCGCTAGGATGATGATGATGATGATGATGATTGATCGTAATAACCGTATTAAAGAATATTTCAACACTTCATCATAGTAGGTACACACTTGCAGTTATAGAAAAATACGCAAAAATAATATTGAATCATGAGGCCAAAATAGATCCTGATTACCATTATCCGACCAATAGACAAAAAACCACAAAATTAATTGTGTTTGGTGGCAATTGAATAGTTATTAAAATATATTTTTGAGCATTTCTTGCTAGAGTAAATTTAACTGCAATTAAAAATATTTTTCTTAGGCAGGACTTCAACCCGCGACCACGACGAACCGTGTCGATACCGTATCGACTAAGCTACTCAGGCCACTTCGTCTTAGATTTTTTTTTAATAGTTGGTTTCCTTATGGTAGCACATAGTGCCATCTGCCACATGTGTAGGTTTAGAACTCTGTGGTCAGCAAGGGCATCTTTACAGAATGACAAACAATCCTGTCTTATATATTAGGATATGTTTAAGAAATTCTCATAGTAAGATAAATATAAAGTTTAAAAATTTGAATTATTCGTGAGGCAACTAAGGCAAGTCTTGAACTTACGCCCACGAATACATTTTTCTATTTTGTAATAAAAACATCTGAATAAATGTTTATAGATTCAATTTTCTTTTACTTAAATAAACCCCCAGCAATTAATTCCCTTTATTTTCATAAATAAACTGTTCTAATTATGTTGATGAAATATTGCAGGCAGAAAACATCTCTTCTGTGATGTAAATAGTCTTTGCAAATGGCAATAAGCAGCCAGTAACGTTAGAGAACTATTGGATACTCATTGGTAAGATGCCAGGACTGGTTGTTTTTGATTGGCTATAATAATAACTAGACACTGTAAATTATTGGCGCTGCTTGCGCCTGCGTGTTGCGCTAGTACGATTAGACGTCATACGTTAGACAATTTGAACAAAATATTTGTAGGGAATGCTCCGTCTATCGTTAGAGTATATACTCTATATACGTCAATGGACGGAAGTAATGCGATACCGCTTACCGTCAGGGCCCAGGATATGAACGTTGCCTTCTTTCGTCCAGCACTTTGAAACTCCGAACCTCGTCTGAGCCGCCATAAAAGCGTCGTGTCGCGATCGTCAGGAACTCCGACAAAGTGATGCCCGTCCCTTTGAGTTTGGTCTTTGCATACCAGACACTATCCCGCACCGCAACAGTTTGGAATTTGACCAGTATGGGCCTGGCTTTGTCGTTTGAAGTTTGGCGTCCCATCCTGTGACAACGCCTGATGTCATCAGCTGTAAAGGTGTCATGCTTGAGATGCTGCTTAACTATATCTGTCACTAACCGAGTCGTCTCCTCATCTTTATGCTCCTCCACGCCATGAAGCAGCAACATCTTACGGCGGCTACGCATTTCGATATTGTCAACCTCACGACCAACTGCATCGAGCTGCTGCGAGAAGGACTTCAAGGTTTGCAGAACAAATGTCTTGAATGAAGCAAACTGATCTGCTAGGCTTCGGGTTGTTTGTGCGGACTTCTTCTGCAGCTCCGCCTAAAAAAGTGCCATACGCTTCTCAAAATATGACTGCATGTCAAGGACACTTGAGACATTGCAACTGTCCATTATGTGTATCATGTTTATATTTGTCAGTTGTAAGAGATAACGCTATACCAGCAGGTATGTAATGAAAGCTTTAACTATTATACATTAAAATCACTTTTTAATTAAAATTAACTATTTTATTTAAATTTCCCTCTACAGCAAATTTAAACAAAACCTGTTATTTCAACTACCCACATGTATATCAGCAGTAAGTCATTGCCACAAAATATAACTCATAACATAACATAACTTCACGCCTTTTATCTCCGAAGGGGTCGGCAGAGGTGTGTTATATTATATTTGGAAGCTAAACACAGCACATACAGTTGTGTAATACACTAACCGTCTCACTCGGCACTAAGGTTCGCGACACACGAGTTATTAAAATGGTAATTACGTGCACGCCGTGTTTGAGCATTAATATGGACGGGACCTTAATATGCTTAGTTTATGAACCAGCTGATACACCCAAGCAGTAATGGGGTTTGTAACTACTAGTTCTTGTTTTATTTCTTTGCTTTGATGAAATGAAGGGATGGATTTAAGCTGTGTTGACGAGTTTGTTTTGTAATATAATATTTTAAGTAGGTTTTGTGTCAATAGTATTTGAGGCAAGCTGAAAACTTGCTTCCACCCTCTCCTAATATACCCCAAATGAAACTGCAGACCTGGCTGGCGAGCAGCGGGGCTATAGATTTTTTTTTAATTCTCTTTTCTATTTCCAGAAACGTATTTGAGGTAAAGTGCAATTTTAAATGTTGTATGTATGTTGTTTAATGTTTAAATAATAAAAATAAGCTGGAAGATTTAGTAGGGGCTTTAACTTTGCCAGACGCATGCAAAAATATTTTACAAACCTATATAAAAAAAGCCCGGCTACTCGCCAGCCAGGTCTGCAGTTCCGTGTTGTTGAATAATACTGTCGCCCATACGATAATCACAGTAAGTCACATTTTTGTCGATATTGAGTTAAGTACATATTCAGAAAGTAGAGGTCGAGATCTACAATTCTGTATATTCAGAATTTGAAAATGTGGCTTACATCAAGAAATAAGATTAAGCATAATTACAGTAAAACACGATAGGCGCCAAGGTGCACTTATTATGAATGCAGTATGGGCACATACGGTTGATTTTTGCATAAAGTTAAATCAATTTACCTAGGTTTTACTACAGTAAGCAATCTTACTATAAATATTATAATGTTACGATTTTATTACACCAAGTACGACTTACGTAATTGGAATAAAACATACTATTGCATTACCTTAGCATAACAACAGCAAGTGGAACTTACTGTGATTATGTTTAGGAATACCTCATATTATGTGTAGACTTGTCTAGAACAAATAAAGTAAGTGCATTACTTACTGTATATATTTTAAGATTTTTAAGGCGTTTAGTTCGTCGCACCTAACCCCAGGCACTAGCTGTTGATAATAGTATTTAATTTATGTTTCGGGATCTAAAACTTTCGACCAAACAACCATTCGGCGTTTAAATTATCATATTTTAAAATACCTATATATATATTATAATTATATATATAGGTTCTTCTTGGGTTTACGCGAATGTTACACATTGAAATTAAACTACAGTTTACGGATTTTATCGCGTTGTATTGGTTTCACTAAGTTATTACATTTGAAACTAAAGATCTAGAAACTATATTTTTAATTTATTACGAGCCCGCGGGATCTGTGACAAGAAACACCTGGACGCTGAGCTTCAACATGTCAGGCAAGTTCTGCAAGACAACAAGCTCCGACCGCCGCGCCACTGTCACAGATCCCAGAAGAAAGAAAAACCAGCCACAGTAGAAAGACAACCTGCTGTCCTCCCATACATCAAGGGCGTGACCGACAAAATTGGCTACATCTTGAAGCGAGCTTCTATCAAAACTTACTACAAGCCGCCAACGAAGATGAGTCAATTATTACCATCTGTCAAGTGTCAGTTACCCTTGCAAGAGGCCGGTGTCTACAAAATTGACTGTGAATGTGGGCTCTCATACATTGGACAAACCAAGAGAAGCATAGGCATTCGACTCAAAGAACATATAGCTGACATAAAACATCAACGCTCAACAAAGTCTGCTGTGTGTGAACATGTGGAACAAGGACCCAACCACTACCTGCGATTTGATGAACCACAGATACTCGCAAAAGAACATCGTTTTCTTCCAAGGATGATACGAGAGGCTATTGAAATTAAAAAACACCCTAATTTCAATAGGGAAGATGGTTGGAATGTTCCTCCAGCTTGGGACCCTGTCATAAGGCTAATGAAACCCAAGAAGGACAAAGTCACCAGAAGACCTAAGGACACTGTGAGCTCATTCTGCGTAAATAGTAACACCAGTAGTTGAAAAATGTTCGGGTACTTTGAGATAACTTATACATTCAAGACAAATATCACCTCAGTCTGCCGTGAACATGAATTCTGTAAAGAATTCGAAACGTCGGCTAGTAATAAATTAAAAATATAGTTTCTAGATCTTTAGTTTCAAATGTAATAACTTAGTGAAACCAATACAACGCGATAAAATCCGTAAACTGTAGTTTAATTTCAATATATATATAGGTATTTTAAAATCCGGTCTTTTGAAATTAGGGATTTTGATACGTACCCATTTAAATATTATGTCTAATAATCATTATGGCGTTTAAATATTATGTCTAATTATTATTATGGCAATTAAAAATATGAAAAAAAAATACGTATGGCACTTGAATCTTATGGTATCTAAGTTTCGGGCAATTAAAAGTATGTCATGTCTTTTAGGGCAAACAAAACATTCGGGCAAATGAAATTCGGGTACCTAAATGAAATTCGGGAATATGAGATTATGGTATATAACCTTCGGGTAAACAATAGACAACCCTTAAACTTTCTTATTGTAACTTTGGAAAATATATTTGTAAGTCTACATTTTACTAGTAATTTAAACACTTTTAATATTTTTAAACTTCTACAAATAGGTTATAAAACTAATTAAATGAATGATAGGACTGATGAAGAATAAATTGTAAGACTGATTTGTTTTAGTTAGTGTAACTAAGATCTCATAATTTATTTGAAGATTTAATTTTTTTTTTCTCGTTGTGAAAGGCAATTATGCCTTATCAGAAATTAAAGTGCCTTTGTCTTTTTAATGTTTTTTATTGTGTACAAAGAAGTAAAACTAATAGTTTAATAAGAGTTTTATGGAAAAACTATAAACGTCTTATGTTTTAGAGATAGTGCTTAGTTTGTATAATATTGTTTCATGCACGAAGAAGTTTTGTACAAATACGAATGATGACCTTTGGTTACGTTAAGCCATTTTTAATGCTATAAATAATAAAATAATAGAACTGATTTTAAAATTTTCTAGTTTCACAAAGTTATTTTTACTTGTTTTATTAAACTGTGATTTCATAACATCAGTTATGTTTCATTTTCTTACAAATAATTAAGAAAAATGTAATTAAAGTTGGTGACGGTGCTTTATGAGGGATGCTGTAATTTTACATATTTCTTCTAGCTATAATTACAGTAAGTGCCTAAGTTGCTGTAAGCATAAAATATCATATTTGTTATTCTATTTAAACATTTATCTTATTTCATAATCATTGTTACAGTATGTACATACAACTAGAGATAGTTACAGTAAGTCACACACTTACTGTAGTAATAATAAGAAAATGTTTTTATTTATTTTCTTCATTACATAACATAAATATATTTTTAAGATTTACAACACATGTATTACATGTAATTAAAAAATAAAATAGAACACCTATAAAACATGCCTATATTTACGTTATACATTTGTAAGAACTTAGATTTTATCTATATTAAGGCAGAAATGCTAAAAATAAAGAAAAAAACTTTAAGCGCGTTTTCCTCTAAACTATCTTCAAGGCACTTATTGTGTTTATCACAAGCACGGCAGAATAGGAGAGGTATGAGGCAAGTTTTCAGCTTGCCTCAAATACCCACCCAAACTTGATGTCATCTATCTCCTACTATAGGCTACGAGATAGGCAAGTAAATTTTTGTGTAAGGCCAGCGATACACGTTTCGGAATAATATAAACAATAACTTTATCGTGTAACGATGCTTGATGTGAGGTGACGGCGGTGTTTACACCAACGTGATTCCCGCATTATTTTTTTATGTTAACATATTGACATTCGAAGTTAGCCACCCGGTTGTCGGTTGGTGTAATGATTGGATTCGAGATCCCTACATGAGACACTAATTTACCACGAGACACCCAGCAAGGCTTTAGCTACCTGGCAGTGAAGTTTTTAACTAAAGGGTAAAATTAATATCATTATTTTAATGTGTCACGCAACCTCGTCATATTTGTGAAACAAATAAAATAAGCCTAAAGTTCCATTAGCCAATTTTATTGGACATCATGTTGCGTCATGCATAGTTTATATATAACATAAACGTGCCACAGAGGAATATAATAAAAGTAGGTTTTACGATAATTGTTCTTGTTGAAAATCTAATAAATCCGTAATCTAATCGACGAAAATGTGAAAATATATAAAAACAAGATAGAAAAATTACAACAAAAATATACGCGCGGACTGCCTCGTTGGTCTCGCGGCATAAATGTGCACGTGGGCTTGGGAGGTCTCGGGTTCGATTCCCGGGTCGGGCAAAGTGTAATTGGGTTTTAACGTTAGGAAATTAATTTTTACGTCAGTAGCAGCACGGAGTCTGGTAATGTGCCCGGTACGGCAATAGGCTCGCCCCCTATTACGTGGCAAAATGTGAGTTTAATATTACAACTCTGCCTACCCCTTCGGGGATACAGGCGTAAGTCTAGAAAAAAAATATACAGGGTGTCACAAGTTCTCAAAATACTTACTTATCCATGGGGTTATGGGGCACCTAAAGAACATGTTGACGGGGTAAATGCATCGATTTTGTACCTAATTAGAAAAATTCTATACTAACTTTGAGCCTCAAAATCTCCAGGACTAGTAGTTTCCCAGGTATGGTGCCGAAGTAAAAAATGTTCGTAGTGATGAGATTTCAGTTTTCGTTAAGGGTCTTTTTACACCCTGTATATATACGCGTATGCAACAGACTTTTTTACTTTGACTTCACTAATCATATTACACAGAACTAAAATCAAAGTCTCTCAATTAGGTAATATTCTGAATCCTTGCTATAGATATATGTTTTACAAGCCAATCTAAGTGAAGTTCAAAATCGCAACCAATTTTTTGTCAAACAGAAAATTGCAGAAACCCGATCTAAAACGCTCCACGAAAATCTAGCTTGCATGATAAACCGCTACTTTTCCTAATAGACGCCCCGATCTAAACGCATACATTGTCACAACGTATCCGTCATAGTCACACGTCACATCGCGCATCACAATTCGCCACTGCGTGTTTTTTATCAAGATACGACATTTGATTTGCATTTATAGTGGCTGTTAGTGTTTCGCACTTTTTCCATGAAACAAACTTGCACGTGTCAAGTTATAATTCATTGAATTTTTCCTTGTTTCGAAACTTCTTTTGTTGACGCTACAAATAGTAAACCACAAAAAGTATGTTCTGTTGTTCATGTTTTTTTTTACTAGTTGACAATTATGACGTGTAATGTTTCCAATTTTGAAGTTGTGCCAATTATGAAAAGTTTTGTATTTTTGTAATGTTTTGTAACGTTTTGTAACTTTCGGCAACGTGCGTGACATTAGCTACACCTTAGCGTTATCGACTTTACCTAATTATTTTATACAATTAATAGACGTCGCCAGCGTTCCTTTTGAATCATTATATCTATAAAAATAACCGCATTAAAATACGTCACGTAGATTTTAAGATTTAGGCATACATAGGGACAGAGAGACAGAAGACAGACTTTGTTTTACACTATGTAGTGATACGTATAAAATAATTACATCAAAGATCCACACATTTCACTATTTTTTTTATTAAAATAATATAGCATTGATATATTTGAGCTAACCTGAAACTTTAATTTAATAAATAAACACTATTTATGAAATAATGAAAACAAACATTTGTAGTAACTATCTCACATAAAAACAACGACAGCAATTAAATAAATAATAGGTGTTGTCTTCATTACCTTTCCAATAATGTCACAAATCTTGACAGTCAGACAGTGGCGTGTAACTACATACTACTATCAGGAAGAGTTTCAGCGTAATAAAGCGAGCAGGCGAAGACTTTTTAAACATCCGGGGCAAATGCGTGTGTGGTTTAACGCCTCCGCCTTGCTGCGGTAAACAGCATAGGCTTAAGAAAGCTGACTTGATATTGTATGGAAATGCGTGCCAAACGATTTACCACTAAGGATTGCGAACAACATGTGCAGTGGAGACGTGGTAGGAAAGAGGAGCCCCGGTTCCAAGACGCTAGTATTGACGATCATGATGATCGCGCGTGTGTGTCTAACACTTAAGGTAAAGTACCTTATACATTTTTCTTTTGATTCTTCATTAATTTTGAAGAATTTCGCCATCTCGAGAGTCCTCCCAAAATCAATCCCCGAAAAGTTGTTCTAAAGTTAACGAAAGTTGAATTAACGGTCCAACTTTATCATGTTCTTTAAAATTATCTGCTATACATCGATGTAAGTCTTGGTTGATTCTCTGACTGGAAATGTGAACTGTTTACCAATGCAAAAGTATATTTTTTTGTTTGACGTACTTTTACCATAAATTTTATTAACCATTTTCAGATATATATCAGTATTATTTTGTGGTGTAAATGTAACTTCATGATTATAAGCCTCCCTGTGCAAAATTCGCACTTGGCGCGATTTCTAACTTTCGTTTATAAGACGGGTTTCAATCGGAGAAAACAGTGGTATTTATTGATAAATAAGTAATTAGATAACCTTTTACTCTTAAGACGCCCGAAAGTAATTATGTGGTTGGTGTTCTAGTTGTCTTTTTTGATGATCATTTTCCAACATATCAATTAAATTAGTATTATCGATTTATTTCCAATCGCACAAAACACAGCCGTGATTACTAACATTTTAAGCTTCATTGAATGAAAGAAACAAAAGTGAGTTTTGCTGTGAGCGTGTTTGTTTGAACAGCAATCGAATGGTATCGCGCCGGTGCAGGTGACGGTACCTAAAGGTCAGCTAGGGCTGTCCGATATTGTGACTGACGTCGTTGATGGTTTGAGATCACTTCAGTGTGAATGCTTCGGGTATTTATAGAGTTGCAAGAGTTAACGGGACAGACATAATGCGTGATGTTTGTAAGGATAGAAGCAAGTGGCATTCTGTTGTCTCTGCCTACCCCGACGGGAAAAAGGCGTGAGCATAATGTATGTGTTTGTATGTACATAATACCGTATTTTATCTATACATATTATAAAATGAAGATTACGCCGCGTCATATCGGTCTGTGTGAATACGATGAAATCAAAAATTACCGAAAGTATTTTTGGATGGTTCTTACTTCTTTTAAGTCTGATAAGTAAATACAAACGTAGCTGATGGTTCAAATCCAAAGCCATATATTTCTATTTGGGTTGTAGAGTAACATTTATAAATATTAAATCTTAGTAGAGACAGGAAAATAACCAAGCACTGACCCTGTTGTTAAATAAAGTTGCTATTTCGATGTCAGCATTAACCGTTTGCTATCTTAATTATTATGATTGTAATTTCAAACCTATAGTATATACTATCGACACAAAGTCTCAAGTTCATTGCACCTGACATTTACACCAACGGAAATCAATATAACCCCAGGCGATGAATCTCACCACACACGTATGGGGTGAAACGAGGCGAGATGAGCAGATGTACGGCTTAGCCGCCACCACAGCGGTGCGTGTGTCGTGTGCTAAACTAGAGGCTATATACTACCAGTATATTGCTTGATAAGATGCGCATGTCTGGTCTCTTAACCGGCAGTTCACTATCATGGTCCCAGGGACATAATATATAAATATATTTAAACAATAATTCATTATTTCAGGAATCAGATCTGACTATTATGCGGGTCTCATGTAGTTGACACCAATGAAACCATTGACAAACCTTCGTGTTAAGATACGAGTGCGTCATGGTGGACCAGCGTCAATGTCAGTAATTTTAGCAGTAATGCAGAGTGAGTGCTAGGGACTCATTGTTATGTTTGTAATTTTTGTGTTGTCCCTTTTATTTAAAAATAATATTAATTTTGTTTCTCAATCGAAAAAAGTAACCTAATTATATAAATTACTTATTATAACGAGTAATCTCACTTTTCGAATTATAGGGTTCAATAGATACTCCTTATAACGGCTGGAGTCCAAGCCGAAACGTCACGGGATATATGAGGTACTTTACCTACTTATATATTTATAAATAAACGCGACATATTGTCTAAAGCTATGTAGACGTAAGGAATATCCCATAAAAACAATACTTGTCAAAAATACCAAGTCTCGCGACCGTAAAAAATTGTGAGATCTATGTAATACCAAGTCGGTTAATTAAAAATCTCTAATGTTTTAAATAAATATATTTACAATACGTTTTAAGTTCCTTCATGACACACATTTAAAGACCTTGAGGTCGTCGGTGGATCTGAGACTGCAGATGCCAGCACATACCACAAACTACTACGATAAATCCTTTGCTGTTCAAGCTGTCTGTGGAATGCGCTGCCGGTCGAAATTAGGGAAGCTAAATCATTGGAAATATTTAAAAATGCACTAAAGAAGCACTATCTGTCATTGTAAACAAAATGTATAACTGTATATTGTGTTTATGTTATTATATTATGTATGTATATGTATTATATGTAAATTGTACCTATATATATATATATATATATATTATGTAAATGTATATTATGTATTTATTTATATGTTTAGCACCTATCATATCTATTGTATGTATGCCTGCTTATGTATGTATATATATTATGTATGTATATAATAAAAACAATTTCTAGGAAGCAGATACTTTTGGTCGCTACACATCAAAGCTTCTTGTCATTTTCAGTCTGTCCATCCTAAGGTTGCCTGTAAGAGATCGCACTCAGCGATAAGGCCGCCCTTGTGCATTTGATATGTATCTACATTTAAGTTATTTACACCAAATTTGTACAAACATTTGCACAATAAAGCAATTATCTATCTATCTATCTATCTATACACAACCCGTTCTTGCCAAACATTCCTTTAAAGTGGGAGTTTAAATTAAAATATTGAGGAGAATGGAGATAAACCTGACTACAGGAACGAACGAAACGCTGAAAAAGTTTCGATGGCACTCTGGCCCGTATTTCAAATTCTACAATAGCTCGCTCGAGACGAGATTTATTTCAAAACTAAAACTCGCCCTCTATTTGAGAGTTATTTTTGGACGATAAATTAGAAATTTTGAAATTTTCAACCATTAAATTTAATTATGCTTAGAGGTCATTATGGGGTTTATTAATAGCATTTTTAGAGATTTCGTAATGAAAAGTATATTTAAATTGTCATTTAGGAATTTCAAAGTACTAGATATAACAAAAAGATGAGGAAAGATTTTCTATTCTGTTTAATTCCTTTCCTAAAAAAAGGTAAAGAAGGTTACGACCAGGAGTAGGCACGTAGGACGACTGCAATAGGCTGTAAAAGGGGCAGAAACGTAGCAGAAAATATAAGTGTAGTAAAGTAGGTAAAACTGTAAAGTAATTAAGTGACATCGTGCAGTATGTGTATGTGAAAATTATCGTCATTATTGTATTAGATTCCGGTGTATCAGTTAGTGGTCACGTATTGCACTAAAACTCAATCTAATAATAATAGACAATCTATTAGCAATGAACTTGTCCAAACAATGATACTAAATACCGTGCTATAGAAGAAACATTGTAATAATAATAAGAAAATAATAATTATATAACGCTTGTAGAGGATTTGTTTTTATACAAATAATTATGCCAGAGACTAAACAACACTGGTGATATTTCATAATAAAACATTTATATTAAGTTAAACGTACAAAACATGTTATAAAATGCATATTTTTAAACCATCACACAGGTAAATAAAAGGTTTATTGAAAACAAAACATGCTTATCCATTTCCATCAACCAAAAAAAAAACTCGCTTAAAAACAATAGGAATAAATTCAACAGCCGTGTGGTTGACGGCATAGAATACAAGTGTCACCACCCCCTATCTTCCCGTGGGTGTCGTAAATGGCGACTAAGGGATAACATGATGCAAATACCATCTTTGCGTAGAGACGGAAAACTTGACATCAAATCCTATACGACTGCCTCGTTGGTCTCGCGGCATAAATGTGCTCGTGGGATCGGGAGGTCCCGGGTTCGATTCCTGGGTCGGGTAGTGTTATTGGGATTATCTGTCACGAAATTCTCAGTAGCAGCACGGAGTCTGGAAATGTGCCCGGTACGGCAATAGGCTCGCCCCTTGTTACGTGGGACTAAAGTATATCTGGCGAAAAGTGGGTGTAGAAGTACCTCTGCCTACTCCTTCGGGGATAAAAGGCGTGACGTTATGTATGTATGTATGTATAAATTCAACAATCATCTGTGTGGATTTAATCAAAACTCAAAATAACAACAAATAACTTCAGATTGCACGGATGGCGTAGTCGTTTAAACGGCCGCCTCGCTACTTGGCACTTTGACGAGTGTTGTGGGTTCGATTGCTACACGAGACAGCACTTTGTGTGATGCACAAACTTAATGCTTGTTGTAACTCTCGCACGATACGGTATTTATACGAAGTTTGGATGCTGTTTTATAAAAAATAAAACATTTGCTCTATTGCTTGTATAAAACAACAGATTGAGTCTTTCGTGGTTCAGTGGGTAGCGCATGGGTCTGCTGATCAGGACGTCCCGTGTCCTATTCTTAGGTCCGGCAACAGTGTTACTGTGGTTTTTCCGAATTTTCAGTAGCAGCTCGGATTCTGGCAACTTGCCTGGTAACTATCCAGTACGAGGTACCTAAAAATTCATGACATGTAAATGTGAGTGTAATATTACACCTCTGGCTACCCCTTTGGGGATACAGACGTGACGCGTCTACAGATAAATAGAGAGTTTAGAAAATGAAAATGGAGAGGAGTGATCGTCACGTACTGGAACAATGACGTCGACCCCAATTTTATAACACGCTGTATTAATCAATAGGAAACAATAAAAATGGACATCGTATCTCACCGATATATTGGCGGAGGACAAGCAATTTTTATAGAGCATCCCGTAGCTAGGCAATAAGAGACACTTTATATTGTTGCACCGGTATTGTCCGGCGTATTTCGGTCAAAGTGACCACCTGCTGTGCCGGTTACTGTATTGATATACACTGGGTAGTTCTTACATGTTTTACGAAGGTGTGTCATAGTATTGGAAGTAACTATTTAGTAATCTGTGGCATTGGCTTTTGTTCAAACTAGAGGATGCCCGCGTTATTTTAGGTTATGCTCTGCTCCCGTTGTTCATAGAAGTAAATAATAGTAATAGTAATAGTAAATGGGCTAACTATCACTAAAAGAATTTTTCAAATCGGACCAGACGTTCCTGAGATTAGCGTGTTCAACCAAACAAACAAACTCTTCAGATTTATATATTAGTTTAAGATATACTGATTATAACAGCGTTTGGCTTCTATAGTAGGACTTTATGTGACAGCAAACCATAATATCAGATTATTAATTGTCTACAAATAAAATCAGGACAAAAAGCTGCTTGAATATCAAACTAACTTCGCAGGATAAATTGATGTGTTTTTTAAGCATCTCTGTATCACAGAGGAATCCATATAAACAGTCAGCTACAACTTCAAAATACATACAGACATAAAATAACAAATAAGTGTGATCCTTGAACCCACGCAGTATTTAACGACAAGGAGTGCTTTCAACTTCTATGATATACGTGCAGTCACTTGTTTAGATATTAAATAGGTTTTTGTACTTTCACATTTCTCATCAATATTTTCTAAGCATGAAAAGCCACGAATAAAAGAATTTTGACTCCTAGAAAAAACTAGCGAAACCGGAGTAAAGTGTACAGTCTTCTTAGTAAAGCAGCTCGTGGTAGAGCAATCTGTTATTCCGCACGCGAAACTTGGAAGAACCCAGAACGACGACTCGACATCAATAATTACGAAACAAAGCTTACATTTGTATCGTTCCTCATCGATTTTAAACGTTGTTTCACTCCGTCGAACAGATTTTTATTGATATATGAAAAAGGGACAGACTCCCGAATAGTAACAAGCGACTGGGGAATAAAATATTGTTTAATATAATATGTTGAAGCCAGACATGACTTGAGATTTAATCTTGAACTCATCTACTCAATTCAATGTAAAGGATAAGTCAAGCCAGCTAAAAGGCAATATTAATGTTCAATCGGTGTTCGACTTTAGTTTGAACGATATTCTCTCGTTTTCCATAAATTCATTTGCACTTATACTCGTATTGTTTGCCATAATCATCCCCGATCATAATATTTACTTGCACTATTATCATTTACACTAATAACGTTTGCCTTAACAACTTAACAGCGATAACTTTTATTTGCCATAAAATGACTTTCTATAACAACTTATATCATAGTAATTAGTTTCCATAAGTAACACATCTCATAATCGACTCTTGAGATAATCAAAATTTGATATAATTATGAAAATAATACATAATATTGTTAGGTCGAAATTAATTATCGTTAACACCCCGACTCAGTGCAATCCGACTCGGATAGGTTAGGTTAGGGTTCTCTTTTGACCCTAAACTTTTCGTTGTTATGATAGAGATCATCAACTTAGTCCACATTCTTGACACTAGTTTAATAAACTGATTTTGAATTAATTATCGTTAACACCCCGACTCAGTGCAATCCGACTCGGATAGGTTAGGTTAGGTTAGGGTTCTCTTTTGACCCTTAACCCAAAAATAGGAGCCCTGCAAAGCAGGGCTCCGTCAACTTAGTCCACATTCTTCACACTAGTTTAATATATACTACAGGACATTTAAAATACTAATATTATAATTACTTTACCAACATTCAAATTTAATTACTATTATAATTGCAATAATTTATAGAACACAAGACTGGAGGTATTTAATAATATGTTATATATGGACATTATCACACATGAGCATGTCTATCTTCTGGACTCTAACTTGAATTTAAGTTACCACCATACTTTGTATACACGCTCTGGATCCTTAAATAATCGTGGTATGAGGGCTTTATTTGGTGACCTCTTGGATCTGTTGTTTGCAATCAAACAAGAAAATACAAACAGTGTAAAGGAAAAACTATCACGTGATGAATTCGCAGAATCTCAATCCCTTTTTCGCCCCTAAATATTTAAATATACTCCACCAAAATATTGCTGGGCTGCGGACAAAGTCTCATTTATTAACAGTCTGTATACAGGAATTATTAGAAAAAAAATCTGATATTGATGTCATTTGTCTCACCGAACACTTTATGATGTCTGGACATGAGAACTCTTGTTTGATTCCTAACTATAACTTAGTATAGTGTTACTCTAGAACTGACTCAAAAAGAGGTGGGTCTTGTATTTTTGTAAAAAAAGGGCATAACTGCAAAGAAATATCAGTCCTAACAGGATATTCAATCCGTTCAGCTTTTGAGTGTTGTGCTATTGAGCTGACGGACTATAACATTATTGTTGTCTGTGTGTATAGAGTAGCCTTAGCTAGTAACATAGATATATTTTTTGATAAATTGAACATGGTCCTAATGATTCTTTATAAACACTATCATAAGCATTATATTGTTATTGCTGGGGACTATAATATTAATATCCTAATTAGGAATAAGTTAACAATGAATTGGAATGTTTGCTACTAAATTACAAATTAAAATTACAATTAAAAGAACCTACAAGACATGTAAGCAAAACATGCATAGACAACTTTGCCCATAACTTTGGAAAAAAATGTAAGTCTGAGGTAATTGAGTTAGCACTGTCTGACCACACTGCACAATTGCTGAAATGTCAAGTAAAAAATATATGTTTAATTAAGTACTGGAAAATCAGGCGACGGGACTTTTGTATGGAAAACCAGGCAAAATTCAAATACTGTATAGACCAAATGAGATTTCCAGATATGTACAGTACTTGTGATCCAAACATAGCATATAATACTTTCTTTGATACATTTAAGTTATTTTATAATCTTTGCTTTCCCCACAGAACTATAACCATACACAACCACAAAAAACCCAAGTGGATTTCACGGGGTATTAGGACTTGTAGTGTTAAGAAGAGCGAATTACTGTGGAAATATAGAAAAAACCCAAGTGTAGATAACAAATCAAAATTGATGCAATACAACAAAAGAAAAATAGGCCATTAGAATCTATACCATATATTAAATTTAATAATAATATTGTGGCAAATCCGTATGACATATCAAATGAATTTAATAATTATTTTGTAGATAAGATAACACCCATTAATACTATGCTTAAGAACCATTATAAACAATACCTAACATCTAGACCTAACTCAATATTTGTGAAGCCATGTTTGCCAGACGATATAAAGCAAATTATAAAAGGTCTAAAAAATACAAATAGTGTAGGTTATGACGATATCTGCACTAAAATAATTAAGTTAGTAACAGAAAGTATCTTACAACCTCTTAGCTACATTGTAAACCTATCTGTAGAAGCTGGTGTATACCCCGAAAAACTAAAAGTTGCAATAATTAAACCAATTCATAAAAAAGATAGTAAGGAAAACATGAATAATTATAGACCTATTGCCCTTATATCAAAAATTCTGTCAAATGTCTTCTCAAAAATTATTGAAAAATACATATATAATGAATTTCTTAAATATTTTAAAACCCATAATATTTTAGTTAAAGAACAAAAAGGATTTAGACAGAATAAAAGTATCAACCTTGCTATATATGAATTTTTAGAAATTATAATGTCCAATGTCGACAAGCGAATACCAATCTGCGCTATCTTTATGGATATGACGCAAGCTTTTGATCACGTGGTATATGACATTTTATTATTTAAGCTAGAGACATATGGTATAAGAGGCAATATTTTGAAATTAATAGAATCTTACCTCAAAAACCGTACTCAATACACACAAATTAATAAAATTAATGTTAGAACTAAGATGGAGGATACATACCTATCAAATGAACGTAAAATAAAATACGGAGTCCCAAGGAAGTGCATTGGGTCCATTACTCTTTATAACTTACATAAATGACCTTCCAAATGCGAACTCTAACCCAATGACGCTCTTTGCTGATGACAGCACCGTTGCAATTAAGTGTAAGGACAGACTATCTTATGAGCATGATATAAACAGTACTCTTAATGCAATTATTAAATGGCTGGACATTAATAATTTTAAGGCAAACATAGCGAAAACTAAAATAATGCATTTTAATCAGCGTATAAAAGCAATCACACCTAACATTATCTATAAGGGTGAACCTGTGTTGGCAGTGCAAACAACAACCTTTCTCGGCCTTACTGTGGATAGCAAGTTAAATTGGAAATCTCAGATCGAAACACTGTGCAAAAGAATAAACAGATCAGTATATGCACTACATGAATTAAAACAGATTTCAAGTGTTGATACTTTAATAACTGCATATCATGGTTTAGTTGCTTCAGTCCTGAGGTATGGTGTCGTTTTTTTGGGGAAATTCGACTGACATAGACTTAATTTTTAAAGCACAAAAGCGGTGCATAAGGGCTATGTTTGGGCTCCAAATGATTGAAACCTGTAAGCCGTTCTTCCAGAGGTACAAAATTTTAACACTCCCAAGCCTATATATATATGAGGTTGCAACATTTGTTAAGGTAAATAAAAGTTTATTCACATTAGCCTCAGAATCCAATAAAAGACGACAACGTGACGCATTTCGCCTTTGTCTGCGCCGCCCCTATACCCCTTTAATGCACAAAAGCGTCTTTCACATGGCACCTGAAATTTTCAATAAGTTACCTAAAGAAATAAGGGCGATGAACACTGCTGCATTCAAGAAAAATCTAAAGAACCTTTTAAATAATAAATGTTATTATAACTTAAAAGAATATTTAAATGATACATTTTCAAACTAAGACCTCATATTAATGACCTCAACTAATAGAATAATAATTTATAATTGATGTATGTATTATAATATTAATAATTAATGAATTGATAATGAATTGACATATAGGAATGACATTGAAATAATTTAATTGTTGTAATAATTTTATTGTAAGAATAATTTATATCAATTTATTTTATTTTCTATTATTTAATATCTTAAAATATTACTATCTAATTTTATATATTTATTTCAGTGTCAATCTTGATTTTGATAAACTATGACCATATGTTTACATTTTGCATGCCTTATGGTAGAATCACTTGAAACATGTATTCCTAATAACACCATTGTAACAGTGTTTTCTGCAAAATAAATTATTTGATTTGATTTGAATAAACCGAAGTTGAATTAATTAGCGTTAACACCCCGACTCAGTGCAATCCGACTCGGATAGGTTAGGTTAGGTTAGGATTCTCTTTTGAACCTTAACCCAAAAATAGGACCCTGCGAAGCAGGGCTCCGTCAACTTAGACCACATTCGTCACACTAGTTTAATAAACTGAAGTTGTTCAACTTCAGTTTATTATATATTTTCTTCTTAGATTATTGAAAATGAAAATTATACCAAATACATTTATGGATTTAAATTATTATGACACTTGATCGATTATGGCCAATGGAATTAGTGAAAGTCATTTTATGTCATTTCACGATTATGACAACTGAAGCGTTATTTCTAATGAAATTATGGCAAATACCAGTATGGCATATGGAATTACAGCATTTTAAATTATGGCAAACATTAGTAAACCAGTTTGAACACGAGACACTCTGTCTTAAAGTCTGCTGATATTTCCAATGGCCTCATCATCAGCCCTGTATATAAACTGCCCCAACGCTGGGCACGGGCCTCTTTTCACTATGAGATAGTAAGCCCATAATCAACCACGCTGGCCACGCACGGGTTGGCAGACTTTACATGTCTTTCGACAACATTATGGAGAACTCTCAGACATGCAAGTTTCTTCACGATGTTTTCGCCGTTTAACAAGCGATAATTAACAATTTCATGCGCACATAACTTCGAAAAGTCATTGGTGCGCGCCATGAATTGGAACCCGAAGCCCCTTTGTGTAGCCGTCCGTTGGTCACTGGCCTACCACCTTACAATTACAAATCAAAACAGTAAGTTAGTAGTTAGTAAAACTGTGCGTAGGTACCGTAATAAAAATAAATTTAAGGCACGCTAAAGGCGATATCGTTGAGAAACAATAGCCTTGTATTTTGTTTAATTGATTTTCTGTCCTGGTAATTCCAGGCACTCGTCGATAGAAAGGATTCGACTCAGATACGCTTTGAAAGATCTAATTGTGTCGGGGACTTTTGAAAAAAAATGTAAGTAACATTGTTAGGAAGTCTCGTTAGAAGCGTTTTGTTTTCCAGTCTTTTGTGATTTATATATTTAGTTAATTGTGACGGATTAATTGTGAATGGGATTTATTTGAAGCGGACGTAGTGGAGGAATTGAAAGCAAAAAGAACAGAAATCGAAAAATGCGAAATAGTGATGCTAAGGGTACTAGAAAAAAGATACGGAATAATTTTCAAACAATTTTGGAGAACGAAGATGCTTTATTTATGGCTATTACTTTATTGATGGCTATAAATTTTCTTTATTCAGTATAAAACTTCAACCAAAATCATCTCGATTTTCGTGTCATGATTGCCAACGGATTGACTTTGGAGGAGGTTAAGGACCGGGAATAACGGAGGAAATTTAGCAGAAAAGTGCCGTGGTATAGAGCGGGATTAATAATCGCCAGGCAGAAGAAGAATAAACTAAAAGATTTTTCCTTACGTTAACAAAGATGTCAATTATAAATTAACAAAGTATTAATTAATAAATTTGGGAATTTGAAAATGTATTTATTTATTTAACTTTATGCAGAAACAAGGTGTACAAGGTTAAACACGAATAAACTCTTATATTTACAAAGTGAATATATTTATTACGTATCGGTTGTACGTATACATAACTCAAAACTGAAATGAAAAAATGTGAGACCTCAGAGACCTTTTTAGTTACAAATGTAGAAAAGCTAAAATGTTTAAATTAGCTCTCTTATCTATAGTTTCATATATTGCGCGATCTCGTTAATGTTTTTTTTACTTACATTCAATAACAAACTTAATATATACTTCCAAAATGTAAGAGGCGTAAATACTAAAACTTGTGACTATTTAAATGTGATCAATTGTGACTATGATATTATATGTTTCACTAAGACCTGGCTGTCGTCTTCGATTTACGACAACGAAATATTTGACGACAGATATGTGGTATATCACCGTGACAGGGAAACTAGTGGCTTTCATCCTAAACGCACCGGAGGGGGAGCGTTGGTAGCGGTGTCCAAAGATCTCAAATCGTGACGTCTTCGTATGCTTGAAAGTGATTGTGAGGATATCTGGGTGTCTGTCAATATTTCTAATAATATGCAAGCTGACTCACTCTTGGTGTGCTGTGTCTATCTGCCCCCTCCTCTTAAAATGCATGTTTTAGATCACTACATTGAGAATATTAATAATGTGATGCAAAATCCCAGAAGAGTGATTATTATGGACTTTAATTTAAGCTGCATTACTTGGATACCACCTAATGATTCTTGTACTTCACAAACGGGTAACGCATACGGTAGTTCTCTTTCCTATTCTCTGCTGAATTGTATGGCCCTAAATAATTTAAAGCAATTTAACCACACCACTAATGTAAAAGGTAGAACTCTAGATCTAGTAATAAGTAATAGTGCCGTGGAAAATCTTAAGTCAGTTGATTCGCCACTCTCAATAATCGACACACTACACCACCTTTTATGTTTTCTCTGACTCAAACAGTAAGTACATATGTAAAATCTAATCCAATCGTTAAACAATTTTTTTTTAAAGCTGACTATGATGCTATTAATAAAATACTACATGACATTGACTGGGATGAAACATTTTCTACTTGTTCTGATATTGATAAGATGACTGACAGTTTCTACACCATTCTGAAAAACGTAACTATGTGCGCTGTAGCATGGTGCAGATGGTAGTTTCAGTAACGTTTCATTTCACTCTTGAAAGTTGCGCGATTAACAAATTATCACAAATTATGACTTAGTATTTCAGCAGTACCACATTCGTAATAAATTAAATCATTAATTACTGTAGTAAATTAAAATAGACCCATCAGAATGCTCTAGTCTACAAATAGAATCTAATGGAAAGAAAAATTAAGCAAAGTGTTATGCGTCTAACGTAACGCCATAGACGTATTTAGTGATGGGATGTACTGCTACGATGCATAGTCGATGTTCTTTAAAATAAAAAACGTATCTTGGGCGCAGTTCAATTATTATTGTAAAAAGTAGATATATATAGCTATATATATATATATATATATATATATATATATATATATATATATATATATATATATATATATATATATATATATATAAAAGGATTATTAAAAAGGAAATCTAATCAAAACTACCCTTTATGGTTTAGCCCTAATCTAAAACGTATGTTACACGAAAAACATAAATACCGAATGAAATTTAAAAAGTATAAGAATCCTCTTGACGAACTAACTTCGAACATGCTAAAAAAGGATGCATAAAGGAAAGCCGACTCTGCTATAATAAGTGTATATCGAGACTGGAGACGGCAATCAGGTTCAACCCCAAGTTATTTATGTCACATATAAAATCCAAAAAGAAAAAAATAATGGAACGTATCCTTCGCCTATGCATCTGGATAGTGAATCTGCTGTATTTGGTCCTGATATCTGTAATCTCTTCGCCCAACATTTTTCTTCCGTATATATAACTAAACAGGCTATGACCTCGTCTATATTCTCTATACCTAAAAATGAAAACAGCACACACAATCTATGCAGCTTTACAATACCAATCAACAATGTATGTAAAGCATTAAAAAGACTCGACCTATATAAAGGTGGTGGCTCGGATGGTATACCATCAATATTCGTAAAAAAGTATGATGTTTAACTTTTAAATTTAGCTAAACCTCTTACTCTTATTTTCAATAAATCTATACGCTCTGGATGCTATCCGCTAATCTGGAAAACAGCGCTGGTCGTTCCAATACCAAAAACAGGACATTTAAATAATGTACAAAACTACTGCCCAATTTCGATCCTACCTACATTTGCCAAAGTGTTTGAATCACTTTTATGCCCTATCTTGTCAAGTCACGTAAACCAGTTAATAATTTCACAACAACATGGTTTTATTAAAGGCAGATCTACTATAACAAATTTAATGCTTTATCAGACCTATTTAACAGATGCTCTAGAGTCGCGTGTACCTGACGACTAGACGCCATATATACTGACTTTTCTAAAGCATTTGATATGGTGGATCATAAGCGCCTGTTGGCGAAACTGTTTGACATCGGAATCGTCGGGAGTTTGTTGGAGTGGTGTGCCTCGTATCTGAACAACCGTAGTTCATCAGTAGTTGTGAATGGTTACTCATTGCATCCATTCTTGACCAGTTCCGGTGTTCCTCAAGGTTCACATCTAGCTCCCATCCTGTTTAATATATTTGTAAATGATATATCACAGTGCTTTAGACATACTGGTTTTTTTCCTTTACGCCGATGACCTTAAAATAATTAAATCTATACGTTCAGCTTTGGATTCCCTTCTTCTCCAAGACGATCTAGATAGACTTCTTCAATGGTGCGACTCCAACGTTATGATACTCAATATAAAAAAATGCTACCACATACAGTTTAGTAGAAAAAAAAAGATTAATCGACTAGTTATACTATAAAAGGCATGGAGCTTAGACAGGTTAATGAAGTTAAGGACATAGGAGTAGTATTTGATAAGAATTTACAATTTAATACACATATCGAACGTATAACTACAAAAAGTTTTAAAACTTAGAAACTGTAAAGAATTTCGAGACCCTGTCACAAAAATCTTGCTATTTAATACGCTAGTACGAAGTGGTACGGAATACTGCAGCTGTATATGGAATCCGCAGTATGATATTTATAAAAAAGACATCGAAAAAATACAAAAACGTTTCCTTTGGCATCTGAGCTTCAGTGAAAACGTTGCCAAGAAACTGCCGAGGTATACGGACCGGCTAAAACATTTTAACATAACCTCTTTGTGTAAGAGAAGAGATATCTTAGACCTTACATTCCTTTACAAACTATTTAGAGGAGATGTGGACTGCCCTGAACTGTTGGCTACATTGAACATAAATGCACCTCCTAGAAATCCTCGTATTAGCCGATACAATATGTTCCACATAAGTTCATGCAAAACCAATATGGCTAAATTTGCCCCCCTTAACAGGATACCTGCTCGCTACAACTCGATTGCTAAGTTATGCCCGATTGATTTAATGTCTGACAAACGGGATCAATTTAAGAAACACATTATAAACTGTCTTACTGAGTCATAGATAACATAAGAAACGAAGATTATTTTATCATTAAATATTTATATCTGTATTAATTTTATATTTATATATTTGCATTTTTTTTTTGTAAAATGATGACATTTACATTTTTAACACTTTCTTATGAAACAATTTATGAATAGTTTTTTCTTTTTTTAATAACAGAACTGACATAGACTGTCCGTAACTGAATTGAATTTATTGTAATTTAATCTAATTTTTAGTTTAATTTTAATTAATTTATTTATAACATTGTATTTATATAACTGATTGCAAGAAATTTTGTTAATTAATATTGTCATTATTTGTTAATCACTGCATTTTGTGGTTGTCTGTAAGTGTTACCGCACTAAAAATGTCTGTTTGCCTTTTTTATTTGACTGTATTAGTGTATTTAATGTAGAAAATCCTAAAACTAATAAATAAATAAATAAATAAAATACGCTACTGAATGTTTCTGACAGCTAAACCCCACGAAGTTACTTTATATTATGTCTAGGTCAAAATCGTATGAGTTAATTTTGACCCAATTGTAGATGCAAAGCGTAATGGCGTGCGAAATTCTGGTTCAGAGGTATTAATATATAACCAAAAATTATGTATGAAGCGACAGTTACATAAAACCAATGGTGAAAACACAAACGATACATCACTACGAATATCCTGTCCTGCGCAAGTGTGTTTTGACGGTCCAACCCAGCGACTAACTTGCAATTTAAATTGGACCATTGAACATTAAATAGTAAATATGTCGTATTGAAACGTTAATATAAAATGCCAACAGCAGGTTGTCAACGTGCTTGCTCGTACCGATCTTTGACATAGCGCCTTGACGCAGCTGCGTTGTTACGTTGCCGGTACAGTATTCCATGATTTTGTAAGTCTTATTAAAAGATAGAAGACAGCAACAATCGTACAACTCCGCTAGGCGGGTCAGCGCCCATTTGTCTAGAATTTGGCTAGAAGGAGCTGGGATTAATTGCAGCAGATTTGTGGAAGCGTGACTCTATTCATCAGCCCTTGTCAGCCACAACAAATCTCAGACACAAATGTACTGTGTTGCACAGTGAGTAAAGTATTGAGTAGGTACATGAAAATTTTACCTTATATCGCCTGGTGATGTTCTTGAAGTGGACCTATAGATTAACTTATAATTTTGGCCAAAATAACAAGAGAATCGAATAGATACCAGTATACAATTCGGCGAAGTCCTTCTCCAGACCACGATGCACGTTTGCGGTTCACAAAACTTTTCACAAATGTTCAATATGTCATCAATTTACAACAAACTTTGCCGGAAGTCAAAAGCGGCAATTACGTATTTGCAAGTTAATTTAATTCGCGTTAATTCAAAGGGCGATCAATTTATTAATTAGGTACAAGGCACGCGAGAGTGCAAACGGCGTGTTAATTTTTCAATGCGCCAACGGAAGTGACAGTTCAGTGTGACCATTGTCAGAAATTTTCAATAGACTAAACAAAATGTTACTCAATCGATCTAATCGATTTGACTTATAATAAAAACTAATTCTATTTCAAACATCCACCCGCCCCGGACCGGCCTACCGGTCCGCTAATCGGTTGGTAGACGTGACAATGTTGCAACCGCTCTCCTCAGAATCGAACCGTCCACCAAGACCTCAGCAAATCGGGGAACTCCATCAGCCCCAGTTACCAAACGAAGGATGCGCCCCCTGCGCCATCTGAGTGGCGGAAGGTTAGCCTCCTTTATCAAAACGAGGTCACCAATCTTGGGTGGATCGGTCTTGTCGGTCCACTTAACGCGTTGCTGGAGTATGTGCAAATATTCCAAATTCCAGCGTTTCAAAAGCTCTGAGTAATCTGGCGTACCAATTCAAAACGCGAGAGACGACCAGGTTTCGTATCAATATAGGGGTACTCAGGCAAGGCGACAAGTGGGCGACCAATCAAAAAATGGCCCGGCGTAAGGGCCTCCAAATCAATCGGATCTGAGGAGATCGGGCACAATGGCCGAGAGTTCAAAACGGCCTCAATCTTACAAAACACAGTTGCGAGTTCCTCAAATGTAAGGACAGACTCACCGATTGTCCTGCGCAAGTGTGTTTTGGCCGATTTTACGGCGGCCTCAAATATACCACCCCAGTGTGGACAATTTGGTGGGGAAAACAACCAATTTATCCCACGTCGGGCAAGCCTATCACCTATATCAGCCTTGTTGGTTTCAAAGAAATTAACAACGTCATTAAAATAATTATAGGTGCCCTTGAAGTTAGTGCCGCAGTCAGAACGGATCAAGGAAGGCAGCCCTCTGCGGGATACAAATCTGTCAAATGTGGCTACAAGCGCCTCGGTCGTAAGCGAGGAGACCAGTTCCAAATGAACGGCCTTTGTGGAGAGGCAAACAAAAACACACAAGTAGGCCTTAACAGTCTTGCTGTTTCGAAGTGTCGATGTTTTCACCAAAAAGGGACCAGCGAAGGCCGTGCCAACACCGTCAAACGTTCTGTTTTCAGTAACGCGATCTGCCGGTAAGTCTCCCATCAAGGGCTGCATGGTAGAAGCCTTGAGCTTATAGCAAGGGATGCAGCGAAAGACTACACTCCGAATAATTCTTCGGGCAGACAAGATCCAAAATTCGCGTTCCAAAATGGCCAACAAGGCATAACAACCAGCATGCGAATTTTTAAGGTGACGGTCAGTTACCAACAAGCGTACCAAATGACCATCCTTAGGTAACAAACGGGGGTGACGTGCTCCGTAAGGGAGGTTGGCGTTCTTGAGACGCCCTCCAACGCGCAAGAGACCCGTATCGTCCAAAAAGGGGTTCAATTTAAAGATAGCTCCCGACAATTTCGATCTCCCTGATTTAAGGATAGCAATCTCCTTTTCAAAATGCGCCAATTGCACAGAACGAACCCAAAAGGTGAGGGACTCCTGTCGTTCCTGTGGTGAGATAAACGGTGTCAGTCGTTTCTGTTGTGGGTGCCTAAAATTAAAAACAATACGCTTTATCCAAGCAGTAACACCTAACAACTTGTCAAGGGAGCTGTAGCGATTCAACAAGAAATCGGGGTCGAAGGCGCATTCTACCTTCTCAAGAGCGAGTGTTCGTAGACCCGGCAAATTAGAAGTATTCAAAACTGGCGTTCAAGGCCAATCAATTTCTGGTCGACTCAACCATTCCGGACCCCACCACAGCGAATGACCTATCAAACTAGGTGTCAAGCATCCGCGCGAGGCACAATCAGTGGGGTTGAGCTCACCTGGCACGTGTCTCCAAACAAGTTTGACTTCGGATTTCTGGATTTGGGAAACGCGATTAGCGACAAATACCTCCAAGGTGTGGACAGACGCCTTCAACCAACAAAGTACAATTTGGCTGTCTGTCCAGGCGTAGGTCCCACTAATACAAATGCTTTTACCCAAAGTACTAGACACGTGGTTCAATAAGCGTACAAGTAGTGCTGCTCCCGAGAGCTCCAATTTCGGAATGGTCAAAGATGTCCGAAGGGGTGCTACCTTGCTCTTCGCCATGATCAGGGAGACTCTCACCAGACCTGAGGCACTGAATGTGCGCAAGTACACTACGGCCGCGTGACCACGTTCCGAGGCGTCACAAAACCCGTGAAGGGTGGCCTTGTACTTCCCGGGAAGAAGAATGGGACGAGGCAAGGAGATCTCGTTGACGGCAGGAAGTGAAGATACAAAGGAGGTCCATTCCTCAACAAGAGTGCCGTGCAGAGGTTCGTCCCAGGTCAATCCTGCTGTCCAAAGCTTCTGCAAGAAGCATTTTGCCCAAAATATAATTGGACAGATCCAACCATTCGGATCAAAGGTTCTGGCGACAGTAGACAATACGAGACGTTTAGTCCAAGAACACGGCAATTTCAAGTCTACGTTATATGTAAAGATGTCTTGGACTGGTCTGTACTGAACGCCGAGAACAGCCATCATGGCGGGGTTGTCAACAATCTCAAATAGATGTGGATCTTGCTGATGATCTTCTGGCAAGCCTTCCAAAAGCGCTGGTGAGTTGGAAATCCATTTGCGCAACTCATAACCAGCGGAGGCCAAAATACCTATCAATTCGTCCCGCAGGAGGATCGCCTCGTCCACTGTGGAGGCGCCCGAGCAAATGTCATCGACGTAAATATCGTCTTTCAAGATGGCGGAGGCTCTTGGAAAACGTAAGCCTTCGCGGTCTGCGAGCTCCCAAAGAGAACGTATTGCCAAGTAGGGGCTTGACCTTAACACGTACGTATTAGTATTGAGCTCGTAGACGACCATGGGATCGCGAGGAGACTCTCTCCAAAGGATCAGCTGGAAGCGACGGTCATCAGGGTGGATAATAGTCTGCCTGAACATCATTTTTATGTCGGCCACAAAGACAACCTGATGTCGTCGGAAGCTGGTGATGACGTCACAAAGGTCCTTGACCAACTTGGGACCAGAATGCAAGCACTGGTTCAAGGATACGCCAGTAGAAGTCTGCGCAGAACCATCAAACACTGTGCGCAGCTTACCAGTTGATGGCTTCAATACCGCATGATGCGGGATAAAGTAGTGCTCCACCGAACGCCAATCCAAATTTAACACCGACATGTGTCCCAATTGTTCATATTCTCTCATGAACTCAATGTACTTCTGTCTGAGCTCCGGATCACGACCCATGCGACGCTCCATAGCCAACAATCTCTTTTCGGCTAAAGGTCGTGACTCACCAAGCGGAGGCCGAACAGATAGGAAGGGTAGCCTCGTAATGATCCGACCAGAACGGAGTCGACCAGTGTTGTTCTGGAAGAACAGCTTGAGGAGGCTCCTCTACCTCCCAAAACCTCTGAACTGCATCAGAGAGAGCAGAGCCTACAGCCAACAAATTATCAAGTTCGGGTGGAGGGGGGTCCCTAGGTACAGGTCCCATCAAAGCAAATCCAAATATGGTCGGGATGGCAGTCAAACCATTTGGCACCAAGACCCTTTTCCCACCAATCAAAATTCCACCGAGGACATCAGAGCCAATCAACAAGTCGATTTGTCCCGGTGTGTCAAATTTGGGGTCTGCCAGTTCCAATCCCGATGTCAAATTCACCACAGCAGCAGGTAGTTGCTTCTGTGGATGCATACCCAAAATATTCTTCAACACAATAGCCGAGGTTTTAATCCTCGGGTGTGAAGATTCAACAGGGCCAAACAAAACCTTAACTTGCCCTTCAACATTAGAGGCTACATCACCTATGCCCCGTATACAATTTGGAAATAAACCCATATTTAATTTAACCTGCCCTACTAAACAAGTGGAAACAATGCAACCCTGTGAACCTGTGTCCAATATAGCACGGACAACAACAGAGGTCCCCGTGGGTCCCCAGACCCTAACAGCAACCGTTGGTAGGATAACGGTCTCAATGGGGGAGGTTGGAGTTATAGGGCAGGGGTCAATGACCTATTGTTGCCTGGGCGGCGACCGTTGGCCAGGACCAGGCAAGTCAAAACGAGGGTGCGGCTTGAAGTCCTCAAAGGCGCGATGACTCGATCCGCGCGCCATCTGTGGGGGGTCATAATGACGCACCCGCCCAAAACGAGGTGGGCGCGAGTCAAGGCGGGGACGCTCCGCCAAAGGAGGGGAATACCTGGGGCAGCAGTCATGGTGCTGGTGACGCTGAACAGCACATTCAGGTGCGCGAGAGAGAGGAGGCGTGCGCACGCTACGGTTCTCCAAGCGGGGCGAGTGGCGATCAATTGAGCGAGGCGACTCTCGGCTACGCGCCGGCGAGCCTCGGCTGCCACCTTCAAAACACCCGCCCGTGCGTGGCGTCGGCTGGTTGGACAAGCAGCCAACCTCTCTGGCATTCATACAGTGAATGTCCAAATGCTGTCCTCCACAGTGAGGACAGGGGCGAGAGTTTGGGCAGTCTCGCTGGTAGTGGGACCCCAAGCAAGAGAAGCAAAGGCGGCGGGCATTTGCGATGCGCCTACGAGAGGCGACATGAAGGTCCAAAAATGCCCTGCAACTGGCCGTTCTGTGCCCCGTGACCTTGCAGTAAGAGCACTCCACTGGGCTCTGCGTGACTGCAAAACGAGGAGGGCGCCGGTCAACACTGGCTCGGGTGTGAACGCGAGCCTGCTCCTTGACCTTGGGCGGCTGCGTCTTAGCCGGCGTATCACCACCGGAGTTGCCCAAGACCCGGCACTCATACTCCAGGAACCTCTCCAGGTCAGCAAAGGGGGGCAGATGGGTCGCGCTATCCCCACCAAAGCGCTATTCAAAATGCGACCTCAGGTCGGCAGGCCGCTTCTTCAGCACAATGTGCACCAATAGATAGGACCATTGGTCCACGGGCAGGTCAAGGTACTTAAGTGCGTTGATGGCCACCAAAAGCGGGTTCAAAAGTTGGGTGCGCAACCCAGAGACCCGGGTGAACGTCGGCAATCCCAAAATCTGCTCGATGTGCGTGTCGACGAGGCCACGCTTATTATGGTACCTACGGGTGATTAGGTCCCGAGCCGTCTGGTACGCCTCGTCAGACACGGGCAGATGCTGGATGAGGCCCTTAGCCTCCCCATCCAGAACCGACATTAAATATGCCAATTTTTGTGCTGGCCGAAGGTCAGCCCTGTCATTGACTAGGCTGTCGAACAAATTAATGAAGCCCAGGTAGCTTCCTAGGCAGCCATCAAAATGGGGGAGGTCCAAAGTTGGGAGCCTACTCACCAGCCCCGGTGCTGACCTAGGAAGCTCCTGCTTCAGGCCGGGTTGCCCTTCCCTATCGGCAACTAGTTGTCTCGCACTATTGGAGACAGCATCATACAGGTCTAAGACCTGGGCATAGTCTTCACTGACCTTATTTCGCTGGTCAGCAGTGAAATCAGTGACTGACACTTCAAGACAGCAAGCGCTGAAAGTGCGGAACTGCTGTTCCACACTTGCCAGGCGATCATCGATCCGCTCGTACCTTTGAAGTAAGGCCTGCTGGTGATTAGGCCGCTTCACTAAAGCACTGACCGAGGCAAACCAGCGCAAATCTGATGCAATAGCACCAGCAGCCGCACGCAAGTCCTTGATAGCTGACATAATCAAACTTCAAAAGAGCCTGGACAAGCGTTAAATAAAATTAACAATCAAAACTTAATTTTTCTTAATTCTTTGAAACCAACAAAGTATTAGCCTGTTTACTGCAAGTGCAGGCAAGTGACAGGTATTTACTGCAAGTGCAGGCAAGTGACAGGTATTTACTGCCCAGCAAGATTAAAAGTTTCAGTATATTGAAACAAACACAAAAGTTATCAAAAGTTATAACTTATAACAAATTAATAAAGTTGAAACTTCAACTTAATTAATTATTTGCAACAGACAGACTAACTGTGTTATTTATGATATATACAACTGTAAGTACACACAGAATATGTGTTACCTAACAATATTATCCGTATATTACAACAAAACAAGGGTTTAACAAGTTGATTTATCAATGTGACCCGCCCATCTATGCAAGGTCAAATTTGATTATTACAATGTTTATGAATATATGCAATAAACTAAATTTACTAAATTTATTGATACATACAGCTATTATGTATCCAAACAAACTGACTTATTAATGCAACAACAAATTTAAGTTAGATTTTTCAACAATACAAATCAACAATTACTGATTGAGGTTATGTGTGACAATGTGTTTCAAATTATCTAGATCAACTTATACAATTAAATATTATGTATTTTAGACAATAACTGACCTGACAAACACTACAATACTGTCTACAAGGTGATAAGGTACAAGCTTATACCAATCTGAGGTTTGTACTCAGTAATGCAACAGCGGCTAAATTTCAACTACAGCTCTGCACCAAAATTTATGTCTGGAATTTGGCTAGAAGGAGCTGGGATTAATTGCAGCAGATTTGTGGAAGCGTGACTCTATTCATCAGCCCTTGTCAGCCACAACAAATCTCAGACACAAATGTACTGTGTTGCACAGTGAGTAAAGTATTGAGTAGGTACATGAAAATTTTACCTTATATCTCCTGGTGATGTTCTTGAAGTGGACCTATAGATTAACTTATAATTTTGGCCAAAATAACAAGAGAATCGAATAGATACCAGTATACAATTCGGCGAAGTCCTTCTCCAGACCACGATGCACGTTTGCGGTTCACAAAACTTTTCACAAATGTTCAATATGTCATCAATTTACAACAAACTTTGCCGGAAGTCAAAAGCGGCAATTACGTATTTGCAAGTTAATTCAATTCGCGTTAATTCAAAGGGCAATCAATTTATTAATTAGGTACAAGGCACGCGAGAGTGCAAACGGCGTGTTAATTTTTCAAGGCGCCAACGGAAGTGACAGTTCAGTGTGACCATTGTCAGAAATTTTCAATAGACTAAACAAAATGTTACTCAATCGATCTAATCGATTTGACTTATAATAAAAACTAATTCTATTTCAAACACCATTCGTCCCCTAAAATTCGTCCCCCAGCATAAAAGTTGTGGATTCGGCCCCTATATAGGTGCCCATTGGTCCCCTGGTAGGGGACCAATTAATATTTTAATAAAAAATATTATTTTTAAGGTACCCATTCGTCCCCTCTAATATACAGGGTGGCGCTACCATAGGGGCACTTTTTAAACAGAGGCATAGCGTACAACATTCTGAAGCCTTGTACCAAAAATCAATTAAATCGGTGCAGTAGTTTAGCCACAATATCGATTTTAAGTTCCGCAATTTTTGCACATGCTTTGAATTCCACACAGCTGATACAAAACGGTCAACAACCCTACATTGCGCGCCGCGACTCACTACGATGCGGGCGCCGACTCGACGCCGCGCGAGGATTCCCGCATATCTTCGAGGACGCGCGAATGTTTTTTTTCAGGTTCAAGCATTTATGCACTTTATTGTAAAAAAATATAGTTTATTTTCAAGTGCGTTAATAAAATCCTCTCCGCTGCGCTCCGTTTTATCTGCGTTGAGCCTAACTTCGGATGACGTCGAGGCGTCGCGTCGGAGCGAGTCGGGGTGTGCAATGTAGGGTCGTTGACCGTTTTGTATCAGCTTTGTGGAATTCAAAGCTTGCGCAAAAATTGCGGAACTTAAAATCGATATTGTGGCTAAACTACTGTACCGATTTAATTGATTTTTGGTACAAGGCTTCAGAATGTTGTACGCTATGCCTCTGTTCAAAAAGTGCCCCTATGGTAGCGCCACCCTGTATATACAATATAAGTTAAAGATTCGGCACCTATTCAGGTGCCTATTGGTCCCCTGAGATAAAATTAGCTATATTTTACATAATAAAAATAAAGGTTAACATAGTACACTTGAGAACAGTTTATTAACGGAATTAATTTACTAAATGAAAAAAGAGCTATGATGAATGATAATCCTTCATGATAATAATATAACCTGTCGATAGGCTTACGATGTAATATTGTCTCTCTACGAATGGCTTGCTAAAAAAACGGGTTACAAAATAGATAAGGTGTTTTGTTTGTATGTTATGGCTGCCTCGGTGACATATTGGTTCTTGAAAGTGACTGCGAATACGAGACTGTTCAATGTTTCTTTGGTCTTTTATTAAATGAAGTTCGCCTAACGAAATAAACAATACTGTTAATATTATAATAATAATATTTTTAACATAATTGAATCGAATTATCTCATTTGAAGCCTGGAATATGATTAGTATTATTATTGATGGTAATTCACTTTATGGTGGAATACTACAGTCATATTTTGACTTAAAAGTCAAAACTAAATTATTTACTCCTAAATATGTATAGCAATTTTTTATCCGCAATTATAATTTTATCATATTATTGGATGTTATTATGTTCTTGTATTCTAAGTGTTTCATTTTTAGTTTCGTTTTTAGCTCAATGTGGAGTCGTTGTCACCTTTTTATGATACAAAAATAATGAACGTTCTAACGTTAATTCTGCTTTGCTCCAAAACTTGCGTTAAAATTGGTAAGTAGTCTCCAGATGTGCGCGGGTTGTGGCATGCCGAAGCGGGAGGGGTAATCTAAGCCAGAGTATCAGCGCGCGAGCAAATAACACATGTCTATGAAGACATGTATGTTTATTAAATTTATAATAAACAAATTATAGTTAAAGTAGCATATTATGTCGAGGAATGTTATTATTTGGTAAGTTTTTCTTACAGAATAATGGCTGATGAACCACAGTGCAGTAGTGGTTTGACAGGAATTGAGTATATATCCTCTGAAAAAGGTAGACCAATTTATTGAGAGGTGGGTATCACTTATATATGAAGAAAAAATACAAAAATGGCTCATTTTATTGGAAATGCACTCAAAGAAATACTTGCCATGGAAGTATCACAATTCAAGAAAACCGAATCTTAAAATAAACACCTCACTTATGTACACCAGATACAACAAAAAATGAACTCAAGAAAGCACTTAATTCATGCAAGAATAGAGCAGCCAGAGGAAACGAGTCACTACTCAATATATTTGACGAGGAAATGAGGGAATTTAAAGACAAAGGACTAGACTTTGTACAAAATATTCCCGACTTCCAAAACCTTAAACATGGACTCTAAAGCGCAAGAAGAAAATCAAATGATGCCAATCGGCTGATTTTTAAAAAAACAGAGGAAGTAGTTGTACCTAAAAAAATGAAGACTTTTTAAAATGTGATTATCAAGATGGTTCAAACCGAATTTTAATATTAATATTTTCTGTGGTAAATGAGGTGACAATGTCAAGTTTCTCCGATTTCTTTTTTGGAACCTTTAAATTTGTAATTCATCCATTTGTTCAGCTATTTAGTATTCACGCTGATATTGGAAGTTCTACCACCAGTACAAATGTTGTACCGTTAGTATTTGCGCTGCTTTTAAATAAAAAGCAAGCTACTTACAAAATTCTATTTCATATGCTTAAGGCCCGTTTTCCAATTGGTGTCCACGTCAGTTTACCATGGATTTTGAGATGGCAATACAAAACACGGCACAAAAAGTTTTCCCAAATACGCTAATTTCTGGATGTTATTTCCATTTTTTGAAATCCCTGTGGAAGAAAGCAAAACACTTGAAACTCAAATCTAGACTACATCAGCGACACATTGCCCTTTGCGCCTTACTAGCTTTTATACCAGAACAATATATAGATGACGGTTGGCTTTATATCATGGAGGACTGCCCTCAAAATAATCTAATTTCAGCTCTTAATGATTATTTGTCGCGAACTGGCTCGATAATAAAACTAAAGCCAGAAATTGGAATGTATATGGACATCGTCATCGGACGACTAACCTTGTAGAAAGTTGGCATTCCAAAATTAATCGTAAAATTAATGGTAGAAATAAACCAAATATTTTGCAATGTTTAGACACTCTACATAAAGAAGCGAATTTATCAAAAAATAAAATAGATCAGGTGCAAAGGGGTGTCCAAACAAATAATCGGACTCCTGAATCGATTGAAAATGAGGCGAGAATAAATCGCATAATTTGCCAGTTTTTTGAAAATCAGATTGCACTAGGCCACTGCATGGAAAAGCTATGCATATATTCTTAATTTAAAGTGAAAAAACAAATATTAGATTAGTTTTATACTAAAATAATGTTGATTTGTTTAATCTTCAATAATTATTGTGATTTTAGTCATTTTTTGTTATTGTATTTTGTTATGTTGATTTATCTAGTCTTCAATAATTACTGTGATTTTAGTATTTTTTTTGTACTGTTATAATTTTTTAGATTTAAGTTATTATGATTTTGCATGTATGTAGTTGGTAAATATACAAAAAAATAAGAAGTGATTATTTACTGTTGATATTTATGTGTTCTATTTTTTTGCATATTTTATATTTAATGTTGATTTATATGATGGTCAATCAAGGCTGATTTTTGTAAAAAAGTTGTATTTTGTTAGTTTCTAGGACATTGTGATTTTGTATGTGTATTTGTAGTTAGTCAAAATGTTGCTTTTACATAGTTGATAAAGACTGATTTTACTTTTTATATTTCTTTTATACAAAGTTGTTGAGATATTGCATTATTTTGTAGTTCTCTTTGACTGTACAAAGTACTAACAATTAATTGTTATTTATTTGTACACTGGATGTAAATTAATCTAAAATTCAGTTATTACTGTTATTTTATTTAAATAGTTACGTAGTTTTATTTTACTGCATAAAGATATTATAGTTATCATATATTTTGCTAAATATTTACAAATGTACAAGAAACCAAAAGTTGATTAATTATTTTGAAGACTGACTTAACGCCTAGAGCCTAGAGCCATTTTATTAAATTTAATCTTATTTGAATTAAACATGATATCTACCGAATTACTTTAGTTTTTATTTAACCCTTTTCTGCGCGGCTGTACCAGGACTACCAAGCTGCAGTATACCTACACATATACATGTACTTATATTAGAAGAATGAATAAAAGTAAATATTCTTCAGGGGACGAATGGGCCCCTCAAAAGTTCCAGGGGACGAGTGGGCACAGGGTGCGAATCTTAGGGGACGAATGGGCTCTGACCCCGCTAGGCTACCACTGAACCTATTCAGAGGATTCTACGTTCTATTAGAAGAAACCTCACACATTTCTCAACTGATAATAATATTATACTAATTGTTTGATGCATATTTATTCGTACAAACGTTTTCTCTTTATCTTCAAAGACAAGACATAGACGACACTTATCTTTTTGGGAAAACCCGTAGTTTTAGGCTTCCTAAAAAGCGATTTATACGCAAAAGAGTACCAATATTTTGCTGAGGTAGGAATGCGGGTATTAGTCCGCTAATACCGTGTGACAAATTGGGATGCTTTCAATTTTTTATATTGGTATAGGTTTATATAGACTTTATTCGCTGACATTAGAATACAATTACAACAGCAGTATCGCAATTATTATTCATAAATGAATCAGCGTCTATAAGTATGGCAAATATAGAAATATATAAATTTTATTTATATATATATATATATATATATATATATATATATATATATATATATATATATATATATATTTAATTGCTTTACTTTTTTGTAATAACCCTGCGTTTAAGACATTTTCAACCGACATGGTAAAGGAGAAATTTCTCAATTCTCAGATATTTTAAATGGTTGTTTTTACGGCGTGTTTATGCTTTATATGAATGCACGATTAGTTTTTGAGTTATCCTTTATCCATAATATTGAATTTGTTATTAAAATCGTATTCAAGGTCGCAAAACAACCGATCTGACAAAAATCTATATAATTGTTTTTATGATCTTTAAACATGAAACGACTGACCCCATCAGCAGTCTCTTATCCGTGGCCGCATAACAACTGTTTACTTACTCGTCCAAAAACTCTACAGAAACTACCTACTAACTAAGCAAAAATCTAGCAAATTTATTAGCCGCTGCCGACTTGTATGTAACTTACAAACTACATACATAACGACTATTGGTTCTTAAATTTGCAAAGTAGCGAAGTAAAGGGGACCGACTTGGAACTTTCGACAACTTCAGTATCATTATATCTTGCAACGAGATCCTATGAGTTACGCCTTTGATACTGCTATCTTACGTTTTGTTATTAAATGTTTGAAAAGTCACGGAATATTTAATAAAGTCGTCATATAAAATGGCTTATATTACAAAGGTAGTGCACATTAAGGACACGTTGCGTTTCCACGTCTAAATAGCTGCACAGATATGATTAATTTCAGCATTTGAAAAGATCCAACGAGATCTAAATAGGTTACTTTTGGTTGCGAAACTAAGATAGATGATACCCTTGAAATGGGGCTTTCCGGTAATAAAAGTTAGTACAGGAAATATTTCATATAAAAATTAAAGATACACATAATTATCAGTTTTTGTGCTTATATTATTGATTTAAAGTAACTTTTCATCGTTATTGGTTTTTTATACAAACAGGACTTTGTAATACCTGCAGGTATTTCACTTAGGTATGCCGTTTTTTGTATCGATCAGTTCGACAACTATCCATATGGCCTTCTGTCGACGTATTGTCACTATAATATACACCTTCATTATTTGCCAGTTCTTGTGCGCTTGATTGCATCTTACATATAAACAGCTGTAGTTGTGTACACGAAGCGCAGTGTCATATACGTAGTCGTGGCAGTCAAGCGTCATGTGGTGAGAACATGTAATTACTCAAGCGTATTGCATGACGAGTTTACGTTTAGATGATGATGATTTGTTATACAGGCGTTGGCCTGGAAGGCTAAGAAATAATATAATATACGAAAGGTGTAGCGGGAGTGTAACTGGTACTGGGTAGTCTGGACAATGTGTGATTAATGTACCAATGGCTATAGTGTCCTGTTTTCGGAACATCTGCCTGTTTACTGCGCCTTATCCAGTCTTCGTACATCGAAGACTGGATAAGGCGCAGAAAACAGCTTTCTTTGGCATTGTAAATAGAGCATAGCTTAAGCCAACATTTCTGCTTACGAGTATATTTAAGCCTTTTGCTCGACTGCCAACAAGAGAAATAAAACGATTGTTTGACTCGCTAGGATAGTGTACATTACCGGGAAAATAATCTCTTGCAAAATTTGAAAAATAGAGTAGGTATCCAACCTATTTAGGTCCTTTGGAGCACTGAGATGGTCATTATCTCACAACAAGCACTGTACTTTGTAGTTGATCCATCTTTATGAAAAGGAGATATATATAGATAGGTCAGTGGATATTGGAATGTTATACAAGAAAATTGCAAGTGAAACAAATTTATCTAAGCGTGTATTATCTGTGAAATCCAAATAAAAATGCTCCAGGTTTTTACAAAACAATGTCTAAGAAAATGCTCGAATTTTCGGATTCTACATTTGGGTGTCATTTCTTTGCACTGAATATAATATTATATTTTACACTAATACAGCATTTTTTATTTGGATTGTATTCATTTATTTCTGTTAAGTAGAGAACTAATTATCAATATATTGTCAATAAAACTGTAAAATGGGGTTTTAGCATTAATTGATGAATGAAACTGTAATTATTTTGACTGTTTTACTAGAAAAAATAATTTATGTAATTTCTTGTACTTGCAGGAATCATCTATATTATGAAGATGCAACAAGAAAATCCAGACGAAACATTGCTTCGAGATATCAAAGACGGATTTTAGTTTTCCACGTATTTTTAAACGTATATTATAATCATGACATATAATACATACATGTTTATCGCTAGAAGCTTTTAATATTGAGAAAAAGTGTTTATCTGTAGGCACGGATAGAGTAACAAATATTTTATAGTAATATCAGAAAAATCCATAGGTCTTAAAACACTTTATCATTATTTTAGTTTAATGGTCGCAGGTCGTTGGCCGAAACTTATAACTTCAGGTTTATAGTTTTTATAGTTGAAGGCTTTTAAACGTTTCAAATTTTAAAACTATCGGTACTTTCACTAGTAAGTTAATGGAGAAGGATTTTCTTATTTTCACAATAAGGAAGCAAGTATGGTCTGATCGTCCGTAACCTCAAGGAGATACTTATATTCTACGGCTGAGGCCAGTGCCAATTATTAAGAAGTACTAACTTATCGTAACGACTGAAAAGATTAAATTGTCGAATTTCGTAATAATTAAAGTGCGTGAAAAGTCAGTGGTCAGTGGTATTAATAAGTGGTTTGCGTGACAGTCTATCAGTTACAACACTAGGCTATCGCTTCTTGCTGCTAAAATACGCTCAAACTATTAAATCTGTATTCTGTGTGGCACTAGAACTTACATTCAATGTAGTGTTACACAGTGAGGTATCCATACAAAGTTTCTGGAGCATAAATTTGTAACATGGACCAAACCAACTCTGTTTACAAAATAACCCACACAGCAGGAACAGACCTGCTACAGTGTATGAAAACCACTTCAACGAACACTAACACGCATTTCCTAGAGAAATAACTCGTGTTCTAAGAAATAAATAAATCTGTCTACAATGTAATACATTCCACTACTGTGTTCTACCGCTGACACTACCAAAGCCCATCCGGCACAACTTTACTCATATTTCCTGTGTGCTAATACTAGTGATAGCAAATGATAGATATCACCTGATAGAGATTACTTACTATGAGTATAAAACGAACATTATAGTAGTTGATTTATAATGTGTAGCAATTTTATAAAAGTCCGATGAGACAAACAGGGAGCGTTGAGATCTGTACTCGGAGCAATAATTTGAGTGATTCACAGACGTTGTTCCGAGGCTATTGTTTCAATGTTTGTGAATTCCCGCGTGATATAGGTATTAATTTTAGTGCGATAATTGACAGAAAAGACAGGGGTCAGAAGGCGACACCGATGTAGAAATTGTAGCACAATAACAACTTGCAGTCGAGCAAATTACGGCCTGCGGTGATTAGTGATCTTGATTTGTCGACGCTTCAAAAAGTAATTGACTACTATTGCCCGATGCAAATATACGCATCATACGGACAATACAGGATTGTACTTAGGTACTGAAGTTAGTAGATAAGGAAGGATCGCTTTGTGATCTATCTGTCATGTAAGAAGAAAGGTTTTCTATGTATGCAAATGTAGCTAAACTACCTAGTATACACAAACAATAACGAATGCTTATGTATACTAGATAGGTAGTACTTATATTAGGTAGGCTCTATTGCATAAGCTACAAAGTGTTCTCCGTCTTGATATCTGCTCTTTCTTTTTCTTTTTCGTGTTAGTGTGTGGCCAACACTGGTGTCGGAGTTTTCAGACCGCCCGAAAGCCTCCGAAATGGCTTAACGATCCTCATCCTGAGACAAGAACTGGCACGACAGCCTTACGTGCCCCCGAAGCACGCTAGTGCTCAGATGTAAATACCACATGCGGTCACCCAACTTAGTGGCGACCTGTACAAGCGTTGCTTAACTTTGCCGATCTGCTACGAACGGCAAGCCAAGTCTCGCTATGAGAGCTACATCTACTCTGAAAATATGGAAATTCAGTTAGTTGTGTGTCAAAAACTAACAAAAGCACAAATTCCTTACAACCCAATGATAGATTTTTTAGTGGTTTAACTGTCTTTGAAAGACTTTTAAATCTTATTATATCGTAAGTTGTAACTATTAAATACTGTGAAAAAAGTTAACAACTATTATATAAAATTGTACGATGTCTTATCCCCTGCAGAATACATAACATCATAATAGCTCCACATCTTGCAACAGTGTTCAATGGTTGCGTCGCTTCTGGAATATTTCCTGATTTAATGAAATATAGTAAAGTTATACCTTTATTTAAATCTGGCGACACATCAGACCCTTCTAATTTTCGACCTATTTCTGTATTGCCAACGCTTAGTAAAATTTTTGAAAAATTAATACTTAGTCAATTGCTTAGTTATTTTAACAGACATAATCTTCTTCACAAGAAACAGTTCGGATTTACGAGGGGTCGTTCAACTACTGACGCAGGAGTAGAGTTACTCAAAAGTATATTTACAGCTTGGGAGAATTCGCAAGATGCTTTAGGAATTTTTTGCGACTTGTCCAAAGCCTTTGATTGTGTACATCATGATACTCTGGTCAGGAAATTATATCATTATGGCATTAGGAACAAAGCTCTTAATCTCCTGGTTTCTTATTTGGGCAACAGAATCCAGAAGGTTCAGATTAATGATAAGACATCGCCAGGTTCTGCCTTAAAAATGGGCGTCCCACAGGGTTCAATACTCGGACCATTTCTATTTTTGATCTATATCAACGATTTACCCTATTACGTAAAGAACAATCATGAGATTGTGTTGTTCGCGGATGACACCTCTTTAATTTTTAATATTAAAAGACAACAGAGTAATTTTGACGAAGTAAACAACGCACTCTCTAAAGTTGTTAATTGGTTTAATGTAAATAATTTATTACTCAATGATAAGAAAACTAAACTCTTAAAATTCTCCATGCCCAATGTTAAACAGATGGAAACCAATGTACAACTGAAGGACACCAGAATTGAGCCCGTCGGGACAACCTTATTTCTAGGTATTATGCTTGATTCCAAACTTCAATGGGGTCCACATATAGAAAGACTTTCGGGCAAACTTAGTTCTGCAGCGTATGCGGTTAAGACAATTAGACGTCTCACAGATATAGAAACAGCTAGAATGGTCTATTTCAGCTACTTTCATAGTATTATGTCATATGGGATTCTTCTCTGGGGGAATGCTGCAGACCTTGACACAATATTCGTTCTGCAGAAAAGAGCAATAAGGGGTATTTACAACCTCGGTCCTCGTGTTTCTCTAAGAGAAAAGTTCAGTGAGATAGGCATTCTAACTGTTGCTTCGCAATATATATACGAGAATCTGTTATATGTCCACAAGAACATTGACACATTTAGTAAAAAAAGTGATCTACACACTGTTAATACTAGACATAAGAATAATCTTATAGTTCATAGCACCCGCCTCCACAAAATAAGTAGCTGTTTTATGGGGCAGTGTATACGTTTTTATAACAAGCTCCCTCTTAATATAAGAAATTTATCTATAAATAAATTCAAAATTATTGTTAAAACTACACTGTGTTTAAAAGCATATTATAAAATTGCTGATTATATAGGCGATAAAAATGCTTGGGGTTGAGCTGCTCTAATTCAACACAAAAATATAAATGATGTACAAACTGAAAAATTTCAATTTGACTTTTCGTAAGCACTTTAAAAAAAGTTTACACGAAATAAATAATCATTTCATTTCATTTCATAATCATTTCATTTCATTTCATTTCAGTTGTAGCATAATAATCATAGCTTTTACTAAAATATTGTCATGTTAAATAAAAGTAATTCGAATAAAATCAAATTTATTTTTAGTAAAACACAGATTCTATAAAGAAGTCCGATATCTTAGTTCCCACCCGCAGTGCGTTGAATGTTCTACCCAGTTGGAAGCTTTCCACTTAAAACTTAAACCGAAGTTAAATGAATACTAAAAATAAAAAGTTGTACAGAAACTACTTAATCTGTGACAAGCCCCGAATAAGACGGATTATTAACGTTTAGCCTTTGTTCCTGACACTTATCTAGGTGCCAATGTGCTTGTAATCTACTTAAGATTTACTTTGAACTTCTATACATGTTTGAGAATTAGATTGTTTAGGGGATTTTGTCAATTATTATGGTTATTCAGTAGTCAGACGGAAAATTTAGAATGCCACATCGGTTAGTAAAGTGGATAATGGATTTAGTTTAGTAACCGGTTAGAGACAGACCCCTTACAAAATTTGAGATCTACATTATATTTTTTGTCTCAGTTTTGATTGATGTTGTAGAATTGGTAAGTTCACCGCGATACAGGAGATTTTTCAAAGTGTGGTCTAAAGAAAAACTAAAGGAAAAAAAGAACGTTTGGTGACTGAGCGCTCATAACGAGACTTGCCTGGTCATTCGTAGTTGATCAGCAAGGCTAATCGGAATCAACATATGTAGGTCATCATCCGGATGAGTGATCGTTTCTTATGTCATTTGTATTATACCTTGCTTTGGTGAGCACCGATAGCTGTCAGTTCATAAAATTCAATCATCATCAAGTTCAATCATCAATCGTTAGGCCATGCCGTAGGCCTGCCGGGACTCCGACACCAGAGTTGGCCTCTCACAATAAGAAGAAGTAAAAGTATTTTTGTACGCCTTTACCTTCAATATTTCTATGTCTAGCACTCTATATCATATTAACGTCATTGGCTTAAATACAGACGTAAAAATTTTCGAATAAATACGTAGCATTTTTTATAGCATTGACTGATACGTACCTATGCTAAGAGACACTGAGCAATAGCAAGAATAAACCAAAAATATATTAAAAATATATTCTTTTCTTATCACTTTATATAGCCAATATCCATATCCACACGTAATAGGTACCCTTAAATACAAAGTTAGCGCATTTTACGATTTAATTCCGTACATTTTACTCAAGTGTGTGCTTAAGCGGCTTACGGGCGGCGCAAGAGGTGTTTATAGTTTTATTACATTCAATGACGTATACACAACATGCTTGAATGAGAGTATTACATATAAGGGGTCTCTTATGATATGATTCATGGGTTGTTTTTAATAAATATAGTAGCTGAATGTGTAGCTTTGAAAGGAGATGATAGTCGTATGTATAATTGATTACTTTTTATGGTGTGTTTGGGATTCATTAAATAGAAAACTGTATCTGATAATACCACTTAGAATAAGTCTAGGACAAAACAAGCTAGATATAATAGTAAACTAACTTTTATCAAATTCTATTCGGTTGGGAGTAATAAACAATCAGTTGGCCAAAATGTTGCCACATAGAAGTTCTAGCAAAAACAAAAGCTCTAATCCCCGACGCACAGCACTGCCTTTTCGAGGCTGATCAAATTGACAATATTTGCTTGGCCCGTAACTTAGAGAGCACAGTAAACCACAGTAAACAAGTCTTAGATGTCATAAAGTTCTTTGACAGTCGTCTCGGGGGAGTCAGTAACCTCAAATAAATTGGTACTGATGATTATCAATTTTCGCTTCCCGTGTGTCTTAGAGTGTATATTAAGTAGTCGAAATCAACCGGCGTTAATAATTGTGCTGAGATTGTTTGAAACTACTATTAGTGCTTGGCCATAGTAGCGCGGGCAGACCGCGTGCGGGCCGCGCGCGGCGCCGCGCGCGTCTTCATGTGTCCGTAGTGGCGCGTTTGCGGGTGCGGTGTATAGTGTTTGTCAAATTTAGGATCGCGGCTAGATTAATATGAGTTTTCAGTTAGATGACGTTATCACTCACCATAGTAACACTATGTCAATTGTTCATCAAATTCGCAACTAACTTATAACAAGGCTGTAGCCGTGCGGATAATACAACCGCTTCACGGTCTGAGGGCGTGGGTTCAAATCACATTTATAACTGTTATAATAATTTTGGTTTTTATGATATTTGGAAAATCTTTATAAATATTAAAAATAAAAATAATATTTTGAATAAAAATTGGCAATTTCTAGTAACTTCAGGAACGACTGGAAGGGTTAAAAAGAGATATGTGTTAATGTAAATAAATAAAACCAATTAGAATTTATATAGATGCTTTGCATTTTAAGTTCATCATTATATATATAATACTAGCTTTTGCCCGCGGCTTCGCGCGCGTTGAAGTCGGGGTAACATTAATTTACTTTCAGTCTCATGTTGTGTGAGACTCCTGATTAGTCTAAAGAGTTCAGAAACTCTATAGAGTAGGTACAAAGTAATTCGGTCAGTATCCATGATATTATCTACCATTATATATACCGAATATATATCTATAAACACTTTAGCATTTACAATATTAGTAGAGTATTTCTGAAGATTGACTGACAATATGTAAGTAACCTATCTTTAGGGTTCCCTAGCCAATGGCTAGGAGGCTTAAAACTGAACCCCTTATAGATTCGCCATGTCTGTCTATGCATCCGTTTCTATGTCACAGCCACTTTATGCCGAAACTATTAAGACTACAAATTTCAAAATTGGTAAGTAGATGTATGCTGTGCATCGCTTTATGATTTATATACAAAAAAAATATCTGTCCTATACTAGCGGGGTGCCTATAGAGATTTTTAAATTTAAATTTTGCTTCCCAAAACCCTTGGTGCTCAATATTAATAAACAATATCGATACGCAAACACTACGGAAACCAAAGTTATTATTGCTGGCCAAAAATTGATAGTGATATTTGGCTAGGGGGCTACGTTATGCTTATGCTAAATAAATCCCTCTACTACGTTAACCTTGATACGCGAGTTCGACTCGCACTTGATTTCATAATAACTCATAATATTATTGCTCATAAGAGTTTGAGATCCGCACGCTCCGCATTGTTTCCCGCTTGCCGCCCGCGCTTTCACTACGGACACTTGTATGAAAGTCCTATGGTTTGAGTTGCCCGCGTGTTCCCCGCGCTGCACCGCTTGCCACCCCGCTTGCCCACTACGGACACTCCTATAGAGTTACATATGTTTGAGTTTCCCGCGTCGCGCCCGCACCCGCGCCCGCCTTCCACTGTGGCCGAGCACTTAGTGTGCGTCCACATTGCCAGCCTAGCGCGGTTGCGACAACGGGTGCGAAGTATCAAACATATGAAACCGCCGCTTGCGTCCATAGTGTAGTGACTAAGGCGGGCGCCTAGTGCGACAGACCCGAGCGAGATAGCGCGCGTAGTTTTCAAACGTTCAGATTTGCGCGTTATGGCCACACTACGAGCCTAGTCAGCGAGCGACCCAATGCGCGAGTGGCGGGGATAACAAACCAGTTCGGTCTTGCCGCTCGGCGTATGCACGTCTGTATTTGTTAATTGTCGTAAAATGGCGGTAAATACTGAATCGTTTATAAGTGCAAATCAATCTAAACCACCTATATGGCAAAGCAAACATCCACACCACAGTAATCGCACAATAACAAGAAAGTTATGGAGGGCATTCGAGTATACTCAAAGAATTTTGTAGGATATAATCTCAATTCTTCATATAAGTTAAAAAAATCACCAGTTATTCCTCTGTTTTTATTTATTTCGTGCACACCATCTCTAGTGTTCAACACCTCCCATCTCAGGATCGGACTGTCTAGTAAAATAACAAATCGTCGTCCGTAGTTTGCAACACCTGATATACGACGAACCGCTACAAGGGCTCGCGCCACACTGTGGCCACCGCACGCCCTCGCTCGCCGCGCCCGCCTCAGGCTCCAGTCACCGCGCATTCACTGTGGACGCACACTTACCCTTTCGGATATAATAAACCACATGGTCGCTCTTTAAGGGAAACAAATTTTATGCCAAATTTGGTAAGACCCGGCCTCAAGTCGAACGCTTTATGGTGCAGTCTAGCGAATGCTCTAATCAGCAAAAAAGTCGAAGCAAGTTTACTGTCCATTCGCTAGAATTCTCGCCAGAACGCTCGGTAGAATGCTCGCTAAAAACTCGCTTGTTTTTCTGTTATGTAACATTAGCAAGACTGCTCATCACAGCTCAATGCTGTAATGTATTACGACCATAAGATGCAATCGGGAGAGCGCTCGTATGACGAATGAGCTTCCAGAGTTTCCATTTAAAACATAAATAAACAAACCAAACAAGCTTTGAATTCCACAGAGACCTTCGCCATAATTTACATAAATTTCGTTAAGGAATTCATAATACTTATAAAGTGAAATTGTCTAACAAAGCATATTAAATATTACAAAGCACATTTCCCAACAATCACCAATTTGTGAAAACTGTGCAGAGGCGTATTTCAAAACAGCACATTCAATTTAAAATAGCAAGGTCAGTTCAGACAACTAATTAAAAGTTAAACTTGACGACTAATAGCTTTTGTTTTTCTGCTTATGTATTCATAACTCATAATAACAGCACATAATTAGGAGCGAGTTGTGGGTACGAGGTGATTTTGAAATTACTTTTGTTGCTGAATGCTTTGTGGTCATCGGTAATTATTTAATGTTTTAATTTGGTTTGTTTAATATGGGAAAAGGTTTTTCGTAATGTATGTATATAATTGTTATAAGTATTTTTGAAGGCAGCGATAGCCTAGTGGACATACCAACGGACTGCCATGCAGATGGTATCAGGTTTGAATCTACGGCACGCACCACTGACTTTTCTAAGCTATGTGCTGTTCCCAACCCGTTACCCATGTTTAATAGTCTATAGCCTTCTTCGATAAATGGGCTATCCATCTCACAAATCTAATAAAGTATTTTTATTTACAAAGCTAAGTAATACTACCACAAACAAAACACAAAGAATGTCGTTCGTATCTAGTTTTCAAGATGCTCCGCCAAGTTTAAACCAAATAGTATTTATTTGGTTATAACACATAATATAACCTTAAGTATATTTTGAGTACAACCAGCATGAAATCTAGAAAATATTTTGAAACACGACACAAACATCCGTACTCTCATTGAAACATACTAACATACTATTCGTTACAACCTGCAAGCAGGACTTTGACAAATGCTCACCCATAATTTCCAACCATCACCTCGGACGTAACCAATTTACCAAGGCCCCCGGTGCCCGCTCTCACAGACAAGAAATCAAAGAGCGCGGACCAGCGATCGAGACAGATGACGATCAAGATAAAGTGGACGTTACGGAAACATCGGTTCGAGGTATTATCAAGGCGGTAAGTGTGCTAAGTCAGGGGCTACTTATCTGAACTATTACTCTTTACTAAGTGAAAGGCTTTTGCATTCGGCATGTGTTTATGAAGGTACTTCAATTTATGGATTGCTTGGACTATCTAGGAAGTAATATAAATTGTACTCAGTCGCTCTTAGCACCACCGTCCTGTGCTTCAGAAAGTAAAGTTCTAATTTATAATCACTTAGTACCGAAAATTGCTTTGACTTCATCTGGCTAGACTATTTTGCTCAATGACTGCTATTATTTTTGAGTTTCAATGTCTACGTCATTTATTTTGAAACTAGCTTTCGCCCGCGGCTTCGCACGCGTTAAATTCGGGTAACACAATATATCTACTTTCAGTCTCAAGTTGTGTGAAGACACTCCTGATTATTGTTAAAGAGTCAGAAGCTCTATAGAGTACAAAGTAACTCGCGCAGTATCCATGACAATGTGAAAGCCATGTTTCAATACATGTCCTATACAAATATCTATAAACACTTTCGCATTTATAATTTTAGTAGGTAGAGAAAATCGTTTCAGCCGGTTGAGCGTAGTATATTACTAGTTTTGATATGCGAACAATGTATTTCACACACAATATTACCATATGAATGATGTGACACTTGACAGTACTGACAGATAGCACATGCGCAGCACTCAATCATTCGCGCATGCGTTCTTTCTTCCAAGAGGAAAATTTCTGCCGTACAAACTTCTATCCTCCCTACAATCCCTCCCACTTTAATTTTTGCAACTTATGGTAGCCTATGTCTGTATTTATTTGATTCATTTGCTATTCGTATTTTAGAAAGACAATAGGTACTCAGCTTATTTTATTATTTTTTTTTTTTACATAATAGGTATAGTTACAGACAACAGATCGGTAATCACATAGTAATAGATTGAACACAGTACAGCTTCAAATCTGCAGTCCACTTAAAACTATACACATCATTTACAAATATTACAACAGAGCTTCAGTTAAGTGATGAACAGTAATGAATGAAAAAAATAATATTTGATTGAGTACATATAGATAGTAGTGAGATATGGTTACAAAACACAGCTACTTGGATTAACAAAATACAGTATTTACTAATTGGCAGAAATTAAATAATGCTTAAGATCTAAAAGGTTTGTACATATTGTTTTTGAGTAGAGAGCTTTTAAATATATTCAAACTATCATTGAAAATATCTACTTGAGAGCATATATGGTTATATTGACGACACATCCGAGATATTGGGTTATTGTGTGAAACATTATTGTTGCTAGGTGGTATTACAAAAATAAACTTATAAACTGAAATGACTGAAATTTTGTGTTGTTTCAATCTAAGTTCTCCACAATTAAGTTTACTAGCTTGAATTGCTTGAAATTGTTACTTGCATATGAATTTTCTTGAAATGAAATGAAATAATTATTTATTTCGTGTAAACTTTTTTAAAGTGCATACGAAAAGTCAAATTAAAATTGTTCAGTTTATACATCACTAGCTGACCCGGCAAACGTTGTTTTGCATTTTTTTTTTTTTAAATAGATGTTGGCCGATTCTCATAGATACCGGATAAGCACAAAAAATTTCATCAAAATCGGTCAAGCCGTTTCGGAGGAGTATGGGAACGAAAACTGTGACACGAGAATTTTATATATTAGATTTATATTTTTGTGTTGAATTAGAGCAGCTCAATCCCAAGCATTTTTATCGCCTATATAATCAGTAATTTTATAATATGCTTTTAAACACAGTGTAGTTTTAACAATAATTTTGAATTTATTTATAGATAAATTTATTTATAGATAAATGCCTATCTCACTGAACTTTTCTTTTAGAGAAACACGAGGACCGAGGTTGTAAATACCCCTTATTGCTCTTTTCTTGCAATATAACAACTGAAATGTGAACGTTAAAAGATGTTTAGCAAAAAAGTAAAGAGGTATTATTTATATTTAATATTTAAGAGTTAGAAATATCAACGTATTTTGCGATTTGTCAGGTTGACATAGATCAGGTTTTGTCTTATATTTCAGATCGAGATTGTGAATTGTCCCAAATTAATATCACTTTTATGTATTTGTAACAAAATGGCAAACACGTAGGTAAGAATGTACTTTATGAGCGACGTCGGTGATTTCTAAAATGGGGTAGAATATCACATAATTATTATAGACGAAGTTGAGTTGAGTACAGTTAACAGTTAAAATAATATAATAGCAAAAGATACTTTCATTTTCTACGTTACAATTCAATATTTCTCAATATAAAGAATTACATACGCAATGTTTTACCAAGGTAATAAATAATTCTTCCATCCCAACATGTACAAACAAAATACCGTGAACAATAAACCAGTGGCTGGAACATTGGCAGCAGGAACAAGGATGGAACAAACATCAATAATTAACACGGATAAATTTGTAGGTGCTCTCATTAATTAAATCCTTTGCTACTCATAGGCCGGTCGCGTTTCACGTGTGATTCTCCAATACGTTTGTTTTGTCGCGAATACTATGCCGTGTGTGGATTAAATCAAGTAAAACGTAGGATTTCAATCAGCCTTTTATTAAAGGCTGAGGAAAGATTTTTGAAATGAGGCTGAAAATACTTCTTTTGAAGCTCAGAAGGCCAATTCTTGTATTTATCTGACATCGACGCTGTGTATTTCAAACTTTAAAAAAAATTAAAAACGAAAATTTTGAATTGATACACAAAAATTGGTATTCTGGTAACTTAAGGTCAGTATCGTCAAATTTGATATAATTATACACACGTGTCTGTAAAAAAAAGACTTTTGCCACATATTTGGCGATTATTATATGAATAATTTGTACTTTAACTGTATCTTAATTTGTCCGTGTGGTGACGGATTAAAAATACGGAATGTCACCACCCCATATCATCCCATTGGTGTTGTAAGAGCCGACAGAGGGAGCTTATTATGCAGAGAACAGCATTGTAAGAGAAGGAAAACTTGATACAAACCCTACACCAACCCGTTTGGCCAGCGTGGTATAGAAGGCCAATTCCTCCTTTCAAAGGAGAGGCCTAGTCCAGCAGTGGACTGTTAAAAGGCTGACTGTTAAAAGGGGATGATGATGAATAATAATTTCCAAATATGTGCAAAAGAGAAATTAATGTTTGTCTTGTTCCTTTCGACAAGTTTGCCGTTTTCTGTCTTTCTACAAAATGCTACATTTTGTAAAGGTTTCGCGTAGTCATTATGTTTATGACAAAACTGCTCAAATTTATTCAACAGTTAATTACCAAACAGGGAATAAGGTTGAAATCTCAAGTTTATTGTAAGTAAAATCCTTATTTACCTAGCGGATTTGCCAAAATATTTAGATTTAATCTGTAGCCTTGGCTACCGGCAGTTAAATGTCAGATCCAATAACTGCCTGTCTGTTCATTAAATTGAAAATACGGTTTTATGTAGACTGAAGCAAAGGTTTTGAGTAAATATAACACTGCCATATAAAAGCCTATTGATCATGTTAGGCAAGTAGCCATTTTGATCTGTCTATTTAAACAAGCTTCAATATTTTTAAATTTTTAAATTAAATACTATTAGATTCGATGATACGCGATGCGTGTTAATTACACGAAATAAATATACCAAAATCAATGTTTGTGGAATTCGGGATAGGGGACAGTAATATGAACAATATTAAAATGACACCACACAGGAATGATATTATATTTATTTAGTGCCATTTGCTTCGAGTAGAGTACTTGCTGGCTTAAGTGTATTAATTTTCTTGTTGAGTGGGAATCTGCATAGTTCGCAGTGAGAACGGAAGACTATTGAGCATTTATATTGCCTTAAATCAAAGACCAGTTTCCTTCGTGAGCTATGTGCCTACAGCCCGAGGTCTGACCGCATACTGTAAGGGAACATGAAACTTTCGATAGCATTGCTCAAGATATTTATTCTTAAATTTTAGTCAGTGTGTTGTATATTTTTTGTAGATTTATGGATATTTCTTAAGTATTAGGTACATGTAAGTTGTTTAATGCTGTAAACATGGTCTTTTATTTAAAAGATGACATCGAGATAATTCTGGTGGCTGGAGTTTGTATCTGCCTGAAGTCAGTTTTTAGAGAGGTCTTGCAATAGTTTATTATTATTATTATTATTTAGCCCCTTAAACTGGGTGAGAGATTTGGTTTTAAGTTGATGCTATCTATGCTATATAATATCTCTCAGTTCACTGTGCCTATTGGCAAAGGCCTCCTCCAGTAGCTTCCATTGTTTCCGGTCTTGGGCAACTCTTCTCCATTTGGGTCCCGAAGTAAGTTTTAGTTCGTCCTCCCAGCGCATTTGTTGTCGTCCTCGACGTCTTTTGCCATCTCTTGGATACCAATCTGTTACAATTTGGCTCCATTTTTATTGTCTTGATCTCAACATATGTCCGGTCCATCTCCATTTTTGCAGGTCTATTCTTTCTAAGATGTCGGTTAGTTTGGATTTTGCCCTTAGTTGGACATTGCTAATTCTGTCTACTCTTCTTATTCCTGTCATGCTTCGTTCCATACCTCTCAGGCATTTTTCTAATTTGTCTGTATGGTATTTTGTAGGAGACCATGTTTCACAGCCGTAGGAGATTCATGGTAGGATACATGTATTGAAATCTTTCCTTTTGGTTGACATATTGTGTTCCTTAGATTTAACAATCTCCTTAAGAGACCAATATCTCTTCCACCCATTTGCGATTCTCTTGTTTATTTCTTTAGTTGTTTGGTCTTTGGGGGAAATGATCTGGCCCAAGTTACAATACTCGCCGACATATTCTAGTTGTTGTTCTTGAATTTCTATGGGTTCTTTCTTTGCGTTGGTCATTAGCTTCTTCTTTATTAAGTTCATTTTCAGACCCACTTTATGGTTTTCAGTATTTAGATTTTGGATCATCTTCTCTAGCTTCTTTGGACACTCTTCTAGTAGAACCAGGTTGTCCGCAAACCTCAGGTGGTTTAATTTTTCTCCCGTCTATGTTGAGTCCCAGATGTTCCCATTCGAGGTTGCGGAAGACGTTCTCCAGAAATGCTGAAAACAGCTTTGGGGACAATGGATCTCCTTGTCTGAGTGAGTGTTGCAATAGTCAGTATTTGATATTTTTTACGTATTTACGAGTATATTAAGAAAAGTTTTTGCGAACCGTATATTAGGTTAGTTACGTTAAATAAAAACATATGCTCAGGTTGCGTAATTTCTTTCATTGTTAAAATAACATTGGCAATATGACTGTTATACGTATAGATGAGCATAGAGCATCTTCTTTGTATCCTATAGAGATCATTCAAGTTATTTTAATCTCAAACAATTACTGCAAATTCACCTATCATTGATGCCACTCGAATTCTTTCACGCACAAAATCTTTTATATCAACAAGCGATTCAAAGTCAATGTCGTATCGACCGCACACAATCGTGTCTCCCTACTCCCAGCGGAGTTCCTTTCAAGATTTATCGTAATTAACAAACAGCCAGAGCACACGTCCTCCGCTCACAGATTATTTAATCACGTTACAACAGCTCACTAATTGTTCAAATTAAACCAATCTCACGGAGTTTTTGCTCGATAAATGTTCAACTGAACATTATGATATCATCTACATAAATAATGGCGTTTTGTTTCCAGAAAAGGTTTTGCGAGATTATTTAATTTATTACAGCTAATGGCAAGGGACGTTATGTACACGGAAGTCACGCAGATCCAATATTAAACTCGGATTAAACTCAAACATTTTATGCCATAAGAGAACCCGACACCCGAGCCGCATAAAAATTAACAACTAAAACTTTTGGACACCCAAAAAGATTTGCACAAAAAAGTCTGATTCCACACAGTAGCAAGGTACCAAACATGCGTTTAAGCGTTAAATTAACTTTGTAACGACGCGACGTTATGCCCATGTGGGCTAAATGAAAATGGTAAATAATAAAGTAAAATCGATAGGGCGTGCCAAGTCAATTTTGCGACTAAATGAATCGAAAGTCGTTACGGATAAAAATCGTTCGGTTCTCGCGAGCCGGCTGTAATGTCGCAAATTTTTGGTTTTCCTCCATCTGATTGTGGAATCGATAAGGTTGATAACGTTTGCGGTTGATTTTAGCCGCAAGCTAAATGTAAGCGAAAGTCATAAGACCCTTCATGTTGATTTTAATCATGGTGATAATTTGGACATTTCGGTGAGATTACAACACGTAGATAAGTATAATGATTTTAAGGTAATATCCAATAAAGAAAAATGTACACATGCATAATGACTTTAACGTAAAGAAAATGTTGATAAAAGCCGAGCTCACGAAGAGCGTTTAAAACGTATTTATGTTGTCTTAAATTGCAATAAATAGAAAATAGGGAAACAGAAACACGGAAGCTTTCGTGTGCATACTTGTAATCAAATGTTTAGTTTGTTTTAACAACTTTTCATATAGACAGAAACAAGATAAATTATGTGTGCCTAGTCCTGGTTAATGAAATTTTAAGTATGATATAGAGTACCTAGCTGATGGCAGTGTTGTTGAAAAATAGATAGTAATGCAGACCAAACCGGGAAAGAAAGCTAGTTAAACACATAATCATTTGCTTCCACCTTTGGCTACACCGGCCACTTTGCATGTTCACATGAGCTTTATTTAAATTTATTTAATTTATAATATATTATGAGTATTCTAGCTACAAATGACCAAAAATAAAGCTTGTAAAGCATTATTTTTGGTCATTTGTAGCTAGAATACTCATAATATATTATAAATTAAATAAATTTAAATAAAGCTCATGTGAACATGCAAAGTGGCTTATATATAATTGGTAAATTACCAAAAATAAAGCTTTATTTTTGGTAATTTACCAATTATAAATACCCTCCGTGACTGCCTCCGTGGTCCAGTGGATAGCGTATGCGACTGCTGATCGGTGGTCCCGGGTTCGATTCCCGGGTCGGGCAAAAGTGTTACTGGGTTTTTCTGAATTCTCTATAGCAGCACGGAGTCTGGTGATGTGCCCGGTAACGGCAATAGGCTCGCTTCCTATTACTTGGGACCGAAAAATTCATGGCGAAATGTGGGTGTAATATTACACCTCTGCCTACCCCTTCGGGAATACAGGCGTGAGTCTATAAATAAAATAAAAAATAAATACCCGGCGGCCTACAAGCACGCCACAACAACCTTTACGTAACGGAACACAAACAACAGCTTGCCGGAAGCCTTCTCAAGAACATCTGCGTGAAACAAGAACATGAATAGCGTCAGCACACTCAATGTAAACTTTAGCTCACAATTTCGGTTGATTTCGTTGTGACACTGCATTTAGTGACATTAAATTAACTTAAAAATTATATTATTTTATATTGTCTTTCCACCTACCACCTACCTATACCACGTACCTTTGCTTCGAGTGGCCGGTATATATCCCGAAAAAAAAATTTAACTTTAAACATTACGTTATCGGCTTATGAATGACAATCGGAAAATTCAAGTATCTCGGAAGCATATTTGCTCCGCGCCAAATGACATTTTTCCGAATAACAATATGAAAACAGAAATGAAGATATTATAGCAATCAAAGCAACTAAGGATATTTATGTACAGATATGATATGATAGGTTGCCTGGAAGAGATGGCATTTAGTGATAAGGCCGCCGATTGTGTAAAACTCGTAGTTTTAATCCACTTTTACGGTAAAAATATATTTTGGATTGCAATTATGTGTAATCTAATCTATGTATAAAACTGCATTCGTTGAACTTATACTTTATGATACACAACATATCGATGCATGGACAAAGATAAGATCAAGGCTGTGTACAGAATAGTTCGAGTAATTAGGACTGTACTTTACGCGTGTGGTAAGATCTATTGCGTCAAGACTCGTATGTCAGCGGCCTGGGCTAATTGTTGTGAGGTGAGTGGTGTCGTTTGTGACTCCAAACCACCGTTTGAGCTAGAGGAACGTGTATATGATTCTATCATTTACCTGTCTGCTAATAAGGCAGCCTCCGTTAGTTCGTTCATGTTTTACAACCACTGTTGAGTTACGTGGGTCACAATTTTCTTGCGGTGCTTCCTCCAAATCTGGCATGTGGGTCCCGGGTCTAGACAAAAATCTTTATGGCTGGGATAGCACTATTTATAATATGGATAATAAGTATGTCTATTTAAAAACATTTGATGAAATCTATCATTATGGGCAGCGATAGCTCACTGATGTACCTAATTGACGATGGTCTCGGGATCGATCCCCAGGTACCCCGGGCACACACCTCTGTCTTTTCGAAGTTATGCGTTATCGCTCTCTTAATAATGTGCCCGGTAGCTGGCAATAGGCTCGCCCCTGGCGAAACATTACTGGCGAAGTGTGGGCGTGTATTACTATTTAGTTTGTGTGAATTGAAATGTTCTAACAAACCAATGACAAATTATGAGCAGTTATTTTACTTATTTGTAAGACGGCACAAATCGTAATTGTCACAAAATACGATTGGTTGAAGGCTTAGCACAACTGTAGGCACGCGATGAGCGGCGACAAGCAGCCTAACTCTCAAATTACTTTGATATCCAAACTTCTGCAAATGTACAAAATTAAACATTTATATCTATGCTCAAGTTTGGCAATAATTTCTTCGACTCCAACTTAGTCACCCATTTTCGGTAATTAATAGGATTGGGTTTTGATTAAGTAAATAAATGATTCCTTTGCGATTTTAAACATTAAACTTTGGAGTTGTTGAAGTGCAATTAAAATGTTTCTGTATGACTTGACGAATAGGTTCGTTGGTTATTGAAGCTCATGATTTTTGAGAAATATCAAAAGTCTGCAGTAATAATTAAAATTTATAAAGTGTTTGAAAGTTGCAAGCGATATTTTTGGCACGATTGATGAAGATTACGGCAGAATTACGGCGATTTTTTATAGGAATAATTTAAAGTACCGCTCGCAACACGAGTGTTGGTGTAATTAAGAGGTTTTAATAAAAGCTGTGTCTAATTCTGCCGAGGGCTGTAAAACTTATTTACGGTCATGGCCGATAGAATATTATAAAATTATGATTTTATAATTACTCGGCTCTTCGTGTTTCTGATGCAATAAAGAAATACCAAATAGCACCATGAACAAAAAACTGATAGCTACAAACAAAATATGTTTTCGATAGACTTTCTCTTGTTGTAATGCATTTGGTAAAAAGTAGATAGTGCTTTCATATTAGTTGACCTTTCGATCGCTATTAAGTCTAAACAACAGCAAGGTCACCTTAGACTGGTTATGTTGCTTGTATTCCGCTAGAACTAAGTCGTAGAGAACAGCTAGCATCTCATATTTTAAAGTAAAAGTTAAATAAACCCAGGCGCTTATATTGTTTACATTGTACAGTTTAACCAGCTTTTATAAGCCACTTGGCTGCGCGCTCCATGCAGACATATAAACTTGAATTATTCTTTGTTATTTTGGTAAATGTTTTACACATCTCAAAATCTCTGCTGGATGTATCGATTTAAATTGTGTTATAAAACAATTAAATAGACAAAACAAAGAATGTAATACGTAAAGTGAATCATTATTATTCAGCACACGTATAATTGTTGAGTTGTTGTTGCCACATAATTCATAAACATTGAACAACTACTAACTCATCATCACCAGCCTTAAACAGTCCACTGCTGGACTAGGCCTCTCCATTGAAAGGAGGAATTGGCCTACTATACCACGCTGGCCAAACGGGTTGGTATAGGGTTTGTATCAAGTTTTCTTTCTCTTACAATGCTGTTCTCTCCATAATATGCTCCCTCTGTCAGCTCTTACGACACCCATGGGATGATATGGGGTGGTGAAATTCCGTATTATCAATCCTTCACCACACGGACACCTACGATAAATCAATTTATAATTCTGATCTGGCGTTTTCTTTTTCAGATAATTATATCCTTAGTTCATAAGAAACACCAAAGGAATGATCAGTATAAAAATATGGTAAAAGTAGAGTCATACATCCCTTTCTTGTAGAAATCAATTATTTCCGTGCGAGATACAAGACGGAATGGATGCATTACGGTTTACTAGTGGGAACGAAATTGATCAAGAAGAATTTCATCATATAAATTACATTTTGACTCTAAAACTCATAAAGCAGGATCATTGCTCCTCGGTTCAACCTCTGTGGTGTTTGATAACGCGTAATTAGAGAAAGAATTTACTTTTTCCTTATGACCCGATGTTTTAGCTAATTGAAAAAAATCCCCGAGTAAAGTAAAGTATTGGTGGCTGAAATTAAAAAGGTTTGAAGTATGGCAAGAGTTCATTCGTAAAGGGAAATATAATTCTTGTGAAAGGTGCATTAGGTACATTAACATTATCGACAGGACTTTTCTTTTCAAATATTATTTTAATTTAATTTTCTTGTGAGCGCCAATAACTTAATTAGATGCTTGGGAAATAATTGGTTTGAAGATATTTATGTACATCATGACAAAAGCCTAATTTGTCTGTTTTAAATAAAAAAACTAAATGAAATTCTTCAAATCAGGCTTAAGGACTACCTATAGTATTTCTATAAAAAAAGTTTAAAAACCACTTGCACAAAATTTGTTAATAACAGCGTATCGCTATTCTGAAGAAGTATTGTAACTAATTGATTTAACAGATGTAAACCCGCTGGTTTCAACACAAAATTAGAAGAAAATGGGTAATTTATTTCACATTATATAATATTTGTATTTCTCTAAGGATAATTTTCTTATAAAGCTTAGTATTGTCTACCAAATACATTGAGAGCCTTATAAAACGTTCAGTCGCATTCCATTTTAAGCTAGTGGTAATTCTACAAACCATAATAAGATCACGCTATTGCAACTCTGTATCTCTATTTTTTACAAATTAGACTCCAACTTTCACCAAAAAACGAAACAATTTGATTTCTCTGTTACATAATACCATGCCACCAACATTATGAGAGGCTGAACCAGAATCAACACTTCACGCGTTCACAAAGCTCTCGATATCACACAAGTGATATTATAGGTAATTTAAAGACTGGAGAACTTGCAGCCAAAGAGGATTACGTCACTACTTTCTGTAGCAAATATTTGTTCTAACATGCTTGCAGTATGGGACGCAGGGATGTTAGAATAAAAATTGAATTACTACAGGATTTGTCCAGGTAAGTTTTTGAGACATATAGCAGAGAGGCCGGATGGTTAACCTAACCTAACCCAACCCAGTATAGTCTAGTTCTACCTAAGAATTTGAAATGAAATGAAATGAAATTTGTTTTTATTTGCAACTCCAATGTAACATTAACAATATACGCATCAAAGACAGTTTTTGGAACGCAAATAAGGTACCTGCGTCAGTATAAATTGCAGAATCAGGTGATACTGCAACACTGATATTCCCGCAGGACCTACTTACATACATACAATCTCTTACAACTAGTATAAATCATTAAAAATAATAAATATACAATGAATTTATATAAAAATATACATACATAGATTTAATAATCCAAATAAAACATATTATTATACAGAATATAAATTTCTTAAAAATAATGGTCTTATAATAATCATCACAATAACGCTCGCAAGCATAGATAATTTTTTATGCGTTTCCGAACGCTTTACAATCACATTTTGTTGTTACACACTTGACAGTTGACAGGTGGTATCCAATGGTACCCACAGAGTACCTTTGTATATAGGAGATGGTACAGTCAGCGTCAAAAGTTGATGACCACATTTAGATTTTCAATATCGCTGTACACCATAATATACCTAAATTGCTCAACATGACAAGCGCCAGAGATTAATGAATATCTTAAAAGGGCATAAATAGGTGACCATGACTTTTCAAAAGTCGCTAAACAACAATCTAAACAAAGTTATGGTAAAAAAAGCATAACACCACGTCACCAGTCATTCGGCCAGTACGGCCAGTGACGTCCGAGAACTAAATAAAGGAGGTCGTTACATTTGATAAACTAATGTGATTAATTATATTATTATAAAAGTATTTTGAAGTAAATAATTTTATATAATACTATAGTCTTTTAAGCTAATACAATATTTTATAGATGATAAATAATTGCAACTGCAATAGTTTACATTCGATACAAAGTGATAATTAAGTAGAAATATTATTTTACATTCAAGGGTAAACAGTTTTACAAAGAATTGAATTAAAACAGAATTTGTGTGAATTTTAAAAATGAGTCTTATATGTATATAGGGGGTCTACCAAGAGTTTGTTTTTCAAGCAAACCACGAATTTTGCACGCGATCGTCACGGAAGTTTCCTGCATGTGAAATAAATTATACAAGTATTTTTATCTAGTGAAACATGTCAAAATAATAGTAGTTTCATTCATCAATTAATGTTTAAACTTAATTTATCATTTTTTTATCGTCAAATTATTGATAATAAGTATTCTACTTGACAGCAAAATACTACGTCCAACCTCTCTGTACAAAACCCTTGACAAAGGTCGCTTTTGACATTTAATTAAAAGTGCTTGATTTGACTAGTTGGAAACAACCCTATTTCCATAGATTTTCTAAAAGCGCCCTTATCGGGTAGTAGCGATCGATAGAGGGGGCATTAAGGAAATGTATGAAAATTGTTCCCGTCGACTAGCCTATCATCACCGTGTAAATTTCGTACTAGACCCTCGGATTGGGTTCTAAATCAATCGTAACTATAAAAATCATAAACTAAGTCGACGGTATGAATTTGAACGGAATCTACGTGATTTTTGAAAATAAGTCTTATTGCTTTACAAATAAGGTTACAATTCAATCTAACTAAAAATCTATAATAACGTTGATGGTATAAATTCAAACTGATGATTCTAAATGTTTTCGAATATTATAACGATCAGCAATTTTTGACAAAATGGTGTTCAGTGACCTTTGACAAGTAGTGTTCAGTTAGTTTTGAACTTTAATGATGTTCATTCAATACTGGCGCCCTTCTTGTTGAGCGATTTATGGGTGATAAAATGTTCATTGATTTTGAAAATCTGAATGTGGTCATCGACTTTTGATGCTGACTGTACCTTTGTTCGGTCGGCCATTGTGAATGTATTGTTGTTATTGTGTCAATAAAACTAATGCATAGAATAATATATTATAACTGGAAAAACTAATGTATAGGATGCATTCTGCATACATATTTTACTACACCTAAGATGATGAAGATGTCGTATATTACACATACTTAAAACCGATTAAATGTAAGTTACCGCTTCACTGTACAATACCTATGATGATTTTTGTATTTGTAATAATATTTGCTTAAGCTTAGATTGGAATGTGTTTACTGTTTTCAGGCTACGCAGGGGAGGAGGAAAATCATTCCAACATTTTGTTGAAGCAAATCAGAATCCACCTCTGAATGAAGAAGTACGGTGCTTCAAGGTGACCATGAGATTTGATGAGGCCCTTGTATTATATATATTAACCTCTCGCTACCATGTCAACTTCTCATAGAGGTAAGCTAAGTTCAAAAATGGAGTGACATGTGTGCGCGGTGGGATTTTGTAACAAAAACTAGCACATGCATTTTGTACTCGTTGTATTAGTTTTTGAGTTCGTTTCAATATGCATGCACCAAATACAGTGTCTTCATAATTTAATTTAGACAAAACCAGTGACTCACAGAGTTGTATGCGCACATCTGTGCTGAGGTGATCACGAATGCGGTATAGCAATTTAAGACGGTAAAAGCAGTTTTTTACAGATTCCAGGACATGCGTTTGGACAAATTTGGTTCCTGATTCCAAATTCTGGGCTAGACACCTAACAAACTACACACCATTGTTTTATGAAGACCCAGGCCCATCATGAAAAAGAACCTTAGATACGTCTTTTAACTTTAAATAGCCGTGCGCCGAGTTTTGATAAAGCATACACATTTATCGCACGTGGTTCCAGTTCAGTTCGAATTCCATTTTTGGTGGAGACATATTTTTACTTGTAGCTTAAATGTATTTTAAAACAACTATTATTATACCCGAGTAATTCAAGCATACCGTATAGGTAACATACTACTATTCGTAAGATAACAAACACTTATTCAACATAACAAACCCGTATACTGCTCTCCCGACGTCCCGGACACACTATAGTTCTCAGTATTATTCCAAGCTCCATGTTCTCAGCAAATTACGTAAGCGGCGCAGAAACTCGACGAAAACGTATCACGTTTCTAAATGTTTGGTTGTTTGAAGCCACGGCTTTACGGCTCGGATTTCGGATAACGCATCAAAATATTATATATTCTCACTATACACACGGTTTGATTTTACGTAGTTCGTAAGTGAAGTTCTGAGTTTGTGACGTCGTCTACCTGTGAAATGTCAGCGTGTTAGTGTCAGATTGGTTGGAGGTGACAAGTGGGTAAGTTTACGGTTTCTTGTAGCTTTGAAATTATAATACATCATCATACAGACTTATTAAGTTAATTGCTAGACATAATCCTATCCTAATCTGCGTCACAATTACATTGTAAGGTAATAGAAGGCTTTGGCCTACAATACCATGTCTAGATTTTCGTCTCCTATGCAAGATATTGTTTGCCTGACGTATTTTCCTTTATCGTCTCTAACGATACCTGCGGAACGAAACATCTCCGTGACTCCGTTATCACAAACACTGAAAATCATAATTACCAGTCTCATGAAGGCTAAATTTTCTTGCTTGCAATAAACTGTAAACCATTGTTTTCTAAACTTGCTTATAATATTTCGCCGTCCCCGGAGAATAAAATGATGACCACAAAAATGCAACTTTACAGCAAAAATAAAAAACATGTTTTCGTCGATTGCTCCTTAAATACTGGACGTAGACAGATGATTGTAAGCTTTCAAAGAAGGTTATTTTTTGTTTATTCTAAATGTTTTAGTGAAATACGCCTTAGTATCAAAATAGAGATATTATTTCAAAACAAAAGGTTAGTCAAAATTAGCCATCATCCAAGTTGTTAAACGGCGATTATCATTTTATTCTCCGTACAGCCTGACCAGAACCAAATATTGTACTCTTCACTTATCATTTTTCAAATCCACAATAGTCATATTACTAACACGTCTTATACAGAGCGACTGGATGGTTTTGAACGAGAATAAAATAATAACTGCATTTATCATTACCTAGTCGCATATTTTTTTCATGAGAACATAATTCTATGACTGTTTGTCATACTAACAAGTGGGAATAAATTTTGATAAAACCATATTAACACTTTATTCTCGTAATTTTAAAACTTGTTTTAAATCTTTGAATACTATTGTAATATTTTGTAACTTCGTAAATAACTGTATAAAAATTAGGATAAAAATTGAGCAGATGTATTAGCACCCACAGATCCCAAAAATGACATAACACTAAAACTAAGATAATGGCAGTTATCATTTTATTCTCCGGGGACGGCGATTCGTTCAATACTCTCAAACTTTAAGCCAGTGGCTAAATAAGGATCAAACTTTTAGTCTCAAGTTTATGGCCTACTTCATTAATAGATTATCGCTTTTATACTGGCACGCCAGGATACATTATGATTATATTTTCAATAGTTCTTTTTTGTTATTAGAGTGCACCGAGTACACTTACAACGTAGTGATTTAGGTTATTAATTTGCTACTGCCAGTGCTTTACGAGCAGTGGTTTCTTAAAAAGAATCAACTCCTGCACTTGGAATCAATTATGCGTCGTGGGGAACCTTACAGATGTTTAATCAACGGACTCGTAGAACACCCAGATTAAAAACAAAAGAATATGGCACTATGGTACATGTAGTGTTGTCTCGTGTAGGAATCAAACCCATGACATGCGGCGCAGCACCAAGCAGCGAACCGACCGCTTAAACCACTGCATGTTGCGTGATACAAAAATGGTAGGTCAGAATGAGTGTTCTTTGTGTTTTTTTTTTTTAAACTTCTTGCACAATTACAAAAAAGTAATGCACAAAGGCGGGCTTAATGCCAGAGGCATTCTCTTCCAGCCAACCTTTGGGTGATGCAGAGATGATTGAAGTAGGTGCTTAAAGAGGAAGTAATTTAACAAATAATATTAATTTAAAACAACATAATTAATAGGTATCACACTAAATAAATATGTAATAACAGGCATACTAACAGTAACATATTATTATAAATATATACATACAAAATATAATACCTATACCTACATATATACACATACAAGTATAATAGATAATTATATTATATATATATATATATATATATATATATATATATATATATATATACATATACAAGTATCCTTTACAGAGTTCATTATGATTCTACCAATTCAGCCATATAATGCTGGCGTACTCTAATTTTAAACATTTTACGAGATGTAGACTTCCTGATTTCGAGAGGGAGTGCATTCCAAAGATGGACAGCCTGTATATAGAAAGAAGAATGAACAAGGATGGAACTATGAGAAGGGCAGAGAAGAAGAAGATTGTTAGTGGAGCGGAGATTTCTGTCATGATTGCTACATAAATGTTGAAATTGAGGAGACAGATAAGCAGGAGTATGAGAAGAGTTCAAGAAAGAAAAAAGAGTCGTCAGTGTACGCAATTTGCGACGTTGACGAATAGGCAGCCATCGTAATTGGGAACGGTGAGCAGATATATGATCATACTTACGGAGATTGAAAATGAATCGAATGCAATTGTTGAGAAGGTGGTCAAGTTTATTGAGTAGATCTGCATTCAGGTCGAGATAACATACATCACCATGGTCGATTATAGGAAAAACTAACGTCTGCACAAGCATGATTTTAATTTTGGTTGGGAGAAAGTTCTTCAAGCGATATAGAGTCAGCAGGGTTCCTGTGACTTTGCGACTGGTATTTGCAATCGGTGTTCTCCAGTCAAGACCAGCGTCGATGTGTAGGCCGAGATCCTTGACACTGGGGCTGACGGGGATGACAGACCCATTAAAATTAATAGGTGGAGGCGATTTGACATCCACTCGGCACATAATACGTGGGCTACCAATTAAGATTGCCTGGCATTTATCAGGATTAACTGACAGACCAAATCTATCTGACCAGTTTTTGATCGCATTTAGATCCCAGTTGATGTTATCGATGGCTGCAGCAAGACTTTCTGCCCTTGCCTGGGTGTAAATCTGCAGGTCATCGGCGTAAAGATGATACGTACAGCGAAGATCATGTGTGAGAAGATTTACAAACAATGAAAACAGAAGAGGAGATATTATACCGCCTTGAGGAACGCCAGAGTCCAAATCTCGCCAAGTTGACGAAGTTTCATCAACACGAACAGACTGCTGACGTCCTCGAAGATAAGATGAGAACCATTCCAGCGCGTCCGATGAAATCATATAGTAGGAGAGGACGGAAATAAGGAGGTCATGGTTGACGGTGCCAAAAGCGTTTGAAAAGTCCACTAAGACCAGCACTGTGATCTTAGTGTCTTCCATACCCGCCCTCACATCGCCAGTCACTTTAAGTAACGCTGAAACTGTGCTATGTCCGGGTCTGAATCCTGATTGTAGAGGAGATAAAATATTGTTTTCGAATACAAACCCGGACAGTTGTTTATAGACGCATGCTTCAAGCACCTTAGACAGAAATGGGAGGATGGAGATAGGACGGAAATGGGAAGGAAGGGAAGGATTAGAAACCTTTCGCAGTGGGCGGACGAAAGCTTTGCCCCACAATGAAGGAAACTGGCCGGTTTCAAGAGAAAAGTTAAGGATATGGGTTAAGGGAGAGAGGAGAAAGTCCAGAATAACGGTGATCATATGACGACTGAGGTTGTCACATCCCACCGCTCTGGACTTGATAGATAGGATTACCTTTTTGACTTCATCTGACGTGACTGGAGAAAACTTAAAATAATTAATGTTTGGCCGCATTAATCCGGTCATATAGTTAAGGGTTTGACGCTTGGTTATATGATCTAGGGAGCATGTGGAGGTAAAATGTCGATTAATGTCGTCTAATTCGATTGTCCTTGAAAAGTCTATATGACGATGCTTACCAATACCAAGAGACCCCAGAAAATTCCATATACTAGCTGGGGAAGAGGAATCAAGGTTGTCAAAAAAGTCGGCGTTTAGCGTTACGAATTATCTGATTACACCGATTCCTAGCAGTCTTAAAAGGAATCCAGTTCACATCACACCGATCCTTTCGGTATTTCCGAAAAGCTCGGTCTCTACGTCTCATCGCCATTCGAACTCCCTCCGTAATCCAAGGTGCCGGTATACGCTTCAACTTGATCTTCCTAACCGGAGCATGGACATCGTACAATTTGACTACAGCCTCGTTGAAGAACTGGACTTTGGTATCCACTGTAGTTGCTGCGAACAAGATATTCCAGTCCATTACTGCAGCGTCAAGCCGTAATTTGTCCACGTTCATCCGAGAGAAACAACGCTTGTGCAAGACTTTGGGCGTAGATTTGGGAGGTTTAAGGATATATGAAAGGAATATGAGGTCATGATGGGAAAAACCAGGAGCAGGATACTGACCATGGGAAGGAACAAGGGAAGGGGTAGCGGTGAGAATCAAATCTAGCCAGGTGTCCTCTCCGTTGGAGTTGTGGTGAGTGGCCTGAAGAGATAGCACATGGAGACTGGCAGATTCAAGGATGTGGAGAAGCTGAAGTGTACGGGAGGATCGAGAGGATAAAAGATCAGTGTTAAAATCGCCCATGATAACGTAATGTGCATACTCTAAACCCAAAGATCCCAAAACCAATTCTAAGTCGGTGAAATAATCAATAGAGGGTGGACAATATACAACTTCAAGAACTAATTTAGTTCCCCTGACCCAAACCTCAAGAAAAAGAAATTCTGCAGAACCAGGAGATTGTGAGGGAGATGAAGCGATTATTTTGTAGGGAAGATTGCTGCGCAGATATATAGCTACTCCGCCCCCTCTCCTATCAATTCGGTCATTTCTAACTAAAATGAACCCAGGAAGAGGGTAGGAAGTAGAAAGAAGATGAGGTTTAAGCCAGCTCTCAGAAATCAGGACAGCGTGAACATTAGTACCTGAAAAAGCTTCTAAAAGGTCACTGAAATGGCTGGGTACGCTCTGTGCGTTAATGTGGCATATATTCAATAACCGACTTGTAAGTTGGTTAAAATTTTGCCGTAAAGTATCGCCGAGAGTCAGGTCATCTAAAGAGCAAAAACTGTTATTAGCAGATAAATCAGTAGAATCATTTGCTGAATAAAATGAAGAATCATCTGAAGTAGACATACTTGATAATAATATAAAATAATAAATATATATATATATATATAAGTATATAAAATATATAATACAATAAATTACAGTGTTTGCAAAAATATTTAGGGTGGCTTAGAGTCAATAATCTCTGCACCACCCGCCAACCGACTCTTACAAATACAACTTAAGGGAAATTAGGTACTTAATTACTGGCAGAACTTATAAAATAGCGGCATAAAAAAAAGAAATCTAAATAAAGAAAAAGGTAACAATCGAACATAACATAAAATAAAGTTAATTGAAAGCGTTTCCGAACGCTATCCAGAGACAAGTTAAGTGTCAAACTGACAGCTATGACAGACGGTAATATGTCAGTGAAAAGTTGAAAACGCTATAAAATCTTTGTTTACGAACAGAAACTAAATTTAATAAACAAAATGAGTTTTGAAAGTGGATAGTACCTAGATAAGACATCAAGAAACGTTATTCATGCCACCATTTAAACAAGAAATAAGAACAGAAATATATATGGACAACTACAATGAAAAAATAGACACGACCAGTTAACTTGAGGCGGCTTTGGCCGGCCCACTAGAAGGAATCTTAGGATACTTCTCAAGGACTGGGTCGAGCTCCTCCATCGAAGCGATCCTGTGTCGGCTGCCATTGGGCGTCTGGATATTTATCACGCCATCCTGCGTCCAGCAACTCTTCACGCCAAAGTGTAACCTCGCCTTCGCGAATACTGACTGTCGTGCCTTCGTCAGAAACTCTTTGACAGAAGCCTTGGATCCCTTGAGTTTCGCCTTGGCTTTGTAGACTGCAGCCTTGATGTCTGTGCCGGTGAACTTCACCAGTATGGGTCGATAACGCTCCTTATTTGGACTCCCTAAACGGTGGCACACCTTGATGGAGTCCTTTTGTACATCCTTCATCCCCATAGTCACACGGATAATGTTAAAGACCGTAGATGTGCAGTTCTCACGCTCCTGTTCAGGGATGCCAGAGAAAATTAACGCCTTTCTTCGCTGCCGAGTTTCCATGTTGTCAATTGCTTTAGTGCATTCAGCAATTTGATTACGAAGAAGCCGAAGCATACTAAATGTCAGCTCCCTGAATGTCCTGAACTCGTCAGCGACCTTGGCCACGGTATCCTTGGCTCCACCTCCGGTCTGCAGCTGTGCCTGAAGCTCATCCATTTTCCTTGTGACGCAATCTTCAAGACTTTTTTGTGCCAGTTGGATGTCCATAATTTGTGCCATTGTGTTGTTATTGCAAATAAAGTGACTAGTGTAGTAACTTGTTGGTCAGCTGGCAGGTGGTGTTCAGAAGTATTAGTAATACTTCACATATAGCACTGCAAACGTTAGGGGTGACTAAACTGTATGTATTACGCTTATTTAAATTGAAAAATATCCAAATAATTAACTGAAACTATTTTAAATAAATTGTTGAATTCTAAGTTTAGTGTTAACTTATTTACACCTACCGCCTTTTTTTTCTATTTAACTATTTGGAAAATCCTTGTCGACGCAGAAATAATGCTAATGCGGAAGTTTCTTTTTAAGAAGCGATAACAAGACTTTGGTGCAGTTACCAGTAAATCTTATCTCAAATAGACGTGCATCTCGTAAGTTACATAATTAGTGAGATTTCTCAGTATGAATAATCTTAATCAATTCTTGTTCGGTTCTCTCACGTCTGTGTAACGAAGAACATATTGCTCAACACATATTTCCGTCTATTCATATTAATTTGTAGGAATTAATGAGGCGCCTGTTAATCTTGCGCTGTTCTATGTAATAATAATATTGTGGTATATGTTAACGGAGCTCGGGTTCATTGATCGGTTTATGTTGGTTGTAGATACAAGGAAGGAGTTACTTCATCTAAATTATATACTTGTATCCTTCCTTTGTGAAGTCCGTAAGTAAAATGGACGATATGGACAGAACTGGCAAGGAAAACATCGTGAGGAAACCTGGACGTCTGTGAGTTCTCCATAATATTCTCAAGAGACATGTGAAGTCTGCCAACCCACACTTGGCCAGCGTGGTGGACTATGGCCTTACCCTTCTCATAGTTTAGAAGAGGCTCGTGCCGCAGTGGGACACTAAAAAGAGCGCAATCACCTGTGCCTCGTACACTTTCTGCACTCAATGCTCTGTTGGTCACCAAACCTGAATGTGATGTGTTTGCGGACGAATGGAAGGAAATTATGTCAGTGTGTCTGGAGTACTGTGAGACGAGTGTATGAACGAATTTATTAAAATAAGTAAAAAAAAATATTTTTGTCTTTTTCCAAATTTTATATTTTTATGTTAATATTTTGAGTTTTATGTATTTTGTATGTGTTAACCTTAAGTTGTTATGTCTGTCTTCATTTATTGTAATTGGCGAATGCCGTTTTATTTGAAGTAAATAAATAAATGGACAGACATTCTCGTCGATATTTTCTGAGGATGAAAGGCAGTAGTAGTCTAGGTGGAAAGACTGATAGACAGCCAAGCCAAGGGTCTTGAGTTCGAATTCGCAGCGCACACCAATGCCTTCTCAAAGCTAAGTGCAGTATTGTTAATTATTGCTGGTTGTCTGAGAGTTCTTCATAATGTTCTCGGTCCACCAACCCGCACTTAGTCAGCTACTACTTACTGATTACTAATTTGCTTACTCTACTTGCTACTAATTACTTACTTAACCTGTATATTTTGAAGAGTAGTAGAGCTGGGTTTTATGACTAAAACAGTGTTCACTAGTAAGTGTGACAAGTCAGCTGACACGAAGACCTTGGCTTTGAGACTACAAACTTTAGTTTATCTTTTGCATATCATTTGCAGATTACCCTTAAAATATTCGTCTAGACGAATAATATAAAAAAAAAAGAATCCGATATCATTGACTCAAAATGAGGCCCACCGTACACATAAATATACATAATAGATACATTATAATATTTGAAACTTCTTAGCTTTTTGTGTGAGTAATAAAAGCCACACTGCCATTTTTTCTCTTTTGCTCAACGTCCATATTGACCGATAACTTCTACGATTTAAAATTATTAAATCGTGTAGAACTGGCAGAACCAATAGCGTAACGTGCTTTCCTAGGCATGGGATGTTATGCTGCCAATCTTAATATATAAAATCCTTGCGTTACTGACTGACTGACAGACACGCTACAGCCGAAACTATTAGGCGCAGGAAGCTGAAATTTGGTATGTATGTTCCTTGGGGTCCGTAGGGATGCACTAAGAAAGGATTTCCCGAAATTCCCACGGGATCGGCCAAAACGGGTAAATTAAAAAAAAATGCAGGCGTAGCTGCTGGCGTCCTCTAGTACTCTATATTGCTTGTCGAGCAAAAACTGATATTGAATTTTCTGTTATAAATACAACAGAAAATTCAATATCAGTTTTTGCTCGACTCTGAAATCGAACTCGAGACACCGATATAAACAGTTAGCTGGCACGTTTTTGTTTCAGAAAGAGCCCGCGGGATCCGAGACGAGAAACATCTGAACGCTGACTGCAAGACAGATAATAAATCTCACGTTCAAATCTGCTAGATAAAAATGAAAAGAATAATGCTGGTGTGAGCTCAATTTTTACGTCACTTTATTCAATCGGTTTCAATAGCTGATAAAAAAACACAGATATTTGTTAATCACACAAATATTCATGAACATACTCGTAAATCATCATCATCGTCCTAGCGTTTTTCCCGGTTGCATCCAAGACTTAAGCGTCTAGGCGTCATTTTTTTCTTATTTTTTTTCTCTCTGTGGAAATTCATTTACGCATATTCCCACAGGATGTAAAGCGGGGGTATGTGGGACTCGATGGCTGGAGTGCAAGGCCATAATAACCACTAAAACCACAGCGCATACTTCCACGCCATTTAGGGCGTAGTAGAGCCTTGCTGATTTCAGCATGAATGGGCCGGCTCGACCGGGGAAGTACTACCCTCTCACAGAAAATCGACGTAAAGTAACATAATCTTAACTGTTGCGTTTCGTTCGGTGAGTGAGAGTGCCGGAGGCCCTATCCCCTATTCCTTCTCCTCATCCCACTCCTTATCCTATCCCTTTTCCCAACCCCAACGCACTTGTAACTCCTGTGGTCTTGCTTGTGTCCATGGGCGGCGGTAATTGCTTACCATCAGGCAATCCGTCTGCTCGTTTGCCGCCTTATACTATAAAAAAAAGGGGGTCGCGTTAGCATTCCACCCTGGCACCCCGGCGGATAGCCCGAAGGCCCATTCAAGATAAATATATATTTAAATCATATAAATAATTACCTATATATATATAAATATATATAATATATATATGTATATACAGTTTTGTTGATGTGAAAAATTATGATGATTATGCCAATAACTCTTTGCGAATATGCTCGCGTGCCTTAACCTTGAACGTCCAACGATTAGCAGCCATCCTGATCTCCAGAGGCAGGGAATTCCAAAAATGAACTGATTGGACAGTGAAGGAAGAGTGGACAAGGCCAGAAGTGTGAGCGGGGCATGAAAGTAAGAGATTGTTAGAAGAGCGAAGATCTTTTGAATGAATCGAGCTTAAGTATTGAATATTAGACATTAGGTATAGGACTTGGGGAATGAAGAAGAGAAAAAAGAGTCGTGAGAGCGCGCAACCTTCGGCGCTGACGAATGGGCAACCAGCGAAGTTCGCAACGGAAAGCAGACACATGGTCATACTTGCGAAGATTAAAAATAAATCGAATGCAGTTATTGAGAAGACGGTCAAGTTTATCGAGAAGGTCTGCATTCAGGTCGAAATAACAAACATCACCATAATCGATGACCGGGAAGAGTAAAGTTTGCACCAGCGTTACCTTTGTCCTGACGGGAAGAAAATGTCTTAAGCGATAGAGAGTTCGCAGGGACCCAGTAATTCGCTTACTCACGTTCGTCACTTGAGCTTGCCAACTAAGAGATTCGTCAATATGCAATCCTAGGTTTTTGACACTCGAAGTTACCTTTATTACAGTTCCATCAAATAAAATCGATGGAAGAGATAGTGCCTTAACTCTGCTCATCATACGATTACTTCCTACAATAATAGCCTGGCATTTTGAAGGGTTGACATGAAGTCCAAACCTATCGGACCAATGTTTGATAGCAATCAAATCATTATTCACAGCGTCAATGGCAGCAGTTAGATTATCTACCGTGACCTGAGAATGAAATAGCGATAGCCGAGTGGATATACCAACAGACTGCCATGCAGAGGGTATCGGGTTCGAATCCACGGCACGCACCAATGACTTTTCAGAGTTATGTGCGTATTGAATTGTTAATTATCGCTTGTCCCGTGCCTCGGAGAGCACGTTAAGCCGTCGGTCCCGGTTGTCATGAAGATCTTTGACAGTCGTTACAGGGAGTCAGTACCTTCTAAATAAACTGACACTAGTCTAAACCATGGAATATCGCTATCCCTTCGGGTTGCGGAGGTCAGACAGGCAGTCGCTCTGTGGAAAAGCTAATATTCAGCCAAATCCGGTTAGACTAGCAAGCGGACCCCAGATTGAAACTGGGATAACGCTAAGAGAAAGAAGAAGACCTGAGAATGAAATTCCTGGTATAAAAAATTTAAGTGCAAAATATTTTAGAATTGTTAACTCATTTAGCGAATACGCGGAAAGAACACTTCTATAGCGGCTCCATGCATGTACTATACTTCTCAACACTAAACAAAACTGATTCTGTGACATTGATTCGGGCAAAGTATTCATAGATATTTTAACGGTAAACAAAGCTGCAGTTGAAACTAACAGGTTCGTTCACATTCCTTTGCAAATACAACAGTTTCGTTATTGATTATTTACTATACTTAGTGAATACCTACATCAAGTTTTATATTCATTTCTGTTTCACGTTGAAATTCTTAAATGATTGGTAATTGCATATGAGATGTATACTGTTGTAAACTATGGTGCTTGTAACAAAACCCGGACAGCAAGGATTACCGTTACCTAAAATAGTATATTAAATAGTATAGGTTTACTGAATAACTAAACGAGTTAGGCCTAGTAAGTAGTCACCTCTATCCTTTAATAACCACAAGTAAATTTACCTTACCTTAGTTATATATATAATAGAGGCTATATAGCGACGCTTTCTTCGTCACCTAAGCTCTAAACTTGGTTTGCGACGGAAATTACCATCATATGAGTCTCGACTCCAATATTTTAAAATGGAGACACTAGAGAACATACGTAAACTACAAGATTACTCTACATTGTATAAGATCGTGAATTCTATATGGGACGCTAGTGAATTGTTGAGCCATCTCTCTCTTAAGGTGGGTGGTAGTAAACGCAAACAAAACCTTTTTTCTTTGCCTTTGACTAACAATAATGTAACATATCATGATCCAATATTGAGAATGTGCAGAGAGTTCAACAACCACACCAAGGACCTAGACTTATTTTATCAGACATACAATGAATATTTGAGTAAATGTAAGCAGATCCTGGCTATCCTCTGATTTTCATTGAATTTAATTTAATTTGCATTGAAATTGTTTATTTGTATTTAATTTATTTAATTTGTTTCTAATGTATAGTATAGCAGATGTATTTTATTTTATTTGTTGACTGATTTTAATTTTAATGATTGCCCTACTGATTATGTTATATTGACCTCATTTTAATCTAACCTTAGATATAATTTTTTTTAATTATTATTATTTTTACTACGTATTATTTAATGATTTAATTTATTACTCACAATTATTCTTTTTTAAACAATTTTTTATGTAAATGTTCTGTCGACCTAGCATATTTCAATAATTCTACACCTTTCTTTGCCTGTCTTTAGTTAAATTATTCTGCAAATGTTGTGCACGGCTTTAATCTGATAACAAATTGACATGTATACTTTCGCTTATATTGTACCTATTTCTAAGTTACGATTTGATATCTGTCGTTGTGCCTAATGAATAAATAAATAAATAAATATTTGGCGCTTGTTTGTTTTTTTTTTCGTGTCAGTGTGTGGCCAACTCTGGTGTCGGAGTTTTCAGACCGCCCGAAGGCCTCCGACATGGCCTAACGATCCTTAGACAAGAACCGGGACCGACAGTTTTACGTGCCCTCCGAAGCACGGTATAGCTCAGATGTAAATGCCACAAACGGTCACCCACCCTAGTGGTGGCTTGTGCATTCAGCGCTGAGGTGAGGTGTTTATATTGATTGTATTATATTAAGAAAATGCTCACACTACGAATTAATCCTTCATTAAGAAGGACCATAAAAACAAAAACAAAAATCCTCCAAAATTGCAAAACTGAAACGGAAAGTTTTGTCTCTTATGGGAACCGAGTCCACAACACATAATACAGTATCAAGTAGTAAGGCGGACGTTTAAGCCACTACTCCAATCTCACAGTCATATAAAAAATTCAATTTGCTTCTCTTTCTGGACCTTGATATTAAACAGTTCTAGCGTTAATCCGGTTGCATCCAAGACTAACACGCCTTGGCCAACCAAATTTGACAAAATTTCAACTTTCCGAAAGGGCGACTACTGTCGGACCTTAGTGACGCAAAGGGATAGCGATATACCATTATGTAGACCAGTATCAGTTTGTTTGAGAATACTGAATTGCCATAGCGAATGTCAAATATCTTCGTGGCAGCCGGGCACGACTGTCAAACGTGCGCATCTATCTTAGAAAGGAGTGTGACGCAACGCGGTAAGTGTAGTGTGTAGTGTATACTTGCGCGGTTATTCATACACCATGGGCTCACACCCCATAAAATACTTCCTGCTAAACAAGAACGAGTTAGCTTACGAGGTCGCGATTAGAAGTGAGGAGCCGGCTACCTCTGTCCTAGGTCTGCGGAAGCAGCTCCCTAAATTACTGGAAGCCATTCCAAATGATGACATTTTGGAGTCGAGTCTAGCCATAGCGGTGGACTTTGAGGGCGCTAGCGAGGCCGTCTCTGAGCTGGCCAAGCGAGTGAATTTATTAACCATTTCTTACGACGCGAACCTAGCTAGGAGGTCTACCGCACTGCACAACCACATTTTCCATAGACTCCGTAGGATGGAACGTCCTACGGCGTATTCAAAACGAATAACCGAATTGTGCAGCCGGTTCGACAAGCTCTCGGCGGAGCTGTCCGCCATTGAACAATCAGGTGTTCGCTCAGCTGATGCTGTGGCTGAGGCTCAACCTGCGCCGTCTACCTCGACGCAGGCAGGGTTAGCCCCAGTATTGCATTGCGAGCATTTGAGAGTTAGCGAACTGTCTAAGCTAAAATACGACGTTACGGGATGCGTCCGAGCGTTCCTACAACGCGTAACCGAATTCCAAACCGCGCGTAATCTACCTTCCACTAAAATTTTATCATATGCCTCCGAAATTTTCACCGGTAACGCACTTCACTGGTACCGCGGCCTAAAAGAATATTTCAATACATGGGAAGAACTCACCACTAAATTAATAGACGATTTCACACCGTACAATTATGACTACCGGTTATTAAATGAAATCCGCCGACGTACTCAAGGTGCTACCGAAACTATAATTATTTATCTCTCGATAATGAATCAGCTGTTCGCTAGGCTGTCACCGTCAAAGCGATTGTCCGAACGCGAAAAGTTAGACATCCTATTGCATAACATACGTCCATGCTACTCACTAGTGCTAGCTCCGTCAATATCTTCAATAGACAGTATAGCAACACTGCAGACGTTATGTTTAAACTACGAACGGATAGAATGTTTGAACTCTCAATTCCGCGAACCGCATTACAGTAACGACACGTTGGCACCAGACCTAGCTTACAGTCACAAACCTAATAACCGAGCGCGTAATAATTCCTACAATAATTATCACGTTGCTACTATAGAGGGTATGTCCTAAGTGTGTCTAAGTCTAAACCTAGCTCTGTCGCTCTAGTCACGTCCAAGTACTGCCCGCGCTGCCATATCAATGATCACATTTTGAATGAATGCAAACGCGATCGATTCGCAATTTGCTTCAAGTGCGGCCGTAGGGATGTGACATTCCCTAACTGCCCGAACTGTAAAGCTGCGCGTCCACCGGATCGGAATCGGAGCGTACGGAGCGGACGGAGCGTCGTCATTTACAAAATGCCGATGGGGTGCGTCTACTGCATTCGGATTCAGCATCGGCAATTTAGGTATTCTTAAAGCAGGAGGATAGTGACGAGGATATTGTTGTAATTATATTAATTTTCGGAGAATATCATACATTATAATATATATTCTGATTTATTAGAAGATGAAAATAGATTTTATTTGCCCAATTTCGTACCAAAAATTGTCTCTCCTAAGTTGATTATGTAAATATTCATGTTTTAGATTATAAAGTTCTTCATACCTTTCCACTAAAGTAATTAAAACATCGTCGTTCATCGTTAATTAAGTATTTTTGCCTACAGTTTAACGTCACAAACACGTCAGAACTTGAAACGCTCGGAATCCGTATGATGCGTTCACTGCGGATGACGTCATCAGCACAAATACCGGTCTCAGGTGCAGAAATGCCGATCCAGTGCACGCAGTTTCATAGAAATTAATACAAAGCAACAAATCCTTCCGCTCCGTACGCTCCGATTTCGATGCTGTGGACGCGCAGCTCAAATCGACGAAACCAAAAAACTAGTTGGTCAGGGTCGGGGCGTGTCAAAATCTAAATTAGGTTCTACAACCTATTCAACCAATTTTGACAAAGATGATTGGAGAAATTGGCTAAACACTCTAAAAGTGTATTTCTCTAGTTATTCCGTCGCCTCGATCCTGGATAATAAACCTAAAAATGACCTACGGCCCTATTTTAACGTAACGATTAACAGTTTACCTATTTGTGGATTGCTCGATTCCGGTTCAGCCATTACAATTTTAGGTAACAACTCCCATCTGGGGGTAATTACTAAAACCGGGTTAGAAATACAGCAGTGTCACAACACTAATTCCATTCGGACCGCGAATGGAAATATCTTGTTGCCGCGCGGTCTTATCAACTTACCCACTACTTTTAATTATCAAACCCACTTATTGAAAGCTTGTATTATTCCAGAAGTTACAAGTGTTAGAAATAACTGTGTATTATAGTGTTATATGCTACTTCCGGTGTTATTTATATATATAATATTAAATACCTGATACTAAATAGTTAACAATTATATAAAAATAATATAGGGTAGATAATAATTGTAACCGTTGCCAATATTGTATCTTAAGAGCGCTCACACCACTTCCGGTTATGTTTCGTCAGTATAAAATACGTCCCTTCCGGTTTAAGACCACGTGGTGGGAAGTGGCATGAGCGCTCAGAACAGTTGAGTTCTAACCGTTGGAGTGTAAAGTAGTGAAGTATTTAAAGTGTAATAACAGTGTACCTACAGAGAAATAAAGTGAAAGTGAGTGTACCGTAACGTTGGTGTTTAAATTTCCCCCTGGTCTTTTATAGATCAGAAGTGGGATTAATCGAGATTGCGATCATAATCGCTCTTGGTGAAGGATTGCACGCCCGCAAAAGGTATTTGTGATGAAATGAACTAATATGCTATAATTATTCATCTTAGTATTCTTTTTAGCTGATAATATTAAATCATTACTACATAATATTGGCTAAGCAAAACACTGTTTTTTTATTTTCTTGGTAATAAGATACAGAACAAACGGATTATAACATTACTAAGTGATATGATTTATTACGTACTTATCAGTTGCCACAAAGAAAAAAAAATTTGAGCTACCTTCGTAAATTATCTTAGTTTCTTTTCATAAGTACTATAGAATACCCACTCATTTTATGTACAGACAATATAACATTGATGTTAAGATACCTTTCAAATGACTGTTGATATATATAACGAACAGAAATGGTTCAAATTTGAAAGTATTTCGTCAATTTATATCTTTGATCCGTTTTTTGTACTTGTAGTGTATGTATGAACCTATGGCAAAAATAAAACCTCATTTCATTTCATTTTTCATTTCATTTCATTTCATTTCAATTTGAGTATTTTGACGACCGGTTGGCGTAGCGGTAGTGTAAGCGACTGCAACGCCGAAGGTCGCGGGTTCGATTCCCGCTCAAGTCAAACATTTGTGTGCATGAACATGGATGTTTGTCTTGGTCTGGGTGTTTCTATGTATAATATGTATGTATTTACAAAAAAAAGTATAATATGTATGTTTATCCATTGTCTAGTACCCATAGTACAAGCTCTGCTTAGTTTGGGACTAGACGGTGTTGTGTGAATGTGGTAGAATATTATTATTATTATTATTAATTTGAAATTCTGAATCAATTTCACAGCAAATACTATGACTTTTTTTTTGTATTGCTGGTGGTGAATATGTTAAGTACTTGCTTATCTAGCTTTTATTCTCTTTTGGTTGTATTTAAGCATAATTGATACCTCAAAGATAGTCACTTTGATTTAGGACACCCACTTTTTGTAATTTATATCAGATTCAGACATAATGGAACGCAAAAGGAAGTGAATGCAGCGCACGAGGCTGTCATCTGAGTATTCTGAGTCGTCACAAAGTGACTCAGAGTCTCCTGTGTCTCGACGGCGCAAAATAAGCCATCGATACGATGCGCCGCAACATCGCAGAGGCTACCATCGTCACAGCGAGTCAGTCGAACGTGGCGAGACGTGAGGGCGTGGCAGGTCACGTGACCGCGCTGCATCCCGTGGCATCGATGCGTCGCAACGCCGCAAGGCGTCGCGTGTACGCGATATGCGGCAAAGTTGCGAACCATCGGTGGTCCCAAGGCATTGCGAGGTGTCGCTGGCCCTAAGCGTGGCTCGTGACCGCAGCGTGGCACCCAGCCATAGCGTGGCTCGTGACCGCAGCGTGGCTTGTGACCGTCACGTGGTTTGTGACCGTCGCGTGGCTCGTACCCGCAGCGTGGCTCGTAGCCGCAGCGTGGCTCGAAGCGGTAGCTCGGCTCATAGCCGTAACGTAGCTGGCAACCGCAGCGTGGCTCGTGGCCATCATGCTGCGAGTGTACACCTGACATCTCGAAGCCCTGTTGTTCCTGGTGCGCGTGATGCATCACGTGACCACGACGGGTTGTGTGAGAGCAACCTGATGTACGACGAAGCGACATCGAAAAATCGAGAGCATCAGGCCTCCACGAGCAATCGCTGCCCAGGTGAACCAGCAGATGCTTTAAAAGTGGGTAACACCTTTGACAGTAAGAAAGATGAAGACACGAATTCTAATATCTTAGTTTTGGCTTTTAAAGAGTTTATGCAGACCATGAAAACGGAAGGTGGTAGCGAGCGTTATCCGGTTTTGAATGTGATACCAGAGTTTGATCCTAGTAAAAGAAACCAAACCGTAGAAACATGGACAGGCAAGGTAAATGAATGTGCCCAAATTTATAATTGGACTGAAAGGCAGATTATACATTATTATCAAAATTAGCTGGATTAGCTCAGAAATGGTATCAGGGTTTACCTAGTCTTCTGTTTTCATGGGCTGAATGGCAAAATAAATTGAAACTAGCATTCCCAAGTGACGAGAATTATGGTCAGCTGTTGACAGAGATGCTTGCCTGTAAGGCTGGATTTGGCGAGTCCTTAGAAGAATATTTCTATGAGAAAGTCATGTTATTGAATCGTTGCAAGATATATGATAAAAATACAATAAACTGCATTTTATTTGGCATCGAAGACAGGTCCGTAAGGACTAGCGCAGAGGCGGCTCAGTTTACGGAACCAGATAAATTATTAGTCTATTTGAGGAATATTAGAGTCACAAACAAATTTGATACAAATCTTTATTTGAAAACAGGCAGCATTGGCAACAAACAGCCGCACACAGTAGGATACATCAGAACGAAATTCCCAATAGAAATAAGGGTTATACGTCTATTAAATGTTATAATTGCGGCGAAGAGGGTCATCTGTTCTCTAAGTGCAAACTCCCAATAAAGCGTTGCGTCAAATGCCATAAATTAGGACATTTAACTGATAATTGTTCCAACAGCATAGAAAGCCAATAATAATTTAAAATATTTTAAGACGGCTAAATTAAATTGACAGGATTTAGATTGTTTCGTAGATTTTGGTAGCCAATGCTAAATGCCAATGGTGAATGTAGTGTAGAAATACAGGTAGGTAAGGCCAAAGCTGTCGTAGAAACTCTTATTGTTCCTGATAATTTATTACAAGTGCCTTTTTGCTTGGACAAATGTTTACAGAGCAGGAGCATGTTGTGGTAATTAAGACAATTAATAACCAACTTAAAATTACTTCAAACGTAGAAACAATACTAATATATGTACGTTAATAAAGTCTTTGTCTATAACTACGTGTATACACCCCAGTTCATATAATGTACGATACTAGCCAAAACCCAAATAAACAGTACTTATGAGATTCTTCAATGCGTATTAGAAGTAAATAATGGTCACGGTAGAATTGATTAAGGGTCCTGAATCCATATTTGAATTAACAAAAGAATATTTATTAACCCGGGCAGTTCCACTGATTGCAGTACAGACAATGACTGTCAGTAGGATTGAAAGCTGTCCGGATAGTACGAAACACCCGAATCGAAGGTCACATCCTGCACCTAGATGACAATATTACATCTTATTATAAAACCCAATTAACCGACTCTGGTATCATCCGAGAGTCTTCTTCAAATTATGCGTCCCCAATCGTATTGAACAGTCTACTGACTATTTAGGGTTTGAGATCAGTGAATCTGGAGTTATGCCCGGTAGAAAGAAAATGGATGCAGTGGATCAATTCCCTGTTGCGACAGACCAGCACAAGGTTAAACAGTTTGTAGGATTAGCAAGTTTCTCTCCTAAGTTTATTCTTGGATTTTTAAATTGGAGGTTCTAGATAATGATCGGTATGTAACTGAAGACATACCACTATCTAGAAAGGACATGAGATAATTTTGTGGTATCTTTTCAATAGACAAAATTCACCCTTGGGTAGTGTTTAACAGAACGGATTCAGATTCAAGTGTGTCGAATACTGATGATATTGATGATTCGGAATAATTAAGCAGTCTTGTCATGGTTCAGCTAAGCTGAACAGTAAGAGTTGATTTATGCGAAGTATATTGAAGTAATTTATGAAAAAAGGACGTGAGTAATTTGTAAATACCTTATACTAATGGCTATGTTATCTGTTTCAGTTACTACAGATGTTAAGGTTGAGTTGTGGCCTTAATGTCTTACTGCGAAGGGCTTGACCGAGGATGTGTCAGAGGTCTCGGTCAAGACAGATGTTAAGGATATGTATGAGGCCTTAATATCTTAATTTAAGTGGCTTGGCTGAGAATATGAAGGAGGTCTCAGTCGAGACAGGTATTAAGGATATGTATGAGGCCTTAATATCTTAATTTAAGTGGCTTGGCTGAGAATATGTATGAGGTCTCAATCGAGACAGGTATTAAGGATATGTATGAGGCCTTAATATCTTAATTTAAGTGGCTTGACTGAGAATATGAAGGAGGTCTCAGTCGAGACAGGTATTAAGGATATGTATGAGACCTTAATATCTTAATTTAAGTGGCTTGACTGAGAATATGAATGTCTCAGTCGAGACAGGTATTAAGGATATGTATGAGGCCTTAATATCTTAATTTAAGTGGGTTGGCTGAGAATATGTATGAGGTCTCAGTCGAAACAGGTATTAAGGAAGTGGATGAGGCCTTAATATCTTAGTTTAGATGATTGATCGACATATGTATGAGGTTTCAGTCGAGACAGATATTAAATATGAATTGTTTCGTATAAGAGCCTAATGGCATATATAGTGTTTTGTTTTACTACGTCATATTTGTTAGTTTGACGAATATTGTCAGTTATGTCTGATGCAGGTCACTTTTGATGTATGTTATGACTTTCCCGGGACGGGAAATTTGTCAGGAAAGGCCGACTGTTAGAAATAACTGTGTATTATAGTGTTATATGCTACTTCCGGTGTTATTTATATATATAATATTAAATTTTTTTTTTTATTTAGCCTGTACATGTGTCCCACTGCTGGGCAAAGGCCTCTCCCTTGGACCGCCATTCATCCCTGTCCTGTGCTATGTTCGGCCAGTCGCTGTCGAATGCATCTAAGTCGTCCCGCCATCTCCGTTTAGGTCTGCCGCGTCGTCGTCGACTATCATGAGGCACCCAACTGGTTATTAAATAAGCCCACCTTTCTGGGTGCATACGGCAGAGGTGACCAGCCCAGTCCCACTTCAGCCTGGCAGATTTTAAACCAACATCGGCTATGCGTGTTTGGGAACGTAGCATGGTGTTCCGGACACGGTCGGTCCTTTTTACCCCGAGAATGCTACGTTCCATAGCCCTTTGGCAAATCTTCAGTTTGGACTTCTGGAATTCCGTCAAGGACCATGTTTGGGCACCGTAGGTTAGGACGGGCAATATACACATATCGACGAGCTTTCGCTTGAGTGTCAGTGGAAGGTTGCCCTTCAGTAGCTCTTTCATTGACCAGAAGCTCTTCCAGGCATTTTCGACTCGCCGTCCTACTTCTTTGTCTTGCCTGTTGCTGAAAGAGACAATCTGGCCCAAGTATATATACTCGTCGACATAATGTATAGTCTGCCCGTCTACCGTGACCCTACGTTTCGTGCTGTTGGTCATTACTTGAGTTTTGGCCCGGTTCATCTGAAGTCCAACTTGAAGACTTGCAGAGCTGAGGTCTTTAAGCATTAGCTCGAGTTCCGAGGCTGATGAGGAAAAGAGAACAATGTCGTCGGCGAACCGAAGATTTGTTAATCTTTTGCCGCCGACCACAATGCCTCTGGATTGCCACAAATTCGTCAGACTGCCGAAAACCTGTTGCAGGACACTATTAAAAAGTTTAGGAGACAACGGGTCACCCTGTTTGACGCCTCTCTCTATTTTAAATGACTGACCAGAAAGTTGGAGCTTGACATCTGCTGTACTATTATTGTAAATGGCTTTAATAAGGTTTATGTAGGGCTCTTCTATATTTTGTTTCCGTAAGGCATCTTCTATTGCACTATGAGTAATGCTGTCAAAGGCTTTGGAATAATCCACGAATCCTAGGTACAGAGGTTTGTTAAATTCGTAATGTTTTTCTATGATTTGGTTCACGGTGTGGAGGTGGTCTATAGTGGAGAAACCGGGTCGGAATGCTGCTTGCTCGACGGGTTGATGTTGGTCTAATTGGTCAGCGATTCGATTTTCTATAACCTTTATAAATGTTTTGTAAATATGAGAGATTAAACTTATGGGTCGGTAGTTGCCGATGTTGCATTTTTCGCCTTTTTTGTGCAGAAGAACTATATTGGAATGGCAAAATTTTGTTGGAATTTGGCATTTGTGTAGTACGGTATTAAAAAGTTGTGTAATATATGGCAAGAGGGTTGATTTTCCAAATATTAAGGTTGCTGTGCTTATACCATCGGTGCCTGGACTTTTACCTAACTTTAAGGTTTTTAGAGCTTTATTGACTTCGTCTTCTGTTATTGGTGTAATTGTATCATTATGAGCGTAATTTTCGATATTATGAATTTTGGAATTGTCTGAATAGAGAGATGAAAAATATTTTGTGCATATGTTATTAATTTCATCTCGATTGCTTCGTAAAGTTCCGTTTCCATCTTTAAGGTTTGTGATCCACGATTTGCCTTTACTCATTCCCTGTCTCGCTATCCTAAGTGATCTGTTTGTTGTTATGGCCACTATTATCAGATTTGTATTAAAATTTCTGATATCTTTTCTAATACTGCGCTTAACTTTTATGTCTATTTTTCTATATTCAGGCGATCCAAGTTTAAAAGTGCTTCTGTTTTGTATCAATGCTTTAGTCGTAGAAGAAAATTTATTTAGATTTTTCCGTTTTTGAGTAATTCTTTTGCTGGCTGCTGTTATACTGTTAACAATGTTGTTGTATTGATTTTCTGCATCATCGATGTCAATATCTAGCTCTGCAAATTGGTTTCTTAATTCTAAATTAAATTGTTCGTAATTCGATGCAAGTGTGTTGTAATCTAATACGTTTGTACGTCTTGAAAATGCTTTCCTGCGATTAATTTTGAAATTAAAGATAAGTTTTGTTCTAATTGGTCTATGGTCTGAACTAAATCCAATCTTATTTATTACGCCTACGTCTTTAATAAAGTTTTGATTTCCGGCAAGAACGAAGTCTATTTCATTTTTTGTGTTGCTGTCGGGGGATATCCAAGTCCAACGACGCTGTGGTCTTTTCGGATAGAAGCTGTTGCATACCTTTAGATTTTGGCCGAACGCAAATTGGATCAAACGAGTACCGCGTATGTTACGTTGTCCTATACCGTAAGGTCCTATAATTTTTTCGTTATCTAGATTTTGCCTGGTGCCAATTTTTGCATTAAAATCGCCTAATACCATATTCCATGTGCCTCGGTGTTCATCGCAAGCTTTGTTTAGAAGGTCGTAAAAGTCTTCTACCTCTTCGTCGCTGTGTGCAGATGTCGGCGCATAGACTTGGATTACGGTCAAGCTATTTTTAGGTGTCAATCGAAATTTTAGTACCGCAATTCTCTCAGAACAGCTGCAAAACTCTATAATATTCTCCTTCCATTTTTTAGCTACCAGAAAACCGACTCCAAATTGGCCGCTGGTGGTTCCAAAGTGATAGAAAATGCTGTTTTCCCTTTCAACAGTTTCTTCGCCCTTTCTCCTCACCTCTGATAGACCAATGATGTCCCACTTAATGTCTTTTACTGCATTTTCGAGTTCTAATAATCGTTCTTCTTTAAGTAACGTGCGAACGTTGTATGTCAGAACATTTAAATTTTCGGTGTCCATTTTGCGCGCCGGGTTAGTTTGACGGGTTGTACTTAATAACACCCGGGGATTCTTAGCACCCCTGACTCCAAGGACTTGCTGATTTCCGCCATAATCAGGTGTCTTAGAGCCGCCGGGCACTCGGGGCCTAGACGGGGATTGACTCATCCATGGGAAGGTGTGGACCTTGAGCCCACCACGCTGGTCCAATGCGTCTTGGTGGGTCGTCAGTTTGCCTCGTTTGTTGTTTAGCAGGGTATACCACGAGCAGGTGAGGTTGACTTGAGTCCCGTAAGATGGTGTATGGAACCCCTTATACCCAATACTACCCAATACATATAATATTAAATACCTGATACTAAATAGTTAACAATTATATAAAAATAATATAGGGTAGATAATAATTGTAACCGTTGCCAATATTGTATCCTAAGAGCGCTCACACCACTTCCGGTTATGTTTCGTCAGTATAAAATACGTCCCTTCCGCTTGATTTAAATTGTCTTTCGGGATATATACCACGTACCTTTGTTTGGAGTAACCGATATTTCGGCACTGTTGCAAGCGCCATGTTCACGGATGTACTGAGGGTATTGCGGGTGGATGAATGTTACGAGCAAGTATAACGGTCTACCCGCTTTCTTACTCGTTTTTTGCGTACAACACCACTGCCACTGTTTTCACTATCGCACTGTACCCGATCACGACATACTACACTCACTACGTCAGCTCGCGGTTTGAGTTTTTCCGTTTCACGGGTTTTACATAGACGCACCACTGGATGCCAGATACTCGACAGTTGAAACCCATCCTCTCTATTGAAATTCTTAAACTTTTTGATTTCAATGGCCTCCCTAACCATTCAAGGTATGTAGTGGCGTTCTGTCGAAAGCACCTGAGGGTTGTGTAACTCAATCCAGTGGTCGGTACCCGAGTCTAAAAGGTGTTGAGCTATGGCTGACTAATGTGGCTCGTTATTTTTGACTGCCCTGATGTGTTCCTTTATCCGGCAAGAGATGGTGCGTTTCGTTTGTCCTATATAGGAACTGCCACAGCTGCAGTAAACTTTGTATACACCTGGCTTTTCTAATGGAAGACTGTCTTTCGGCGTTCTTATATATTGAGACAGTTTCTTAAAAGGAGTGAAAATAGTCTTTACTGAAACTTTGTTAAGAATATTGGCGATCTTATCTGTCACTCCTTTGACGTACGGTAAGTACGCTGGGTGTCGTTCAACCTTGAAGTCCAGGTGTTTTTTAGTATGTCTGGGTGGTCTGATTCGCCTACTGTATCCGTTTTTGTGTAGAACGTCGCTTAAATGCGAAAGTTCCTTACCCAAATGTTCATCGTCACACAAGCTGTATGCCCGGTCGGTAAGCGACGTAATAACGGAATTCAGTTGACGTGGGTGATGATGTGAGTCGGCGTGTAGATAGCGATCTGTGTGTGTTGGCTTTCTGTATACAGAGTCGCTTAATGAACCGTCATCCCGTACGCCAATCATAACATCGAGGAACGCCATTCTTCTGTCCCTTTCGATTTCATAGGTAAAACTCATTTTACTGTGGATGCTGTTTAAATAATAATAATCTGGCAACACCACGAATGTCAACGTGCTTTTTTCATCAAAGAATTTTAAATATTAATATTTCACGAATTTCACTTTATTCAAATTGTAATAATATATCGCATCTAAATTAGTATATAAAACTCAAGCAAAAGAAGGAAATATTTGATAAAAACCACCATAAATAAACAAATAAAGAAAAAGTGAAGAGATGACAGCCGTCACAACAAATATGACATGTCAACCACTAACAATAACAATATTTACGAAAATAAAATGGAAGATATTAGCACTCTAGTATGTTGACGAGAGCCAGGAGCAAGAGAGCACTACCAACACCTCCGGGCCCGTCGCTGAGCTCCGCCTCGCAGCCGTCGGTACCTACGCCGACAACACCGACGGCTGCAGTTGCGTCGAGCTCCAGCGACGAGTATTTCTCTCCGCCGTCGACACCGTCACCTGCGCGGCGGCGTGGGAGAGGCCGGCCACCAGCGTGCTTGGGACCTCGGGGCCCACCGGCCCCAAACAGGGTCCTCGCTGCCGGTGGTAATGTGCAGCGCATGAAGTGGACGACATTAATAAACGAACATGTCATGCGCGCATATTTTGGGGCGACAGAGGGGGGCACTAACCTCACTGCGTACCGTAGTCGCATGCTGTCTTTGTTTCAGGCCTTGGAACCAAGCATCAACGTCACGGCTCAACGACTATCGGATCAGGTACGGGTTATCCAGCGCAGTGGCAAGTTGGATAATGCCGTGCTTGATAGGATTCGCTCAGAGTACTTACCTTCGAGCCATGCCACCCCCGTCCAGCCTACACAGACATCAGCACTGACCGCACCGCCAATAGGCGGTAGTGCCGTCAGGGAGGAAGATGAAATGGTTGATAATGTAAGTACCCAGTGCAATGAGGAGGTAAAGGACGCTTTGGAATGTGCTATTAGGGACTACCGGTACACTCCACTAGGTATCAGGCCTCGTCTACCGAGGTTGCCTATGCATAGGCGAAATATAGCGCTAATAAGTGCTCTTGACTCGTTATTATCAAATTATTTAGATAATAGCGAGGATCTCGGTGATACGCATTCAATCTTGTACTGTACCGCCGTGGCGGCTTGTCGTATAGCTGGTGTTAAGTTTCCTGAAACTGATACCGTTGTACGACAAAGGTCTGCTGTACCGGCGTGGCAGTGCAGGATTGAGCGGCGTATTGCCGAGGCAAGGGCACTTATTGGCAAGCTGATCTGTTTTAGGGAGGGGAATACACGCCCTAGGGTAATGCGCTTTGTGAAACGGGCTTTTTCGGGGACTAACATTAGTCCTCAAGATTATATAGCCCGGGTCACGGAGCGCATTGACTACCTAAAACAGAACGTCTATTCATGGGCAAACCGAATTCGTAGGTTTAAGAAACGTGTGGACCGGTACATCATTAATAGTGCATTCCAGAGGGACCAAAGGTGGGTATATAGAAGTTGGGAACGACCAGATCAATGTGTGACTAATGTGCAGCGGCCAGATGCGGACGCCACAGGCATGTTCTGGCGTAGCATCTGGTCGATGCCCATTGGTCATAACGAAGGTGATTGGATGCGAGACATCGAACGTGCATGCGAACATATTCCCGAAATGGAATGCGTGGCCATTTCTAGCCAGGACGTTTCACAAGCAGTCCATCCATTATCTAATTGGAAATCTCCAGGATTGGACGGACTGCACAATTGTAGTTGTAGTTTTGTTCCTGTGCATTTAGTGACCTACTCATGTAAGCGATAGGTAGTTCCACGCCATCTATTTCTTGTGTAAGAAGCCCACTGATGCCGTTCGCACTCGCATCTGTGTGAACTTGAAAAGGTTTCTCGTAATCGGGACACGATAATATTGGTGCGGAGCTTAACAATTGTTTTAGTTTACAAAACGAGTCATCAGCTTCCACCGACCACTGGAATGGTGCAGCTTTCTTACCAGTAGAAGTAAGTTTGTTCAAAGGACCGGCAATAGTACTAATATTAGGTATAAATCGCCGATACCATGATGCAATGCCTAAGAACCTTTTGACTTCTTTTCTATTCTTAGGCGTAGCATATTGAAGAATGGCTTCCACCTTACATGGGTCTACTTGTAATCCTTTAGAGTTTACTACGTAGCCCAAGTACTTCAATTCATCACGGAAGAATTTAGATTTTTCTAAGTTTATTGTTAGGTTGGCCGATTTTAATTTTTCGTATACTTTATTTAATAGTGACACATGAGCATTAAAAGATGGCGATATAAGCACGATATCATCTAAAAAAACGAATACAGAGTTTTCGAACTCAGGACTGTTCGTAAACAAGTGATCCACCAAACGCTGTTGTGTCGCAGGCGCATTCGTTAAACCAAACGGCATAGTCACAAATCTAAATGTTCCTCTAGTAGGCACATAGAACGCAGTCTTATCACGATCACATTCGCGAAGAGGCGTCTGCCAAAAGGACTTAGATAAGTCTATACTACTTAGATATCTAGCGTTCCTAAGGTTGTCTAAAATATCGGATACGTAAGGTAGTTTGTACGCGTCTTTTTTAGTAATAGAATTAAGTTTCCGACTATCTAAACAAAACCTTAGTTTACCGTCCTTCTTAGGCGTTAGTAAAATTGGTGACGACCACGGACTTTTGCATTTTTCTACCACTCCCAATGCAAGCATTTCGTCTAATTCGTCAATAATTATTTTTAATTTCGCAGGCGGTAACCTATAATATCTTTCGGGTATCGGCGCAGAATCGCCAGTGTCTATTGCATGTTCTATTAAGTGAGTTCGTCCTAAACCGGTTTTTTCAGTAGAAATCGACTCGTATTGCTTTATAATTAAGCATCTGGTCGATGCCCATTGGTCATAACGAAGGTGATTGGATGCGAGACATCGAACGTGCATGCGAACATATTCCCGAAATGGAATGCGTGACCATTTCTAGCCAGGACGTTTCACAAGCAGTCCATCCATTATCTAATTGGAAATCTCCAGGATTGGACGGACTGCACAATTTCTGGCTGAAATGGCTACGTAGTTCGCATGAACGTTTGGCATCTCAATTCCAATCAGCCTTGGAATCTGGATCGTTGCCAACCTTTATGACGACTGGAATTACCCACCTGCTCCATAAGACTGGCAGTACTAGCGATCCCGGCAATTATAGACCGATTACGTGTTTACCATCGGTCTATAAACTTCTTACATCTATTTTGAGAGCTAAAATATCTAAACATGTCGAAGACAACTTAATTATGTCAGCCTCTCAGAATGGATGTAGGAGGGGGGCTCGTGGTACTAAGGAGCTCCTCCTCATTGACATGGCCATTAGCCAACAAGTTCGCCGTAACCGAAAGGATCTGGCGGCATGTTGGATAGATTATAAGAAAGCGTATGACTCCGTGCCGCATACATGGCTTTTGAGGGTGTTGGAGTTGTATAAAGTAAATACAACTCTACGCACCTTCTTAAAGTCATGTATGGGGCAATGGAATACGACTCTTTGCTATCCAGGATGCCGAAGGATCCAGGAGGACGGCGAACGTATTAAAATTGAGCGGGGAATTTTTCAGGGCGACAGTCTGAGTCCCCTTTGGTTTTGCCTAGCCATGAACCCTCTCAGTACTTTACTGGAGGGTTCAAGGTTAGGCTACAGGTTAAAGAGAAGTGGTCAGGTCATATCTCACCTGTTTTTCATGGATGACCTGAAGTTATTTGCCCACTCTGATGCCCAATTGATAGATTTACTAAAAGTAACCCAAAACTTTAGTAAGTCAATCAATATGGAGTTCGGTGTGGATAAATGTGCTGTCATTCATGTGAAGCAGGGAAGGATGGTGGAATCTGAAGGGATCCAACTCTCAGATTCCATTAACCTAAGAACGCTTCTCTTGACTGATACCTATAAGTACTTGGGTATGTCACAGGCTTTAAGTATCAATGAAGCCGTCATGAAGCAATCGTTGCAAGAGCGTTTCTTTGGCCGCCTGAATAAAGTACTGAAAAGTCTTTTATCAGGTGGCAACAAGGTTCGTGCTTGCAACGGTTGGGTCATGCCACTTCTTGTATACTCTTTTGGCATACTCAAGTGGACTCAGTCTGAATTGGACGCCCTGGACAGAAGAGTCCGCACATTGTTGACGGCATATCGTATGTATCATCCACGTTCATCCGTGATGAGGTTGTACATCCCGCGGAAGTGTGGGGGTCGTGGCTTTCTGAATGTCAAGACCCTACACAACCGCGAGGTGTGCAATCTCAGAGAATATTTTCTCCGGGCGAACGTGGACATGCATCGAGATGTTGTCGCAGTGGACAATGGACTCACCCCGCTCAAGTTGGCTAAGGAGAACTGGCGCATACCTGTAGTACTCAGTACTGATGATCGCAAGCGTGTGTGGCAGAGAAAGGAGCTTCATGGCAGGTTCCATCGGGCTCTATATGGACCCGATGTAGACTTATTAGCCTCGGTGAACTGGCTACGCTTCGGTGACCTCTTTGGGGAAACCGAAGGGTTTGTTTGTGCAATTGCTGACGAAGTTATCAAGACGAATAACTACCGGAAATATATCCTGAGGGATGGCACTACCGATATTTGCCGTGCGTGTCACCAGCCTGGTGAATCCCTCAGGCATATTGTTTCCGGTTGTTCACGTCTTGCTAACGGCGAGTACTTGCACAGACATAACCAAGTAGCCAGAATCATTCACCAGCAACTTGCTCTGAAATACAAACTTGTAGACATCGAGGTACCGTACTACAGGTATGTGGCAGAGCCAGTTTTCGAAAATGGCCATGCCACATTGTACTGGGATCGATCTATCGTCACAGACAGGACTGTTGTAGCCAACAAACCTGATATTGTGGTGATAGATCGATCAGAGCGCCTCGCAATAATTGTTGATGTCACCATTCCCCATGACGAGAATCTCGTGAAAGCCGAGAAAGACAAACAGATTAAATATCTGGACTTGGCTCACGAGATTGTCGACATGTGGGATGTGGACTCGGCAATTATTGTGCCGATAGTTGTGACGGTTAATGGTCTAATAGCCAAGAGCCTCGATCGTCACCTTAAGAGGCTCGCGTTGGGTGCTTGGGTCAAGGGTCTGATGCAAAAGGCAGTTCTTCTCGACACGGCACGTATTGTGAGGAAGTTCCTGTCTCTGGAGCCCTAACCACTGGCAGCTTGGACCCAGTGCCCGATGCTGGTGGGACCCCACGGTTAATTTTATATTTTTAAATGTGTTTTTTTTTTTAGTGAATGATATATTTAAAAATGTAATTTTAATTTGAAAAAATAGGAGATAAAGATGATAATAATAATAATAATATTCTACCACATTCACACAACACCATCTATTCGTGGTCAGGCAATGATGTACCAGGTCGGCATATACCACAGCAATATGGTCCTCACTGATCCTACGTCTAATTACCTCCATGCAGTGTTATAGGTACGTTTTGTGAAAAGTGATTCTACGTCGAAACTGACCATCACTTCTTTATCACTAACGTTACTCTGCCGTAGAATCTCAATGAAATGTCGGGAGTCCTTGACATACGATGTTGTTCTACCCACCAATAGTCGCAGGACCTTAGCTACATGTTTAGCTAGTTCATAAGTAGGTGAATCCACTTGACTGACTATAGGCCGTAAGGGAACGTTGTTTTTGTGCACCTTTGGCAAACCATACAGTTTAGGGGGTAGAACATTACGTGGTCGCAATAAATGGGTCACCGTATCTTCATCGATCGCGTGCTGGCACTCCTTGATCAGCCTTTGCGACCACGTGCTACTGCCCCATTAAGTGTAAAAATTTGGAAACGGTACGTAGACGACATTTTCTGTGTTATGGAAGGCGATGAAGAGATGGTTCAAGAGTACTTGGCACATTTAAACAGCATCGACAGTAAAATGAGTTTTACCTATGAAATCGAAAGGGACAGAAGAATGGCGTTCCTCGATGTTATGATTGGCGTACGGGATGACGGTTCATTAAGCCACTCTGTATACAGAAAGCCAACACACACAGATCGCTATCTACACGCCGACTCACATCATCACCCACGTCAACTGAATTCCGTTATTACGTCGCTTACCGACCGGGCATACAGCTTGTGTGACGATGAACATTTGGGTAAGGAACTTTCGCATTTAAGCGACGTTCTACACAAAAACGGATACAGTAGGCGAATCAGACCACCCAGACATACTAAAAAACACCTGGACTTCAAGGTTGAACGACACCCAGCGTACTTACCGTACGTCAAAGGAGTGACAGATAAGATCGCCAATATTCTTAACAAAGTTTCAGTAAAGACTATTTTCACTCCTTTTAAGAAACTGTCTCAATATATAAGAACGCCGAAAGACAGTCTTCCATTAGAAAAGCCAGGTGTATACAAAGTTGACTGCAGCTGTGGCAGTTCCTATATAGGACAAACGAAACGCACCATCTCTTGCCGGATAAAGGAACACATCAGGGCAGTCAAAAATAACGAGCCACATTAGTCAGCCATAGCTCAACACCTTTTAGACTCGGGTACCGACCACTGGATTGAGTTACACAACCCTCAGGTGCTTTCGACAGAACGCCACTACATACCTCGAATGGTTAGGGAGGCCATTGAAATCAAAATGTTTAATAATTTCAATAGAGAGGATGGGTTTCAACTGTCGAGTATCTGGCATCCAGTGGTGCGTCTATGTAAAACCCGTGAAACGGAAAAACTCAAACCGCGAGCTGACGTAGTGAGTGTAGTATGTCGTGATCGGGTACAGTGCGATAGTGAAAACAGTGGCAGTGGTGTTGTACGCAAAAAACGAGTAAGAAAGCGGGTAGACCGTTATACTTGCTCGTAACATTCATCCACCCGCAATACCCTCAGTACATCCGTGAACATGGCGCTTGCAACAGTGCCGAAATATCGGTTACTCCAAACAAAGGTACGTGGTATATATCCCGAAAGACAATTTAAATCAAGTTTAAATGACCACGAAAGTTTAAATTCCTATAACGTCCCTTCCGGTTTAAGACCACGTGGTGGGAAGTGGCATGAGCGCTCAGAACAGTTGAGTTCTAACAGTTGGAGTGTAAAGTAGTGAAGTATTTAAAGTGTAATAACAGTGTACCTACAGAGAAATAAAGTGAAAGTGAGTGTACCGTAACGTTGGTGTTTAAATTTACCCCTGGTATATTATACAAGTAATTTAATTTTAGGCATCGATTTCTGGAAACTATTTAAATTACTGCCTAACCATATCGCATCCGTATGCATGTCTAAAACATTGCCGTGTAGTGTGTTAAGTGAAAATAAGCCGAGTAACACGAACGTATTGCAATATTTTAGTGAGTTGAGTGAGTCACAACAAAGAACGGCTAAGTTAATTATAAAGCAATACGAGTCGATTTCTACTGAAAAAACCGGTTTAGGACGAACTCACTTAATAGAACATGCAATAGACACTGGCGATTCTGCGCCGATACCCGAAAGATATTATAGGTTACCGCCGGCGAAATTAAAAATAATTATTGACGAATTAGACGAAATGCTTGCATTGGGAGTGGTAGAAAAATGCAAAAGTCCGTGGTCGTCACCAATTTTACTAACGCCTAAGAAGGACGGTAAACTAAGGTTTTGTTTAGATAGTCGGAAACTTAATTCTATTACTAAAAAAGACGCGTACAAACTACCTTACGTATCCGATATTTTAGACAACCTTAGGAACGCTAGATATCTAAGTAGTATAGACTTATCTAAGTCCTTTTGGCAGACGCCTCTTCGCGAATGTGATCGTGATAAGACTGCGTTCTATGTGCCTACTAGAGGAACATTTAGATTTGTGACTATGCCGTTTGGTTTAACGAATGCGCCTGCGACACAACAGCGTTTAGTGGATCACTTGTTTACGAACAGTCCTGAGTTCGAAAACTCTGTATTCGTTTTTTTAGATGATATCGTGCTTATATCGCCATCTTTTAATGCTCATGTGTCACTATTAAATAAAGTATACGAAAAATTAAAATCGGCCAACCTTACAATAAACTTAGAAAAATCTAAATTCTTCCGTGATGAATTGAAGTACTTGGGCTACGTAGTAAACTCTAAAGGATTACAAGTAGACCCATGTAAGGTGGAAGCCATTCTTCAATATGCTACGCCTAAGAATAGAAAAGAAGTCAAAAGGTTCTTAGGCATTGCATCATGGTATCGGCGATTTATACCTAATATTAGTACTATTGCCGGTCCTTTGAACAAACTTACTTCTACTGGTAAGAAAGCTGCACCATTCCAGTGGTCGGTGGAAGCTGATGACTCGTTTTGTAAACTAAAACAATTGTTAAGCTCCGCACCAATATTATCGTGTCCCGATTACGAGAAACCTTTTCAAGTTCACACAGATGCGAGTGCGAGCGGCATCAGTGGGCTACTTACACAAGAAATAGATGGAGTGGAACTACCTATCGCTTACATGAGTAGGTCACTAAATGCACAGGAACAAAACTACAGTATAACAGAACGGGAGACATTAGCAGTTCTAGCAGCCCTCGAATATTGGCGCTGTTATTTAGATAACGGGTTAAAGTTTGTTGTGTATACTGACCATTCCGCACTGAAATGGTTCCTAAACTTGAGCAACCCGACTGGTAGATTAGCTCGGTGGTTGGTTCGTCTGTCAGCCTTTAACTTCGAAATAAAGCATCGGCGCGGCGCAGATAATATTATAGCCGATGCGTTATCACGATCCCTACCTGTAAATATAATTAACGCGAATAATAATAACGTGAATGACCCTAATGTTAACACTGATCAATGGTATTCAGCCACCTACAATGGTTGTTTATCTTCGCCTAATGACTATCCAGACTATTCTATTAAAAATAATAAATTGTATCGTTTGATTAAATCTAGGTGTGTGCTACGTAAGGAGTTCGAATGGAAAGAAGTACCTTCTTCTGATCGAAATAATGCCATATTAGAGAACCATGCCGAACCCACTTCGGGGCATTTCGGTATATTTAAAACTTACAAGCGCTTAGCACTGCGTTACTATTGGCCCAAAATGCGCGATGACGTAGTTAAGTTCATAAATTCTTGCGACACTTGTATCGCGCACAAACATCAGAACCATGCACCATTGGGAACCATGGGACGACCCAAAGTGTGTTCACGCACGACCCTTCCAAACCATTAGTGTAGATTTGGTGGGGCCATTACCCGTCACAAGAAAACAAAACGCCTACATCTTTGTTGTAACTTGTTGTTTTAGTAAATACTGTCTACTTTTTCCTATCAGGCGCGCAACTGCTGAAATAATAACTAACATTTTGGAAGAAAAAATATTTTTAGTTCATGGTATACCATCTACAATTATATTGGACAATGGTAAACAGTTTGTAAGTGCTACTTTAAAAGCTATGTTGCGCAAGTACAAAATCCCTAATCTTCATTATACTCTTAAATATTCCCCACATGTGAATACGGTCGAACGCTATAATAAAACCATTGGTTCTACCTTAGCGGCGTTTGTAGGAAATGACCAGAGATTATGGGACACTCTCGTAACTAAGGTGCAGTTTGCATTAAATACTGCAGTTAATGAAGTCACGGGCTATACACCTAGTTTTTTAGTCTATGGACGTGAACTAGTTCCATGCGGCTCACACTATGTCGACACGGACGCTGATGGTATAGTATACATACCTAGGGACGATTACGCAGAAAACATAGGTCACTTATCAGGCATATTTGACAAAGTTCAGGCACTCCTCATTCAAACTCACGCTAGGAATTCCCAAACGTATAATTTACGCCGTAAACCAGCTGAGTTTAATGTGGGAGACACTGTGTGGAAAAGGACTTTTTATCAGAGCGACAAGGATAAGTCCTTCTGTAAGAAACTAGCCCCTAAATTCGTGAAGTGCACAGTGATTAATAAAAAGTCGCCCCTCGTTTACGAGTTGTCGGACGCGTCTGGAAATTCTATTGGGTTTTGGCACATTAAGGACCTAAAACTTATACACTATGGTGCCTAACTATTTGTTACAAACCGTAGAAGACTTTCCCTTCCTTCTCTCTATATGCCGTCTTAGCTTGGACAGTAGCGGACTCATAGACCTAACGCAGCTAGTCGGATTTTCCTTGTTAGCCACGTAAAATCCTCTCCTAAGGCGGGCGGTATTGTAACGTATGTCCGGTACTTACCGCGTTGCGTCACAGTACCATCCATACGCTCGGCCAATCAGAGAAAGCCATCGTCCGCACTCGCAAAGCCTGACCAAATATGGTCATAAACGGACTCTCACCCTGATGGAGGGCCCGGTATATAAAGGGGCCGACAGAGAGGCCGGCACCGCTACTCTAACGTCGCTTCTACTACCTACCTACTATAACTAAGCGAACCTACTGACCCTACGTCGTATCTACGTGTATCCTGGTCCCAGCTACGGGTTCCAGGTTCACCTTAAGACTCCGGGCTACGCTCCCTAGACTGCTACACTTCCCTGCATCGTCCTCGGTGTCACCTCTGCCGAAGAGTCTGGCCTGCCCTGCTCATCGCACTCAAACCGCCAACGCCTGCCAGCTGAACCAACGGCCTGCGAGGATCGGCCCGCTACGCGCAGCCCTACGAGCAACCTGCCCTGCACACTACCGGAGGGAACAGCGTGGGAGACTGCAGCCCTTTGTGTTCAGGCCAGTGTCGTGTTGTTGGTCGGTCATACTCGGCATAGGAAGTGAGACAATACTCGGCAAATAAACGCATAGAACCTTTTCTGCGTTTTACTACCAGAACCCGTTACAGGAGAATGACCAATACTGGGCTATTTTGTAGCATGTTTGCTTCTAAACCATTTATTTCTGTAAAATCATCTTTTATTTTATAATTTTATGTGAATTAATTTTATTGGCCGTGTGGTTGACGGCATAGAATACAAGTGTCACCACCCCCTATCTTCCCGTGGGTGTCGTAAGAGGCGACTAAGGGATAACACGATGTAAATACCATTTTTGCGTAGAGACGGAAAACTCGACATCAAAGCCTATACGACTGCCTCGTTGGTCTCGCGGCATAAATGTGCACGTGGGATCGGGAGGTCCCGGGTTCGATTCCTGGGTCGGGCAGTGTTATTGGGTTTTTCTGTCACGAAATTCTCAGTAGCAGCACGGAGTCTGGAAATGTGCCCGGTACGGCAATAGGCTCGCTCCTTATTACGTGGGACTAAAGTATATCTGGCGAAAAGTGGGTGTAGAAATACACCTCTGCCTACCCCTTCGGGGATAAAAGGCGTGACGTTATGTATGTATGTATGTGTAAGTACTGGGGAAAGTAATGAACGGCTAGCTTCTCTGTTTGATATGTCTCGGACTACATTAGAAAGAACAATGAATGTTACAAGAAGCTGTTTGTCGGAGGATTTTGTTTCTAGATATTTAGGTTTCAATCATTTAGCTGTGGAGCAAGTAGCTGCCAGAAATAGGGTAATACCCGATGGATTATTTGGTAATCCTATATTACCAGTTGATACCAAACCAGCCATTGTTATGTGTGATGCAACTTATATATTTGTACAAAATAGCAGCAATTATCTTTTCCAAAAAAATACATTTAGCCTTCAAAAGTTAGATAATCTTGTAAAACCTTTTCTCATTGTTTCTTGCGATGGTTATATAATAGATTGTTTGGGTCCTTACAAGGCAACAACTAATGATGCTTTAATAACTAGGCATGTTTTAAGTAGTGAAGAAGGTAATCTACGCACGTTCTTTCGTCCAGGTAATATATTTATTTTAGATAGGGGATTTCGCGACGTGATAGAGCGTTTGACAGAACTTGGTTTCGAGGCCCATATGCCGGAATCATTATCAGAAGGTCAACATCAGCTCAGTACGATTCAGGCTAATAAATCTAGGTGTGTTACTATGTGTCGCTGGGTCATAGAAATTGTTAACGGTAGAATAAAACGAGATTTCAGACTATTTCGAAATGTGTTCAATAACCGGGCTGCCACTGCTTCCACTAGTACTTGGTTTAAACAATTTTTTACTCAGAGCTCGAATTAAATCCAGGCACGTGAGTGGCCGTACATACTTCGTTTCTATTTTGGTGAGTAGAGATGCAGATGTAGCTAATAATTTAAATTCATTGGTGGGATATTGTTGCAATTGCTTACTTGGTCGAAGAACGGTGGGATGTTGTGCACATGTTATGACGGTGGTTTGGTACCTGAGCGTGGCCGATTTAATGATATGATAATGAAATGAAATGATAATGATATACAAGCTCCTGCTTCATTCTTAGATGATATGTTTGAAGATGATTTGTAATAAAAATAAAATAAAATAACGTTATAACCGTGTATAATTTACCTCTTAAACATAAAACGTGTAGTTTTAATGCTTACCTTGGTGAAATAATTAGGTCCAAAGGACGGTGTGCTTCTCACACCACATGGTATTGAGAATTTTTCTCAGTAAGAAATATATCAGACTGAAAATACCCCAACCCGTAAAGCTGCTGTATCCACTTGCTGGCATAGGCAACTCCGAATATTCGTAGGGCCGTGGCAAGCTCTACAGAGAGATCTAAAGTAGACTATGATCCATGTCATCCATTGCATAGTCACATCCCAGTAAAGACAAGACTGAAGCGCCGTACCAGCGTTGTTAAAGGTGTTCATACCGTGACCCAGGAGCCGTCAAAGGCGAAGTGCGACCTATGGTGAGCAAAGACGTTTCTACCAACTCCTTTCATGTCACCTGCCGAGAGTCCTCCACCTATCGGTCTAGAAGTCATTGAATAGACTCCGGACTCAGGTCGGCCGGTGCAAAGAGCACATTTTCAGATTGGCACTCTCGGACGGTACTGATTTGACTTGCCCGTGCGGTGCAAGATAAACGATGTCCCATCTTAAATGGTGACCTGCGTGCCCGAAAACTTGCACACACGAAGAACTGATGACTGCTTCTGGCCATGCAATCAGTGTGGCTGCTTCTGGGCCTCAAGCATATAAGTGTTAAATATATATATATATATATATATATATATATATATATAGACAACATATATATAGTATATGAGTATATACTAAAAGTTATAATAGTATGATTAAATCATATAACTATCACAATACTTAACCTCAAAATATTTGAAATCTTTAATGTCCGATAGCTAAGAACTGCCGCCGAATAAAGTATTAATTTTTTCCTCATTTGATTAGGAGTATATTAACTATATTTTACTGGTCAAATCATCGAGAAGCAAACTTAGCCCAACTTCCATACAAAAATGGTCATTCTCCTTTCAGTGGTGCGCGCCGTGGACTTGATCCTGATACCCTCTGCACGGCAGTCTGTTAGTACCTCCACTAGGTCGCTGCTCTTTATATTAAACAGCATAGTTTTACGTTATATAGGTACATAGCAACTCTAGTAATCGCTAACAGCTGCCACCCAATAAATATTTATACAACCCAAGTTTCAATTTTGTTAATACGAAATGGTTTAATCAATTGAAATGGAGTGTCTCAACGTTCTGAACTTTGTAGATCAAACTTCAGAAGATACACATCACTAAATTACTATTCAATGACCCACAACTAACGTTATATTTTACTTAGTTTAGTTTATGTTACAATAGTTATTATTTCGAAGAGGCCCTTGACTTTTGCTATGAATATTTATTAAGTAGTAGTCTGGTCCGTCTCGCCACTAAGTTCTTAGTATGTTGTTATGTATGAAGATAAAAAGATTTCTGTTTTCGCTAATCAAGATGGTTCGTTCCTTCATTTATTTTCGTATGTATGTGTGATCAACTCCGATGTATCCATACCAACATGACCTGTGGAACTGGAACTGACAGCTTTATATGCCTTCTGAAGTACAGGAGCGCACTTATGTAAATGTTACAACAAGTGGCCACCTGTCCTAATCGTAACCAATGCCAATCTTGATTGATTGATTGATTGATTATTCTTTATTGTACACCTTACAAAAAGTTACATTATAGAAAAAAAGATATACAAAACACAAACAGAATGTACAAATGGCGGCCTTATTGCTTAAAGCAATCTCTGCCAGGCAACCTTAGGATGGACAGATGGTAAATAAGTCTAGTGCGATAAATGGTGTAGTTTAAAGACCACCAGAATGGTATACAAGTAGTTCATAGATATACAGAAACATATATACATACACACATACATATACCTACATACACATATACATATACGATATACACATATAAATATATATAATATAAACATATTATATAATACATACTATAACTACAATGAAAGATGTCATATGGATGAAAGATAGAGCGTTTTTAACAAACCTTTAAATATACTAGGCGATTTTGCTCTACGAATATCTAGGGGCAATGCATTCCACAGGCGCACAGCTTGTACGGTAAAAGATTTGTCAAAATAATTAGTGGAATGCATTGGCATCTCCAGACTCAAGTCCACAGACGACCTCAAGGACCTTGAATGTGTGTCATGAAAGAACTTAAAACGCTTTGCTTTATCGATATTATTATGTTACGAACGACAAGTTAAGACACGCTATACTCGTGTTACATGGAGTCTATAATTTGTTAAAATGTAACTGGCAGATTGTGGCAGATTATCGCTTAACCGAAAGGAATAAGTTGGCGTGAGTAAATAATTATTTATTAATAAGTAATGCGAATTAATTTATAACTAGTAAATTAATTAACTCGTGTTATGTCCATAACTCATATTTAATTTTGAATACGCAAATATGACTTTGGGATTAACTGTCAATAAACAAATATTGCATGCATCAATGTTTTTACAGTCCGTACAGTCTTGTTGGTGTAATGGTTTACAGTTCGGTATTTTACTCTTGTTATTAATATTATGTATTTATTTAAGCTGTAGTTTTATGGCATGTTTATAGGGTTTTGTAACTTTTGTACCTCAAACGGTAAGTCGGAGTCGTTGGAGACTATTCGTCTGCCTATCGAAACGCTTTTTCTTAAAAACGCCTCAAAGAATCAAGTTGAAATTATAGGTTTGATTTCGATTTCATAGTTCATTTGACCTTTCGTACTCCATGAAATATGGCAAGAAGCAAGGCCTTACTATCCATCATCTCATAAATAAAGGCCTGTTTGCGTTAACCACGAAAATATTTGTACCTCAATAATTTATCTTTCTGTTTAACTTAAATATCTATACATATTATTAAATAAAGTCCCTGAAGCGATGTGTTTGTCTGTATAAACACAATAGGTTCAAGTAATGTATGATTAACATCAATAGATAGCGTGGTCCCTGAGGTAGGTTTAATTCACGCGGGCGGACCTACGAGCGAACACTAATACTAAATATAATACACCTTCATTCAGTACGCCAGTACCATTTCAGTCCATTCCTATCCATCATCATCATCATCATCATCAGCCTGCCGTAGTCCACTGCTGGATATAGGCCTCTCCAATGGCACGCCACTGAGCCCGATTTTCGGCTCTTCGTGTCCAGCCGCTGCCAGCCACTTTGCGTATATCGTCACTCCACCTAGCCGGAGGGCGTCCTACACTACGTTTGCCAAGGCGCGGTCTCCACTCTAGAACACGGCTACTCCATCGGTTATCGGTTCTGCGACAGATGTGCAGCCCACTGCCTCTTCAACGTGCTAATTCTCTGAGCTATGTCGATTACCTTGGTTCTCTGTCGGATCACTTCATTACGAATTCGATCCTTCAGAGAAACTCCGAGCATAGCCCTCTCCATAGCTCGCTGAGCGACCTTAAATTGGTGGACTAGTCGCACCGTCAGTGTCCACGTCTCGGCACCGTAAGTCATAACGGGTAGGACGCACTCATTGAAGACTTTTGTCTTAAGGCTTTGCGGTAGGGATAACGAAAAGACTCGACAGAGTTTCCTATATGCCGCCCAGCCAAGCTGTATTCTATCCAAAGTTAGCATAATCCAAGTGTTTAGCTCGTTAATCTCTCAAGCGGCGCTCGAATGACGTAACGTAACCCTCAAACGTTGCTCTCATTACTTTTAATGAGAGTTCATTAACACGAGTCAATTGAACTGGACTGACTTACTAATTAAAAAACACACAGATTTATGTTTGTTGTATTGTATTGTGAGGAAGGGTGGTCGCAAGTAGGGTTACCATATGACAGGCGTTTGCCGCATTTAACAGGCATTTTAAGGTTTAGATAGGCGTGCGGCCGGCATTGGTCTGAGACAGGCATTTTTAATGTACGTTTTCTCTCGTCAAAGCCCGGTGGAGTAAAGAAAGAAATCGGCTGTCAATTGAATAAGTGAAAGCAATATTTCATTTTATCAGGAAAATTACAAAACTGTATCTTATGAAGATTTTTACGTTTACATGTATTACAAAAGAAAGAACTATTCAAAAAAATAATGTCCTTTGACAAATATCAGTAATAAATATCCTTCTTCATTATTTTCTGTTGGCTTTTACTTATTACCTACAGGGTTTTGCTTTAGACAGGCATTTTCCTGAAAATTCAGGCATTTTAGGTACCATAGACAGGCATCCCTCTATTTACATAATTGGTAACCCTAGTCGCAAGGCCCAATACGTAGGAAGTCTTTAAAATCATTTGACAGTAATGTCGATTAGCTTTGCGGTTAAACTGTTTCTGTGTTAATTCTAGGGCAATAGGTACAAGTAAAATTTAATATATACGACTAATTAATAAATACTAATAAATGTCATAAAGGGCAAACGAGCAGAAGGATCGCCTGATAGTCAGAAATTATAACTGCACATGAAAACGCGCGACCTTATAGGAGTCACCAATTTTAATGCATTGCCAACCTGGAAAGAAAAAGGATTACGAGGCGGAGGGGGATGCGAGAAACATAAAACGGGAGGGATTTCCGTCAACTTCACACACTGAACAAAACGCACCAGTACAGATATCATTACTTTACGTCGATATTCTAATCCTCGGTAGAGCTGGCTCTGGTACTCCCTTGACGCCAATAACCAGATTGATAATATCCTACGATCAGTGAGTACGCACGATCTATAACATGGTACGGTAAGACCTAGATAAAAGATTCTTACTTCTTAAATCACAAATCAACACAACTGACTTTGGAAGAACAGATTAATAGGCAAATCATTCCGATAAGCTGTTTTCAAGCCAAAATAAGGACTTTTTTTTTCACAATCACACAACACCATCTAGTCCCAATCTAACAGAAGCTTGTACTATAGGTACTAGACAATGGATAAACATACATATATACTTTTTTTTGTAAATACATACATATTATACATAAAAACACCCAGACCAAGACAAACATCCATGTACATGCACACAAATATTTGACTTGACCGGGAATCGAACCCGCGACCTTCGGCGTAGCAGTCCCCAGCACTTACGAATTTACTAGAGTAGGTGAAAACATTTGCCTACTTAACTTTTGCGTGCTTTGAACCGAAAACAGGAAAACCGGTTATACATATATTTATGTATGTCCACGTGCAAAGTTTGCGCAGGCCTCCTTCACTCGGCCGTAACTATAGCGATAAGTGCCTACACTTTCGCGCGGCTTCCAAGCCGCGTCGTCACCGCTCGCGCGCAGGGCTAGCTAATAACGTGAATTTTAATAGTGAACAACAAAAATGTCTCTTCACAAGTCTGGTGCAAAGTATTGTTCATTTAACGGATGTGTGTCGAAAGCAACTTGAAATTTTGATTTTATTTATTTTAAAAGAGCAACTTGAAAATTTTACTTTTTATTTGTTGAGATATCTCAACAATTATGGTGTCAAATTAAAGATCTAGTTCAAAAACCATTTTATCTGTTTGAATCATGTAAATCGGTCTACGCGTTTAGGAAATAACTAAGAATTAGTATAGTGAAAATGTAAACCACCAGAATTTTTGTGGTTTTTGTTCTACGAGCTCAAATAGTGGGATAGGATACTTATAGTATAAATATTTATTATTGGGTACGTGGTCAAGTAGGTAGATAGACGATGAATAAATATTATAGTAGCAGCGGCAAGTCGACAACCCTAGCGCGACAGCTAGCGCACCGCTCCGCGCCAGACAGCGACAGCGTTATGTGTTAGAAAAGAGCGGGAACAGTTAGGTTAATATCGCGTTAGGTACTGAGTGCTTATGCGAGCTGAATTGCACTTTCTTGCTTAGTAGCAAGAGTCGCCATTTCTATAAATTGGTTTGCGAAGTGGTGCTTCTGTTCGTAAGAACTATCTATTCTGTGGTTTGCGCGACAAAAACAACAGTACGTAGAATTATTTAATTGCTTTCGCAACACAAATACAATTTATATGTTTACCTTAAAGGTAAGTTCAAAATATTCTTTTGAAATTCATGTCCTAAGAAAATAATCCAAAATTATTTCCATCTAAGAATTAATATTGTATTGTTACAAAACTAATAAACCAGCAAAGGCAATTTTCTCCCAAGTTAGTCAAAAAAGAGAAGAGACCAATCTAGTGGCAACAAAAGTGACCGCACAAATTCGCCAATTTATGTAATTAAGTACGTTCTTCACCAACCGATTACAGATAGGTGATCTATAGTGATGTAGCACTAGCTACTGGCTGTGCCGGACAGCTGTTAAAGAGAGTCAGTATATTCAAACAATCTTCATTATTCAACCAGTGATAATCAGAATACTATGGTCATCCGTTTAGATTGCAAAGATTAGATAGCAGTCGATCTGTGTGTGTGCTAAATTCCAGTCGAAGAAAATATACCATGTGATCTACGATGAAAGTTCAGGATGGCGCTGGAATATCACTGGCCAACTGTTACGATTTTCTTGCTTTGAGTTGCTGAGCAGGTTACTTTTTTCTAAATATAATGAGATTAATTGCAAAAATTGAAATCCAATTATATTTAGTAGGGAATATTCACTGTTCACGGGTTAATAATTCCGTGAAATCTCCAAAATGGATGCGCTATTTGAATAATAATTTTCTTGTTGCTTGTCTGAATATTGCTCATGATTCGGCAAAAGGAAATTAGCAATTACCCAAAGAACTTGTGTCAAAACTATCGTTTGACAGGACGAGGTTTGTCGGGTCAGCTAGTGTACAATATAATTACCCCACAGGCAGCGAGAATGAAACAGATAAGTCTGCTTTTGCTCCGTACATCTCGTTGACAACTAAGAAACGTATAGTAAGCTTCTACAATAATTGTAAATAGGATGCTATTTCTTGTAACGTCCTGTTGGTTGTATTAACATTGTGTCGTAAGTCTACAATTAAGTGTTTGGATTATTATTGGTGTCTTGGTATTTATTCATACTATGTAATGTAAAATTGAGTAGAGACGAATTGAAGACCGTGAAAATCGGCACAATCAAGTTTTCAAAGAAAAATAGTGCTAAAAGCTACAATTAATAGACGATTGATGGAAATTCATGGGTCGTTGAGATGATAATATAAAATATACGGAGAGAAATTATCTGAGCACCTAATAGAACTAAGAGAATCCAACTGGGTACTTGATGAACTCCAGGGTTCCTCCTAAAGAGCAATCTATACTTACTTTACTCTCCGTGTGTATAATATAATTAATGACTCATTAACAATTTCACAACCGTATCAATTTATTTTGAGAACAGTCTAATATATGGTATTATACTAATTCAATATAAAATCCAGAAAATTATAAAATCCTCGCTCATATAATCACATATACCTACAGATCTCTGTGTGGTTGACGGCATAGAATACGTCACCACCCCCTATCTTCCCGTGGGTGTCGTAAGAGGCGACTAAGGGATAACACAATGCAAATACCATCTTTGCGTAGAGACGGAAAACTCGACATCAAACCCTATACGACTGCCTCGTTGGTCTCGCGGCATAAATGTGCGCGTGGGATCGGGAGGTCCCGGGTTCGATTCCTGGGTCGGGCAGTGTTATTGGGTTTTTCTGTCACGAAATTCTCAGTAGCAGCACGGAGTCTGGAAATGTGCCCGGTACGGCAATAGGCTCGCCCCTTATTACGTGGGACTTAAGTATATCTGGCGAAAAGTGGGTGTAGAAATACACCTCTGCCTACCCCTTCGGGGATAAAAGGCGTGACGATATGTATGTATGTATGTATCTTTTGGTAATTCATTTTCTGTTTGGATACAAATTTTCTAAACGACTGTATAATTGTTAACAATTGAAGAACACGTGGGTGCCATTAGATAGATAGATTTCCATTTCACGCAACAGTTGGACAAAGTTCAAGTAGATATATTTTTAAGTTTCCGAGAAAAATACACATCCTTACAGAGCAAATGATTCTCGCAAGACTCAATTCGGATGTATTATTATCAAATTATTTCGATAGGGCAAATTATTGTAACATTATTTTCGAGAAATAACAAGAATTAGATAACAAAAAATAATAATACTTATATATAAGACAGCCTGTCCGTGTGGTGACGGATTAAGAATACGAAATGTCACCACACCCATATCATCCCATGGGTGTCGTAAGAACCGACAGAGGGACCATACTATGCAGAGAACAACACTGCAAGAGAAGGAAAACTTGATACAAACCCTATACCAACCCGTTTGGCCAACGTGGTATAGTAGGCCAATTCCTCCTTTCAAAGGAGAGGCTTAGTCCAGCAGTGGACTATTAAAGGCTGATGTCATGATAAGACAGCTGGCACGTTTTCATCTAATCTCAGGAAGCAGTGATACATAAATATTTGAAATACCAGAATATAAAGCCATATAAATACACGGCACACAGAAGCAAATAATTATGTCGTGTTCATTACACAACTATTTGCCTTGGAGTTAACATAGCATAATGGGGAAACCTACACATTGCCAGACAGAGGTAATATAATAAGTAAGTGCCATGCTAAGCTGCACAACAGATACATACTAATCAGTAATTGGGTCATTCTCAGCCGGCTCAAATAAGCGTGTCCGTGTCCAAATGCAGTACAAAATGAATAACTAACAACGTGATATTTTTTTCTATAATAGGTATGACTTCATATACGATGCAGCAAGTACTATTTTTTAAATAAATTAAATGCAAGGGACTCAAAAAAAAACCTTGAAAATATTGACCTCGGTGCCGCGTCCGGTCCTTGGATTGCGGCGGAAAATATATGTTTTCTTTTTTTCTGTAATAAATGAAACTATTTTGCATGCGTTCACAAACAACTAGATAGTTATTAACTCAATCTTTAATATTGCTATGTCATTATAGGCCATACTGAACAAGTTACAACTGATTGTCTTCGCGTCCGAAGTTTAGAGTTGATATCAGTGGCGCCCACCGATTTGTTCATAAATCCTGTATCCTAGTGAGTTTGAGACTATTTGCTCGAGTAATACAAACAGTCGGTCGCGCCGCGTCGGTGGTAAGGATAACACGTCTGTGCGTCTCCATGTTACTCTTTTAATAAGGTGCTTAGTCCTTTTCGGTGGATTGGTATACCCTTAAAATTGATTTCGGTGAATTCATTTTATCCACAACTATTTGAATTGAAATGTTTAAACTATAATAAACGTATGTCTTATGTTTATTCGATGTCAATAAAAGAGAGTAATTTCAAAAAATCGTGTTACTTTTTAAAATATGTAGGATTTTGCTAATTATTTTGATTCCAGTGGCATTGATTTCCGTGTTTTCGGTGGAAATAAGTACACCGAAATCAATGATAAAGTCACCGAAATCATACATTACTTATTTATTTACATGTAAAGTTTTTTTATTTTTTAACTTTCCTATCACCTCTTATGTTGTTTCAAGCATTCTGGCATAATCACAATACTGCCATTATGCCCGATTAAAAAGGGGATTGGTATCGGTGCAGTCTAATAAACCTCAATTTTTTTCGAATATTCTGATTAAACCTAGTAATAGCTATTCTGTTGACAAACCAAGCAGCACCTGTCCCATACCTAAACATCAGACATTGGATTACACGAAAATGATAGCTTCTGGACGCATGTGTCATGAAAATATTGCTCCGACAGTAGTGAATGAAGTTACATTCTCTAACATTGACAGCAGTGACGAGGAATATAACATTTTTAGTTCAGGATTGAAAACTTGAATAAGTATAAAGTTTTAATAAGTTTTATAACATTTTAATTAAATAAGTACCTTTTATAATTGTTGATGTTTTTGAAATACTGATTCGTGATTTTAATTGTAATACTTATATTTTTACATTTTGACATTTTTAATTTGACATTTGTAATTTTATTTATTTCGTTTTGACATTGTTTGATTTGACATTGTTATTTTGTTTATTTTCTTTTGACATTTAAAATTACTTAAGTAATATATTTTTATTCATAAATTGACATTCAATAATTTTTTCTGACATTTAATAATATTTTCTGATATTTTAAATATATGACATTTTATTGTTTAAATTTTTATTATTTTTACTTATTGTTTGCAACATGTATTTTACTGTGTATTAAGCATGTAAAGTTGTGAGTACGATGTGGGCATTATTAAACATATAAACAAATAGTTGTGGCAACCTGTCTGATGGCTTAGGCTGACATGCTTATGCATACACCTTCTGATGGCGTGGAGGCATAGTGATACAGATCGTGCTGGCTCCCTTAATTAAGGTTGAGCCGTACGATTGCTGTTGAATGCGGGCCATCAGTGGGCCGAGTCAGTCAAAAGCGTCAGATAATTTCCTGCATTGTACTTGCATACTAAACCCTTTTTTGTCTGGACTTTAAAAGATGAAGAAAAGACTAAAGAAATTGAATTGACAAAAAAAACAATGACTCTTGAGTTTGTTTCGGCCTTTCTTCTCAAGAAGTCATTTAGCTAGGAAAAGCCGGCTTCATCTAGAATAGGGTTTTGACATGTATAAGTGTTGTAAACAACCAAAATGCAGAAATAAATATGTCTTTATGTCTTTATGTCTTTATGTCTTTAAGTGATTTTTTAATAATAATTAAATTATTCCCTGTGTTTAAGCTAGATCTCAACGTACACTTTAGATTTTTTAAATTCCTATATTATTATATTGTCAGTTTTAGACTACCTTCTACTTCTAATAGAAGTTAATGTAATAATTTAACGCTTCCTTCCAAAATTGATTCTTGTAAAAATTCCTATATGTTAATAAATGGGGCTTTAGTCTCGATAAAATAAAATGTTTTATTGTAAAATTAACCTGCAATTTCTTACGTAGTACGTATCATATGTTTAAACAGCTTTAGTACTACTACGTGCGTAACGTAGTACTTAGTACTAAAGCAGTTTAAACATAGAGATATAAAATAGTCTTCAGAATATAAATAATTTGATATGTTTGATTTCGGTGATAAGAATATTGATTTCGGTGGACACTATTTCAAGAAAATTTAATTCCTACTTATACGTTCAATCTATCTCGTTCCCTCTACTACTGATATGTTTTAAATTAAATCTAGATTTTATATTTCATGCTAATAATGTCTAAATAAACAAAAAAGAATTGCCACCGAAGACAACCAAATAATGAGTAACCTGATAATGACCCAATTTTGTACAGTCCTTTATGAGTGTAGAGCGCCTTAGCAAACGTTGCGTGGTGCTGCTTGGTGGAGTGGTGATATACGCAAAGTTACTGACAGCGGCCTGACATGAAGAACTTAGTGGCTATTGGAGACGTATAAATCCAGTAGTACTATAGTAGGCTCAACATGGTGATTTAGTCCACCTTCGAATCGTGATTTTCACTCAATGGTTACATTTTCTTTTGCTTCTTTCATTTATGAACCTAGCTCTTGACGGTGAAGCAATTGCCATTGCTTTCAGTTTCCTACCCGTTTTTTCACCTCTTCGTATGACCCGATCGCAATATTTTCCATAACATTTTGAGGGAATAAATTGTATCTGGGGGGTTTTTAATTTGATGAATCTTGTTAGTGCTCATGTTCTTGTTACGTCTATTTCTCATAGTACATAATATAATAAATGACTAACCACCCATTACCGAACATTATATCTCCAAGTTTTAGAAGCTAAATATATCAGTGTCCATTCCGTAAGGGCAGTGCTCCCACAGGGCCTTACATCACGGCTAGCCTGATGGGCTTGTTACAAGATATGTAGTTCTGTGTAAATTATTTAATTTTATCGCTACATGCCATCTGTATGTGAAGGTAATGGAATAGATAGTAACGGTAATGAATTACCTAGGATCAGCGGCCGACGTGCGAACTATTTATTAACATAAAAAAATGTTAATTACAAAATTCACGCAACCTCGTGATAATAATATTATCATATTTTCGTTATTTTGGCTGTGAAACAATTTGAAAGAATTCTTCTTCAAGTTCACCTTACTTTGAAACCATGCATCTGGAGTCAGTGAAGTTGTAAAATATTATATTTGTGAAAAGCTATTTGGGATGAAAATAAATTATACTTCAACTTGCAAGGAATAATAAAAGACAATTAAATAAAGCGATACAAACTGTTTCTACCGGAAGTATTTAAAACTTCAACTTAAGTTTGACTTGCTCTACATTTTCATTAAGATTAAGAAATGAATTTTTAAAGTAAAGAAACTAAACTTCACTAAAGTCATCATACTTAATTAGTTTTGTTAACTTAGGATAATATATTTCCGGGTGACGAGTGAAATCAACTTTTTAAGATATGACTCATTGCTTTTGTTGGTAGTCATTTCAAAGAGTAGCTGGATTTTAGGCACTATGTGAAGGTGCAATTGGGTCCCATACAAAGAGGACTCATTTCTGTATGATATTTTGATAAAGGAGTGTTATTATATTATATCAATATTCTTTGATATGATGTATCTTTCTTTAATTCAGACAGTTGTTGTTTATACACTTGATATTAGCAAAATACTTATGAATGAGCAGCGTTTTTTCCCATCAGTTGATTGCTGTGCGTAACTCTTCTGCCACAAAAAAAAAATTACTAAATAGTTAAACTAAGTACCTAATCTACAGGCAGCCACAGCGCTAACCTTTAAGCCAAATGAAAATACACCTGCTAAGACAAAGTGATAAGTATATCTCAGAACTTTGAAGTACGTCTCTATGTTTCTAAAAGATCGACGGCATATATTAAACCTACAATTTTGCTTGGAGTCACAGCACTTAGATTTTACACTAAAAAGTACCATGTAATATGATTTCAAAGAAAAGTACAGTAATAATTGTTGCACAACTGTCAATGCATGATGCAGAATCAATAATTATTAATTATCGTGTTTATTATTAATTAACAGCATAAATATACCGTAAGTATACATGGTGGTTTTCAATAAACTATAATTAATGATGACATCTAAATGAGCACCGTTATCTTTCATAGTAATTTTACTAAAAATCTATCGATTAGTAGTCTTCGTTTTTTTTTAATTAACCTATGTCGTCCCACTGCTAGGCAACGGTCTCCTTTACACTTCTTCAAGCGTCCCTATCCCCTTTAATCTTCGTTTAATGTTTTAATTTTAACTGTTACAATAGCTTATGTCAATAATCAACTCCTTTATTGGAAATCTATCTCTTCACAATTGGATTTTGTGGTAAGGATACACAAAGAAAATTGTCTCTCTCTTATTTTAAACAGGGAAATATGATAATGCACGATATTTTGTTTTTCACAAATATTATATTCTAGAACTATCTCTCCCATTAAATTGTGCAAACAATACAGCGAAACACAAAAGCATTCGCCCATAATAATATTTTACAACAAAACTGTAAACCTACTGAATATTTATTACGAGTAACAGGCATTTATTATAAAACCTATGCAAATGTGCGGGAATAATGGAATCTATTTGTTCGTGAATCGTGCTCTGGGGAATTGAAGTCCGACCTCCCTACAGCATCGCAGCTTTGATATTCCCGGGTAACACTGAAGATGATAAGGAAACTGGCTATTTTATGGCTCGTGTTCACCTGATCGGAAATTGGAAGTTCTGCACTTACTTATCACAAGACCCACATCACTCTCTAGAACAGGGTCTATTTTGGTAATATTTAGTCAAAATAAGTAACCTACTTACATACGTAGGAATAATGTTTTTTTTTTAATTTTTTTTTTTAAAGACAACTCCCGCACTAGGACCGAATCCTGTGTCGCGGGGGACTTTACAAACATACATCTAACAGACACAATAAACACCCAGACTCGAAACAACAATTTATGAATCACACAAAGTGTTGTCTCGTGTGGGGATCGAACCCACAACACTGTGCGCAGCGTCAAGCAGCGAGGCGACCGCTTAAACCACTACGCTAACCGTGCAGTCAATTGTTTTCTAATTTGATGATTTTAAAGTCTCTCTGAGTACGATCTTCAATTATTACACTACAGGAATAGACAGAAAGTAGGAGCTTCGTATCGGTGTGTACTTTGGAACGACTTAGTTTTATAATCAGTCTGTGGAGAAATTGACGTTCAGTAATCGTCTTGTATTAAACAAAATCATTTTTAAATAGTAAAACGCTTGACTGCAACCAATATGTTGTAGCTTGAAAACTAGCTAGTTATCGTGCAGTGACAGTAAAAGTACCGGCAAAGCAATCATTATTACCGATGTATTAAGTTTTTTTCCTGCCTGGAAGAAAACTATGTTTGATCTAATCGTGGAGAGCTCTCAGACATGCAGGATTCCTAGCAATTTTTCCTTCACCGTGGAGCAAGCGACAATCTGTATATATACAATTCTTGCGTTACTGACTGACTGGCCAAACTTGCGCTAAGGCGCAGGAAGCTGAAAGAACAATGGCAAGTTCCCATACCACACTTTATTTGAAATCAATTCGAAGCGTCTATGTATGAAAAAATGTTAAAAACAAAGGGGTTCTATTACTTAAACATTAATCATCAAGAGTTTTTATTTTAGGAGGTCGTAAAAAAAGATATGAACATTGCTTATATTTTAAGGTTATGTTAATAGTAAACAACTTTGTAACTACAAAAATGCATTAAATACATTAAGATAAAGGGTGGTGATGTGCAAAAAGCATTGATAGGATATACCTAGACTGATCCAAGATCAATGTCTAGACTTGATAAGTACCTAATATTAAAAAATCTAAGTTCCATCACAAAAATGGGGATGTAGACTATGTAGGATTTATGTAATCCTTTATCTTTCACAATTTTATTGAGTATTAGAGCCCCACCTCATTATGAGGCCATGGCGACGTCGCCAGCTACCGTACAATTCATATTGAAATGTATGGTACCTAACTCACTTGGCCACGGTTTGGCAGCCATAGGTACATTTCAATATTTAAACTATTGGATACGCAGCCGGCGACGTCGCCATGGCGTACAAGTGAGGCAGGGCTCTTAAGATTAGACGTCATGGCATGATGTTAGATCTCACTAATAAATAGGTACAAGTCACTTGCTTTTATAAGGAACTAGCATTTGCCCGCGTGGAAGTCGAAAATTATCCCACAGGAACTCAATACCAGGATAAAAAGTATACTATATCCTATTCCAGATTATGGTCTATCTGTGCGCCTAGTTTCATTCTAATCGGTTCAGTTTTTTCGTGCGTAACAAACAGACAAACAAAAAAACATCGCATTTATAATATTAGTAAGGATAAGAATATGGGATCTCTCTTAGTGCGCCACATACAGCCATGACAAACCTTATCGGAAGGTGACAGCTGCAAATGAAATAAAGGAATGTTTTTGTAATCAAATACTTACTCCATAATATTTGATAAAAAACAGACAATTTGTATTAGATTGCTTTAAAAGAGACACCAATAGACTTATAAAACTCTTTAGTAATAAAACACTGCAAAAGGATTTATTATTTAATAAATACTAATTAAAGATGAATGGACCTGACGTGGTTCTAGTAGTGGCGAGCCTCAGCTAACTACCGGGTCCACAGGTGGCGGATAGTGGAATACTCCTATAGTATATAGGATAGCTGCGAATAAGGTTACACCGAATAAGCAGTCCCGGACCGAGGCGGCAGGGTTATCAGGAGGCGGGTGGATTGTACTGTGGCAGGTACAGGCTCTAAGAAATACTCGCAAATCCGATGACGACCTTGTGACATGGCGAGTTAGCACCGCCATTAAATAAGTGCTTGGCCATTGTGGGGAGGGGGGAGAGCCTAGCGGTGAGCTAACCCTGGCTACCGGGGCAACTAGGTCATCACTGGAGTTGGGGTGCTGGGCAGGGCAACCCAAAAGAGTCGGCGGCGGAAGAAACCATCACTGTTCAACGGCGGCGCTCATAGTCCTGAGGAGGATTACTGTCTTGGCGTCAGGTGGCAACCGGCTGTAAAAACCACAACCAATCAAAATCTCCTTATCCAAGAAAAAATATGAAAGTACGCAATAAAGGAAGACATATACATACTAGGGCGTCCCCCTCAAGCGACGGTCGAGGCAACAATGTTAGGGCGTCCCCCTCAAGCGACGGTCGAATGAACACAGGCGCATCTCTACGTTTAGCCACATGGAATGTCGGCTCTATGACGGGCAGAAGTGCCGAGCTCAGCGACGTACTCGTCAAGAGAAAAATAGATGCATGCTGTGTACAGGGAACCAAGTGGAAAGGGGCAAAATCAAGACATATCGGCAATGGGTTTAAGCTCATATATAATGGAACCGTGGCAAATAAAAATGGCGTGGGAATCATACTATCGGAGAAATTAACAAACAGGCTTGTAAAAGTTGAGAGAGTTAGCGATAGACTAATGTTGGTGAAAATAGCACTTGAAAACCAACCATGCTTTAATATAATATCAGCATATGCTCCGCAGACAGGAACTACCGACAGCGAGAAAGAAGCATTCTGGGATGATCTGTATAACCTAACTAATACTATACCTTCGTGCGAGTCCGTACATCTGGGCGGTGATTTGAATGGCCACGTTGGCGAAAAAGGGAGAAACTTTGAAAGATGGCATGGTGGATACGGGTACGGTGCACGGAATAATGATGGAAATACTATCATGCAGTACTCATCTGTCTATGACCTAGCCATCATTAACACCTTCTTTAAGAAAAAAGAATCACATCTAATCACATACCAAAGCGGTGGCCATTCCACGCAAATAGACTATATGCTAGCAAGACGAAGTAGCTTAGGAAGATACAAGGACTGTAAAATCATACCTGGAGAACCTCTCACTACCCAACACAGACTGATGGTGGCTGTTTATAGTTTGCCGAAGCCAATTAACTTGAAAAGAAAGATGATACCCAAAATAAAATGGAGAGACATCATTGAACCTTCTGGTGAACTTTTTATCAAAGATCTGAAAGACTACCTATCCAACGACGATACAGCAGCCTGTACAGCGAAGGAAATGTGGGAACGCTTCAAAAAAGTATGCATAACAACAGCAGAAAAATACCTGGGTAGAACCAGAAGTAGAAAAGGTCCAAACAAGGAAACTCAGTGGTGGAGTTCCGATATTAGGGAGGTCATATTGGCAAAAAAGGACAGTTTCAAGTTATGGCAATCCACACAAGATGAAAATGACCGTAAAACATACCAAGATAAAAAAAAGCAGGCTAAGCGACATGTGGCAATTGCAATGGCAAAATCAAACAGCAAGTTCTACGAAAAGTTAGAGTCAGCCACCACAGATGTTAACATTCACAAAATAGCAAAAATGAGACATAACAACACAAAAGACTTAACAACAGTAAAATACATAAATGATGAAGCAAACCGACTTCTAACTCAAGACGAGGACATTAAAAACAGGTGGACAGAATACTACAGAGAGCTACTTAATATATCACGTCCCAGAAACCAAACCTTCCCTCACCCTGAACCAGTTGCTGGCCCAATCCCTGCTATCGAGCCACAAGAAGTTAAAAAGGCGTTAAAGCAAATGAAGAACAACAAGGCACCAGGTCCAGACGAAATACCAGCCGAGGTCTGGAAACACATGGGTGAACAGGGTATTCTGTGGCTGTGCGAATTATTTAATAAATTTATTGAGGGCGGTACCATTTCCAACTGCTGGCGCAATAGTTTTCTTATACCTTTCTACAAGGGCAAAGGCGATGTAAGGGAATGCAGCAACTACAGAGCCGTTAAATTGATGGCCCACACTATGAAAATCTGGGAACGAGTTATTAACAACCGGTTAAATGCCAAAATAATACTAACACCAAATCAGTGCGGCTTTGTTGCACAAAAGGGTACATCTGATGCGATACAGACAATTCGTATAATGTTGGAGAAAACCAAAGCGAATCAGAAAAATCTTCATATGATTTTTATTGATCTAGAGAAAGCTTTCGACCACATTCCTCGTGATCTGATCTGGGAAGCACTGCGACAACAACTGGTACCCGAGTGCTATATAAAATTAATTCAGGATATGTACACATCCGTGACAACACAGGTACAAAGCCCAGCCGGAATAGGTAGCAAGTTTGAACTGGAGGTCGGGGTGCACCAAGGCTCAACTCTTAGCCCACTGCTGTTCAATACCACGATGGATTATCTCACTAAGCACTGCCAAAAACCGCTACCTTGGAACATCTTGTACGCAGACGATGTGGTCTTAATGTCGGACGACGCAAATGAATTACAGCAAAATCTCAACTCGTGGGTGGAGGCACTCGAAAATAACGGTTTGAAAGTTAGTAGAACCAAAACGGTGCATATGTCTTGCATATTTGACGGTTCCACTCACCCTGTTAGCAACAAATTTACCATCAGAACTTCGCCACTTCCCACAGTTACACAATTTAAATACCTAGGCTCAGTCATAAGTAATGAAGCTAAAATTGAAAGCGACGTAACACACAGAACATCATGTGGTTGGAGGAAATGGCGGCAGCTCACAGGGGTTATATGCGACCGAAAAATGCCAATAAAAATCAAAGGCCACGTGTACATAACAGCAATACGCCCTGTAATGATGTATGGGTCAGAATGTTGGGCAACCACAAAAAAACACCTTAATACCTTACATACAGCCGAAATGCGTATGTTACGCTGGTCTGCGGGGGTTACTAAGTTAGACAAGGTTCGAAACGAGTACATAAGAGGCAGCTTCAAAGTGGTCCCTATCGCTGACAAAGTGAAAGAAAATCGCCTGCGATGGTATGGTCACATCCAGAGGAAACCCGATGACCACATGGTCAAGCTTGCCCTAAATATGCCAACGACGAAACGCGGACGCGGAAGACCACCCGCCACTTGGTAAACGACGGTCGAAAATGACCTGAAAGAAGCTAAAATAGACGCAAGCACTGCTCAAGACCGTACACTATGGAGGAAAAGGATAAGGAGGGCCGACCCCAAGTAAATGGGATAAGGTCGCGACAGAAGAAGGACCTGACGTGGTTCTATTTTCATTTGGATAATATTTATCATGTTCTGTTGTAGTTCAGTCGGGCTATCTTTTAATATTTTGTCACTTTACCTTCGTACTAATGAACATCCACACAGAAGGCAAACATTTCTATGGCCTCGTGGACACGGGCCAGCTTGTTCACCTTCATGCATCTTGTTGCAAACTCTGATTTACTCAATCCATAGCGAGTTCCCAACATGCTTCACAAACATAATCATCAGTAATCTAAAAAATAAGAAAAGCAATTATTACTGCAGGCAAAGAAAACGCATCACACTACATCTAGATAGACTAATGTTACCGAATTTTGTAATATTTTAAACTGCTTTGAAAATTCACTGAAACTTACTAACGCTAAATTGTTAAGTAAGTATACCCTAATAATGTTTAAAAACTTACGCTTTGTGGATAAACCCAGTTGCAGAGCAAAGTACAAACTCTTGTGTTCTGATCTAAGATGCGATATCACCGGAGAGTATTGACGCAAATGTTACAATTCACGCACAACATGCGTGTAGGCATGCTACTTCGCATCATTTACAATTCTGTGTTCGCATTATAACAAAATCATAAGACACAATCGAAGTCCGTGTAGAAAAAGCTATAGGTCTAGATTTTTTGAGCGCAGATAGTCCGTAAGAAAGCACAAGTCGTCGTATGGGTAGCGAATCAAGCCCAGGGGGTAAGCAAGAATCAAAAATAATGATAATTCAACAAAAAACTGCGAAAACAACGAGAACACTACCAAACAAGCTTTTCGGATAGAAAAGAACGTTGACAATGTCACAGACTATAGTTGGTGCTACGAGAAGATAGACTTTTTGCAAACACACATACAGGGTTTCACAACCTTTGTTTCTAACAGTTGTTTTTGAGATTTTATGCCTTAGCCCTTGAGATGCGATCAAACTAAAGGCAAAGTGCCACAAATGCGAAAGGTCACGTTGCTGCAAATTTTCATTGGCATAGGTTACCGGAAAAAATTAATTATGACACCTTAATATAATTAATAAAATAAAAATAAAAAATAAAATTAACTTAATATAATTATATCACATAAATTGCATATCATTGTGTTGGTTATAAAATCAGCTATCATAGTAATAACATGCATTACTACTAAATACTCACTTTTCTGGCAAAACAAGCTTACAAACTTCTAGGTTTGTTTTTTTTTCACTCGTACACACAAACATTTCATCACATATTAATGAATTTCATTACTTGTTTGGTTCATAAACACAAAAACATTATCACATATACCTTTAGGTTTTCACACAATACATTATATATAAATCGTTCAAAATAGGAGTGCCAGAAGATTGCTACGAAAAATGTTTTTCGGTGAACGTTTGGCCTGAAAACGCGCGCGATAAGAAATGGATAAACTATAAAAAGCGCGCACCTAGCTCGCATAGCCAAACGTTTCGACGCGATATCGGCCAGCAATGAGCCGCGCACAACAACATCAACGCAGATAAATATATTTTATCAAAATGTACGGGGGTTGAAAACCAAACTTCGCGTATAGTATCGCAGCTTATTGGTTTCTGAGCATTTACTTGTTGCTGCGACGGAGACCTTCTTGGATGGCTCAGTGGGCGACGCCGAGATCGTACCTGATGACTGGAGCTTGCTCCGCCGCGACCGCGCCACCCGCGGTGGCGGAGTCCTGCTTGCTGCGCGACCGGGCGTCACCATGCGACGCCGACCAGAGCTTTAATTGGAGCTCGGAGAAGATCTATGGGCATGTATCACTCACCGAGGTACCTCTCTTATTGTATGTGTAGTTTATATTAAGCCAAGTGCCACTGGCGCTATCTACATGAATGTGTTTTGCAGAATTGAATCTTTTGTATCTCAATCTAATTGTACTATTTTAATTATTGGTGACCTAAATATGGAAAGTGCTTCTAACAATATTAAAATTATTATTGTTATTTTTTAACCTATTGTAATCTAACTGAACATAATAACATCGTTAATTCTCACGGAAGTATTCTCGATGTCGTGTTGGCGCGAGAGTGCATTGGGTCGCGGTCGCGATATGTGTGCGTGTGCGAGGGTGAAGGGTTCGTACCGATCGACCAACTGTACCATCCAGGGCTCGAGATAACGCTAAGTCTTAGCTCGCACACTGACAAAACGACCGAATTTCTACAACCGAGTAATATTGCAGTATCACACGATTGGAATTTTAATAAAATAGATATCGTATTATTTAGTTCATTGCTTGAGGAAATTTCCTGGCAACCTGTCCTCGAGAGCGATGATGTATATTCTGCAACTGACGCTTTCTGTAAGATAATTTACCAATTATTTGATCTTTGTGTTCCTAGAAGAACTAGGCGTGCTACAAAGTGCAAAAGATATCCCGTATGGTTTGATACTAATATTATTAAAGATATCAATTTGAAATCTAAACTGCACAAGACCTGGTTGAAGTCCAGATGTATAAATACCTATAGATTATTCTCGGACATCCGTGCTAGCCTAAAGACTCGTATAACTGCCGCATACAAAGCTCATATGATAGCCATTGAAGAAAATTTACAAAACAATCCACAACGATTCTGGGCTCATGTACATAGCCTTAAATCTAAGGGTGGTTTTGAGCCTAGTGTCACCTACAAAGACACTGTGTGTGTAGGCGTGGGAGCAGCTGAAGCATTCGCTAATTATTTTTCTAGTGTATTCCTAAGTGATCTGCCTGCACTTGACTGCAAGACATGCGTCGAGTACGGTGTGCATGGCGGTTATGTTTCCATACCTACTTTGTCACCTCGAGATATAGATTGCGGCATAAACAAATTAAAATCGAGTAGCTCGATTGGTCCAGATAATGTACCTACTTTTTTACTCAAAACTTACAGGAAACACTTCATTCTTCCACTTGGTCATATTTTTAACCTCTCACTTAAACATGGCAAATACCCTACCCAATGGAAAATTTCCAGAGTTACCCCAATCCCTAAGAATATTAATAAGATATTAGTAGATGAATACCGTCCTATAGCAATCTTGTGTGCTCCTGCAAACGTATTTGAATATACACTACATACAGAAATATACAGACAGGTAAAACAGTTAATCGGTGATGAACAGCACGGTTTCAGGCCAGGTCGCTCTATCAATACAAATTTATTATGTTTAGTTGATTACATCTCTGGCGCGATGGATCATAGGCTACAGGTTGATGTAATTTATTTTGATTTTCAAAAGGCGTTCGATAAAATTGATAATGGCATACTACTGCATAAATTATCGGACATCGGATTTACCCCAAATCTACTTGCCTTCTTTGCTGATTATATGAGAGATAGACTTCAGTACGTAAAACATGGCATCTATGAATCACAACCATATCACACTCGATCCGGTGTTAGCCAAGGCTCAGTTCGTGGCCCTCTTCTTTTCCTAATTATGATCCATGACCTTCCGAAAGTGGTGTGTGCCGCTAACTGTCTTTTATACGCAGACGACCTTAAACTAATCTCGAAATTAGTTCCCCTAGCGACTGCATTCGTTTGCAAAATCATATTGAACTAATTCATATATGGAGTATCGCCAACAAAATGTTATTTAATGTAAATAAATGTAATGTAATGACCTTTTCCCGTAAAAGAAAACCAATTGTTCGCGATTATACACTGAATAACTTATCCATAAATAGATCATACCACGTTAAAGATCTAGGAGTAACTTTTGATACCGGTTTACCCTTTCACGAGCATTTATCTGATCTCGCTAAAATAACCTACAGTCGGTTAGGCTTTGTACTACGCAATGTCAAGGACTTTGCCAACCCCCAAGTTATTAGAATACTTTATAACACCTTAGTTAGAAGCAAGCTCAAATCCAGCGCATGTGTTTGGAACCCGCATCAAATCAAGTACACGCAGATGCTTGAAAACGTACAAAAGGCCTTTTTAAGGTCGCTTTACAAAATGTGCTATGGATACTATCCATTTCTATATCCGACAAAATTCCTTCTCGGTCAGCTTGGATATAATTCGTTAGAAGTGAGAAGGGCTTTAGATCAGCTTACTATCTGCTGCAAAGTGCTAAGAGGCTCTGTTGACTCACTTCAGCTACACAATTTGTTATGCACGTTCTTTGTGCCAGATGAACCCGGAGTGTCGGCAAACAGGCGTGGTCGGCCACACAACCTCTTCCACGTGTATGCCAGTCGTACTGTGGCAAGATCTAAGTCACCGCTAGTCCGTGCGCGCCATCACCTCAATGCACTTATCGCCGCCAACACAGACTGTGATATTGGATTGGTGGGTGATCTGGTCGGCGTCGCATGGTGATGCCCAGTTAGGCATCTATTGTGTCTGTCTTTCAGCGGTATTGTGAGAACGTAATGGACCAATGGGACAGATGTAAAAGGAATGACATCCATGATGTAGACATAATGGAAATTTAATTACTTTTTACTTACTTACTTTTATTTATTTTTACTCTTGGTGTTGATTCATTATTACTTTTCTATTTTGTTCTGTATTGTATCACGTGTTTGTGTTTTGTTTGTATTAATTATGTATATGATTTGTGTTTGTTTGTATATACTTGTGAGATATTTGTAAGTGCTGTAGGCCGTTTTTATCTCAATAAATAAATAAATATAAATAAAACCGTACGACACTTCATTTTCTTACTCAGCCTTAATTCGTTTAAACAATAAGAAACACTGAGGAAGGACGTGTTGGAGTCATAGAATTAACAGTAGATCACTTTTTGCCAGCGACTGCAAAACATTCCTTCCTTCATTTTCATTTTCACACACAGCAAACCACAAGGGCGCTAGTTTACTGCCGGACTTAGCTGGCACACTACCATGCGCCCACATAAACTACCAACCGTAACAGTTTACATGCAAACAAAATGGCTGCCACATGATTCGCTTGCGAATGCTAACTTGTTTTACATGTACAACAAATTACAAGCCAAGACCATCATAATAATTTCTATTTTATTATGTTTTACCTGAAATCCAAACGCGAGCCACGTCCAAATGAAGTATTTAAATATGATATGAGCCCGGTAGCTCTCGTATCTCCTCATATCCATGAGTAATTCAATTTGAAACTTAAAATCGTGTGTTTTTCTTGGCGAACGAAATTTTCAGGTGAATTTTGCGTAAGTGACGGCAAAGTGACACGGATTTGAGATTTAAATTAGGTTTTGGCTTTTCGAGAGATTTAATACAGCGTTCACTTGGGGTGCGGTTTTAGCTCCGAAGTGATTCTGGTAGAGCTAGCATGCATCAAAATTGATAGTATGCTCGCCACTGTGAGGCAGGTAGTAAAAAGAATTCGTTGAACCACAAATTGATACTGCAAATTTACAAAAAATATATATGTTTAGCATTTCTCTGTACTATAAATCCATAACTAGGAATATTATGAATGTTTTTATGAATTATGAATGTTTTTATGAATTATGAATGTTGTTATGAATTAATTTGTAACGGAAATGTATATATCGCGAAAACAGACAGCTGATTTAAGAATTAATTTCACACTTTTTTGGGGGACATTCCGGATATACATCGATTGCCTTCAAAGTTAAAGGACAAAAAATGCTTTCACTGCATTTCAATACAACTTTCAATGACAACATTGAAAGTCAAAGAAGACCGTCACATACAACGGCAAAAAGTGAATTATAAGTTAAACCGAGTTTAACGGCAAAAAGTCCAAATGCGAATTTTGCTATTAAGCTGCTGACACTTGCGCTAAGCTGTCGAGTATCAGAACACACAAGCTGTTACTACAAACGTGGTTCTCTACTTATTATATTTGCAGATTTGATTGGATATGGACCGGTATGATGGATTGTTTATTCTCGAGGTCATACTGATGAAAAGCTATGACTGAATTTGATATATGTATGACTGACTCTCTTTTTGATAGATGAAATCCATTGTGATGAAAAAAGTATATTTGTAGCCGACTTTAAAGATAGAAGGAAGTTCCAAATTCACCGGAATTATTTTCGTTTTATTATGTTGCTGATACACCTGAGTATTCACTTGTAACAGTGAGCATTCACCGTTTTTGTTTTTTGTCGAACTGAACAACGATCAGAGCCGAAAATTGCCACAAACATTTTCACGAGCTTTACTGTCAATTCGCCAGAATGTTCGTAAGATTACTGGCTAGAACATACTCGTTAGTTTTCTGTTTTGTAACATTCGCAAGAATGCTTTTTACAGATGAATGCTCAAATGTATAAGCATCATTATATAACGAGAATGCGCAAAAAATGAGTAGGCGTAGCTACATGCCTGCCCATTTTTTAAAGTAAAGAAATAATAATTTTAACAGTCTTTTCTTTTTCTGATTAACTTGTATCTTTAAAAAAAAATTTTTTTCTAACCTAACCTTATTTATAATTTTATTGTAATTCTGTAATGTTGTATATATTTGTAATTTTGTTTAATTAGTGTTATTGGCTAACCGCCGTTCTAATAAATAAATAAATAAATAAAATAATTGAAATATTTCAGGATTTGCAAACTTTGTCTTGGTATGGTGTAGGTATATAATTTTACATTCATAGTGTTTGTTAACTTATTTATTTATATTTGTATCTTACATACATACTAAAATGTAAAACCGATTAAAAAAATGAGACGTTTTGGAATCCCTCCATCACTATTTAGACTATAACAGATTTTTAGCTAAGAAACCCTCTTAAACGGCGCGGCCCTCTGAAAAAAGCTCAAAGAATACCTACAACGTAATACCGCTGAACGTAAATTGGGACGTTCTTATACAGTCCCTCAACCACACAATCTAAAGGTACATTTACATGGAGATAACTTCGAAAAGCAAGTTTAATGGGCCGTAGACTGCACCATTTCATCGATTCAGAAGAGCGACATTGTCATCAGCAAATTTTGACCGATCACAACAAGTGCTTCGGTGGGCACGTGCTTCAGTTGGTTATTGGTACATGGAGTTTGACGGTCACCCAGTTTATTGCTTGAAACAGTGGAGCGCTCAAAAGTCTATCATGAGCAATAGAATATTACCATCTCCTTGATTTGCTAATGTTAGTCGACAGTCACTTTGTTGCAAAGCTCATATTCTGTCAAAACTAGTCGAAATACAATATTGGAGAGGCAGACACGCGAATGATTCTATAAAAGTTCTGTTTTTACAACGAAACCCTATAAAACGAAGAACGTTTCTTGAAGCAAGTTTCAGTTATTTTATCTAAATAAGTATATATACATATGATGGACTCGAGAAACTGACTATGCTGTGTAAATGAGTCTTTATAATCTGGCTAGTTTACACAAGATAAAACTTCTGCAACACTGCCCCGAATTTGTTTCTCGGGAACTTTTGCTCGTGTTAATTTAATTGTATTGTTTGTCGCCTCTTATAAGCTTGCCGCCTTTCTTAGAGATGTTTCTGTGCTCTGTGGTGAGGTTAAGTTTTGGGTTTCAATTTGTAGTAGGTAGGTATAGTTAGTATGAGTCTTATATATAAGTTGTTAATTAATTTTAGGTATTTAGGCATTCTTATATAGTTTCAGAGTCCTCTTTATACATTTCAATAATAGACAAAATCATGACAATTCAGGATTGCGTAGGAGACAAACATGTTTACTGCTGTTGCTGTAACATTTTTGTTTATATTTTCGCAACCTAGATATCGATTGCTGTCCGTGTGGTGACGGATTAAGAATACGCAATGTCACCACCCCATATCAACCCGTGGGTGTCGTAAGAGCCGACAGAGGGACCATACTATGCGGAGAACAGCACTGTAAGAGAAGGAAAACTTAAAACAAACCCTATACCAACCCGTTTGGACAGCGTGGTATAGTAGGCCAATCCCTCCTTTCAAAGGAGAGGCCTAGTCCAGCAGTGGACTGTAAGGGGCTGATGATGAGATATCGATTGCCAGTAAATGTGTACATTTACTGGCAATTTAATGTACGTGCACAGTGCGGACATTCAGGCTTTAAAAATAAAAAGTACTAAAATTGTTAATCTGCTGACGTAATAAAATGTATAGTAGGTATGGTATATCTAAAATATAGTTGGTATTGGGTAATGCATACAACGCCGTCCCCGGAGAATAAAATGATAACTGCCCTTATCTTAGTTTTAGTGTTATGTCATTTTTGGGATCTGTGGGTGCTAATACATCCGCTCAATTTTTTTTCTAATTTTTATACAGTTATTTACGAAGTTACAAAATATTACAATAGTCTTCAAAGATTTAAAACAAGTTTTAAATTACGAGAATAAAGTGTTAATATAATATTATCTAAATGTATTCCCACTTGTTAGTATGACAAAGAGTCATAGAATTATGTTCTCATGAAAAAATATGCAACTAGATAATGATAAATGCAGTTATCATTTTATTCTCGTTCAAAACGATGCAGTCGCTCGCTGTTTAGTCACCCACCTTTATCAGCCTATACGTGACAAAAGCGCTTCACCTAGTCGATTCGTGCGGTTGCCACTTCGCCACAGTCTCCTAAAACATATATCTGACTCGCATAAATCTGTACACGCGTAGAATATTGATCACGTCGTCACTTCGTCTGATCCTACAACTGACAGCGCCGATATTAATATTTTATTCATACCCAACATTTTTCACTCAAATTATTCACAGTAGGGCACCATAAAATCTCCTTTGGGGATTCACTTCAGTCCATTAGAGGGAGATAATATAGAAATTCCTTGAGCTGCTTTATATTCTCGTCACTGTACCAAGATACGGTCTACATACTTGTCGGCAAGTGACCGTGCTTATCAGCTACATAATCTCAACAGCGTAAACATCATACTCATAAATATGCGAACTCGTCTACCCGCCTGTATCGTTCCTGAATAAAATCTCAAAGCGTTTCGCGCTCCATCGAGTTTCACTCATACGATATGCATTTTATGATTCTCAGCCGTCCCCCGATGCATAGCTCGACATTAAAAAACCCACTCACATATTTTAAAAAGGCAAGAAGTTTGTTCAATCTTGGCATGTCATGTCGAAGCTTCGCATTTTAAACACTTGTTCCACATGAATTGTAAGATCTTTTCTGAATTTTGAAGGCGTTAGAATATCTTGATGGCGCCACGTGAAAAGCTTTTACATGTGAAATAAAATCTTGACCACTCGAGTGTACTTCTTACTTTAGACAAGAATAACTTTTGAATAAAAATTTTTACAGTGGCTTCAATATAAGGTACACTTCAGGGTTAAGAGATATATATACCTATCTACAGGTACAGTGTTTAATTTAAAGGTCAGAATTGAATCAATTCATACTTGCGTAGACTGCTCCTATAATCCATCTATCTGTTTTTCAGTACTCAATACTTGAGATATAATATTAATTTGCGTATTATTTGACAAAATTAATTACATTAAAGATGATACAAAGACAAACTTCGGCAAATGAATCCTTTGGCGAAATAGTACATCTAAAATTGCCCACGCGTAAACATTCGAAATTATGTTTATAATTATATTGTAGCAAACAATAAGTCTAGTCTGAAATTTGTATCTGACTGAACTTACTAAACTTTTGGTAAAGATTACAAGAGATAACCCGTCTAAATTTCGAATGACTTAATATGCCAATATTTACACTTGGTATAAATGTAAATCTGAATTGACATTATCATAATACGTTAGACATCTTTAGCAAAAAATAAATATTTTTATTTCAAATTAAAACCTGTTTTTGTGCTTGTATTTTAATAACTTAATATAAATTTACTATATATTTTATGGAAATATTTTTTTATGACTTATTCTGACTCAATAAGTTAGGTAGAGATTTTATAAAATTATGATTAGTTTGCCGTGTGGTTGACGGCATAGAATACAAGTGTCACCACCCCCTATCTTCCCGTGGGTGTCGTAAGAGGCGACTAAGGGATAACACGATGCAAATACCATCTTTGCGTAGAGACGGAAAACTCGACATCAAACCCTATACGAATGCCTCGTTGGTCTCGCGGCATAAATGTCCGCGTGGGATCGGGAGGTCCCGGGTTCGATTCCTGGGTCGGGCAGTGTTATTGGGTTTTTCTGTCACGAAATTCCCAGTAGCAGCACGGAGTCTGGAAATGTGCCCGGTACGGCAATAGGCTCGCCCCTTATTACGTGGGACTAAAGAATATCTGGCGAAAAGTGAGTGTAGAAATACACTTCTGCCTACCCCTTCGGGGATAAAAGGCGTGACGATATGTATGTATGTATGATTAGTTTCCATTTCGTCTCTTATATAGTCTTCTTATATAGTGACCTATATTATCACTGGTACTGATGACCTGTATCTTTTGGTTCATTAGTGTAAGTTATGGTTTCTGTGTACTGACTTATTTATATTTAAAATATAGTTATCGAACGTCATTTTCATGTTCATGACTGCATGATTGGCACAGTGGTTTAAGCGGTTGCCTCGCTGCTTGACACTGCGCCGAGTGTTGTGGGTTCGATCCCCACACGAGACAACACTTGGTGTGATCCATAAATTGTTGTTTCGAGTCGGGGTGTTCATTGTGTCCGTTAGTTGTATGTTTGTAAAGTCCCCCGCGACACAGGATTTAGTCCTAGTGCGGGAGTTGTCTTTTTAAATAATAATAATGTTGAATATTTTTATATTAGAGTTCTATGTACAGCCTTTCGTAAGGTCCAAAATCCCAGGTATGCTGTATCTGTGTAGCACATATTATATCAGAAAATTTTCACCACTTCAGAAAGCGGAAAATACACGTCCCATAAAAGCTCAGCTATAACAATAAAATTATTAAAATTTCAATTTATTTCAACCAAATGTTGTTTCCTCTATTTAACTTACTGCACATCTCACCCAAAACAACAAGTCAAAGAAAAATCACAATTGTAAACATCAGACTACTTACCCAAGTCTCTTGAAATATCCGAAAGAATTCCGAATTGAAATTCGTTTGGCAACAATTTGATCCGGTCACTGCTCTGCACAGATCAGGCCCGTCGTCTAGAATGTACCACGCTCCATTACACCCCGTCTGCACCGTATGATATGACAAATCAGTCGTGAAGGGGTCAAGGGTTTTAGGCAGCCTTTTATAGGGTTGATTGTAATTTTAGCAATGTGACATTGGAACCTGAGTTTGTGAAGCAAGAGTTTGGTATTTTATGGTGTATCCATCTTCTTCGTCCTGGGTCCCTCACTGCTGAGGATCGCGACCACATATTTGTGTCCAGCAGGAGCGGTCGTACGCCGTATGTAAGGTTCGTTGCATGCTGCCGCCCACCGCCTTCTTGATCATGTCAGACCATCTTGTAGGTGCCCTGCCTTGAGCACGTTTTCCATTTATGTGACCAAAGATTATCTGCTTCTTCATACAGTGTTTTGGAGACCGCATGATGTGACCGAAAAAGCTGAGGGCCCGATTTTGGCATATTGCGGAAAGCCTTGTGGTGATGTTTAGCTTTTTCAATATGGACTCGTTCGTTCTCATGGCAGTCCAAGGTATACGGAGTAATCTCCGCCAACACCACATCTCAAAAGCGTCAACCTTGCCACTATCACGGCTTTTCAGGCTTCACGTTTCAGCACCGTACAGAAAAATCGAGAATACTAGAGCTCGTACCAAGCGCACTTTTGTTGTACGTCGTATACCTCGATTCTTCCAGATCTTGTCCAGGTTGACCATAGCACTCTTGGCCATACCAGCTCTACGCCGAATCTCATCAGTGCAGCCACCGTCGCTCGTTATCAAGGACCGTACACAAACTCGCAGACTTTTTCATACCCATGGAGTGCGTCGGTTACTGGAAGTACTTGAGCTCTGTCTACCACCATTATTTTTGTTTTCGAATGGTTGATCTTAAGACCGAGTTTAGCACTCTCATCTTCAATTTTCTTCAGAAGGCTTGCCGTTTCGATTTCACTCGACGCAACTACAGTCGTATCGTCTGCGTACCTCAGATTGGTCACTCTGCGACCACCTATTGCAACTCCATCGTCCCAGCCTTCCAGTGCTCTTCTCATTATACATTCACCGTACATATTAAACAGCTTGGGTGACAGAATACAGCCTTGGCGTACACCTCGTTCTGTTTGGAAAGACTTGGACCTTTGGTTTTCCAATTTCACGCAACTGGAGCCATCGAGATACAGATTCTGTATTAGGAAAGCAAGATGTTCTGGTACGCCCATTTCTATAAGTACATCAAACATTCTCTTCCACTGCACACAATCAAATGCCTTAGCGTAGTCAATAAAGCACAGAACCAGTGGCTTGTTAAATTTGCGACATTTCTCTTTGAGAATAGGTACATTCAAAATTTGTTCTCGAGTACCCTTTCCAGCCACAAAACCGGATTGTTCACTCGGTATCTGGTGATCGACAAAAGATGATAGTCGAGTGTTTATAATGCGCAAGAGAATTTTGCTTGCTTGCGACATGAGTGACAAAGTTCTGTAATTTTCACACTTTCTAGTGGAGCCCTTTTTGTGCAGTGGAACAACAGCGGATTGTGTCCAATCAGTTGGCCACTGGCCAGTTATCCAGACCTTATTGCATATCTGGTGGATGATTTTAATCCCTTCACAACCCAGATTCTGAAGCATTGCTGCTGACACACCGTCAGGACCCACTGCTTTAATGCTTCAGTCTCTTGATGGCGTCTTGCACTTCAGAAATCCATAATTTATGTAATAGTCTTCAATGACAGCTTTGTTTTGCCATAAAGGGCTATAAAATAGTTTTACTTTAGTTCTTAAATGCCATAAGTAACGATGGAACATCGTCATTGAAAGTATCTTTAGTACTTATTGGTTATTCAAAGTTTCAAAAAATAACTTCGAATAGCCGCGGTTTCACTCGCGTTATTTTCGGTATCGCAACAATAACCCAAACAAACAAAAAGATAGACAAACAACATTTCAAAAAAGGCTACTTTTGATTTAGTATCGAGTAACAATTATGCACTTGGAAAATATTGTTATTTGGAAATCGCAGCCACTTCTATTTTTAACCGACTTCAAAAAAAGGAGGAGGTTCTTAATTCGTCGGAATCTTTCTTTTTTATGTATGTTCCCCGATTTCTCTAAGACGCCTGGACCGATTACAAAAATTCTTGTTTGGATGGAAAGAGTATACCTTCCAGTTGGTCCCATGATCATCAGGTCAGGATCTGATCATGGAATCCTGAAAAATCGAAGGAACTCTTCAAATTTTATAAGCACACTTGAAGCGATTTGACGATAACAACCCAATGCCGTCGAGTTTGGGCTCGTTTGATTCATCTTTACATGGACTTTGGTACTGAATATTTTCCAGGGTCTGATGATGGAGCAGGAAGGTAGCCATGGGATCTTTGTAATACAACTACGCAATCCCATTGAGTTTGGACTCGTTTGATTTGTCTTTACATGGACTTTAGTGCTGAATGTTTTCCAAAGTCTGATGATAGAGCAGGAAGGTGGCCATGGGATCTTTGTAATACAATAACGCAATCTCATCGAGTTTAGGCTCGTTTGTTTTGTCTCGGTAAACACTTTGGTACTGGATGATTTCCGGGATCTGATGATGGAACTGAAACAAACGTGTTTAGGCTAGTTGAAAACAAAAAAATACCTGAAATTGCCAGAAAGTTCCAGGTCTACATTTCAGAAATGAGGCAAGTAAGGAAGGCCTCCCCATCATGTACCACCTACACTATCCTATGTACCTACTTACCACCTATTACTATTTTTTATCGGGGGGCACGGTAGTGCCCCCACCAAGTCGAGCAAAAAAGCGGCACGGCCGTACTATCATTTTCTCGAAGCAATTCATGCCATTTTCAACCTCATATAACTTCATTGTGGATGAAACTAGAAGCCTGATTGTTTTGTAACCATGCATATATAGTATTGACATGGTGTATTTTAAATTTCATTCAATTTGAACCAGTAGTTTAAGAATTATAACGAGTCAAAATTCTTAATTTTGTCACTCACTGACCGATCATCAAAAGTCTAAGGCTCTTCTAGCAGACATAGAAGCTTCAAATTTTGAATACAATTAGTGTTTTATATATGAATCAAGGAAAAATTAAAATATTAATCAATTTCTGTCCAGTTTTCGAGATACATCAACTGCATAAATAACTTTGTTATCCTATATAAATATATAGGATTACAAAATTACATTTGAAGTTAGAGCTTTAGCGTTAACTTTAGCGTTGGTGTACAAGAAGTACAAGGCAGCGGAAAGGACAAAAGTAAGACTATCTACAAAAAGAAATGAGATCCCATAACAACAATACTTGTCAAAAATACGAAGTCTCGCGACCGTAACAAGTTGTGAGATCCATGTAATAAGTTCCAAGTCGGTTAATTAAAAATCTTGAATGTTTTAAATAAATATATTGACTTGGAAATCGCATTTAACAATCTAATTTATATATGTATTACTTATGAGACGTATTGTGTTTTCATGCGATGCCCGAGTCAATCCATTTATTCAAAACATTAAAGATTTTAATTAACCGACTTGGTACTTATTACATGGATCTCACAACTTTTTACGGTCGCGAGACTTTGTATTTTTGACAAGTATTGTTTTTATGGGATTAGTATACCACTAAAAAGCAAAAAATAAAATTATTTTTAAATAAAAACGAACCGACTTCTAAAACACTAAAGAACTAAAAAGCAAAAAATAATCGGTTATGGAGCAAAACTTTTTGGAGTCGGTGCCAAGTCCTTACGCAAAAAGTTACTAAATTACAAACTACCTATTCTATCAACAACGATATAAAAAAGTGTAGAGGTTTTATAGTCAGATCAGAAATACTTGGCTTGGCACCGACTCCAAAAAGTTTTGCTCCATAACCGATTATTTTTTGCTTTTTAGTTCTTTAGTGTTTTAGAAGTCGGTTCTTTTTTATTTAAAAATAATTTTATATTTATATGCGTAGGTAGATGTAAATCAGCGATGACAAAATGTTATAAATAATTATGAAACCAGAATGCGTTTCAGCGGTATAAATTACAATACATTATACTCTACGTGACGCCATCAAGTTATGTAGAATGGGACGTGAAATTGTTATTGAATGTGTCCCAGCGTCTAAATAGATGACTGTAGGCGTTATAAAAGTGAACTCGCACACTTTACATGAATATCGACAAATGCGATCTATATTTATAATTTTTCCATCATGATCATCTTAGCTTTGTATCTGAGATTACCGCGTTCAACCAAATAAACTCTTTAGCTTTATAATTGTTTATGACTTGGTTTCGTGTAATTAATATAAACTTGAAAAACACATAAATTTTGAAATCACACACAGTCACTTAAATTTTTTTATGGACTCTCGCCTGTATCCCCGAAGGGGTAGGCAGAGGTGTAATACTTGTGGGAGTATACCCACATTGCGCCATTAATTTTTAGGTCCCACGTAATAGGGGGCGAGCTTATTGCCGTTACCGGGCACATCACCAGACTACGTGCTGCTACTGAGAATTCGGAAAAACCCATTAACACTTTTGCCCGACCCGGGTATCGAACCCGGGACCTCCGATCAGCAGTTGCATACGCCATCCACTGGACTACGGAGGCAGTCTTTCTACAATTTTATTAATATGTATATAGAAGTATAATTGGTGTCAAATTTTCATAAATTATGAAACAAGAATGCGTTTCAGGGGTATAAAATTACGATACGTTATTCTACGTGACATCATCAAGTTATGTGGCGTGAAATTGTGATTGAATGTGTCCCACGCCGAAATATATGACTGTAGGCGTTATAAAGGTGAACACGGGTACTTTACATGAATATCAACATAATACGCGATCAACAATTAGGCGATAGCCTAGTGGAGATACCAACGGACTGCCATGCAGAGGGTATCGGGTTCGAATCCACGGCACACACCAATGACTTTTCGAAGTGTGTATTAAATTGTTAATTATCACTTGCCCCGTGCCTCGGAGAACACGTTAAACCGTCGGTCCCGGCTGTCATGAAGATCTTTGACAGTCGTTACGGGGAGTCAGTACCCTCAAATAAACTGACACTAGTCTAAACCATGGAATATCGCTATCCCTTTGGGTTGCGGAGGTCAGACGGCAGTCGCTCAGTGGAAAAGTTGATATTCTGTCATATCTGGTTAGACCAGTAAGTGGACCTCGGGCTCCAAGGCGTGCCAGTCTTGGATGCAACCGGGATAACGCTAGGGCGATGATAACGCGATCAACAATTATTATCTTTATCATGCTCATTTTAACTATGTCCGTTGTAATACAAGACCTACGTACGCTTTGAAGGCTGAGGTCCGCGTAATCTTTTTATTCTTACATGGTTTTTGATCTGATCAGAAGATTTCAAGATGTAACCGAAATCTTAAATAACTTGAGCAGTACAAAGCATATAATAAAAAGTTTTATTTGATGTATTAGTAGGTATCCTCAGAATATATTACTGAACGCAATATCTACAGTTCTACACTACAGAAAAGGTGTATTAAAGAAAGTTAAAGTAAGACAGGGCATCTTAAGCTCCCACAAATTTCTTTTCAAATTGTTCTCCAAAAATAAGACTTGTTCATAAATACTCCTCCTAATTTATTTACGGTGAACTTCTTGGCGAGATAAAAGTATTTTATCGAGTTGTTGGGAGATTATCTTATTCATCCGGCTTCTGTATTTAATGTTTATTCACTAACTGTAAAATCGCTGATTGAGTTCATATACATCATACAATATTATTTAGCGGGTCTTAATCGTGATAATTGACTTATTTAAAGGCATAAATACCTTTGTTATTCTCAACGTTTCTACCGGCTTGCAAAGTCGTGGTCGCGGAGGGACCACGGAGAGAGACCAGGGAGAGAGTCTCTCGATTATGAGTTCAGTATAATTCAAATTAGTTTGATAATCTGATTAGATTTGAGGTTACGTGCCGAGTAGACATAATATCTCATCATCATGGGCCACTACATCTTGACAGATGATTGTTGCAGTGTTGTGTTTAGTTGCTGCGAAGGCACTTTTTTCTGTGGCTAAATAGCCCTATGGCAGCTCGGCACCTTTTTCCACAAATGTCGCAGACAAATCTTGAGTCCACGGGAAGTGAATTAGTAGCTCGAAACTTTCTACGCTTTAGGTCGTCTAGCCAGTCTGCGTCATGTCGTGTCACTCCACGTTTTAGGTCCCTACGCCATTCTTGCTTCATCACGGCTCGTGCTTCCCAAGTCTTAGTATCAATGGAGAAGCTTTCCATGTCACGCTTGCAGGAGTCTTTGAAACGAAGAAGGGGTCGGCCAACCGGTCTCTTTGCTTCGGCAATCTGCCCTAGCATGACCTCTCGTGGCATTCTATCGGAGTTCATTCGGTGTACGTGGCCCAACCAGCGAAGTCGTCTCTGTTTTAATAAAGCCGTAATACTGGCGCACTTCGTCTTTGAGAGAACAGCCGCGTTAGTCACCCGATCCCTCCATGTAACACCCAGTATTGTCCGCAGACATCGCATGTGGAAAGCGTTTAAACGGCGTTCTTGTTTGGAATATGTTGTCCACGTCTCTGATGCGTACAGCAGTACACTAAGAACACAAGTTTGGTACACTAGGATCTTGGTAGCCATTGTCAGCTTAACATTGTTCCAAACCCGCCCAGAAAGCTTCCCGAAAGTTGTTGATGCCCTTCCGATTCGAGTGTCTATCTCTTTGTTGTTGCAGAGATTTGATGTTGTGGTAGATCCGAGGTAGCAGAAGCGATCTATAGCTTGGAGAATCACTTGGTCAAGGACAATTTTAGGTGGTAAAGCTGCGCCTTGAACCATGACGACAGTTTTCTGGGTGTTTACGCTCATTGAAAACACTTGGCATGCGTGACCAAACCTGCCAACTAGCTCCTGAAGTTCAGCTTCCGAATTGGCGACAAGTGCAGCATCATCAGCATACAGAAGTTCACGGGCCAATACATCGTAACGCCTTGTAGTGGATTTTAAAAGGTTGACGTTAAAGAGTCTCCCGTCCTTTCTTGTATGCAGATGAACCCCGACATCGCAATTATCAAAGGCAACAGTAAGCAAGGCCGAAAAGAATATTCCAAAAAGCGTTGGCGCCAGGACGCAACCCTGTCTAACGCCACGATTCATGTTGAAAGCCGCCGAAGAATCACCATCGAACATTACGGTGCCTTTCATGTTGTTGTGAAAGGCACGTATCAGACACAGTAAGGTTGGTGGACACCCGATTCTGGTTAGGATGTCGTAAAGGCCTTGTTTGCTGACAATATCAAAGGCCTTATTCAGATCCACAAAGGCCATATATAAGGGTACACGATGTCCTCGACACTTTTCCTGTAGCTGACGCAGAGTGAATATCATCATATCGTTTGTGGATCTGCCAGCTCTAAATCCACATTGGGACTCCGGGTAAATTCTTGCTGCAAGGGCCTCCAGCCTTTTTAAAACCACCCTAGCGAATGCCTTGCCAGCGATGCTTAGGAGCGATATTCCTCTGTAGTTATTGCAGTCACCTCTGTCGCCCTTGCCCTTGTAAAGTGTGACTATGTTTGCATCACGCATGTCTTGAGGTATTGTACCTTCCTGCCAGCATCTCAGCAAGGTTTGGTATAACGGCAAAAACACGCACTCCATCTTAATGATTTCAGCGGGCAGGTAATCACCGCCAGCACTCTTGCCCAGTTTTAGACCCCTGAGAGCAGCTCTGAATTCAGTCGGAGTGGGAGGCTCATCCAGATCTAGCATGATCGGGTAATTTGGTATGGCACCTAGTGCTTCTGGCGCAATGCTGATCTCCTGTGAGTATAGATTGGAGTAGTGACTCGCCCATCTTTGAAGTTGTTGCTGTTTGTCAGTGATGGGGTTTCCATTGAGATCTTTAATACACGCTCGCTTTCTAACTGTTGGCCCGATCGCTTCCTTTATACCTTGGTACATACCTCGAAAATCTCCAACGCTCTGGCACTTTTGAATAGATTCACAAAGGTTGGTCCTAAACCGGTTGGCGCAATGCCGAGTTATGCGCTGTAAAGCTCCCTTGGCGGCCTTGTAGTCGGTTTCGGCCCGTCGATTACTGGGACTGGTCATAGCTCGTATGTGGGCCTTACGTTTTTCCTCGATGTATGGGCGCAGTTTATGTTCGTATTTTGTGAACCAGTCATGCTGGATCCTTCCCTGAACCCCAAAAGTCTGTAGAGCCGTTTGCGACAGTGTGTCCCTAGTTAGGCTCCACATAGCTTCAGCACTTTGTGCGGTATTTAGGTGATCATGACCTAATTTCTTTTGGATCTCTGCCTTGAACTTTTTATATAGCGCGTCGTCAAGTATGGCTCTAGTGTTAAGTTTCATTTTCCGTGGAGCGCTTTTAGCTGAATGTATCTTCTTCGCCAGCAGTCGTGTCTTGGCCATAACTAGAGAGTGGTCTGTATCACAAACCGCACTGTGATATGTTCGGGAATTAAGAATGTCGCGGAGATCTCGTTTCCTTGATGAAATCAAGCTGGTGCCAATGTCCAGAACGTGGGTGTTTCCATGACACTTTGTGCATTGGTTTGTTGCGAAAATAGGTATTCGTCACGCACAAACTAAGGGATGCGCACAGTTCTAATAGCCGTTGACCGTTTTCATTCATATTCCCGATGCCATGAGAGCCCATGCAGTCCAGCCAATCCCTCCAGTTTTTTCCAATTCTAGTGTTGAAATCCCCCAGTAACAGCAACTTGTCAGATCCACGAACGCTCTTCAGACACTGTTGCAGGTCTTCATAAAATTTGTCTTTGGTTTCAGGGGATGCTTTTAAGGTTGGAGCGTAGGCAGAGATTAACGTGACGGGACCAGAGGCTGTCCCCAGCCTGACACTAATGATACGCTCAGAGACGCCGGTCGGTGGTTCGATGCAATTAAGCAGGCTGTTCCGAATCGCAAAGCCAACTCCATAGTCACGTCTTTCACCACCCGTCTTTCCCTTCCAGAAAAAGGTGTAGTGATCCTCCCGCAAGCTACCTTCATCCGAGAGACGTGTCTCCTGTAACGCAGCGACATCAATACGAAGGCGAAGTAGTTCTCTGTCAATTATGGCAGTTTTCCTTAAACTAGGATCTGTATCAAAGCCTGATAGCATGGTTCGCACATTCCAGGAGCCAAAACGTGTTATTGGTTTCATGTTTTTGTTCTTGTGCTGTTTGAATTTAGGTGCTTTAAGTTCACTTCTTGTTTCAAGCATTGTAACTTGCTTGCTGCTCCACACACCTAAAGAAGCTCAAGATAAGGGACGGACTAGTACCTTGCTGACTGGGGGCTGCCCAGCTTGAGGCGGGCGTTAACTAGTCAATTAGTCGCGATGGACTATCCCACCGTCGGAAGCTACCCCTAGCGCCTGCGCACACGTCCATTAGCGCAAGACTTATAACTGGTAACTGTAGCTTCCCGTGTTGGTATCCGCACCTTTTCAAGTTTGGGTGGAGTGTCCTCTCCACAAGCACTGCATCGCCTGGGACGCTTTTGTGAAACTATGAACTTGCCCAGCATTCATAGCTTCCTCTCATCCTCGACGACTTAATCTACAGGAGTGACGAGTCACTACGTGCAGAGTAAAACATAATATCTAGAAGCCTGGTTATCAGCAAAGAAGACTTAACGATTAAAACTGCTACTGATAAAAAATTGAGCGTTTCACAAATCAGGTTCTTGGGTTTGGGAGTTCCTTGCACACTTTTGTTCTGGGATTTTTTTATAGTAATAGGCGGCAAACGAGCAGACGGATAGCCTGATGGTAAGCAGTTACCGCCGCCCATGGACACAAGCTACACGACAGGAGTCACAAGTGCGTCGACGCCTCTTGGAGTTGGGAAAAGGGATAGGATGAGGAGTGGGATGAGGGAGAAAGAATAGGGGATAAGGCCTCCGGCACTCTCACGAAACGCAACAGTTTAAGTACTGTTACTTGACGTCGATTTTCTGTGAGAGGGTAGTACTTCTCCTGTCAAGTCGGCCCATTCATGCTGAAATCAGCAAGGCTCTACTACCTGTAATATAATAATATTTAGACTTTATTCCTAGTCTATGAGGAAACAGCCACTCTTTCTTAACTTATAGCTCGTAAAATTGCGGCTCGTCAATTAGTCAAACATCTACATACAATATACCGTGGTCTACAAAATTTAGATTTTACAGCTGAACAGTTTTAACATGACATAGTCCAATAGAAATCTGAACATTACATAATCATCTATTCAAGACTTTAGAGCTCAGTATCCGCTTCTTGTTTTACTAGTTCTAGCAGAGTAATAATGGATTTTGCACTTACTAAACCAAGCACATACTTTTAGTAGCCGGTCACCAATCTGTAAATTAGACGATGACTGAGTCGCGTTCTCTAGTGACAATTTTATCTACCTTTAATTTTCATTCGCAATTGATTAAAATATTCGGAAAAAAATGTCTTTACAACTATCTGGTACTAGAAATATTCTTGGTAACAACTACAGATATGTAGAATAACCACTTCTTATTGAATTTATTCATGCCGTGAATAACGAATAATATAAGGCCACGGGCATATTTATCACACCGACCTACCAGATTATGGTAATTTAAGTGAATATTTCTCTACTGATCTACAAACGAAAGAAATACTAGACGTTCATCCTTTCTCGTAATGTAGTTCCTCATTCTTTCTGCATATAGATAACTGTTTTGCTTAGATTAATACACTCACAGAAACGTGTCTTGCATGTGTACGTAATAGTAGTACACAGATTGGTACAATAGGATTTCATACAATATTATTTAGCGAGTCTTAGTCGCGATAATTTACTTATTTAAAGGCATAAATACCTTTGTTAGGGTGCTTGTATACGGTAAGAAAAGACGCCGGGCCTATGCAAGAATTCGTGTCGTAACTAGAAAATAACTGTGTACACTGCTCGCAGCGGTGCACGAAAAAAATCTTGTCTGCGCAAGGCACGACGCGGCTAACGTTGTTGCGGAGCGGTGGCGGTTGGAGTAGTAGGGTTTACACAGCCAGGTAAGTAGTGATCTGTGGGTAGTTTTTGTTGTACGTTTGGTGTGGACGTGTATAGCAGCGTAGAGTACAAAATGGCTGATGAGTTACTTATAACTTTAGTAGAGGTACAACCGGTGTTGTGGGACAAAACTTTAGAGACATATAAAGATAAAAGACACATTCGAAGCATGGAGAGAAATATTTATTATCTCAAACAAAGACTTCGACGACAAAAGTCAAAGTCAAAGTCAAAATCATTTATTCATCTAGGTCACAAGGTGACGCTTATGAACGTCAATTTTAAAATTAAATTACTTAATGCTTCTACATTTACATTTACTCCCTCGTTCGCAAAGCAATAGGTAGAGCCACGATAAAGAATGGGCAATAAAACTCGAGGCCATGGCAAATGTCAAAAAAAAAAAATGTTAAGTACCTATAACATATTACTTTTTATGATAATTTTCAAAAATACAATTTATTTTATAACAGAGTCTATAAATGATTCTATTTTCACTCGGGAAAGCTGGAAAAAGAAGATATCGGTATTTTAATTTTTAGTTAAGAATGAATGAAGTAGGTACGTTTGACTTGTCCGTATTTATGCAAAAGGAACCACTCGACAAATATAGATTTTTGCTTTTTTTGAAGTATACTAATTTAAAAGTGGTTTATTTTCTTATTCAAACAAGATCAACATGATTTTTGCCTTAGAAACAAGTTACACAAAAAGCAGAAAGGAACCAACAGCAAAAACACACATTATATATATTGCAAAACCGAACAACAGCACCATGGGACTCGATTCTTCAAACAAATAAACCATATTAATTTCATATCATTTTACACAAAACAGATCCACTGATACTTGCGCGCCCTACGCCCGACTGACGACTGCACGAAAAAAATCTTGTCGTGTACACGTTCCGATTGGTCTTGTCTGCGGAAGACACGAAAAGTTGTCGTGTGTAGAACAGACAAAATTCTTGTCGTGTACACGAAGAATTTGTCTTGTCTGCCGCAGACACGGTAAATTTACTTAACGTGTACAAGCGCTCTTATTCTCCTACGTTTCTACCGGCTTGCAACGGTTGTGGTCGCGGAGGGACTCAGATATTTATGCCTTTAAATAAGTAAATTATCGCGGCTAAGACCCGCTAAATAATATTGTCTGATGTATAAAAATCGCGAAAGTTTAAAATCGATTACAATAGAATTTGTTTTTCTCTAATCTGTGTCAGATGAATTATTGCAATGTCAAGGTTTTGCTTCTTTTATACTAGAAGATAGGACTAAGTGGCAGTACGCCACTCCCACGAGTATTAAATGTAGGAGGGACTTTATTTAAACTAAGGAAGATACAGGTACATAGGAACGGAGGCTTCTTTTCGGCCTGCTAGCGTTTCTGGCGAGCATAGCCGAGGCTACACCTTGAACATTAATATAAACTACATTGAGTAACGAAGTCTACAATCAAATGCACACATAACAAACGAATAAAAAAGGAATTCAATGTTATAATAGAGTGTGGTTTGATGGCCCAGCGGATCCTGGGCTCCAAGGCGAAGACCTAGATCCCAAACAACAGCGACAGGATGATGATGATAATGAACAGATTGGGGTTTGACCATCGTCGGAAGAACCTTGCTCTTTTAAAATTCAAATATTAAAACTACAAAACACATCATTCTTAAACAAAGTACCCACGACAAAACACATCCCAAAAGTCGCAGTCGCGCGTGTAAGCCGGCCGCTGTAATCGAATGGCAGCACTTTGACTCGCCGTTTGTGCACATTGTGAGGGCACATCACTCCGAATTGAACGTCGCCACTTGCAGCTAATACACTCGATGTTTTGATAACAGCTGCTCCTGCTTTGTGCGATAAAAAGCTGAAAATAGTGTTGGATGTTGGTGTAGAAGTCTTTTGTAAATAGTTTGAGAAAAGCAATAATGAACATTTATCCGTATGTATAAAACTATTGCGTTACTGTCTGAGTTAGAGACAACACCTTTTATTAAACGACTGGGCTAAGGAAGCCTGAAATGTGGCATATATGTTGAGGACCGCAGGGGTGTAGTAAGAAAGCATTTCCTGAAATGCCCACGAGAGCGGGAAAAACCGTTAAATGAAAATAACTTGTACTGAATGTAACTGCGAATATTCTCTATTATTCAATAGCAATAAACTGCAAGTGGGCAAGTCTGTAGATATCTGACTGACCAGCTCACAATTACATCAAACTTTGGAATGTAACGTGAGAAACCTGATATTCATTAATATCTGTTAGAATAATAAGCGGACCCCGGGCTCCAACGCGTAAGAAATAGATGTGACTAGAATAACACTAGGACGATGATGTGGCATATATATATATTTTTTATATACTCACGCCTGTATCCCCGAAGGGGTAGGAAAAGGTGTAATATTACACCCACATTTCGCCATGAATTTTTAGGTCCCACGTAATAGGGGGTGAGCCTATTGCCGTACCGGGCACATTACCAGACTCCGTGCTGCTACTGAGAATTTCCTTACGGAAAAACCCAATATCACTTTGCCCGACCCGGTAATCGAACCCGAGACTTCCCAATCCCACACGCACATTTATGCCGCGAGACCAATGAGGCAAACGATAGTATGTGTGTCATATAATGGGATAACATATATAACTGGAACAGACGTATACAATTATATGTATGTCTAATGACAGGGTCAGCTGCCTTAGCTGTAGAAGGAGGTAAAATGTCCATCATATGCATTCCATCCACGCTTAGCCGTGAAGATAAAGTCACTTTAATTCATCAATAAATATGTACTAATTAGAATAAATGTCAATGCTTTACTTATTTTTACAAATTAGGATGTTATGGCATAAGAGGCAACATACAAAAACTTCTAGAATCCTATCTTTCAAACCGCAAACAAATAGCAGCTATTAAAAAATTGGACATGAATACAAAAACAGAATTAACCTACACATCAAATGAGCGCTTAATTAAATTTGGTGTCCCACAGGGGAGTGTGTTAGGACCTCTTTTATTTATTTTATATATAAATGACATGCCTAATTCGACATCTCAACCTATGACTCTTTTTGCTGACGACAGCACCCTGACAATCGCGTGTAAAAATTCTAATCTTAATTCTTATAAAAATGACATAAATAATTCTTTGACTGCTTTAATATCCTGGCTAGCAAATAATAATTTGAAAATAAATCTGACTAAAACAAATATCATGCATTTTAGTCAACGAATTGAAACCCCCTCACAAATTGACATTGTATATAGTAACAAATTAATAGAACAAGTAGATAATACGAAATTTCTCGGTATCTATATTGACAAAAAACTTAATTGGAAAAGCCATATAGATTATGTTTGTAAAAAACTTAGCAGACACTCCTACGCTCTTTATAAGCTTGCACCAACGATCGATACTCATACTTTACTTACTGCGTATCATGGATTAGTAGCATCTACCTTGAGATACGGCATAATCTTCTGGGGCAATGCAAGTGATAAAGATTGTTCAAATTGCAAAAACGCTGTATACGTGCTATGTTTGGACTGAAAGTTACAGATAGTTGCCGGACATTTTGCATCAAATATAAAATTTTAACGTTACCATGTTTATATATCATGGAAGTTTGTAATTTCGTTAGAACGAATCCTCAATTTTTTCCTCGCCTTTCTGATACTGTTAAGCGTAACAGGCGAGATAATGATAGACTCTGTATGCATAGCGCCAAGACTGCTCATATGGGTAATAGCATATTTTGTATGGCACCAAAACTTTATAACAAAATTCCAAGAGAATGTAAAAGGTTAAATACAAGCCAATTTAAACTGAAACTAAAGGAAATATTATATAATAAAGCATACTATAGTATAAAGGATTTTTTGAATGACACTATTTAAACTTGAAATTTATGTTTGACATCTACCCTTAATTTTGTAACAATTTGACATTTTAGTTTTATTATTATTAATGTACACTTATTATTTAATTTTATTTTGACTGACCAAATTTAATTATGTTACTAGCAATACGTTGACATGCATAAATTTATTTAATTATTTTGAATCCTGTACACGGTATTCTTTGATAATAACATGTTTTTAAATTTTGTACACCAGACTCTGGTCGAATATGACGGAAATATTATTTTGTAACACTACCATCTGCATTTTGTACTCATATTCTTACAAAATAAATTATTCTTATTCTTATTCTTACTTGTACAGCTCCAAATATCGTATTAATTCAGTACACAAGCATGTACGGCAACTAAGTTTTATTTATAGTAGCCCTTTTTAAATATGACGACACATACAACACATACATATGATAATAATTAATATCGTCACATACACATGAATAAATAATATTCTTTCGTTAAGGTTAAATAATTTTATTTTCATTAATTTGATTTAATATTCCGAAAAGCCAAATTGTAATTTAAATGAACCAATTTATGAAGGTATTATTTTTATTGAGTACACGTTGTTTAACTTAATATTATATTTTATTTTTCGAAAAATGAATACCTTTTGATAGATAGATTGATAGATAGATAGATAGATAATTCTTTATTGTACACCACAAGTCACATTACAGAGTTAGAAGAGAACAAGAAGAAGTTTACAAATACAATGCACAATGGGCGGCCTTATTGCTAAAAGCGATTTCTTCCAGGCAACCTTTGGGTGGAAAGAAATAGATAAGGGAAATAGAATTATAAAATGGTGTATTAATATAGTTCCTTGCTAAGTAAAGATAAACATACATATATTATATTACGTAAATACAGAAACATATAATACATGCATACATACATACATACATACATAAATACATACGCACATAACACATTATAGATATTATAGTTACAATACGCTATTGACACTGACTAGCTACTAGATAGGAAGTGCTGTTTTAATGCCATTTTAATATGCCTATTGGCTTTGCTTGCCTAATTTCAAGAGGCAACACATTCCACAAGCGCACTTTTAACCTTTTATTCATTTTATAGCGATTTTTTTGTTTAAACGAGCACCTCTGTTTCGATTTCCACACAAGACATCACTTTGTGTGATACTTAAATTGTTGTTTCAAGTCTGTGGGTACTTTGTCTTTGTTGTTCGAATGTTTATAAAATCCTCTGTAACATTGGATTTATTGCTAATACAAGACATCTCTTTAAAAGGGAATTAAATAAATAAGCTGCAAGATTTGTATCACAGCGGATTATCTATTTGCCAATTGATGTTTCCAATGTTTCTTCTATACTTTTGATTAAATTTGTCACGATTAGTCAGACAGTTACACAGTCAACAACAAAATGAAAAACTCAAAAATCGCAAAATCTTAACAAAAAGTCGCTCGTTTACAACCGGCTTTCCTGCAATACAATGAACAGCTCTTTGATATGAGCCGTTTACTGTTCTATTGTGACTGCGATCTCAATCGAGATCACAAGATGCCTGTTGACGCCTCTGTCGAAGCTTGTGTCGCTTCTCAAGGTACAGCAATATCGGGTGAAACATGATTCAATATTGCGATGTGTAACTAAGGAGCTGATATGAAATGTCTCACAGTTGCTATGTAATGTTGGAATAATGATAAGATGTCGTTTTTTAAGGACTGCACGGCTTTTGGTTTGTTTGGTAGGTCAATCGAAAGCCACCAATCAGTACTTCCTGAGTATTTTCGAACACACTGGTGTACGAATGTCGCGAACCGGCTTACTACGGAGTTCAATATTCGATTTGTAGGTAGATCTGTAGAGTTTAGATTCGTTTTTGACATAAGCTCCATACAAAATATGTCAAACACGAATCCCGAATCTCAAAATCCATGTATGGTTCGAATATTGAAAATGCCCGTTAATCACTTTATGAACACCCAAACGTGTAACTAACATTGTGTCAGTAAAACGTTCTTTTTTAGGCCAATCGCCTGAGAAAATTTGCTGGACATACAAATTCGGACATTATAAATGATAGAAAAAGTATAGATTGTAAGCTACTACCCTATGAACGAATACGTCGTAACCGTTCCGGTAGATATCACAAAACTAACTAGCTAACTTGCATCCAATCAATACCTCTCTCAATTTTAACTGTACCTTAACTGTTGTATTTCGTTCGCTGAGTGAGAGTGCCGGAGACTATCTCCTATCCCTTCTCCCTCATCCTAACCCCTTTCCCAACCCCAAGGGGCGGTAACGCACTTGTAACTCCTGTGGTGTTGCTTGTGTCCATGGGCGGCGGTAATTGCTTACCATCAGACGATCCGTGTTGCTCGTTTGCCGCCTATTACTATAAAAAAATCAGAAAATTGTTGAGAGTAGTTTGCAATTGATTGGAAGTAGGTCGTGGACTCGACACAGCTGACTGACGCTATCGGCGACAGTTATCTGAACTGTATAATGTTGTGTCATGTGTTTCTCTCAATTCATATGGTATGTACTATCGCGGTCTAAAAATGTTTACCACTTTTCAAATTACATTCTTTGTCACGCTGGGTTCCGCAAGGTCTAAAATGCTATATCTGAGTACTTATTACTTTTCAATCATTGGCAACGCATCGATTCAAACAAAAAGAGTATGAATATTTTTAGGTCGATCAAATAATTTGACATAATGACAGAATTGCTTTTATGTTGCTGTAAAAGTTCTGTATTTTAATATTATTATAAAACACTTTATTATTGTAATAAAATGGCAAGTTTAACGGTGCAACAAAGAGCTGAAATAATATTGCTTTATGAAGATGGCTTAAACAAAAGCTCACTTATGCGATCAGCATGCGCTTTAACGTGACTAGCATACCATCCACTATCATTACAGCTCACAGTCTGACCACGCCTTGATTTTCGTTAGACGGTATCATAATCATCATCACCCTAGCATTTTCTTAGTTGCATCATGGTTGCATCCCAAGCTTGCGCTTCGGAGCCCAGGACCTGCTATGACTGGTCTACCGAGATTTGACTGAATATCAGTTTTTACACGGAGCGACAGCCACCTAATATCATTCTAAGGTTAGACCAGTTACGTAGTCAGTAGATATATTTGAGGGCACTGATTTTCCACTAATGACTGCCCTAGATCATGACAGCCGAGACTGCTTAACGTGTTTTCTGATGCACGAGGGTGAAACACTGCCAACTTCGGGCTAATTATTAACACTTTCACGGACAGTAAACGCCTATAGGCGTGATAACAATAAAACTTCAATTGTGTCTCGTTTACCGTCCGTGAAAGTGTTAAGCATTTCTTGACAGAAATTCCTAATAATAAACTAAGAAATTCTTAACAGAAAACCTTAGCAAAATTTTCCGAGCCCGACCTGCGAATCGAACCTGAGACGTCATGATCAGCTGTCGTATGGACTACCGCTAGACCAACGAGGCAGTCTTACGCTAGACGATATAAATATTGTATTTTTTCAAAAAGGTTTTATATTCAGGATGTCGTAGGTATTTTCGCCATCCCTTTCATTATAATCTGTCAATGTAAAAGTCATTTGATAAACTTATTAATTACAAATACCAAAATCGTAAATAGCAAGTTTAAAATTATATTATTTGAAGACTAAAAATATTTTAGTTTCAGTGTAAATATCACGCTTGTAATTAAATTAACGTATATTATAAATGTGGAATAATAAATCGTTATTAACACCAGTTGCTACGCAACGCATGTTATCATAGATTGGTTGCCTAGTATAATATCGTCGTCCTTGTGTCATTGATGTCTTCATGCAATTGTAAGCCTTAAGGTGGTAAACACTTTCAGACCGCGACTGTACCTAATCGTCCTTTAAATTGGGCCATAGACATATTTAGTGAAACTTATTGCTACCAAATGCCACTTTAGATGAGCAATAGCATAGAGCACAGATATTAACTAGAGGACGCCAGCAGCTACGCCTGCATTTTTTTTTTAATTTACCCGTTTTGGCTGATCCCGTGGGAATTTCGGGCAATCCCTTCTTAGTGCATCCCTACAGCACCAAGGAACATACATGCCAAATTTCGGCTTCCTGCGCTCAATACTTTCGGCTGTAGCGAGTCTGTCAGTCAGTCAGTAACGCAAGGATTTTATATATTAAGATATAGAGGCGCATTTCTTATGGGCGCTCTGTAGACAAACTTTCTGTGATCCAAATTGCCGCTTGGCGGCGTGGCAGTTGCGCTGTGACAGCTGTCTCTATGAGTGCAAGAGAGACGAACTGACAACACCCGCCAACACTCCAATTGGAATCGGCACACGAAATCCTTAAGAACTGCGCTTCTATAATACATACATACATTCATATCGTCACGCCTTTTATCCCTGAAAGGGTAGGCAGAGGTGTATTTCTACACCCACTTTTCGCCAGATATACTTTAGTCCCACGTAATAAGGGGCGAGCCTATTGCCGTACCGGGCACATTTCCAGACTCCGTGCTGCTACTGAGAATTTCGTGAAAGAAAAACCCAATAACACTGCCCGACCCAGGAATCGAACCCGGGACCTCCCGATCCCACGCGCACATTTATGCCGCGAGACCAACGAGGCAGTCGTATAGGGTTTGATGTCGAGTTTTCCGTCTCTACGCAAAGATGGTATTTGCATCGTGTTATCCCTTAGTCGCCTCTTACGACACCCACGGGAAGATAGGGGGTGGTGACACTTGTATTCTATGCCGTCAACCACACGGCTAACACGGCTTCTATAATAATTTATAATAATAATTTTATTTGCATCTTAACAATGTTTTGATTACATGTCTAACATAACAGTAGGCTTAAGGTTAACAGTGTAAAATCATTTCGAGTAACAACTTATAGCTATGCTAAGATAAATAAATATCTTGTATTATAGGCATCAGCGCCCTCCTTCAAAGAAACAAGTAGCCTTTTGTAACAACTATTGATAATAAATTTACAATTAAGTGTAACGAATTTAGTTAATTAGAAAGAGTGCGTTAATGCGTGCATGTGTGTGCGTGTGTGTGTGCATGAGTGTGCGCGTGTGTGTGCGTGTATGTGCGTATGTGTGCGTGTGTGTGCGTGCATGTGCGTGTGCGTGCGTGTGTGTGTGTGTACTATCGTGGGATTGTTAATAAATTTTCAGTATCATCGTGTCGGGTCATCCCTGTCCCTCTAATACGGCGAGAGGGATGATGGCTGGCACATGCGTCATACTCGTGAACGGGTGCTACTTGCGATGACTGGTTGATGACGGTCTTGCGGGCTGGTATTCGATTTTAATATTTAACTGCATCATTTCCATCAAGGGTCTGATCACTTTCGCGGATTGCCTGCATTATTAGGTATATATAATGTAAGTGGATGCGCCTGTTTCACCATGTCTATTCTGAGGAGGCTAACCAAATGAACATCAAAAGTATTATGCTTGAGTATTATTATGTACAGTAAATATATACAAGTGATATAGAAGGTGTAGCAGTTGCAGCACCTTACAAAATGTTAATTATGTATATTATGCAAAACCTGGCGATAAAAAAGAGTGACCGTGAGTTTTATTGCCCGTTCTTTCTCATGGTTCTACCTATTGCTTTGCGAACTTGGCATTAAATGTAAATGTAGAGTCTTTAAGTAATTATTTTATAAATTTATTATTTTGACGTTAATAAGCGTCACATTGTGACCCAAATGAATAACGGATTTTGAATTTGAATTTGGTATTTGAAATTCCAAAATTGGAATAAGAAGTACTAACCAAATACTACAGACCAAAGCACCAGATTCGCTTACTGATACTTCTGATAATCAATTCAAACTGTTCATCCAAATACCAATAAAATAATTGCATGTTGTTACTGTCTCACCTGGTGACAGCTGATATCACAACTTTGTTATTACATCATAGCTTAAAACGACTGCCCCTAAAAGATAAAGAAACTCTTCCTATTTCCTTAAAGCATCAAACAAAATATTTAACGTAGAATACAAGAAATCCTTTAGAAAAATTCGTTTTAAAAAAGAAGCACTCATTAATCCCGTACAAACAGTGTATCGGAGAGTAACCCAATACGGGGGCGATCTAAAGTAAATTAACCTCTCCAAGATATGTAACTTTAGTGTTATTTTTCTTCGAAACTTCCTTCCGTACAGCTATAACGGGAACGACCACAGAAACTTCGGACTTGGGTAATATTGCCAGATTATTGGCATGGTAATGAGATCCGTTGTCATTACAGACAAGTAACATAAGTCGGATACTGTGCTCTTTTGATAGTGGATCTGTGTATCAATAAGTTTGTGTGTATCATTTATCTTCGTTGCTGATTATTATTATTGTAATATAATTTCCTGGCTATATGAATGTTGTTATGGTGGTTTGGCTTCGACCAAGATGAGTGTTGTATTAGTATATAGTACATACCGACATTTTATTTATCAGGTCACGTTGCTCATATAATATTATGATATTATGAACCCTTTCATACCATAATATGGTATTGATTTTCTGGTGTGCCTAGTCAAACAAGAAGTGTTAAAAACCACGGCAAAATAAATGAAAGAAAATCTTTTGTTCTTGTATCATACGTCGAGAAAAAAGAACGCTAACTACCGTCACCATAATTTCGTAGTTGATTTTAATTCCATATATTTTTGTACAGTAAATTGTCACCTTAACAAATTTCCGGAATCAAAAATAACTTGCCCTACGGAGATAGGATCTCCTGTAACTGTCCCACCAAGATTTTAGCTTTTCCACAGAACAACTGCCTGAAATATCCCAAGTCTACATTTTAAGAAGCCTTATCCCTTGTTTCAACTGCAGTTTCAACTCTATCGTGTTAAAGTTGCGTAATTTCATACTGGCACAATCTTCACTGCTGTTTACGTTTTGAATTGAAGCAGTTTAATACAAACGCACCGTTCTGTTAACATGCTTTGTTCTCTGTACTATCCGAACTGTTTACGCGTACACCTTATGTACCGAGACTTTGCTTGAACTGTGCCACACGATGTTTTATTTTTATTGCTCTATTTTGGTCTATATGTTCTTCATTGTTTCGTAGATTGGATAGTATTGAATCTTTATTTAGTGTTGAAAGTACCTTGCATATTTAATCTAAAATCAAGCTACGGTCTACAAGGTGGAAGCTATTTTGATAATTTCAAGCAGATAATTTTTATTTTTTGTTTCATAGTAGTGAAATTTCCATTTCATGGATTATATTAAATCTTTATTTAGAGTTCGGAGTAGTTTACGTATGAAATCTAAAAATACCAAGAAGATTGAAATTCAGCCAACACTCGTGCTTGCTTAAGCCAAAAAGAGAAGTCCAAACTATCTTTGATCAACTCTACCAAACCCACATATTCTCATTGTTATCTGCTTCTCGTTTCTCCATAAGAAAGGGAACAACAAAGTAGGTAGAGACATTGGTATGTGTCTTGCCTCAGAAACACAGCATAATACTGCTACGTTACGTTGATAGTAAGAGTGCGGTTCTACACGAAACTGCCGGCGGCTCAAGTACTCGAAAACTCCCCTCTGTTACTTACCTAAAACGCAGCATAATATTGCTATGTTATGTCGATAGTAAGAGTTTACCCTAAACTGCCGGCCCCTTCACTGAAAACAACACCGTTCGTTCAGGAAATACAATGACTTCATTAAAAAATATCAGTGTCAAATAAAAACTATTAACAAGTATCGATAGTGCGATATTTTACATAAGGACCATCCAATTCAGATCAGACAATTAGTTGAATTCTTCGTCATCATTGTCTTGCCCTGGTCCCAATTTATTTCGGGTCGGCGCAGTATGTCCTTCGCTTCCATACTTCTCTGTCACAAGTCATCCGATCGTTTACCCCTTTCTCTTCGATATCCATCCTCACACAGTCCATTCATCTTTTCCTTGTCCTCTCCCTTTTCGTCCTTCTACTGCATGTAGAACAACAGTAGAAGGACGAAACATCATCATATTCATATTTTTTTATATATTTTTTTTATTTCAATTTGTTGAATTCCTAATTAAATAAAAAATATGATGCGACAGACCTTATATTAGATAATTAGAAAGCTCGTTATGAGTCTGATGGATTTAGTTCACTGTCGTTTAGTTCACTAAATGAGTTTAGTTTGTTTGAAGCTTTGTTTTATTATTTGTTTTGATAGTTAATTTACGGATGTTCACACCTGTTTATTATTAGCAGGACATCTTTCATCCTTCTTTTCGCCAATTTTAGTATTACATCCTGATTGGCTGAATCGAGTTTCTTAAATTCACGGCAGCTTAACATATTTTTTAATTCAATAAAACATGTTATTTGCCCTTTTTTTTTACGAGGTGGAAAATTCATTCGGATCTCCGACTCTTGGGGAAATAAGAGCCGGAGTATGTGGTGTTTCCACTAAAAACCACCTCGACTTCCGCCATGTACCCGTGTGTTGGAGGGTGGGACATCACCAAAGCACTCGTCGCCACCCTCCGACGGGTATTGGCCCGCCAGATGGTCAGGCGGGCCCCGAACAAAACCCCCTTGACGACGGGTTAAGGTGTTGGACTCCGCCGCAAAAATGCCCAGCGACCGCAGAGGATAGGGAGGACGGCAACGCAACTCCGCATCTCCTCTTCCTCTGCGGCCCCACCGCGACGCATCGAATGGTGCGCCCCCATTTGGTCGCGGGAGATAGGGCGCGCGGCAACGCAACACCGACACGCCTCTCCTCCCGCGACCGCACCCGACTGCGAGGGACAGACAGAACTGTCCCCCGCACCCGCACCGTTGGACGCATCCTGCGCAGGCCCCTCCAAGCCCACACGGGGCGTCCCCTCCTGGATCCCTCTTAGCTTCACCGCGGGTGACCAATCCACGGTTACTGAGCCCCCCCACCACGACAAGGTGGAGATCCCATTGGGGGGACGTTATTTGCCCTCTGAATTGTGTCAGGTACTTTCATGTACCTTATTTGCCTACTACAAAAAACATTGCCTACTACAAACTGGCGACAACATTTTTTTTTTAATTATTAACTATAAAACCTTATATAACTTTTTGCTCAAACTGAGAATCGAACTAAACCTGTCATCATCTGCAGTCGTTCATACTATAGATGTATGACCATGACATATGTATATGAAATGCTATTTTGGTGACCTATAAAAATGTCATCCATTCTCCAAGTTCCACCCTGGATGCAATTAGGAGTTGTTTGTACAAACTCGTTTGATATTTGTTTTTATGGGTGACACCGTCGTCGTTGTGATGTTATTCGGCTAATGATCATGACGTATTCGTATTACGGTACAAAAGAGCTCCATCGCGTTTAATGGTCGTAAAATGTATCTGCCATGTACGTGTGACGAGTATTTTGTTATAGTTTATGAGCCATTGCATATGTATAAGAGCAACAACGTCGCAATTTTTTGTCAAATGTTGTGTGTTTTTAAATATTTTATTTATGTACTACAATTATTGTCACAGAAGGAAAACTCAACATAAAACTTTGGCAAGCGTGATCATCATCATCTTAGCGGTATTTCAGTTTATTTATAGACTCTGCTTACAATCTGGATATCCATGTTCTAGACTGTCCTCATATTCGAATACACAACCATAATATTCATACTTTATTGCAAAGAGTTACAAATCTGAACGAAAAATCTATGGGCTAACTCTAGCACACTGCTGTTCATACACCTCTACTAATGTCCGCCACAACAGCCGAGTGAGGCAATATGAAAAGATTAAAATAATCAAAAAACCTCATCCATTTCATTACATCAAAAGTATATACTTGTAAATAAAATGTAGTTAGTAGTTTATTTTACTTTAGTTAGTAGAAAGATATGTAGTTAGGATTTGGACAACCCTAAAGATGACAGCTAATGTAGCTGAACAAGGTTATTTGGTCATTCGCCGCAGGTAAATGAAACCGAGCTTACGTACGCGTGATAAGGCGCTGGCGTAGTGACTCAGTATGACGATTACTCATTTTTAGTACACTACGTAGACGCTCGTAGCCATTGATCTATTAATATTACCTCGATGCTCGTAGCACTTATGTGGACGCACTATCATTTACGTAGACGGTTGAATATTTTTATGATTTTGGTACTAATAGTACCATATATGGATGTATTGTATCATAGTGACATAGCATACATGGTGTAATGCTTAAAGTCAAATGTTACTTCTTTCAGTACGCGATATTATGATTACTAGATTTTTAAATAGAACAAAGTGTAGTTACGTTAATTCCATGAAATGGCTTACATTTGTGGTTAAGAGATATATGTTTGAATGTACGAAACGTATTGTTGTTCAAGTAGACAAAGATAATAATATTCTGAGAAAATCGCTATTTGATCCCAAACTAGGCAGAGCGTTTATTATGACAATTGTTTTATAATTAAATACGTAACTATCGTTGATTATCAATGTATATAATCAAAGGTACCTATATACAAATTACACTCAGAGACAAAGTAACACACCATGTTTATCATAAAAAAAAAACACACAGCTCAGAACGGCATAGCAACTACGGCCACTGATAATCAGGGGCAAAAGGACAGTCGACAAATAACTTAGAGATTACCAACGTGGGCAGTTATACTTATATCAAGGTCAGTCGCAATTGAAGTAACGAAATCTGAAACTAACAAGACACCAAATACAAAAAACCAAATCAAGTAATAAAATATATGTAGATTAACAAAATAGAGCCAATTATATTAAAATCAATGTTAACAATAGCGAAAAATTCTATGAAAAAAAAAACACTAAACTTTGGTCTCAGTGACGAACGATCAAACACTTCACATCAGATTAGCTTTCAGGTATCAGACATAAACTCGCTAATAGCTAATAACTATCCAAGTGGCTTGAGACCTTAATAGTCCACTAAAAGCTATAATATTTCTTCCTGCGTATGTTGGAGTTGCAAATTCATTTTATTGTACTGAATAAAATTTACAATTGCCTTATGGAGAACAAACTACTACGCAGAGTGTTTCAGGTTCAAATTGGAACAGCAGGTTCTACCTGACTTTTGGAATTAAAGTGCGTTTTAATTGTTCATAATCGCTTTCCAGAAAATCTGAGAGTTCTCCATGATAAACTTGAAAGACCTGTGAGATCTGCCAATCCGCACTTGCCCAGGCGTGGTTAACTTAGGCAACTTAAAAATAAATTTACATCGGAATTTTAAACCAAAATCAATATCTGAAAACATTTTAGCATTGTTTTCAGTATGTGTGTGATCATCTTTACGCTTAGTACCAAAGTTTTAGCTGATTTAGGGATGTGTGAGTGTATACAACAAATATATTCGACTAAGTGTTTGCTTACAGACAAAATGTGTTTTGAGGATGTGTGCACAGGATAAGATGACTCAAGATCAGTACAAACAATGTGTTTGATGGAAGCTTTTCCCGATAACGTGGCGTCTTGAACCATGGAAAAAATATTGGGTTTTGGCTGCTGGGCTGTTTACATTATTACACAATTCGTTCGGTAGACCTTTCTCAAGAAAGGGTTCGCTATAATTTATGACTGACAAGCAGGTTGACCGCACCGAGTAGAACAAGTACTTTTTGTGTAAGATTTGTTGATTGGATACAACAGCCAGATTGTTTTCTTAGAGTTTCTTTCGTTCTCTACTGATTTTACTGGTAAGCAATATTTAAAAGAAAGAAACATTGGTAGTTGATTTGAATAATGTTTTGAACCGAAATATTTTAATTTGAATTAATAAATATGACATTAATATCCTAGTAGTATATCATAAACGGTTGTCTGATTTATAACTAGGCAGAGCTTATGCTTATGTGCCTTAATCAATTATTCATTTTTAAACATATCATCAAATTCATAATTTTATGGTTATGTTGTGCTTTTTCTTATGAGATTTAAAAAGGTACACCCCGTAATTTAAATGTTATAACAAGAATCTTATCTTTTATTCTTGTGTCATCATTATTTCCAAAGATCTTTCCATATAGATTTAATCCTAATAAGATCGTTCGTCCATCTTCAACAACACGCTATGAGTATAAAAATGTAGAAGTTTAGTATTCATAACGTGACTAGGCTTGCCGTTCGTAACAGGTCGGAAGAATTAAGCAAGCAACGCTTGCACAGGCCATCACTTGGATGGGTGATCGCGTGAGGCATTTACATCGGATTGTTACCGTACTTCTTTTGGTTCTTTGAGTTGTCAGCCCTGTTGTTGTCTGAAAGCTCCGACACCAGAGTTAGCCACACACTTACACTATAAAAAAAGAAAGAGAACAGGAAGTAGTTTTAATATTGAATCAACACAAAATCATTTTCATTGTTCCAACCTTATCCCCAAGAAAATGTTTTATACACATCCAACGGCAGAATCTTCAACAGATTCCGATAACCTCCTCCACATTCAGTAGCGTCGTAAAATTGGCAAGATTATAAAAACATGTCTTAAAAAATGTATAACTTCGGAACAGAATAAATATTCATCCAATGTAACGACCCTAATCATCAATCTTATGTGTATATACATAAGATTTAGTTTCCAATGGCGAGTTGGCAGAAGTAAAGTAATGCAGCTTATGCTTTAAGGCGAGGTTGCAGTACTTTTTAAGATTTTTGAACGTCTGAAAGTCCCATGAACGATGATATTTTTAATGAATAAAAATTAAATTATAAAAGTTGAACATATCTTCTAGTAAATCGTAAAGATAGAAACACGATTTGGAATGATTGGCTCGATAAAAAAAAATGTCAAACATGGAACTAAATCATAATTTTAAACGTGTACTGCTTAGAGATTCCATAATGAATTTATATGAAAGTATTATCAATAGAAACAGCTCTTTATTTTAAAATAAATGGTAAAAACAGATTTCGTAATTTCGTTATCATTTTTCTCCAAGAAAAAAGAATAGTCAAAATGTTGGCATTATATCGCTCGCCGGCCGTTCATCAGTGCCTGTCTAGGCGTGATTGAGGGCGGACGTACGTCGTTTCTCCGCAAAATCCCCCTCCACCCCCGCATGTACGTTTTTGCTTTTGCAAAAACGTACATGCGGGGGTGGAGGGGGATTTTGTACATAGTAATTCGTATTCCAAACTCAATCGTTCAAACCATAGACATACTAGTAAGAAACCGTAGACAGGTTACTGATAAGGTAACATGACGGAGCTTACGAGTGGCACGCATCGCGAAAAGCGTACGCTTAATAATATAAATATGTCAAAACGACACATTAAGAATTAGATAAGAAGTGTAAGTGAGATAGCACATCTAATCGCAAGCGCGAAATAGAGATAAACATAATTATACTCTCTGGACCGACGCGCATTGTGACATCATGCTGACCGTTTCACAAACAATAATTTGACTCAGATGCGACATGATCACTTTGTCTGTCTTGAGTAAATTCAATTCGCCTCAAAGTAAATTTGATTAATTCATTTAAGGTAGGGAAATAAAAAGTCGATGTGATTTATTTATAACATTTATTAAAAAGTACATTTTATTCTTCTCATTTCATTCAATGGAAACCTAAAACAGTACGTTAATATAAAAACTGTGCGCTGCGGATCCACCGTAGCCCTGGCAATACCCCTGGGGGTATGGTGGGTCTTTTAAAGCTTAACCGTACTCCTGGCTGAAATGCTCGTAGTGTTATACCAACGTGCTACGTGGACATTAAACCGAACAGTGTTATCTCTCGTATGATAATGACTTACTACTTACGTTTTTGTATTTTTAGACAAGCGAAGACAAGCGCTAGTACGATGATATAGTGCAACAAGGAGATAAATTAGAGAATAAAACGTTTAGGTATTACTGCTAATGGTTATAATGCTTTGTATATTATAGGTATAATCTGTGGTACTGTTGAAGACCCGTCATCATCATCATTCTAGCGCTGTCGGATCATTCCCACTAGTTCTATTGAACAGTTCTATGATAGAACTAGTGATACTTTTTTCCCACTAGTTCTATTAGCACAACTTGATGAGAAGAATAGAACTAATGGGAAGCAGTTATAGGAAATTTACCACTAGTTCTATGTATGTTTTACAAGGGTAGTGTCACAACATCGCGCTCACATATCCGAATAAATATGTATGTATAATAAAAATTATTTCTAAATAAAAAAAAAACCAACTTCAAAAAACACTAAGGAACTAAAAACCAAAAAATAATTGGTTTTGGAGCAAACATTTTTGGAGTCGGTGCCAAGCAAAGTATTTCTGTTCTGACTATAAAACCTCTACACATTTTTATATAACTTTCGTTGTTGATAGAATAGGTAGTTTGTAATTTAGTAACTTTTTGCGTAAGGGCTTGGCACCGAATTCAAAAATGTTTGCTCCAAAACCAATTATTTTTTGGTTTTTAGTTCCTTAGTGTTTTTTGAAGTTGGTTTTTTTTTTATTTAGAAATAATTTTTATTTTTTGCTTTTTAGTGGTATACTAATAAAAAAATTGTAATAGGTGGTACATAGGATAGTGTAGGTGGTACATTATGGGGAGGCCTACCTTACGTGCCTCAATTCTGAAATGTAGACCTGTACCTTTCTGGCAATTTCAAGTATTTTTTGTTTTCAACTAAATAGCCTAAACACGTTCGTTTCAGTTCCATCATCAGATCTCGGAAATCATCCAATTCCAAAGACAAAACAATCGAGCCTAAACACGACGATATTGCGTTATTGTATTACAAAGATCCCATGGCCACCTTCGTGCTCCATCATCAGAGTTTGGTAAACATTCAGCACTAAATTCAGCACTAAAGTCCATGTAAAGACGAATCCAAAGAGCCCAAACTCAATGGCATTGCGTCTTTGTATTACAAACATCTCATGGCAACCTTCCTGCTCCATCATCAGACCCTGCAAAACATCCAGTACCAAAGACCATGTAAAGACGAATCAAACGACCCTAAACTTGATGATATTGGGTTATTGTATCACAAAAATCTCATGGTTACCTTCCAACTCTATCATCAGACCATGGAAATCATCTAGCATCAATGTCCATGTAAAAGACGACTCAAACGAGCCCAAACTCGACGGCATTGAGTTGTTACGGTCAAATCGCTTCAAGTGTGCTTATAAAATTTGAAGATTTCCTTCGATTTCTCAGGATTCCATGATCAGATCCTGACCTGATGATCATGGGACCAACTAGAAGGTATACTCTTTCAATCAAAACAAGAATTTTCGAAATCGGTCCAGGCGTCTTAGAGAAATCGGGGAACATACATAAAAAAAAAAAGATTCCGACGAATTGTAAACCTCCTCCTTTTTTTGAAGTCGGTTAAAAATGTGTTAAGCGAATGAACGTCTACAAAACAATTGAACGTCTACAAAACAAATGAACGTCTACGAAACAAATGAACGTCTACAAAACAAATGACTACCAGAAAGTGATCAACTATCGATAGCGATTGCAAAAAACAGGTGCATGCGATTTTCGACCTTATTGACAATTCATGACAAACTTTTTTTTTTGTTTTTTCTCGCTTTCTGGCAATATTAGGGTAATAAAATTATAAATTCTGACTAATGTCAATTAGGTTGAAAATCGCATGCACCTGTTTTCTGCAATCACTATCGATAGCTAATCACTTTCTGTAAGTCATTTGTTTTGTAGACGTTCATTTGTTTTGTAGGCGTTCATTTGTTTTGTAGACGTTCATTTGTTTTACACATTAAACAAATGAACGTCTACAAAACATATTCATTCGGATATATGCGCGATGTCGTGACACTACGGATCATTCCCAGTAGTTCTATTGAATACCCTTGTAAAAACATACATAGAACTAGACTGGGAAATTTCCTATTACTTATCCCATTAGTTCTGTTCTCCTCATCAAGTTGTGCTAATAGAATTAGGACAGTTCTATCATAGAATTGTTCAATACTACTACTATACTGGGAATGATCCCACAAAATAGTAGAACTTGAAATTAACGAACTGAAATTAATAAACTAATTACACAACAATATTATCTGGGAGTACGGTTAAGCTTTGAAAGACCCACCATGCCCCCAGGGGTACTGCCGGGGTACGATGGGTCGGCAGCGAAAACTGTGCAGTACAATCTACTTAGTTGTTTAATACTAAAAGGAGAAAAACAAGAACAAGTGAATGGACTTTGATCATCCGTCAATGTTTGTAACTTACGTATGATTTTGTATTTCTATAATAATAATATATTGTGTTGATTCAGCCTCAAATCACATTTATTACTTGACAAAAACACATATCAGTATTTTATTATTACGAATGTCCCATCTGGATACTTTGTTTTTTAGTCTTTGAACACGCACAATACTGCTTCTCTTTTACACTCGCTAAATGCCAATTTTTTTATTCACATTATTATTTGTGATACTGAATTTATTATAAATTGTAAATAAAACGTTGTAATATTGTAATACTCATGAATGAGAAGTGATTCCATAACTTTTAGTCATTTTCCTACTATAGTTTCTGCAAAATCTCATTACACACGACGGCATTTTCAAATGTAACGTACACACACGCGAGTAAAAGAACGAGCGCTTCCGACCGCAGCGCGTACGCGACTAAAGCCAAATGAGACATTTAGCCTGTTTTTAATGTGCCACTTTTGAAGTTCGCATAACTCATCTACGGTTTTTTTACGCTGCGCTGTGGCACACGCACACACGAAACCCACCCTCCCCTCCCCCACTCACTCGCTGACGCCACCGCCGTGTTTTTGTTTTTGCGGGGGGGTGAGGTCGAGCTACGCATTGTACTGCAACCTCGCCTTAAGCTAAATGGAGCGAGATAAATCTCACTCCGGGCGTAACCTCGGAATTTGACATTCTTTTATTGATAACAAAATGGTCGTTATTCTCGTGACGTACGTGCATTATTAGTAGTAGAATAATTATGGTGTTGTTTTGATCTGCACAACATATTCGTAATAAACATATTGTTTATATTGTTATTAGGATAATATGGACTAAGAGAACCGTTACTGATGTTATAAATGTGAAAATAAGTCTGTTTAATAGTTATGTTAATAACGATACCGCAGAACAGATTTGTATGAAATAAATTATTACGGAAGTTTTCCTTAGGAAGGAAACTAAATCAAAATGTAGATATACTTATATATAATATACATACATTGACTACATTGAATTCTTTTAAGCTGTAACGTACGTATATAGCTTCTATGGTATAACTTTTCCTTTCTTGCCTTTAAAAACGAAAGGGCACGTTATAAAAATTGTTTTCTCTAAAATCATAGTGAAGTTAGTTATCATCATCATCATCACCAGCCCTTAACAGTCCACTGCTGGACTAGGCCTCTCCTTTGAAAGGAGGAATTGGCTTACTAAACGACGCTGGCCAAACGGGTTGGTATAGGCTTTGTATCAAGTTTTCCTTATCTTACAGTGCTGTTCTCTGCACAATATGCTCCCTCTGTCGGCTCTTACGACACACATGGTATGATATGGGGTGGTGACATTTCGTATTTTTAAGCCGTCACCACACGGACAAAGTTAGTTATAGTTTTTAGTATTAATTGACGGTTTCGATTCATTGCCATACAAAATCGATTGCTATATTTTTCAGAAACTGCTTAAGGACGAACATTTTAAAACTTGGCACACAGGCAGTATCTTTCATTCATCAAATTAGGTTTTTTTATAGTAATAGGTGGCAAACGAGCAGACGGATCGCCTGAAGGTAAGCAATTACCGCCGCCCATGGACACAAGCTATACCACAGGAGTCACAAGTGCGTTGCTGCCCTTTGGAGTTGGGAAAAGGGATAGGATGAGGAGTGGGATGAGGGAGAAGGAATAGGGATAAGGCCTCCGGCACTCTCACTCACCGAACGAAACGCAACAGTTTAAGTTACTTTACGTCTATTTTCTGTAAGAGGGTAGTACTCCCTGGTCGAGCCGGCCCATTCATGCTGAAATCAGTAAGGCTCTACTACCTGTAAAAGGCTTAGGTGCTTAAAGAGCTTTATGGGTGCTTATCAACTATATACGTTTTAATGTTCAATAAAACGGCCACTACGTAAAGCTAACTTTATCTAAAGTGTGTATAGGGACACTGAAAACATTTATTAGCGTAAATGTTTTCACGGTATTTGGACGCGTTGAGAAAATGAGTGAAGGTTGAATGATGAATCAAATAATAATAATCGTCACTTTATCGTCACCTTAAGAGGCTCGCGTTGGGTGCTTGGGTCAAGGGTCTGATGCAAAAGGCAGTTCTTCTCGACACGGCACGTATTGTGAGGAAGTTCCTGTCTCTGGAGCCCTAACCACCGGCAGCTTGGACCCTGTGCCCGTTGCTAGTGGGATCCTACGGTTCTTTTTATATTTTTAATGCATTTATTTTTTGTAAGTGATATATTTAAAAATGTAATTTAAATCTGAGTAATGATGAATAAATGAATAATAAAAATAATAATTGCATTTATTTATCTCTACAAGTTACATTCGTTACATAACTAAGTTATATTTGCAAGGGATACAGTTGACTGAATATATAAGGCTAATGAGTGTGGGCAAGTCGGTTGCTGCAGACCTCTTAAGATGTTCGTCGAACAAATTGGGGACATCTTCAAAAACAGAAAAGTCCGAAGTACCCGTATCCGGCGAGCATGTATGAAAAGAGTAATGAATGTAGAGGAAACGCGTGAGGTTTGTAAGGATAAAAGCAAGTGGCGTTCTGTTGTCTCTGCCAGCCCCGACGGGAATGAGCATATGACAATGTGTCTTTTGAGACAAATTGCTACCATGGAGAAGCTTGGCTTGTTGTTAATTATATTAAAAGAAATGTGATATTTATGCTGATAGAACTAGTAGTCATTTTAAGTTAAGAATAGTTAGGCCATATCTGAATTTTCTGGTTAGTCTATAAACATCGATACCACGGTGAGTGGTAAAACAGATACAACTCATACCACGGAGTCTAGTTCGAGTCCTAGGTGAAGATAGACTAGTCGACGGGAACTATTTCCATACTTTTTCTAAAAGCGCCCCTAGTGGATAGTAGCAATCGGTAGAGACGGCTAGGGCGCGCATTTAGAAAATGTATGGAAATTGTTCCCGTCGATAAGTCACAAGTCACCATGAAAATCAAGTGCAAAACTCATCCAAGACCCACAGAAGAAAGCCTGTTTGCTGCAATTCAATTACCATAGCATTTTGTTCTGCTTCGGAGACAGGTACTCTTTGCTACTTCAAATAAACTTACAAATAATTTGTGAAGCATAGTTATTACTTAATTTTGTATAATAATATATAATAACGTGGTGACCCTACCTCCAAGTGTGTAAGTATCTTTTTGTAATGTAGATGTAATAGCCCTATCGGGCCGAATGGAAAATCCTTTTTTCATTTAGATCACAAAGTGACACTTATGAACGTCAAATTTAAACATTATTACTGTATGCTTCTACATTTACATTTACTGCCACGTTCGCAAAGCAAGGGCGTAGAACCATGAGAAAGAACGGGCAATAAAACTCTCGGTCACTCTTTTTCATCGCCAGGTTTTTAATAATACATAACAATTAAACTTTTGTAAGGTGCTGCAACTGTTATACCTTCTATGTTACTTGTATATATTTACTTTACATGATACTCAAGCATAATCAAGTTAAATTTTGATGTTCATTTAGTTAGCCTCCTGAACATAGACATGGTGAAACAGGAGCATCCACTTACATTATGCACCTAACAATGCAGGCAATCCGCGCAAATGTTCAGAACCATGATGGAAATGATGAAGTTAAATATAAATAAAAAATTATACCAGCCCATAAGACCGCCATCGACCAGTCATCGCAAGTATCACCCGTTCACGAGTATGACGCATGTGCCAGCCATCATCCCTCTCGCCATATCAGAGGGACAGGGAGTACATTCACGATTCAAGAGCGCTATCATTTATAATACCTTTTATTGTAGGTACCTATCAGTTTGATGGACTGTGAAAATTAAGGTACATGTAAAATGAACATTTGAAGTGGATTATATGAATATATTGATATGTACAAAGAGAAAATTATATGTTACTTACCTATAATTGTCTCTTTGTACATACATTATACACATTTTACTATTTCAATGCAGAAAAAGTAAAAGGTCACTGATAGGAGTTTATAGCACGTATGTATTGGGTCTATATCGCGTTATTATGTGACAATCAAAACGAATATTATAAAGTTTGTTGATTTGCATGAACCCGCTAATCGAAGGAACAATTATTTTTGTGCTTAATAGCGCAATCGTTGAGGAAGGATTTAAACTGTATGAAATCACGCTATAAGCTGTGGGTGCAGAGTCAGACGCACTAGATGATGCGTCTCTAACCGTGGATTCAGCTATGTGTAATTTATAATACCTCCAGTTAAAACATTTTTAGTGCATTTTACTATGAAGATTCCCAAATGCGATCTATAATCTTCTTCTTCCTTCTCTTCTTCTTCTTCTTTCTTGCGAATTTGTAATACCTATACAAAGTTAGTGAGACTAGCCATAAAAACGTCCACATCTGAATAAGGCGAATATGCAGTCAGTTAAAGTCAGTCTCAGTTAAAGAATTCTACACGGCGAAGAATATGAAAGCAAATCTATCTGCAAGTCAACAATGTCGTAGCGTTATCGTGATAGCACACAAGACTTCCACCTTATAGCCTAAGTGCCACTTTATAGCCTAACCAATTTTGGCAGAATTTTATCTGCCGCTGACTTTCTCAACACAAAAATATAGCGGTATTCCATGGCTGAGACCAGACATGGAATATTAAAGGGTACTATACTCATAATTTGTAACGACGACTGTCATATAAATAGCTGCGGCAAAAGTTTGTCACAGCGTTAGCTGAGGCAGACTCCAATTTTGGCCTCAATAATGCTGTTCCTTCTAATTTCTTGTATTAGACTTTAGTATTATTTTATTTTGATTGGGGTTTCTGTTATTTATTGCTGTGAGTGTGATTACATTTTCTTTCTTTCTTTCTAATATCGTCATGACACCCGAAAAATATGGCTTAACATAGTCTTAGCTCAAATTATACTTAAAAATGTTGTGCGCACATATCCTGCACGATAGGCCATAGGGAGCATCACTAGACTTTTGCTACCCTGCCGCACAAGTCCATTCGTATTCACGCCTGAAATATACACCAACTAACAAAAAACCTTGTCTAACTTTTCTAATAAGTAAAGAAGTTATTTACGTTTACTCAAATCAGTAGCGAATGAAATTCACCTTTCTACCCATAGGAAGTGAGAGATAGGATTGTTCTGTTATCATCCGGAAATGAGGCGACAGATGTCAACCTCGCGTCAATCGCACGTTATATTATTTCCTTTGTCAAAGCAGTGGTCCAGGCCGCCATTTTTTATTGGCTCTCTTGTCCGTCGCAATAGAACTATCCGCTCTCGTGCTGAACGCGCTGGTGTAAAAGATACAACATAAATCTGGTGTCCTTGGTAAACGATTTCTAGTTTTAGTATGAGATCTAACTGCAAAATTTTATGTTTCCTAATTAAAATGACTTTTTCGGTTTCTTGTAGATAGTCTAATACGAATTTGTAAGGTTGCCTGTGAAAATGTGTGTGAACATCGACGTTGTATAGATACTGTACTTATACACAGGTCCACTCTTTTGAAGAATCGAGTACAAATAATAATCCTTTGAGGAATCGAGTAAAATAACAAAAGAGAATAATAAAGAAATACATCAATTTATCATCAAATATTGAAGACATTACGAATATATTCATATTTATAATTAATGCCCAAACCTCTATGCGAATAAAATAAATATTTTAACGTTACCATTAAAATTGTCAACAGAAAAAAAATCATCTTTTATATGACTTGAGTATTATTTTAAAAATGATGGCTTGAAAGCATCGTGTCCCATACGATGGATCTGTTATTATTGATAAAATGGTCACAGTAGCGATCAATATTTTTAAAGCGTTCTTGTGATAAGTTAAATGTACCTAACATATTTATGTATTATTAAAATGGTCAACATGAATGTAGTGATAACAATTAATTCCAGTCCATGTCGATTGGAAGTAATTGCAATTTGCGATGAAAAATGCCTTGTTTCACTAGATTTTAATTTTAATTATTGTTGTAATTTTGTTTACAAGGCTGTTTAAAATATCTGCACTCGAAATAAAGACTGCACCGCGGGATCTTTATTATCATTCAAGCAGACAAAATTAGATACAAAGACTCGGTACGAATCAGTTTATAAATCACATCATTTTGGCCGATATGGGGATCGACAGTACAACACACTACGCAGTGTTAAGCGACGAGGCCGCGAGGCGGGTATTTAAACTACTACACCATCCATGCAGTATTATAATTCGCAATTCAAATCTCTTCCTTAAAATTATTCTCTAGTTCAGCAATGCTTTTAGTACAGCGCCATCTGTTCCAATGTTGTTCAAACTCAAGTTTATTAATTCCCACATGGAATCAATTTCGAGCATTTACGAATTGATTTCGCAAATTCCCCCTGAGCTTAGTTAATGCAGTTTCAATATTCATTACTTACCGTCTTAGCTAATAGACAATGGAGTAACGTGCATTGACACGTTACTGAAATCATGTATTATAGTGGTAGAGTATAACCAGCAATGTATATGTGTATTGAAAGTCTCCCTCAGGTGCTCATGTCAATGTGTTAGGATTATGGCGTAATGTGTTATATGGCGTGTTTGAGCAAAATCTCGTGCAGGGGTTTGAAGTTCATCATTTTTTTATAAATACCTGAGTACACAATGGCTATACTCTTGTCTGCGTATACGTGATGTTCCTTATGTCATCTTTGATGTTCATGAATTTTATATGAATTCCCAAGACGTTAGAGACGCTTCTTAGTTATCAGAGGAAACATAGATTTAGATTTATAGGAATATATATTACTTTTTATCTGACGAATTCTGTGTATTACTGCTGTGGATTGTCCACTATCCGATGTGACACACAAATTTTTGATCGCGTGGATATGTCCACTTTTACGTAGGTCGCGTTAATTTCACCGACTACAATTTCGATATTACGTTTTCAACTGTTTTGTTTGTTTTTCGTGAGAGTGTGAGGCCTACTCTGGTGTCGGAGTTTTCAGACCACCCGAAGGCCTCCGACATGGCCTAACGATCCTTATCCTAGACAAGAACCGGGACCGACAGCTTTACGTGCCCTCCGAAGCACGGCAGCGCTCAGATGTAAATGCCACACACGGTCACCCATCCAAGTGGTAACCTGTGCACGCGTTGCTTAACTTTGCCGATCTGTTACGAACGGCAAGCCAAGTCTCGCTATGAGCACTACTACTAAAATGAAGTAACTAATTTATTTGATCAAATTAAAGCAACTCAAAACCAGCAGAAAATTAAATTCTATAAAGTATGTAAAATAAGACGATCCACACTAATTTCCTTCTAAAATTTCAATAAACTGTGTAACCATCCTATCATACGCACTTACTCCACAGGTTAAGTTAACAAACATTACTCTCAAACACTACAGAAACTACAAATCTCTTAGTACCCAACAAATATTATTCTTCTCTGTATTCTCAGTACGTAGAAGCGTTTAAGCCCAAAACTCTAAGGAGTCATTGTTTACCTTGTAACTTTCGTTCTGGTCAGGAAGGGATATTTTACTTACACGTCCGGAATGCTTGACATTAGTTGTTCCTTATTTATTTCCTTAGTGTTTGAGATAGGTTTCTAGTTGGATTTGAGAGGAAATAGAAGACGATATTGATTTTTGTCTCTTGTTGGATTACTGTCACTGCGAATGTCAAACTTGCTTCTAATAAGATTTTTAAGTTTAAATAGATCAAATCGTTGCTATTTTTCTTTAGAAATATGCCGAGAGGATGAAATACTGCCTGTGACAATTCGTGTAATCGCATGTATGTATAAGGTTTTTTACTACCGTTTGGTCTACAGTCGCAAAATGTCGTATTCCTCTGAGCCATAGAAAGTCTGTTGTAGCAATCATAATTGTTTTTGACATTCGTTACCTGAAGTTTAAATATTCTGACATTACGCTAAATATGATTATCCTTGGTTTGCGAAAGTTAAATGCCAAATGGAAAAGTCAACTTTATTTACAAGTACAATAAAGGTACTTCAGTTTTCAAAGCAAAACTCTGATCGTCACGTAATCAACAAAAGAAATCAAAACAATATTCACTGAAATACTTCAAATATCACACTTATAAAAAATCTGGGGAAACTGAATATGTACGTAAACACTTAAAAGAATAAATATCAAGTACAAATAAATTGTCTGTATAAATGAAAATAAAACAATATTGTTTATTTGCCGGATGCCGGATACGGAAAACTCAGTAACACTTTTGCTCGACTCGGAAATCGAACCCGGGACCTCCAGATCAGCAGACGCATACGCTATCCACTGATCGATGGAGGCAGACTTAAAAGATTTCTTGTAAGGAAAATATATTATATTCATCTTCCAAATAATGTTTACTCATTGTATATTGAATAGAGTAGTTAACTACAACCTTGTGATAAATCTGGTTTGGCAAAGGTTAAGGTCAAGGCTAGCCGCTAAAGACGTTAAATTATTTCGGCTAGTAAATTTTGATATAAGTTTGATTCAGTTACTTTGGTACATTGTTTGATAGTTGTTTTGTTAGATAATAATAACAAAGCCTCTTTGAGACTAACATAATTTGGAAGAGCAATGCAAACCACGCCTTAGATATCTACTTAATTTGCCTAAAAAATTATATTACAAAAAGAAAACTATTTAAAGAACAGCAGAATATAATTCCGGCAGGGTCACGCGAGCGCTGTCCATGAGTCGTGCTTTGCCTCTACGGGAGGTTGAAAGGCAACAGAGTTTTTTATTTCCCAAAGATCATAGGGGCGAGTCTCACACAAGCCCTCTGTCTGCCCTTTTGTAAAAAGGACCTATTTTCTTGTGTTAAAATCCCAAATTTCATAATCGGTCAACACAGATTAAAAAGTATTCCAAATAAATTTCAGGTCTTTCCCTAGTAAGCAATAAAACAACTATTGTTGTCCTTTGGCCTACACAACTACAAATCAATCAAATTCCCCTGTAGAGTCTATCCAAACGTCAGTTACATGGAAATCTCAACAACTATCAGCACCTAGCATTCTTGTAGTGATGTAAATATGTTGTTTTAAATTTTATACGGTCTGGGACTAGTCTGGTAATAGACATGTTACGTACTCTTAATATTTTAAACTAGAGGATTCCCGCAAATAACCCTCGCACATTTTGCCCGATCTCGTGGGAATTTCGGAAAATCCCTTCTTAGCGCACCCTTACTCTCCCCCAGGCAGATAAGTACATGCCAAGTTTCATCTTCTTGCGCCCTGTAGTTTCGGCTGTGCTTTGTCTTTCCGTGAGACAGTATCGCAAGAATTTTACACATTACAATGATGAAATTTGATTAGGTACGTGATTGGAACAAGCAACGTTCTCGAATCAGATTCAAACTGAATAACTTTATAATAATATTACGTTTGGAATAAAATTATTTGTACAACATTCATTTATTTAAATATAAATACAAAGAAACAATTTTAAACTAAAATGCAAATGATCGATGAGCTCTGAACAAATAAAACATGTGTTTACACTTCCCTGGAATTGGGACCACGTACTTTAATTTCACTCATAGGTGTTTAGCGCTAGCAACAGAACGAAATTTTGATTTAATATCATACTCAACGGACCATTCAAAATTAATATTTAAATGTCTATTACATTTTCGACATATGTAGCTAATTAATATATGTAGCTAATATTTTGAATCATGACTGTCCCGTTATTATAATATGTTAATCAGTTTAGTTTACACATAGTATAATATAATTATTTAAAAGGGATAATAATTAATACGTAATCTGAGCAAAAATACACCATTATATTTCCCAAATGCATTAATCCTGTATTGTTAACTGACATTGAGACAATGAAGAGGAAGCGCATAAGGTTTGTAAGAATAAACGTAAGTGGCGTTCCATTGTCTGTGCCTACCCTGACGGCAATAAAATGGCTATGACATGCGAACGGACAGACATAATAGACAGACCTGACAAATCTATAAGGGTTCTGATTTTTGGCATTTTAGCTACGGAACCCTAAAAGCAGTTTGTGTGTGGATGTATGTAATACCGAGACAAATTAATACAATGGTATGAGAAATAAATGCCATCAGAGTCTGTAACAACAAAAGCAATAGGCCAGTCGTTCATTATTTCCTACAGGATGCTTGTTACCCTATTTCGTTGAGGATAATAATTTGAATAGTGACCGAGGGATATTAGTTAAATGTGCGCAAGTACGTAATGACTGAAAGTTTCGTGTTCGACATTCGAATCATACATTCATAAATCATATATTGTTAAAGTAAGTCTACTTATTTGAATGTATAAATATTAAATATAGTTTTAAAAGTATTTATGAAGATGTCCTTCACCAAATATATTATTTGTGGTAGGGGATGCCAAAGGTTCTGGTCTCGATGAAACATTATTAATTTATGGGTGATGGAGTACTGACATAATAAATTGTAAAATGATTAATTTCCTTTATTATTAAAAAATAATAATTTGTTAGAAAATGAGATTCTGGTAAATAAAGATGTTCGAACCCGATACCCTCTGCATGTTAGTCTGTCCATCTCTACCATATATAATATAATTATAGGCTATTGCTGTCTATATCTTTAAAAATGAAATCAATCTTCGACTATTAAATTCAATTTATCTCATACAGACTCTAATATCCACGTTCCACACATTACAGCAAGGTTATATACAAAATTTTCCGTAAATATTCATACTCGTTGACAAAGACGGTGAAATATCGCCGAACAAAATTGTTGTTTGTCTTAATACGGTTTCTCCAAGGAAGTTGTATAGGTAGCATCGCTTACGGTTACAATGTTTATGCTGATGTATGACAGTAAAAGTATGGCAGTTATTAGAATACTTGATTTTGTCATTGCTCATTTTGTTTTATAAGTTTATTTACGATTGGAAAAAATTTAGGAACTTTTTAGCTTTAATGTTGTAGATAATGAAATGCGGAATTTTAATGGTTAGTATTGTAACAATTAAAACTACGAATATCAATTAAATAGTAACTAATACGGTATCTGAGTAATATTGTGTAGGAATGTTTATACTTAATGTATCCTATGAAAACATATCACCTAAAGTATCTCAGAGATTTTCCGATGTTACATGAACTTGGATTACTTTGCGTACATTACATCATCCCTACTAAATATAATGTTAGCACGTCACATTGACCTAGCTTTCACGTTCAGTTTCTTTCCTTGAAGTTTATTCCCTGGAAATCGTTCAAAGTCTGATAGACACACAGAGATTAACATAAAGCATACAGCTTAATGAATACAAACCCTTTTCATTAATGTATTTGGCATACAGATTTTTATTATCTTCTAACTAAAAAAGTTACCTTCTGAATTGCAAATAACAGGGTAAAGTTAAATGTTAATTTTTATAGCAAATCCAGCTTTAGATATCTTGTGGGAGACTTTACTATTTGTGGTTCACACAAAGTGTTGCCTCGTGTATGGATCGAACCCACGGCACATAAGCTCAGTTCTAATCAACGGGACAGCTGCATAAAGCACAACGGTATCTGTACAAAGATTTTATAAATTCTGAGTAAGAATACGTCATGATAGGAGTTAGTTATTAGAAGCATGTAAAATATTTAATTAATGTTGTTATTAAAAAAATATATAATTTACCCGTCTTTTGACATGGGTGGTCGCGTTATGATATCTCTTCTAATATATAAAATTCTCGTGTTTTCGTTCCCATACTCCTCCGAAACGGCTTGACCGATTTTGATGAAATTTTTTGTGCTTATCCGGTATCTATGAGAATCGGCCAACATCTATTTTTCAAAAAAAAAAAAATTTTGCAAAACAACGTTTGCCGGGTCAGCTAGTTACATATAATATACATACATACATTTTGTCATAATTATGTGCACATATCGAAAACATTTAAAAGTTCTTATGAAAGTTTTATGGTTCATGTTGCTTCAAATGATAGTAAAGCGACACTTTATGTTTTATAATCAATGCTTAATTTTCATGTCTAAAGTTATTTTAGATCAAATATTATTAATTTGTTCTAACGACGCGTTCGGCGCTATACCGTTTCGTAGTATCGATTTGAACTATTACGTCATTCATGCATTCAAACTTGGACTGCAGTAATAAATACAATGTATTAACTTGCCAATAGGCGAAAAGTATCGGTAATACATAATACTATACATTAAAGGCACATAAAATAATTACACATTCAGTCAGATAAAGCCTTAGCTATAGACCTAGTAGGTACTACATGTACAAATTCTCCCTCAAGGCTCCACAAATCATGACAAAATTTATTACTATAAATTCCAAAAAAAATCCTGAGAATTTTTCTCGTTTTAAGTGCTATCGATTCTCGCAGGCACTAAATCGTCACAAAGGAGAGACCTTCGAATTACATCCGTAATTTATTGTTCATATAAATCATCAATCTTTCTCAAGGTCGGGGAGTAATCAAAGTTAATATGGCCACATGGCAATTTATGGCACAGTTTTGAGTGGCACGCCATGGCTTTGACAATGAGTGACGTCACATTAAATTGATTTTGGGGACACAGGGTGATGGAGATTCATTAGAGGTTTTATTACTTCAAAATTACTTCGTCTGTCCGTAGATTAACGTGGTAGGTTAGGTGTAGGTTGGAAATACGATGAATCTCTATTACATATGAATACGATGATTCTCTATTGCCTTGTGGTTGACGGCATAGAATACAAGTGTCACCACCCCCTATCTTCCCGTGGGTGTCGTAAGAGGCGACTAAGGGATAACACGATGCACATATCATCTTTGCGTAGAGACGGAAAACTCGACATCAAACCCTATACGACTGCCTCGTTGGTCTCGCGGCATAAATGTGCGCGTGGGATCGGGAGGTCCCGGGTTCGATTCCTGGGTCGGGCAGTGTTATTGGGTTTTTCTGTCACGAAATTCTCAGTAGCAGCACGGAGTCTGGAAAAGTGCCCGGTGCGGCAATAGGCTCGCCCCTTATTACGTGGGACTAAAGTATATCTGGCGAAAAGTGGGTGTAGAAATACACCTCTGCCTACCCCTTCGGGGATAAAAGGCGTGACGATATGTATGTATGTGTATGTCTCTATTACATTAATGTCAAAGTCAAAGTCAAAATCCTTTATTCATTTAAATCACAAAGTGACACTTATGAATGTCAAATTTAAAAAAAAAATAACTTAAAGCTTCTACATTTACATTTACTGCCACGTTCGCAAAGTAAGGTCGTAGAACCATGAGAAAGAACGGGCAATAAAACCCAAGGTCACTCTTTTTCATCGCAGGTTTTGCATAATACATAAAAATTTAAATTTTGTAAGGTGCTGCAACTGTTACACCTTTTACGTCATTTGTATATATTTACTCTACTTAATACTCAAGCATAATCTAGTAAAATTTTGATGTTCATTTAATTAGCCTCCTGAAAATTGACATGGTGAAACAGGAGCATCCACTTACATTAAGTACATAATAATGCAGGCAATCCGCGCAAATGTTCAGAACCATGAGAGAAATGATACAGTTTAATATTAAAAATGTAATACCAGCCCATAAGACCGACATAGACCAGTCATCGCAAGTAGCACCCGTTCACGAGTATGACGCATGGGCCAGCCATCATCCCTCTCGCCATTTCAGAGGGACAGGGATGACCCGACACACGACGCCACCATAAGAAATTACATTTTAGTGAGCATGACGACAACGGTACACGAACCGGCAGTAATTAACAATCTGTTGGTATACTGACCATGAACCCGAATTACCTGCATTTTCCAGATCGTTAATATTATCATAAATATGTGGAACGCGTGCAAAATGCAAATGTAGTACCTATATTTGATTGACATGATACTTTTTGAAATATAACCACCGATCGAACTGATTGGCTACACGATTATAATAATAATAATAATAATAATCATCATCTTTATTGTACAAATGCCAAAGAAAGTACATGAATGAATCATAACAAAAAGATAAATAACAGATAGTACAATAGGCGGCCTTATCACTATCAAGCAATCTCTTACAGGCAACCTTTGGATGGATAAGAACAGCACGGATTCAGAAAAGGGTAGTTTGGCGATCTTTACCGATTTAGATTTATAATACAAATACTTACATATACATAAATAAATACATACATAGATAAATAACTATATACACAAATACATAACTATAATTATACATGCATAAATAATTATACAATACATAGATGTTTATATTATTCATACATAAACTAGTGATAATTAAAGGAAAGGAAATAGAAAAATAAGAATTACAAGAGTAGTAAGATTAAAGAGACAAGTATTATTCTTTGAGTAACTTTTTAAATGATGTTATTGTTTGAGCTTGTTTAATTGGCATCGGCAATGCATTCCACAAGCGAGCAGCTTGGACAGTAAAAGATTTATCGTAAAATCTACTGGAATGCATTGGTATAGCCAGTCTCAGATTCACCGATGACCTCAGAGATCTAGAATGCGTGTCAGAAAGAAACTCGAACCGTTCTTTTAAGTAATGGGGAGTAGAGGGATTAAAGAGAATGTTATAGAGTAATGATAGTATGTGAGTATTCCGTCGAAGGCGAATAGGGAGCCACTTGAGTGAATTGCGGAAATCGGAAACGTGATCATAATTGCGAAATCCAAATATGAATCTTATACATAAATTTTGAAGGCGCTCAAGCTTATCAAGTTGCTCCTCCGTGAGATCTAGATAGCTGACATCAGCATAGTCAAGGATAGGTAAAAGAAGAGAATTTGCAAGCGCAATCTTGGTGGCAGTCGGCAGAAAGTTTCGCAATCTTCGCAACGTTCCAGCCGCAGAAAACAATTTTCTGCTAACTTCCCTAATTTGAGGGCCCCAGGATAAAGTTTTATCGATGTAAATTCCTAAGTCCTTCACGCAATCACTTATAGATAAAGGAATACCATTAAAGTTGACTTGTGGTAAACAAGTCCGGTCTACACGCGCAATCAGCCTGGGACTACCGACAACAATAATCTGCGTTTTCGTAGGGTTGATTTGAAGGCCAAATCTGAGGCTCCATGCAGCTATACGATCCAAATCAGAGTTGATAATACGAATTGCTTCAGACAACTCATGTTCAGGAGCTTGAGTGTAAATTTGGAGATCATCTGCATAAAGGTGGTAGGATGACTGGAGTTGATATGAGATAGAATTTATAAAAATTGAGAAAAGTAAAGGAGATAGAACGCCACCCTGTGGAACGCCGACTGTAGACGTACACCAAGAAGACAAGGCGTCTTCAATTCGTATACGCTGTCAAAGACCAAACAGGTAACTATGAAACCAATCAATCACTGGTGGAGATATGTTAATGGAGCGTAATATGCCAAGCAGAATATGAAAATCAATAGTATTGAAGGCATTACTAAAATCAAGTAGACAGAGAACAGTCACGTTGCCATTTTCCATACCGAGCCTGATATCGTCGGTAATGTTGATCAGTGCCGTAACCGTGCTGTGACCTGGGCGGAAACCGGATTGGAGGGGATTGAAAAGAAGGTTTTTATTGAGGAATGTGCTAAGTTGGGCATGGACAAGGCGTTCGAGCACTTTAGAAAGGAATGGTAGGACGGAGATTGGCCGGTATTTAGAAAAAGAAGACGGATTGGGTTTTTTAGGTAAAGGAATAATTTGGGCGTCTTTCCATACGGTGGGAAAAACGCCCCCAGATAGGGAATAATTAAAAATATGACATAGGATGGGAAGGATTTCATCTAATATGGGAAGGATCATTTTCCGGCTGATACAATCATTACCGACTGCGTTAGATGCAATGGATAATACGCTCCTTTTAACATCACACTCAGAAAGTTGATTAAAAACGAAAGAAGGATAATTTGGAGTTGGAAGCAATGAAAGATCATGTAAAGTGCTAGCTTTGGTAGTCTGATCAAATTTAGACGAAGTAGTAAAATGTCTATTTAGAGAATTAATATCTATTTTATCAGAAGCAAGATCATGTGAAGATTTTCCAACTCCCAAAGTTTTTAGAAACTTCCAGACCTTAGATCTTCATTCTCAACAGAGCTATGGATGTATTGGCGTTGTGCTTTCCTACACACCTTTTTACAGTTATTTCTGATAGCAATGTAGTTGTACCAATTGCGAGAAGTTGGTCGACATTTATATTTAGTCTTAGCTATTGCTTTCTTAGACAACAGAACTTTAATTTCAGAGGTTAGCCAAGGTGATGGTAATTGTCTAACTCTAATCGCACGGACTGGTGCATGGACATCGTATAGACGAATAATCACGCTACTGAATAATTGAACTTTCTCATCAATGGTCTCTGCGCTCTGTAAAGGACTCCAGTCGATCAAACTTGCATCTGTACGAAGATTTTCTACATTCATGCCGCCAAAATTACGTTGCAGAAGAATTTTTGTTTTTGTCTTAGGAAGACGAAGTTTATAGGAGAGAAAGATAAGGTCATGGTATGAAAAAGCATCAGCTGGAAGCTGCCCATGCTTGGCGACAAGAGAAGGTGAGGAGACAAACATAAGATCGAGTAGAGAAGGAGTAGAATTTGGAAAGTTATGCGTAGCATTTAAAGGGAGGATGGACAGATTACAAGATTCGACAATACTACATAAGGAAGATGAGCGCGAATCCTTTTTTAATAAACAAGTGTTGAAATCACCCATGACTATGGTATGACTGTAAGCTGGAGCTAGATTTTCTAAAATTTGTTCGAAAGAGGAGAAGTAATTTACACGACAGTTAGGGGAATAAAAAACACCAAGCAGGACCTTGGTATAAGCCAGATCCAGTTCCACAAAGAGATGTTTGCCGGCATTAAGCGCTGGAGGTTGTGCTGACATACTAACAACATTGAAAGGAATATGTGTACGGAGGTAAATGGCGATACCACCTCCACCACTCACGGTACGATCATTTCTTATGAGTCGGAAATTAGGAAGAGAGTAAGACACAGAAGATAAGCAAGGTTTTAACCAAGATTCGGAAACTAGAATAGCGTGGATATTCTTACAGTCAAAAGTGGTCAGCATATCCTGGAAATGGGCCGGAATACTCTGAGCATTTATATGAGCGACATTAAAGTTCCCGGGTACATCGGCAAACTCACACTGCAAATTCTCAGCAAGAGAAGGAATACTTTCGAAACTATTGTTATGGCTACTCACAGAAAAAAAACTATCGTTATTACTACTTAGTAACTGGTCTAACATAATATAAAAATAAATATACTAAATAAATAAATTACTAAAATTAAAGTACTGTCTAAGTTTGTCTAATCTTATCCACTTGCCAGTTGCGTGCTCACAAATTACAAAAATTAAAAGAAAAACGTACAAATTGCACTGGTTGACGACGAAAAGAAAAAAAAACAAGAATATAAGTTAAAAATCTCTATCGATAGAAAAACCGATACTAACATAATAATTTTATTGTAACTTGAGGGCTGATTTTAGATTCGTAGGTTTTTTATTGTTAGCGTCGTAAATGGGATAGATTCTCCTGTCTAATATTTATATTATTACAACTCACCTTTGTAATTAGGAGTGGTGAAGTCAATTTCAAAGGTAGAGAAGACTCACTACATAAAATATACTTTTGCTACCAACTTGCATTCATCTAATTTGTAAATATTATAAATTCTATAAGAATTGTTAGGAATATCGTAATCTTAATATATAAAATCCTTGCGTTACTGACTGACTGACAGACACGCTACAGCCGAAACTATTGGACGCAGGAAGCTGAAATTTGGCATGTATGTTCCTTGGGGACCGTAGGGGTGCACTAAGAAGGGATTTCCCGAAATTCCCACGGGATCGGCCAAAACGGGTAAATTTAAAAAAAATGCATGCGTAGCTGCTGGCGTCCTCTAGTATATATATAAAATCGACAGTATTAGACTGATTAAAAGTATCTTGAAATAAATTTGTAAAAAAGGTGATTTTTTTTTTTAAAAAGTTGTTGGGAAAAAAGTTGGAATAAAAAGCCATAACCACTAATAATCATAAATAGTCCGTGTGGTGACGGATTAAGAATACGGAATGTCACCACCCCATATCATCCCATGGGTGTCGTAAGAGCCGACAGAGGAAGCATATTATGCAGAGAACAGCACTGTAAGAGAAGGAAAACTTGATACTAACCCTATACCAACCCGTTTGGCCAGCGTGGTATAGAAGGCCAATTCCTCCTTTCAAAGGAGAGGCCTAGTCCAGCAGTGGACTGTTAAAGGCTGATGATGAGAACCATTAATATTTATATTTTAGACGTTATAGATAACACTGAAAGAAATCAACGGATTTGTATTCAGCACTTTATGCGATCGCACAACCAAATTGCATGCTGAATTTTTACAATGTTTCGTATGCGTGGCCTCATATAATTTGTGTAGTATCGATATTGCGTTTGTGTTTTATTCGCTTCAGACTGCGATCGTTGTGGGTTCAATCACTTGCAATGTTTAATTAAGAGTAAGCTCTGCGGCAATACAATTAAATAGGTAAGGAATAAAATATTGATAGATAAAATATCGTATGTATTTTATAGCATCTGTAATTAAGGGACCAATAAAAATAATATATATATATATATATATATATATATATATATATATATATATATCTACTTATAAAGAGAAAGGAAAGAATAAATATAAAAAGATAAGCAAAATTATGTATATATATTTATAGGGAATAAATATTTATATGCATTATGAAATAATATTTTAATAAGAGTAAAGAGTTTATAACTCACAGCTCAGTTTCTAAACGTTTCCGATCACGAAAACGAAACGCAGTTTGACACTGACAGCCGTCAACTGTCAATAAACTTGTAAAGTTGTAAATAGTGACATAGAATTTATTTATTACAGGAGGTGGAATAATATTTAAAAGATAAGTTGATTAGTAAGGAAATCGGAAACAAAAGTAACAAAGTAGAAGGTATTATTAAGAATCAGGGTTATTAAAAGATAGGGTAAAAGTGTAAGATATATGTACATATAAAGTAGTAAACAAACCACGGAGGGTAAAAGTGTAAGATATATGTACATATAAAGTAGTAAACAAACCACGGATGCCGCAACTACTGTGATGTATGCTACCTACTTCGTCGTAGCCGCAGCTGGTTTAGTCTTCCCAGCCACTGATTTCTCAGCAGCTGGCGTCTTTTGAATGCCCGTCTTAATCCGGTTGAGATCGGCAAGTGAAGTAATACGGCGCTGTGACCCATCGGCGTCTAACACAAAAATATTACCTTCTCGTGTCCAACTTTTTGTGACTCCGAATCGGTGCCTTGCTGTCATGAATACGTCGTGCCGTGTCTTAGTAAGGAATTCAGACATAGTTGTGCCTTTCAGTTTGGTCTTGGAGTACCAAACCTTGTCCCGGATCGCTGTCTGCTGGAACTTAACTAAAATGGCTCTCGGCTTGTTTGACCCAGACGGACGGCCCATTTTGTGACTCCGCTTGATGTCATCCTTTATGATTTCAGGTAGATGAAGACTATGACCTATGACATCAATGACTGTCTGAACTGGATCTTCATTTTTAGATTCAGCGACACCGTGAATTAACAGCATATTGCGGCGGCTGCGCATCTCCATTCTGTCCACTTCGCGTGCCAGCAGCTCCATCTGTCTTTGAAAGGCTCCAATTGTCTCTATCACAAATGTCCGGAAGGTAGAAAAATCAGCTGCCAGACTTGATTAGCTGGGTGCACTGGTGTGTTTGGCAGTTTTTTGAAGTTCAGCCTCAAAGTTGGCCATGCGCTCCTCAATGCCAGCCATAGTGGTGGAAAATGAAGTTTTTATTGCCTCAACGCTGTCCATGACAAATAAGTGATAGTGCAAACTTGTAAACTTGATTATGAAGCTGGAATAAACACTAAACTGGTAAGTGTTTATGTTAACATAAAAATAATATCATTTATTTAAAAAAAAATATAAAATGACTATTTTCAAATTAATAAAAATATAGAGTGAAAAATTTTTGTTGTTTGTGATCTGACTACCCACCCATTAAGTGATTATAATACATTATAAAAAAAATAACAAATAAATACCACCGATTATAATACATTATAAAACAAAATAACAAATAAAAAGTATCTAACGAGATGAGTGACATTTAGTAATGTGGTGGCGATTCCAAAAACTATTATTTACATGATTTTAATTGGAATGGAATAATATTTAATTACATGTCATGAAAGTTATCATCTACTTATTTACTATATACTATATGAATTATGAAACATTATTTCCAAGCGCATTTGTCATTCAGATATTCATTTAAATTATAATATGCCTTTTGCATTAGGTCATTTTTAATCTTTATCTGAAATGCGTTAAAAGGCAAGTCCAAAATACTTATCGGTATCTTGTTGTAGATACGTATACTAAGTCCTATAAAAGAACTAGGAGTTTTGCACAAACGAAAATACGGAACACATAATTTATGTCTATTTCTTGTATTTATAGAGTGTATATCACTATTCTTTGAATATGAATTTATATTTTTACGTACATGCATAACACTAGCATAAATATACTGAGACGCTACTGTTAGAATACCGATTTCCTTGAATCTTTCTTTGAGCGAAACTCTTGTTCGTAATTGGTAAATGGCCCGAATTGCCCTTTTTTGCAATATAAAAATACTTCCGATATCAGCAGGTCTACCCCAAAGTAATATGCTATAAGACATAACACTATGAAAATAGCCAAAATATACCAATCTAGCCGTATCGACATTTGTTAAATTGCGCACCTTCTTAATGGCATAAGCAGCCGAACTAAGTTTCGCTGACATATATGTAATGTGTGCGCCCCATTGTAACTTCGAATCAAGTGTTATTCCTAGAAACAATGTAGATTCAGTTGTTTCCAGTACATCACCATTTAAAACTATGTTAGGACCAAGGTTTCTGACGTTGGGCAAAGGAAACTTAACACATTTGGTTTTTCTGGTGTTCAGTACTAAGTTGTTTACAGTAAACCATTTAGTCACCTGAATAAGAGCACTGTTTATTTCGGTAAAGTTTTCCTTATTTAAATCTACTTTAAATATCAATGAAGTATCGTCAGCAAACAATATCACGTCACAAATATTTCTCAGGTAAAATGGCAAATCATTTATGTAAACTAGAAAGAGGAAAGGCCCTAGGATACTACCTTGCGGCACTCCCAATTGTACTGGTACGCCACTGGATTTTGAGCCATTTATTTCTACACATTGGATTCTATTATTTAAATATGCCTTAATAACATCCAATGCTTTAGTCTGGACGCCGTAATGTTTAAGTTTGCATAAGAGCGTATCATGGCAGACACAATCGAATGCTTTCGAAAGATCGCAAAACACACCAATAGCATTCTGAGAGTTCTCCCATGCATTGTAGATGTGTTTGAGTAAAGCTACTCCTGCATCCGTCGTCGAGTGACCCTTAGTAAAACCATATTGCTCAGTATGAAGGAGGCTGTTTATATTAAAGTGCTTCAGAAGTTGCTTGAGTATTATCTTTTCAAAGATTTTACTAAAAGTAGGTAGTATTAAAATTGGCCTATAATTACAAGGATCAGTCTTACTGCCGGATTTAAACAGAGGTATTATCCTACTATGTTTCATTAAATCTGGAAAATCGCCTGATTCTATACACTTATTTATTTATTCATTCATTCATTTATTTATTCACAAACAATAAAACAATTGTGTTTGAATGAAACAATTGTGTTTAAATACACATAAAATATACATTAAAAGGAACACAATAAAAATAAAATGTCAAAAAGTTGATTACTTGTCAAAAAAAAAAATTCATCAATGTCATTGAAAGAAGTCAACACAATATTATCAATACAAAAAAAATCGCAATAAATTTATCAAAAGGAAAAAAAAAAAAAAAAACAGCACAACAACACAATTAAATTTCAAGTCAAGTAGTTTTGAAAATAATCACAATAATAATAATTGAAAATAGATAACATCATAATAATACAATAAATAACATTACAATTTAATTACTTATGTTGGAGTCTATGAATTCTGTTACCGAGTAGTAGCTGTGTTCTAACAAGAAGGCCTTAAGTTTTCTTTTAAAAGTACTAGTATTATAAATGAGGTTCTTTAATTCTGTTGGTAAACAGTTAAATAGTTTTATCATTTGATATTGAACACAATGTTGCACAATGTTTAAATTAGGTTTTATTGTTTGTTTTAAATGTTTCCTTCTTGTGCTTTCTCTCACTAACCTTTCGTCCTCGGTTTCATAGTCATTGATGTATTTTGACAAGTAGCTCAAACTTGTTAATATATATAAACAAGGCACTGTTAGTAAAGAAAGACTTTGAAAGTGTTGCCTACACGATTCTCTTTGCGAAATTCGGTTCATAGTTCTGATTGCCCTTTTTTGTAGTATAAATGCTCTGTCCCTATTGTATCTGAAACTATTTCCCCAAAGTTGTATACTGTATCTTAATCTTGACTCCACTAAAACGTGATATACAGTTTTTAAAGTATCTATATTAACTTCATCTCTTAAGCTTCGTATGGCATAGCAAGCCGAAGAGATAGTTGCGTCAATTGCATTCATTTCTTCTTTCCAATTAAGTAAACAATCTATTTGCACACCTAGAAATTTTACTGTATTTACAAGAGCTATTTTTTCTCCGTTTAATATTATACTTAGGTTATCTTCACGCCTGACTGTAGATTTAAATAGAACAATGTTCGTCTTTTTGGTATTTATAACAAGTCTATTAGCGGCAAACCAATTGTAGAATAGTTCGAGAGTTTTATTTATATTTAAATTTAAGGACTCCAAAGTTTTTGCACTTATTACGGCGTTTGTGTCATCAGCAAAAACAACAAGATTAACGTCAGGCTTACATTTACTCAAGTAATTTAATAAGTCGTTGGTAAAAAGTATAAATAAAATTGGTCCAAGAATAGATCCCTGCGGGACGCCTGCTGTGACGTTTTGAATACTAGATCGGTATACCCTTTGGCAATTGGTTTTGTCTAGTTCCTTAATTTCAACAAACATTTTTCTGTTACTCAAATACGATTTAAATAGTTCTAATACATTGCCTCGTATACCGTAATGCTCCATTTTCATAAGTAACAGCGTGTGATCCACCGTATCAAAGGCGGAACTCAAGTCCAAAAAGATTCCAGCTACCTTCAATTTACTATTAATCTTTTGTAATATATCGTTAACTAAAGTGTTAACGGCATCCGTTGTGCCTACAATTTTCTGGTATCCATATTGTCTTCTATTAATTATTTTATTTTTATGAAGATGGCTAACTAAACGACTTTTTATTCGTTTTTCATATATTTTGGATAGCGTTGGCAACACGGAAATCGGTCTGTAATTTTTTGGATCGGTGTGTATGCCCTTTTTATGCAATGGGATTATTTTTGCTATTTTAAGCTGCTCTGGAAAAATGCTACTTTCAATACATAGATTAAAAAAATAAGAAAAGGCTAATGCTAATATTCTAATATGTTCCTTCACGACTGATATTTGTATTTCATCATATCCGCTAGAACTTTTATTTGGCATTTGTTTTACAATGTTTATAATTTCACTCGGTGTGACAGGAGATAATATCATGTCAGTTTTAACTTTATCTGTACCTTGTTCTAAATAATACCTTGATTGTAGTTCGTCAAAGTTGCATTGGCTATGGTTAGAGTTAAAATTCTTGGCGAATACGTCCGCTATGTCACCAGGACTATCGACTATTTTTCCATTTTCATTTAAAATGATTTTTTTCTTTATTTTATCTTTTATCTTATTTCTATGTCGATTTACTATCTGCCAAATTACTTTGCTTACACTATTTGCGTTATTTATTTGTCTAACTATTGCATTTCGTTTGGCATGTTGCACCACTTTCCTGAAGAGTCTAATATAATTATTTTTATATGTGATAATGCTATTATCCTGGTAACTGGCAGAATTTACACACAGGAATCGTTTCATTTTGCTCGAGATTTTTATGCCTTTCGTTATCCATGTTATACCCATATTTTTTTTTGAAAGGGATATACTCCTTCTTTTCTTTTTGAAACTGCTTTGAAAAGCATTATTAAATTTAAGTAAAAATGCATTTATTCCCATCGATGTCCATTCAGTACTTAATATTAGCTGTCGAAAATTATTATGATTAATTTTAGATAATAAACGGGTGTCAATTTTAATTATATTATTATGTCTGTACGTTTGTTTAATATTATCAAGAATTAATTTGCAAAACAGTCCCGCATGGCCGTCACCTAAACTATTAAATTCTATGTCAACTTTTTCAATGTATTGGTGGTCAAGATTTGTTATAAAATTGTCTATACATGAACTGGAATTGTTACGGACGAAAGTTACAGTATCTACGAGAGTTTTAAAATTGTAGCATCGTAAAAGACTAATAAACTTTAATTTCTTTTTATTATCCGTCATAAGATTAATATTAAAATCTCCACAAATTAGACACTTTTTATTAATAAAATATTCTAACATTTTTTCAAAGTTTTGGAGAAAGTCATCAAAATTTTTGTCATTTGGGCTCCGATAACAGCAACATATATATAACCCAGTTTCAATATCTTGCGTGCAACACACTTCAAAGCTTTCCGGCTTGTATAATCTATTTATTTGTGAACAATTCATAGTTTCCTTATTGTTTAGTCCTAAGATAAGACTACCTCCACGCTTTTTATTAGTTCTTGTGTTGTATGTAAGAAGCTTGTAGTTAGATAAATTAAACAAAGGCGCAGATATAGTATTTAAAAAATGTTCAGTGATGCAAATATAGTCTAACTGTTGCTGCAATAATTGAAAATATAGATCTAATTCATCTTTTTTCTTAGTTACTCCACATAAATTTTGATGATAAATGTTTAATTAATTGTATCCATCATTTTGACGCCGCTATTTGTACACTTTTTATTGACATTTGATGATAATACATTATCCTCGAAAAAGCTCGCAATCGGAAACTAAGTTAGCTTCCGTTTGTGTTGAAGCATGTTCAACTGACGTTTTAGTCGATGTGTTATGGTCCGTCTGTGCAGATACACTGATATAGTTCTTTTTCATTTCTGATTTACCTGAGTCTACATCACTTAAATTAGAGAGATACGATAAGTAATCATTTTTGTATTTTAAACGTAGTATCTCTTTACACAATAGTCTACTTGCAACAATTTTACTACAATAGTTTGAGAAACGAGTGTCATTATTGTTTAAATCAAATGATATATAATGAGTATTTCTAAAATTACAACAAACATGTCTTAGCAAGTTATTTAGCATGGTAACATTTTTTTTTTTTTTTTTTAAAGACAACTCCCGCATTAGGACTAAATCTTGTGTCGCGGGGGACTTTACAAACATACAACTAACGGACACAATGAACACCCAGACTCGAAACAACAATTTATGAATCACACAAAGTGTTGTCTCGTGTGGGGATCGAACCCACAACACTTCGGCGCAGTGTCAAGCGGTGAGGCGGCCGCTTAAACCACTACGCCAACCGTGCAGTCCTAATACCTACTTTTATAGATTTTTCCTATCAAAATGTTAGCATGTTTCATTTGACTCAGAAAATAATACAGAACTGATTGTGCTTCTATAGGTTTGTTATCGTTTGACCCTGCTCAAATCAAAACATAATCTGAACTGGTAAAATCGTGACACATTGTAACACATGACTTAAGGATTTCAGACAAAGGTGCATAAGGCATTATAAAAGATGTGACCGTAAACGTATTTCCAAGTATGTTCTGTAGTAATTTTCGTAAGCTTTTGCCATTCTGATCAGCGAATATAATAATTCTGTGCTTAATACTCGAAAGTTCTTCGGATTTCTTCTCAATTTGTTGTAAGCCATTTTCGTAGTTCATTAATGCCGAATGACTTATATTAATAGTTCCACTCAGAGGTGAATCCACTATTGTTCCCATGTCTATATTTTCTAAACTTGCTTTATTTTTATTATTTTCTAAGTTTGGGCTGGTTGTAGATTTTTGCATTGTAATGTGCTGCAAATTATATTCAGAGATTTTCACGGATGGGTCATTATCAATATTCAGATTGGTGGATTGAAATATGTGTTTGGGTATGCTGATATCTTCAGAAAAACCAGGTTCTCCTACCACACATAACGGCAATTCTGTTGACGATGTTCTCGGTAAAGTAATCTTCATATTTGTATACTTAAGCCGGTTTCGGTACTGAGGAGAGTAGAATTTTATAGGTGTACAATTCTTACTGGTTTTCGCCTCGCCTATTCTAACTGATTTGAAAATTTTAAATTTATTTTGGTAATCACTTATCTCTTTCTTTAAATTAGAGTTTTCAATGCTTAAATTATCAATCTCTGCATTTGCTATTTGTAACTCAATACTCAATTTGTTTACCTTTTCTGACAATGCTGTAAATTCTTCGTTATTTAAACTTGTATATGGTTGACTTTGGCATGATATGTCCATGTCAAATTCACTATCATTGTAGTCCAGAAATTGTTTGTTTATTCGTCTCTGTGTATTTATGTTGTTGTCAAATTCATCCATGATTACTACTAATTTCAAGAATATTTTTCTTACTTCCAAAAAGTGCAGGTTTTTGCTAGGATTCGAACTCTCCACTAATGAGATTACAGAGACCCGCTTAATGCACAGTACTACGAACACATTACTTAAATGTCTTCAATTTGGTGACCTTATTCGTCTTCAGATTTTAGGTTTTTTTTTTTAGTGTTAAGCGACTTTTATTTATAACTTAATTTATAGGGACATAATAATAAAACATAATTTTGTATCTGAAGCTTAATCTAATCTAATCTAACCTAATCTAATACAAAAAAACATAAAACAAATCTAAAAGTGAAAATATTTACAAGGTTTAGACGTCGTAAAATGCCTCCGCATCAATGTCATCGGGTAACGTGCCCAGAAGGCTGGCAGCATTGCCACGCTGGATGGCAATGCTGATTCTTTGAGCAAAGAATAAACCAGCCTTCTGGTCACGTGAGACGTCGATTAATCGTTTAGAAATTTCCCGGAATAGAGAACGAGCACTCGGACCCCATGAGCCTAGCGTTTCCACCCTAAACGGCTCAAACACGTAATTACTCACTAAATTACAGTATTTGCGCCGTTTGAGGGTTTCCGCAGTTGCAGCAGCAGCGCCGGCGTGGCCTCCCGTGCTTGGAACATGTGATGGCGCGAGGGTGTCTACGCAGGTTGCGTCCCACACCAAAGGCCTACCCATTTTCCAAGGCAACAATGACATACCATCAGGTCTCTTACCGTCGTCACGTACCAAACCATTTGGTTCAAGTACAGCTGGTACGCCAGACGCGACAAGAGCACGACGGATTATGTCATTTAGATGGGCATGACGAGGAATTCTACCAGCGCTTCTGCTGCAAGATAGCCCATGGTGTCCGAGGCTATCGACGTCTTCTCCACAATGACATCGATGCGGAGAAACACACGGAGCACCTAAACGCAGACATGTGGCAATACGGAATGTCTCATCGTCCAACATGGTTCCTGTGTTAGACGATGGTAGTGCCTGAAGCCGATTTTAGGTTAGTTTTACGAATTTATAATAGATGTCGTTGCTATGACAAATTAATTATTGTTGATGAAGTAGTGAGAAGTTCACCTTAAGTATGCCTGCTGGCTTAATGTTATTCAACGTGGTTGATAGATGGCGCTGTGTTGTAATATATGCAGAAGTGAGTTTTAGCACAACTTTGAATAAAAAAAACGGTCGTCGACTTTATAACATTTACGAAAATTTCACAGTCCACTCTTCACAAAGTTTTTTAAGATAGTAGTAGTGTTGGTTTTGATGATATATTCATATTTACATTATAGAAATTGTCCACAACTGCTTCTGAGAAAAGTTTTAAGTCATTTAAACCATTTATGTAACTGCACATTCACTTTATTGTATCTTAGTCAAAAATTAATATTTCTTAGAAAAAACATTGTCACTGGTCACTTGTATACTTATGTCCGTTTTAAGTTACAATTTAACACTTTTATATAACGGTTTCTATTTTTTTACGATTTTAATCACGGAGCTGATTGTTTACGTGACGACTGGCGCCCTCTCTCTATGATTTTATTTTTTTACATTATTGAACAAGTTACATAGATAAGGTGCTACTATATCTATTATACTTTTCAGAATCTTCACAGATATTTCCCAGAGTTCCAAATTCTACACATCTGTGCCAGCCATTAGATGTGGCATTCTTTAGGCCATTGAAAGGCGCTTGGAGACACGTGTTAACTAACTGGAAACTACAAAATCCTTGATTGTCGACTGTTCCAAAAGATACTTTGCCACGCTTGCTCCAAAAGGCGCTAGAAAAGACAGACTCAGTCCAAGCTAAACCCAACTCACCTTTTGCGAATGTCACACAAGGAGTAAAAATAAATTTACTGAGCGCCTTTAAAGGCACTGGCATATTTCCTTTATCGAGAGATCAAGTGCTGAAAAGACTGCCTGTTGTAGAAAATGGCGACCCTACTAATTAAGCTGAAAGCTGTTTGACCAACTATCTCAAAGAACAGCGATATGGTAGTCAGTCAGCTGCTCCGTGTTCTTCACACGGTTAAATGTGAAACCAGGCGCTAGCGTGTCAACTGCTGAGGTTAACCCAGACACGGAAGATGCCAATGACATAGAACCTTCTGATATGGATCAAGGAAACTTGCCCATCGCTACATTTAATATAGACGAGGCAATCCCTGTACAGGAGAGCAGTGGGTCTGAAAATCCAATTTCCGAGGAGCATGAGGAATTAGAAATAGGGAGATTTATCTTGGCGAAATTTTACTCACGTCGAGGAAAGAAAATTTACAAATATGTTTGCCGCATTATCAGCCTTGACCCCATAGTAGCCGAAGAATTTAAATCGATGGGAAATAAAAAAGATTTTAGACTGGTACGCGATGACATATCAGAAATAGAGGAGACTGATATTTTAAGCTATCTGCGGAAGCCCAAACATTTTTTCGATAAAAATAATATTGAATGCGTTCAATTTAATTTTGATATTAATATTTTTGAACTTCCTTAGATTATTTACATCATGTTAATGGCGTTAATGCTACCTTATATCGATCTATTTTTATGATTAAAAAGTGCCATTGTTGATTGATCCCATTTTGTCAACATATAAATAATTAATATGGTAGCTGTAAGCTTGAGAATAACATATCTTAGTATTTCTGTATAAGACTGCTTTTTGAGAATTTTAATGTTGATTTTTATTTGTCAAATAACTGTCTTACTTAATTAAAACGTGTAAATTGTTCGATTTTGTGTATTTTATTTGAATAATTTTACCCCAAGGAATAAAAACGGGAATAACTTTTTTTCCTGCTGACCGATTTCTTTTTTGTTTTTTAATAGTTATTCAGATTCCATATTAAAAAAGACAGGTATCAATATAACCCCAAAAACATTTAGTCTTTGATCACGCTGTTTTTATTTTTTTTTCTTGAAAATCTACTCATTTTTTATTTATTTTTTACTTTTATAGAGAGAACTATAAAAACCGATTACTAGTTTTTTTTATATATTTTATAGAACCACAGATTCAAAAGTTACAGAGAGTTAAAGTTCAAAATTGATCAAAGTACCCGGTTTACGGTAATTCAATATTATAATTTTCTAGGTCCTGTAACAATTCCGTATGTCCAGAAACTAATGTTTTGTATTGCTTTGTTGTCATTTTCGTTTTATTATATTGTTTTAAGTTCAGTACCAGTTTAGTAATATTTTTGTTTATTTTATATAACTTCCTTTGTTGTTTAAGCTTTTTGATACTACTTTTTAGTTGTATCCTATGTCTATTTGGCCCTAAGCATAATTTATCACCTATAACCTCTGAATAAAGGTTCTGTGTTGCATCACTGTTAAGTACCTGCACAGTTTGCTCTAAAGATTTTATCTTTAATAATGCCTGTTCTAGATCGCTTTCAAGTTCAGTAATACGACTTACAGACCAGGAATATGTGTCATTGCAAGTTGTTAATGTATTGATTTCTTCCTGCAACCTGTCTCGCTGGGCAAGAGTGTCCATATACTCAATATGAAGTTCAGCGAGTTGTGCTTTCAAGTTTGAAACCCTGTCATTAACAAGCTTGATATCTTCCTCACAATCATAACGCTCTTTCAGTAGGTTGGTACACTCTTCCTGGCACTTTCTTAATTCCATTAAGGCTATTTTGAGCTTATTTTCTACATCCAATTAAGAAAGTATAAGGGTGCCATGGCGTTACCCCATTTGAAATATTTAAACATAGGAAAATGTGTTGTCTAGGAATTGCTACATTTAATGTGGCATATTTTTTACTGGAACCCGGTAGAACAGCGTTTAAATACGTGAAAAATTAGCAAAATGAACCGACCTGAGCACAATATTGTCCTGGTGAGATTATACCTAGTATACTATGCCAATAGTATATCATAATAAAATTATGTTTAATAACATAAATAATTTATAGTCTTGAATGACATAATATTGCATAGCCTAAAATACTGAAACTAAAATGAAGCAAGAACGATGTGGTTCTGGTAAGACGAAGGCCACTTGGAAGGATATTATAATATTCTATCCACAAGGGCGTTAATATTTAAATACTGGATAAAAATAACTTTTGTAAAAGGTTTCATATCTATGTTTGACACGGTTTATTTCTATTTCAGTGTGGAGCTACTGCGCCTATTTCCCGAAGTGGTCACTTAGAGACTGCTGACAGCTTACTAAATTGAAATATAACCTGAGACTCTTAGTCGCCGAGTTTGAATTCTAACAAGTACTACGTATAAGATTTTTCTTTCAGCAATCAAGTCAGGAATCCCATATATATATAAGAAGTATAATATGATAAGAAGTTTCAAATTTTCTATTCTAGTTCATATGCTTTTTGAAGATTAATAAGGAATTGAGGTTTTGCAGTAGAGCATATGCAGTAAAATAATCCTTCAATTCCGAAATAATATTTGATGTCGCCTAATGTGACGTTTTAATTTTAAAGTTAATTAGAAATTAATTACTTAAATGATTTTACATTTACCGAATATTCAATTACGGGCAATGAAACAAAGACCAGTGTTTTTATTTTAAGGGAAATATATCAGTTTTGTAGTATAAAAATAAGAATTATTTTCGTAAAGAATATATAGGTTAGAAGAAATACCACCTTAAATCTTGGTAAATCAATACCAAGAATATTATGATCAAATTTACTGATAGTGAAATAAACAACGCAACTTGTTTCTGACAACGAAACCACCAAACTTCAACCCTGATGATATATTTTTAATTCTGATAAATATAAATTAAACAAATTTAAGCAAGAATACCATTTCCTCTCAACTAGCTGCTTGAACAACGCAGTGCCTCTTTAAAACTCCTTCCGTTCTATTCAATCAGCTTACAAATTAAATTAAGCCATTGTTGCTGTGTTCAAGCCTGTCTTAAAATGATTTCAAGCTAACTATAGCAATATTGATACCGCGCCGTCGTCTTAATTACCATTTACTGAGTAATTGGACTGTAATTACCTCATCAAAGTGCTGTTAACACGGCTGCTTGTAATTTGTAGTGTGGACGGTCGACTGGTGTGCAACGAACGTGCATTTATAAGGAGCTATCGCCTTATAAATGCACGTTCATTGCACACCAGTGATTAAGATCCAGTGAACTGGCTATCAGTTGAGTGCCAAGGAGTTCTTTGACTAAAATGTAGAGCAGCAACACAATATATAGTCAATGAAGATAAACGTTTATTGTTATGTTCCAATACGTAAGTCTGCTTCGAAAATCGGAGTAGGCCTAGAATCTCTGCAGATAACACTTTAAGTTGGACTATTATTTGAGCAATTTAGTATGCCAGCACTCGTAATGATGTGATACCAGTATTGCAATCAGCCAGCGATCTACCCGACTTTAAAATAGATTTAATTTTTTAATTTCCACACTGTCTTGAATTTTCTTGCTTACTAATGGCTGACTAAGCACCATGTCCGTTGTCAGAAGCCTGACATCGCTAGGGATAATATGCTTGCCAATTAACTAACTACCAGGAGCGTCTATGATCATAACGTTATAAAGTTTTTTTTTTTAATATTTTTTTTTATTTGTCAGAAAACACACAGATACAAAATATACTGATACTAGGTTAAACTTAAGTCTAGAATTTTCCAATTTAATGGAAAGACACCAATCTCCTGTACTAGTTAGAAAACTGTATCACAGGAGGTTGGGTCCTTCTTTCAAAATTATGTTTAGGTAGGTATACCAAATAGAACAATATAATTAAAACATTCAAGAGAACACAAATAATTATTATCAAGTGATGGTAAGAAATTATGCTTAGTTTCTAATTAAGATATAAATTCAATAAAAATAGATTATATAATACATTACTTTCGCGTGCTAATCATTTTATACAAGTAGAAAACGAGGTGCAATTTACTAATTGTGGATCAGCAGTATAGCTAATAGTGTCAATGTTGTTGTGCCCTTAGCATTTATTCATTACGATTATAAACTATACGTGTGCATTTTATAAAACTAAATGAATTCACAATATTACAATGTCAGTGGGTCATTTTGCTAATGGAATGTTTTTACCTAAGTACGTAAGACAATGAATAAGTTTGGACATAAAGATTAATAAATTATTAGTAGATTGATTACGTAAGATTGATTGAAGAGATTAAAACCCATAGTCTCACAGTAAATATATTATGTAACAGGCACAGAACGTAGGCGTCAATGGTTATAGTAATATAGCTATATTGCGGCGCTTCTAGGCGCCTTCATAATCTATCGTATTAATGTACCTAATTTCGGCAGCCTTTCTGGCCGGGCAGTCAACGTCACCCATTGAATGATTACTCGGTTTGTTGAAGCGCAGATTTTGGCGCTTGCGATTTCTTGTTGCAGTCCTGGATGGAATGTCCTTCCTCACCACAATTTCCTCATGTAGAGGCCTCGTTCTTGCAAGACTTAGCCGCATGCCCGTACTGCTGACACTTATAGCACCTGGTTACAAGGGTGTAGTCTCTCACCGGACAGGAAGTCCAGTTGATAAATATCCTGTTCTGAGTGATTATGGCTTTACGGATTACGGCTGTTACTTCTAGTATAAAATTGCAGAAATCAGAGTCTCTCTTGCCAGATTTGTGACTAAATTTTATTGAAGACAAAAATGTATCTAAGGTCATACCTGGTAATTTCTCAGCGACATTCTGCTCAAATATATATCTATAGACCTCAGTTTCGGTCATTGTTGTCGGGACACCAATAATAATAATGCGTGGTTTGCGCTTGTATGGTTCATCGATCTTTAGGCCTGATGCAGCGAGTTGTACCGATTGTTTAAATTTTTCGATGTCATTTTTTGTTTCTGTGCTAATAAGTACTCCTCCACGAGTACACGAGTACTCCAACAAGCGAGGACACAAAAAGTATGGTTCAGAAAATCATAAAGCCCGAAGAAATGAAGCTACAAGTTCGCGGAGTACGAAAGACCAGGAATGTCTTTCGTACTCCGCGAACTTGTAGCTTCATTTCTTCGGGCTTTATGATTTTCTGAACCATACTTTTTGTGTCCTCGCTTGTTTTTGAAGCATCGGTAGGGTAAATAGCTACCGAGCTCAGATTATTCGGCCGAATGTAGTTGTTGGCTCCCTTTTTCACCATATCCGCAAACGAAGTGCTGGCTGGAGCTTGTTTGGTGCTCGATTCCTGGATGGACTGCTTAATCTGGGCTAGCTCCTCCAAAAGGTCTTGCTTTTCTGACAAAGCTGTAAGGGCTTGGTGGTTCTGTATGGCTTTTAACTTCAATGATTGGTACTGGATGATCATTCGGGACACACCCTGTGCAACATTGCGGCAGTTGGTATTGATTTTCAACTTTTGCTCGGTGTTCAGCTTACCTTCAGAGGCGATAGCGCAAACCTCATTCAGACTCTGTTCAATAATTCCCAACCAGTTCTGTAACTCCGGTGTTGAGATCTCTCTTCGCTCTTCATGTTCTTGTCTCTGATGTTGAGAGGTCTTGGGTGTTGGGGTCGGTGGTGGAGAGCGGGGTGTTTTATCACTCCTACCAAAAGGACTATCCATGTTGATGAGTTTACTTGTATTCTAACTGTAATTTTCCATAATGAAAACCATGCAAAAACAGTTATGCAAAGTGGATTCAGTTTCAAAATAGACTACAGGCTACATACGTCTCTAATGGTAACCGAAGCTTTGCAAGGAGGACGCTGATACTGGGGTATAGTCATGTTATAACAATATTGCTACAAATATTTTGTAAAATAGCAAAATGGTACTTCTACCAGTTTTTGACAAATATTTTACAATGGTTTATAAAAAAGGACTAAACAGTAGACGGCAATCCACTGACGGTATGCCACTTTATGTGAAATAACGATCAGAGTTGAATGCGACAAGCTATATATTCTGGTTAATCTGGATAGACTAGAAGGTAAAGACAGTCTTGAATATTACCGGTATATCGCTATGACAATGATTATGACCCTCAAAGCAGGATTAGAACCTAGATAAATATTACAATGAAGATATATTTTGCCAGAGTTTTAGTAACAGTTGTAACAAATACAATTCTGGACAAAGTTTATCCGCTCACTCACTTTGTAAGTCTTACATATAGAAATTGTAGCAAAACTGTTCCAAATAAAAGGTACTCCACGACCAACCATTACAATTTTACCGCCGCGTTTATTGTTATTCGTCTTTCCTTTGTGACTTACCAACACCTAACTGCAAATAAGACCAGGGTAAGTACATACAGAATTACATCTCCGAATTTGCGGAAAACCCTCGTCACAGGACCAGCGACAATAAAACGTCCAGAGCCCAACATACACCATTATATTAGCACAAAAGTTATTAATAGGTGTTTCGCAGTGCTACTATGTGCAAGCAATTTTCTGCGTTCAAAAACTGTTAAATTAATTTTATTGAGTGCGAAAAATAGTTTCACAGGTGATAAAAATGTTGACTCCCAAAATTGCGTTATGAACGAAAGTGTCGAAAATTTGCAGTGAACACCATTTTTGTTATGAGATTGGATTTATAAAGCATCACCTGATTACATTCTTGAAGGACAAAAGTGTAGGTAATTTGAAGAAATAATAACGCAAACATTGCTTATAAAAAAAATACTACCCAGAAGAATATCTTAAAATCATATTTCTACATCATTTTATAATACAAATAAAAAAGCACTCTTGAATATTTATTACAATCTTGTAAGGCAATATTGATAGCCTCTTTGGATTCGTTTTCTTTACTTGAAATTTAAAATTTTCAAATTATTGACATTATTAAAAAGAAAACCCTCAAGCGGCCTGGAGTCCTGTTACCTAAGACGTAAAAGTTTTATGACTTTTATATGATCGTAGGTAAAAAACAACAGGGGCATTAGCGATTACTACTCATATGCAATTTGCTTAAGTGTATATATACTACCAAAACAATACTGGATAAGCCTTATAAATGTTTACAAAAATTGTGCACTGTTATTTTGAATGGCACTTAAAATCTCACGATTCTGTTTTATAACTGCAATATTCAAACGAATCGGACACATAAACTACTGCAAAATCGTGGAACCAGTTTTAAAGGATTAAGCGACGCTAATTCCAAAAAAGGACTATGTGGTTTTGCTCAAATAGAAACAATCTTTCGAATCTATTTCGTTTCAATCAATTTGTTCGTACCCTCAAACAAAACAAATAAACGCAATCCTTTAAAATCAAATAAAAGTTATTTCCCAGTAAAAAGCTTTTAATTTACCGTAACAATAGGATTAGTCTCAAAAACCACCTCACCGTTTGCTAACTCACAATCCTTTGGAAATTTATTCCGATGCTGGAAAGTTTTTTAGAACAGATTCAACTGATTAGATGTAAACATAACTAGTTTATAAATTTATATAACTTTGTTTATACCAACTTATTTAATGTTGTTTTTTAATTGGGAAATTTGAATTACTTCATCCCAAAACCGACTCAACAAACAAAAACAACTCGCAAAAACCAAATTTAATGGTCCTTGATTTAGATTGCAAAAGGATATTTCTATCTACTGCCTCCGTGGTCCAGTGGATAGCGTATGCGACTGCTGATCGGAGATCCCGGGTGCGATACCCGGGTCGGGCAAAAGTGTTACTGGGTTTTCCGAATTCTGTGTAGCAGAACGGAGTCTGGTGATGTGCTCGGTAACGGCAACAGGCTCGCCACCTATTACGTGGGACCAAAAATTCATGGTGAAATGTGGGTGTTATATTACACCACTACCTAACTCTTTGGTGATACAGTCGTGAGTCTATAAAAAAAAAATATTTCTATTCACAACTTATACAAAGGTCTGCCTTACCTTTAACTTTTTTATTAATTACCCCTTTAATTTCATCTACAAATGTCTATGCAACTAAAAGCTGCCTAATATTTTGAGATCTTGATTTAAGTAAGAGTTATAAGGGTTTTTTTTTAATTTTTGAGTAAAGTACAATTTTAATGATTCATTCAAATACACACAATAGAATTCATCCTGAAATAGCCAGAACAGCTGACGTTCTGAGTTTAGATATAAATAATCCTTTGATAAAACAGATACCTACCAATATCCAGTGAGAAGAATGAAATTAATCAAAGACTAACTATAAGCTAATCACGTTTTCTACAAAAGGTAGAAAACGTGATTAGCTTATAGTTAGTCAAAAAGCGATAGTTTTCTTAGTAATAATATGAAACCGAGTCATCATTCTCTTAGCGTTATCCCAGTTTCAATCTGGGGTCCGCTTTCTAGTCTAACCGGATTTGGCTGAATATTAGCTTTTCTGCAGAGCGACTGCCTGTCTGACCTCCGCAACCCGAAGGGATAGCGATATTCCATGGTTTAGACTAGTGTCAGTTTATTAAGAAGGTACTGACGCCCTGTAACGATTGTCAAAGATCTTCACGACAACCGGGACCGACGGCTTAACGTGCTCTCCGAGGCACGGGACAGGCGATAATTAACCATTATTAAACATTAATACGCAAATAACTCAGAAAAGTCATTCAATAATATGAAACCGAGTACATGGCCAATTATTATTACAGTGTGCAACTGTCCACTTGACTCCGCCTATCTATCTTCTAAGTATATTATTAACAGCCGGTTTTATTATTCAATCTATCCATGCATTTGAGTACAAGAAATACACATTTGACATAATATATTTCATATGGAGTTTATGTAAAACTTGAGGACGCCAGCAGCTACGCCTGCATTTTTTTTTAATTTACTCGTTTTGGCCGTTCTCGTGGGAATTTCGGGAAATCCCTTCTTAGTGCACCCCTACGGTCCCCAAGGAACATACATGCCAAGTTTCGGCTTCCTGCGCCCAATAGTTTCGGCTGTAGCGTGTCTGTCAGTCAGTCAGTAACGCAAGGATTTTATATATTAAGATAATGTGAATCTCTAGTGATCAAATCCATGGAAGAACGGATAATGAAACCGACCGTTAATCACACTATTCTTCAGGACAGTCTAAGGCAATACATCGTTCATGGTATGACTTATACACACTCGCTGCAACATTAAGTACATTTTCACAAAGATTGCGCCCGAGTTATAGCATCTACGTACACCGCACCATGTGCACAGAATGTTGCCATTATGCTCGAATGAAGTTCTAACTCTATGACATTATCCTCTAAGCTTCATGACACACTCATGTTTTAAATTCAACCGTAGATACGTAGTTTTGGGCGTTTTACTGATTAAATTTAACCACGGCTTCTTTTGTCTCAATTTTACGGCTTGAATCATGCGTTCTAACAAATTATTGCCAGTAGTTTATGCTTATTTTTGCTTTCTATGATGTATTGATTTTAATAAAGATTCTCCGTATCAAATAGGTATACCTAGTAAAGCTGCTTGTTTGCTGCAAAGATAACATTTAAATGAAGCTTGGGAAAGAAATACGTAATTATGGACAGAATTTGTGTGTAATATATATACATTTTATAAATATATTTTAATTTTGTGACTAAAATACATATTCTATGTGTCCAAGAGTGCTGTTTTCTGATAGTTACTTTTCAAAATCTAATATTAATTTTGTTCTGCACAATATCTTATCTAAAAGTATTTGTATTCTATGTCAGTTAGCATTGTTAAGAATACGGCCTCTTTGTGTTTCCTTCTTCCAACATTTAATATAATCAAATTTAAAGAGAATCAAATCTCAGCACTCATGATTGTCAAGATCGTTGCAAATGGCGTTCCGTAGTCTCTGCCTACCCCTCCGGGAGACAGGCGTGAGTCTATGTATGTATGACTAGACGATGCCCGCGGTTACACCCAAGTTATTTAAGGCTACTGCTCTGCTCCCGTGGCTTATAGTGTGATGTTATATAGCCTATAGCCTTCCTCGATAAATGACCTATCTAACACTGAAATGATTTTTCAAATTGGACCGGTAGTTCCTGAGATTAGCGCGTTCAACCAAACAAACAAACTCTTCAGCTTTATATATTAGTATAAGATTGTACGAAAATTTCGTAAATAGACCTCAAAATACAGACATCATAATTATGATTTTAGTTTTGATCGATTAATTGATTTCAATTGATGTTTGTCTAATTGACCAGCAATACTATAATAATGGTCTAGTATAATTAGCCACTAACTATTATGTCAAACGCTCACTGCAAACATTGATGAATGTGCATAATACACATTAGAGCTATTTAAATTCAATTGAACAGTTCGGAGCGCTAAAGCTCAATTATATGAACGGTTGACTATTTTGCTGACAAATCACTCAACCAGATTTTGTTTCTAATTGTTTATAAACACGTTTATCTTCATTCAACGAAGCTAGCAGATATTTCTAAACAGTTTTGTAATAATGGTTAGCAGTAAAATTTTCAATATCTTGCAAATACGATACTTAAGTGACTAAATTAAATGGACCACGTTGTTTGAAGGGAATATAGATGAAGATAGACATTTATTTATCAAACTCATAGGTCAACAGAATGGTCTTCACATGGTTGGGAATCTTTTCACATCAAAGAAGAATTTGTAAATAGTGCAGTAGAAGCAGTTATATTGTAACTTTGACAGCAACAAAACCGATTTTAGTCGATTTTAAATTATATCTAAGTAACACCCTTTGGACTAAACATTTACGTGTGCACCTCCCCGTAGAGATAAATAAATGGGTCCATTGTATTTAGGTGTGGTATTTTGTTATCAAAGAATACATTACATCACCTATCTATCTGTTATAGTACCATATAATTCACAAACGTAGTTATACCGTCAACAGCAAAACACGAATGTCTGAATCTTATAAAGTCCAAGCATTTCTTTTTTGTGAACGCCAAACTGTTGGTAGTCACGGAATGTATGTGTTGTGTAATTTTCTTTTATTGCCCATACAAGTAGCATCGACGCTTTTAGTTGATGACAAAATTGGCTTTGTTCGAACATAAATATACTGAGGTAGTTTCATTAGTGTACGAGGTATTTGGGAGTGTGCGACGCTAATTGTCTGGCTTTAGATATTTGCTTTAAGTTATTGATAGGATAGAGTAAATTAATTATAATATAAATTTAAATTAAACTATAAGATAGTGTGTCTGGCATTATTTAAAAACTAGCTTCTTAGCTTGATAGTTGTTTCCACAGGAAAACGTCTATTGCTGTACATATGCCTATACTAAGGTTTCGTTCCAAATTTTTTCGACTCACCAAGTTCCAATAGTTTCTCGCATACCTTAGCAGACCGTAATATGTCGAATGTTGTGAACAGACTATCGAAATCTGATTGCATTACTTTTTACCTCTTATCTATCTCCTGTTGATGGAGAGAGTGGTGTGAGGCGTTAAGATGCCATCGAGCAATGACACCGTCAATATGTCTGAACAACGTAGTCGCAAACTGAACAAATATTATTTACCATCTCAGTTGCCTTACAATACAATATAAATACCTTCCTTCACCCAAGCCTTGGCTTCCATTTCGCTAAGCATTTCACAAACCGTAAACACGAAATTAGTCAGACCTTTTATTTTAAAACCATTTTATATTGCGAATCTTTATAGTAAGTTACAAATAATTACAATCAAAATTCAATAAACATTTGAATATAACCCCAAGAATAAACTATCTTGACTGATCAAATCACTTAAAAAGCTGATCGGCAACTATGCTTGGAATTTCAATTCACGAATAAAATGCATCATAGATTTTTTTAATTGGACCTTTATTACTTTTAAACTTTACATACCTAATCTTATCGGTACATGCACCGTATCGAAACGATTTAGCTCTTTTTGCTCAATATTGGTTCAAACATTTACTTTTAATGTCCATTTGCACTAAGATTTAAATCCTATACCAGTAGTGATCTGGATCTAAAGTTAATCGTTTAGACATTTGTTTCAGATGGGCATTTACATTAATTCGATTGATTAGCAAATAAAGACGCAAGCGCTATCGGTTGGTTAGTGAGTTTCGTTCGGGATTTAAGCAAATGACGGTGGTATAAAGCTTTATTCTCACGTACCAAATCACACCACATCATCACATAAAAAATCAGTCAAAATGTGGTCATGTGTGAATAGTGTAACTTCACTGCAGTTTCTTGCAGTTGCGTCGTGGTATCTAGAAAATGAGGTTGTGTTTGGGTTGTTGCTGGTGGTCGCGATGCGATTCAGTCAACGCGAACCCGAACCCTCCCAGACTCAGAAAAACAAATAGTAAATCACAAAGGTATTTCCTCATCTGGGGATCGAACCCATAACACTCGGCACAGATCTAAAGAGCTGCTGGCCAGCTGATCACTTAAACCATTTCTCAGCCTCAGGCGCAATCGTATACATATTTACAATAACATAAACACAATCTAATTTCCACCGCACTATCAGTCTAACATCCAGTTATATTCAATCTGTTTCTATGCATGATCACACCATGTCAAACATTAACAACTTAATGAGCACGTGCGATCCCTCCCTATCTACGCATACATGGTTTAACCGCTATGTTACCTAAATAAACTAAATCAACCTCGCCTTCACCTGATCATAAATTAAATCAAGATTACAGATAATTAAACTAAATTTGTTCGTCTGTCCGTCGAATTTCGATTTGTATGCTAAGCCATGATTGGCGTATGCAAATTCCGTCCGTACGATTCGTTCGTGTAGACTATTTTGCCCCATTGTTCAATAATGTTTTGGTTCTTAATTTTATTCTGTTATTTGATTAGTTTGTTTATGTGTGAATGATGTAGTTGGCGATAGATAGTCGTTACCATCGACCGGCATCTGATGTGATGGTGAAAATGGAGTTTCTGTTGACTTCGCTTCGCTGATTCAGATCGACTATAAATTGGGGTCGTTGACCTCGCCTTATATCATGCGATGCATAAATTGAGAATGTGGATCGGTGTAAAATGTCTAGACAGGGTAGTAGAGTTAGATTCGAATATCAGTGTGATGTTATGATCTTTTGTAGGATTTTAGAGTTTTGGTTTTGTTTGGTCTAACTGATTGAACTTGTAATGTAAATTTGCACTTTTACTTGGAGGATTTGTAATGTATGACAGATCAGGTCAGTTACTATATTTGAAATTTTCTTATAGATAAATTCTAGACATCTTCACGAAGTGTGGTAGAACTGATATTTAGACCACTACAATTGGATATTTTGCATACTTTCAAATCGAAACTATAATAAGTTATAGTGTATATAAGTGGACTAAGTGTTTTGTATAGGTACCAGGAAGGGTTTAAACGTTACAGACCGCGCAGCAGATCACCCATGCGATGAATTGATGCAATAAAATCGGAAGTTCTGTTGATCAGTTCACTTTACACACTAAGACGTTGTTGAATGTCAAATTGTGGGTGAGAAAATTGAGAGAGTCACCAATAATCATGTAGCCTCAATGAGAACTTGCCAACTAAAGAGTGACATGACAGAGAAGAAAATTATTGTCCTATTTGAGAAATTATAAAATTCCACCATGTTCTGTTTGAAAGTGCTATTAAAATTTTCTATTTAGTTGCAATTAATGCTAAAGCGTATCCAAATGTAACACAGTTTACCACTCCACTAAAGATCTTGTCTCAGAGAACTTTAGTTTACTGAAAACTAGTTGGTCACACCAACCAAATCATCCAAACGATGCCATTACACCCTCGAAGAAGTTCTTCAGTCATGTCTCACGCCAATAAAGTTACTTGGCGTGACACAAACGATATCATTACAGATATAATCGACGCCTCATTTAATATTCACACGGTGTCACTGATCAGACAGTTCGTTACGATCGTTGACTCTGAATCCACAGGGTTATCGGTTCTCTTCTGAATTCGCACGCTGAATATTGCAACAAGCGAAATTTGGGTTGCAACTAAATTGGGATTCTCAAAGGCGGTAATCCAATTCAGGCCGTTTTTGGACGACTGTGGTACGAGTATTATTTCGATTGGGAAATGTTGTTTATATGGTCGGGGTTGAAATAATGCTAATTGTTGTTAAACTCAGACCAAAGTTATGTACAACACGAAATTATTTGACATATTTATTCAATTAATCGCGTTAGTGGTTGAAAATTTGTTTAGTATTATGTAGGCGGTTGTAATTTTGATATGAATTCCACGTTCCCTGAATAATTCCATTGGTTACTTTCAATTTACTCACAAGCTCTCGACCAATGCTTCCGCCCTAGATATTAAATTATGGTAGGATATATTATGAATATTTTTCTCTTTATGCTCCCTGTCCCTTCTGCTTTCTCCACTAGGCAAATATCTGTATGTATTTTTATAATCTATTTATAATTCTGACAAAAAGCCAGCCATATCAACAGCAATGTTCCAAAGGTACACAATAGATTTGTGAGTTAATGGTTATTTTCTTCTTTTTCGGCTTTGCGTCATTTTAGCAATTTATGTTCACATATTACGGCTTTAATGTTTTTTGATACACTGCTTGAATATAAAACATTATTTCCTGTCCCACTCATATTTGTGTAATGGGTGCGATTAATATTTCTGTAATTTATGCATCAAAAGTTTATAAACATGTTAATTAGATGTCTAGTTGCAAAAAGACCCCCGTTTAGTTTGGAATCCGATGACCTCGCATAAGTTTGCTTATATGACTTACATTCATTCAGCATTTCTTCTACCGACGTTGTTTGTTATTAAACAAATTTCATAAAACTTGTCACCACAATCTTTACCATAACAAGATCATCCATGTTCTCGCCACTTTCACGTCCCATAGAGTTCAAAATTATTTACTATACGTAATATTAGAACTATCTGCCCGTATTGTAACGTATATTATTATGCAAATGCGCGCATATATCAAGTCTCGTGACGGGTATCACGTTGGTCTGTTACCCTAAATTAGCTACATATTACGCAGTTGTAAAACACCGAGTGGGTTATAATTTTGCTTGTTTTAGAGTCATTTGTTTTATGTATGGTTAGATTTAAAGGTTAGTTTCTATAGTGTCCTTTGAATACTAGAATGAAGATGAGAAGTATCTATATAAGCTTGTGTTAGCGGCAGCAATAGCCTAGTGGATATACCAACAGACTGCCATGCAGGGGGTATCGGGTTCGAATCCACGGCGCGCACCAATGACTTTTCGGAGTTATGTGCGTATTAAATTGTTAATAATCGCTTTTCTCGTGCCTCGGAGAGTATGTTAAGCCGTCGGTCTCGGCTGTCATGAAGATCTTTGACAGTCGGTATAGGGCGTCAGTACCTCTAAATAAACTGACATTAGTCTAAGCATGGAATATCGCTATCCCTTCAGGTTGCGGAGGTCAAACAGGCAGTCGCTCTGTGGAAAAGCTAATATTCAGTCAAATCCGGTTAGACTAGTAAGCGGACCCCAGGTTGAAACTGGGATAACGCTAGGAGGATGGTGAACTAAATAAGCTTGTGTTGTGCTTCTGCAGTAGACTGGGTTGAGAGACTTCTTTATGAACATAGTGTCCTTACAACCGGTAGGCAGTCGTGCCCATGACCTTGCAGTGAGTATTGTGAATTTAATCCTCCTTGTGACAATATCCAGTAAAAATCTTCTTATGATTTAATCCGTCTTGGAGACTGGGTGTTCTTTGTGCTCCTTGTTTGAATTTATGTAATAAATTTTCGGATACTACGATTTATCTCAAGTAATAAATTTGTAGTATAAAAACGTACGACGTACACTAGTACAATAGTATGTCCCTTGCAGTAGGACTGAAGGAACTGAGACTTGTTATATCACTGACTGCACACAAAAGGTAATTGAATTGCGTTCATCTAGATAAGGAAAAAGAAGTATTTAATTAACTTACGTTTTTCAGTCAATTTAATGGTGCGGGCGTAGCTGAGGGCATCCACTAGTAGCAGATCATTATTTTTCCATAACTATCTTAGTACCTGTATAGTTGTGTATATGTGTCCATATTATACTTATGAATAAAAAACAAACTACAGTAAGTATATATTTGTGTAGCAAGCAAAAATTAATAAGTAAATAAACTTGCTCCATTCAATGTAATACATAAATCACCAAACAATTAAAATCTTCTATCACTTTTTAATAACCATGTTAATTTATCCACTACGTTAATATACATATAAATGAGTAATATTTCATACAAATTGTCTTCATAATTTCCCATGAGGTGCTATGAAAACTGTTCGTTCAGAGGATTGATGAATGCACCCAACATTTGCATACTAACAATATATGATAGCTATCCATGAGAAGTGACGTGGGAACGGCTTATTTTTAATAACGGCGCCATTTTGATTTATGACTGCGAATATTTTGATGTCACCCTTATTTTATACTTTGGGTAATGAGTGTGCGATTGTAGACACACCTGCCTGGTTAGGTGATGTATCGTCTGAGATATATCACTAGAGTAATTTTTACCGTGTTGTAATACTTCAACAAAATTTCAAACGAATGGGGATTTTCGTTTAGACTACTCTCGAACTAGGAGTGTATCCTGTATTGCGGTCGACTTTGCAAATATTCAATCAACGGACTCAAATACAATAAATAATTTGTAGATCACAGGAAGCTGTCTCTTATAAGAACCCAACACATAAGATTCGACGCAGCTACGCCAGACGTGCAGTCAAATCTCGGTGACGTAGTGCATTGTGATGAATAAACAGTATAAAAATAAATTAGCAATATTTTCACAACTATTCCTCTTTTACTGCAGTATAATGTAAGCAAAAGACCTGAGTTTAATATTTAGGTTTTGCCTTGTCATATTGTAAACAAATTAAGCGAAAGCTATCACCGTTTTTGAATATTCTTTGCTACAAAATCTTTACATTTTATTCGAGTACAGAATAACTTTTTGTTACCGGTCCCCAAAAACCAGATGGTGACAGACTTAACCTGATGTTTTAAACTCAAACATGTATATTTCCATTAAAATGATTTCTTTAAACACGTCATAAAGCCATAATCTTAAAAAAAGTAACTTTCAATGCATTGCATTTACATAATTAAGCATCGAAAGAAATGCATGTTCATAAGGTTATGCCTAATTCTTATTAGGTATAACGTGATTACTAAGTTGTTTAAATTGTATAGATACAATTTAAACAACTTAGTAACCACGTTGCGTTTCTTCATATATAATGAGCTGGTGTGACCATTGTTTGATTCATGTGGCTTTGCTTTTTAAATTACTATATAAAAATACAAAACAATACCTATTTCATTCCAATCACGGTTTTATTTGCTCTCTCAATTTACAGACATATGAGATATACCGCTATCCAACACTGAACTGAAAATCAAAGGCGAAAAAGCTTGTCAACAAAAAGCAATATGACTGTATCCACAGGTTTACAAATGGTGCCAGTAGCTCGTTTCCATCTATCTATTTTGCACAGACGGTCAGTTCATCGATTATAGGATAGCCTCTAGATATCCTCTCTTTTTAGATGGAATGCTCTTACTCTGGCGTGGCCGTTAACAATCATATTCAACCGATCTTTACGCGACGGTATTTTCCCTCAACATTGGAAAACAGCAAATATTACACCGATATTCAAGAAAGGGGATAAATCGGATGGTAAAAATTATAGACCAATTGCTCTTTTATCTTGTTTAGCGAAACTGTTTGAGTCACTAGTTTATCCTACCATCAGTTGTTACCTCAATAAGTATATTTCAAACCATCAACACGGTTTTAGAAAAAGCCGCTCTGTTCAAACCAATCTCGTTACCTTCGTATCGAGCGTATCACGTGCTGTGGACCAAGGTTGTCAAATTGATGCTGTCTACACTGACTTTACCAGCGCTTTTGACAAAGTCAGTCACAAATTACTCTTGAGTAAGCTGGAGTGCTTTGGCGTTCACGGACCAATGCTGGCATGGTTTCAGTCGTATCTAGTGGGCAGGACACAATCTGTTGTGGTTAAGGGATATGCTTCTGATGCTTTTTCCGTCGATTCTGGAGTGCCTCAAGGTTCCCATTTGGGACCATTAATGTTCATTGTATATATTAATGATATAACTAATTGTATTAAACATTGTAATTATGAATTATTTGCTGATGATTTAAAAGTTTATAGAAAAGTTGCTTCCTCTGAAGATGTTTCTCTCATTCAGACTGATTTAAATAGCATCCATGCTTGGTGTCTTTCCAACTGTATGACATTGAACCACAACAAGTGTTCATTCTCACGTTATACCAGAAAAACCTGTCCTGTTTCTTCTTCGTACGATATTGATGGCAATGCATTGCAGGAGGTGAAGGAAGTCAAGGATTTGGGTGTGCTCATTGACAGTAAGCTTAAATTTACTCCACATATAGATCATATAGTAAATAAGCCGTCTCGTATGCTAGGCTTCGTTTTAAGGAACTCGAAACATTTTAAAGAATCAACCAGAATACTATTATTCAATGCGCTAGTCCGAAGCCAATTGGAGTATTGCAGTGTTGTGTGGAATCCTCAATACGCCGTACATTCCCAGCGTCTTGAAGGCATTCAAAGGAGTTTTACCAGGCAAATTGCCTTCACTTCTTACGGTATATCCCACAGATGTCCATATAATCAACGATTGACATATTATAACATGCAGTCACTACGCGATCGCCGTACGATGCACGATTTATTGCTACTATATAAATGTATAAACGGCTCGGTTCAGTGTGAAGCCATACTGGAATGTTTATGTTTTGCTGTACCATACAAATATCCAAGACAACGTATTGGCAAAATTTTCCATGTACCACCCTGTAAAACTAACCTGGGCCAACATTCGCCGATTTCCAGAATATGCTCTGAATACAACGAATTTAACATATTATACCCAGACATAGATGTGTTTTCTAACCCGCTCGCTAAATACAGACGTGTAATATTGTCCAAAACAAGTTCTTCTTAATAGAATTAAGCTTTAAACAATTTTTATATCATTTCGTTATTGTTTTTGTATATTATGTTTTTCTTATTGTATTTATAGTTTAGTTTTTTATAATAACTGAGTGCTTCAGTGGTGAATGTTGTGTATACCTGTAATTGGCATATGTATCAGACCGTTTCCATGTTCCTATTGTTGTAACTTTAAAATATGTATGCTGTTGGTGTACCTAATTAAATAAATAAATAAAATAAATAAATAGCCTCCCACATTTGTTAACTAGACTGATGTAACACGTATCATCTTGTGAAATATATTGCTCAATCGTTTGTTCCACGGCGGCGGTGGTATAGTCGTTTAAGTAGCCGCCTAAGCGTTAGCTTAAACGTCCCACACGGAACAAATTTTATTCAAGCAACGCATTTTTGTTTCGTTTCTGGGTGCTCTGATTAAATGTTTAAAAAGTCCCCAATAAAAGCTACGCAATATAGCCCAAGACCAAGCCCTTCTAGGTGTTCTGTGCTACATATAAAATACGACTCCATCTTATACACGGAGCTAATATAATCAAAACTTAAGCTCGTGTCATTATTTTGTTTGAAATATGAATTTGCCTCTGTGTAATATAAACTTTTCGGTATGAATTTTGGAGTATAATACCTCGTTAGCCTAGTGGAGAGACTCACAGATTACTTCATAGAGACTAGTTTTGAAACTTATGATGCTCATCACTGGCGTGCGTATTGTGTAAATAACAAATTTGCATAAATAATAACAACTAGTATTAGCTTGCCAAACGGTGAAGGCAAAAACATTGAGGAATACTGCATGTCTAAGATTTGCCTACAATGTTTTCAGAGTTCTCATCATCATCATCAGACTGCCGTGGTCCACTGCTGGATATAGGCCTCTCCAATGTCACGCCACTGAGCCCAATTTTCGGCTCTTCGTGTCCAGCCGCTGCTAGCCACTTTGCGTATATCGTCACTCCACTTAGCCGGAGGGCGTCCTACACTGCGTTTGAAGTTTTAATTAGAGTTATCTATAATTTGAAGGCCGGTACCTACACTTGTGCTGCAAGATGGACTTACGTCCTGAACCTTCTCATGTGGAGAAGTAAGGACAAAAATTTTAATGCAAGGTTGCCTTAATATTATTATTACATTTCAAGAATGCAAAGATGGCAATGTGATGTTATCTTTGCATTTGAATGTTGAATACTGTTTTCATGAGTAGATTCCGTAGAAGATAAAGATGGAAAATATAATGATTTTATTGTATTTTTTATTCAACTGCCGTATTCACGTACTGAAGAATGCTCTGTTATGAAATTTAATATTTATAGACAATTTATACTATTCTAGAAATTGGATGACTGTTCTCTACGCATGCTTTTTAAATTGTCTATTGGGATATATAACACGTTGCCCATATTTTGAGTACAACCATAATTAAAAAATGTTGTCCGCTTTCCTTGTCAAGATGAGGAATAATCTAGAATAGGGTTTTGACTGGTGTAAGTGCTGTAAATAACCAAAATGCAGAAATAAATAATTCTTCATGTCTTCATGGTGTTTATCACAGCGCTGAAACACCGGCTACCCTAAACAAAGGTACGTGATAAGTTATCATGATAACATTAAAATATTAATTACTAAGAATGTGTTAACTAACATATCGTTCGCCTAACTAACAAACATATTATTCCCATTTTACATTAGTCTCTACAGCAATTCAAAAGTTGAAAAGTGAAGTTAAACTCCTCCAAAGCTCGCAAGTGAGCTGCCATTCTCAACTGTCAATTAACTCACGCTAATGAAGGTGTCAGTTACTTTGAAGATATCATGAACATTGGTATAAAACAATAATGGCACAAACCCATTAGCGGTTCTTAAATCAGAAAGGGGCTAATTATATGTAGCTTAGCCCCATTATATTATAACACTAGTGGACGCCAGCAGCTACGCCTGCATTTTTTTTAAATTTACCCGTTTTGGCCGATCCCGTGGGAATTTCGGGAAATCCCCTCTTAGTGCACCCCCACGATCCCCAAGGAACATACATGCCAAATTTCAGCTTCCTGCGCCCAATAGTTTCGGCTGTAGCGTGTCTGTCAGTCAGTCAGTACCGCAAGGATTTTATATATTAAGATAACACTGGTACTATATATTCTTATTATATAATTATACACAGTGCACACAGAATGTCTTAAAGTGTGTGCAGAAAAATATTTGCGTCGTTCAAACTGTTCCCGAAAGACATGTAAATTCCACCAACCAGCAAACGTGGTGGCCTACAGCTAACGTTCTCACATTGGGAAAAGGCCTGTGCCATGATGAAACTTTTCAATGTTAACGTAACTGTAGATACATTCTCTCTTATACCTATTTATTAATGGCTAGCTTTTGCCAGCGGCTTCGCCCACGTGCCATGTCGATATAATGTGTACCTACTATTTGTAATACCAGATGATTAATGGGTCTGTGCCAAATTTCATACAAACCCTTATTTCCTAATTCTATGTTACGCAGTCAAAGGCTACTGTATAAGCCTGTCTTAGAGCCCGGCTTTTTATATTATTTACATGCTAAAATTTATCGTAATCGGTTAAACTGCTTATCTTTGCCTTTATAACATTATTGATGCTTATGGTTTTAAGAAACTGGCTGGTTTATATGCCTATGAATATTATATTTCAAAATTCTGTACAAATTATTAAGAACACAAATCATTCGGCATCCGATATATTTTCTTACCCTGTGTTTGAAATAGAATTAGTTTTTATTATAAGTCAAATCGATTATATATATATATATATATAGGCTCGCGTTCACACCCGAGGCAATGTTGACCGGCGCCCTCCTCGCTTTGCGGTCACGCAGAGCCCAGCGGAGTGCTCCTACTGCAAGGTCACGGGGCACAGAACGGCCGGTTGTAGGGCATTCTTGGACCTACATGTCGCCTCTCGTAGGCGCATCGCGAATGCCCGCCGCCTTTGCTTCTCTTGTTTGGGGTCCCACTACTAGCGAGACTGCCCAAACTCTCGCCCCTGTCCTCACTGTGGAGGACAGCATTTGGACATTCTCTGTATGAATGCCAGAGAGGTTGGCCGCTTGTCCAACCAGCCAACGCCGCGCACGGGCGGGTGTTTTGAAGGTGGCAGCCGAGGCTCACCGGCGCGTAGCCGAGAGTCGCCTCGCTCAATTGATCGCCACTCGCCCCGCTTGGAGAACCGTAGCGTGCGCACGCCTCCTCTCTCTCGCGCACCTGAATGTGCTGTTCAGCGTCACCAGCACCATGACTGCTGCCCCAGGTATTCCTCACCTTTGGCGGAGCGTCCCCGCCTTGACTCGCGCCCACCTCGTTTTGGGCGGGTGCGTCATTATGACCCCCCACAGATGGCGCGCGGATCATCGCGCTTTTGAGGACTTCAAGCCGCACCCTCATTTTGACTTGCCAGGTCCTGGCCAACGGTCGCCGCCCAGGCAACAATAGGTCACTGACCCCTGCCCTATAACGCCAACCTCCCCCATTGAGACCGTTATCCTACCAACGGTTGCTATTAGGGTCTGGGGACCCACGGGGACCTCTGTTGTTATCCGTGCTATATTGGACACAGGTTCACAAGGTTGCATTGTTTCCACTTATTTGGTAGGGCAGGTTAAATTAAATATGGGTTCTTTTCCGAATTGTATACGGGGAATAGGTGACGTAGCCTCTAATGTTGAAGGGCAAGTTAAGGTTTTGTTTGCCCCAGGTGAATCTTCACACCCGAGGATTAAAACCTCGGCTATTGTGCTGAAGAATATTTTGGGTATGCATCCACAGAAGCAGCTACCTGCTGCTGTGGTGAATTTGACATCGGGATTGGAACTGGCAGACCCCAAATTTGACACACTGGGACAAATCGACTTGTTGATTGGCTCTGATGTCCTCGGTGGAATTTTGATTGGTGGGAAACGGGTCTTGGTGCCAAATGGTTTGACTGCCATCCCGACCATATTTGGATTTGCTTTGATGGGACCTGTACCTAGGGACTCCCCTCCACCCGAACTTGATAATTTGTTGGATGTAGGCTCTGCTCTCTCTGATGCAGTTCAGAGGTTTTGGGAGGTAGAGGAGCCCCCTCAAGTTGCCCGTTTGAATCCAGAACATGAGGAGTGCGAGCTGTTCTTCAAGAACAACACTGGTCGACTCCGTTCTGGTCGGATTATCACGAAACTGCCCTTTCTCAACTCACCAAGCGGAGGCTGAACTGTCTGTTCAGCCTCCGCTTGGTGAGTACCTTTAGCCGAAAAGAGGTTGTTAGCTATATAGCTAGGAGCTCAGACAGAAGTATATTGAGTTCATGAGAGAATATGAACAATTGGGACACATGTCCGTGTCAAATTTGGATTGGCGTTCGGTGGAGCATTACTTTCTCCCGCATCATGCGGTATTGAAGCCATCAACTGGCAAGCTGCGCACAGTGTCTGATGGTTCTGCGCAGACTTCAACAGGCGTATCCTTGAACCAGTGCTTGCATTCTGATCCCAAGTTGGTCAAGGACCTTTGTGACGTCATCACCAGCTTCCGACGACATCAGGTTGTCTTTGTGGCCGATATAAAAATGATGTTTAGCCAGACGATTATCCACCCTGATGACCGTCGCTTTCAGCTGATCCTTTGGAGAGAGTCTCCTCGTGATCCCATGGTCGTCTACGAGCTCAATACTAATACGTACGGGTTAAGGTCAAGCCCCTACTTGGCAATACGTTCTCTTTGGGAGCTCGCAGACCGCGAAGGCTTACGTTTCCCACGAGCCTCCGCCATCTTGAAGGACGATATTTACGTCGATGACATTTGCTCGGGCGCCTCCACAGCGGACGAGGCGATCCTCCTGTGGGACTAATTGATAGGTATTTTGGCCTCCGCTGGTTATGAGTTGCGTAAATGGATTTCCAACTCACCAGCGCTTTTGGAAGGCTTGCCAGAGGATCATCAGCAAGATCCACATCTATTTGAGATCGTTGACAACCCCGCCATGATGGCTGTTCTCGGCGTTCAGTACAGACCAGTCCAAGACATCTTTACGTATAACGTTGACTTGAAATTGCCTTGTTCTTGGACTAAACGTCTCGTGTTGTCTACTGTCGCCAGAACCTTTGCTCCGAACGGTTGGTTCTGTCCAATTATATTTTGGGCAAAATGCTTCTTGCAGAAGCTTTGGACAGCAGGATTGACCTGTGACGAACCTCTGCACGGCACTCTTGTTGAGGAATGGACCTCCTTTGTATCCTCACTTCCTGCCGTCAACGAGATCTCCTTGCCTCGTCCCATCCTAACTCCCGGGAAGTACAAGGCCACTCTTCACGGGTTTTGTGATGCCTCGGAGCGTGGTCACGCGGCCGTGGTGTACTTGCGCACAGTCAGTGCCTAAGATCAGGTGAGAGTTTCCCTGATCATGGCGAAGAGCAAAGTTGCACCCCTTCGGACATCTCTGACCATCCAAAAATTGGATCTCTCGGGAGCAGCCCTACTTGTACGCTTGTTGAATCACGTGTCCAGTACTTTGGGTAAAAGCATTTGTTATAATGGGACCTACGCCTGGACAGACAGCCAAATTGTTCTTTGTTGGTTGAGGGCGTCTGTCCACAATTTGGAGGTATTTGTCGCTAATCGCGTTTCCCAAATCCAGAAATCCGAAGTCAAACTTGTTTGGAGACACGTGCCAGGTGAGCTCAACCCCGCTGATTGTGCCTCGCGCGGATGCTTGACGCTTAGTTTGATAGGTCATTCGCTATGGTGGGGTCCGGAATGGTTGAGTCGACCAGAAATTGATTGGCCTCGAACGCCAGTTTTGAATACTTCTAATTTGCCGGGTCTACGAACACTCGCTCTTGAGAAGGTAGAATGCGTCTTCGACCCCGATTTTTTGTTGAATCGTTACAGCTCCCTCGACAAGTTGTTAGGTATTACTGCTTGGATGAAGCGTTTTTAGGCACCCAAAACAGAAACGACTGACACCGTTTCTCTCACCACAGGAACGACAGGAGTCTCTCACCTTTTGGGTTCGTTCTGTGCAATTCCACGTCTTATTTAAAACTTAATTTATAAATAAATTTATATGACTATAGATTGTTCACTGAGTCACTGACAATAATTTATTATTGTATATCAGCACCGTTTCCGCTTTCTATCGATTCGTTCGATTGGTCGGCCGGGTACGCATAGGGTTGCCAGTGACCAGCAATAATATTCTACCAATTAATAATCAGTAGCTGTATAATCTATGATCAGAACTGAAATAATATTATGTTACTTTTGTGTTTTTATTTTCTGTCATAATTTAGTCTAGTGCTTTAAGTTTGTAATATCTTATTTTCATTATTTTGTCTACTTTTTAAGTGTGTGCCATTGGTGACAGAAATAAATATTTTTTCTTTTTTTTTTTCAATTGGCGCATTTTGAGAAGGAGATTGCTATCCTTAAGTCAGTGAGATCGAAATTGTCGGGAGCTGTATCTAAATTGAACCCCTTTTTGGACGATACGGGTCTCTTTCGCGTTGGAGGGCGTCTCAAGAACGCCAACCTCCCTTACGGAGCACGTCACCCCCTTTTGTTACCTAAGGACGGTCATTTGGTACGCTTGTTGGTAACTGACCGTCACCTTAAAAATTCTCAGGCTGGTTGTAATGCCCTGTTGGCCATTTTGCAACGCGAATTTTGGATTTTGTCTGCCCGAAGAATTATCCGGAGTGTAGTCTTTCGCTGCATCCCTTGCTATAAGCTCAAGGCTTCTACCATGCAGCCCTTGATGGGAGACTTACCAGCAGATCGCGTAACTGAGAGCAGGACGTTTGACGGTGTTGGCACGGACTTCGCTGGTCCCTTTTTGGTGAAAACATCGACACTTCGAAACAGCAAGACTGTTAAGGCCTACTTGTGTGTTTTTGTTTGCCTTTCCACAAAGGCCGTACATTTGGAACTGGTCTCCTCGCTTACGACCGAGGCGTCTGTAGCCACATTTGACAGATTTGTATCCCACAGAGGGCTGCCTTCCTTGATCCGTTCTGACTGCGGCACTAACTTCAAGGGCACGTATAATTATTTGAATGATGTTGTTAATTTCCTTGAAACCAACAAGGCTGATATAAGCAATAGGCTTGCCCGACGTGGAATAAATTGGTTGTTTTCCCCACCAAATTGTCCACACTGGGGTGGTATTTTTGAGGCCGCTGTAAAATCGGCCAAAACACACGTGCGCAGGACAATCGGTGAATCTGTCCTTACATTTGAGGAACTCGCAACTGTGTTTTGTAAGCTTGAGGCCGTTTTGAACTCTCGGCCATTGTGCCCGATCTCCTCAGAGCCGAATGACTTGGAGGCCCTTACGCCGGGCCATTTTTTGATTGGTCGCCCACTTGTCGCCTTGCCTGAGTACCCCTATATTGATACGAGACCAGGTCGTCTCTCGCGTTTTGAATTGGTACGCCAGATTACTCAGAGCTTTTGGAAACGCTGGAATTTGGAATATTTGCACATCCTCCAGCACCGCGTTAAGTGGACCGACAAGACCGATCCACCCAAGATTGGTGACCTCGTTTTGATCAAGGACGCTAACCTTCCACCACTCAGATGGCGCAGGGGGTGCATCCTTCGTTTGGTAACTGGGGCTGATGGAGTTCCCCGATTTGCTGAGGTCTTGGTGGACGGTTCGATTCTGAGGAGAGCGGTTGTAACATTGTCACGTCTACCAACCGATTAGCGGACCGGTAGGCCGGTCCGGGGCGGGTGGATGTTTGAAATAGAATTAGTTTTTATTATAAGTCAAATCGATTATATCGATTAAGTAACATTTTGTTTAGTCTATTGAAAATTTCTGACAATGGTCACACTGAACTGTCAACTTCCCTTCTTGCCTTGAAAAATTAACACGCCATTTTGGTCTCTCTCGCGTGGAATATTGTAATAAAATTGGAACCCGATTGAGTGCCTTCTTTAATCAACTGGCATCGGTTATTTGTGATAAAAGATAAGTTGTATCTTAATGAACATTTGTGAAATATTGAACTTTGTAAAACACGTGTGTGAATTCCTGTTTGGTGCCTGGAGTAGGACTTCGCCGAATTGGACACTGGTATTTATTCGATTCTCTTGTTATTTTGGCCAAAATTATAAGTTAATCTTATAGGTCCACTCAAGAGCATCAGTGAAGATATCAGGTGAGTTGAAACGTTTTATTAATATTAGTTGTGATTCGCTGTGCAACGCAGTGCATTGTGTTTAGGTCCTTGCCTTACCGTGGTCAGGTGGATGCATTACAGACTTCCACTGCGCACCTCTGAAAAATTTTCTACCTGCCTACGGTAACTCTAGACACCGTGTTAAATCCTAGCAAATCCATTTATTACTACACAACACAAAAATCACAGAGATGTAGTGATAGATAGTTGTGCTAACACCACTGACCTAATTTTGGTAATTGGGTCGGAACAGAAAACTGTATCAAATGTTTATCTCGAACAAATCGCGTTTGGAGATACATATCACATACCCAAATGTGGTCGGTCTTTGCGACCTTACACTTTATCGTATATTGTATGATGAGATGTAGGTATTAAAACAGTTATTATATGTAACTGACATTCAAGCCAGTTTTTGGGTTTTCTGTTACTAGATAGAGTCCAAAGGACCATCGGTAGCGTTACATTATTCCATAGATGTAGAAAAAGGATAAAAGTTAATGTAGAAATCTTTCTACTTTGCATCATTCTCAATCGTTATGCACGTGTATAATTCGTTTAATAATATTGTATTGAATTAACCTGTTTTAATTCAGTTTGCTAGAACAGTCTTGATTGTGAAGTAAATACTTTTGCATACGTTATTGTAATTTGGTGAAATATCGAAACTTGATTGTAGGTGTACTTATACAGAGATCTTATTAATTACTAGATGAGCCCACTGTTACACCCGCGTTATTTAACGCTACTGCTCCGCTCCCGTGGCTTATAGCGTGATGTTATATTTTTGAAATCGGTTCAGTAGTTCCTGAGATTAGCGCATTCAACCAAACAAACAAACAAACAAACTCTTCAGCTTTATATATTAGTATAAGATAAGATACATCAGCATCATCTTAGCGTTATCGCATTGCAACCCGGGATCTGCTTACAAGTCTAACCCGATTTGACTGAATAAAACGTCTTCCACAGACCGATTGCTTATCTAACTTTCGCAACACATAGGAATAGCGAGATCCAATAGCATAAACTAGTGTCAGCTAATTCAGAGGGATTGATTCCCTATAACGGCAATTGTATTTCAGGTTCTCATTAATATTTGACTATCAGAGTTCATGTGAAGAATAATCGGGATAACACATTGGGTGATTCACAAACCATATCTTATCTGGGTGTACTTTATTTCTGTTGCTTGAATGTCAGTAAAATCCGTCCAATAGCAAAAAATATATTTAATATAACAATAACGTTTTTCTTCAGAATGAATGACGATTTCTTCATGTATTTTCTGTTTGTATTTCTGGATAGACTTCTTTTTCGTTTCTTGTGATAGCAATCTTGGCTACACACAATCATAAAGCACGGCGTGTGTCAGGCGCGAGATTGTAACGAAAGTGAAGGAGAACGTTTATTGGGTTTTGGGGAAATTACAAATAAAGAGCTCGCGTGTGCTGCGTCCATGTCTATATTATAAGAATATAGTATTTTTTTGAGTTTACGCGAATAATATAAGAACTTAACTACTGTTTAAGGATTTGAATTTGCGTCTCAATAGCATTGTGAACCAATAGGAGGATTTTTTTATAATAATAGGCGGCAATCGAGCCGACAGATCGCATGATGGTAAGCAATTATCGCCGCCCATGGACACAAGCAATACCACAGGAGTCACAAGTGCGTTGCCGCCCCTTGGGGTTGGGAAAAGTGATAGGATTAGGAGTGGGATGAGGGAGAAGAAATAGGGTCTCCGGCACTCACCGAACGAAACGCAACAATTTAGGTACTGTTACTTTACGTCGATTTTCTGTGAGAGGGTAGTACTTCTCCGGTCGAGCCGGCCCATTCATGCTGAAATCAGCAAGGCTCTTCTACCGTGAAATTGATTTGGATCACTTTACTACATTGACCAATCAGGGTTTAATGTCGTGCCTCTCTACGCAAAGATACTATTGGGTTCGTGTATTTTTCTTAGTTATTAGCTTCTTGCATCACACGATTACACCCATTATATTCTTTTAAAAACTTGTTTGAATTAATTACTGTGTTGTATGAATATACATTACAAACAATCCTATTGACTGTCCTGTGACAGCTAAGTTATTGTAATTGCTTACACAAATAGTCTTATGACACTGAATATTATCCAAGTTGGTAGATCTCAAATGCCTCTTATGACTTATACCACGCAACATCCCAGTTACACGTTCACCGAAGCGGGAAGGTGCTCAGCGCGGTTTCAATTAGTTGCCCGGCCATCCCTTACAGTCAGCCAATAAAGCGGCCACTTTAAAACATATCCCCGTCTAGATAACTGTCGCCACTTAGATGTAGGATTAGCAAGAAACTACAACGATGTGATGATAAGCCTCCAAAGGATTTATTCCTTTCTTTTAAAATACGACTCCCGCATTATGAATAAATCCGATGTCACGGCTTAACACACATGCAACCAACAGACGCAAAGCACACTCAGTCTCGAAACAACAATTAATGGATCACACAAAGTGTTGTTTCGTGTGGGAATCGAACCCACAACACTCGACGCAGTGTCAAGCAGCATCAATCGTGCAGTCTGCTGTGTTTGGTAGTTATATGTTAGTTACATTAATGGCTTACTGAAAATATTAAAAACTTTGATGTGTCACCTAAAGGAAATATGGATCAAACACAATCCACGCAAATGCAACTCAATAGTGAATAAGTTATACCTTATTCCTTTACAGACATTAAGAGATAGGGAAAAGTTGACGCTATGGCAGTATTGTGGTCATCATCCAGAGATCCAGAGAACGACGGGTTGACGTGCGCTCCGAGGCAACCTAAAAGTTTGTAGTGCGGACTTTTATTCGAACCCAGTGCCCTCTGCCGTCGGCATGGAAGTCTGTTGGTATTTCCACTACTATTCCACTACTAGGCTATTAATGCCTAATCATCAGCATTGTGATGCTGAAGTACAATGCTTGGATTATCCTGGACTCAATTTGGAATTGACGCCTCTATATAAGAAGAGTTGGAGTCAAACTGCGTCGACTAAGAATGTCAATAACGCACATGCTATGTGACTATAACAAAACATGTATGCACCATAATGCAGGCCCATGTAAAACATGTTTCTACCAGTTTTTTTAAGAAACTGAATATTACATATTTGCATGAGGTTTGCGACACGCAACAAACATGAAGGAATAAAATTGTTTCGGTGTCTGAAACCAATATCTAGTTACTAGCCTTGTATCAGTTTTTAATCTTTGTTATGTACAGACACAGTTTTGAACATAACAACAGCTGTTAGTGTAGAGATATCCATACAAATTGTTATATTACGATGGAAGACTAATGGATTACAGTTTATACTATAATTTTCAGACCTTTGCGTATTTCATTGATATTGTACTAGTAATATTATATACTATTGATATGCTATTGATATCCTAGTCGGTATATAACATATTTCTAACGTCTTACACGTAATTGCTAAATCAGATACCTTAATAGACGATTAATTACATTAGTGGTAATATTAGTGTTTCTGAATACATGGCATTAAATTTAACAATATAGTAATCGCCTGTACGTAATTGATTAAACGGTCATTGTTAGTGTAGAATTTTGTAGAATATTTAGTTTCTTGGCTAGATAAATTCGTGGAAATAAAAGATACAAAGTGTTGGTTGACGTATATAACACGTGTAGATATTATACACCTATACTTGTAATATACGTCGGCAAACTGTCAACAGAGATTAAAATAAATAAACTTCATGTGAAACTAGTTTTTACTGCACTTTTCAAATACCTGAGGATGCCTCGTGCAGAGGCGAAACACGTGTCGAAGCATAGTCGGCGAATAGAGCGAGATAATGCATATCAGGTATCTTCTTGGAACCCGAAACTGGTTCATGCATGAAAACATTTATTTCATATACTTTCTGGGGTTTTAAAAAAGGAAATCCAACTATCTTTTAAAGTACGCGAGTGATGAATCTAGAAAAAAATATCTGTAGACTGGAATGAAAACTTTCAACGAAATGTAGTCAGCCATTTTTGAAACACAGATTCAAAAAGCGCAAATATATCTTTGTCGTTTATACAAACATTATGTAAACACTACTGGTTCGACTTAAATATAATTTTAGTGTTGGATATTCCATTTATCGAGGAAGGTTATATGCAATATAACATCAAGCTTTGAACCACTAGTCTGCAGATGTACCCTATATTATATAATGCGGGTGCAACCGGGGCTCAGCTAGTTTTAACTATAACGTACAATAATATTATGACTATTTAAAACTACCATCAAAACAAAATTCAAACTCAAATTTATACTCTGTCGTCCAGCTTTACCTATATCAGTTTCAGTTTAAACAAACCACCATCAGCCATTAGACTTTCCCGTAAATACCACTCTCTAAACATGCTACCAGCATATGAAATAAGTAAAGCCCCTTAACACCTTTTCGAAAACCCGCGCTTTTAGCCAGTACTCACTGAAACATAAAAACAAAACTACATGGACATGGTATAGATTTTTTCCTATGACGTCAATCGCGAATAATCACCATCTGCAATATGAGGCGCTTTGTAACCTGCAGTACATTCAAATATGGATTGGAAATTCTGAAAGCTTTGTCAAATAGATATGTGCTAAAACCGTGCTCGGATTTATCCGTCCAAAATCTGAAACTAAATGTGTCAATAGAGCATTATTTTAAACTGTCTTTCGGGATATAATTATACTACGTACCTTTGTGGTGTATATCCCGAAAGACAATATAAAATAACCACAAATGTTTAAATTTCTATATAATAGATCATTATGTTAAAAGTTGTAGCTTCGAAAGTAACTTGTCGAAAATTGTCGACCATTGTTAGCGCGGCAAATGTATGTTCGATCAAATGAAAAATGGTCTCATCTGTGCGATGTTAGGTAATGTATTCTGTATACAATCGCGGGAATGAGTTTCGTTTTACAACGAGGGTGTGTTATATTGACCATCGTTAAAATTGTGAAACATAGTATTTTTATGCTTGTATTTTGTACACATTCTTGTAGGTCGCACTTTAAATATGTCAACGTAAAACCAATGTAGCTTATTTTTGTTTGTCAGATAGATTTATAGACATTATCTCGGTACAGCCGTTATCATTACGCTTGACTTCTAAGGAACAAGATCACGGACGAGGAAGAAGAATCCATATATCCCTAGTAACAAAAATTATAATGATTTTAAATCGTGATTCGTTTTACGAAGTATCTTTTTACTATTCAAATTGACAGTAATTTCTATAAGGAAACATTTTTACCCGAGCTACATGCTGCTTGTAAAGTTTTATATTACCTACGTAGTATGGTTCTTTAATAATATTTTAATTCTCTCTCTATCAGATGCTACATTACATCAGGAATTATACAAATAGTAAAACAAATTATAAGGTTTATTTTAAATCACTTTTATTTTCCTGCAGCAATATACTAGTTAATTCAAGTCACTATGCCATTCGTAGAGTCAATTCAGAATAATCTTACTGCAATGAAACGCAAAAACAATATACGATTCCTACTTTTGAAATTTCATTGAAATGAAACGCAATGCATTATAACCTCATCATTTCAGTCGAGAGTCCACTGCTACAAGCAGACTTCTTCAAAGGCTCTCCACATAAACCGATCTTGAGCCATCAGCATTCAAGAGCTGCCCACGATTTTAACATAGTCTTTGGACCATTACAACCTAAAATCAAAACTGTATCCGGCTTTCTACCAAAATATTATCATTTGGATCGATATTTATTCCATTAAAATTAAAATTCTCTTAGTTTCCATACAGCTTAAACACTTTACCTCCAGCTATAGAACAATCCTAACATCTTTCCAGTATCGGGTCGTATGTAAATAATTCCTCTTACTCTGGACACTGCAGTATTGACTATTGGATACCGTTGTTTAATTAACGCTCAGATTTTAATTTCCTCCGCTGACAGCGAGCCAATGAACCGTTTAAAAATTGAAGATATATCCGAATGGGTTTTCTTTCATTTATGAATTTAATCGCCTCTCGGTTAGTTGGGTTAAAATTATTAACGTTCAATTAAAGCCTGGAAGTGGTTTTTAGTTTTATATGGATTTATAGTAGGAAATGCATTTGCGCAATCTTCAACATGGATTGGTGTAATTCCTGCAAACCTGTGCTTAAGTCACAACATTTTCTTACTATATGATTATACAGTGTGATTTGTTATTGCTCGTATTCCCATCCCATGGTAATTGTAGGTTCTAGGGCATAATGGATTATTTTCATCCCTTTCATATGGAGGGCAAAATTTCATCATTTTGGATTTTTTTTCAGCCAAAGAGAGGAAGGGAATACAACCTATTACAAATCACCCTGCATATTATTAATGCGATTTCAAAGTTGCCAAGGTCTACTAGCAATTATTTGATCGTGTAGATAATAAAAATAAAAGAAAAGTAACGCTTATTTTAAATTATCTTTCGGACAGAGTACATCCGTGAACATGGCGCTTGCAACAGTGCCAAAATATAGGTTACTCCAAACAAAGGTACATGGTATATATACCGATAGACAATTTAAAATAAGTTTAATTGACCAGAAAAGTAACGCACTTGGACTTCAAAATACCTACCTCCAAATCAGAACAGTTCAGGAAAAGTTGAGTCTTTATGGTCCCATTAATATATAAGTCACTGTCGAATTCAATAACTTACTACCTTACAATGATTTCTGTGCCGCATTACCCAAGTGGTTAATGTGGTAATTTCATTCTTCAAAAGATTAATTTTGAAACAAAAATCTATGTAAATTTTATGTCCAAGAACGATTAAGCATAAACACTATTAATTCATATTTTGTGATTTGTAATTTACTTTCTTAATCTTGATGTGCACGCTGTATAACAGGCAAATACACGACAAAAATCTACTGTAACGCCTATATCGCCGTCCCCGGAGAATAAAATGATAACTACAAAAATGCAACTTTACAGGAAAAATAAAAAACATGTTTCCGTCGATTGCTCCTTAAACATTAGACGTAGACAGATGAATGTAAGCTTTTAAAGAAGGTTATTTTTTGTTTATTCCAAATGTTTTAGTGAAATACGCCTTATTATCAAAATAGAGATATTATTTCAAAAATAAAAGGTTAGTCAAAATTAGCCATCATCTAAGTTGTTTAACGGCGATTATCATTTTATTCTCCGTACAGCCTGACCAGAATCAAATATTGTACTCTTCACTTATCATTTTTCAAATCCATAACAGTCATATTACTAACACGTCTTATACAAAGCGACTGGATGGTTTTGAACGAGAATAAAATGATAACTGCATTTATCATTATCTAGTCGCATATTTTTTTCATGAGAATATAATTCTATGATTGTTTGTCATACTAACAAGTGGGAATATAGAATACAAGTGTCACCACCCCCTATCTTCCCGTGGGTGTCGTAAGAGGCGACTAAAGGATAACACGATGCAAATACCATCTTTGCGTAGAGACGGAAAACTCGACATCAAACCCTATACGACTGCCTCGTTGGTCTCGCGGCATAAATGTGCGCGTGGGATTGGGAGGTCCCGGGTTCGATTCCTGGGTCGGGGAGTGTTATTGGGTTTTTCTGTCACGAAATTCTCAGTAGCAGCACGGAGTCTGGAAATGTGCCCGTTACGGCAATAGGCTTGCCCCTTATTACGTGGGACTAAAGTATATCTGGCGAAAAGTGGGTGTAGAAATACACCTCTGCCTACCCCTTCGGGGATAAAAGGCGTGACGATATGTATGTATGTATGTATGTATATTAACACTTTATTCTCGTAATTTAAAACTTGTTTTAAATGTTTGAATACTTTGTAATATTTTGTAACTTCGTAAATAACTGTATAAAAATAAGGAAAAAAATTGAGCAGATGTATAAGCACCCGCAGATCCCAAAAATGACATAACACTAAAACTAAGACAATGGCAGTTATCATTTTATTCTCCGGGGACGGCGATATTATACTACCTACAGGTTTGACCTACCTACAATGTTCGACAGATTATATTAATTTATCACTGCCTAAGTTAAATGAAATGAGTAGATATTGGTCTCTAAACCACATCAAATTTACTTCTAAGAGATGAAAAAAATATTTTTTTCAGAATTATTATATTTTTTTGTTTAGCAGCAGTTTCTTTTTGAACACAGGTGGGAACTGAACTGGCGAACTTTCTGTTTGTCACCTGTGTATGTATGACTTTATTATCCTGGAACTATACCGTGACGTAATGGTAATGCCAACAAAACACAGTAATTCAATATGTCACTCTAAGGTAAAAGGAGTAAGCGTACTCAGTCAGTGCTACCATCCATCAAACACGGAAACGAAAGTAAACATAATCCATAATAATTTAAATATCCTACGACAGCATATTCGGGCATCTAATCAAAAAAGTTGACAGAGAAAAATAACCAAATAACTGAAAAACATACCGGTATTATTCATACATATTGTAAAAAATAATAATCGTGCTCACAACTTTATTTGTTTATTTATTTTAAGGAAACTCCACAGCTTTTAGACAAATACATTACAGAGTCGGTACCCACTGGTCCCCTAATATTTGTCTCCCGGAATAAAAGTTGTAGATTGGTCCCCTATTTAGGTGCCCATTGGTACCCCAGAAGGGGACCAGATTATTTAAATTATTTTTTCAGGTACCCACTCGTACCCTGGAATAAAATTAAAGATTCGGCACCTCCTCAGGTGCGTTTTGGGCACCTAATAAAAACCATTTTAATTTTTAGGTAAAAAAATATTGTCATCGTTGTACATTCGTGTACAATATTGTTACGATATTGATAATTAAGTAATATCAATAATTTAAAGTATGTTCTATAAAATAATCAAATTATATTATAGTATATATGGAGTCTCATCGAATTGGCTAACTATATTGTTGGCCATTGTTCGCATTTTCCCGGAATTTGTCAAGGTGCAATCAGTTTCCCTCCCGTGGGATCTCCACCTTGTCGTGGTGGGGGGACTCAGTAACCGTGGATTGGTCACCCGCGGTGAAGCTAAGAGGGATCCAGGAGGGGACGCTCCGCGTGGGCTTGACGGAGGCCTGCGCAGGATGCGTCCAAAGGGGCGGGTGCGAAGGACAGTTCTTCGTCCTTCCCCCAGGGCGGAGGGACTCCATGAGGATTTTCCAACACGACACCAAAAAAAAGGTGCAATCAGTTTGTTTTAAGTTTAGTCGCTAATCTAAGCGCAGTTAACTGATAGACTCTCGAGTAAAAGTAAATATTAATTAGTGTGTGTGTTCTGTAAAATTAACTACTGAATTAAGTGAGTGACCAAATATGAGTATAAAAACATGTAAGTAGTATTCTTTACACTAGGTTACATGGCTCATATACTGATAAATACACAGTTTATATTTTTCGGAGCTAGTTTTGAATATTTATTGGTAAAACATTTTAGAAATCGATTTTATGAAAGGTTATGAGATTTTTTTCTTGTTTCGTATCTACGTACGTACACATAATCTCTGTCTCTGTTCCAACCCTTCGTCACCCGTCTCTGTTCCAACCCTTGTAACTAAACTGGAAAACGTTGGTATAAGAGGAATCCCTCTTAATTTTTTTAAAGACTACCTCACGGATAGACGACAAATGGTAAAGATAGACCAGTTCACTAGTGACACGGCGGATGTGTCATTCGGCGTGCCACAGGGAAGCGTACTGGGACCTACACTTTTCCTAACGTATATAAACGATCTCTGCAACTTAAAAGTGTTAAACGCTAAAATTTTTGCCTACGCCGATGACACGGCTGTTGTCTTCTCTGGGAAAAACTAGTCGGAAGTCAAACTTCACGCAGAGCTGGGTATGGCCCAGATTGCTAACTGGCTCAATGACAATCTACTCACCCTAAATACATCCAAAACCAATTACGTCTGCTTCAGCATCTCAAATCGTTCGCAACCGGAGGAGGACTTTACAATTAAAATACACTCTTGTAACAAACCATTTTATAATACCTGTAAGTGTTCAAAAATAGATAAAGTACCACAAGCAAAATATTTAGGTGTCATAATTGACCAACGGCTTTCGTGGTACTCTCATCTGGAACATCACTGGAAGGCTTAGGAAACTTGTTTGGATTTTTAAAACCTTACGGTATGTCGTCCCTACTCAAATCAATAAAAATATAGGTCCGCCTAGAAATCTATTAAATGAAATTTATAATGCAATAGCAAAATCAGTTGTGGTATACTTATACTTATACTTATAACGAGCACACCGAGCTTTAATAAAAATAATGTACTTTAAAAAAGTTAGATTCCCTACAGAGTCTTTATCAGATAAGCGGTCTGCTTTCTGTTAGGAAATTATACATTGTCCACACTGTTTTTAAAATATTGTAAAGGTGAATATATGTATAGTATAAATCCTGCATATCACTGAGGAATTTTATAAGTTATATAAGTTTCATAAAGAAAAATCTATTTACAAGTTGACAATGTACCTGTACGTAATATACGTAAAATATTGCTGACACTTCGAATACTTTGTACCTAATATACAAAAACAAAAGTAAATTAATACAATTGTATGGCGTATACGAAAATGTCGAGAAGTGCGTTAAAAAAAAGATATCATTTATAAAACAGTTACTTAAAAATCAATCGTATGTGTACAAAAAGTAATGCAAATAAATACGAATTTTTTGATATCTAAAAGACTGATTGTCATTAACACTTATTAATAAATGTGGTATCATTTTATTTGTTTCATTTTTACCTTTAGTACGTGACTGTACTACACCCACAGGTACTGAAAATAAATATCTAATTAGTAGAGTAAATGGGAAATATAAATTATTTAAAATAAAAAATAGAGCAGGGTACGAGTGGGCACCACAAAAATTTGAGGGTACCAATGGGCACAGGGTCCGAATTTCAGGGAACCAGTGGGTACCGACCCACAAGTTGCCTTTCAGTAATTCTAAAACAATTACAGAGCTCCACGACATTTCAATAGGAGGTAGAAATTTGTGATTTTAATGCTACATTACATATATACAAAGCTAATTCAAACACATATACATTACAAACACAAAACATCATTCATAACAAAAATATTTGATTACCATCATCATCAGCCTACCTGCCTGCGCGGTAGCCCACTGCTCAATATAGTCCTTTCTAATGGCACGCCATTGAGCTCAATTTTCAGCTCTTCGTGTCCGGCCACCATTTGCCATTTTGCGAATATCGTCCCTCCACCAAGCCCGAAGGCGTCCTACACTACGATCCCCGAGTCGCACTACCAACGCTTATTCGTTTTACCTTAGCTTAGTGGTTATAGACACTAACTTCTAGACCAGGAGAGTCGCAACGTATCAATCTTTGGTGCAACATCTTCGAACAAACTGGCCCATCACGCTGAAAGAATTACAAATATTCTCCTCTTATTTTTTTTACTTATGCCTTGCTTTTGAGCAAGAGGTAACCTTCATCCTGTCTTTGAATTTTTTATAATGTTTTCGAAAGGCATGGTTGAGAAGTTTACCAACCCGCACTTTACAAGCGTAGTGGACTGCAGCTTAGCCCTACTCATAATGAGAAACGGTCCGATATTAGTTCAGTTTATTGACGGCTGTTACAATTTGCCCAATAGTGGATCAGGTTGTTATGACTGATAGCATTATTCCCTTTATTTCAATTATATATATAAAATATAAAATAATATTACGGGGCTCACTGGTTCCGGGTGCAGAGACCAAGTAGCATTATTGTTATTATTATTTGCCTGCGTTTTCAGCATTTGTAGCTGTCCAAAAAGCCTTGCATCTGAAACGTATCAGTTACTCAACACGGGTTCCTTAAGACATTCAATCAGTCGTTCGCAAAGGTCTACCTATCTCTAAAAGGGTTGAGCGATGTTCCTGCATAATGGGTTGGAATTGTTTCTATCCGATACCATCTAAGATTTCTTTCTATTCCCGGTATTTATAAGCCGTATAGTTTCTTTGGTAACGTCTGTTTTAAGAAAGTATTTATTGCTCGCATGACTGAATAACTGAATTGTTTCCACTGTATTTACTGTTGAGCTTTAGAAATTTCATCCTCATTGAATGCTATATTAGTGTAACTTGATTTCGTTTTGCAACTAGTTTGTGTGAGGATGAGATCAGTGTTTATTGCTCCTGAACTCCTAGCTTGCCAATTTTAAATGAATAAAACTGCGCCACCCCTCAAGAAACTGGTTGTTTTTTATTATTTATTACGAAGAATAAGTCATCAAACAGTATATCAATATGCAATTATCAACTTCCTTACAAATAATAAAATGGCTGCATCCATTAAGCACATTCCAATTTCCCAAATTAAAAACGAAATGAATAAAACAAGTTTGATCTCCACAAAGTGGTGACTTGGCAAAAAAGCTAGCAGGAAAGTTAATAGCTCCTAAATCCTTCCTACAGTTCCCGAAGTAAGATAAACAGCTGAAACGTAGTCTGTTTTCCTTCCATTTCTAGAACACAAATATTATCTCAATTGTCATAAAAATGGCGGGAGCGCTATTACAGAAACTCATTGACTTTTATGAGAGTTTTTGTCCATTACCGGGTGATAGTAATCAATAGTACAGATGTATTGAAACTAGGGGTCGGTGTGAAAATGAGTAAGCATATTCGAGGGTTCACGGGCAAAATGTATTAAGCGACATTTTTTAAACTTTACAGGAGAGCGTTTTAAAGTTTCAATTTTACGAAAAAAAATCGTTATAAAAAAAGTATAAGGTTATTAACGAAAAAGTGACCGAAGTTGAGTTCCATGACAAAAGCTGCATAATTAAGTATAGTTTTCATTTCTTTTAAGCTACTATTAATAGAAATAAAAGTCGCTTGATACAATATTACCCCAGTTTACTTTTATTTAGAAACAGGCTAAATGATATAAGTGCCATAAACTTCACAATACAGGTATAGGAAAAACGATTTAAGCGACACTCTGGTATTATTTTGTGTAAGGCTAAATATATGAACAACCATTGGAATACTAAAATAAAATCAGGCTAATCGGTTTAAGCAATTGAAATATCATAAAGTAGTTGCAGATTAAAATGATTTATGTAGCACTTTTCTCCAAAAGTAAATTGTTTGAAATAACAATTAATTTGTATGTATAATTAGGATTGGCGGTTAGATCAACATTAATATGGACTATTGTTTATTTCCTACAAATGAAAAATCTTAAGAAATTTTAAAATAAAACAAATACGTGTTTAAAATCGATGTAAAAGTGACCGTTTTTATTATAATAGTGGCACAAGGATTCACATTTTTCGCTATTTGAAATATATTCAGCTAACAAGCTGGTGATAACAACAAAAAAGGCTTTTCTAAAAATAATAATATTATTTTAACTACTACTAAACTATTAAATTGCGACCGAAACATAACTGGCGAAAAGTGGGTGTGTAAAAGGGTTAAAAGGCTCACTCCTTTTACCCCCTTTATTTATGTTATCAGCATTTATGGCTTGATGTTCTAGCGCAACGAGTCACACAGGCTTGCTGCTTAGGGACTGCAGGACTGTGTTCTAACTCCCTACCCGCCTCATGACTAACTAGTCAATTGCTTGGTTGGATTCGATAGAGCATAAATAAAAACGGAATTATCAGTGATTACAAATGATTTATCCGTCTTGATATTGGCTGCGAAATGCCAAAATATCGACGCCTCAATATATAGATATCTAAGTCTCTGACCTGCGATATCCGCCGATAAAACACCAAATGTGTTCAAGAGGCGGTCGAGCGGAACAAAGGCTCTAATGTATTCTAGAGAGATCTTTCTGTCGAGCAAAGTCAGCTAACAAAGCTAAAGACGGAGGATGGCAGTGTTGTCATCCAGACCTCAATTCTTGGAGGAGATCGAAAGATTCTATGGAATGTTATACACTACAATAGAGCTAGATTGACCCGACACCATACCGAAGATATCCCGGACGTCAGCATGCACGAGATTAGTGTTTTTTTCTTTTATTTTTTTCTGCCGAACAAATTGACTCCATGCTGCCTGATGTTAAGCAGTCAGTGAAGTCCCACAGTGATGGCCATCATCCCAGCAGCCAGCATGGTATTATGGCATGATGGCCCTCACCTTGACGGCCTTGAGTAAAGCTTTTTTACGCCCCGCTTAAAGGACCCGGTATCATAAGTGGAGAGATACACGTGGACTGGTAAAGAGTTCCACATCTTAATGGTACGGCAGAGATAAGATGCGCCGAACCGTTTGGTGCGTGACGGTATCTGTTCTACCATGTAAGAGTGGCACCTCAACCCAGCACGTGTCGTTTGGGATAGGAAAGGAGAGGGTAGAATTAGTTGAAAGAGCTCTTCGGAGCACTCACCGTGATAGATGCGGTAGAAGACAGCCATTGAGGTCACGTCTCTGCGTAATTGCAGTGAATCAAGAGTTTTAGTGTCCACTGGAACCTATCGAGGGCGTCCAATAAGTACTGAGCGGAGCCATTCCAAAGGTGAGAGCAGTATTCCACGCAGGAGCGAACCTGGGTCTTGTATAACAGACACAACTGCTCCGGCACGAAAAACCTCCTCACCTCGTTCAGGACTCCGAGTTCCCGAGAAGCGGATTTGATGACACCCTCGATGTAGTTCTTCTGGTTGAGATTTCTGCGTATGTCCATACCCAGGATATTGAGGCTGTCTTGAATCGGTAGTGGAGTGTCCAGAAGAGAGGGATGTCCCCATCCCTCTCTTCTGGACACTCCACTACGGAATCTAGCTATACTCCACTAGGAATGGAGATACCTTGGCTGAGAATGCGCACACCTGTGTTTTCTTGGCGTTGAACTCGACCAGGTTCTCATCACCTCAATGCGAGATGGGTCCTAAAACAGCTCATAAACTACAAGGCACCGGGTGATGACAGAATTACGACAGAGCTTTTGAAAGCTGGCGGCATACCCGCTTTGGAAATGCTTCGTAAGCTATTTAATTCCGTCATACACGAAGGTAAAACGTCACAGGCGTGGCACAGAAGTTTGGTTGTGCCGTTCTTCAAAAAGTTCGACAATACCCTTTTAAAGAATTGCAGACCCATCTCTCTGAGCCACGCCTATAAGCTGTTTTCAAAGTTCATCACGAATCATCTCGCTTCCAAGCTACACGACTTCCAGCGTTCTGAACAAGCCAGTTTCCGAAAAGGATAATAGTACTATAGGCTGAAACACATATAGAATCCCGAGGAGTATAACGAGTCTCTAAACTCGGCGTTTGTAGACTATGAGAAAACCTTCGATTCGATCGAAACCTGGGCGGTGGTGCTGCAGTCTCTCCAACGGTGCCAGGTCGACTATCGATACGTTGAAGTACTGAAGTGTTTGTACGAAAACGCCACCATGTCAGTCCGCCTCCAGAACCAGAGCTCGAAACCTATTCAACTACAGCGAGGGGTGAGGCAGGGAGATGTTATATTTTCGAAGCTATTCACCGGTGCGCTTGAAGAAGTCTTCAAGCTTCTGGACTGGGAAGGACTCGGTATCAACATCAACGGCGAGTACTGCATAACTCACCTTCGACTCACTGACAATATCGTAGTCATAGTTGAGACCATGGTAGACCTCGGCACAATGCTCGGTGGCGTCTGTAGATTCTCCCAACAAGTGGGTTGAACAAGATGAAAATCATGCATAACGTCCGTGCCGTACCAGCTCCTATAGAGGTCTTCACGTCTGATATCCCGCACAGTCTCTAGACGAAAGCCTTTGAAAAGTGTGTGTTGCCAGTGTTGTCACTTAAAGGACGATGGAGAGAGCTATGCTTGGCGTTTCCTTGCGAGATCGAATCAGAATTGAGGAGATACCTACGCAGGCGAACCAAAGTCACCGACATGGTTCTCCGAATAGTCATGTTTGAGTGGCAGTTGCAGGGTACATAGCCAGGAGAACCGATGGCCATTGGAACAAAATGGTTTTGGAGTGGCGGTTACGCACCAGACGTCGTAGCAGAGCTAGGCCTCCTGCAAGGTGGACTGACAATCGTGTTAGGATCGCCCATAATTTTCCAAGTAAAATGTTGTTTGTGCTTGTGTTGATTTATGTTGTCATATCTCGATTTTATATTGGAAGAAAGCATATTATAATGTTACTTTTATTTTTAAATACGTGTGCTCAAAAAAAAATATTAACTACGTATTTTTTTTAACATACGATATGTTGTTTAAATGAAGCAAATATGTTTTCCTCTAAAGTTGTCAAAATTGGAGATATTACCGGTTGCCAGTTCACAATCGATATGTCTTATCTGACAACGGATAAACGATTTATACAAAATTTTGACTATCTTAACGAATATAGATTTCCTAATTCCAGTAGAGTAAAAATGTTTTAACTTCCACCACTTAGAATACAATATGCCTCATGAGACGAGTCTTTATTAATTCAGTTCAAGAAGAAGGATTTAACCGCCGAGTATAAAGAATTTTTATTAAATATGAAAATGATTTAAGCGCCTGTGTGTATTAATATCAGACGCATGGTAAATGGTTTAAGCGACATAAGGTATGGATTTCAGCAGCAGGCTAAATGTTTTAAGCGACATCAAGTATGAATTTCAGGTGCAAGCAAAATGCTTTAAGCGACGGTATGTATATATTTTAGGCGCAGGCAAGACGATTCAAACACCTTATCTTACCAAACTTGTGCCGGGGAAAACAGCTCAAGTCAAAAACACTAAATATTTGGCCTGTATCAAGTCCATTTTTTCTTAAATTGTAAAAAAATGTTGTCGCTTCAATCAAAGCTACTCCAAACTGCGCCTAAATTTACTATTGTTTTAAGCGCCAAAAAAGTGGTCAGATCAGCACGAAACCGTGTGCAAACGACGCAGAAAAATCCGGCGATTCCGAATATGTATATAACTCAATATCGGCCAGGATGTCGCTTAATACATTTTGCCCGTGAACCCTTATATTTTTATCGAATACGTAGTTGAGAGAACGATGCGGTTGATTTACGTTTTTATTCGTTTTGTTGAATCATTGATTGATTTAAGATATATACAGGCGAGTCATTTTTTACATTTCTATATGTATAAGTTACTATACCTACAGTGTTACTTTTTTAATTTACCTCAAAATGCCTCTACAGACAAGGGCGGGTTAGATCTTTCTTATGTTATTATGTGTTTTGGATTTGATAGACAATTTAAATTTTAGGTATACGGTTGGATCTAAAAATACTTGTCTTTCTAATTTATCGGGGTAACAAGGTGTAAATTAGGCCAAATTAAACCACTTGATATAGTGTCAGAATATGAAAATTCTTATATTAAATAGCAGAAATTGTAAAACTATGCTGAACCCAAGATTTTTCTTGAACAAGATTTTCATATCTTACGTCAATATTTACTTCCACGCTGCATGCGAAAAGAGAGAAACAAAAACGAAAATTAAACACTTTTTAACGAAGATTTTACTCATAAAGCTGTGGAAAAATACACACATACTCAAATTAGAGCTTTAAATCACACGCCGCAAAAATTAAGTGTCAGAACTTGGGACATTATTTATACCAGCTCATTCAAATTTATATCCAACAGAGCTGTTGGAATATTGAAAGCATAGCGTTTCCTTTGGCGCCGCCTCCAAAATCCATCCACAAAAGAAACAGGAACCACCTCTGACAATATTCTACTTTATTTCACCGCAAAGAGAAAGTTTCAATGTTATACACTTTTTTGTTAACTAACATAAAGAAGTTTTCGACCAATTAGAATCCGTATTCAAATATCCCAGAGTTTTCCATTAAGAAAAGACTCCGTTGGGCTTCCGGCTTCTATTGTCTCCACTCGAAAATACTTTTAGTTTAGAGCGAGTCTTAAAGCCAACGCTCTTGTATTTGCTTAACCATTAAAGGGATGACGTCGAATGCTTTTCGCTTTGAATATTTGCATGTTTTCTGCGGATCCGTTGTGCTGACAAAGAAACATCTCTAGCGGGTGTTAGGCTGAATAAATGATGCCCACAGCACCCCCTCACGGCTCCCATTGTTTCAAGTGAAATGTTTTGAATGTTTGCTTTAGAGTTGAAGGATTTCAGAGGATCTTTATTGTTTTCTCTTTCGATTGTGAGTAAGAGACAATGATGGATGATTTTGGCGGATGTGGGTATCCCTTCGAAGTTTGACGCGTCATAAGATGCGGAATGATAAAATTGTTAAGGGTCTAAAGGGTCAACCATGCATCGCATTTCTTGAAGGACTACGATATGAAAATGATATGTTAGTTATGTTGTCACATACCTACTTATCTCTCTGTCTCATGACACAAAGTGGAACTATTAATGCCACATAATTTATATAATAATAAGGATAGACTGATGATACGGAAGTATCATCAGTCTATCCTTATTATTATATTATTATTATTATATAAAAGTTATGTAAAAGCATACTTGTCCAATAATGATTAATACATGATCACCCTAGCCCACTACCTTCAATCTAATCTAAATCAAATTTTATATTCTGCAGTATTACTTCAAATGTATTTTTTGTTGGTAAGTTACCAATGACAAACTTTGGCCTCGATAAGTAGGTATGTGAAAACATAAGTAAAATATCATTAACATATCGTAGTCCTTCAAGAAATGCGATGCATGGTTGACCCTTTAAACCCTTAACAATTTTATCATTCCGCATCTTATGACGCGTCAAACTTCGAAGGGATACCCACATCCGCCAAAATCATCCATCATTGTCTCTTACTCACAATCGAAAGAGAAAACAATAAAGATCCTCTCAAATCCTTCAACTCTAAAGCAAACATTCAAAACATTTCACTTGAAACAATGGGAGCCGTGAGGGGGTGTTGTGGGCATCATTTATTCAGCCTAACACCCGCTAGAGATGTTTCTTTGTCAGCACAACGGATCCGCAGAAAACATGCAAATATTCGAAGCGAAAAGCATTCGACGTCACCCCTTTAATGGTTAAGCAAATACAAGAGCGTTGGCTTTAAGACTCGCTCTAAAATAAAAGTATTTTCGAGTGGAGACAAAAGAAGCCGGAAGCCCAACGGAGTCTTTTCTTAATGGAAAACTCTGGGGTATTTGAATACGGATTCTAATTGGTCGAAAACTTCTTTATGTTAGTTAACAAAAAAGTGTATATCATTGAAACTTTCTCTTTGCGGTGAAATAAAGTAGAATATTGTCAGAGGTGGTTCCTGTTTCTTTTGTGGATGGATTTTGGAGGCGGCGCCAAAGGAAACGCTATGCTTTCAATATTCCAACAGCTCTGTTGGATATAAATTTGAATGAGCTGGTATAAATAATGTCCCAAGTTCTGACACTTAATTTTTGCGGCGTGTGATTTAAAGCTCTAATTTGAGTATGTGTGTATTTTTCCACAGCTTTATGAGTAAAATCTTCGTAAAAAAGTGTTTAATTTTCGTTTTTGTTTCTCTATTTTCGCATGCAGCGTGGAAGTAAATATTGACGTAAGATATGAAAATCTTGTTCAAGAAAAATCTTGGGTTCAGCATAGTTTTACAATTTCTGCTATTTAATATAAGAATTTTCATATTCTGACACTATATCAAGTGGTTTAATTTGGCCTAATTTACACCTTGTTACCCCGATAAATTAGAAAGACAAGTATTTTTAGATCCAACCGTATACCTAAAATATAAATTTTCTATCAAATCCAAAACACATAATAACATAAGAGAGATCTAACCAGCCCTTGTCTGCAGAGGCATTTTGAGGTAAATTAAAAAAGTAACACTGTAGGTATAGTAACTTATACATATAGAAATGTAAAAAATGACTCGCCTGCATATATCTTAAATCAATCAATGATTCAACAAAACGAATAAAAACGTAAATCAACCGCATCGTTCTCTCAACTACGTATTCGATAAAAATATATGCTTCCTCATTTTCACACCGACCCCTAGTTTCAATACATCTGTACTATTGATTACTATCACCCGGTAATGGACAAAAACTCTCATAAAAGTCAATGAGTTTCTGTAATGGCGCTGCCGCCATTTTTATGACAAATGTAATAATATTTGTGTTCTAGAAATGGAAGGAAAACAGACTACGTTTCAGCTGTTTATCTTACTTCGGGAACTGTAGGAAGGATTTAGGAGCTATTAACTTTCCTGCTAGCTTTTTTGCCAAGTCACCACTTCGTGGAGATCAAACTTGTTATATTCATTTCGTTTTTAATTTGGGAAATTGGAATGTGCTAAATGGTTGCAGCCATTTTATTATTTGTAAGGAAGTTGATAATTGCATATTGATATACTGTGTGATGACTTATTCTTCGTAATAAATAATAAAAACCAAACAGTTTCTTGAGGGGTGGCGCAGTTTTATTCATTTAAATTTGGCAAGCTAGGAGTTCAGGAGCAATAAACACTGATCTCATCCTCACACAAACTAGTTGCAAAACGAAATCAAGTTACACTAATATAGCATTCAATGAGGACGCAATTTCTAAAGTTCAACAGTAAATACAGTGGAAACAATTCAGTTATTCAGTCATGCGAGCAATAAATACTTTCTTAAAACAGACGTTACCAAAGAAACTATACGGCTTATAAATACCGGGAATAGATAGAAATCTTAGATGGTATCGGATAGAAACAATTCCAACCCATTAGGCAGGAACATCGCTCAACCCTTTTAGAGATAGGTAGACCTTTGCGAACGACTGATTGAATGTCTTAAGGAACCCGTGTTGAGTAACTGATACGTTTCAGATGCAAGGCTTTTTGGACAGCTACAAATGCTGAAAACGCAGGCAAATAATAATAACAATAATGCTACTTGGTCTCTGCACCCGAAACCAGTGAGCCCCGTAATATTATTTTATATTTTATTAGCTTTTTGTAATTGTTCATAAATTTTCAGAATTACATTTAAAAAATCATTCCAATTATCGTAACATAGGTACGTTAAAAAGCAACAATAATTTCAATAGTCAATTTACCCATTAAAAAAATACATTTAATTTTATTGCATATATTATGTATATGCAATAAAATTAAATGATATATAATATTTACTTCTATTGAACATGCTTATTAATGATTCTAAAAAAAACGTTTACAGGAAAATCTCCCCATGTGTATGTGTACAGTCAACAGCACAAGTAACAACACACTTATGAATAATTGAAAGTTTTCCTATGGATATATTCGAAAGTCTAGTCGATTAAATATTGCAATAGAAATTAAGACTACATTGATGCATGGATTCTTCATGTTAAGTAGGAATTTCATGACGGATCAAGGCCCAACGGCATTGGTAAGCTATCACTACCAACAATTTTGTTTATGTTGTACTGTATTTTCTAGCAGTGATCCATCCTTGACCAGGCCTCAAATCCCACAAAAGGCCTAGCTTGGAGCAGAGTATACACTCCGTATGATTTCTGATGAGATTAGACTCATGATGTCAGTGAATCTACCCGGATAACTGTATATTAAACCGTGCCACGTTACGCATGCAGTATGTGGAAATAAAAAAAAATCCTCTTCCATGCCTAATCCGGTCGCGAGAACTTAAAATCTGTTAGGACACGGGAGAATTTAGCTTTGAACCGCCTGAGCTAAAATACTGGTATATGTATAAATGTCACGGATAAAATAGCTTTTATGTGTTCTATATTCATCCGGATATATATTTTTGTGGGTAAGAATATAAAGTCTTTCGACTGAGGGTTAAGGGATTTCTACTGCAATTCTTCCATTTTGTCCTTCTACTATCATTTGTTCCTTCAACATATCTCATTTGGTATGGGCGTGTAGGTTGTCGGGCTAGGAGATGTAAGTAAAATAACCGTTGTGTATAGATCACATTATAATATTACTCACAATACAATCAACAATTATTACAATTTCTATCAACAATTAGCGTCCACCGTTCACGTGGCTGCGAGCGCCTGTTCAGCTGTATCCTCGTTGACTGCGATTCAAACAGGGCTCACCTCGCCAGAGCCCGGTGTTCGCTATTGGAATGTGGTTCTTCTTGTCGGCCTGTGTTATTGTAGCAAACCTCATTGGTAACCACCAATGAGGTTAGCCTATACGGCCATTCCGACTAATCGCACGACCTCGTGCGCATGGTGTCCAGCATCTACAGGATGCAGCATTATTCCTCCAGACCTGTTCAATGAGTAAAGATGCACATAAACATTCGCTCGGCCTTTTCTGACCAGAATGAAATACATCGCTACTGCGTAGTATACCAACCATGACCAGAATGAAATACATCGCTACTGCTTAGTATACCAACCATGGTACAGGCATAGTATAGACCATGGACATAGTATGGACCCTTTTGGGCACCAGGTCCTACTGACCGAATACCAAAATGCTAATGCTTTCAACTAAATTACCCGAGTGCGGACCGGGCGTACTAGGCCCTTTCGACCAACTCACAACCATGGACAGGGCATACTGGACCCTTCCGATCGACTTAAATCATGGACAGGGCATACTGGACCCTTCCGATCGGCTTTCAAAGCGTGGACCAGGCGTACGAGGCCCCTCCGACCAGCTTTGCTACTGCTACAACAATACAACACACGTAGTTACACACATACCTTTACTCAAGTCACTATTACTTAGCGAGTCATCCTACGGTGCGGAGACTATCGACGCTGGCAGCAGTCATGTCTTCTCATCAGGAATGGACGCTGTCTCACCGTTGGTTTCTTAGGACTCTGTTTAATTTCGTTACCATTAATCGCAGGCACTTCATCCTCATCGAAGATCTTGGTTAGAGTAGTAAATATTTCTACTAGGTCTTCAAAATCCTGAAGCATACAAGTTTTAATGAGCCTACTTGTGAACAAGGTTAAAGCGATTGACGCTTTACTTTTATTCATCATCATCATCATCATCTCAGCGCTGTCACGATTGCGCTCCAAAACCCAAGCTTTGGAGCCCGGGGTCCGCTTTCCGGCTATGTCTCCTCCACTTCGCACGGTCTTCAGCATCCTTGGTGGTTAGTTGGTTGGCACGCATATCATCCCTTACGACGTCAAGCCAGCATTCCTTTGGCCTTCCCCTATTACCCGGACCCGGCGGAGGTAGCATGGCAAGACATTTGTTACCCACGTAAGATGCCGGTTGACATAAGACGTGGCCATACCAGTGTAGACGACACTCTTGCAGTTTGTCAGCAATGTCACGGACATGAAGGCTACCCCGGATGCGGGAGTTCCTAATGCGGTCCTTCCGCGTGACACCACTTATCCAGTGCAGCATGTTCATCTCCTTTACTTTATTCATAGAGACTTATCCAAAACTAGTAATGATGAATTGTTACTGTACAATTTCGAATTGTTACTGTACAATTTTTAAGTCATCTTCCATGAACTAGCTATAAATAATGTGTCGCGGGGGACTTTACAAACATACAACCAACAGACATTCAAGTACATCTAAACCACCATTTGTGGGTGACACACAGTGTTTCGTATGGGGACTGAACCCATAACACTCAGCTCAGTGTGAAGCGGTATTTGAGGACCAAACAAAGTGTTGTCTCGTGTAGGAATGAACCTACAACACTCGGCACAGTGTGAAGTGGTGAGATGGTCGCTTTAACCACTACGCCAATCGTGCACTATTTGTGTAACGGACGAAGATGATACATAGGTAGTAGGTACGATGACATATAGCGGATTGTTTTAAGCTACGCATGTGCCCACTTCACCTGACCGTTAAATCCAACATAGCCTTATTCGTGCTGGGTTCTGAATATCGGGAGCCTGTTTCCGCTTTACCTGTAACCAATCAATCAGCCTACCGCATGAAGTTCAACCCAGCTAACTTTTTCAGGTCGTCGGTGCACCTAGCAGGGGGGCCGGCCGTCTTACGTTTACTGAGTCGCATTCTTCACTCTAAGACACGCTTGCTCCATCGCCTATCAGTCCTTGTAATGTGCAGATTTGACTAGCTCACTGACACTTAAGGTTACCTGAAATCAACGATTGTTTAATTTGACATCATTTACCACCTTAACAAAAGTCTCTTGAGTTCAAAACTAAAGGAGTTTGAGGTTAACTAACTCACAATTAAAGTTTCAGGACTTTCGGGCTCTATAAAGACAAGGGAGTTAAAGAGATTCTAGACAAAAACTCAGCATATTATGCCATTTGACGTCTCACTATAGACACACGCCTGTATCACCAAAGGAGTAAGCAGAGGGGTAGTATTACACCCACATTTCGCCATGAATTGTTAAGTCCCACGTAATAGCGGACGAGCCTATTGCCGTTACCCGGAATATCATACTGAGATTTGGGAAAAACCCAATAACACTTCTGCCCGACTCGGGAGTCGAACTCAGGACCTCCAATCGGCAGTCGTTTACACTATCCACTGGACCACGGAGGCAGTCACGTCTCACTACATGACAGCAACATCATATGCTAAGAGAAACTGAAGGTATGCGTTTCTCGTACCCATGAACATGAGGTGACAAATTGTTTTAGATTTAGAAGCTTTCAAGGAAAAGCAGTGAAATTCTATGAGTTTGGATAGTAAAATAATGACCAAGATATAACGAAAACTTCGACTAGTTATGTCACTGATAGGGATTACAAATCTCACGAGTGGTACTCAGACTCAACTTCGGTCGTGAGAACACCACTGAAAGTTCTGTTGTCCCAAAATTAATACTGTAGGTATAACTTTCAAGCTGTAACTATACTATGCTGTTATAACCATAAGTGTAGAACACAACTCACCCTTCGCGGTTGTGCTTACGGATGCCCAATGTAGACCAAACCTAGGAATTGTCTTACTTGTCTCGCTGTAAAATGATATCTCCTGAAGAACTGACTTACCAGTCGATGTGGATACCATACCATTTACTAGTTTCACAAACTTTAACGTTTTTTCTAAACTGAGTATTCTCGAATATCTTTTGAAACCTGAAAATAAGTGGCGATCTTCTCTCCAGCATTTTTATAACAGCGACACCATCTTTAACTTTGCTTTACTGCCATCTTGTGCCTGATCACGGTGGAGGCAGGATGCGTCCAATTATAAATCCGCAACTAAACACGTTTCCTACATCATCACAGCGCGATATTTTAGCTCTCGAATTTTTTTTCTCTTCCGCGATAATTTACTAATTTGCGATCGCGATGTTTTTAAATTCGTATTTGCGGCCAGTCGCATTACAAAGTAGGTCGGTTATCCTGTTGAGGTTGCTAAAGAGATACCTCCTTGCTTACATGATGGTGTATGTATTGGGTTCACAATCAATCCAGTAACGATCTCTTCAATTTGCCGAACCTTGCGAGTAGCAATTACTTAAAATGCGGCCGTCACATTTCATATTAACGCGGCGCGCCTCTTCAATGCGTCGCTTAAGGCAATTCCAATAATGCAATATGATGTTGGTGTCTCTCCACCATCTTTCTATATCAGCTTCAACATCGTCAGGAATGTAATTTCTCGAGCAAAATCGGGTTACGTTGCTAGCAACGTAACCCGATTTTGCTTGAGAAATTACATTCCTGACGATACTAGTAACGGCTTTGTCACGATTGCCTCGTTATTGATAACAAAATCATGGGTACTCACACGAGATCTGTCTTTCCATGATCGAATGCCATCTCCTGTTCATCTGCCCTTCGTAACCATTTCTGATAAAGTCTTTCAACTGAGGGTTAAGGGATTTCTACTGCAATTCTTCAATTTTGTCCTTCTACTATCATTTGTTCCTTCAACATATCTCATTTGGTATGGGCGTGTAAGTTGTCGGGCTAGGAGATGTAAGTAAAATAACCGTTGTGTATAGATCACATTATAATATTACTCACAATACAATCAACAATTATTACAATTTCTATCAAAAATTAGCGTCCACCGTTCACGTGGCTGCGCGCGCCTGTTCAGCTGTATCCTCGTTGACTGCGATTCAAACAGTGCTCACCTCGCCAGAGCCCGGTGATCGCTATTGGAATGTGGTTCTTCTTGTCGGCCTGTGTTATTGTAGCAAACCTCATTGGTAACCACCAATGAGGTTAGCCTATAAATATATTTTATTTTTTGGAGAAATGTTTTATGCTTTAGATATGCCAGAATAAAACGTATACCGAATGTGGATGAGTTCAGTTCAATACGTTACAGCATTTGGCAATCCACTGCTGGAGATAGGCCTGTCCAAATGCGCATCATAATTGCATTGGACTGCAATAAATTTATTTGGCCTACCATACCACGCTGGGTAGACGACTTGGAATAGAGTATCTGTTCAGTTCCGCGTCATTTTTGTCACTAAACTAAAAAAATATAGCTGCATTTTATGAACACACACGTGAAATAGGCAAGATGATGTTTTTGGGTGTTTTTGGGACGTTCAACTAAAGCTCGTAGCTATTGTTTGTTGCGAGATGCGTCTGAAGGTCTATCCACACACATCAGGGTATCGATCTGTTTGGTTAACTGAAATATACCTATTTGCTCATTTGTTTGCAGATTGGTATTGGGAGGTGCGGGGTGAGGCGCGGGCGGACAAGGGGGGGACACCTCGAGCAAAGTGACATTTCAACAAAGAAAGCGTCGCCATCTATTAGTTGGCGAGTAGAAATTTCTTACTACGAGTTTATTCTAAAATCCCAATAGATGGCACTACAATTCTCGAATATTCTCCTATTTTAATAGTTCATGCCGTGTGGTTGACGGCATAGAATACAAGTGTCACCACCCCCTATCTTCCCGTTGGTGTCGTAAGAGGCGACTAAGGGATAATACGATGCAAATACCATCTTTGCGTAGAGACGGAAAACTCGACATCAAACCCTATACGACTACCTCGTTGGTCTCGCGGCATAAATGTGCGCGTGGGATCGGGAGGTCCCGGGTTCGATTCCTGGGTCGGGCAGTGTTATTGGGTTTTTCTTTCACGAAATTCTCAGTAGCAGCACGGAGTCTGGAAATGTGCCCGGTATGGCAATAGGCTCGCCCCTTATTACGTGGGACTAAAGTATATCTGGCGAAAAGTGGGTGTAGAAATACACCTCTGCCTACCCCTTCGGGGATAAAAGGCGTGACGTTATGTATGTATGTTTAATAGTTCAAATGCACAGCTTACATATTTTCAAATGCAAGTTACATAATTTACGATTAAAGTTGTATTATTATGGTATCAAATAAAACAAACTGGCAACATTTACGACAGCTTCTCAGTGTTGTATAAGAACCAAGAAGTAACAATGGGTATCTCAAAAATATGAGATGATGAAAATCTTAGTCAGATTTTAAATATGTAAGATTATAAAAATATCACTATATTATAATTACTAGCTGCCCCGATCGGTTTCACCCGCAAAATTTCTGAATGTCGACAATGACGCCATATATCGGGTCCAATTGTGTATAAAAACCATCCAGGAACCCATTTAAATACACACAAAATTTCATCAAAATAAGCATATATAGGGACAGACAGACTTTGTTTCATACTATGTAGTGATGATAGAGATAGCAAAGTACAAAAAAGAAGCAGATTTGTTACATGGTCTCGAATTTTGAGGACTCGCTATCGCTATGCGTATCATTGATACTAAATGTGACCTAACAAGATCGTTTTCTTCAACGTGAACGTGATAATTAGAAAATAATAGACAACACAAATCGTTAATAAGATAATGACTAATACAACAAAAATAAAAAAATAAAATGCACTTATTTCTTTTATTTAATGTTTAGTGCTGCATTTTTAGGAATGTGTGTGGGTGTCGTCTCTTACGACACCTACACAGACAGAGGGAACATATTATGCATAGAACAGCACTGTAAGAGAAGGAAAACTTGATACAAACCCTATACCAACCCGTTTGGCTAGCGTGGTATAGTAGGCCAATTCCTCCTTTCAAAGGAGAGGCCTAGTCCAGCAGTGGACTGTTAAAGGCTGATGATGATGATAACTTTTAACGAAACAATTACAATACATGTTTCGCAAAACTAGTTTTATAAAGGCAAATATATAATTACTAGAGGACGCCAGCAGCTATGCCTGCATTTTTTTTAAATTTACCCGTTTAGGCCGATCCCGTGGGAATTTCGGGAAATCCCTTCTTAGGTCACCCCTACCGTCCCCAAGGAACATACATGCCAAATTTCAGCTTCCTGCGCCCAATAGTTTCAGCTGTAGCGTGTCTGTCAGTCAGTCAGTAACGCAAGGATTTTATATATTAAGATTTATGATCAATGATTATAAATATTTAATTTGCTCTGTAATAATATTGCTCTTCTGTTCAATAACGACGAAATAAATGAGAGCATTTAATAATAATAATAATAATAATAGCCAGGATTGTCCACCAGCAACTTGCCTTAAAGTACCAACTTGTCCACTCCGAAGTACCGTACTACAGGTATGTGCCCGACCCAGTTCTTGAAAATGGTCGTGCTACTCTGTACTGGGATCGGTCTATCATTACTGACAGAACTATTGTGGCTAACAAGCCGGACATAGTGGTGATAGACCGATTAGAGCGCCTTGCAATGATCATCGACGTCACCATACCCCATGACGAGAATCACGTGAAAGCCGAAAAAGATAAACAAATTAAGTATTTGGACCTGGCTCACGAGGTTGTCGACATGTGGGATGTTGACTCGGCGATCATTTTGTACCGATAGTCGTGACAGTCAATGGACTCATTGCCAAGAGCCTCGACCACCACCTCAAGAGGCTCTCGTTAGACGGCTGGATCAAGTCCTCCATACAGAAGGCAGTATTGCTGGACACGACACGCATCGTTCGGAGGTTCCTCTCTCTGGAGCCCTAACCACCGGTGGTTTGGTCCCTGTGCCCGATGCCGGTGGGTCTCCGTGGTCCCATTTTATATATTTGATTTTAATTTATAAAGTTATTTTAAGTATATAAAATGTGATTTGTGTGATAATGAAAAATAAAGATAATAATAATAATAGCCATTTATTTCAGACATTTGTCCATAGGTTTACACAATTTAAAATTACAAGCAACAACCATACTTATACAATTTACACAAGCCAATTTTAGGAAATTAAAAAGAACAAACACAGAAAGAGACAAAAAAACTTTAACATTTACTCCAGGGAGAATATTTTAAAGTCTGATTTAAAAAATCACATTATAAAATATTTCTCCTGAAGTAATTGCTCATATTTATTTGCGGTGTTATTGAAACAGAAGAGAAGTACTTATAAATCTATATGTATAGGTACGTGTAGATATATAGTGATGTTTACCCAAAAACCAGATAGCGCATTGTCGCCTGTCAAAGTCAAAAATATTTGCTACAATATGCCTCAAGAGGGCACTCTTTTTCCGTAGTATATTTCATCATCATCATCATTTTCAGCCTTTAATAGTCCACTGCTGGACTAGGCCTCTCCTTTGAAAGGAGGAACTGGCCTACTATACCACGCTGGCCAAACGGGTTGGTATAGGGTTTGTATCAAGTTTTCCTTCTCTTACAGTGCTGTTCTCTGCATAATATGCTCCCTCTGTCGGCTCTTACGACACCCACGGGATGATATGGGGTGGTGACAATCCGTATTCTTAATCCGTCACCACACGGACATATATTTATACTCTTTGAAATGCGTCAAGAACGGAGCCACGCCATTGGTGCACGAATGTACATATGCGCGACGGCCGCCATTTGTGGTCATCTTTCGTGAACCGATCTGTAACTCTTAATTAAATAAAAGTATAGACGCTTTACCCTTTCAACGACTTGTAAAACTCACTGCAGCCAACTTCCTTCATATTTATTTATTACTGAGAGGTATTTACAATTGAGTTCGCCTCATTTAATTTGTGTTCCGACTTCGGAATATGTGGTTCAAAGTCAAACATTTGAATTACGATTAAAATTTTTATATTTTAGAAACCTCTATAACGTAATGCATTAATCTATACATATAATAAAATGAAGTCCCCTTTTGGTTCTATCTTTCTGTATAATAACTGTTTGGATTTGACTGAATATTAGCTTTTCCACAGAGCGACTACCTATCTGACCTCCGTTATACAAAGGGTTAGCTATATTCCTCAGTTTAGACACGAGTTTATTCACAGATACTGACTTCCCATAACGACTGTCAAAGATCTAACATGCTCTCCGAGGCACGGGGCAAGCGATAATTACAATTCAATACACACATAAGTCCGAAAAGTCGTTGATGCGCGCCTTGGATTCGAACCTGATACTTTCTGCATAGCAGTCTGTTTACATATGTGTCCACTAGGCTGTCGCTGCCTATAAAAGTAAGATAAACATAAATAAATGCATTTCTGAAGAAAAACTGTTACAGTAATTTGTCAGCACGACCACACGCTTTGCTTTAATTAGTATATTTATGTTTTTTAGCTGGTCAATGCACAATCGCAGCAGGACGACGAATCAAAGCAGACGATGCAGCAGGGAGAGGCCTCCCGCAAGGTGGACCGACGATCTGGTTAAGATCGTGGGAAGCGGTTGGATGCGGGCAGCTCAAAATCGGTCCGTGTGGAGAACCTTGGGGGAGGCCTATGTCCAGCGGTGGACGTCTCTAGGCTGACATGATGAATGCACAATCATCTGCAGACTAGTCCAAGGTACACAATGGTTTGAATTTTGTTAAACTTATATTTTTTTTATTTATCCTGGTCACGGTGGAATATACAAGTATTCTAACAATCGATACAAACAACACCTAGACTCAAAACTTCAATGGCGATTCTCATGTGGGGATCGAATATACAGTACTTGGTGCAGAGTTGAATGATGAACGGCCTGCTTGTAGACGAGTGAGTTTTAAGGATAGGCTGATCATTATCGTCATTTAGCGTCCCCTTGGTTGCTTCGAAGACTTTTTTTTACCTTGTTATCGGTGTTCTTCTTTCTAATCTAACCTAATATACCTTAGAAAAAGGGCTTTCAATTATTATATCGTAACAGGCCTACATAAATGTTAAGTAGTCGACGAAAAACGAATATCTTATGTTACTATGGCAACTAAATAATAGCTATATTAGAAATGAGGAGCGTATTCTACTTGTCTAGGCCCTTAGAAATAACAGAATATGTAGTTTTATAAAAAACCCTTAATACTACAGATTATCATTACACAAAACGAACAAGAAAATAAAAAAACAAAGACAAGATAAGATCCAAAGATACTTATCACACTGTTTGTCCTTGACCGCGCTCAAAGGCCGCGCCATAAAGTCTATCGGCAACTATCTGGAGGTCATTATTGAAATTAATGCAGGTTTACGAGCTTCTGTGCTCTAAACAAATGTTAACCCGTTTACACTAACGAGCTATATTCTGTTAGCGAACTGTGAAGTGTTTGTGATAACAATCATAGTGGCAATATTTAGGTGTTAAGTAGTAGTGTATTAACGGGGTATAAACCTATTCATAACGGACGTAGCGATACCTAAGTTGAGGCTTCGTCTTTCCAGTGTAAAACATACACTAGAGAATATGTATAAGAAAGTAATTAAAAAAGAAGAAATGTGTAGATGCAAAATATACTTGGTTCTACTCACCAACATCACTTTATTAATAACTAGCTGTGCATCTTGATTCCTAATTCAGGGCACATATCATGCAATAAACAGGTCAAAATTTAAGTTCTTATCTACCTCTCTTTTAACAAATTTTCAACTTTTGCTATGAAGAAAAATGGATTTATTAATTTTTAATCCTCCCAACATACGGCGTTGCGGGTTCCAACGTAGTTCAACTTGCCTTGCGTGTTAAAAATGATTGTCTTCAAGAGCCGTTGCTGCTGAAGCTGGGTGAACGGATGGTACAATTAAAGGTTTGCGAAAGACACTAGGTAGTTCAGAAGATACGTGGACATAGATGGACATACATACATCACAGAAATATATACATCTGCTGAAATCATAACTGTTCGTGCCGTGTCTTGTCTACGATGCGCGAACGGTTCCCAACACTCGTGGCGGGGCGCGGTGCGACCCAGCTTTTTTATTCATTCGCACATCTACTATTGCGCGTGACGTTGTCTATAATTTTAAATTACCTATAACTTTACTGTATTGTTTTAATATTGCAAATATTGCATTAAAAGTATTATGGAAGAGCATTAGCTGTATTTTTTATTGGTATTGGTATTGGGGTCTTCATAAGAAGACTCCAATACGCAACAATAACTCAACCTCATAAAAATGTTATTAATTTAAATAGTAAAGCATGTTTAAATTTTCTAAAAGATTTTCATGTTTTACTTTTACAATGATTATTTCTGATAAAAATAGTTCCCGGCCTCCTACTTCTTACCTACCTAATTAGTTCAAAACGTAATTTATGTTTCTTTCTCGAGTTTTTAATTACAGAATTGTGAAGTGAAATAAGCAAGGCCGGGCAATTTTATAAAAATGTGTTTGAATTATTATTTAAAACTTGAACAAACTATGCGCAATAACTTTTACAGACAGGCTAAAACAATTATTTTAAATGTAGCCAATTTCTGTCCGTTTCTCAATGTTTCCATCCTCAAGTTCACAATTTAGACTATCGAAGTCACCATTTCAGTATACTACGCTAGCAAAAACGTATTGTTGGCATAACAACATATTATATTTGAAGCACAAACAAACGTACCTGACAGTACGATAGTCTCGTCCTATTATTTTTTCCCTTAGCATAGACGGTGCTCTAAATATTTCCCTGTTATACCTAATAAAGAGCTTTTTTATAAAGGGGATTCTGTTGGAAGCATTTTCAAGTGTAGGAAACCATCGTGCAGTTAAGTCGTAACAGTGGGAAAAGGTACATTTTGCACAAGTTTTTCTACTTCTTGTTTTGTTTCTCACTGTACTTGAAATAAATTTTCTCTAGAAGCGTGCAGACATTTTTGAGCTGAGCTAAATTTGATATAGTCTCTGTACGGGGCAACTGTATTGAGGAACATTTAGAAACTTCAATTTAAATTCAATAGTGTAAGCTGGAAGACTTATGAATGAAATAACATTATTTTTTATCTAGTTACTGATGGCAAGTTTGGGAATACGAAAACTCAAAAAAATCCATGACACTAATGTTATTCACTAATTCAAAACTACTAACTACTAACAAAATTCTTTGGGGCCTAAAAATATTTTATCTTCTTGCATAAAATTAATTTTGTCTCTATTGTCCAGTCCGTAGCGTATTCATCTGCTGATCGGCTGATCGGGATCGGTCCCCGATTTGATTCCCGGGTTGGGTGAAAGTGTTACTCATTTTTCCTAATTCTGAGTATCAGCGCGGAGTCTGTCAAAGTGCCCGGTAACGACAATAGCGGACTATTGTTATTATACCTACATTTGTGCCTACTCCTTCGGAGATACAGATGTGATGAGAGTCTATTAATTTTATTTAAAAAAACAGCAGTCATGTAACTATATATGCGATTACATTTTAAGTTGATCAAAATAAAAATTCTAATATAGTTTTTCATTTTATTTTATTAAAAATTTTAGTCTGTATTCCAGTGAGTACTTTATAATGAAGTTTTGCACAGACTTTATTGAAATCTATAAATACAATTACGTTTTATAATAAAATTAGTGCTTACGGATACAATGAATCACAATTTAACAAATAAAACATAAGTACAATAAAACGTAATATGAGGGACAAAATTTCATTGTTTTTTTTTAATATTACTACATATCTTTTGTCACACTCTGACAACACTCAAAATATATCCAAAATAAGATTTAATTGAAATGAAATTCAGTAAAATTTACTAATACGACTGAAACTAAAATCTCTTGATATAAGCTGTAAGATACGAATTATTCTTATAGCTGTACACGTTATAGTGGTAATTGTTTATTTTGAGTTTTAGCAAGAATAATCAAATTAAAAAGCAAATGAATGGAAAATAGTAAAATAAGACCCACACAACACGAATATAATTATAGAAATGCAATGGCATTGGCACATTTCTTCAGCAGATTCAAGTACTGTTCATAAAATTTTAACAGCCACTCGAATTAACGACGATTAATCTTTAATATTTAAATTCACTATTGAGTATATCATATTGTAATTAGGATGGATATACAGCTGAGCTGCTGATTTATATACAATTATAATTATATTTTCGCTATTTATAACCATATACATTAATAAATCATCCCATAACACACTATGTACTTAAACGTCTTAGATGTGATATTCACGAACGTCACTTATCACTTATATTGCGTCTTTGAATTCTCACTTCTCAATTCACAGTTCCCTCTGTCTAGTCACTGAAATAGTCACTTATAAATCAAAGTCTATATGTAGTCTGTATCGCACTTGAGAAGGTCCGGCTCAAGTCACACGATCTCGTCGTGGTGGACAACGTCGCTGCAACTGCCGGTTCGTTGCAGTCATGCCCGCTGACGTCACACACGCAACTCCTCCATCGTCACGTTCGACTTGGAGTTCAGTTGCGTGTTCTTCTGCGTCAGAGTGCTCGTGTTTATCATTTGCATCTGATGCGCTGATAATAATGGCTGATTCTCTTGTAGCTGCCCACTTGCCAGCGTATTTATATTACTCTTACCAAATTTCGGCGGCGGCGGCGCTCGAGGCAATGTAGCCATTCCAGCTACATTATTACTAGGTAAATCAGCAAACTCAGGCGGAGGTAACTGATGATGGGAATGATGATGGTGACTTGTAATAGTAGCAAGATTATTCTTCAAACCAGTTTGGTATGTCAACGCCCCTTCCAGATCACCACAAATGTTATTTGGCATTTGGCCATTCTCAACTTGTTTTTTCAAATGAGTTCCATTAGTATGACCGTCTTGTCCATTAATTCTTGTTTTGTCTCTTTGGTAATAGACATCAGCAAAAATGAGCACGTTCAGTATTAGCAGAGAGCATCCTATGGCTATTGTCACGCTAAGGGCAGTTGAATAAGCTGCAAATCCATCTTCAGGGGGATTGGCAGTTATCTCGTCATTTTTATGGACATCCATACTGGCAGTGCTTTGTGTTGGAGGGTTTATACCGATTATATTGAAATTCAAATGCGATTTTATACTTAACATGCCCATAACTGGTATTTTAGTTGCCAGACCAGTGTCCGTGATGACCTTATCTGTGGCCTTCTTAAAAGGCGGACTGAATGTCTCGAGGGTTGGTTGTAGGGCTGAATCTCCGTGTTCAAGTTGGTGATAACTGTGGTACATCTTCACTACTCGGTCGGTGAAGATCTGGCACCAGGTTTAACCAGAATGATAACCTAGAAGAAAAAGGACAAACATAGTAACTAAATTTGAAAGTAAAATAATTTGGTATAGAGTGATTCAAAAATATCTTTGAATCATGAAGAGTCTATATCTGAAAGAATGTAGATTTACCTGTGCGCTCTGTAGTAGTTCTTCAATTTAGCCTTGGTATCAATGTTCAAATATTTCTTATGAACGGCTTCATAGGCAGCCCCTTCGATATTCTTCATTCTCACTCTTTCCTGTCTTCCAGCTCTAATTGGATCACTTTCTTGAACCTCGTTAGGATTACTGTTCAAAAGAAAATGATAAGAAATCAGTTTAAAATTAACAACTGTTTCTGTGTAAAAAAATACTTCAAATTTGGTCCTATAATCTTCACTTACATTTAATATAATATATATAATATTTCTCTATTATTTATCTTATTACTAAGCTAAACATCAGCCGTTAGTGAAATTGAAATTAATCCTGCAAATAAAGTTAAATTACCAGAAAGATAATGATTATATTCAAAATTATTCCAAAACTCGTTAGTTTCGTCTTTTTATTCAATTAAGTACTGTCATGTATAACTAAATTGAAGGCAGCGATAGCCTAATGGATATACCAACAGACTGCCATGCAAAGGGTATCGGGTTCGAATCAACTTCGCGCACTAATGACTTTTCGGAGTTATGTGCGTATTGAATTGTTAATTATCGCTTGTCCCGTGCCTCGGAGAGCACGTTAAGCCGTCGGTCCCGGTTGTCATGAAGATCTTTGACAGTCGTTACAGGGTGTCAGTACCTTCTTAATAAACTGACACTAGTATAAACCATAGAATATCGCTATCCTTTCTGGTTGCGGAGGTCAGGCAGTCGCTCCGTGGAAAAGCTAATATTCAGCCAAATCCGGTTAGACTAGTAAGCAGAGCCCAGATTAAAACTGGGATAACGTTAAGAGGATGATGATGGTGATTTATAACTAAATTGTATTATTTACACGGTACGATTAATTTTTGAGATTTTCTTTCAGTGTTTTTGCAACATCCATTTATTTTTGCTTTACTTTTATCGTTCTTTTAACTAAAATGTAAATTTCTGTAGAAAGAAGGGTGATTAATCTGTTATTTGATTAAAATAAAATAAATACTTTAATAAATACAATGATTTTTAAATTTAATTCAAGACTAGACTCATGAGTCTAGTCTACTTAGAAGCTCATAGTTATTTATTCGAATCTCGAATTATATTTCAATGTCAATTTATGAAATGTCTATTGCCTTTCATAAGATAAAAATTCTTTTTTTCTTTAATATAAAAATCACCTCTAGTACACTGAGAATAGAAACGGCAAACTTCATTGCTACATTGTTTTAGCCTTTATCTCTTGTGTCAACAAGTACATCCTGTCCCTAAACTATCATCATCACCATAAACCTGCCATAGTCCACTGCTGGGCATCTCCAATGGCACGCCCCTGAGCCCAATTTTTGACTCTTCGTGTCCAGCCAGTTTGCGTATCCCTACACCTAGCCGGAGGGCGTCCTATACTACTTTTGCCAAGACGCTGACCCTACTCTTGAATACGACTACTCCAACGGTCATTGGCTCTGCGACGAATGAGACCGACTCACTGCCACTTCAGCATGCTAATTCTTTGAGCTACGTCGATTACCTTCGTTCTCTGTTCACTTTATTACGAATTCGATCCTTCAAAGAAACTCCAAGCATAGCCAAACGTAAACACACTAAAACTAAATCCAATTTACATTGAGTCCACTTACCCAGTTTTAGCGAAGTTGCCCCAGTACAACATGACTGACTCGGACAGCGTGACCTCGGCCTTCGTGTAGTTTCCTGCAAAGTGTGCCAGGCCGCCTACAAGGGGCGCACCGAATACGTACGTCAGCTCTTCACCGTAGATGCAGCCTTGACGCTGGAGAAAAGTTTATTGTTAGAGGTGTTTTAAAAGTTAGAGGGCTTTTTTGATCAAAGTGGATAGCTTTCAGGTTAATACTGAAGAGTTTAGAGATACTAAGAGTAGCATTGAAATAGTTATAGCAACACATTTATTTGTGTTATGAATTTAAAATTAATGCCCCAATATTTTGTCCAATTAATGCAATCTTTGTCCTATGTATGAAAATATTTAAGTATTGTACTAAAACAGTCTTAAGCTTTGGTTTTTAAACACTCTCAACTTTAGTTCAGTAAACAACGTCAACAAAATGCATATGAGATATATCCAACCAAAAATCAATTACACAAAGCTGTATTTCACACAGCCCCAGTAAGTCGTCATTGTCTGCACCCTTCATAATAATACTCCTGCAACACAAAATTGTACCATAAGGCACCTTATTACGCTTGTTAACCTATCGCAAACGAGCCAACAGTATACTGCCACACAGCGTGTTATACCAATTAAGATAGATACCCCGGTCAGGGGGGTGCTTCTGTATATTGGTCTATCCGATCATTAGACAGGGCTTCGGGTACGCGCTCCCGGCTCTCCGAGCTACTGTAGTCACTACCTTATATCCTTCCAGTGACTACAGTACCCCCGCCTACAAACCCCTTCTTCCTCATCATACATCCTATCCATTTACCCCGTTTCTCCTACCCCTCCTCCTTTATAACGATAACATTTCCAAGGAGGGTTGGCGTCAGGCAGGCGGCCGGCTAGTAAAATAAATGCCAAAACCTATTTGCAGTATGGCCACATATTTTAATGAGTGCGATAGGGTTAGGGCGTTCCCCGCAGGCGACGCGCAGGGGCAGCACCCGGCACCGGCGAGAAGTATGCAAGGGTTGTTGCACTACTCCGGGCGAATGCAATGTAAGAAGCGAGCCTGTGACGTAAGGGTGAGGTATGCAAGTTTGAATGTAGGTACGATGACTGGGAGGGCTAGAGAGTTAGCTGATGTTTTAAAAAGAAGTCGAATAAATGTGGCATGTCAGCAGGAAACACGATGGAAGGTACGAAAGCTAGGGAGATCGGAGAAGGATACAAGTTTTATTATTGTGAAAGTCATGGGAAAAGAAATGGTGTGGGAATTGTGTAAGACGGAAATCTGAAAGATGGTGTGACATGTGTAAATAGAATTAATGACAGATTGATTACTGTGAAAGTGATATTGCAAGATATTATTCTGAATGTGATAAGTGTGCATGCCCCTCAGGTAGGATGTGATGATTGTGAGGAAGAGAAGTTTTGGATGGATTTCGATAGCATGATGACGGATATACCGGAGAATGAAGAGACAATTGTGGGAGAAGATTTTAATGGGCATGTGGGACGAACAAGTGAAGAGTATGGAAGAGTACATGGAGGCTGGGGTTTTGGCAGCCGAAATAGCGAGGGAAAAGCAATTCTCCAAGCTGCTACCGCTTTTAATCTTGCAGTGGCTAATACTTGGTTCCAAAAAAAAGAGCAACACCTGATTACCTACAACAGTGGCCACCATATGACCCAGATTTATTATTTTCTGCTCAGGCGTAAACGTATCAACTGGGTCAAAGACTGTAAGGTGGTACCGGGAGAAGACTTAGTCTCACAGCACAGACTCCTGGTGGTCGAATTAAAAATTCGGCTGAGCTCGAAAAGAACCAAGTAGCAACTACCCCCAAAATTAAAATGGCATATGTTAGAGAAGAATGAATGTGCATTAGAGTTCAGAGATAGAGTGGTAGATAAAATGATTGAGATGGGCGATATGAAGGATTGCAGCGTGAATGAGTGTTGGGAGGAGATGAGTAAATGTATGAAGTGCGTGGCAAAGGATGTTTTAGGAGAATCGAAAGGAAAACGTATGAATGATAAGGATACCTGGTGGTGGACAGAGAATGTACAGAGTGTGCGCAAGGAAAAGAAAGCAAGGTTTAAGGAATGGCAGCTGATGAAAGAAGGTAATGACTCGTTGAAAGAGAGTAATAAAAAGAAGTATGATGAATGTAAGAATAGAGCTAAAAAAGCCGTTGCCTTAGCTAGAGCAAAATACCTTAACGACATATACGGATTGATTGAGAAACCCGAGGGCCAAAAGTATTTATACCGACTGGCTAAGGCTAGAGAGAGAAAGGCGAGAGATATATCCCATATCATGTGTATGAAAGATGAAACAGGAGTGGTTCTTACGGAGGATGATAGGATTAAAGAAAGATGGAGGACATATTTTGAAAAATTAATGAATTAAGAGAATGATTAGAGCAAAATGCTTGAGAACAAGGCGAAGAATATTGGACTAGTGAATGTAATAAGTAAGGATGAGGTAGTACAGGCTGTGAGTGGAATGAAGAATGGGAAAGCATTAGGACCAGATGGAATACCAGTTGAAGCATGGAAGGCGTTAGGTGAGAATGAATGGGTGTGGTTGACTTTATTCTTTAATAAGTTGTTGCGTGAGGAGACAATACCCAAGGAATGGTGCAGCAGTTACTTAGTGCCCATTTAAAAAAATAAAGACATAAAGACATATTTATTTCTGCATTTTGGTTGTTTACAACACTTATACATGTCAAAACCCTATTCTAGATGACGCATGCACGACGGCGAAATTGATCGAGATGTTCGGCTCAACTCAGGATGGATGAAATGACGACAGGTCTCAGGCACAATATCATCATCATCATCATCATCCTCCTAGCGTTATCCCAGTCTTAACCTGGGGTCCGCTTTCTAGTCTAACCGGATTTGGCGGAATATTAGCTTTTCCACGGAGCGACTGCCTGTCTGACCTCCGCAACCCGAAGGGATAGCGATATTCTATGGTTTAGACTAGTGTCAGTTTATTTTAGAGGTACTGACGCCCTATAACGACTGTCAAAGATCTTCATGACAGCCGGGACCGACGACTTAACGTGCTCTCCGAGTCACGAGACAAGCGATAATTAACAATTCAATACCCACATAACTCCGAAAAGTCAGTGGTGCACGCCGTGGATTCGAACCCGATACCCTCTGCATGGCAGTCCGTTGGTATCTCCACTAGGCTATCGCTGCCTGTATCGTCTCGGGCACAATATGCGATCCTAAAATGCCTTTGAAATTCAAGGGACGCATATATAAGGCGCTTATAAGGCCTGTCGTATTGTATGGAGCTGAGTGTTGGGCTACTAAGAAGATGGATGAAAAACGATTACATGTGGCAGAGATGAGAATGTTGCGATGGATGTGTGGAGTTACAAGAATGGATAAGATTAGGAATGAATACGTGAGAGGTAGTCTGAAAGTGGCACCTATAGACGAGAAAGTGAAAGTAAGTCGTTTGGCTTGGTATGGGCATATTATGCCAAGAGATGATATGTATGTAGGTAAGCAAGTGATAAATATGAAGGTAGAGGGATGGAAAAGGAGAGGGTGGCCAAGGAAAAGATGGATAGACTGTGTGAGGATGGATATGAAAGAGAAAGGGGTAAATGATCAGATGAGGAGCGACAGAAAAGAATCGAAGCGAACTACTGCGCCGACCCCAAATAAATTGGGACCAGGGCAAGAAGATGATGATGACACCATGCTGCAGAAGTTATGGGAATAAACGTGTCATCATCAAAAGGTCGTGTAGTAATTGCTCCTCAAAATGTGGATGGTTTGTAGGTTGTTAGGAGTCGCTTGATGTTTATGTGATGTATCGGTGTTAATCAGTAGGTTAATGTGCACTATTATGCGGATGAGTGGATGTAGTTTCTGACGCTTGTGCCAATTTTCCGTTAAACCGATAATTTCGACTGTTTGGGACAAATTATGAACTATCTGAATGAGATAATTGTTACCATTGAAAATAATGGGCCGTAAATTATTTCTAAATTGCAACAGCGTTTCCGTTTTTAACCATGTAATGGAAATTATTAGCACGGTTTAATCTATAAATTGTGGATAAATGGATAAAAAAATTAAGTTGTTTGTGTATTAGATTCCCGACGGTTCTAATCCCACGCTACGAGACTCTTATCCTTACAGGGCCATTAAAATGTGGAGCCTCCTCTCAACCAAGATGTTTCTTTCAACTGCTTGTATATTTTTAAGCGGAGCACTAATTACCTCATCTGAATAGCTATGCTGCGTCTGCTATGCCTACAGTGCAGATGTTGGCCGTAACTATAGAGTTTTGCTGACAGCTTATTATTAGGCTGCGCGAAGCTGGTATAATCAGTAGTAACTTAAAAAGCAATCAACATATTTTGGAACATCTCACAATGAGCTATGATATCGAAAAACAAATGAGCTCATTTGAGACCTATCATATTATTTAAGCCAATGAAATAGGGACGAGAATCGTCTAAAATCCCTTAGAATTGTGATTACGACAGGAACCGCTTACTACCTATTTGAAGTTTCATAACAACTAGAATAAAAACATAAAATTAACAACAAAACGCATTCAATAAACGTCTAATGCGTGGGCAAAGTATTATACAAACAAATTACTCGCAAACTTATTTCCTAGAAGTTTTACGAACAATTGTCTTGGCCTTGAAATGCCCACATTTTGTGCTAACGAGCAAAACTCGGAACAAATTAGATTTATCAAATTATACCATTAGGTGAACTTTCAAATTACTTAGGTTTCGAGTTTGCAACTTAGTTTTTGAACATAATGGTTTGATAAATAGTTTTATTTATTTTCGTACAGTTTGCCAAATATAAATTGAAAATGCCGAATCTAAATTAGTTAGGGTTACTGGTGTATTTTGAACTTAATATTATTAGCAACTTGTGATTTATTACAGATTGTGCTCAACAAATACTCGTAAGCTTACATTTTTTAAATGATTCCTTCGTATCGCAGTTGTAATTAGGTACCACCTAAGTAACGTTGATCAAAGAGGACATGCCAAAGGATTAGTTTTTAGTTTACCGAAAATCCTAAATTCTCTTATGTACTTGCAAAAGCCCTTTTTTGTCCGAAGTTAAAAAAACATTTAACTGACACTTTTAGGACTTGCAATCAAATGCTGTCTTTTCGTAGAGTTGTTTTCATACTACCTATTCTGACTGTTACAACAAACAATTATAGAAGAACTATTTATGTACAACAAACACTTAAAGAGAAATCCACGAGTAGATAACTACATTTTCAAAACGTATCCATGACAATACATGTCTATCGCATCCGTACCTGAGGATGGTCACCATACTTTGTCTGGTAGTCAAACACGTAGAGATAAGAGTTCCTCCGCAACGCAGAGTGGGTGTCAGTCGTCAGGACCATAGGAGCCACTACTTTAGCGTAGCTCAGCGCTTCAAGCGTCTCATCCCTGGGGACAAATATATTTGATTTTGTTAAAGGAATATACTAAGTGCTATGGAAATGAAACGATATCAAAAAGAGGCTGATTGCTGTAAATACTAGAATTAGATGTATTCCTATAGTAATTATATTAAAGCTAAAATTTGTTTGTTTGGTTGAACATGCTTATCTCAGGAACTACTGGTTTGATTTGAATAACAATTTTTGTGTTAGACTATTCATCGATGAAGGCTATCAGTATATATAAAATTCTTGCGTTATTAACTGACTGACAGACAATGGACAGTTGAAACAACTGGTCGCAAGAAGCTGAAAGGCATGTATGTTTCTTGGGAAGCGTAGAGGGACACTAAAAATTTATTTCCAGAATTTTCCAAGGAATCGAAATCTGAGAAAATCGAAAAATGAGGCGTGGGCGTAGCTGCAAGCATTTTCTTATATTATTTATAACATTAGGCTATGCGCCACGGGAGCGGAGCAGTACCCGTAAATAACGCGGGTGTAACGGTGGGCTCATCCATGTTATAATATGACTACCCTACGCTGGACTGGTAGTCCGCAGTTATTACTTTCCTATGATAATTTATGAGAGAAAAGTACTTCACCGGTGAAGCCGTTCCATTAATCTTGAAACTCAAGGCTTTACTATAAAAGTTTAAGTACGAGCACGACGGCACTGGCGAAGTCTTTTCATCTCACTCCTTACAATTTCCCTCTCTATATTTCTAGAGAAATTACTACGCTCTCTTAGTAGACGTTTTCAAACAGAACAAATCAAATTGTTTTACTAGTACTTTAATTTTATCTTTCATCACACAAACAACATATTTGGTTCTTCATATTTCAAGTGTGTGTTGCCAGGTGTTGGTGTAAATATATTAAATATAGCGCAGCGCATTCATTTTTACACTTCAGCGCTCGGTCAGCCACCACCGCGTTGGGACGACCTGATAATTTATTTTTAGCAATAGGTAGGTATCTCATTTTTGATCCAATAGCTGGGTGCTATACACCTTACATTACCGTACATCATATAGAGATACTAGAGAACGCCAGCAGCTATGGCTGCATTTTTTTAAATTTACCCGTTTTGGCCGATCCCGTGGGAATTTCGGGAAATCCCTTCTTAGTGCACCCTTAAGGTCCTCAAGGAACATACACGCCAATTTCAGCTTCCTGCGCCCAATAGTTTCGGCTGTAGCGTGTCTGTCAGTCAGTCAGTAACGCAAGGATTTTATATATTAAGATTTGGGTTAGGGTATGTTTTCGCTTATATTCACGACTAGTCGTGAAAGGTTCTGATTTCTAAATAGGTTAAATATAGATAGTTGTAAGAGAAGTGGCTGGCTGACTTGGTTAAGTAGTAAGTGACTATGCTAAACCTTAGTTTAAGGATCAATTCTCACCCAGAACAAATATTTTTGCAAGAGACACGTTAATTTGTTTTGTGTCTGGGTGTAATTTATCTATAAAATGTATGAATTGAAGAATGTGTAGGTATTATATTAGATTTTCTCTAATTATCGTTGTCTTGAAAATAGGTAGAGGTAATCGATAGAAGCCTTTAGGCTTCTTAAAAGTAAACGTAAATTAAAAAGTATTCTTTATATTTCTGATGTCTTTAAACTAAGCTGCACTATATATCTTCTATTCACTTACTTTTATAGGTTATAAGAAGCTTATTTCACAGTAACCCTCCTTCAAATAATACCGTATTATTCTTTATTAATTCAATCTTATTAGAACAAAGGAAATGACAAGCCGCAACGAGCAGGTAGCTACTAAACAATTAATTCTCATTACAAGAGTGTCTTGTCATTATTCCCCAATAGGATTCGTGTTCGTGTATTATCTAATTGAAATATTAATGAACGTCGTCAACTCGTAATGACGTGTCATTTTTTGGCTTTCACTACAGAGGGAATAATAAATGTAAGACCAATATTATAACAAGCAAATAAGCTGTTTTCGGTTTTAGATACTAAACAGAATAATTACTGTTGACTTTTAGGTTTTAATCTAGTTTTATTTAGGTTTCGGTAAAAAAGATTATTTTGGTTATTGGATTGTTTTATTAATTATCATTTTATCGCTTAACGCATGATGTGCCACAGCTGCATTGACGATTGTTTCAAGTAAATTAAAACTGGGACATGTATGTGCTGTAAATGTATGAGTCAACTGGTAGGAAAATGTTTCTTCCATTTTATGAAGTGCAACCTGAAGAGTGACCTAGATTGCTAAAATGTACCCCTTAAATCTGGCTTCGATTTTATGGTTTTGTAGGTAAATGTATGATTAGATATCATTTTATTATAAACGATTCGCATAAACTTTATTCAGAAGAATTTTTCTGTGTTCCAAATCAAGCTAAACATTTCTAGAAGTCAACCTAACGAAGCTTTTATAAGTCGCGTGAAAATTAACTATTAAGGCGCTGTCCTAAGCGACTGTTTTGGTAAATGAGGGGGTGAAGCAGGGGAGGTGAAGGGAGCTTAGCTCCGTCTACTGCGGGGTGCCCCCCTTCATTCTCGTCGCGTGCGGCCGTATTCTAGCGACATCCGTATTCCAATATTTCAAAATCGCAAGCAAAACGTTTTAGCATATTGAATTGAGATACTGATATTAAAATTTATATTACATACATCAATCTGTTTGTACAAAATAGGCATAGCGCAATTTTTGTTCTCAGTGCAGCCATGAGCAAAACTGGTTTACATTAGACGTTATAGGTATTAAATGTTGACGAAAGTAGGTAAATACCTACGTGCCGTAAGATGATAAAAATAATTAAGTCAATTCCATGTATGGAGAGGCCATTATTATGTTTGTTTTGTTTTTGTATAAAAATAGTAAAGCATTTCATAGAATACCTACATCTAATTCCATTCCTGCCAGTTTTCAAATCTGTTTTGCAATAAATTGGCTGTGACATACGGGCGGACAGACAGACAGACATTGCGAATCTATAAGGGTTCCGTTTTACAATTTTTGGCTACGGTACCCTAAAAAACACAATACTGCTCTACTAAGCGCAAAAGCCGTATCTCAACTAAAGCGAGTTACGAGATAATTGAAGTTTAGTAAAAGTTGATTTCTTTTATTTATTTATGGATGTTTATTGTTGTTATAGGTATAATTATTATGGCGAAGGTTTCGAAATACGTCGCCGTTTTTAGGGGTTGTGAGTGATTGGAGAGGGAGCAGGGGAGGTCTTGAAACCCCCCTCACCATTTTCACTTGCCGGAAATACTTGGTTTCCTCTGAAAAAAAAAATCTCCAAACATCGGTGTGTATGGCACTGCCAACTTCCACATTCATCACACTAGTTTAATAAACTAAGGTTGTCGGAGCCCTGCGAAGGCCTCCTATTTTCGGATTAAGGGTCAAAAGAGAACCTAACATAACCTATTTATTTACTTATTACAGTCGCACCTAACCCAAGGCACTCGAAAGCAATGACGCACAAATTTGACATTAGCTATCAATATGATCATTCCAAGATGGCAGTTTTGCGTTTCGTTTCACGTTTTTCACATAAAACCTAAAAATTACATTTGTAAAACTGTACTAAAGTATAAAAACTATGTTCCGTTTTGCATAATTGCCGAAGTATTTATGAAATTTTGGAAATTGTTTAAAAATATTTAGACGCAACGCCGGCAGCCAAAATTAGTTTTAGGGGATTAAAACGAACTGCCTTAAGCCCCCTACACTACCAATACCCTCAAATTCAGGCGACTCGTTTCGAAACCCAACCCATTATTATTTTTCAAAATAGATGAAACATCAAAAATATATGTGGATATACCTTATTCATGAGATACTGCTTTGTCGCTTAGAAAATTATAGAATTAGAATTTGAGTTACTGCTTTTTCGTTAGCTCTCCTCATACATGTTTGTATGGAAAAATATAAAAAAATTCTTTCGCTTCAAATATGTGTTGTTTCAAAGAAAATAAATATTAAAAGATATTTATTTATATTCATTTATAATTTACTAACGAAATACAGAGTTTACAGCTCATCAAAAGTTAGCTGTCTGCTACAACCCGGCAGGTTTTCTTTATTCTCATCGAATGTTAAAGGCAGTGTGTGAGGTGATAAGGCTTCAATACTTATTATTTGCTGTTGTTCACGAGGCACAGTTTCATTTACTTTCCTTTTACGGCTTGGTATTGTAGAAATTTCAAGCACTGATGAAACATTTTCCTCTCCGTGATCTCGCAATGCCATCCCTTGAGCTTGACGAGAATCAACAATTTCAGGCAACTGCCAATTCATATAAAACGCCACAAGCTTCTTCCAGAAAACATCATCTCTTTCTATAATTTCTATTTTTAGTGGTATACTTTCGCCACTCCACACAGCAAATAAACACTTTTGTTTGCGTGTAACGTGGCGTTGCCCCTGAATTTGGTAATAACAATTACAATATTTGTTTAGACTAGTCAGTTCACTTTTTTATCATGTTTCCATATTTGTATTTTATTTGCTCTTATACTATTCTCCAGGCCATTCTTATAGGCAACTTAAGAACATTAAATTTCCACAATCGTGTTTGGACCTATTAATCCATCTGGCGTGGCACCAATAATCGAATAATCCACAAGGCTCGATTGTTACATTTTCTTGCTTCGCCAGTTGTTGCAAGGCCAGTTGTTCATTTTAGATTCCATGCGCAACTGATTTTACATTGCAAATATTTTATTTGTACAAAATATTTTTTACTAAGTTGGCTTTACTGCTGTTATCTTTTCTTTTTACCACTATACAAAAAATTCAATCTGTCAACATATTCTTACGCAATTCGAACCAGTCACCGCTATCCCTCTGGTAATTTTTGCTTATCACTACGGAATTTGAGTCAAATTTGTTAAAAAAATTGTTTGGCATTTCTTGGCTAGCTCTTGAACAGATCGTGTTAGGAATGATTGAAGTCAAATGTGTGTAAGACGTTGCAGAACTGTTATCTTTAACTTCACTGTAATTACAATAATGATAATTAGTTACGTACTTAATTATTAAAAAATACTATATCTTGTGTTATAGCAAACAGAGAAGTTATCTTCTTACTTATAAATAATTGATTTTAGAAATTAAAAAGATATTAGATGTACTGAGACATACCTAATAGTTTATGAATAATCAAAGTTTTACCCGATGTACCTAAAAAGGTTTATGTTTAAAACACAATAATATAACATTCGTTACCGCTTGTGTGCGGATTGCGGAGCGCCATATTAGCGCTGTCATCATTATTGTTCGCCGTGGCGGCATCTTAGCGCTCCAGGCGCTCTGACAAGCTAATGAATTTGAAATATAGGTACATAAAATGATTCGATTTTATGTTATTACTCTTTCAAAAATTGAAAACTGTGGCAGCTATGTATTGTGAGAATAATTTATATAATTATATTATGCATAATCGATAATATATAAGTAACATAGTTAGTCATAAAAGACTCATATGAAAATATTTTGTGTAAAAATGTTACATATTTCATAATCACTTGGCCATGGATGAATTTCTATTTTATTACGACGCTTTCTTGTACAAATCCTTCGTAGAACTTCATTTCTCTAATTGTCCATATTTTATTCTTCTAATTATAAATTTATAAGCACAGAAACAATAACACATTAAACGCAACAAGAGTATAAACTTAGGTCCTAATTATATGTGCCCATAGTTACATGAAAAGCCTATTTGATTCAAAGTATTCAGTCTATAACATAAAACATGAAATTACGAACTCAAATCGGCGTATTATAATAACAAACAGGTTTACGTAAAATTTCGTGCAGCGGAGACGCAAGCGACATGACCTATCTCTCACAGGGCTCATAGCCGAATGATGAGGTCTGGGCGGGGCGTAAACTAGCAACTGACACTCACTACACCGCTTATGCTAATAAGGTTTAAATTGCTGAAGCGTTTGATATTGAGCGGATCTACCGAGCGTCAAAATCATAGACGTTTGGCAGATTTTATTTAATTTTACAAAATATACACGTATAATATGAAAATAAATAGGGTAATTCTTTAGTTCATTAGATTTCCTACAATATTATCAAAAAAAATATGACAGCTTCCGATCAAAATATTGCAAACAGTGAGACGAAAGATTATTTTCTGCCTCGATTTTGTGATTTTTTTACCGTGATTCTATTTTACGTACATGAAAAATTCTTTCAAAAGTCTTTTGTTCAGACTTTTGACTTTAAGCTCTAATTTTTGCTAGTTTGTAATATGTACCGTTATGGCTAGATGCGCGACGAAAAATTAGGTGTTTCACGGCTTCTGAGGTATAACAGCGCCTTAAATAAACAACAAGTCGCATTTGCTGTTACCATCGATGATATTAGATAAAGTTGACAACTTCGTTATTCTCTGTTATAACATAGCATTAGACGCACCGGGTGTTACCCATTTCGTTGCCAAATCGCTGCCAAGTTTTTCTCAGGCTGCTTTCTGTGGTTGCAATACACAAACCAAAACAATTCGAACCTAAAAATAAGTGTATAGTAATTTGACAACAAGTGTACACAACTTAACCTGTACATTCAACTTAGTCTGAAAGTCTTGAAACCTTTATAGAAGTTCGAGAAGGCAAAGCATTATTAATTTCCCTCCCTAAAGGGTTTACAAATGGATTCCTCACTGCATACTAATCAAATTAGATCACTAGAAATAACCCTGTATTGTTGAAGGGGTTCATTCAAAAATAGCAGCAAATTAAATCGTCAGACAAACATTTCGAGGGTATATCGTGCCGCACAGTATTAACCACAGATTAAAGAGATAAATCCCATTTCTTCCACCGATGTTGTTCTAAGTTTCTTCCGAGTGAAACTCCCTGTTTAATGTATTGTGTTCTAAGCTTCTGACCGGCTATTAATGCAGAATTTACTTTTAAACACTATCTAAATACGGTTTTAAGTTGGATAAGAATGTTGTCTTCGGTCTGATGTATGTTTCGCGTTGCTTTCTCAGATTTTAAATAAATGCTTGCATTTTATATTTAACTAGCTGACCCAGCAAACGTTGTTTTGCAATTTTTTTTTTTTTGAAAAATAGATGTTGGCCGATTCTCATAGATACCGGAGAAGCACAAAAAATTTCATCAAAATCGGTCAAGCAGTTTCGGAGGAGTATGGGAACGAAAATTGTGACACGAGAATTTTATATATTAGATTTAATTAACTATAGATAGATCTGTAGATTTTATATTCATGTTTGACATATTTTGTATGGAGCTTATGACAAAAACTGTAAAAAACGAATCTAAAATCTACAGATCTATCTATAATTTGAATATTGAATTCCGTAGTTAATCGGACGCAAACGTTCAGATTCGATACAATTATTTCAACTGTGCAGGACTTGAAACCGCAGTGATCGGTGTCTCGCGTTGGCAATGGAGCCATCATGGAAATTAAATTAAATCATTACCTTCCACTATCGCCTTCTACTTCCATCTTATTAAGCTAGTTAAGTCGTTTTTTTTGAGCAGACCAATCGCCGATGGTATGCAATTACCGCCGCCCATGGACACAAGCAACACCACAGGAGTCACAAGTGCGTTGCCGCTCCTTGGGGTTGGGAAAAGGGATAGGATGAGGAGTGGGATGAGGGAGAAGGAATAGGGGATAGGGCCTCCGGCACTCTCACTCACCGAACGAAAGGCAACAGTTTAGGTACTATTACTTTGTATCGATTTTCTGTGAGAGGGTAGTACTTTCCCGGTCGAGCCGGCCTATTCATGCTGATATCAGCAAGGCTCTACTACCCTTCATACAGTTACACCAAATAAATCTTACTCTATTTAAAATGTAATTCCTACTAAAATTAAGTATTTTACTTATTATTTTCCTTAGAGGCAGCGATAGCCTAGTGGAGATACCCTCAGACTGCCATACTGAGGATATCAGGTTCGAATCCACGGCGCGCACCAATGATTTTTCGGAGTTATGTGCGTATTGAATTATTAATTATCGCTTGTCCCGTGCCTCGGAGAGCACGTTAAGCCGTCGGTCCCGGTTGTCATGAAGATCTTTGACAGTCGTTACAGGGCGTCAGTACCTTCTAAATAAACTGACACTAGTCTCAATGGAATATCGCTATCCCTTCGGGTTGCGGAGGTCAGACAGGCAGTCTCTCTGTGGAAAAGCTAATATTCAGGCAAATCCGGTTAGACTAGTAAGCGGACCCCAGATTGAAAACTGGGATAACGCTAGGAGGATGATTATGACTTATTATTTTCCTTACCTAATGTTGATCGGGTGTTGCACTGGCGGTGTACACGGATTGGGAGAGCCAATCCGTGTACTCATTGATGATCGTCGCCAGAATTTCAGACAGATGGTAGCTGTACGTATTCCTGACGAAAGACTTGAGGATCTTCGATCTTCTGTCAGCCTCTATCCCGTATTGTACGTAGTCACCGCTGAAGGCGAAGTACGCTTCTGCTTTTGTTACTCCTAGCATGAGATCGTACCTGTAGAGAGAGGCAATGGGTTAATATTTATTTGGGATATTTTACAGTCGTGTATCTTTCTGTGCTATGGTATATACGTGCTTTTTTTACAAAAAAAATATTGACTTTTTCACGAAATCCTTTTAAAAGTTGGCATGATGGGTACGCTAACTATTAAAAGTCTATTACATAACTATCAGTTTTAGTCTTGGCTAGAAACAATTTATTTAATGATTTGAATTTTACTTTTTGTGGAATTTATTTGTGTGCAGTTTTATGAGTGTTTAACAGTCACACCAGTAGTCAAGAAGTGGTAGAAAACATTTTATCGCATGTAAGTCCTCCATAAAACTTACCACATCAAGAAATTTAAAAGAAATAGACAGTTACTTGGTAAGTTGCGCCACTGCACTCTTTCTCATTAGCACGGTATTGATGATGTTGATGGCATTCTGGCCCTTGCCGATCGGTGCGTGAGCCATCTGACCTCCCCATTTGTAGCCGTTCTCCGGGTTTATGAGGTCACCAGTATCTGTGTGAGAAAAAGAACTATTGTTACAATGCCGCTGGATGTTCTAGCAAGCGTGATCAAGCTTAAAAAGGACCATTAAAATACGGGAGCGAGTTTTGACTTGTCATCGCAGAAACAAGTAAAGTATATGTTGCATATACACTATAGTTTGACGAAAGAATTGGAGACTTTTGGCTTTGACATTAATAACCTAAATTATGTCCCAATAGACATAATTTAGGCTATTAATAATAATAATAATAATAAACAGAATAGTATGAAATAACGCTAAACGGAATACAATTCAATGTACCATTTAATTTACTTCTTGTTGTAGAACTTTCGGTAGCAATGCTAAGACGTAGGTATGTTTGGTAACTGTAAAAAAGCATATATCTACGCATTGAAAAGATAAAATTCGAATTCGGGTTTAGTCCAGCCAAGCCTATTTTTCCGTAAATCTGATTTTCAGAATATCATTGCATTAAATACACTGAAATTTTATCAGCCGCGCCAAACACTAGAGATAAATCTATGTCGCCAAAGTTCGTTATTTCCACATCGGCATTCTGTCCACCCACTGTTATTAAATTGTCTGCAGGAACTTTTCTCATCTCATCTGAGACCAACGTTTTCAGTTAGCGCACTTTGTTCAACAACGATTTTTTTGTACCCTGATCCCGTTTCTGTGGGACAATTAGTGTCTGGTGGTGACCCGTTATTTGATCGCTAGTATGCTTTTGTTGAGTTTAATTTACGATGTTTGATGAAAAGGATAGAATAATTATGTGATATTGTAAAAAGGGATAGAGAGTTTATGAGTCTAGTTTATGATTTCTGATAAAAAAGATAGAAATTATAAAATTATGCTGCAAGGAGGGAGAAAATTTAAAGCAAGTGTAGAGTAAAGTAATATGTTCTCTACAGCTAGAGCAAGTACATTGTTAAACTAAATTATCAGGGCCTACGGAGATGATATAGATACTCGATAAAATTGCTTAGAATAATTCATATGAGGGACTACATTACATATGGCGTTTTATCCCGCACGGACCAAACTTACATTGTCTGCGCAGGCTCTTTATATGTTTTGATTGTATATCTTAGTATAAGTCTTGGTATTAGTACTACTACTGTTGTTACAGGCTATGCTTTGAGAATTAACATGACTGTGTCAATTTCCAAGGCATAATAACCCAAGAACAATTTGCTGAATCTGAGTATTATTTTTTATGCAACCGTAATGGATAGAATTATATTTTTATGAGAAGTGGATGAAATAGGTTTCTTTAAACATTGGCAAATAGGCAATTTGACGTGACCTGATCCAAAGTATTACTATTGCAGCGACATTTAAATAATAATAATAATAAAATTATTTATTTAGGCAACGAAGGCCCATTCAAAAGTGTTAGTTACATAGCTACTTACAAACTAATGTTAGTATTCTTAAAAACTAAAAGACACAAAAGATAGGCAGGTGTGTCAGTCTCTCCCCATATGAATCCAGGAGCAATGATTCATGTAGAGAGAGTCAAGCCTATGAGCTATTGTAGCCAAGACGCGGATGGAGCTGGCCCGCACTTTGCATAGCAAGGATGCGCATCTTTTACGGATAGTTGTGTAAAAGCAATCTATTCTATTTTCAAAGATCATGCCTGATGCGCTGCAGAAACGAGGCAGCCCCAACAATGCCCGAAACGCATTATTAAATTGTACTCGTAGAGCATTGTATGATCTTTGCGTGTATCTGGCCCACAGGCAGCTTGTGTAAAGCGACGTGCAGTAAGCTCTGAATAGAGTAATTTTCGCTTGACTTTAAAGCCTGCTAGCTAATCTTCCAAGTGTTGCTAAATAGCACTACCATTCAGCCACATTTAGTAGATCAGCCATCTTTCTTTCAGATATCACAAATTCTTCCTTCATCCGAAAAACCACGATACCAAAAAAATGCTGGCTATGTCTTAGATCAAGATATGATCGGCTATTTTCTCTGCTGCTCTCTTCAAACACATGCTCAAAAACATATTGATAAGGACCATATTGAAAGGACGCTAATGAAAGACCACACTGCAGCCTCTCTAACAAATTAATTCTGTTTGTATAACTTCAATCAATTAATTTCGACTGCCATTATACAATTACAAAGATTTCTCAAAGTTCAAAGCACAAATTAATATTTCTCATCCACCTTAATAATTTCTGCGTACTAGTATAGTTATTACTTATTCAAATTTCTTAATTATCTCTTAGTTTCACTTGATGTTATGAGCTGTTAGTTAATTTGAATTTGCTTTATCGTCGAAGAAAATTGTCTTTGAGTTATCATTAATAGATAGCTATGTAAAGATAAATAATTTATCAATACTAACCAAGGACTATATTACGACGAAACTGGTCAATTTTTTATAAAGGAACCACTTAATAATTAATATTTAGCACAGTGATATTCTCGTATTCAGCTCTGTACACGAAATCCGTACTAATGACCGTAAATGCGAATATGTGTTTGTTTGTCATTCTTTGACGTGGTAACCGGACAGTTTTATACTGGTAAAATGATTTTTTACATGTAAATATAGGTAGGAGATTGATAACAACTACTTCTTACCGTTATGAAATAAGTTGCTTCTAACGGAAGACCACGCATGCGGACGGAGCCCTGGGTTTTATATCCTGGTCTAGTAAATATTCTATAAAAAAGTATATACTAATGACTAAGGAAACCAATATCGTCATCATCACCCTCCAAGTGTTATCCCAGTTGCAACCCAGGGTTCGCTTACTAGTCTAACCGGACTAGCTGAATGTTAGCTTTTACACCTATTGAATGTCTGTCTGATCTTCGAAACCCAAAGGAATAGCAATATTCCATGGATTAGAATGGTATTGGTTTATTCAGAGGTACTGACGACGTAACGACTGCCAAATATCTTCACGACAGCCGCGTACGGTAAGGTATGGGGCAGGCGATAATTCAAATTCATTTATGTTACATGGTAACACTTATGAATGACAAAAATAAAAATAAATTTTCGTATAATTTTAACTTTGGTCTACGTATAATAATTTATACACCAATAAGATTAGGACTAAATTTAGAATATCTGGGGGCACGGTAGTGCCCCCGCCAAGTCGAGTGCGAAGCAACACTGCCGTACCATCCTTTACTGGAACTTTTCGCCGCATTTTCAGGCCCCTATTTCAGAACCGCTGGATGGGACTAAAACGCTGAAATCTTCGTCATCTAGTAAGATATAATTACACACTTGAAATCCAAACTTTTAAGTCGGTATATAGTTTAGTTCCGAAGCTAAGCGAAAGCAAAGTTTTGCATTTTCGACACTGACACACTGACTCATGGATCATCAATATAGAACTGGTACTTCCCATTGACCTAGAGCGCTGAAATTTGGTACAGAGGTAGAGTTTAATGCCCACATAGGGGGAAAACTATCAAAACTGTAATAGGAAATTTTGGACTGGGAGTGGTATCAGCGCACATCACTAGATGGCGCTGTCTGTATTTTAACACAAAAATTGTGGAAGTGCTAAGTAGGCGTGGCATGCGTGGCATGCGTGCCACAATTAAGAGTTATTACGCTTAACTTAAGTCTTAACTGATCCCGAGTTGCTCATCTCGTGACAAATTCACATTTCCCTAGCTATGCCGTATGTTTTCGTTTTGGAGTGTAAATCTCCTATCAGTAGGAGGAGTAAAATCTTTAAAATTGAGGTGTTTCGTACCATCTCTAAGTACAATTTTCATTGTTTTCTAATAAAAGTCTTATTTAGTTTCAATTTACTATTATTTAATAGAACGGTTAGTAAAAATCAACCTTATACAATTAATATAAAGTTTATTTTGGATTGATTGATATTCAATAGGACATTCAATATGGTTAATTTGAATATGGCTTTGACCGAGTAGGAGCAGAAATCGACCGATCACGCAAATGTCAACCATATCTCTAACGCAATTAACATTATAATTGCTACCTCTGAGAATAACCAAATCTATGGTCAAGTAGCGGAATTGACTCATCAATCGATTCTAGTGTGACTAAAGATCGTTAATACGTTCTGCCGCTAAAGCAAAATAAATCTCATTTGTAGGAAGCCAGGGTTTATTTCCAAATCTGTGACGTAGACTCATCATATCAGCCAAACGACGTCCACTGCTGGACATAGGCCTCCCCCAAGGTTCTCCACACAGACCGGTCTTGAGCCGCCCGCATCCAACCGCCTCCCGCGATCTTGACAAGATCGTCGGTCGACCTTGCGGGGGGCCTGCCTCTGCTGCGTCGTCCGGTACGTGGCCGCCACTCCAGAACCTTTCTGCCCCAACGGCCATCGGTTCTTCGAGCTATGTGCCCTGCCCACTGCCACTTCAGCTTGGCTATCCGGAGAGCTATGTCGGCAACTTTGGTTCTACTGCGGATCTCCTCATTTCTGATTCGATCTCGCAGGGAAACTCCAAGCATAGCTCTTTCCATCGCCCTCTGAGTGACCTTGAGCCTTCTGATAAGGCCCATAGTGAGCCACCACGTCTCTGATCATCACTGGCAACACACACTGGTCAAAGACTTTCGTCTTGAGACACTGCGGGATATCGGACGAGAAGATATGTCGTAGCTTCCAGAACGCTGCCCTACCGAGGTGGATTCAACGATTGACCTCGTTCTTGAAGTTGGACCTACCTAATTGGACTACTTGTCCCAGGTAGATATACTTGTTGACAACTTCGAGCGTAGAGTTTCCAACCTGAATAGGAGCAGGTACAACATGGACGTTTGACATGATTTTCGTCTTGTTCATGTTCATCTTAAGACCTACTTGTTGGGAGACTCTACAGAGGCCATCGAGCATTGTGTCTAGGTCTTCCATGGTCTCAGCCATGACTACGATATCGTCTGCGAATCGAAGGTAAGTGATGTACTCGCCGTTGATGTTGATGCCGAGTCCATTCTAGTCCAGAAGCTTGAAAACATCCTCCAGCGTAGTGGTAAACAGTTTCGGAGATATGACATCCCCCTGTCTCACCCCTCGCTGGAGCTGAATAGGTTTCGAACTCTGGTCCTGGAGGTGGACTGACATAGTGGCGTTTTCATACAAACACTTCAGCACTTCGATATATCGGTAGTCAATCCGGCACCGTTGGAGAGACTGTAGCACCGCCCAGGTTTCGATCGAATCGAAGGCTTTCTCATAGTCCACAAACGCCAAGCATAGGGGCTGGTTATACTCCATGGACTTTTGTACAACCTGCCGCAGCGTATGTATGTGGTCTATGGTACTGTGGCTGGAAGTCGTCTAGCTTGCTCTCGAGACGATTCGTGATGACCCTCGAAAACAGCTTGTAGACGCGTGGCGCAGCGTGGCTCAGAAGTGTGATGGGTCTGTAGTTCTTTAAGAGGGTTTTATCCCCTTTCTTAAAGAAAAGCACCACCACACCTCTGTGCCACGCCTGTGGCGTTTTATCTCGAGAATGACGGAACTAAATAGCTGCCGGCCGGCGCCTTATTGTTTTTGAACTGTTTGAGAGCCACACTAATCTCGTGCATGCTGACGTCCGGGATATCTTCGGTATAGTGTCGGGTCAATCCAGCTCTAGGGTCTAACGCTGGAGTGCTTGAGGGTTGTTGCATTGTCGTGTATAGCTGTCCATAGAACCTTTCGATCTCCTCCAAGAGCTCAGGCTTGGACGATACGATTCTGCCATCCTCCGTCTTCAGCTTTGTCAGCTGACTCTGCCCAACAGACAGATCCCTCTGGAACACTTTGGATCCCTTATTCTGCTCGATCGCCTGACGAACACATTTTGTGTTGTATTGGCGGAGATCGCGAGTCAGAGACTTAGAGATCTGTCTGTTGAGGTGACGATATTTCGGCATGTCGTCGGAGGATAGCAGAACCATCTTGCGCCTTTCCTCTAACAGCTCGAGGGTTGGACCCGAGATCTTGCTGGTTCTCTTGCGTTTCTGGGGCTTAAAGAATTTAGCCCCTGTTGTATGGACAGCATCCACACACCCATTACTGTACTCGTCCACTTCTACGCATTCGCCCAGGCATTCGAAACGGTTCTTGAGTTCGAGCTGAAAGCTCTCGGGGTTTTGGATATGAACCGGTGCCGGTCGGAGCGTGGACTCTAACAACCTCGACCGTTCGAGGCTTGTACAGATATTCAATGTGCCTCTTACCATTCGGTGATCGCTCCCCACTTTAAGTGCAATCACGGAGACATCATTGAATATCTGCCTCTTCGTCGACATGATAAAATCGATCTCATTTTTGGTGGCACCGTCTGGACTTACCCAGGTCCACTTGCAGCATTCTCGCTTCTTGAAGAAGGAATTCATCATATAGAGTCCTTCCTTCTCCATAAAGCTAGCCAGCAAGTGACCCCGGGAATTCCGATGCCCAAAACCAAATTGCCCCACTCTCAGCTCATCACCGTCGCTTGGCAGGCGTATTGGCGATCGCAGTGGCGGAAGTTTTTAGTGCTGGACGCTGCTGCCCATCTAGCATCTTGGGATTTACTTCCGCTAGGTTCGGATGATTTGACCGCCATCTTTCGGTTGACTGCTTGCGCTGGGGTAGATACTATGACGAGTATCTACTCGTCAGAGTAACTCCCCCAGTGGGCGGTGGGATCGTCACGTCCCGACGCCCCAACTAGATTTGAATAAACTTAAACTACAAATCAAACGCATTGTTTCTTTGTAGTGCAATATAATGAGTATCGGTTTATTTGTGTGAATTTGGCGTTAGTGGTTCCTATAGTAATTTTGGTGCATTGCACTTTGACTGTTTTTTCTGTTCGGTACGCGCAAGCGATTTGGTAGCAAGCTTATTTTATGTAACGGAGTCGCTGGCAGTATTCATATCTCGTATTTTGAAACGCGCTAAACATTTACGTATATATTTTGTAGTTATTCTTCTACTGCGCATGCGTATCGTTTACTCGATAGAGAGATCATTCATTGATATTCGTTGATTTGTTGATCTGGGGGCACGGCAGTGGCCCCACCAAGTCAAGCGCGAAGCAACACTGCCGTACTATCTTATTCTAGAACCATTTCGCCGCATTTTCAGGCACCAATTTCAGAACCTCTGGATGGGACTAGAACTCTGAAATTTTAGTAATTTAGTAAGCTATAATCACACACGTTTATGCCAAGTTTAGCATGTTCGACACTGACACACTGACTCATGGGTCATCAAAATAAAACTGATACTTCCCATTGACAGAGTCAAAGTCAAAGTCAAAGCATTTATTTGTAAACATAGGTAAGTACAAAGTTGTTAAAAATATATAATTATAGGTCCACTATGTTTCGCTTAAAAAGCATACAAATATATATATATATATATATATATATATATATATATATATATATATATATATATATATATATATATATATATATATATATATAAAAAGAATTCAAAAACATAAGAAATAGGTACGCATTACAAAAATTATATTCAATCTACATTTGTCTTAATTATTGTGGTATTATTAATTAAATTATAATTGTTACTTGGGGAGACATTTGTCATTTAAATATTCATTAATGGAATAATATGAATTACTAATTAATATGTCATATAATGTTTCTTTAAAATCGTCAATATTATTGCATTCCAGTAATGTCTTAGGTAAGTGATTATATACTTTAGGAGCCATCCCCAAGAAATTTGCATTATAAATGTCTTTTTTGTGTGATTGCACATATATTATATTTTGATGTCGAACGCTATTTAATGTCTCAAATAAATGGAAATTTTTCTTGACAAAAAGGGCAACTTCATATATGTACATAGCCGGTAGGGTCATTAACTTTAGATTTTTAAAATAGTGTTTACAACTGTCCGTGGACCTTATTTGACAAATAGCCCTCACACATTTCTTCTGGGCTTTAAAAGCTAATTCTCTATCTGGTGAGTTACCCCAATAAATTATACCGTATCTAATAACTGATGAAACATAGCCATGATAAGCCTTTAATAATGTTGACTGATCTACTATTTTGGCAAGGTTGTATAGTGCATATGAATATTGATGGAGTCGTTTACATAGGCTTTGGATATGAGTTTTCCAGTTCATACTTTCATCGAGCCAGATTCCCAAAAAATTATGATGACTGATGTTTTCAATATTCGTATGATCATAGCGTATAGTAAGTTCCATTTTTTTCGTTCGCTGTCTAAATTCTATTATTTTGGTTTTGTCTAAGTTTATTTTTAAATTATTATTTTTTAGCCATTCGATTATCAATTTAAGATTATAATTTATTACTTTTTCTAGATCTTCTGCATTTTTTCCAGTAAATACTACAGTGCTGTCATCAGCAAATAAGACCATTGGATGTTGAATGATATTAGGCATATCATTAATATATATTATAAACAACAACGGACCAAGAATGCTTCCCTGAGGGACACCAAAAACAGTATTTTTAGGTTCTGATATGTATAAATTTTCAGTTTTTGATCGTGTACAAACTTTAGAAATACATGTCATCTGTGTCCTGTTGCTTAAGTATGACTTGATTAGTTGCAAGACGTTACCTCGGATTCCATATAATTCTAGTTTTTTATAAAGAATTTCATGATTTACACGGTCAAATGCTTTTGACATATCCATAAAAAGACAAACTACTGGCACTCGGTTATCCATGTGAGTAATAATATGTTTAAATAATTTATATATGGCCAGATTTGTGTTAAAATTCTTCCTAAAACCATATTGCTCATTAGCTAAAATATTATTATTTTCTAGGAAGTTATAAAGATCTTGGTGTATTACTTTTTCAATTATTTTGGAGAATATCGGTATTAGAGCGATTGGTCTATAATTACCCAGTTCTTTCTTATCACCTTTTTTAAAAAGAGGTTTTATAGTTGTAGTTTTCAATACTGTTGGAAATACACCCTCTTCGATACATAAATTAATAACGTGACTTAATATGGGTGCAATAACAAAAGACACTGATTTAATTACTTTTGTTGTGATTTCGTCATAACCGGCACTATTTGTATTATTTAATGAATAAATTATTTTATTAATGTCTTGTGGTATAGTTGGAGTCATAAAAAGTGATTGATGATGTGATTTAATTTTTGTAATGTCAATATTATTATTAGTACATATATTTTTAGACTGGTCAATATAATAATTATTAAATGTCTGTGCAATGTCTTGTGGTTTACTTATTATTTTATTATTAAATTTTATTTCACTTATATTATCCCTTGGGTGGTTAGTTTTACTTCTATTTATAATGCGCCAGGCGGCCTTTGACTTAGTTTTTGCATTATTGATTAAATAATTATTTTGTGTTTTCTGTGTCATACGAATTATAGTTTTTAACCGCTTTGAATAAGAAAGAAGGAGTTTTTTACTTTCGGCACTTTGGGATTTTCTATATTGCCATAACATGTCACGTTTGCGTTTACAACATTTTCTAAGACCTTTACTAATCCATTTTAGTCGTTTTGATGCAGAAATCCTTATTTTATTGAAAGGGAAACACAAATTATAAAAGAGTTTAAATAAGTCATAAAAATGATTGAAAGCATCGTTAGCACTAGAACAGTTATAGACGTCAGCAAAAGATAATCTTTGTAAACAATTATTAAACATTAAAATATTTTCGGAACAATAGTCTCGTTTGTAAATAAACCAATGTGGCAATGTGTATGTTTGGTTTACGGGACACTTTAGAATTTGAGCAGTGTGATCGGATATAGCCAACTCTATGACCTCACATTTGCTGCCTCTTATATTGTGTATGATGTTGTCAATGCAAGTGCCGCTGCCTAAACGCGTTGCTGTTTGCACACTGACTTGCAAATTGTAACTGCGTAACAAATTTTCGAACTCAGTGCATAGTCTATTATTTTTCAAGAGATCTATGTTGAAATCGCCACATAATATAACCTTACCCTTAAATTTTAGACAATGCTCGTTTAACATCATATCTAAGTTATGTAGGAACGTGTTTGTCGAATCTCTATCATATTTTGGTGGTCTGTAAATACATATTATTATTATTCTGTGCTTTGTTAATTTGACTGCGCAACACTCAATAAGATTAGGTTTACTCCATTTCTCCATATTTAGATTACTACACTTATAGCCATTTTTGATTAATATGCACGAACCACCATTTCTGTTATCCCTAGCGTAGCATGCTGAGAGTGTATAATTGGGTATAAATACTTGGTTATAGTCACTCTGTTTCATGTTATGCTCTGTAACGCAAATAATGTCTATTGATTTCCCTATGTTTGTAAATTCATTTAGATGAACACTAATTAAATCAGATTTGTTGATTAACCCATTAACATTTTGATGAGAGAGGTAGAGTTTAACGCCCACACAGAGGGAAAACTATCAAAACTAGGATAATGGAAAATCTGGGCTACCTGGTGGTGGTGGGAAACCGTAAGAGCACACCCAAAGAATTAGCGATATCGTAAGACTTGGCTTATCTTTGTCTAGAGATTTCATTACTTTTTAGAGATACTTAAACAAGCAGCTGCATCGAGGCTTGGCTTTTTTATGATTATATATATTTTGGATATAATATACAGTTAAAGTTACGACTTCACTTTGATCTGTATTTAGTTCATGTTTTATAATAAGGCGACATATGACGTAAACGACCAACACAACTCAACGCAAATAAGTTTCGTTTCGCAAATATCTTGTGCCATCCGAATCTCGCCCTTATAAACACTAAACTTACAAGTACGCCACTAATACAATCAAGCAGCGTAGATATCCGAGAATCTTCTCGTAATTAGTTTTCTTGTATTTTTCCTGAGGACCCGAGATGTATTGATAAACTACTTGGGTGTTTGCCAGTTAAATTGGGTCGTAACCAAGTATTGTTGAAGTTACTTGTAGTTTATTTCTTAGAATTTTAGGGGCCCGTAGTGGCTCAAGTAACAGATTCTATATTAAAATTATAAAGCTGCATAGTTTGTTTTTCTGATCGCGCTAATATCAGGCAATATGAGTAAAATTTGCAAAATATTTTTGCAGTTGATAGCCAAATTATTAGAAAATTTGTATTAAGAAAAATTTAAAGAACGGCGAGTGAAACCGCAATCTCAGGTACTTAACATTACATCTAAGTAATCTTTTTAATTATAAATTAATGTATAAGTTTGAGGCCTTGGGCCACCGAATTTCAATTGATTTCACACACAGGGTTTGAAACCTGGTCAAGATATGGGAGGTAGGAGACCCAGTTAAGCAGGATACTTGTTGCCAAAGTACCTACTGCAAAATAGAATCTAAAAATCTTAATGGCGCTACTATTACGGATGGCATTTTGGAAACTCTGATCTAGCCTCAGTTTAGTGTTGTGAGGTAAATTAGTTAGCTTTTCTAAGTCATCGTCTTTTTTAAGAAAGAAATCTTTACGATACAAAAACTATCGCCTAGATGGAAGCTCAAGGAACTTAGCGGCCTTTATATCCCGAGTATTGGAGGAAAGGTTAACAATATTGGATTTTACGCTTACTAAGAGATCTGATCCAACCTCAAGTTACCGTCCTGACTGCTAATTGGGTAACGCAAGTCAGACAACAGTTGCTTCAAGTGAATATTAATTGTGGCGTCGTAGGATTGGTAACCACGAGCTACTTCGGAATAAGTCATCAAGGATAATTGAGCTGGGTTTAGTTAAAAAGACTTTACAGAATAATTATAAAAGTAGTACTTAGAAAGGAAGAAAATCATTTTATTTCCGTATCAGACGGAAGGACATAGGACCAATTATAGTGGATAAGAGGCTAAAACTTTAAATACACGTCTTTCATCTGTATAAAAATAATTACTAACAATACACTATGTCAAGTTGATACGCGGTTTGTCATTAAAATGAATGATCGTGTAAGTAGTGTAAAATCTACAAAGTGTGGTCGTCTAATATTTCAGTGATTTAAAATATTGTAAAATCTTGAGGTATGATTTTGAATAAGGAAACTAATAAATATTAATACAGGATATGTTCACCCTGATAGTATTTCTTTCTTAACCTCTCGTATGCTGAGTTACCAGACACAATTAAAATCTATTGTGTCTTGTGCAGATCTGCTCTTAAGCATACGAAAGGTTAAGCCCATGGAATCCTATATTTGCAATATAAAGACATATTTATTTGTTTACAACACTTGTACATGTCAAAAACCCTATTCGAGATGATGCCGGCTTTTCCTAGCTAAATGACATCTTGAGAAGAAAGGCCGAAACAAACTCATAGTCATTGTTTTTTTTTGTCACTTTAATTTCTTTAGTCTTTTCTTGATCTTTTAAAGTCCAGACAAAAAAAGGGTTTAGTATGCAAGTACAATGCAGGAAATCATCTGACGCTTTTGACTGACTCGGCCCACTGATGGCCCGCATTCAACAGCAATCGTACGGCTCAACCTTGATTGAGGGAGCCAGCAGGATCTGTATCACCATGCCTCCACGCCATCAGAAGGTGTATGCATAAGCATGTCAGCCTAAGCCATCAGACAGGTTGCCACAACTATTTGTTTATATGTTTAATAATGCTCACCTCCTACTCACAACTTTACATGCTAATACATAGTAAAATACATGTTGTAAACAATATGTAAAAATAATAAAAATTTAAATAATAAAATGTCATATATTTAAAATGTCAGAAAATATTATTGAACGTCAATTTAAGAATAATAATATATTACTTAAGTAAAAAAATGTCAAAAGAAAATAAGTAAAATAATAATGTCAAATCAAACAATGTCAAAACAAAATAAATAAAATTACAAATGTCAAATCAAAAATGTCAAAATGTAAATATATAAGTACTACTAATGTAAATAAAAATATCATGTCACTAATTTCAAAATGTCAAAATTCATAATTTTGACATTTTGAAATTTTAACTTAACTCCAGGCATTTTTGTCTGCTAAATAATCTTTAACTGTGTAATAAGCTTTTGAACACAAGCTCTGTTTAATAAATACTTTGAATTTATTAATACTTAGTTCCTGAATATTGCCTGGAATTTTGTTGTAAAAACGTATGCTTTGACACTTGTATGAGTTACTTATTTTTTGTAGTCTAGTTGAAGATAGAACAAGTTTGTTTTTATTTCGTGTGTTTAATTTATGAATTTTGCTGAATTTAGGAAACATATTTATATTTTTCCTGACATATAACAAGTTCTCATAAATGTATTGAGATGCGACAGTCATTATCTTAATTTCTTTAAATTTTTCCCTCAGTGAATGCCTTGAACCAAGATTGTAGATTGCACGAATAGCCCGCTTCTACAGTAAAAACACAGTTTGAATGTCAGCTGCGTTGCCCCTTAATAAAATGCCATATGACATTATGCTGTGGAAATAACTAAAATATACTAATCTGGCCGTATCTATATCAGTTAACTGACAAATTTTATAAACCGCGTACGCTGCAGAGCTAAGTCTATTCGACAACTGACCTATATATGGGCCCCACTGTAGCTTAGAATCTAAGGTTATGCCTAAGAATACGGTGTTATCTATAAGATCCAACTCTTCTCCATTCAAACATATGTTAGGTTTAACTTGTTTTACATTCGGTCTTGAAAATCGTATACATTTTGTTTTTCTTTCAGTTAACAGTAAATTGTTAGCAGTAAACCATTGAACTACTTTAGAGAGAGCGTTATTCCCATCGTCATTATTTGATTGTTGTTGTCTAAGTTTAAAAATAAGTGATGTATCATAAGCAAATAACACTATCTCTTCATTACTTTGCATAATGTATGGCAAATCATTAATATATACAAGAAAAAAGAATGGACCAAGAATTGAACCTTGCGGCACTCCCATTGTGACCAATGAACTTTTCCATTTACCTCAACTTTCTGTATCCTATTATTCAAATATGATGTTAGGAGATCCAAAGCAGTGTAACTCCATAGTAATGTAGTTCTTAACTCCATAGTAATGTAATTCCTGATCAATTTTTCTTGAAAAACGCAATCAAAAGCCTTAGATAAGACACAAAAGACCCCCAGAGTATCATGCGACTCCCCCTAGGCATCAAAAATACTATCTAAAAGCTCAACTCCAGCATCGGTAGTTGAGCGACCCCTAGTAAAACCAAATTGTTTTACATGTAACAGCTTATTGTTATTAAAATGAATTTGAAGCTAGAATTAATTTAAAAAAAAATTTACTAAACGTGGGTAGCACAGATAGTGGCCTATAATTGGTAAGGTTAGATGTGCTACCCGATTTAAATAACGGAATTACTTTACTACTTTTCATTTCATCAGAAAACACACCACAGTCAATGCATCTATTGAAAATCATTGCCAGTTCAGGTGCTACTGTGTTGATTATGGATTTCGTAATCACAACAGAATTGAGGCCATGAGAACCATAGTGGCCTAATTCAAAAGGCAAGCTTTTTGAGTACCATAGAAAATAAAAACAGTATTTTTTAAATCATCTAGCACTCTTCAGAATACATACTTTTTATCACTGTTTTGTTTTATTTGACCTATTAAAGTACCAATTTATGATTTAAGTAGTGACAAAATAGCTTTATTGCTATTTTTCTACATTTTATACACAGATAGGCCACTTTGGTAGTAGGTTTTTAGAAATAGATAAGAATAAAGCGGTTATTAGGCCAATTGTTTATTAAACACAACAGCTCAAAAATAAAACAAAACAACATAAGCAGCAAGTGCACTTAACAATAAAAGTATTCTTAGCTACTATCATTGTCATCCTCAACATCTACGTTATTTGATCATAATGATCATTTCTTACTGACACATTATCTTTGATACTGATATAAAAGCTGTGATGCACTGGAGGTAAAAGGGGCAAAAGATCTAATAAGTCCTTTTTTTCTCACAGCTGATGGGTTTTCCATCAGGGTATTAACGATCCAGCTTAATACCAGTCAAATCTGTAAAGTCCCTTTTCCGCGTATCCCAGAGCCACTTTAACCCGCCACTTCACGGAAGAGTTGCCAGATGTCAGCTAGGACGTAATCGTGGTGGCCCTAAGGCAGCTCAAAAGTGGGAAATCCCCCGGGGACGATGGAATTACGACGGAGCTGCTAAAGGCAGGTGAGAAACATATACTTGTGCAGCTGGAGCTGCAGAGGACAGAATCAAATATGCGTTGGAGCGCATATTTAATTTTGTCCTTTTCTCGGAGAGAACTCTAAGGGAATAGCAAGAGCATTGTCGTTTTGTTCTTCCAAAAGGGAGACAAAACTTCTTTGAAGAACTATCCACCATGTGGTCATTACGAACCGATTCGCGCAATTTCTGCCGCCCGAACTGGCCGGTTTTTTAGGAGGATACGACACAGAAGCCAGAGGGGTATAATCTGTCCCTGTGTTTAACGTTTGTGTACTATGAGAAGGCCTTTCACTCCATTGAAACCTGGTCTGTTCTGGAGTCCTTGCAACAGTGCCAAGTCGATTGGCGATATGTCCAAGTGCTGAGAGGTCTGTATGATGCCGCGACTATGACCGTCCAAGTATAGAACCGGCAGTCTGAACCTATCCACCTGCATCGAGATGTGAGACAAGGGGATGTTATTTCCCGCAAATTGTACATAAATACAATGAAGAATATGTTCAAGACGCTGCACTGGAAAGGACCTCTCACACCTAAGATTTGCAGATGATATCGTCATCGTGGCTGTAAGCGTGCAGGACTTGCAGTATATGCTGAGCAGCCTAGCTGATTCTTCTGGTCGCATCGGTCTTCGGATGAACTTGGACAAAACCAAGATAATGTTCAATGAACATGTCTCTCCGGAATCGATTATCCTAAATGGGATCCCTCTCGAAGTTGTTCAGGAGTACGTCTAGGTAGACGTACTCCTGAACAACAACGACGGGGCAAACCGTGTATTTGGGTAGAAACAACTTCGAGAAGGAGGCTGGCAGAAGATATACGGCTGGGTTGGGCACCATATAGGAAGCTCCGTCACGTCTTTTCGTCACCCCTACCGTAAAGCCTTAAGACCAAGGTCTTCAACAAGTGCCTCCTACCCGTTATGACTTACGGGGCCGAGACGTGGACACTAACGGTGCGACTGGTCTACCAATTTAAGGTCGCTCAGCGAGCTATGGAGAGGGCTATGCTCGGAGCTTTTCTGAAGGATCGAATTCGTAATGAAGTGATCCGACAGAGAATCAAGTAAATCGAAATAGCTCAAAGAATTAACAAGCTGAAGTGTATGAATAATGACGTTTATCATGAACAGACTGACAAAAAGTAGCCTAACTAATTTCATCATGACAGTGAAGTTTTAGAGGGCTTAAGCCATAGTGGCCTATCTTATTTAGGCCAGTATGGCACTTCAAGTTTAGATCGCAAACTAAAAACGGTAACAGTGATTATGTTGCCATCTAGTGAATATTTGTTCTATCACTTTTAGGCCAGTCTGGTTCTATCAAAATGATCAATTTGAACTGGAAAAGATCATAAACTCAATATTGTAAAAAATGTAGTTTGGCCACTAGGACACTTAGGTTCTCATGGCCTCAATTAATATAAGTATTGAAATATAAGTATTGGAAATAGGAAGACAAATACTGGGGAGAGATTGAAGATGTAACAATAGTATAGAGGATATTTTTAATGAGCAAGTTTGCGAAAGACTTAACACTTTGACAGGTGACTGTTTTTTAGAGCGTCATTACGCTGGCCACCGGCCATTATTCAAAATATTGTAAGATTAAAGAAAACATATATGCTACATGCATAATTTTCAAATTTTTGTATGCATTATCAATTTTAAAGATATAAATAAAAACATTGATATTAATTATTGTTATATGCATTATCGATTTTATAGATAAAAATAAAAAACATTGATATTAGTTATTGATAAATTTGAAAATCAACCTAAAAATACTGAGAAAATGAAGAAGAGAAAAAAAATTACCATACACGTACGGTAGTACATAGCGGCGAAGCGGGCACTGGCGCCGCAGCCGTCAAAAACATTCCTCACCCCTACACCCCGCAACGCATGTCGATAAATTATGCATCTGTGCGTAGCTAAGGAAACCCGCTCGGCTATGGTTAAGCACCAATCACGAACTGAAAGCGTTATTTTAAAATAAATATGTTAAACACATCTCACGATACATCACAATTAAATAACTACTTACATTAAAAGAGAACCACGCAGATTTGAGTGTTACAGCTTTTGAACAAATCTTAAGGTATGTTTATCTTCTTGTATGCTCCTATGTGTTGAGTCAGGAACAATTTTTATTTTATATTCATTAATCCACAGCTTTAAGCTTATTATTTTAATGAATCAAACAGCAACACAATACAGTACCTACTATTGAGATATGCAAGCGTAAAATCAAAATACGAATACAACACATCTAAACGATCGAATTTCATTTCAATATTCAGAGAAAAACAAGTTCCGTATGCGTATTTCTCCGAAAGTTGAAATGAAAAGTAGATTTTTGCCATTCCCAGAAAAAGTTAACTCTCATATTGTTGAAGTCCTATATTTCTACCTTGCCACGGCCGTACATGTGTTTTTCCTGTTCGTACGGAACACTTACAACCCAACCAACCCACGCAATCCTCCATTTTCCTTCGCTGATTGACAAATATTTTTATACCTATTCTTGCTTATACAATAACTGCGAACTAGGTTATTGTGGAGGACGTAATAAAAAATGTGGTTCCGTTTCACTCTTTGTATTCAAGAAATGTCTTTAGAAATGAAGGCTTTTTGTTTGGTAATAAGAGTGAACCAGTCAATGGAAGACAGTAGTTATTTTCAGTTTTTTGTTGGGTTGAATATCTAATGTCATAAGAATGATTAAGCGCGTTATATTTTTGACCTTTGCGAGTGGATGAATATGTTATTAAGTTATTGATACGTGTAAGTGTGGGTGCGTGAAACATACTTATTTTGTCTGCACGGGTGGCGTTGTGGTTTAAGCGGTCACTTTGCCCCTTGACACTGTGACAGGTGTTGTGCGTTCGATCCCCACACGAGACAACACTTCGAATTTGTTTTTTTTATGTTTTTTATTTTCTCTCCTTTCTGCATAGTGGCAATCTGTTATAATAACAATAAACCACTTTTTTTGGCCGATTTATACTATTATATTAGTAACTGTAGGGTTGTACTGAGAGGGTTACTAATTCTTATTGGCCTCTCATTTCAATTTGTCTGGAATCTGTTTCTTAAACTAGGAATGTCATTTCGTTTAAGTCTCACATGCTGTAGGCCACCCTCTCCACTGCCAGTGCGTATTGATTAATATGCTGGGAGAGTCTCCTCTGGTATTTTATAATAATATGTTGAGCTATTTCTTGCTTTACCGTATTTATGTGGAGATCAAGATGTATGTATTTGTTGCTGATACATTGTGGGATTTGAAACATTGCTCTTAGCACTTTGTTCTGAAACCTTTACAGTATCTCGATGTTGCTGTTACTCGCAGTACCCCATAGCTGGATGCCATACGTCCAAATTTGCTTGAGTATACTTTTGTAAACCATCATTTTACTGCTGTTGTTTAACTGGGAATGGCTTCCGATTAACCAGTACATACTGCGGAGTTTACCATCAAGTTGTTTCTGTTTCATCCAAATGTGCTTCAGCCACGTTAGTCTCCTGTCTAAGTACATACCGAGATATTTAGCTTCGTCTCTTTGGGGAATTTGTTCATTGTTTAACGTTACTGGGGGACAGCTGTCCTTTCTGAGAGTAAAGGTAACATAAGTGGATTTGTCCTGATTCGCTTTAATTCTCCATAAATTCAGCCACTGTCCAATTTCATCCATGTGGATTTGAAGCATCGTTGACGCTGTTTGTGGATTACTGTGAGTTGAAAGCAAAGCTGTGTCATCTGCATATGTAGCAATTGTCGTGTGGTCGGAAATTGGAAGGTCTGCGGTGTAGATGAGGTACAATGTAGGGCCCAGTATGCTCCCCTGTGGGACACCTGAATTGATTTCATGGAGGGATGAGCAAACGTTGTTGTATTTCACCAGGTAGCTTCTTTTGTTGAGGTATGATGTAAGTATGTAGAGGAATGAATGCGGTAGCATTTTCTTCAGTTTGTATATAAGGCCTTCATGCCACACCTTGTCGAATGCTTGGCTGATGTCCAGAAAAACAGCAGAGCAAAACATTCTGTTTTCAAAACATCTACTGATGACGTCCACAATGCGGTGAACTTGATCAATCGTGCCGTGTTTTTTTCGGAATCCAAATTGATGATTAGGCAGTATTTTATTGAGGCAGTACTTCATCCTATTGAGCAGTATTGACTCAAACAGTTTTCCTACAACAGGTAATAGGCTGATAGGTCTGTACTAGGTCTTTTCTTGTGGGGGTTTACCGGGATTAGGCACCATTACCACTTGTGCTATTTTCCATTGTCCTGGGAAATGCTGGAGTCTTAGGCATGCATTAAATATCTTGACTAGCCCCATAAGTCCTTTATGTGGTAGTTGTTTTAATAGGATTGAGTCAATGAGGTCATAGCCTGGCGATTTGTGGTCTGGTAGATTTTTTATTTCCCGTGATAGTTCCTTCGGACTTGTGCTTTTTAAAGGAAGACACATTTGTGTTGCTGTTTGGAGGTAGTCTTGCACCTCTGTAGCGTGTTCCAGACTTGTTCCGGGAAATGGTCTAAATACAGCACTCAGATGATCTGCGAAAGTTGTGGTTTTCTCCTGGTCTGATCTGGCCCATCCTCCCGTATTCTTTTTGATAGGTGGTATCTGGTTGTAAGGTCTTTTCAGCTTTTTTGTCGCTTTCCACAAAGAATAATTTGTATCAACTGTTGGAGAAAGACTGGCAAGATACGATTGGCGGTTTTTATTGTTGTGAGTATTTATAAGTGCTTTAAGTTTGTCCGAACATTTGTTAAATAAAGCCTTGTCTCCTGGATATCTGGTAGTATGCCAAGTTTTTCTGAGTCTGCGTCGCTTCTTTATTAGCTGCTTTATTTCCTTGGGATACACATTCTGTTTTGGAGGGCGTCCTTTAGTTTTAGTTGAGGCGGCATTAGCAGCTTTGTGGATAGTAATGTTAAAATCCTCCACAGCGCTTTCCAGATCTTCTACAGTACTGATTGTAGCATGCAGTTTTATTTGTGTATTTATAACTCGACAATACGTGTCCCAGTATATATTTCTTGGATTGTATAACCTAGGGGCAGATTCTACAAGATTAATATTTGAACTGATATTTAGGAAAACTGGGCTGTGGTCGGAAGTTAGATCAGCACTAGATTCCATTTTTATGTAATTACTGTCTATATTTTTTGTGATGTAGAAGTCTAGTAAATCTGGGGTCTTGTTTACATCTGTTTTTTTAAATTAATATTAAAATTAAATTGTTGTTTAGTTTCTGGGTGTTCATTGCCTCCATTGATTGTTTGTAAGGTCTACATTTATTTCTAGTGCGAGATAGTCTTTTTGAAAAGATAAAAAAAGATCAAATATCCGTCTGTACTTTTAATTATGTTTGCGGTTTGTTTACATTAATTTTTTGTGCCTCTACAACAGCTCGACACAACAGGCTCAATGGCATACAAAATTAAAAATATTTGGCTTATTGCACAAATATTTAAGTTAATTGACTGTCGCTTATCACAGAAATAATTGCCTACCAATAAAATTGATGGTCATGGCCCAATACTTAACCGTTTTTGTTTTACCTACAGTATATACTATCTTCTATGATTTTATTTTTTTCATTTCAGTGGTTATATGGTTCATATTTTAATTATAGCTATTTACAGGATAATATTTAGTTATCATGTTTGTTATTAAAATTTTATAACAATCCAGACTCAACTCAAAAAAAAGGAATGAACTGCTGTACGACACGATGTACTCGTGGTTGACGCAGAATCCGATTGGCACGCTTTAATGTCAGATCGTTGAAGAACTTGAACGAGCGAATCAGCACGCCACACATGGATTTAAATTGTATTTTATCGCTGCGACAGTGCTGTGCACAAATTCTTTCATCACAGAAGCAGAGCTGGTTATAGATATTAGGAACCCGGCTCCCTTCCATACTTCAAAAATATGATGGCGCAATATACCTTCAGCACTGCGGCATTTAATAAGAAGGGTGATAAGAAAAAGTATTCTAGTCGCAAATATAGTGTCAGTATTTGATGGAAGTTTTCTACCCAAGTTTTGTTTACGTTAGAAAAGCCGCATCTAGGTAGTGTTTTTGATAAAATAGCGATTGTTTATTGGATTAATCGGTATTCATTGTATTAATTTTACTTGTATATCTGTACGTCTAAGATTACTCTTTAATATTTCGCAAATAATATGCGATGTCTGCCAACTCGCAGTTGGCCAGGCCATACCTTATATATATATATATATATACGGTCCGTAGGGGTGCACTAAGAAAAACGGGTAAATTTAAAAAAATTGCAGGCGTAGCTGCTGGCGTCTTCAAGTATTATATAGATGTAAAGAGGCCCATGTTTGGTATACGACACGAATATTATATACAGTGTATATAATATTCGTGTCGTAGTTTTTAGGACGTGGTATCAGATTTTGACCCGACGTCGTTTCGTTTGTTAGTGTTTCAACGTTAAGTCTCGTCTTTCCTAGCCGATGTAAAATTTGCCGACCCTGCTTTACATATGTATTTCTGAACTATTTATGCTAAGCACCTGAATGACGTCTTTGCGTCATCATGGTGTTTTAGATATTTAGTTTGTTTATATTGTCTTTACATGGGCAGCGACAGAGCGATGTCCTAGTGAACAGACTACTACGCAGACGGTATTGGGTTCGTGATGTCAGAGTTTTAAAGATATGTTTATTAAAGTCATGTGAAGTCTGCTTACCTAGGCCTTCATAGGTTTGAAAAGGCTTCTGCTCGATAATAGGACAGTTTATAGGTACACAGAGATGACAATAATGATGTTATTCCGTTTTAAAATACATGTGAACAAACTTATTATTTTATTTTTGTATGAGGCCTTATGAATTGAATCAATGATGACAGTTAAGTATTATCAAACAATTACTTATTTAAAAAAATTAAGAACCAACCATATGTTGCTACAAATTAATGCAATGGACAATTAAACATAGACACCGACATTCGAAACCATTGCCCACATGAATGAGACTCCATGAGCTCGGCATGTTCTCACATGCACCCATACATCAGACGGACGAATGGATCGTATTCGAGTTGCACGTCGATGAAAAATTGTTACCGTACATTTTCTGAAAGCGCCCCGTAGCGATCAGCAACGGTCTGTAGTTTCCGCTAAAGGTGCTTTTAGAAAATATAATGAAAAGTGTTCCAATCAATGAATGACTAGCATGTGAACTATTCGGGTGCATACTTAAAACAATAAAATAAGAATATAAACAACTCGGACTAGATCTTCTGGTCGAAGCTGACACGCTGATGGTTGTAACTATAGTCCATGATTTGCATCGCGCTTATACATACACATTTAAATGATACAACTGAGCAATAACATGTTAGTCTTACCTATAACAACACCATCGACACTCGGACCAAAGGCGTACGCGAAATCTGGCGTTTGGATCGGCGCAGATAGCAGCGCCTCCAGCGGCCGCTCGCGTAAACACCTCAGCAATGCTGGCGGAGTCAGCTCTGTAGACAAAGAATTTTCTTAGACATATTCTCTATTGTACTTTATAATAAAGAGAGGCTGCTCTCCTGATGGCAAGTGATGACTAGCCCACATCTGAAGTCTTTTAAAATCTCCAGAAAGTAGACATAAGACAATCAAAAATCGAATCAGATTAAATGTTATGAAATGCTCCTATTCGGAGAGTATTCCAGAATTACACTGCTGTGGAACGAGATGTGGTTATCTTTCAGCTAGGGGAATGGTCTTCTAGCCAGGCTTGGTAATTGTGCCTGGTGGAAGGTAGCCCGAAGAATATTGTCAAGAACCTGTTCATTTAGTAATCGCGTGTGAAATTTTGAATAGCGTGGTTCGAATTCTTCAAACGTTGCTTGTCTTTGTAGTTTTGTCGATGGCCGTTAGATTTCGCCAATATTTGTGTCTTTGCCATTGTACGGCAGATGGTACTAGTCATATATGTAACTACACAGATAGAGGCAGAATTGTGTTATTTGGGAAACTATCCACCAATATCGAGCATATTTTACTAATCCTTCTAGCAGACTAATAATTTTGTTTGCAAAAAAGCTAATTACACGGTTCAAACCAATGTATCAAGCATCCGTAAAGACTACACACTCACACCAAGAAACAGAAGTTGCGGTATCACAAGCATGTGGTAACATCAAATAACTTCGCTCCACGATTACCTCAAAAGCAAAGAGCCCCTGAACACATATGTACTGCTCTATTAACGTTACCCTCAAACTATACATTACAGTGCACTCAGATGATAACAAAGCGAATTGTCCCACTAACTGCACACAGTGACAATGACACCGCTTAATAACCACTACAGAGTACTGTGTTGAATACACAATTGAGGTTCTTACCAGTATGGCTATAGCGAGCTACAATTGTTGCAGCGAGCTTTGTTTGATTAAATAACTTAAATGTCTTTCTGGATAAATATTAGTTAATTTTGCGAGTAACATGCTTTTACAACGTGTAATGATATTTAGTGAGTTTTAGATAAGTTTAATGTGTTTAACATATGAATATCTCTTGATCCACCGGCATTCTGTACGGCTTACTTTGGAAGTGGTCGCCGGTTAATTGGTGTGATGAAGTGAAGTGTGAGTTTCGGCATGCGCCCATCCGTGACATATGATGAGGATGTCAAAGTACCGTTAACACAACCCATGTAAAAAAATCTTAAGTTTGTACTATTACATAGATATACTCACGCCTTTTTCCCGTCGAGGTATACAGAGACAACAGTACGCCAGTTGATTCTATCCTTACAAACCTCACGCGCTTCCTTTCACTCATTATTTTTTTCATACATACTCAACGGTTTCGGACCCTTCGGACCTTGCCGTTTTTAGGACGGTCACAATTTGGTATTTTTATTTACACGTTTACGTAAGCTCGTACTTCATGTAGGTGGTGCTAATATCAGGTGAGGTGGGAGTGTCTCCTGGCGAACATGACCAGTCGGGAAATAAATTGATATCTATTGCCATAAACAATTTTTGACCAATCGCGAATTGTAACCTACTCGAAAATTAGGCAAATCGTGAAATCGCAACACCCCAACATGAACTGAAATAAATTAGACCAATCTTGAATTGGAATAAAAACATTTAACATTTTGTCGAGTTAGGACTAAATCCTATCCATCCAATTTTACTTTCAAAACTATTAGTTATCTATCTATATTTAAGTACATAGAAACAATAACTTTACAGCTTATATATAATTTTAGTACCATTTAACATTGCTAGCTAATTATAAATTGGAATTATTTTGAGATATCAATTACATATACATACATGTAAAGCATGAAAAGTAACAGTACCTTAGCTGTAGGTAGTCTTTCATTATATTAGTATGTTTGAAATTAAACTATAGTTTACGAATTCAATCGCGATATATTGGAATGACTGAGATTGCATTTAAACTTAGTGATCTGGAAACTATCATTTATATTACTATCCAACGATTCAATTTCTTTATAGGAGTCGTGGTCACGGCAGCAGATGCATGTGCTATCCACTGGACCATGGAGGCAGTCCGTGTTCAGTATTATTATATACTAGCTGACCCAGCGAACTCCGTATCACCTTTTTAAGAGTTTTTATTTAATTCCCTTTTTTCCAAACCCCTTTTGCAAAGTTACCATTGACTTACCGCTTAATCTCTAATCATATCAGAGTCTATAAATGATGAACAAACAGATATCGACTTTAAAAAACAAATCCCATCCGCCATCTTTGATTTCGTATCCGCCATCTTTGATCACGAAATAGATGTTGTTCACCATCCCTTAAATCATCAGAGACGATACCCATATTGATTTTTTTTAATTTTTCCCATCTTTGATTTCCCATCCACCATCTTGAATCACAAAATAGATGTTGTATTTGGATTTCCCATCCCTTTAAACATCGGAGACGATACCCATATTGATTTTTAAAAAAAATCCATCCGCCATCTTTGATCACAAAATAGAGGTGTTTTTGAATTCCCCATTCCTTAAAATATCGGGGACGATACCCACATCGACTTTAAAATAAATCCCGTCCGCCCTCTTTGATTTCCTATCCGCCATCTTTGTTCACGAAATAGATGTTGTATTTGGATTCTCCATCCCTTACATCATCAGATACTATAACTATATTGTTTTTTTTAAAATTTCCCATCCACCATCTTTGATTTCCCATCCACCATCTTGAATCACGAAACAGATGTTGTATTTGTATTCCCTATCCCTTTTAACATCGCAGACGATACCAATTAGTAATGAAAGAGACTCAGGCTTTAAAGTCGTTTAAAATAAGACTAGGCTCTTTTTACACGACTTTGCCTTAAAATTAAGACTTTAGCTGTAAGTCTTAAATAAAACGACTCCAGTCAGTTAACGTAACGTATTAGATTTTAGGCGTTTGTGTCTCTGTCTTTTACAAGAGAGCTGCCGTTCGAGTAAATTATTTAGTTTTCAATGAATTCTTTCTTTTAATCTTAAATGGAGTGAAACTATGTACATATTAGATAATAAAGGTTAAAAAATAAATATATTTTATTTGGTTATGGTTTATTACATTGCAGAAAAATGTGTTATTTTAGGTCATTAACAAAAATATAAAACAATCAACATAGTGAAAAAAAATAAGTAATACAGCTACAGAAAAGTCATCCAAGATGATAAAAAAGAAATCAATATTGGTATTAGTACCAAAATTTTTTTTTTAATTTTCCCATCCGCCATCTTTGATTTCCTATCCGCCATCTTTGATCACGAAATAGATGTTGTATTTCGATCCCCCCCCCCTTAAAATATCGAAGGCGATACCAATATTGATTTTCAACGGGCTCAGGCCGGACCCTGACATAAGGATCGCTCTATGGAACAGTAGGCCTGCAACAAACGAAAATAAAATACTATAAAATGTTTTCTAACACGAAACCAATAATATATATATTAGTCTTGCAATGAGTTCACCATTGTTTAAGCGGCCGCCTCGCTTGACAATGCGTCGAGTATTGTGGATTCGATTCTCGCACGCGACTGCTCTTTGTGTGATCTATATCATTACTGTTTTGAGTATGAATGTTATTAGTGTCTATTGGTTGCATGTTGGTTAAGTCTCCCACGACACAATATTGATTCTTGGTAAGAAAAAACAGCCAGGAAAACAAACAAAGTTATAGCTAGAATGATCTGATGTAATCTAATCATATAAAAACAATTACGGGATACGTTATAAACAATGTGTATGTAGTGCATCCAAATGTTTTGTGGGTCATAGAGCAGGAAAGTACTGCTCTCGCACATACTATTCACAAAAACTAATTGTATCTTTACTGTTGCGTTTCGTTCGAGTGAGTGAGTGAGAGTGCCTGAGGCCCCATCCCCTTCTCGTTCTTACTCATCGTACCAGACAGTTTATTTTCAATACGTAACATTTATGTTATCACCGTTCCATATTCTGCATCTCATTTCATTTATAACCAAATTGTTTTCTCAGCAGGAGCAGATTGCTTCGACAGATTTTAAACACTTAAAAGTGAATGTCAACGTTTTAAGCCCAAGTACTCGCGAAGGAAATCTCTCGCAAAAGTCTTCACTTGTCAACACTTCAAATAGTTTGCATCGTAGAGTAGTTCACAATAAAATGGTAAGTGGTTATACTATAGTCTTCGTGTTATTGTCCTAAATTGTTCGCCTGGAAACATTAAGTAAGTTTGGAATCGTTCTGTATAGTTGAGTGTTTTATCCAGATTTATACATTTGGAGTTTGTGATTTTGTTGGATAAGTTATATTATTATTATTTAGCTTGCACGATTCTTAGTAAGGCATTTATCTCACTAAAAGCTTAATATTTATCTCACTATAAGCTTAGGTTCGTTTAAATAATTATTGGACTATGTAGATCACTACATTCGCTAACAAAGATAAGACCATGGATATGGTGCTAAAACAAAATAAAATATTTTTATGAAAAAGCAAGTGTAGACAAGTTAAAATATTATTTACAGACGAATTTTATTTAAAAAATGCTTAATATAGGTAGGTATATGGCTTGAATTTCAATTGAAATACCGATCCGATAAACTAAGGTCAAAATTTTATGAAAACCCTGTAATAATATAATATATTCAGAAATATAATACATTATATTTGTTATGAAAAATTATTATATTTTTTTACCATTCTGTAAGTAAAACGTTTAAGATTCATTTCAAAACAGATTTAATACTGTAAATATGGCTGACTGAAGGTATCTCGTGAGGGCTATTTTTTACTAAGTGATTACCTGAAAACTGGTTATTTTGTCTTTAAAAGCCTCGCAAATTTTATGGTAGTCGTGATTTTTAACCTACTTCAAAACAAACTTGAACGTTGTCAATTTGGTTATATCTTGTAATGCTTGTTGCCGTCTCGTCTCCGTCATAAAGTAACCGATTTCTTATTTCTAAAACTATATTTTTTTTGTAAGAATGCCCAGTTGGAGCAAATTTGAAAATATTTTTTGGGTAGTTATTTTAATAAATAAAATTATTTGATTGACTAGACAAACTATTATATAGCACAGACACACCAACACCTTTCACATTACAAAAAAAACTTATTAGGATACTGGTCAACATAGATGAAACCGACAGTTGCAAACCCCATTATCAAAAGAATAATATTCTAACCTTATCTTCCATATATATATTGGAAATGTGTAAATTTGTAATTGTTTATTGTTTATTTGTTTATTTGCTAGAATGGTCTTAATTCTATTGTGGTCCATTACATTCTACCATAACATATGGTGTGCAAATATTTTATCTATTTCAATAATATTTTGAACATAAAATAAGTACGAATAGTTCCTTAATGAATTCTAATCCAATTTTTAACTTAACATTATATGTATTATATGAACTAATAAATTATTCCAAATTAAATGTATGTATTATGTTAAGAAATTATTATTTATTGATAAATGTCATATACCTTAGGATGAGCGTCCGTAATTATTTTATGTCAAGTCATCTATTATTTAAACATTATTATTTATTAATTTATACAGTATTCAGGTTTGCCTTTTCCTTATTCGTGATATAACATAAATTCCTGTAAATCATAAAAACACTTTTCTTTTAGCCATTGTTTTAATTTTTTCTTAAATAAATTCAAAGGTAAACACTTAAAGGAATTTTCCAATTTGTTGTATACCTTTATAGCATTCATGTAAGAATTCCTTTTATGCAATTCGAGTCTACATAATGGTATACAAAGCTTATATTTATTTCTTGCAGTTACAGTTCCTTTGGTTACATCAACGTGTTTAATAAAATCTGCTGGATGCTGTTGTACAAAAAGGCATAGTTCTCTGATATACATAGATGGAAGAGGCAAAATATTAAGTTTTTTAAAGAGTGGCTTGCAGCTCTCCGTAAACGAGGCTCCACAGATTGCACGAACACATTTTTTTGTACTCTAAATACCTTAATCATATCCACCGAATTGCCCCACAGTAAAAGACCATAAGAAAGCAATGATGTCACATATCCGTGATATGCACAGATGGCTGCTTCTGTTGATACCGTGATACGGAGTCGTTTTATTGCATACACGAACCTGTCCAGCCTGTCACAAACGTAATCGACGTGCGCTTTCCAATCACAATGTTGGTCAACTATTATACCTAAAAAATTTGTGTTTGCTACTTGTTCTATTGGAGTATCGTTATACTTAACATTTAACATTATTGGCTTTCTTTTGTGCATCTGAAATTGAATAAATTTTGTCTTTGTCATATTTACTTGTAAATTATTTGAATGGAGCTAGTCTATTGTATTATTTATTGCCTCATTAATGTCTGCTTCGTATGTGTCTTTGTTTTCAATTAGAGTAGTATCGTCAGCAAATAGGATTGTTTTATGGTTGGTAATGTTTGGCAGGTCATTGATATAGATAAGGAATAAAAATGGTCCTAATACACTTCCCTGCGGTACTCCAAAATAATTTCGTCTAAATTGACTTCTATGTATAATTTTTGTATCTTTATGAACTTAAGAGATTTTTACGCACTGAGTTCTGTCATTTAGGTAATTTTTCAACCAGTCGTTCGCTTTTCCCCTTATTCCATATTTTTCTAATTTGTGTAACAGTACATTGTGGTCTACAAAGTCAAATGCCTTGCTCATGTCTAGGAAGATGGCTGAGACAGGCAGCCATCGTTTATAGCCCTAGTAACAATTTTAGTTAAGTTGAAACATGCTGATGAAGTGGTGCTGTTCTGTCTAAACCCAAATTGTTCCAATTTAAGAATGCAATGGTTACTAGTAAATTCCTCGAGCCTTTTCAACATAATTTTTTCAAAAATCTTTGACATGATGGGTATCAGTGTTACTGGTCTATAGTTTTTCATGTCAGATGTGTCACCTTTTTTTGAAAATTGGCTTAACAATGGACTTCTTTAATAAACTCGGAAAAGCACCTTATTCAAACGACAAGTTTATTAAATAACTAAGCGGATGACATATACTTAATGCGCATAATTTAATGACATTGGTGGTAATGTCATCTATACCTACGGCTTTAGTATTTTTAAGGCTTTTTATTGTTCTGAATATTTCCATCGCATCAGTAGGTTCAAGGAAAATTGTTTGACAGTTGCTTATACCAATGGATTTATTTATTTCATCAGCTTTATATTTAAAATTATTTTTGTTAGTCAAGTTAATAAAGAATTCGTTGAAAATGTCACTCATATCTCTAGGATTCTCATATGTCTCGTTACCTTTAATTATCTTATCAATATGTGTTTTCATATTTTGGCCATTTACATTTTCATTAATTATATTCCAAGTAGCTCTGCATTTATTTTTATTAGTATCTGTATATTTTTTAATTTGTAGTTGTTTAGATTTGTAAATGTACTTTTTAAGTATACTAGTATAGGATTTGTATTTGTTATGATTTATTTTTCCTTTTGTATTATTGTATTGTAGGCTAAGATAGATACATCTTTTCTTTATACAAGATCTCTTTATTCCCTTCGTTAACCATCTATTGGACACCTTATTTGTAGATTTTTTTATTGTATGTATTGGAAAACACAGATCGAAAAACAATTTGAATATGCTGTGAAATTCATCAAATGCTTTGTGTAAGTTATTTTTCTCATAAACATGTCCAAAGCTAAGGGATGATATGCAGCTTAAGAATTTATCTATGTTTCCTTTACTATAATCTCTAATACTTTCATACCAACTACATACTTCATACTTTTTACAGCTTTTTAGCGAAAGAGTTTGCCCTGTTTTATGGTCAGACAAGGCAAGGTGGTGAACTTCAGCTTTAACATTCTTAATGTTACTTGCTATCTGATCTAAACATGACATTTTCTAGTTGGAGTCTTAATGTGTAATTCAAAATTGTGATTTTTGAATATACTTTTTAGCTCTTCACAACTTTTGTTTGGCCTTAAGATGTCCAAATTCCAATCACCACAAAGAATAATGTTTTTATGTCTCCTATTAATTTTAGTCAGCAATTGTTCTAATTTCTCTAGAAATATTTGTGGGTTGCTATTAGGCGTTCTGTACAAGCAAATAATCATAATATTATTTACTATTACCCCACAACACTCAAAATTAAATTAACATGATAAGTTAGTAATATTTGGTAAGGGTTTATATTTTAAATCACTTTTTATCATAATACATGTCCCTCCTCTGTTAGTGTCACGTGAGAATGAGGCAACTAATTTAAAACCAGATATTTTAAAAAGTGTTTCAGTGCCTTTCTTAAGGAAAGTTTCTGTCAAACACATAACATCTATTCCTAAACCCTTTTGAGCAAACTCTTGAATAGCACATGTCAATTCTTCAGATTTGGTTATAGCACCAGCAATGTTTTGGTGGAATTTTCTTAAAATTAAAGTCTAAGTGAGAGACGTCAGAAACGAAAACATTTTGTTACCTGTGAAGTTAGCTGTGTGTATGTAAAAGATAACACCTAGTTCAAATACCCAGTCTAGGGTATTTGAACTAGGTGTTGTCTTTTTAAAATTAGTATGGTATGGTTCCTTTATTGTGAGATTCAGAGTTTATTGTGGCTAACTTACTCCCAGGTGAAGCGTTAGAGTTAGCTTCCTGATTATGACCCTTTAAGCATATATTTTTAATTGATGAAAAATAGAATGGTATTGTACCTTTTTTTAACATATTTGTGCATTCTGTGTTAGCTTTCCTACACGTTAACCAAGATTTAGGACATAAAAAGTTTTTATCATAATAGAATGTGTCTATTATAAAGTTATTTTTTTTTACATAAATCCAGTAAATAGTCATTTCTACCGTACACATAGTTAGGATCAATATCTATAAAAGAACAGGTTTTGAAATTGTTGCATATAATTTTTAAGCTATTGTTTAGCGTCTTTTCATTTAAACATTTATTTTGTAAGACATTACATACTAGAACATTTGTTTCTCTTAAGTAACTCAGTAAGGAAACCAATTCTATCGTTATTTTATTTGGATTAGCGTCATTTTCTCCTATACATATAATTACAAAATTGTCTTCAGAATCTTTCAATTGATAGACAGGTTTCAGGATTTCTTCTGTTGTAGCATATGGCTTTGTAAAGGAAGAGATTTGATATTTCGTGAATTTTGTGTTTTGCCTAGATCGTACAAGCAGTGTAGCCAGACCTGTAATTTGTTGACCTCCAAATATATGTAAATGGCATCCTGTATTATTTTTCTGGGTTGCAGTCTGTAGTTTGCTGGGGTAAGTAATAATATTTTTATTTGAATCTATTGCAGCGCCATCTGCTGCAGGCGGATGGAGGTTTTTTAATTGGGATATGTCTGAAGGAGCGCCCTCTATGCCTTCATCACATGATTTCGTCTCCAAATCAATGACATCCATATCAATTTTTCCTTTACAAATTTTCCTTTTACGAATAGTATTTAAATTTTGATTCTTACAGGACTTTTTTCTTGAACTCGCGTGCATTTTTGTACTGCTTTTTGAACCACTGCACAGGTTTTTTAATTGTGCGATGGTATTTTGTTGTTCAACTGTTTAGCGACGCTTAATTCAAGTCTCAGTTGTTCTAACTCTTCTTTTAATCTTTCAAAGTCTACGTTACTGAAGCCAGTTGATAATTCTGGAAGAGTATTAGTTTCATATTCTGAATTCGTGGATTCAAATGAAGAATTCGGCGTATTAGCCATCGTTCTATTTTTTCTTAGAGTTACGTTCTGAATTTCCATGCTTCTGTCTGTTGTGTGGTTCTTCTAGTTATCTTTCTAATGAAATTTCGTTCTATAATCACCGTTTGTTTTTAATTTTTCTTACAATAAATAATTGTTTTAATAATTAATAATAGCGCCATCTATTAATCAATATACAAATTAGGCGGGTATATCAATATTTACGTGGTTTTGCTATTTGCCGTTCCATAATAGTTCAGCTATTCAACGCAGCAGCGCTTTTTGTGATAGAATTCAAAAATTTTTGCTCAACCGCCGTGTAACGAAGTTATAATGTTAAATTTCCGTCGGAAGTTCACTTAGAGATACGTATTTGTAGATTACCTTTTATTAGCATGTAGTCCAGTCCGCTCATAACACACTTTTCTTGAACGTGTTTGAATTTGTGATTACACTGGTTAGTATTCACAAGTAGAGGCAAGTTTTGTAGTTTTGAAGATAAGTTTATAATCACTGTTTGTTTATTGGAGATAACGTTAGCACTATTTATTTATTCTATAAGTTTAATGTAGCACGTAACACAGTTTTTATAGTTTCGTAAAATTAAAAATATTCAAAATTGTATTATGCGGATCAGATTACAATGTTTACGAGATGGTGGCGTCATCTAGTCTTGTACGTAACGTAACTCGTTGTACGTAAATATCCAGATTTTTATAGTAAATGACAAGACATCCAAACAAAATATTCATTACGCCATAAAAATAGACTAAATCAAACCACCTCTAAACTAACTATGCACGCAACAAGCCTATTCGTTATGACGATAAAAATATATAATAATCTCCCAGAATATTTAAGAAATTAACCAAATGATAAGAAATTCATATACAAGTTAAAACAGATATTAATAAATAAAGCATATTATACAATAAATGAATACTTAACTGATAAGCATATACTGTAGTAAATAATGTTAAAATCAATGCATTTACATAGGAAGTAAATTGAATACACAATTTGTAATTTTTAAGAGCATAAAGTTAGAATAGATTTGTAAAATAATAACAAGAAAATAGATAAGTACCTATATAATTATTTAAACCTAACTAAAATTACCGATATTTGAGCTCTATATGACTTTATCCTCTCTCCTACGCTGCCGTGCCCTACAGGGTCCATAATGAACTGTATACCTATTTTTATAACATCTATGTAACATTATGGTGTGCAATAAACGTATTGAGTATTGAGTATGGAGTATTGAGTATTACTAGTTTCTGCATTTAAACCAAGTTATTCTTTACTTATATTACAAACTTGAGAAACTCCGGAGCCACATACAAGACACTTCTCAAAACGTAATTAAAATTTGTTGAGCTCCTTTAATAGCTGCATTATAATATACACTATCTTGCTACAAAGCGGCGTTCCTATCACAAACAGCAAACACCTCGGTATTTACAGGGCAACAAAGCTGAACCCCAAAGAGAATGAGCAGATAATTATACCACCAGATTAAGTCATATGTGTCTGGTATATGCTTCAGAAATCATCACGCTAGCTGTATGCTTATTAAAAAACTTAGCTGTATAACTATGTGACGCATTCTTCTACGAATACAATAAAAACCTTTCTAAGAAAGTAATAACAAGTTAACTTACGAAATTGTCAGTATATATCCGTCTTACATCTTACAATTTAAACTTTTAATTTAATCCTACTTACACAAGAAAATGCATTCTCCCTTATTAAGAAGATTTCATTCCAAGATGTCGGAGCAATTTTAAAACTCAAACAAGACCAAATAACTATACAACATGTAACATATTTGTATGCACTTCCTGAAAGTAGTTTGTTCAGAATCGGCTACTGAATCCATTTCTGTCATTTTTAATATTGTTTTTTTTTTGTTCTAAAATAATAAAAATAACGTAAATTATTGTCACTCATTTGTTTGAAAAGTTGAAATATACGAAAATAAACCTTACGTCAAAGCAGAACGCCTTCTTTTAAAATGGATTTGTATTATGGTTCGACGTTGGGTCACACGACACGTTAATACAACACAATAGCGGCAAAAGACAACAAACAATTTACCACCAAAATATCTATCATCTATCTTTCGCTTACGTAATAATCAACAGGCAAGAGCGAGACGTAATGTGTCGCCCGCGCTGGCCAAAGTGGCCAATGACAAGCGCTGGCAAGTTATGACAAGTATCTATTCTAGTCATCCATCGGGAATCTGTCAGCGAGAGTCGAGAGTTGCGAAAAAATATTTTAATTGCGAAATAGCGTGTAATTATCAACATGACAGTGCTGGTGTTGAAAGTTCTGCATGATCTTGATGTTAACTTGTCACTCCCGGACCTTTTCACCGTGGGGAAATATTAAATCTTTAGTTCGTTGTGAGGAGACACCAAGTGAAAACATGTGATGTGTGAGTAAACAGTTGACTAAAGTGTTAAGTTGACTAAAGGAATGTGATTTTATCCTGTAACTTATTTGATTATTCTATTAATGTAACTATTAATTTACAACTTTAAACAAGTCGTTCTTGCTTTATTCTCTCATTGATATTCTTTTACTTTGTCTATCAATTTGTAGGTAACTAAGTATGATTAAGATAAGATAGTCACAATAGTCATTTACGATATTATGAAACAATAGATCGTGCATGTTATTAACAAACAATTTTATACAAAGTCGACTGTCAACTCCAAAGCCAAAAAGTGTGATGGAAAGAAGTAGTCATCAAATTCCTATCAGATCGCTGTCGTTTGTTTACCATGGCATCCGTTTCGTGTGTTTGTGTGCGTGCGCAAATTTATAGTGACCACGCTTTTTACTTATAATCGAGTTTATACTTTCTTCAAAAAACAATATTTACGCAAATAAAAAAAAATCCAATGCATGCATTATGATTGTAACGAGGTATTCTAATTGGGGTGTCTGAGGATGTGCGTCATTTCCATTACACGTTGTATAATTAACAAATGACGGTGCTTCTTGCTAAACATTATAAAACTAAATTGCGTCCACATCTTGTTAAGAAATATTGGTTTTATGCAAATGCATCAACACTCAGATTTCTCGAAAGTAAAAAATAAAACCTTGTTTGCAATAATTTATTTCAATAGTCAAACTTGTTAAATCTTTTCTGCCATTTCCACAGGAACGAGTTAATCACTTAATATATTGCAAGCGTTAGTTATCTTGAACACTTTGTTAACATAATAATAATAATAAGTTTTAAATAATACGTTTATATTATTACACGTTTTGATTTTACTTTTTTATCAATCTATACTGTACAATGCCGTGACCTTCATGGCAATTCCGATAGAAGTATTGATATTTTTGTCATTCGCTGTTCTAAACTATGGTGACATTATTTATTTATCTTTCCTGTCTTATTCCTTTATTAAACGTATCTACTTCTTCTTTCTCTTAGCGTTATCCCAGTTTCAATCTAGGGTCCGCTTCCTAGTCTAACCGGATTTGGCTGAATATTAGCTTTTCCACAGAGCGACTGCCTGTCTGACCTCCGCAACCCGAAGGGATAGCGATATTCCATGGTTTAGACTAGTGTCAGTTTATTTAGAAGGTACTGACGCCCTGTAACGACTGTCAAAGATCTTCATGACAACCGGGACCGACGGCTTAACGTGCTCTCCGAGGCACGGGACAAGCGATAATTAACAATTCAATACGCACATAACTCCGAAAAGTCATTGGTGCGCGCCGTGGATTCGAACCCGATACCCTCTGCATGGCAGTCTGTTGGTATATCCACTCGGCTATCGCCATGTCATATAGCACAGTTCAATTTATAAGTTGAATCGAACAACGTGAACTGAATTTTGAAACTAATAACATTAACAAAAATAGCACGGCCAAAATGCCTCTAATTAAGAAATAGTTATATCAGAGATATCGAAAATACCAGACAATATTACATCGCGAAATCTCAAAGTAGTAGTGGATTTCAAATAATTCAGAGCTACTTCAGTAATGGACTTAAAAATAAGCGAATATAACAGTTGCAGTACGATGCGAAGCAACGACAAAATAAGAGGAATCGTGAGAATCCCGGTTAGCAAAGCCTTAAGATATGATTCCCGACGAGTATTTAAATTTTGAGATGGCTCAACTGATGGAATAAATTTCATGAAATAAGAATTTGTTGGCAGTAATAGGATAGTGCAATAATATAACATTATTTTGTATATTCCTATGTATCCAGTATGTTTTACTTCACGAGTTATTAATTATTGCCTAAGAATGCAAGGATTAAAAGTACGAAAAGAAAAAAAAAACTTAGGTTTTCTTTTCGTAATTTATAATTTTAATGTTTTCATAATATATTTTCCAAATATTTTTCAAAGTTTATAGCTGTCAGGTATGAAAAAGATAATGCGTCACAGAATTTGACAACTCTATTTCTACTTTTATATATTTAAACGTTTAAATAAAGTCCAAAACGTTACTATTTTATACATTATTGCATACATACTCGTACAAACATACATACATAGAGTCACGCCTGTTTTCTGGAGGGGTAGGCAGAGACTACGGAACGCCATTTGCAACAATCCTGACATATCCTTCTTGCTTCATTCACTCCCATCGGATTCTTCATGCATGCTCTTCTGTTCAGGGTACTTCTAACCTGTCCTGTTTTTAGGATGTTTCCGATCTTGTCAGATAACGTCCGCCTAGGTCTGCCCCTTCGTCCTGTCCCATTCACACTTGCTTTGTATATCTGCTTGGTCAATCTTTCGTCATACATCTTCGTATTATCAAAAATAACACAAAACCATCTAATCTGCAACATAGCACTTCCTACGAGAGTCACGCGTTAAAACTTCAACCCGTCTCAAATAAAAATCTAGGTACAATAACTCCAGACATCAATACCATTCCAGCGAGCTATCTTATCTAGTCCTAAATAGTTCGAACGAACATTACACATCACAAAAATGATGGTCATCATTCAGCGGCTACTGAATTCGATCTTCCCTACAAAGGCATTGGCCAGTTCAAAATAGCTGTATTTCTCAGATGCTCCAATTTGGGTCAGTGTCCGTAAAATAAGATGAATGGTAATCCTATTCAGTGGTAATTGCATGGACTTGAACATTGCATACGCTGAATTGAAGGACTTGCTTATTTTTGCAGACTTTTCTTCGAATGAATGCATATATTTTTACTTGTTCTGCTGTTGTTGGTTCTTTTTATTGCGATGAGTTAGACGGATCTCATATAAGTGGCAATTAACTGGCAGCTGAAATATTTTCAAAAGATTGGCTCTTATCAAGCAGCCGTATGTTTTTGCATTCTATGATTTCAGGCTTTCATTCTTTAATAAAGTGCTTTTACTGAACAATAACCTCCATTTTATAAACTTAACGTTTTCTTAAATGGACCATTTTTTCCTTGTTCGTGATTTTCATATGCTTTGCCGTTTAAACAATTCGCCATTTGATATTGATGACATGTATGGTAACAATATTTGGGGAAGTATCATATTGGATTAAGTATTTCAGTCATTAAAGTAATGTGCACGAGTTCTTGCCTTCCATAGAAGATATACTTTAATCAATCAATCATCAATCAGCCTATCGCAGTCCACTGCTGGACATAGGCCTCTCCCAACACGCGCCACAGTACACGGTCCTCAGCCTTCCGCATCCAGTCTGTCCCAGCCACCTTTTTCAGGTCATCGGTCCACCTAGCCGGGGGCCGCCCTACCTTACGCTTGCCAAGGCGTGGTCTCCTCTCTAGGACACGCTTGCTCCATCGGCCATCAGTCCTTTTACAGATATGGCCAGCCCACTGCCACTTGAGCCTACTGATTTTGTGAGCTATGTCGGTAACTTTGGTTCTTTGTCGGATAACTTCATTTCGGATTTTATCCTTCAAAGAGACGCCAAGCATAGCCCGTTCCATAGCTCGCTGCGTGACTTTTAGTTTGTGGACTAGTCCCACTGTGAGTGTCAACGTCTCGGCACCGTACGTCATAACAGGTAGGACGCATTGGTTTAAGACTTTGGTCTTCAGGCATTGCGGTAGGGGCGAAGAGCCTCCATTTAGGCTGTGCAGCATCTCGCTCAGCTCTTCCAGGCTCTCTGCTACGATGACGATATCGTCGGCACACCCAAGGTGGGATATGTACTCGCCATTAATGTTTATGCCCCGTCCAGTCAACTAGTAACTTTAATACGTTTAAGAAAATCGTCCATGTCCATAGTCAAGTCAATGAAATAAACAAATAGTTGAAAATTTATTATTTTGCATTTAAGTAATTATTACCATTTTCTTTCATTTCATGTCAAACTCAATATAATAAACGTTTTGGTTTTCAGTATCAATTGAGCTATCGTCTTATTTCTTAGATTTATATTTTAGATCTGTATCCCTATTCATATCTCTGGGCTTTTTTTCAATACCGACGAAAAAGCCATTATTCATTCTAATGCTGTAATTTATGTTCGTAGATATTTTTTATGTTTCTGTCTTGAATTCTTGGCACGTATTCTGTGGTTATCTTTGGAAATTTTGTTTAATATTTCAGACACCAATTTGTGATAATAGCTACAAACTTGATAATGGTAATATAATGATAATTTGTTTGTATAGTTAAATTTAAACGTTTTTTCTGGGACATCCCTATCACCTAGCTTTGTTTTGAGGTTTCGATATACCCAAAACTTTAATAACATACTAATCGTCATAATAATCGTTACAAATTTATTACAATACTCACCCAAAAATATTGTAGAATTAATTACAAATGTGCCAAAAACATTAAAACAACGTGGAATATAAGATAGGATATGTCCACCATAGAATGGTATATTTACTGATTGATTTATTTATTTATTTGGTTTACCAACATTTAATTACACTGTGCAGCACAATATTCGAATAACACAAATAATTACAGTAGTGTATTAAACAGTTACAGGTTAACACCACATGCAATTGTTACAATAATTTCATAGCTCGAAGTCTAGTTACTTAAGCAGAACTTCATAGAAAAAGGCAATACAATTGACAACATTTCAAGTTTACATAGGCCTGGAAACAAAAATAAAATATTATAAAACCGTGAAAGTGTTCTCAATTATTTAGAGATTATGGCTTAATGTACGAAAAGTCAAAAAGCAATAACATTAAATACAGTTAAGATATAGTACTATTCAGGCTACTGGTTGATGAATATTCTTTTTTGTTTTATTATAAAATAAGTAGGTAGATCTTATAATTCGTTTAAGCGGCTGTGACAATTTTAATATTAAAAGGTGTTGTTTAAAGTTATTCACAATTAGTAGCGTCACCAAATGTAAGTCTTATTTAGGTAAAAGCTCATTTGTGAACATTCTATGCAGGTAGGTATAATGTCGGTATTGCTTTACCGTAGTAATCCCGAATAACCGATAGTAATCTCTCATGAAAGTAGAAACACAATCAAGTCCCAACTAACGAAACTTGCAAGAAATTCTTAAAGGCAAACCAAAATCCATTTCATCTCATTACAAATTTATCCCATTGGCATTCCAGCACAATTACAACTCAGAAATAAATACATTATAATAATATAGAATTTTCATTTTAATTACGAAAGCAAACTAACATAAACAATAAACCATGGAACGATGTTGATACAGCGGTGGCCAGTTTCGAACGTGCATCGTATACAACATACATAAATGAAGATATTGTTTTGGTATAGAATAAACAATAAACGACTAATAAAATAAACTACAGCTATCATTCTATAAAATGTATATAAATTCATTCATGTTTGCTTTCACAAATAAGCGACACTGATTTTGCCATTCTTCTTTAATGACCGTACTCTCTCTGGATTTGGTTTATATTCTGAGTGGATTTGCTTCGCTTTACGAGGAATTGTTGATGAGTTAGCTAACTGTGTTTCTGTGCGATTATTTTGTTTGGTTTTTGAGATAGTTTCGTCGAAACCAACAAATGCTCGAAATAAACTCTCGCACTGTGTATTCGTAAGCGGTTGTTTGGTTATTCAGCGCTTTGTTTCATTCACAATTTTTTGTTTCTAGTCTGAGTTGATTACATGTTTGTAAACTCCCCAGCGATATAGGCTTTATACGTGACTCTATTAGTAGGAGTTTGGATTTGTCATTTATAGAAATAATCTTGTACTATGAACACGTTTTCGAACTTTTTAAACCAACTTATGTGTTGCGTGTGTTAACGTACTTATATTAAAAATGCTAATAATACTTGATTAGAAGGCAATGGATGGGCTTACACAAAAAAGGCTAAAGGATCACCATGGTCCAAGCGGTTGCATCCAAGCGTCTCACCTTGGTGCCCAGGGCTAACATTCTGTCAAGTATATTTACTGGTCTAAACAGATTTAACAGAATGTTAGCTTTTCCGTCAGTCCTCCGTAACCTAAACGGATGGAAATATTTCATAGCTTCAGTCATCAAATTTAAGTGTACAATGATTTCCATAGGTTTGAGATACTTCCAAGAATGTTTGTTATATTTTTAAACCAAACTTTTAAATTATATTACCCTACGCCCCAGCGCCCCATTTTTAATATATTCAACCCATATTAACTTTTTTGTATTTATATCGCATCTATACAAATATAATATTTGATGTATCAAAAACTCCATGGTTAATTTCAGTAACCCTAACAAATACATTTAAAACAAAACTCACTATCAAACCTGTACCTTCAAAATTAATCAATTTTCCGTGCTCACCATTAAATTTACTCCATGTTCGTTTAGCAAAACCCCTTTCTAATATCTCAAAAGTTCACAAAATATATATTTTTCAGGTAATATGTCATGGCCTCAAATCTCCCTACCAGAATTGAATATAGCATGGCTGATGATATATGGATCGCGTCTCGTACAATACCTGCGAATGACTGGGGTGTATATTTAAGTTTATAGCTTTCAACTAGGTCAGTTGAAAGTTATACGGATTGGTTTCGATAGTGGATGAGCGGAAAACATTTTGTTCTATTTTTATTTTCCCCTTTTATGATATTCGGATCGCAAATAATATTGAACAGTGTTTTTTTTTTATTTAGAGATTACCTGTGTCAAGAGAAAGGCGTGTAATACCTCCCTTGCTAGCACCATCGTATTAGTCAGCGCTTTTAAATTAAAAACAATATGCAGCTGAAATTGCCAGACCGGAAAATGTCGTTGGTTTTTTCGGAAAACTACTGACGCTAAAGCCATTTTATATCCATCATAAAGTTTGCTTAGGTGTATTGAAATGAGAATAGAAATCGTCCAACCGCTTTGTAATATTTGGATGCAATATATTGTTCGATTTTGTAGCGCATGGGATTACCAAAGAGCAAATTAAACCAAAGAATTGACACCGCTGCTACGACATGCTACGACATGACATGCAGTATTTATGCTTGTGCAATAAAAACCTAAACCTTATCAGGAATAACCCAATCGTCATCTACGGATACACTAGACATTCAACAATATAAATATAACTGGATTTTGCTCTCGGTAGTTAACGATAGGGTAAGGTTTACCCTATCTTTTGATGAAAACCGTGCAAAATCCGTTAGGTAGTTCTTGAATTATGCAGACAGACAGCAAGGCAAGGGACTTTATTTTATTTGCGCAGATGTAATGAACGACCTGTGTTTCAGTTACAAATCCCTAAAGACGATACATCAAAAGAGGAAGACGAATTTTAACAGCATTACTAATAAAAATGTAAGTCACAATTGATTTTAATTATAGGATTAATTAAATTCGTTACTTGAGTACGCCAGAAATGAGATAACGATTGAATTAAAGAGATGTAATTTAACAGATTCTTGACAGGGTTCTTCATCAAGATATGAAGAAAACGAGCAATGGGATCACAATGGTGAAATATCTTGAATGTCTTTTTCTGACAGACTGGGCGTGGCTTTAATCATTCAAGCAGACAGATTGGACCAACACTTTGAGATTGTGGATTGGAGATGGACTTGAAATCAAGGAATTGAGGACTTGTTTAAGATCTAAATTCAAGTATTTTATACTCAGAGGTTTACCCACAAGAAAACTTAAAAATATAAAGAAATTTAATAAAATAAGTATGTTACCGGCACAAACCATGCATGTTCTGAAGTGCAATCAACAAAATTACGTATACATAAATGTTTTAATAAACATGAATATTTGAATAATCAATCTGGTTGCGTGGACATATATGCAATTCAATGAAAAATATTGTTGGAAAACTAAATCTATTCAGTACATTAATCGCACGCCAGGACTTTTTATAGACATTCATCGGGTTTATAAACGTACCAAAATGACTCCTGGTTCAATAAAATAGTGGGCTTTTGATGTATTCATTTCACACTTGTTAATTGGAAAATTCTTTTCATAGAAAACTCCAATTTCACTTTTTTTGCCGGGCTCAAAAACAAAGCATACCAACAATATGTTATTGAATACATAATTTAACAAGTTATTGGCATGAAATTGGCCAGAATTCTCTGGTCTGATTCACGAAACTAAAATTGGCTTATATCTGTATATAATTCATAATAGACAGAGATAAGCCAATTTTAGTTTCACAAATTCAAAAAAATACATTCCATTTTTCGCATATTGCCTTCAGGCATAACATTGTTATATCAAAAGATATGTTATTCTTATGTTCGTGTATTTATAACTGTTGGCGGCTGGGTGCCTTAAGATAAATAGTTTAAAACTTTCGCGAATTGTACACATATGGTTTAAGTAACGGGTTTTAAATATTGTAATTATTTGAGATTATAGGTGAAATACATTTTTTAGTTCCAAAGTTTTGGCATAACCCAAACTCAATGTCCTAGATATATTAACATGACAACTGCATGACTGTGTTTATGCGGATCTGTTTTGGTCACAAGTAAAAAGATTATTTTTCCTCCTAGCGTTATCCCAGTTGCAATCCGGGATCCGCTTACTGGCCTAACAGGATTTGACTGAATATTAGCTTTTTCACAGAACAACGGCCTGTCTGACCTCTTTAAGCCAAAGGAATGGCAATATTCCTTAGTTTAGACTAGTGTCAGTTTATTCAGAGGTACTGACTCCCTACAACGACTGTCAAAGATCTTCATGATAGTCGTAACCGATGGCTTAACCTGCTCTCCTAGGCACGGGGCAAGCAATAATTAATATAATTCAATACACACTAACTCCGAATCACTGGTGCACGCCGTAGATTCGAACCCGATACCCTCTGCATGGCAGTCTGATGGTATCAACACTAGGCTGTCGCTGCCTTGGTCACAAGTACTAATATGAAGTCTATTATTTGATTGACATTACACACATCATCATTGTCTTGCCCTGATCCCAATTTATTTGGGGTCGGCGCAGTATGTCCTTCTCTTCCATACTTCTCTGTCACCAGTCATCCGATCATTTACCATTTTCTCTTTCATATCCATTCTCACAGTCCATCCATTTTTTCCTTGGCCGTCCTCTCCCTTTTCGTCCTTCTACATGCATATTCATCACTTTTTTACCTACATACATCTCATCTCTTCACATAACATGTCCATACCAAGCCAATCGACTCCCTTTTATCTTTTCATTAATGGGTGCCACTTTCATACTACCTCTAACGTAATCATTCCTAATTCTGTCCATTCTTGTCACTTCGACATCCATCGTAACATTCTCATCTCTGCCACATGCAATCGTTTCTCATCTATCTTCTTTGTAGCCCAACACTTAGCTCCATACAGTTCGACAGGCCTTATAACCGACTTATAAAAAGAAAGAAAAGGAAAAAGAAAAAAAGAAAATAAATTTATTTAGACTCTGCACAATGGACGCCAATAAATATACGAAAAAAAAATACACAAAAACACTGAAATACATATAAAAGTGAAAGTAAAGAATAAAATAAGTAACATGCAAATATGACAGACAATACCAGAAAATTACAGAAAGCTATAATAATATTCAATGCAGAACATAATATACATAATTATACAATAGTAGCGTCTCACGGCGCGGTCTAAAAAGGACGTGGTTCAGCATATGTCAGCCCGAAGACTGACGCTGATTTTCAACCAGATCCTTAAGTGACACTTATACATGCGGCCCTTTCATTTCACAGGCATTTTGTGGTCACATATTGTGCCTAAGACCTGTCGCCATTTCATCCATCCTGCGTTGATTCTTTGCCTAACATCCCGATCAATTTCGCCGTCATCTTGCAGGAGTGAACCTAGGTAGCGGAAATCGGAGCTTACTGGTAGAAGTGTACCGCCGAGTGTAACCGGTATAGGACTGGAGAGACCGCCAAAGTCACAGAACATATATTCTGTTTTGGTTCTGCTTATTCTCAGGCCTACATTCTCCAATCTCTGCCGCCACTCCTCCAGCTTGCTCTGCACCTTCTGTCCACTCTCTGCTACCAGAACGATGTCGTTGGCAAACATCATGCACCAGGGTGCCTCTGCCTGTATGTCCGATGATAAAGCATCCATAATTAACAGGAAGAGGCAGGGGCTAAGGGCCGACCCTTGGTGCAAGCCTACGGCCACATCGAATCTGGCTGTGATACCAGCTGCGGATCGGACTTGCGTTCGGCATTCAGCGTACATGGCTTGAATCAACGTCAGGTATTTCCCAGGCACTTCTTTCTTCTTCAGGGCCCACCACACGACTTAATTGACATTACACACATGTGCATGGATTATTTTAAATATTGTTGAAAATTCTGTATTGTTTTAAGTATTGATTCTACACGGCACAGTCTTAGGTTTCGTTTTACCCCTATGACGACTCACCTCTTACAACAGTTTTAGAAAATGTTATAAAACTTTACCTAAATTGACAACATACTAATTTATGTAACTACATAACTAAAGTAAATTAAGTGTAGTATTTTATGCAAGATTGTAGGTATAAATTAAACTTTAAACGTAAGTAAGTAATATCTATCCACATAATGTACATTTTCCTAATAAGCAAACATTTCAAATAAATAAACTAAGAAGAAATGACACGATTCAAAAAGCTCCTTTACTCCATTCTAATAAGGTTATTTTTGGTTTTACAAGGCTTTTGGTTCTAAAATTTGCCGTGCAAAAATGGCTCTAATGCAGAATTACTTAATGTATATGAATTTCGTTTTAGTTTTCAAAGTTTGGGCCACCAAATTGTTTTGTTCCCTTCATCAGGTATGCCACGCGGGCGGTGAGCGCGAACTGAACTCCAAATTATTTCCTTATATTGCGGCCTCAAGAGGAGCGGTTTTGGCTTACAATTTATTGGCATTATGAACTTGTAAAGTTCAAAGGCTTTGCAGGGTACGATAGTTTTCTACACTAATATATTTTAAGGATGAAAGTAAATTTGATACATCATGATACGGAAGTCGTGGGCATAAATTAGTTTAAATTGGAAATGAGTATGGTATCCTGTGTTCAGGGTAATATTAAGAGGTAATCATGCTTTTGTATTAAGTTCTCCAAAGTAGCATTGAACTTGCGTGGTTTTAATTTCCACCCACTTACTATATGAAGATTGAAATATAGTATTTTAATTATCAGAACATTTAGTTTTAGCAGGCGTACACTTTACTACTTATGTTAAACATGCCGTGATTGTAATTTACGGCAAGTTTCCATATTCGACCTAGCTACGGACTTCACGCACATACATAATATTTCTCTAGTAGACAAATCTATCGATAGATCAAGTATCGAAACTGGACAAACGGATGTCGTACGAAAATATCATAAGTGGCATCGAGGAAGTTATAATGCGCAACAAATTACCATCCAACGACGCGGACACACTGAGACAGGATGTTACAGTTATCTTGCGAAAGTCGAAGCTACCTAGACCGAATGTTACTACGGAAGAGCGTCAAACACTGAAAGCGCTACGTGAAAACACGGATATTTTAGTGCTTAAGGCCGATAAGGGAAACGCCACCGTAGTAATGAATTCCGGTGATTATGATAATAAAATGCGGGATCTATTAAGCATAGTGTCCACATACAAGCCGGTGTCATATAATCCCACTGCCAGAGTCACAAAACGTATACGAGCGCTTGTCAAGGACCACCAAGATCTTTTCACGGACGATTTGTTTAAACGCCTCTATAGACCTAAGACCGTTCAACCGCCGAAAATATATGGTTTGCCGAAAATTCACAAGAATAACGTGCCTCTACGCCTGATCGTAAGTCAGATCGATTCACCCACTTACGACGTAACGTAATAGGCGGCAAACGAGCAGACGGATTGCCTGATGGTAAGCAATTACCGCCGCCCAAGGACACAAGCAACACCGCAAGAGTCACAAGTGCGTTGCCGCCCCTTGGGGTTGGGAAAAGGGATAGGATGAGGAGTGGGATGAGGGAGAAGGAATAGGGGATAGGGCCTCCGGTACTCTCACTCACCGAACGAAACGCAATAAATTAGGTACTGTTACTTTACGCCGATTTTCTGTGAGAGGGTAGTACTTCCCCGGTCGAGCCGGCCCATTCATACTGAAATCAGCAAGGCTCTACTACCGCGGTACTGCAACCATTAGTAGGTAAAACATCGTCGTTTGTAAAGGATTCTCGACATTTTGTAGACGTCATCAAGAGCATAAAAATAGAACCCGACGAAGTGATGGTGAGCTTTGATGTCGAGTCACTATTCACAAGCGTTCCAATTCAAGACTGCCTTGATGTAATCGAGAGTAAACTGAGGTTAAACGGTCTGTCTGAGAAATACATTGTTCTACTGAAACACTGCCTAGACGGGAATTATTTTCTCTATCGTGGGCAATATTACCTGCAGATCGACGGAGTGGCCATGGGTAGCCCGGTCGCACCGGTAATGGCCAACATCTGGATGGAACATTTTGAAGAAAGGATCGAACTAAAAGCGTTCCACGTAAAGATATGGAAAAGATACGTCGATGACGTGTTCTGTATTATAAAGGGTAGCAGACATGTGGTAGAACAATTAGCAAATCATTTGATCTCCATACACCCTAATATAAGGTTCACTTATGAAATGGAGACAGACAGATCGTTGGCCTTCCTCAATGTGAAGATCACGGTGAGAGAAACTGGAAACCTGACACACACTGTTTACAGGAAGCCCACACACACTGACAGGTACTTACGCGCAAATTGACATCATCATCCGCGGCATTTGCAATCCGTTATTGCTTCATTGACAAACAGAGCATATAACCTTTGCGACCCCGAACACTTAGATAGTGAGCTTACACATGTTCGGGAGGTACTCAAGCAAAACGGTTACAAACACAATATGCGAAGTTCAAAGAAAAGGTCGAGACTGACTGAAGTGAACAGAGCGCCAGCGTTCAGGCCCTACATAAAGGAAGTAACGGATAAAGTTGGAACAGTACTATAATAGGACGTATCTACATACGTGGCATAGCGATCATCATATCAGCCAAACGACGTCCACTGCTGGACATAGGCCTCCCCCAAGGTTCTCCACACAGACCGATCTTGAGCCGCCCGCATCCAACCGCCTCCCGCGATCTTGACGAGATCGTCGGTCCACCTTGCGGGGGGCCTTCCTCTGTTGCGTCGTCCGGTACGTGGCCGCCACTCCAGAACCTTTCTGCCCCAAGGGCCATTGGTACTTCGAGCTATGTGCCCTGCCCACTGCCACTTCAGCTTGACTATCCGGAGAGCTATGTCGGCGACTTTGGTTCTACTGTGGATCTCCTCATTTCTGATTCGATCTCGCAGGGAAACTCCAAGCATAGCTCTCTCCATCGCCCTCTGAGTGACCTTGAGCTTTCTGATAAGGCCCATAATGAGCGACCACGTCTCTGATCCGTAAGTCATCACTGGCAACACACACTGGTCAAAGACTTTCGTCTTGGGACACTGCGGGATATCGGACGAGAAGATATGTCGTAGCTTCCCGAATGCTGCCCAACCGAGTTGGATTCGATGATTGACCTCCTTCTCGAAGTTGGACCTACCTAATTGGACTACTTGTCCCAGGTAGATATACTTGTCGACAATTTCAAGCGTAGAGCGGGGGCATAGCGATAACCCCAACAAAATACTAGAAACTCAAGAAAGTATACAGTGAATATAAAAGTGTTCATTCATATTTCAAGTCCATCCAAAATACGGGGTGTAAAACGACCCTTAATGTAAACTGAAATCTCATATTGACCAATAATTACGAACTTTTTGTACTGTGGCCATACCTGGGAAATTACTGGTTCAGGAGATATCGAGGCTCAAAGTAACCATATTTTTTTGTAACTGGATAAGAAATCGATGCATTTAGCCCGTCAATTTGGTCTACAGATCTTCTTTGCACCCATGGATAATAATAATATGGAGGATAGAATAATATCGAGCATTGCACGAGCGCTCTTTGAATTGCGGCTTAAAAATGTGACTGCTTAAAAAAAACTTTTCCCAAGTATAATTTTTGCTTAATATGATTTCGGCTTGGTGATGGGTCATCATCCTGTATATACCAATAACACGATAAGACCTTCTGCCCACGATACTTCCTTGTAGGTATCATATCGTATATCGACCCAAACAATATTATACATTCTAGATATATATTCCGCTACAAACTCCCACCTGCTCTAATTAGCATTCAAATCCTCATTCTCTGGTGAAACTAGAAAGAGACAGGAACAAGAAGTTCTGTCAAATTTAATTTCACTCAATTTACTAAGTAGTTTTAGATGACGGTCGAAATGTGTCGAATAAACCCGTTGTTGTCAGTTCAATACGAAATGTAGTTTGACAGTTCTAAAATATCACGTAGCCTTTTCTTGTATGGAGTGTTAGTAAGAGATAACAATAGACTTATTTATTGATGTCAGTGAGAACTGAGATGTGTTTCTTCAGACATTGCTTCTGTAATACTAAAGGCATGTATTTATCACAGGAACCGCTTGTTCTCATCTTATCACTGAATAATCTATGATATGACGAAAGAACTAAAAAAATAAAATACTTGAAGATTAATTAATCTTCTAATAAATCGTAAACTGATTTTTCAATAGTAACCTAATGGAAGGAAAGAGGAACCCACCACGCACCCTCGGATTGACTACCCCAACTATTGCAATAGAAAAAGGTTGACAATACCGAACTCCTCTAAAAGGATAAGGGATATAGGACGACTGACTCAGTCGTTGCCCATCACTCCTGAGGATGCCTCGTGCAGAGGCGAAACACGTGTCGAAGAATAGTCGGCGCATACAGCGAGATACTGCAAGTCAGGTATCTTCCTGGAACCCATACCATTCCTATATCCCTTATCCTTTTAGAGGAGTTCGGTATTGTCAACCTTTTTCTATTGCAATAGTTGGGGTAGTCAATCCGAGGGTGCGTGGTGGGTTCCTCTTTCCTTCCATTAGGTTACAATGGAGTTCCGCCAAGTAACGCCTGATTCAATCAACTATTTTCAATAGTAATCAAATTTGTTGTAAAATTTTCAATACAGATTAAACCTTACATAAAGCACATGTAAGTGCTTAAGTTTACACAAAACAAACAACCTTTTAAGCCGTAAAATAAAGCAAATCATCCATTAGGCGATAGCTAAAGCAAACTAAAATAATAAGGGCGCGACCAGTCTGAGCTCTGAAATAATTATGAAGCAGATAACTATATATAATGTTTCCAATTTGCTTCATTTTATTCTTTGAGGCTTGTTATTTAATCATTGAATTCAAACATTTTATTGATGAAATGTCGCAACCACTGATTGCACGGTTTACGTAGTGGTTAAAAGCAGCCACAGCACTCACCGCTTGACACTGTGTCGTCCGCACACGAGACAACACTTTGTGTGCTGCATAAATTGATCTTTCAAGACTGGGTGTACTTTGTATCCGTTGATTGTATGATTGTAAAGTACTCCGCGACACAGGATTCAATAATAGTACGGGAGATGTCACCCTGCCAGCTTACAATTAAGGTACATCTTGCAGTACCTATCTCAACAATTGTGACATTTTTGTTAGTATATGGTACAAAAGATGCAAAGATATGCGAGCACTTAAGAACATAGATGCAAGCACAACGACTATAATTTGGAACACTACATAGTATTTTATTGGATATCTAACCAACACAAATGGCATTAATACCAGTATTTTAGTTGGTAATATCGTCAAGGTTGAACAAAGCGACCTTGGAGCCATATCGGTAGTTTCCCGAATTTCGGAGTTCTGGACCGACCAACCCAGGGTGTGGTTTTTCCAGACGGAAGCCACGCTGTTTCCTCAGAAGATGTCGAACGAGGCCAAATTCAACATTGTTGTATCCAAATTGGGCAAGTGCGCCATTCAACAGGTAACCGATATGTTATTACGTCCACCAGAGACAAAGAAATATGAAGCTCTTAAGTATCGTTTGCTCGCAATATACGAGGAATCCGAAACCAGGCAAATTCAAAAACTTATTGGTGAAATGGATCTAGGTGACCAACGACCGTCACAATTGCTGAGGCGGATGAGAGATTTGGCTAGAGAGAAAATATCTGACGAAACTTTACGAGTCCTTTGGCAAGGTCATTTACCCGTATCAATGAGAGCGATTATATCAGTTTCAGAAACGAAGGACCTGGATAACTTAGCCCTAGTTGCAGACAAGGTCATGGAAACTACGGCATTCAACCAGATTGCTGAGGTAAATACTCCGGCTTCCTCGACGTCAAACTCTGCACATACTTCTTCAACGGTGCTGGCTGAGATAGCTAAGTTGAATAAGAAGATTGAGAACCTCGAGAGAACGATTTTTAGATCCCGTAGCCGAGATCAATCACGTCGGGTTCACCACTTTAACTACTCGTTATTATCTGACTGAGTTTTCACTGAATTTAGTGTAAGTAGTTGCTTTTCTCAATAGTCAGAAGGTAAGGTATGAAAATAATAAGTCCAATTTAACAGCAAAAAAAAAACTTATTTATTGTTTATAACGCGTACAATTATAGACGCGGGTCTATCTTGTGCCCTACGGGTAGCGACTGAATTCTAAACGGAGTGGTTGGCGACGCGAGCTCCGAATAAGCTCACTCAGCAAATATTATAACAATGTGTCGCCACATTATCGCCACAGTAACGTCATAATCAATGGTTGTGGTTATGAACTTAGAATAAGGTACGATTAGATTGTCTTCATCATATTTATGTACAAAACTCCCTTACTTTTAGTAACGATAAAAAATAAATTTTGGTTGAAAACTGTTACCTGAGTTACTAAACACAACACTGCGCAATTTTAGATGTTATCTTTAGTCTAGCAGTACCATCAGTCGTGCGCTATTACTGTTCTATTATAATATTCATTACATAACAGCTCGCGATCTGACCGCACCCTTAGTTGGCTATTGTGAACAAACACGGATCAAACATCGCCTCAGGCAAGGTTTACACAGAATGAGCTAATAAAAGTACGATATATTGCTGCGTGAAGCAACTTACGGATGGCAAGGTACCTTTGCAAGTGTATATAGGGTGTTATATTTTAGTATGATGTGTATGACGTTTGTAGGGTAGTTATATTATAATAAGTGACGTTTTATACTGCCTTGTGACTATATTACCGGTTATGGAGAATGTTTTAAGTATCGTTGGTGGCGAGAAATTTGTATGAAGCTTATTGTTTTAGCTCCATCATCATATAATCAAGATCTGCGTTGAGCAAAAGTGTTACGGATTTCAAGGTTGGCCAAATAAGGCTTTATACACAATGGCATAAACCCCTGCAAGGCACTGGTCTCTTCTCATTGTCTGGGTCGACAGACGTCACATTTCTTAGAACATTATGGAGAACTCGAGAAAGCAAGTTTACTCACGATGTTTACCTTAACCTCCAAACCTTCTTCTTCTGCTCATTGTCTGGGTCGACAAACGTCACATGTCTTAGAACATTATGGAGAACTCAAGAAAGCAAGTTTACTCACGACGTTTACCTTAACCTCCAAACCTTCTTCTTCTTCTCATTGTCTGGGTCGACAGACGTCACATGTCTTAGAACATTATGGAGAACTCGAGAAAGCATGTTTACTCACTATGTTTGCCTTAACCTACAAACCTCATGGTTTGGAGGTTAAGGCAAACACCTCTACAACATTAATAATAAAACAATGATAAAATTAGTAAATACAAAAACTATATCAAAATATTTAAGCGTTACACGTTTAGGTAAAAACCTGTGTACTCTCCCCCTAAGCTAGAATCGTTTGTTTCGAACCATCTTAGCATAAAAGCTTGCGTAAACCCAATATAATAATGGCTACGTAGCTATATCATAATCTATTCGGCGACAATGTTGTAAAACTAGGTTTGTTGAAGCTGTCATTGTGATGAAGTGACCTTGCTGAAATATTAAGGCTTTTATACCGTACAAAAACGTGGTCTTGCTTTATTTAGGAGCCATTTTGTCTGATGTCATTAATATAATGTAAACTATTTTTACGATTCACTGGCGTTGTGGAAATGTAACCGACTGTCACGCTGAAGGTCGCGGGTATGATTCTTGAACGATAATGTTTGTATTAGTTTGGATAGTTCATTGTACAATAATTATGTACATACATATGTATTTACAAAGAAGTGAATGTATTTGTTTATTATTTAGCACAAGTTCTTAATGTGGGACAAAATGGTGTTGGGTGTACGTTTATTTGGTAGAAAATATTGTATACTAGCTGTTCCCCGCGGTTTCACCCGCGTCCTGAAGGAACTACTTCGCGTACCCGGTTAATTTACAGCCTAAGTTACTCCTTGGTACATCAGCTATCCGCCAGTGAAAGTCCCGTCAAAATCGGTCCAGCCGTTCCAGAGATTAGCGAGAACAAACAGACACACAGACAAACAGACCGACAGACAGACAAAAATTGTAATAAATGTCATTTCGGTATATGTACCGTGTATACATCCATATGCATAAAATAAAAATCTGTTATTTTAATATTACAAACAGACACGCAATTTTATTTATGTACTAGCTTTTGCCCGCGGCTTCGCTCGCGTAAATTCGGGGTTCTCTAGTTATAGTATATCATCTATGTTCGTGATAACACAAATCTCCTTTATTATAAATGTCGTTTTCACTGTTTAAGAAAATATATAACTGCAAAAAGTATTTACACATACAAACTACTTAGTACTAAGACTTAGTAGTAGGTACTCAGGTGTTATCTGGTATCTGTGACGTTTCGCTAGATTAGCCAATATGGTGACTGTGATTTGTCTGTCAGAACCATTAGAATTTAAAAATCCTCGACAATCCGAATTTTGCGGATGTATGTTGTCGACTCAAAAGCTTTATTTTTAATGTTTTATAATTCAGGTAAGGTTTCGATGTACTCCTTGACGAAATTATTAATATAAGATTTGACACTGCGATAGCAGCGCAGTCCGGCGGTTCCAATGTGAAACATTCCACCATCCACAACTACTTACAAATTAAAAAGTTAGTAAAAAACATTTTCCAGTGGACTAAATTGTGAATCTAAACCATTCTCGTTCGTTCTTTCGAAGAAGACTTACAGTTATGTTCTGCTAAAAAGTGCCCTCTAAAGTGCTTACTTTCAAGTGTTTCAATATTGTTTATAGTATTTTTTTATAATTTATGAGTAACTCAAGGATGCTCGCAGCTACGCCCGCACATTTAATTAACCGTTTCTTATTGAACCTGTGGGAATTTCGAGTAATCTTTTTAGTACACCCCTACGCTTCCCAAAGAACGGCAAAATTTCTTGCCCCCAATAATTTCAACTGTGAGTTGTCTGTCAGTAAGTCAGTAACGATGTTTTTTACAAATAGCAGATAAACAAGCAGGCAAGCTAGTAGTAGACATCTCCAGACTGAGATAATGAAACAAGCAAATATTACCGAAAGAACATTTCACTTTACACACGGTAGTATAATCTAACAGTATTGTATCTCGGCCGTCTCCCCGAGTTATATGCAGTTATATGCTATACTATTCTCTGTTAAGCATTATATATTGCAACGTAGTAGGTAAATTTTCGAAAGTTCCATGTAATTTGAAAAATCTTATCTTTAGGTGACTTAACGAAGAATTCAAACGGCACAATATAGTCAACAACTCGTTGTCATAATGATTTTTTAAATAAAGAACACTGCTACAAAAACTGTGACTTCGGCACAATCGCGGCTGTTGTGTACTTTAGGCACAGTCTAATGTGTACTTTGTTCGAGGCGCGTAGGTATAAGTGTGCGTTTTCACAGAAGCGGAGCTGCGCGGAGTTCAGCGGAGCAGAGCCGTGTAAGTAGGTAGGTGTTTTTATCTGCTTTCAGTCAGTACGGTGTCTCGACTACTACTACAAACAAACTCCCGCGCCTGTCGTCACGTTACCCCTCTCAGCCCTGCTAAACCCCGCGCAATCCTGCTCTACCGCGCGCATCCCCGCTCTACACCGCACAGCCCCGCTTCACCCGGCGCAGCTCCTTTAAGCTCGACACCGCTGTGCCCCGCTTATCTGCGCGAACCATACATTTTAAAGTAAATCTTCTCAACTCCGCTAACACTGTTTCCACTGAATCGGAGCGGAGATGAGATGTGTATTTTGAGCAATGTGATTGGTAAATTTTTATAAGTCTCTGATCAGCTCCGCGCATCTCAGCTTCTGTGGAAACGCAGCCTTACTCTCTCGAGTTTCGTGCGTTTGTAAGGAGTTAGAATTACCGTGCTTTATACTACGCTCTGTGTAAGAATATCCTTAAATACTAATGATTATGAGTGCGTGTCATTATTTTATTGTAATCTGCCTATACTATGCCTTCATCATAGATAATTTCTATGGTTTTTATCATTTTCACACCTGTATCCCCGAAGGGGTAGGCAGAGATGTCATATTACACCCTCATCGCCATGCTAATTTGTAGGTCCCACGTAATAGAGAGCACGCCTATTGCCGTCATTGACTACGTTACCAGATGCCGTGCTACTACTGAGAATTCGGCAAAACCCAGTAACACTTTTGCCCGATCCGAGAATCGAACTCGGCTCCTCCCGATCAGCAAACGCATGCGCTATCCACTGAGCCACGGAGGCAGTCCATTATTTCTAGGTATTATTTAATATTAGCTACTTCATTATTAATTATATTAATGTGGTCTGGTAAAATCGATTAGCATTGTCTCGTTAGTAATTTAATTATTCCAATCATTGCTACAAAACCATATTGCATTAATCAGTAATCGTCAATAAGTAACTAATTTATTAAATGCTACATATTGAGTATATTGTACCCTGGGAACGTTAAACGACTAAAACGAAATATTTGTACTGGGTTTTTGATGATGATATATGTATTTTTAAGCTAAATATAAATATGTGTTCGCATAACAATAAACCACAGCACTATATAATAATATATAATAATAAGCCGTGTGGTTGAAAGCCGTGTGGTTGACGGCATAGAATACATGTGTCACCAACACCTATGTCCCCGTGGGTGTCGTAAGAGGCGACTAAGGGATAACACGATGCATCAATAGAGCGAACGTCTTTCCATAACCCATCACCTGTCTGACGAAGTCACCAAAATGCACTGAATCGTCTTTCCATAACCTAATCGTTGCTGCTGAAACCATTAAAATCCACTAGATTTTTTTTATTAAAAGATAGTCATGCTTTGATTTAACTCCTGGGTTTCAGCGATCGTCAAAATTCTGCTGCACAGTCAACCTCTTTTTAAATTATTTACGACCTGTATAAGGTCGATATTTCACAGTTCCAGCGCTATCTGTAGCATATATTCCCTTGCTCTCGGCCAACTCGTGACATCACATATTTGAAATTTACACTGCCGAGTATACACTTCAAAATATGACAAGCAAAAGTACCGGCGTAAAGTGCTATTAACGTTAGTTCGGTGCCAAACATCTTGCACAGCGCTTATGTATGAGACTATCTGGTTAATGGGGAATCGATGTGCTGTATCTTCTGAAGAGTAGTGCCAAAATTTTGCTAGCAACGGTTGATGGCCGTGTAAATATTTAGGATGGTGTGAATTGGTACTAAGGTAAGCGTTTTACTGGTTTGGATAATAATTGAATGTCAAGACTTGTCGATTTAGATAAAGACTTTATTAGCTGTTGTCACTTTCAAGGAAAATCTGGTAACCAAGGAATGTCGATATTTGTGAATGATCGTTAGTTTAAGCTGCAATCTTTTGCGATCTTCCTAGATTCGACGAAGTCTAGTGAACTCCTGTTAAGGGCCCATTCCGTTACTGGGAGTTCGCTAGGCTTCGTCGATATCGACAATGGTCTTAAACTTCTCTCGAACTAATCTTGAACAAATAAAACTTCCTTAAGAACTGTAGCAACTAGCCTATTACTATAACTACCTGCGATAGTTTACGATTTCCGAGTCAACAAAAAGTGATATTGGATTTTTCTGTTAAGAAATATCCAGGAAGAAGTTTAGAGTCAGAGAGTAAGCGGTGTTACACCCTCGTGCCTAGGAAAGCACCTTTTAAGCCGTTGGTCCTGCACCTAATCTCTCTCCGGTCGTGGCGGATCGAATCGGACTATGAGAGTGAGGGAATAGAGAGTGCACTTGTGTTTGCGCTCATACTTGTGCACTATAATATGTCCCCATTTGGCTAGTGTCTTATGAGATAGGCCGCCATGGCCGAAATACGGTCTAGAGGACTTATAATAACTATAACTTACCTTCCGGCACAGCCAGTGACGTCAACAAGAAATGCACACACGTGGCGCCAGTGCCATGTCCCATCAGCGTCACGTTCGTTGGATCGCCTCCGAACACCGCCACGTTTTCCTTGATCCAGTGTAGCGCTGCTATTTGGTCCATTAGACCGTAGTTCGCTGGTGAACGGGGGTAGTCGTCTGATCGAGGGTTCAGGAAACCTGTCAACAAAAGACTCTAGTTAGTTATTTTTCTACTTATACTTTGTCATAGCCGTGTGGTTGACGGCATAGAATACAAGTGTCACCACCCCCTATCTTCCCGTGGGTGTCGTAAGAGGCGACTAAGGGATAACACGATGCAAATACCATCTTTGCGTAGAGACGGAAAACTCGACATCAAACCCTATACGACTGCCTCGTTGGTCTCGCGGCATAAATGTGCGCGTGGGATCGGGAGGTCCCGGGTTCGATTCCTGAGTCGGGCAGTGTTATTGGGTTTTTCTGTAACGAAATTCTCAGTAGCAGCACGGAGTCTGGAAATGTGCCCGGTACGGCAATAGGCTCGCCCCTTATTACGTGGGACTAAAGTATATCTGGCGAAAAGTGGGTGTAGAAATACACCTCTGCCTACCCCTTTGGGGATAAAAGGCGTGACGATATGTATGTATGTGTATGTATTTGTCATAGTAAGTTTGCTTTGAGGCATACATATTTTTTTCATAAGAATCACATTAAAACTTCAAACTTCAAACTTCAAACTCATTTATTGCGAAAATGGGTACAGTTGTGGTGACAAAAATACATAATATAGAAATGGTCTCTCCATAATCGGCCCGAAAGCATGCAATGTAAAAATACAATATTCAAATTAAATAATTATCTTGATACAAACATTCGATTTAAAACGGGTTTCGTGCAACGTATTAACGTAAATTACTTCGATGACAATGATTAAATTAATAATATCAATAATAATTAAATGTAAAATAAATTTTATAACAATGTCAATATTAATATATATTATAATTATAAGTAATGTCAATTAAAACATTAGAAATGATTATGTCAAATAATAATAAGATAAAAATTAAAATAGACAGATGTAGTCACAAATCTAAGATGTCATTACATATTTGTTTTGGATTCATTTAAAAAATCATTAACACTATAATACGCTTTTGCAACAAGGAATTGTTTAAGAACATGTTTGAATTTATTTCTACAAATAATTTCCAATAAATAAATCGGTAGGTGATTATACACGCGGGGTGCCATACAAAAGACACTTTTCGTCATCAAAGCACTTTTGTGTTGCGGACAACTTACTTTAAGATGGTGACGCTTGCTTCTATAATTTTCGAACAAAGAGGGGTTCGTTCTTACAAATAACACTAACTCGTATATGTACAGACACGGTACTGTAAATATCTTAAGACTTCTAAAGTAAGGTTTACAACTGTCTGTTTGTTTTAAATTACACATTGCCCGTACACACCTCTTTTGTGCCCTAAAGACTTGCTCTTTTTCCGTACAGTTACCCCAGAATATAATTCCATATCGTATTATAGATTCAATATTCGCATGGTATGCAATCAATACTGCTGTTTGGTTTAATTTTTTGGTAAGCATGTACAGCGCATACGACTGAGAACTTAGCCTTGAGCATAGGTTCTCCGCATGTACCTTCCAGTTTAGAGTGTTATCTATGTTAAGTCCTAGAAATTTTGTTGTATCCACTTCATTAATTGTTTCGTCATTAAAGTTAATATTAATATTGCTTAGTAAGGGTATTCTATTCCTAAAAGTCATTAAGTGTGTTTTACTTAAGTTTATTTTTAAATTATTTGCTGTTAACCATTTTACAACATTGTCAAGAGTATTGTATATATCGGATTCAAGATGCAACTTATTGTTTCCCACAAATACAATAGTGCTATCGTCAGCGAACAAAATAGTTGGATGCTTTGTTATTCTTGGGAGGTCATTTATGTAAATATTAAATAAAAGCGGTCCTAGTACACTCCCCTGTGGGACTCCTAGTTTGTTTTCTCTATATTCTGATGAATACTTGATCACTGTTTTAAGCTTTGGACATAAACGCCTTATTTCAGTACATTGCTTTCTGCTAGAGAGATAAGATTCAATGAGTTTTGAGACTTTACCCCTTATTCCATACGCATTCAATTTTTTTATTAAAATGTCGTGATCTACACAATCGAATGCCTTAGTAAGGTCCATGTATAGTGCACAGGTGGGCATCTTCCTGTCTGTATTTTCGGTAACAATTTTTAAGAAGTTATAGATAGCCATATTGATGTTCATATTTTTTCTAAAGCCTACCTGCTCACTTGCAAAAAGATTGTGTTTTTCAACAAATTTGTATATTCTATCGTGTATTACCTTTTCAAAGATTTTCGATATGGTAGGGACTAAAGCAATCGGTCGATAACAGGTAATTGAACATGGATCTCCCTTTTTAAATAATGGTTTGACTACCGTTAATTTCAATTTGTCGGGAAAAATGCCATGACAAATACACTGGTTGATTACATGACTTAATATGACAGATAGTTTAAGCGATACGCTCTTTAGAATTACAGTAGATACATCATCGTAGCCTGTGCTGGTGGTGTTTTTTAAATTTGATATTACTGTGTGTATTTCAGTTGGTGTGGTGGGATTCATAAATAAAGAATTAGAAATGTTTACCGAAACAGGAAATTTGCTATTGTGGTAAGATTTTTCAACCTGGTCAACAAAGAAATTATTAAATGATGTAGCTATTTGTAAAGGGTCGTCAATACTTATGCCATTTATTTGGATCTGATGTATTTCGTCTTTAGGCGAAGAATACTTTGAGTTATTAATAAGCGTCCATGTAGCTTTGCTTTTGTTGCTAGCAGTACGTATAAAATGTTCATTTTGAACTTTTTTAGTTAGTTTAATAATACGGTTAAGCTTCAAGGATAATGTATTAAAATCAGTTATGCTTTTCTTTGTTCGGTTTTTACGACACTGCCATAAAAGTTGCCTTTTGCGTTTGCAGCAATTCTTTATACCCTTTGAAATCCATTTTTGGCGCTTATGTACACTTATTCTGAATTTAACCAAAGGAAAGCACAAATTATATAATAAAACAAACAGTTCATAGAAACTATTAAATGATTCAATGGGATTACAGTTCTCAAAACATTCACTAAAAGTCAATGACTCCATACATTCTTGAAATTTTTTTACGTTATCCTCATGCAGATCTCGTTTTTCGACATACCAATATCTGTAAGTGACGCTTGTCTTAACTGGGCACGTTAGCAATTGTGCTGTGTGGTCAGACAATGCAAATTCAAGTATTCTAGACTTGGAACATTATGCATAAAATTATCGAGACAGGTGCCACTAATAATACGTGTGGGTTCTTTAAAAGCTCATTTTAGATTATGACATGATAATATGTTCAAAAAGTTCTTTGATAATGTTGAATTATTAAGTATATTTATATTAAAATCGCCACACAGAATGACCCTTTTTTTACTGAAACAGAACTTAGATAGTAAAAAGTTTAATTTGTCAAAAAATATATTTATATCTTCCTGCGTTACTTTCGGGGGTCTATAGATACAGAACACTAATAATTTATGATCCACTAACTCTATTCCCGACACTTCAATTTTGCCTTCCTCACTTAAATCCTTTAAACCAATTATTGCCTTGCAGTTGTGTAGATTACGAGTGAGAATACATGCACCGCCTCGGCGGCTCTTACGATAAAAAGATGATCGAATTGTATAATTTGGAATATTAATAAATTCAGCGTCTGATCGCACCATATTATGCTCCGTTATACACAGAATATCTATATATCTTTTCTCCTTTTCTAGTAGCTCGAGAGATAATGTTAGCAAATCGGATTTATTGTTCAATCCGTTAATGTTCTGATGAAGTATATTAATTTCCTTAAACGCGAAAAAAGTCATTACGTCTATTCGAGGAGCTCGATTGAAATATTACAGTATTATTAGTACATTGAGCATCTGTTTGCGTAGATTTGTCACAACTGTTATACACACGGTAAGTCACGTTAATAGGATTGTTATTGTCAGTATATTTGTCATAGTTGGACTTATATGTAATGCGTAATGTTTTTTTGAGGATAAGCTGCGAAATATGTAAAGGACGAGAACTGTATCCAGGCAAATGCGCAGAATAATTCATATCAAGATAAGTAACGTGTCTGTACCGAGAACAAATGAAGTTCAATTCGTAATATAGCTTTTTTTCGTTTAGATGTCGATTGTATGGCACTTCGGCAACAATTATATTTGTGTTTTGTGTGCTATTTAAATAACTTTTTAAAGAAAATTGAAGTTCATTCGGATTAGCGTCATTTATGCCACCCAAAACAACTACAAAGTCATCCTTATTTAAATTACATACGGCCGTCATGTCTGAAAGCAATACTTCGCTTAATGTAGCTCCAGATTTCCAGAAACAATAGACCTTATAGTCATCGCCGACTAACTTCTGCAGAATGTTTCGAAGTCCACGTCCTTGCTGATCTGCTATAATAAGGATCTTCTTTTTTGTACCGAAGTCTTTATTCCCATATGAACTTTTGCTTACTACCGGGGCTAACTTTGTCTCACCGACGGATAAAAATGGATCTTGATCTGAGATTGCACATTCTTGGACTGATGAGTTTTGTGTGCCATCCACAATTACGGCCATATCCATATTATTGGGTTTCGGAGAACTCATTATCTGCGTACCATAGTTATTAAGTTCAATTTTTGTGGAGTTATCATAACTACGATTTAAAGTTTTCAGCGGTCGGCTTGTTTTTGGGGTTTGACAGTTTAATGCACTGATAGTCAATTCCCGTGACGACGTCCGAGGTAAGCCTACTTTCATATTAGTACATTTAAATCGTCTACGATATTGCGGTGAGAAGAACTTAAGAGGTGTGAAATTATTGAAATTGCTTTCTTCTGTTGCGCCCACAGATTTAAATATAATAGTAGTAGACTTAAAACTAAATTGTTTTAAGTCTACTACTATCTTATGATTATATTTTGCCAAATACCAGTGTGATCACATAGATCACACGTACATAATGAAACACCTTATATATGTACATACAGCAAGACCTCAGGGAAACACTTTGACCTTTGTATCACTCTTATGGTTACAACTCCCGTCAGTAAGGCAATAGTTCTCGGTCACTATGGCGATACAGCATGGCTCCCGTGGTAAGCCATAAAGGGCGTATGTTAGGATCTATTAATAGCATATGGCCTACCACTGCATCTTTTATCTCTGGCTAGTTGTATCGGCTTCGCTTCCACTAGCCACTACGAGATGTAAGACGAGAGAGTGGATCTGTAGGTGCGCAACTGCTTTTTCACTCAAATATTTTCACGCGCAGATGACCCTTGGCAAATTTCTCTGGACATTGATCTCAAGCCCTACGGCGATGGAGAGTTGGTGAGAGGTTTCTGGGCATGGTGAGTCTGGGGCCTAGCTGACTCTCTGCACGGAGGCGGTCAGATGAGAGTGGTCGCTCCTGAAATCGAAATGAGACGGGGTGACAGGTTCGGCAGCACATCTGACGACAAAGCAGCCCTTTTTAGGATCGCTCTGCTTTCTCCAATCAGGGGAGGGGCCTAGAAAAGGTGGCCTAAACATAGTCCGTCTCTCAACTCACCCTATGGTAAACCGCGACCATCGGGCACCATTCAATCGCGGTCGAGACATCGAGAATAAGCGACTAAAAACGTTTTATATAGCTTCTTGGAATGTTAGAACTCTTCAAGACAATTATAAAAATCAATGCCCCGAAAGAAAAACAGCTATTATTGCAAGAGAGCTATCCAGATACAATGTTGACATAGCTGCCATAAGCGAAACGCATCTAGCAGATAGTGGAGAACTGGTTGAGGACTTGGGCGGCTATACTTATTACTGGGTTGGTAAGCCTGCGACCGAAAAAGCTTCCAGCGGCGTCGGGTTTGCAATAAAAAACGCACTCGCCAAAACACTCAGAGAGAAACCCAAAGGCGCCAATGATAGACTTATGACATTACGTATACTATTGGCACCAGGCAAATATTTACATCTCGTGAGTGCATATGCTCCCAGCCTCACATCAGCTGAAGAAGAAAAGTCAAAATTTTATGACGACCTTCGCTCAGTCTTAGCTAATATTTCTACCAAGGATAAGCTCATCTTACTGGGAGACTTTAATGCTCGTGTTGGCACTGAGTATCGGGCTTGGAGTGATGTCTTAGGTCATCATGGTATTGGTAAATGTAATTACAATGGTCATTTACTTCTCACGCTCTGCGCTGAATTCAACCTTAGTATCACCAATACCTTCTTCAGGCTTCCAAATAAATATAAAACATCTTGGATGCACCCCCGGTCTAAGCATTGGCATTTGTTAGATTATATTATAGTACGTAGAAAAGACATAAAAGACGTCCTAATCACAAGGTCAATGCGAGGTGCTGAGGGCTGGACTGATCATAGACTTATACGGTCTAAATTGAGACTCACATATAAACCACCACGTAGAGCCAGTCATAAAGTCCCAGCAAAGCTGGCTACGAGCGGTCTTATCACTTGCCAGAATGTAAGACGAGAACTGGATACCCAGTTTAAAAATAAAATTCACCAACGGGAAGAGGCTTCTATTGATGAACTATGGCATAATTATTCCAGCACTCTCCTTAATGTTGCTAAAAAAGTTCTCGGCAAACCACAAAGGAAACAGCAAGATTGGTTTGATGAAAGCGACGAAAACTTGCGATTACTTTTTGAAAATGCAAGAAAAGCTTTGAGATGTGCTGATGTTGAAAAGCGCAGGATCATCAATCAAGAACTGAAAGCAAAAACTCGCGAACTGAAGAACCGCTGGTGGAGTGAAAAAGCTGTCCAACTACAACTTCTAGCGGATACACATCAAATTGGCAGGTTTTTCGAAAACTTACGCGCTGTGTATGGACCTAAAAAAAGGTTAGAAGCACCTGTGTATACACGTGATGGCTCTCAAAAGTTATCAGACCCAGACAAGGTTCTTAATAGATGGGTAGAACACTTCTCCGAGGTATTAAATCCGCCAAATCAAGGAGCTGACCTCAACTACATTAGATCTTTAGAGGCCTTATCTACCGTACCCGAGCTTGATGAGTGTCCAACTTATGAAGAATTCAATCGCGCAGTCCAAAATTTGAAAAATAACAAAACACCAGGGTTAGATAGTCTGCCCGCAGAAATATACAAATACGGTGGGCCTAGTATAAACACCAAACTATTTGAGTTAATTTTAAAAATATGGGAATCAGAAGTCATACCTCAGGCCTGGAAAAATGCATCCATATGCAAACTGTACAAAGGCAAAGCCCATCGCTCAGATTGCGGTTCGTACAGAGGCATATCTTTGCTTAGTGTTGCCGGTAAGGTTTTATCCCACATTATCAACAGACGCCTCAACTCTCTAGCCGAACGAATCTTACCTGAGACACAATGTGGTTTCCGGCCCAAAAGAGGCACGGTGGATGCAATCTTTGTATTGAAACAAATTCAGGAAAAGTGCCTAGAACAGCACCGTGACCTCTATATGTGCTTCGTTGATTTAGAGAAAGCCTTTGACCGTGTCCCTAGAACTGCACTGTGGTTGATTCTGCAGAAGGTCGGATGTCCCGAAAAGTTTATCAAACTTATCCGCCAATTCCATGATGGTATGATGGCTTGCGTTCAGCACGAAAACAACTTTACGGATTACTTTTCGGTGACCAGTGGCGTAAAACAAGGATGCGTTATGGCTCCCACACTCTTTGCCATATATTTTACTGCCGTGATGAATGACGCTCTTCAGAACTGCAACGATCAGATTGCTCTAAATGTCCGTTCTGATAGAAGTGTATTTGATCTCTCGCGATTTCGAGCTAAGCGGAAAGTTAAAGAGCTAAAGATATTAGAAATCCTGTATGCTGATGACGTATGTCTTATGGCTGACTCAATGGAAAATCTGCAGCTTTATCTAGACCATCTGGATACTTCGTGCCGAAAATTTGGCCTAGCTATAAGTGTGTCGAAGACCCAGGTAGTGAAACAACCTGCTCGAGGTTTACCTCCACACGTCGCTCCTCTTAAGCTGGGCACACAGGAACTAAGGGAAGTATCATCTTTTCGATATCTGGGATGTACGATCCGTAACGACAATCGGCTGGAGACTGAGATAGCTTCAAGAATCGCAAGAGCAGCTGCAGCTTTTGGCGCTCTGAACCGCAGAGTTTGGAATTCACATGAGCTACACCTGAAGACCAAACTGTCTGTCTATAGAGCAATCATTATTCCCATTTTATTATATGCCTCAGAAACATGGGTCCTTTACAAAAATGATATCAAGCACTTAGACAGCTTCCATATGAAATGCCTCAGGGCTATTTTACGAATAAAGTGGCAAGATCGGATTTCAAATTCTGTGGTTTTGCGGCGGTGTGGCATTTCGGGCATTGAATCCCTACTAATTAAAGGCCAACTACGCTGGTGCGGTCACCTGGTACGGATGGGTGATGAGAGGCTGCCTAAAGCGGTATTCTACGCAGAGCTTCAGCGCGGCAAGCGTAAAGCTGGTGGTCAATATCTCCGCTACAAGGATGTCCTTAAAAGGCACTTACATCAGTACAATATTCCTCTACAGAGCTGGGATGAACAGTGTCTACAAAGGCCTGAATGGCGGCGAACGATAAAGAAAGCCGCTGACTCGTACGAGAAAATGCGTCTCGAAGACCTTGATGCAAAACGCCAAATACGGAAGACTCGACCGAAGCCTAATTATAATTATACGTACAACTCCAATAGCCAGCTCTACTGTACCATCTGTGACCGCATATTTTCAACAAAGTTTGGCTTTGCCAGCCACATCCGGGCACATGCCAGAAAAGATGTTTAGGGTCGCCGTCGACGGACACGTCGAGGAGGACATCATCATCATCATCATCATGGTTACAACTAAACTGTTAAGCTTTGCTTGTTATTGTGTGTACGTAAACGAAATATGCATATGGAGTTGCTGTTACGTAGCTGGTAGAACAGTAATACTACGACCTATCTAGATGGTTTTGGAGAGGCGAACTTGTCATACGGTCGTACGTTGAACCTGGCTTTTTAAAAAAGTATTTACCTTAGGAATATTTAATAAGACATTTATTTCAAAAGATTCCCTAGTATTTGTGAAATTGAATCGCCATATGTACCTTCCTTGTTAAAAATAAATACGGATATTTAACAGGGCTGCCTGCACACTCGAAATCCAATATTCCTGTACTGGAATTAATTTAAAATTTCGTATTCAGACTTTTAGGTTTTACTTTTAGGTCAGAAATATGCACGGCCGGTGCTATGTCGCGTTACGATATTAAGGCTAGAAATAATTCAATTTGTTTCGAATAGGTATATCTAACGCGTACATGTCCTGACTTCGTTATTCAGGATAAAACTGTTTAATTGCACATATTAAGATTGTCCATAAACGTACGACCCTAGGATCTAACTGATGGCTTGAACATAAAGAAAATTACGCAGCGCTCAGCGTAGAAGATGCTACAAAAAGATTCAGTGAAGAAACTCTCATTGTAAAAACTCTCGTGAATAAAACTCACCTCACCACCTTTTGTCTACAGCGAGTCGAATAAAATATGATGTACGTTTGAATTTTTTTTTGTCGTATGCTCATAGTAACAAATGTGTCATAAACTATTTATTATTTGTAAAATAATATTTACCTACTTATTCTCTGCGAGAGTACATTCACATATCAAAGTACCTATCTAGTAATGCTTTTCACATTTTACAATACCATCAAAACTGAAAGCCTTTCAAAGAAAATATTTATTTGAAATATTTACTTTGCACACTATCAATAAATGATAACATGTATTTGAATAACAATGAGCTCTATGTACCTTTGATAAAGTTAAATTTAAGTAAATCTTTGCTGGATGAAAATATTCTTTTACACCTAGGCCCTCCATTAGAGTGTTAAGATGATGCGGGTAGCATAAAACTCAAACTCAAACTTAAATATGTTTATTTCCATAAAAATGTTTAAATTTTTGGACACGTCAGAAAGTCATACAAATAAAAAAATAAAAAAGTAACTTTAAATGCATATTAACATAGTTGAGCATTGAAAAAAATGCCTGTTCAGAAAGTAGAGCCTCGTGAGAAGAATCAGGCAAGAAACTCCGGGCCACTCTTTTCTATGTCTTGATTCTATACAATTTAAAAACTTAGTAACTACATTGAATTTTTCATAGGTATATGAGCTGGTGTGTCTATAATGTTGTTGTCAATTAATAAGGCTTTTTTAATGATAACATAAAGTACTAACTAGCATAATATAGACACAATAACTCACACTCACATGAAACTTAACACTAATTAAACTAAGTAGCCTGTGGGACCGAGCAAATTAATCCTAAGCATTTTTATCTTCTTAATATATAAAATCCTTGCGTTACTGACTGACTGACAGACACGCTACAGCCGAAACTATTGGGCGCAGGAAGTTGAAATTTGGCATGTATGTTCCTTGAGGACCGTAGGACCGTGCACTAAGAAGGGATTTCCCGAAATGCCCACGGCATCGGCCAAAACGGGTAAATTTAAAAAAAATGCAGGCGTAGCTGCTGGCGTCCTCTAGTCTTCAATATAATCTAGCACTGAATAGTACCCTTTTTGACAAAGTTTACGTTTTATAATTTTTTTGAATTTATTATAACTTAAATTTTGAATACTGCTTGGCACTTTATTGTAAAAGCGCACACATTGGTCTTGAAAAGATTTTTTTATTTTCTCTAGCCGGGTAGCCGGCACTACTAGCTTACTCTTATTTCTAGTATTCAAATTGTGGATAACACTTTTCTTTGAGTATGAGGCCTTGTTTTGGAATAAATATATTAGGTTGGAATAAATGTACTGGCTTGCAACTGTTAAAATGTTTATTTCCTTGAATTTATTGCTTAACGAAGCCCCATAATCCAAATTATAAATTGCTCGAATAGCTCTTTTCTGCAGAACAAAGATGGTCTGAATGTCGGCAGCATTTCCCCACAGGAGAATACCGTATGACATTATACTATGAAAATAGCTATGATATACAAGCCTGGCAGTGTCAGTGTCAGTTAACTGGCGAATTTTCCTGACTGCGTATGCTGCAGAGCTGAGTCTATTCGACAATTTACTAATATGTGGTCCCCATTGCAGCTTAGAATCTAGTGTAATGCCTAAAAATTTGGTGTTATCCACAAGATCCAACACATCATCCTTAACTTTTACTGAAGTGTTCACTTGTTTGACGTTAGGCATCAAAAATCGAATACATTTAGTTTTTAGTCCATTCAAAAGCAGGTTGTTAACCTCAAACCAGCGAACCACCTTTGAGATAGCAATGTTTTCATCGTCTATATCAATTTGCTGTCGTTTTAATTTAAATAAAAGTGAGGTATCATCAGCAAACAGTACTATCCCGTGCTTGTCATTAACGAGGTGTGGTAAGTCATTAATATAAACTAAAAATAAAAAAGGACCGAGGATTGAACTCTGTGGGACGCCCATTTTGACTACAGACCCATGCGAACGCGTCCCGTTGACATCAACTAAAGATCATATATCTAAGTAAAGAGTAGTACATTTAAAATAATTGTTATCTTTTTGGGTTAGCGAAATATCTCGTTAATGCCGATGGGATTGCACTGCGTTTGAAAATCAAACAGCTTTGATATTTTTTTAACTGTGTGAGGTTGTAAAAAACTGGGACGCGATATCTATAGATGGTAATTAATATTAATCTCAAATAGATTAAAAATAAAATAGTTGACTAAATGGATACATGCAAGCAGAAGATTTTTTTTATAGACTCACGCCTGTATCCTCGAAGGGGTAGGCAGAGGTGTAATATTATATTCATATTTTATATTCATATTCATATCATTTATTGCGAACATGGGTATATACAATGTTGTTACAATAATATAATAGTGTCACCACATTCTGCGTTACAGCATGCAATATAAAGTAAAACCCTATTGAGAGGGCATATTTGACGACAATTCATAAATTGTTGGTTATGATAGTTTAAATACATGTCAACATTATCAAACTTGCATACATCCTATTCAAATTATATATAATGTCCAAGGTTTAAAAAAATATGTCAAACAATAAATAATATAATAAATTACATTGGAATTCAAATAATACAATATATAATTAATAAATTACTTACAAAGTGTCTTGCAGAAATTCATTTACACTGTAGTAAGCTTTTTGTAACATTATCTTTTTAACTTCGCAATAAAATAATTTATCACATCTTAACCCTAGAATACTTTTAGGTAAATGGTTGTACACTCTTGGCCCCATACAAAATATACTATTATTAAAAAGTGCAGTTTTGTGGGAGGGACAACAGATTTTGTTCTTATGTCGTTTACTACTGTAATTTGTAAACATATGAGAATTATTTCTTACAAAACGTATAACTTCATACATATATAAGGAAGGTATTGTAAGTACACCGAGTTCTTTAAAGTATGGGCGACAGCTATCCGTTTGCTGTAGGTTACAAATAGATCTCACGCATCTTTTCTGTGCCTTAAATACAAGTTCGCTGTCTGTGGAATATCCCCAGAACATAATGCCATACCTGATTCTAGATCCAACGTACCCATGGTAGGCTGTAAGTACTGCTGTTCGGTTAGCTATTTTAGAGAGCATATATAGCGCATAGGACTGTTGGTGTAATGTCGTACACAGATTTTCTATATGTGCTTTCCAATTCAGTGTACTATCAATAGTTAATCCCAAAAACTTTGTGCTAACGACTTCTTGAATTTTAGTACCATTATAAGTTATTGCTATGTCACTGGGCATTAAAAATCTATTTCTAAATGTCATTAAATGTGTTTTTTCTAAATTAATAATTAAATTATTTGATGTCAACCAGTTTATAATGTCATTTAAAGTATTTGTTATGTCAAATTGTAAAGATGACTTGTCTTTGGATGTAAAAATGATGGTTCTATCGTCAGCAAATAAAATCATAGGGTGATTAGTTACCTTCGGCAAATCATTGATGTAGATATTAAATAAAAGGGGTCCCAACACACTACCTTGAGGAATACCTAATTTTGTTTCTCTATAATTAGATGAGAATGTTGCTTCTATTTGACGATTTGGACACAGGCGCGTTACATTACACTCACATTTCAACATGAATTTTTAGGTCCCACTTAATAGGGGGCGAGCTATTGCCGTACCGGGTACATTACCAGACTCCATGCTGCTACCGAGAATTTCTTTACGGAAAAACCCAATAACACTTTGCCCGACTCGGGAATCGAACCCGAGACCTCCCAATCCCACGCGCACATTAATGCCGCAAGACCAACGAGGCAGGGGACTTAATGTTTTAGTATTAGTTGAAAGGCAATTCTTTTTCTTTTTTACAGGTTTTAAGGACAAAAAAGTGATTCTTATTATAATTTTCTCACTCATCAAGCCTGAAATAGCAACAAATTGAATAAAGATTATAATATAACCATGATGAGATTGCTTCGATTTATCTTATAAAAGCAAAATAATTTAAACTTGTCTAGAATCATACTATTGAAATACATTCACAGACAGTACTTATGTAAATGTGAGTATCCTTTTGAAATACAATGAAATAAAATCAAAGGAAATTGTATGCTCTAGTGAATTTATCAATTTCTTTGACAATTGACTTAGTAAGCTGCTTATTATGCGAATAAGTATTCGGCTTTGAGAATAGATTTGATTTGGAAATAGTAAGATGTTTCGTGTATTGTCGTCTATCTTATAAGCTATGGTATAGCAAAGTTTAATCAAAATCCATTCTCTATTTCAATGTGAAAGTGTAACAATAACATAATATTCTGTAAATTGTTATATAAGCAGCGGCGATAGCCCAGTGGTGTACGTAACGGACCGCCAAGACGATGGTCTCGGGTTCAATCACCAAGCTACAGCTCTGACTTTTCTAAGTTATGTGCGCATTTAAATTGGTAATTTTATGCTATATATCCGCCGCGTGATTTCGCGCAGGTACCTAATAAAATCCCAAGTGCTTACGGCTCAACGCGCCGCCGAGCACTTGACGGGCGAGCTCAATAAATCAGTCATTGTTTATTCGTTTGTAGCGTGAGGGTGCTGAAGTGATGTTTTTGTTCAACATAATGAATTATTCTTTCATATGATCTCAAATACACTACGTTTGAATGAAGTGTTTACTTTATGCGAGGGGCCGAACCGGATGCTATGTAAACAATTACGACTTTTAACGACTTACTCGAAACAATTGCTTATCGTGATAACTATACGAGTTGAACCTTGGTCCTTTTGTTTTGTTATATACCTGGTGATATTATCTTCACAAATATATAAAACTAGAGGACGCCAGCAGCTACGCCTGCATTTTTTTTAAATTTACCCGTTTTGGCCGATCCCGTGGGTATTTCGGGTAATCCCTTCTTAGTGCACCCCTACAGTCCCCAAGGAACAAAGATGCCAAATTTCAGCTTCCTGCGCCCAATAGTTTCGGCTGTAGCGTGTCTGTCAGTCAGTCAGTAACGCAAGGATTTTATATATTAAGATTATAGCAATACTTGCTTGAAAAGTTATTTAGGTATTAGCATGTGAAAAAAATATTATTTCGCTGACTTTGCATTTTGCGCGCAGGGTGTAATTATGGATTAAAAACATAATTGTAATCAAATACTATAATTATACTTTTATGTTTTTATTGTAATTAATATATAAAACATACATTCATACATATCGTCACGCCTTTTATCCCTGAAGGGGTAGGCAGAGGTGTATTTCTACACCCACTTTTCGCCAGATATACTTTAGTCCCACGTAATAAGGGGCGAGCCTATTGCCGTACCGGGCACATTTTCAGACTCCGTGCTGCTACTGAGAATTTCGTGACAGAAAAACCCAATAACACTGCCCGACCCAGGAATCAAACCCGGGACCTCCCGATTCCACGCGTACATTTATGACGCAAGACCAACGAAGCAGTCGTATAGGGTTTGATGTCGAGTTTTCCGTCTCTACGCAAAGATGGTATTTGCATCGTGTTATCCCTTAGTCGCCTCTTACGACACCCACGGGAAGATAGGGGATGGTGACACTTGTATTCTATGCCGTCAACCACACGGGAAATATATATAATAATATTGTGTATTACTTTAATTTAAGAGATCGTAAAAACGGCATTTCTTTTTTATTGAATGTAAATACATATGTATGTTGATAAGGTTACATTTATGCTCTGTTTTATTTTTTTACTATGAGTATATAAATTAACCTATCATATGATATATAATACTCATATTATTCATGAGATATTGACTATCGAAAAATTTTGCGGATATTCAGGTTATTTTTGGCGGGAAAAAGTAAACAACTGTGCACATTCCAGTAAGAGTATTTCTGATCGGATTCTTATCGGAAATGGTTCTTTTGCTTGGAAATCATATTGTTAAGAAATTTATGTATATAATTTATAACATAAAAATGTATTAAAAAATATTGCGGAAATTGGCGGCAATTAACAATCAATTCTTTGTTTTATTTTTTTATGTTTGGAATTAAAATGTTTCCTTTAATTATATTCAGTTCCTCTAAAAGTAAATTAAATAACCTTTCTAACCGTATATAATACATATATACCTCCCTTAATAAAAAACGACGAGAAAAAGAATATGTCAAAAGTATAAAATAGCGCTCAAAAATGGCGGGAAAATATTTCTAATTTTCACTTTATACTGCCCTTGCGTAGACTACGTGTGTATTATTTGGTGTTATTTGGTATCATTGGAAAGCTCATTTCATTACGCGTCTATTGATATATAATATAGCGCAATCCGTTAAGTTTTAATAAAAGGGACATTAGTTACTTGTGCACAGTCTACGGCTTCAGAAAAAAGGGACATTTGTCCCTTGGAGCAATCAACGGATTTAGAAAAAAGGGAGTTTTGTCCCTTGAAACAATCGACAATATATGCTTAATAATGTGTCCGATAGATGGCAATAGCCTCGAACCCTATTACATTGGGACAGAAACATAACTGGCGATGTGTAAAGGTATGTTATGTTATATTACAAATTAGGAGGAGTACGATTATACGACAGTTATGAGTGAATTTTTGTAGCTGTTCGTTTTCTATAAAATAATAAAAAAAAAAATAATACTTTTATTACCAGAGTAAAAACATACAATGTTTACGTACTATCCTTTGGTCCCACACTAGGCAAGCCTGTGCTGTGGGTACCTTTGACGATTTACAGTGCGTTTTCTATGTTTGCTCGGTTGTAAAATTTCACTTAAAAGGAAATTAAATCCCCGACTATAAATAAAAAAAATACTAACAATTAAAGCTTACTTCTTGCTACAGAATGCAACATGAAGTAGGCAGGTATTAGAAAAATTACTAGTTATATATATAGATATACGTGTATATACATACATATAAATATATAGTGAGTTGAGTGATAAAATATTATAAATGTGTTACTTATATTAATTTAAATGTTATATAAATTTAGACTAAATGCACAAAAAGGTTTTCGGTCTGATCGTATGTTAAAGAGGCAAGCCACTTTGTTACCATCAGTTTTGCTTCCTTTGGTGAACACAGCTTTACGTCACAGGAACCAGCCACCTTATTATATATGTAATGGTCCTTAAAGGCCTAAATCGTCTGGCGAAGGATGTTTTGGTTTTTGGTATATCAATTTTGTATACACGGCGCCTGAGCAGACAGGGATAATCCTTAGAGCTAATAACAACTTTATGCATCTTAAGAAATGTCGTTAACACAAATAGTTGCCGTACATTTAGTAGCTCACTGTCTTTGTAGAGTTGTGTCGTTGGGTACCTGAAGGGTTTTTTAAACATTGTTTTAAGGACACAACGTTGGGCTCGCTCAATGTTTATCATTACTGTTTTCACTGCATTACCCCAGCAACCAATGCAATAGGTTATCAGTGATTGGGTCAAAGCGAAATATACAGTTCGTAAAATCGGTTTTGGTGCTGATGATCGTAAAAGTCGCATAATGTTGACTGTTTTTCGTACTCGACTTGTAAGGGAGTCAATGTGTGCCATAAAATTCAGGTTTTTGTTAAAGATAACGCCCACTTATCGTATGGTATCTGACTTTTGCATGCATTGACAGTTACAGGTGGAGTGATCTTTACATTTATGTAATTTTATTTTGTGTGAATTGTCTGGCGCAGTTGCAGCAGTTTTATGAAAACAGATATATTTACTTTTATTGGCATTAAGTGTCAATGGATTAAGGTTAAGCCATGATGATATGTGTTTCATATACTCCTCCGCGATCGCATACGTCTCTGTCCAACTGGAACCGTCAAATACTAAAGCCGTATCATCAGCATAACAAATTATATCCGCGGGTATAATGTCGTGGATATCATCCATATACATAATGAATAGCGTAGGTCCTATTACGCTGCCCTGCGGCACACCAAACTCTATCGAGTGTAAGGCACTTTCATGATTACCAATTTTGACATAGAGTTTTCAATCGGTCAGATAACTTTTGAACCAGTCATGTGCTATGCCTCTGATACCAAATCGTTTTTCTAGTTTCTGGAGCAGTATCGGAATCGAGACGGTATCAAAGGCTTTAGCCAAGTCTAAGAAAACACCTATGCAATGCCTATTATTATCTAATTGTGATGACACCAGGGACGTTAATAATGCAACGGCATCCTCAGTCGATTTGCTTGTCCTAAACCCGAATTGCTTTTGGGAATAAGATTCTTGGTTTCAATATATTGTACAAGTCTACAATTTACCACCCTTTCCAGCAATTTTGAGAAGGCTGTCAACAGAGATATAGGTCTGTAGCTGTCCGGGGAGTTTTTGGGTCCACCTTTATATAATGGCGTAATACGCGCTATCTTCCATGCATCAGGAAAGGTGCCGGTCTTTAAACTTGTATTGAATATTTCTGTTAAGGGTGGTATAATACTATTTCTGAACTCTTTTACAACCATGTTCGTCAGTCCATCTATGCCCGGTGATTTATCATTGTGTAGTGACAAAATAAGTGCCTCTATTTCTCCACAGTCTGTTGGTTTTAGGAAAAAAGAGTCTTTTAAGTGTTTGTTGCGAACTTTTTTTGCGATTGCTTCCTGGGTTGTTTGCAGGTTATCAAGTATGTCACTCGAGAGCTTTTCCCCAACTGTGGAAAAATATTCACTACATGAGTTCAGTGAACTTACTACGTCTGCACTGTTTTGAAGTGACAGGAGCTCTGTCGGTTGGTTTTTGTTTGTATTAAGGTGACACACGGTTTTGATAGATTTCCACATCCTTTTTGGATCTTTTGCGTTGTTGGATAGTTCTCTATTCTCGTGCTCTATTTTCAGCTTACGTAAAAGTTCGTTGCAGTAGTTCCTGTATCGGGTATATACTGTTCGCAAAAGCTGGTTACTAGGGAACTTTTTAAGTTTCATGTGCAGTCGATCCCTATTTCGCATACAGCGTATGAGCCCCGGAGTAATCCAAGGCTTTATATTATACCTTGAGTGGCTAATACTAATTTTTGTAGTATGTTTGTTAACAATTTCACAGATACGGTTACAGAAATAGTTTGTCATCTGGTTTGCATCTAACCTACCGATCTGTGGAAACAAGTTAATCGAAGAAAGTTCCTTTTTAATAGCTTCAAGGTCTCGTTTAACAGCTGTTCTATCCAAACATCTTTGCTGGGATTTATCAATAGTCAGTCCCAGCAAAACCAGCTCATGATCTGTAATGTCTGAACTACAGACCACACCTACTGCATTTGTTACTGAATTTATAAAAATATGATCGAGACATGCACCTGATCTTGTTGGTTTTGTTATGGCGGGAAACAGGCCATGTTCTGCTGTTAAACAAAGATACTCCAGCTCCTGGTTACTGGTTGTGACTAGAATATTTAAATTAATATTACCCGCCAGAATAAACGTTTTAGATTGATTTTGATAAACGTCAAGTATAACGTGAAGAGAAGATAAAAAGTTGTCAACGTTTCTGAAGGATGGTGGCCGATAAAAACCAACTATAGTTATGTTGTTATCTAATTCTACCTGCAGACAGTCCGCCTCCGAGATAGTCGGTTCGGACACACTAGCGCTTAATGTATCTCGGATATAAATTACCACACCGCTATTTTGGTTAATATAATTTTGAGTTTTATAACTAATGTACGACTCCAATTGGGGAATAACCATATAGGCGTCCAGCCAGCACTCAGTTAATAAAATTATATCAATAGGAATATCAATTCTTTGCAGAGTGATTACTAAATTGTCAAAATTTTTATTAAGGCTTCGAATGTTAAGCGTTAACAATCTAAACTTGTAAGCGGACGTAATTGCTATTCCACATTTTTCAGGCGCTTCTATTGTGTGACAGTTTATAGCAATAGAATCAATTTCATCAACTATAGTATTAACAATCATGAGTATTTCTTGTTATATACTAAAAAGAGATACCCAAGGTACACAACTACTATATTAAGTGTCACACTATGTCTAATACATAACAATACATTGAATATCAGGTATCGATCATGTAACAAAGCTTCAGGGCAATATTTTTGTTTAAATTTATATTAATTGCTGCGCATGTGCGTTCGCGTATCTGTCAGTGCTGTCACGTCATACAAATGTCATATTGTGCACGTTGATTTAAATTGTTCGTATAGGTATATAAACTAAAAACGAATAATTATATAATAAGCTTAAATGGTTGAAACGATTTTCCCTACTAATATTAAAAATGTTTATAGAGATATATTGAACATGTATAAGGCTTTGACATTTGACTGTATATGATTTTATTATTGTTACGAGCTGGGGTTCGATGATAAATTATATACACTATGCCAGAAAACTGTACTTTATTTACTAACACAAACACACACTTATTTTTACAACACTAATAAACACACTTATTTCACACTTAATTCTCAGCACTAATAAAACACACTTAATTCGAACACTTTTCCACTTCACTAAACACTTCCGAATTACTTCCTTCGCTTCTTGTTTATCGCTCCGATATTCAATTGTAACTATATCCGGTCCGATCGCTCGCGCTCTATTTATACTGGCCAGATAACATCACTAGCGCATTCTAGATGCTTCCACAAAACTGTCGAAATAATCACGAACAGTCGATACTCGATACAGTAACGCCATGTAGTACAGAGTAGATGAAATACCTTTAAACCACCGATACATTCAATCGCTTCTAGTACCGCCGGTATTCACTGATAGATGGCGTAACACTGCCCCCCTCTTAAACGTGTTCGTCTCGAACATCGTTGGACCCATAGTAACGAGCCAACCGGTCCACATGAACTATCTTCGGTGCACCTCGCCCTTCTGGAATTCCCTTCTTCGATAGGTGACGTCGTTCATCCTGGTAATTATGCGATATGGCCCGGGTTATGAAGCCACACCAATGATCCCTCATCGAAGCCTTTGTTGTTTGCCTTCCGGTCGTAGCGAGTCTTCATCTTCTCAGACATCTGTTGACCCTTTGTGTTCCCTGATGTGCTCGTACACGTCGTTCATCTTGTTGCGTAGCTCGGTCGCGTAATCCGTTATATTACGTGGAGATTCTGGCGGAATATCGGTGATTAAGTCTGCTGGTAAACGTAATTCTCTGCCGAAATTGGCAAAAGCTGGTGTTACTCCTGTGGTTTCGTGGACCGCACTGCGATATGATAGAAGGAATGGTTGGATTTGCTTGTCCCAATCTCTTTGTTTGCTCTCCACGACCTTCGCCAGGTACCTTTTCAGTGATTGGTTAAATCGTTCAACCATGCCATCTGATTGCGGGTGATAAGCTGTGGTCCTGGTTTTATGTGCACCCATCACGCGACAAGTCTCCTTGAACACTTTGGATTCGAAGTTCCGGCCTTGATCGCTGTGGATTTCCAAGGGTACCCCGAATCGACAAAAGACTTCATGCACCAGCTTGTCGGCCACTGTGATAGCTTCTTAATTTGGGATTGCAAACACTTCAGGCCACTTCGTGAAGTAATTCATCACAACCAAGAAGTATTTGTTTCCGTTCTGGCTCTCAGGAAACGGCCCAGCGACATCCAACACTATGCGCTCCCATGGGGCTCCCACATTGTACACCTTTAATGCACCTCTGCTTCGAGTATGTGGCCCCTTGACAGCCGCACAACTTGTGCATTTGCGGCACCAATCCTCGACGTCATCCCGACAGTGGAGCCAATAAAACCGCTCTCGGATCTTAGTAAGCGTCTTCTTAACTCCCATGTGACCTCCCGAAGCACCATTGTGATAGAGCTGCAAGACTTCCGGTACCTTAGTTTAAGGCACTACCATTTGCAAATGGCACTGGTTACCGCGAGCGTTTTCCCATTTGCGGCACAGAACTCCATCCTGGACGACCAAGCTTTCCCAATGTGCCCAATAACTCTTGGTGATAGGGCTCATTGCTGCGATATCACTCCATTTGGGCCTAGGAGCGTCTGATTTCTTCCATTCGAGAATCGGCTGTATGTCCTTGTCTTCTTGCTGAGCACGCTGCAAAGCTTCTTTCCATCTGTCGCTCAGATCCGTCTTCAACATTCTCACTAGCGCTGCCGGTTTCGCTTCCTGTCCTGCACAGTGTTTGCGTTGGTCGGGGTAAGCCCTACCTGTCAGAGCATCTGCGCTACGTTGCTCTTGCCGCCAGACAGGTACGTCAGGTGACCCCTTTGGTGGAGACAGGGTACCAACGTGCCGCTTACGCTTTGGGCTGCTGAAGCGGATATGGCCTCTTTCCCCGCAGTTGTAGCACCGTGGTGAAGAAACAACTTCCCTGATACGGTAAGTTCGATCCTCGTGACGCGCTGCTTCCACCTCCAGAGCGTAGGCTAAGGCTGCCTTCAGGGACTTGAAGTGCCCAAGTCTTACCGCTGCTCTAACTTCCAGGTCCCGGATCCCATCCGTAAACGCTTGTACGAGGTTCCCGTCAATGAGCGCAGGCGACGACTGGTATGCCTTCCTGACCAGCCTTTCCACCTCTAGAGCCCACTGCTGCAGAGTTTCTCCGGTGCGTTGTGTCCTGTCCTTCAGCTGAGCACGATACACATGTTTGAGGTGCGCGTTTCCGTACCTCGCCTCCAATGCCTCCAGAAGCTTCTCGTAGGTGATGTCTTGCCCGAGTGCCTCATACACCATCAAGGCCTGATCACGAAGGCCCAACGTTAGGGCGGTGAAGGCCTGTTCTTTGTCTCACCTATTCGCTCGCATAACGGCCTCAAACTGAACCTTGTTTGCAAACCACGATGACGAGCCATCAAATGGTGGAACCTTAAACCAACGAGGCGAGGGCGCCACAGCTGCAGGTGTAACGTCATTGGTCTCAAGCCCACGCAATTTCTTCTCCAATCTGGCAATACGGGTCTCGAGTTGGTCGTGTACACGCTTCTCAATGTCGCTGATACGGGCCTCGTGCTGCTGGAGTTCCTCCTTGACCGCCTTCAAGTCCTTTCCACTGCTTCGCTGAGGTCTTTCATGAGCACCAGCTGTTCCTCCAGACGGCGGGCGTGCTCCTCCTTGTCACGCTGCAGCTGTTCCTCCAGGCGGCGCGCGTGCTCCTCTTGACGGCGAGCCTGCTCCTACTTGTCGCGCTGAAGCTGTTCCTCCAGGCGGCGCGCGTGCTCCTCTTGAGGGCGAGGCTGCTCCTACTGACGGCGAGACTACTCGTCCTGACGGCGGGCCTGTTCTTGCATGAACGCCATCAGAGCCGCGATGTCGGGCACCGCCACGGAGTGTGCGCTTGCAGGCTCCACTGCAGCAGCGGAGTCGCCTGGTCCACCAGACGATGGAGAAGGAACGTCTCTGAAGCGTCTCTGGTCCAGGTCTTGCTGGCGCTGGTTCCTAGTACGAACTCCTTCAGTTTCTTTCTTCGGCATAACCGGCATAATTTATCCCTTTCTTCTGACACCAATTTGTTACGAGCTGGGGTTCGACGATAAATTAAACCTCACTATGCCACTAAACTGTCAAAATAATCGCGAAAAGTCGATACTCGATACAGTAAGGCCATCTAGTACAGAGTAGATGAATTACATTTAAACCACCGATACATTCAATCTCTTCTAGTACCCCCATTCACCGATAGATGGCGTAACATTATGTACCTTTCGGTAGATAACGGTAGATAATGTCATGGAGACTGACCGAGTTACTTTGTACCCTATAGAGTTTCAGAAGTCTTTAGAATAATCAGGAGTGTCTTCACACAATTTGAGACTGAAAGTAGATTTGTGTTACCCCGAATATAACGCGCGCGAAGCGGCGGGCAAAAGCTAGTACCTACAAGAATAAAATACGGGATCCTCGGTGCTCATGTCAGACTCGCACTTGCCTGGTTATTAAATAAACTCACTTTGTTTTTATCCACGCGTCATAAAACTCAAAATGTTTTATTTACCTACTTTCAGTAGTGCTCATCTATATATTAAAAGAATTTGTGTTTTATAATACGAGTCGGCAAGCCCGTTCTACTCAACCGATTCGCATGATTTTTTTTTTAAATGAAAGCTCTCGCTGCATAGATTTGTCATCATGCATTAGAAATTACCTATCTTGCACATTCATCAGGTTATATGCAAAAACAGTTTTCTCCCATACATTTTTTTACGTTTTCGTAGCCGTAGTCAATGACTTTCTGCTTCTATATATCTGGTTCTCATTGAGGTAGGCGTTTCGTTATAGGCCTATAACACGCGCTGAAAAGATCTCTTTCATTTGATGGTATGCTCATTTAAATTGGGTAAGTTTGAAGGAAGATAGGTGTGGACATTGAACTTATTTTTCAATATTTTCCTGTAAAGGAGAATGACTAAAAGTGGTCTAGCTATGTTTCATGTTGCATAACCAAAATAATATAGAAATAATTGTCTTATTTTTTACAACCTTTTGACGTCAGGAATTTTATTTTCGTATCCGGAACTACGACTTAAAAATAAACAGTAAATAAACAAT